>CM045074.1:15189348-16472747 GCA_024542945.1 allo-octoploid hybrid of Carassius auratus x Cyprinus carpio
ATAAAACAAGTGCTAAACTGTGAACACTTGGGAGTTTCACCTACAAACCTGCTTACTTGTTTTTGTTCCTTGATAGCAGCTCCCACAGGGCTCACTCTCCGCCTCCTCTCCCCAGCGTCTCATCCAGGTAAATCACAGCAGGTGTTCCTCGCGCAAACCAACCCTTGAGCTTCATGGATATGTTAGTGCATTTGTTGAATCATGTCTCTCTTTCTCGCGCTTCTGTTTACCTCTGGATGTGGTGTTTAAGGATAAACTCCTCTTAAACCTCATTCTTTCCTGCTCTCTCTCCTCCCTCTCCCGATCTCCTCCCTCTCAAAAGCGCGGCTGGGAATTTGTGCAAATTCGCTCCGCGTAAAGGAGGGCTGGAACTCGATATGCAGCAGCACAGGTGGGAAAATAAGAGGAGGAGAGAGAACGACGGAAGTAATGTGAGAGAACAGGACAGGAAAGGAAAAGCAGTTTGTGTTTATGTATCTATGAAAAACAATAGGCCTAATATCTAGGCCCCATTAGATCCCATTCGAGAACCAAAGTCTGTGGTGTAAATTAAGGCCAATTAGGCTATTACGATAAATTTAAGAGAGTGCCACACAACTATGGACATGCATAAGATGGATAACGCTGGAAACACTTTCTCTGTGAATGATAAGAACATCGACAGCCAATCAGAATCCACCCGACTTTACTGCAGCGCGTACAATAAACAGAACAATTGACGTGGACGCTAATATCGTTATCTACGCACACCAGACAGGGCCTCATCCACTCATGGGTTGTGGGTGGGGGTAGTACTGTATATCTGATATAGGCTTATGTTTTATTTATTTTTCCTTTTTATTCAAAATATTTCCAAACGTGTTAACTATATTAGGAAATGTCTTTATTCTCAAATATGTGTAGCATAAGTAAATCGTTTTGCACCTTTATAGATTGTAATTTGATTAATAAATGGTGATGGGCAGGATTATGGACTTGTCTATGTGTGTTTTGGCCCCTGTGACCCAGTCTTCCATTGATTGTGTTAATTCGATCCCAGGTGTGTCTAGTTTCTTCCCCATGTGTTCCATGTCCCCGTTAATTTAGTCATTCCAGTACACCTGTGTTTCCCCAATTATTCCTGCCTTTAAAACCCTAGTCTAGTCAGTTCTTGTTTGTCAGGTCTACCAGTTATGTACTTGTGTCTTCCTCCATGGTCTCCGTGTTGCAGCCGTCTCCCGCGAGATGCTTTATTTTACTAGGGGTCGTAATCGTGCATTGATGCGACCACACTCGATGACAAATTCATCGATTTTGCCAAATCTGCGATTTTACGAGTTGCACATTCTATGAATTTGTCGAATGACCTCACCAAACCCCCCTAAACCTACCCGTCAGTGGGTCTTAGCAAATCGTCGAAATCGTGCAATAATAGCCACTCTAAAATACGATCAATTGGTGCGTGAGATAGCGTTGTGTTGGCTTAAAAGACTCTTTTGATTATCTATGGCTCTGTGTTCCTTCCGGCAGGTAGTGTGACACAAAGTTGACTAATAGTGTAATCTAAGCACACAAAACCCTACATTTTACTTTAGATATGGGTGCCATAAAATATTTTAATACACCTGACTTTGCATTTTATGTGAATTTAATAACAATATTGTAAGTAACTAATAATAACACTTTAAGAGTAGGCTAAAGAAAATGTACATTATCAAATAACATTTTCATTCAATCTTGCCAGAATTCAGGCACTCTCAAACTCCCGTTATAATCACTGAAGCTGTTTACACTGTGAAATGAATATCTTACTTTCGATCGCACATCTGCACTTTGTTTTCAGCAAACAAGTGAACAAAACCCCGCGTTTCAGCGATGACTCATCTGACGTCTCTGATTGGTCATTGCATTCATAAGCTCAACAGAATCGTGTGTGATTATAATGCAGCGCTTTACAAACGCGTCTGTCTCTGGCTCAGCGCCAGTCAAAGCGCAAATGCAGATTTTAATTTAGCAGCTGCGCTGTGCGCGACTGAACGATCTAATCACACCGTGTGATTGTATCAAATATAAAAATATTATTCTGCTATTTTTTGTCTTCTGTTAGCTGCATTCAAAATCCACTTGACTCAGAAATCTGAGGGGGCACGTGCCCACTCACTTTGAATGGGCATGAGGCCCCAGGAATAATGAGACATAGGCTAGTTGTAAAAATCGTTCTCAATATTAAGGATAGCAGAGTCTTCATCACTATAAGCGATAAATGTACAGAGAAATGATATCGTTCGAAAAAACTTTTTTTTCCAGTTGATGAACAATAAAAATATTGACAGCCAATCATAATCAATCCTGCTTTCACCAGCTCTAATATGAGTAGACGAAAGCCTGAAGAGAATAAACAGCGACAGCGGACGCTAATATTTATCTTTATAGTTATCTTTATAGTTATCGTCTTGGTGTGAACGGGCCTTTGTAGTAAAGTGGCTAGTTTCAGTTACCTGGATGAGTTAATCGACAAATATGTTGGGATAATCAGCGGTTGTGCAGATTGTTACAAAAGTAAATAAAAGTAAATAATTAGAATCAAAACTTTGCTCAACGATAATGGAGTGTATGATACAGACATAATTACTAACAGTCGAAAGATGACTGAATGAGCGCTTTATCAGTTATCGGGAATAACACACTCGAATCGTAGTGACTATCAAAATCAAGTATTCCAGAGAGCTTTAATAATTAATTTTGAAAGAAAAACAGTTTATTGAGGTATTTAGTAAATTCCCAGACACAGGCCAAGATCTGTATGTTAATGTGTAATTTTACTGGTTGTTATAGGAAATAACACATCTCGGAATCGTCAGTTGACTATCAAGATTTCAGAGAGCTGCGTAATAGTTTGAAAGAAACCAGTTTAGTAAGGTAATTACTAGTAAATCTAAGATTAAATGAATAATGAAAATACAATTACAATAGCAACAGATTTTATGTTTTACCCAGCTAACAGGAAACTTTCTCAGAACTTTGGCTAACATTCTTCCAGTAATTTTGACAGAACGCTTTGTTCTGTTCATTTGTATCTTTAACAATGTTTTAAAACATTAGCAATCACTAAAAGTTTTTTTCTAAAACATTTTAGCTGAAAGCTCATTTAAAGTTTTTTTGAAAGAATATTCAAGAACATTGATATTGAATATTCAGAAGTAAATTGATAACAATGATAAACAACAATGTCACCATAACATATAATTTTTACAACATTTTAAAAGTGGACATCTTCAATGTTCAGGGAACAGAAAAACAACATTTTCATAACTTAGTGGGAATGTTAGCAAAACATAAAAAAATTCTCACTGGAAAATATTATGTCAACGTATGACTAAATAAAACAATCTGTTTTTCATGAAAACATCCTGCAGGAGAGGAGTCATTTATTGTCAAAACAGCATAAAGGGTGTGCTTTTATTGAATCAGAGGGTGTTCTATAGTTCATGGAAAGAGCATGACTTCAGAATAGCATTCCTATTATATTGCAGTGTAAACACTGTCAAAGTAAGCAAATATTCTGCATACATGGATTTGCCTTACATTTACATTTACATTTAATCATTTAGCAGATGCTTTTATCCAAAGCTACTTTAATGTGCAGTAAGGAACAATCACTGTGAGGAATACTATATTCCACAATGCAACATCCTTGGCTTGACCTTTAACCATGTAACATGAGTTTGCAAAATCAAAATTATCAATATAATGAATAATACCACCATTTCTCTTCTTCTTTCTTCAGACAATCTGCTGTAACTCTCCTGTCCTTTGGGGCTGCAGGGGAACCCAACTCTTGGCGATTACCTTTCTAAAACCTTTCCCTTGAGAAAGACACCATATAAAATGAACATTGCTGAAAGCACCTCTACAAAAACTACACTACACTACACTACACTACACTAAACTAATGATGCTACAATGCTACAATATAGTGGTCTTGTAACCTAGAAAAGAACAGGAGAAACCAGAAACTGAAATTCCACACTGGGATGAGTTTCTGATTCAGTTTTGCATAGAGGCTTCATGTCATCTAATGTAAATGCTGTGGTCACGATCATGCTCACTTAAGTATACAATCAAATGAGTTTGTGAATCAAGTTACTTTGACAGTGAAATTACCAGACACAAGCTTAAGATCTGTATGTTAATGTGTAGAGGCTAGTAAACCATCTCTCACATATAGACTGGGGAAAAGACAAAGGACAAAAATTGTGTCAGAACATGTTATGTAGCAAACAAAACACCACTTAGTCTTACTGAGAATTATAGGGACAATGACATATAGGAACACGATAAGGAATTTTGTTTTATAATATAGTTTAAAACACATGCTAAGTTCTGTGGTAAGAATTGTACTCTTTTATCGATGCTGGTTTTATATACTTTTGAAAAATCATACCAAGAAAAGTAAAAAAAAATTATTAACATAATGTGGTGTAACCTTCATGTAAAAAGACCATGTTTAAACATTTCCTTTAATACATGACACATTAAAATCAAAAAATATATATGTATATACAGTGCTGCCCACTAATATTGTCACCCTTGATAAATATGAGCAAAGGTGGCTGTGAAAATATATCTGCACTATTTATCTTTTTGACCTTTCAAATATATATATATATATATATATATATATATATATATATATATATATATATATATATATATATATAAAACTAATATTTTCAATTATATAAGTGTAAATATTTATACTAACATGATGAATTATTATAAATATTATGACCTATTAAAGGGATAGTTCACCCAAAAATCAAAATTATGTCATTAATGACTCACGAAACATTGACTCGTTCGAGTCAAGAACCGTTGCATCGGTTTTCGGATCACCGGTAGTGATGGAAGTTCTGTTCTTCTCACGAACCGTTTCTTTCGGACAGTTTGATTCAATAAACGGTTGCAAAGCGGTTCACCAGTTCTTTGGCTCGCGTAATGACTTCATTGGCGATGATGCCCTTGATTCAAGCCTCGGTTTACCAGGCTCATAACATTAGCACAGAATCGTTCAGAATCAATCACCAAAAGAACCAGTTCAGTTCAGCGCTGTGTGTCAGTCTGAATCAGCATGCGCAGTATCATCGCTCCTCGCCGAACCGGACGCGTCCGACAGAAGCGGTTCTTGACTCAGAACGACAGTCAATGTTTTGTTCGTTATCTGGCTCGGTCAGCAGTTCAGTCAGTGTACTGTTTGAGTAAATGAATTCCGGGATATTGGTTTATTTGAACTCAGAGGAGTGTCAGCCATGTTAAAAAGTTAACAGCTTAAGTCATTTGTGGATTAATGCTTATTGTTGACGCTGAACCGTTTCAAACGATTAGTTCGATTTGGTGAACTGGTTCAAGAAGATCGGTTACATCGAGTGATTCGTCGTAATCGGATATCACTAAACTGCAGGGTTGTGAACGCTCATAACAGACCCGGAGAGAAGTCAATGCTGAATAAAGTCGAGTTTTTGATATTTTGGACCAAAATGTATTTTGATGCTTCAATAAATTCTACGGACCCTCTGATGTCACATGGACTACTTTGAAGATGTTTTATTACCTTTCTGGGCGTGGACAGTATACCGCATACATTCTCAATGGAGGGACGAAAGCTCTCGGACTAAATCTAAAATATCTTATACTGTGTTCGAAGATGAACGGAGGTCTCACGGTTTGGAACGACATGAGGGTGAGTCATTAATGACATAATTTAGATTTTTGGGTGAACTATCCCTTTAATGTATAAATATTGTTACATTTTTGGTTGCACCACATAGCATTTTAACTAGCTTTGCTTTTGTCATAAATAAGTCAAAACGTTTTTAAATATTAAGCAGATTTGTTTAAAAAAAAAGGTGATAAAGACAATAATAAAATATTATGCAAATTTTAAACTACTTAACAAGGATGTAGTTTTAATAACTTTTAATGAGGTTCTTTTAATGAGGGAATTTATTTTTATTAATATTTTCAAAATATATGAAAAAATTACAGTAATGCAACATTGTGCCAAACTAATTAATAAAGTTTTATTTTCAGTATTTTTGTTCTTTTAAGGCTTTTTTTCTCTATTATGGTATCAGGACACTTGTATCTCTTTCTTTATTTTGAATATTTAAATTAAAAACATGCTCATTATAGAATAGGTGTATTTAAATCATTCTATGTATAAACTGCAATAGAAAATATACTATACCAAAGGTCAAAATTGATTGATGACTTTGACCTTTTGACCCTCACCCACCACCGTGGCTTTGACCTTTTGACCTTTACCCCTCCCCACCCATGTGGTTTTGGCCTTTTGACCTTTACCCCTCCCCTACCCATGTGTTGACCTGACCTTTGACCTTTTGACCTTTAAGCGTGCAGCTGTTGTTACGACATGTGATTGACATCTGTTTGTAATAAATGATGCTTATATGTCATCAGCCATGAAATTACTCAATATTTACGACATCCGTGAATGATCGGCAGCTGTGATGTGGCATCTGTGTTGTAATATATCATGTCATTAGGTATTAATTTTTAAATACACGCTTATTCTTTTACGGGGATTGAAACGTCAACATGTTGAGCTCATGAAAAAGTTTATTACAACCCTTCCAACCCAGGGTCTTTAGGGGTAAAAGCGATTAAAAGACGCCTCTTAAAGGATACTGGAGTCCATCTGAGCGATAACCAGGTCTCAGACTGGCTGGCGGGAGGATGCATATACATTACACAGAACAGCTCCTATAAACTACAAATGCAATAGAGTAGTGGTGTATGGGATGGATACACAGTTCCAATCAGATCTAGTCAACATGTCGGCTTTTACCAAGGAGAATGATAATAATAAATATATGCTGACCTGTATCGATGTATTTAGTAAGTAGGCCTGGGCTAGAACACTAAAGAACAAGAGCGGGCAGAAGTTACTTAAGCGTTTGAGTCTATACTCAAAGACCGATGTTCCAAAGAAACTAAAAACATTTTAAGATTTGATGAAAAACACGATGTACATCATTTTTCTGCTACTGATTTGAAAGCCAGTGTTGTGGAGCGTTTAATAGAACGTTAAAAGTCATATGTGAAGATTTTAACTGCCACAAATTCACAGAGATACATTTTGCACTAGTGAGATCAATTCAAAATACTATTACGAAAACCTCCTTTTGGGAAATAGGAATCCTTTTGCTAGTCAATGACTTTTCTATACACTAGTGTAAAGAGATCTTACAATAAATGAAAAGCACTATGTAAAAGCACTAGAAGAGAAAAGTTCAAAGACCAAACAACTGAATATACAGGTAAACACACGTTGGGATATACTTCAGTTAAATATATTGTTTTAAATAAAGAAAATAATATCGTTTTGAAATATTTAAATGATAGATGATATGAATAGTAAAGATACTTTAACATAAAATATATAAATATAATTACAGCCGTTTTGCTTTTAAATAGAGGTATTTTGAACAGCTAAACAGAGGCCCTGCAAAAATGTCTTTCGCTCTGTGTCTGAAAATGGCATAGATATGTGTAAGGTTTCCGACTATAGCAAAAGTCAAATAATTACAATTTCATGGCTAGATTTGGTCCATAAGTGAAAACACCATTTGTGTTAACACACACTTAAATGAATCATAACATACAGTAGCCTAATGGCAGTAAAAGGGCTCAGTTCTCAAATTACATACATACATTACATAAGTGTGTGAATCATCTCTAGGATGCATGGGTCCAGAGGCATCTGCCGAACCATCTTTAATGACTGAATACAATCGGGGTCTTTCTCTGAAAATATTTTTCTAAAAGATACATTAACTTCATCTAAACTTCACAGCCTAGCTCTGTGCTGTGACAAACAAACAAACTCCTTAGCATCAGTTTAAAGCAAAAAAATATATTTAGTTTTATTTTTAAACATACAGAAAGACTTTGGCAACATGTTTCATTTTATGTCGAGTGTTGTGATGTGGTGTGTGTGTGTGAGAGAAGAGAGAGAGAGAGAGGATGGTATTAAAACTTTGAAGATCATGCTTAAAATAAGAACTTTAAAGAATCTAAAATGTTTAATGCGTAATAAATCTAATATTATATAATAATATATATAATATTATATAAATTATTATATATTATATAATATCATATAAATATGATATGTAATATAAATTAACATTTTGTTGAAATTTAAGAATCACCGGACATCAGATATAGGGTACTGTTTATTTAAACTTTACATTAATGTCATGCTTTGAAATAATGTACCCCATTTATTTAGATCATGCGGTCTGGAACTCCTCCCTCAGTGAGGGTCTGTACAGCAGCCCCTCAGTTTCACATACAGGCTGAAAACCTCTACGAGGGACCTGTGAGATTTTGTTTATGATTCAACTTAAAACATTTTTTATTTTTTTATTTTATTATTTTATTTTGGGGACATTTCATTCATGTTTGGACATACTTTTGTAACTCTGTCTATCTCTTAGCAGTCTAAAAATGTAATGCATCTTTTTTATATTTATCGTCAGAAATGTTTATTTTATATAGTATGTTATATATAATCACATTTTATGTATTACCATCTTTTTAAAAGAAGAGAATGGTGTGTTTTATAAGTTCGATAAACTTAAATGTTGAATACATTTTTAAAATGAATGAATTGCTTTAGTAGCATGATAGTAACATGATGTCATATATAATTATTTATTTCCATATTCTTTAACCCGAGTCTGAGTGGGTTTTGGGGCACTGTAGATATTTCGGCATCCCCGACATTTGTGTTTTTTCAGTATATTAAAATGTATTAATGGCTAAAGTCTGAATATTCTGTGTTCGACCTAACAGGGCTACAAAATATGTGAGCAGCATGAATATACATGTCTGTGATTTTGAGAAAGCAGCGTTATGTGTGGTTAGTGAAAACTAAAATTAAAATGTGTTTTATAATTTCAATAAACATAAATAAATGTTGAATAATGATTAAAATGTATGATAAATGATTTGCTTTGGTTTAGTAAGATGTTTGTTACTACAATGTGTTTTATAAGTTGAATGGTGAATGGTGAATACTTTTTCTTTAGTAGCATGATAGTAACATGCTGTCATATATAATTATATATTTTATTTATTTATTTTCATATTCTTTAAAATAGAGATAAGTCTCTTTTAACTTGATATGTTTATGTACTGTATATGTGTGCTTGTTTATATGATTTATCAGAATAAAAATTTGTATAGCGGCATGGATATTACACTGATATAACAAGGTAAATGTGGTTTATGATGACATTTCTTGAGTCGTCATAATTCAGATCGCTTAAAAACTAAATTTAATTAAAAATGTATGCATCATGCAGAATTTTATTGTGTGGTGGTAGGTGTACAGTAAAAAATAAATAATTATACAGCTTTTGAAAAAGATCAATTATACATGATCATGACACACATGATCTTTAGAATGTTTACTGTGATGGTAGGTTTAGGGGTGATACTGAATAAAAATCATTAATATGATGTAAATATGAATATAAAAGGTTCTAAATATAATGTAGAAAATTCAATTCAATTCAATTCAAGTTTATTTGTATAGCGCTTTTACGATACAAATCATTACAAAGCAACTTTACAGAAAATTAAGTTTCTACAATATTTAGTAGTAGCTTATCAGTGGTGACTGTCAGTTCATGTGCATATGGCAGAAATGTTCAGAAAAATCAATAAAAGAGCGTAAACAAACAGACGATTAACACTATTAACAGCAATTATGCAATCAAACTTATAGCAAAATGTGGTAGTTCTGTATGTTGTCTCTGGGTTAGCATCATCTGAGGTCCTCTGAGGGCTGGCATCATCTCTCTCAGGTGTTCTGGATCCAGACTGGAGCTTGTGTAAATCCTAGTTACAGAGAAACAAATAGAGACATAATTAGCTGAGCTGCTGTTCCAGCCAAGTAAAATTAATTCGCTTAACCTAAGCTAAAGAATAATAATGCACATTTGATCAGATATAACTGCAGTCCAAAATTATGAGATGCATTATTTGAATGCTTGGCCAAAGAGGTGTGTTTTAATCTAGATTTAAACAGAGAGAGTGTGTCTGAGCCCAACATTATCAGGAAGGCTATTCCAGAGTTTAGAGCCAAATGCTAAAAAGCTCTACCTCCTTTAGTGGACTTTGCTATCCTAGGTACTATCAAAAGTCCAGCGCTTTTGTGACCTTAGGGAGCGTGATGGGTTGTAGCTGGTAGAAGACTAGTTAGGTACGCAGGGAGCTAAGCCATTAAGGGCCTTATAAGTAAGTAATAATATTTTGTAACTGATAACGAACTTAATAGGTAGCCACTGCAGAGACTGTAGTATTGGGGTAATATGATCATATTTTCTTGACCTGGTAAGGACTCTAGCAGCTGCATTTTGGACTACCTGTAGCTTGTTTATTGAGGATGCAGGACAACCACCTAGCAGTGCATTACAATAGTCCAGTCTAGAGGTCATGAACGCATGAACTAGCTTTTCTGCATCAGAAACAGGTAACATGTTTCAGAGCTTGGCAATGTTTCTAAGATGGAAGAATGCTGTTTTTGTAACATGGGAAATATGATTTTCAAAAGACAAGTTACTGTCTAATATAACACCCAGATTTTTACAGTAGAGGAAGTAACAGTACATCCGCTAGTTGCAAATTGTAATCTACAGATTCTGTGTAATGTTTTCTGGTCCAATAAGTAATATCTCTGTCTTATCTGAATTTAATAGGAGAAAATTATTGGTCATCCAATCTTTACATTTTAACACACTCTGTTAGCTTAGATAATTTAGAAGTTTCACCTGGTCTTGTTGAGATATATAGTTGAGTATCATCAGCATAACAGTGGAAACTAATCCCGATTTTCTAATGATATTACCAAGGGGCAACATGTATATTGAAAATAGCAGAGGACCTAGGATAGATCCTGTGGCACTCCATATTTTACTGGTGATAAATGAGATGACTCCATTTAGATAAACAAAGTGGTAGCGATCGGACAGGTAGGATCTAAACCATCTTAAAAGCCTGCCCTTGGATACCTGTATAGTTTTGTAACCTATCTATGAGTATGTCGGATCTATGGTGTCAACGCAGCACTAAGAGTGTATGCACAATTAATGTGAATTGAATTGAATTGAATTGTGCCTATGGAAAGTCTGCATAAAACATGTCAATGACATGTCCTGAATGTTGAGGCCCCGATAGCCCATATCGCTGCCTGTTAAATTATATATTTTTCCTGATCCTGGTAAAATTTACATTTTATATTTTTAGTGATGACTAAAACTACTGATCGATAATTTATTTATTTTCATTCAAAAGAAGAAAATAAGACTTGGAGCCATTGAATGTGTACACGGCTTGTGAGAGTGGAGAGAGAGAGAGAGAGAGAGAGAGAGTGGTGAAACGAGAGAGAGAGAGAGAGAGAGTGGTGAAACCAGAGAGAGAGAGAGAGAGAGAGAGAGAAGAGAGAGAGAGAGAGCCCTTGTTCCTGTAGTCTGGTATAGTCTGTCTGTGTGCTTGTGTGTGTGTGTGTGAGAGAGAGTAAAGTTTTCCTAAAGTAAACGTAAAACTAAGGGGTCCCCTCTCAGTCTGCCTGTCTGCTGTTCTGCTCCCTCCCATCTCTCATTTCACTCAGGAGGTGAAACTCTGCACTGTGAATTCAGCTTAAACTATCAACCAGCATTGTGTAAGACGAAAATCCATACTCAACCCCTGAAAAATGTAAGACATTTTAATTAAACTCAAAGTTTCTTATTTTATCGAATTATTTATATTTATTCATCAAGCTAAACATTTTTATTTCGTATTTTCAATTCGATATACAACGTTATGCATTTTAATTAAATACTTTTATACAACCAACAGATTATATGTGTCAATAGGGTAAAAGCTACATGGGTGGGGAGGGTAAAGGTCAAAGGTCAAAGTCATCAATCAAATGTTGACGCTTGGGTGTAGTATATTCTCTCTCTGCTGCACTTTTGATATGTTTTAAATAAATTAATAGATCATCATATCATTGAAACTATAACTTACCAAATCAAATCATCTTTTATGTCCACAAAACATACAATTAAACAAATTTGCCTAAGACATAATTGTGAATGGCTTATCTGGTCTCAGTCATCGCTTGAATTTCAGTCTTGATTACTGATAATGATCTGACTTTCTTCAAACATGTTACAGTACATCTCAAACATATCTCAGTTGGACTGTAATGACTGATATTTTGCAGTGTGGTTGGAGTTGAGGGTGTAAAGTTGAGTGACCTAGTTGCTCTACCTGAGCACTGAAGCCATTGTAGAAACTATACCAGACGTGCACCAGAGCAAAAGCAGTGGTTTTGTAGAGGAAGTAGCAGAAGGATGCAGATGCGTAGTATGACCAGTGCCCGTGTACCAGCAGCAGCCTGCGAAGGAAGCTGAACTGAGCCAGAGAGAAATCTGCACTGTGGAAATTTTAAATTAAAAATATGAGAATATTAGATTAGTCTTTGCTTACCCATGTTTCTCAGATGGATCTCCATTCAGCTCAGAATTGGCCTGACAGAACTTGGCGCTCTGCAGTTTGAAGAATGATAATAATGCTGAGACATTAGACAGTCATCATGAGGCAATTAGACAATAATCTTTCCACAGTTTTCTCTAATGACTGAAATTATAATTATATAATTATATATTATAAGTATATAATAAAAATACTTTTAAATATATTAATCATAAAACTGCACAACATTTTGTTTTTCTTAAATATCTAATCATCCATAATGTAAGATGCATTTATTTTATTTTATTTTATTAGTTAAATGTATTTTATTAAAAATTTCTGCACTTGGAATAAAAAAAAAATAAAAAAATAACCTAAAAAAAACTGTGTAAGCAACTTTATGTAGTTTTGTATATGTTTTGCAACTTTGGACCCACTTACAGTTAAATGACTGTCTTAAAGGGATAGTACACCAAAAATGAAAATTACCCCATGAGTTACTCCCTCAAACCATCCTAGGTGTACTGTATATGACCTTCTTCTTTCAGATGAATACAGTCAGAGTTATATTAAAATGTCTTGGCTCTTCCAAGCTTTATAATGGCATTAATGGGTGTCAAGATTTTGAAGCAAAACAAATGCATTGATTCACTTCGAAGGCCTGTATTAACCCCGAGCCATGTGAAGCACTTTTATGATGGATGGATGCACTTTCTTAGGCTTCAAAATCTCAACACCCATTCACTGCCATTATAAAACCTCGGAAGAGCCAGGACATATTAGTAAGACTCTGATTGTATTCGCCTGAAATAAGAAAGTTATATAGACCTAGGATGGCTTGAGGGTGAGTAAATCATGGAAAATTTTTCATTTTGGGTGAACTCCTTTTTAAGCCTTGGACACACCAAGCCAATTGTCAGGCAATGTCGGTGGTTTTAAACGCTGGTCGGTTTTTTCAGAGTTTTCTGCACTGTTGGTCTCTAGTAGGGACGCCAGTCAGCTTTTCTGCCAGTTCTTCATGCTGAACTGGTAGCAAAGCTTGTTGACATGAAACAGAACTCCGATTGGATATTCAGCTTAGTGAATGAGCAAAAGAAAAAACAGAACTGATGAAAGCAAACCAATGATGGAGTAAAGAGGGAACACAAAGTCACTTGTTGTCATTCTATTCGCTGCTTGCTGTTCTAGCTTTTTTGGTTTCCCTGTTTGAAGCCAATGCAGACTACTGCCACCTGATGGTATGGGAGAGTTATGTTCTCGCACGCAAGTACAAAGTGTACACGTTAGTTGGCTGTCGGCTGTCCGTGTGTTCTATTGCAACTTTTTTGCTTCGACAGAGGCACATAAGGTAACGAAGGTAACGCCACACTCGGCTATCCTCAGCACTAGTTCTTTTGTGATGGTTTGGTGTGTCCCTACTCTTAAATATACCACTGTCCTAATTACAGTGGATAGCTGTACACATAGATATTATATACATAGATTCCTCATTAACATCTGTTTCTACTGGCGACTATACATAAGTCATCCTCCAATATCCTCCAAGGCATGTCCTGAAATCCACAGGTACTTTTTTGAACAATTAATTACTTTAGACTGCAAACATAGTATTTCTATTAGTATATAATCACCTGACCTAGCAGTGTCAGTTGTGTTGTGTCACTGCCATTCACAACCCCCTCCTGTGGCCTCATGGGATAGTGTAGAATGTCCATCGTATGCACACTTCAGAATCTTTCCAGAAGTGAATGCGTCATCCGGTACTTTTTGCTACTCTTTTAGGAGTACTGTGAATTCTGACATGCTTCTTTTGTGACATACTGTTTTTCACCTACTATATAATAGGGAAGTATGCCATTTCGGATGCAGCCTAAGTGTTCCGAACACGTCCTGAAAAGTGAAGATAAAATATTTTGATCGCCATCTGGTGGCTTGCTGCAGTATAGGTCATTAACTCCGCCCTCCCATGTAACGAATGGGATGTGAGCAAACTAAACAATCAAATTACACTTCAAATTGATTTCAAAATTATGTTTTCCATCATTTTAGGTAGTTCATATCACGCTGATTTATGTTCAAGTGTTATTTTTTAATAAGTCTGATTTTATTTACTTATTTGATGCTATAAAACAGGGTGTGGTGTCATGATTATGGGGCCAATAACTGGACAGGACTTTGATAGCATGGCTCCTCCTTGTAGAGTTGACTGTGCCCCTGCAACCATAGTTATATGCATGTATGAATATCATATCAGCAACAGACTTCAGCAGTGATTTTGCTAAATTAACACAATGCAATGAGGCGAGGCGTTAGCTATCATGTCATCAACAAGTTACAATAGTTTATCAGACATTTAAACTTGAAATGTATCATTTCAGGCTGTTAAGATATTTATTTAAAAAGAAAATGCATATATATTTTTGTGGCATCATTGTTTATTTGTACTTGCATTCAATTCTGTGTGAAGGATCAGTCAGATAAAATCAATCAGTTATAGTCTATGTCCAGAGGGAGATGCTCTTACCCACAAATGTTTCTACATAGTAAAGACTGTGGGTTCACTGACAGAACAACATTGTAGCTCTATCTGAAAATAGTGTTGGTTGAGATTGTGACTGATGAAAGTTCTCCAATTCCACTCACTACACCAAGGGTCAGATTTGAAACCCAGTATAAACAGAACATTCAAGAGCAGCACAATTGTGATAAACCAAGGCAATAAAGAACCAGACAGAATGAAACACACATGATGCACAAACCAGCATATTTTCACACCCCAGTAACCTTAGTCTAACCACTAGGCACTACGAAATGATTCATAAGGACATAAGGACAAACTTTGGTTTTAATTTGCCATTAGTGTGTGGTGACATGCCGCACATGGTGGTTGGTGAATAGAAAGTAGTCTGTTGACTAAAAGTTTCCTTTATATTTCTAATCAATGCCTAATGTATGCATGTGAACATCTGAGAAAAAAGGCATTTTACTTTTTTAATTTTATAAATGATAATAATAATGTCATTTTTTGTCTTCAAAGAAACAGCGTGGTTTGCAAAATATGTTGTTGTTTTTTACATATTAGTTGACATGTCCACTAGTATGACATGCTATACTATAATATTGGTGAATCCAAACTGACATCATGAAAACAACATTATAGGAAACATATGCTGTCATAATTCTCATATAGACATGTAAATGTGTAAAACCTTTTATCACAGTTAAAGGAAAATTAAACCCTCAAACCTGCATGACCACAACGTTTGCGCTTACTGAAACTGTTAACAGGTTATGGGAAGAAAGTTCAGGGGTATTTTTGTATCTCTACACCATGGCAACAACCCTTCAGAAACAGTATTTTTAATAAATATTATTTAGTGACTTTCACAGGGCAGTATGACCTAAAAAAAAAAAAAAAAAGTTAAACCATAATTACGGCTCGTTGCAAACACTGGAAAGATTTGCAGCACGACTACTCATCAAAGCGCCTTTGAGCTGAACTTCCCAACTGAAATCATCTGAAGGGTTAAACACAAGCCATGATATTCAAAAGTTTCATTTTCCACATGATGCTTGTCTATATGATTCATATTTTGACTCACAATCTCATATGCTGTTTGTGAACTAAAAAAGAGTTTATACCGAATATATATTTTACTTGGACTATTTAGATGTGTTAACACGCTTCAAGTTAGGTTATGTATTATTGAATTACTGATTGGTTTTTTTTTTGTTTTGTTTTTTTGGTGCAACCTCCGCTTCTTCCATATTCTCACATAATCTGTGTCTGTCTGAATCAGATACACTAAATGCCAAGTCAAATATTTATTATAAACACTGACAAATCTAGCGTTGGTTGTGATTAAGAATACATTAAGATACAGTTTTTTGTACATTGACTCCATCTCTCCTATTGAAAATAATGAAATAACAGACTATTGAAATAATAAGCTATTGGTGGTGACAAATTCATTTTTCCTTATATATGTATGAACTGCAATTATGCATTTGCATTAGAGGTAGTAAAACATTACTAAAGGTCTAGTGTTGAATGAGCAGTGCAAAATTAGCCACCTGCTTACTGCAGCATTTCATTTTACTTCCTTTGATAGCAGACCCATGGTTCACATCCCATCTCCTCTTCTCACCCAGGTAAAGTACAGTTCTCATTCATGTTACCTGTAATCCATACATCATATCATTAACCCTGTCTCTTCCATTAACCCTTCTGCAATATGAAAGAGGCAAAAATATTCAGATGAAAGGTTATTTTGCACATTTATTATTGTTTTGTGATTAATAAACATGGTTGATATTATTTATAATTTGTTTATCACACTGCAAATGAAAGGTCAAGTTAAGAGCATTGCATCATTAAGCTTTCAGTTCTGACTCCCGTTGTTTTCTAACCAATCATACTGTTTTTTTGCTTTATGGATGATCAAAAATCCCTAAAATCCCACAAAAGTTTTCTGACTGTAACTCCTCCTTCATTTTATTGACCGTATTGCCCCAGTGCAGAGGTTTAGTGACTGTACAGATTTGTTCATGCAACCTCACATCATTCTGTATTATGACATTGTTCTTTGTGGTTTACACACATTTTAAAAATTATCCATTACACTTACTTAATTTAGTTGAAAAGGGTTTAATTAAACACACCCACTGCTGTGTGTGCACTTGGATATGTTAAATGCAGAGCACAGATCCTGAGTATAGGTTACTAAACTTTAACGCAAATTAAGTAAACTTCAACTTTGAGGTAGTGTGAACACAATGAAATGAGCAAAGAACCGCCCATTCGTTACTGTTGCAGTGAGCCATGATGGCGACTCACACCCCACATCATCAAGTTCTCATGCAGTAAGAAATAAATCACAGAGAAAAGATGAAACTGACAACGTGCCAACAGACAAGACTAAGCAGGTTATTTTTAGTATGAAACAAAGTCTCAGTTTTAATTTTTTTTCAGTTTGAAATTCAAACTATAAATACCGCTTTTGTGGCCCTTTAATGTGTCGCGACAGATCACTGTAGCACCTCAGTTCAAGCAGCTCAAGAACCAATCATCTTTTTAGATTTACTAGTTAAAGCACAATATAAACATGAATGAACATCAGAAGTGATCTTGTTTCAATCAAGTTCAAGAAAACTGACTTTAATCTCTCTCTGGTTTGTTTGTCTGACAAAATGACAGATTTGTTATTATTATTGGTCAGATCGCTGTCAATCAAACTCCTTGCGATGGGTCGATTAAGTGGCTACAAAATTTTCAATAATCATATGTATTCAGCTCATTTGAATTCATTCAACTGAGCAAGATTAAAATGGTCCTGCTTAACGCTAAAATTTAGGCTTAAAGACAAACTTTTACTTATTGCAGTAACTGCTTGAAATAACATGAGAAGTGAGGAAAAAATAATAGAAGGTGCTTTCCTTAAACAAAAATTAAATATAAATGCACAATTCCAAAAGGGATTTCCTCAGATTTTCCCCTAAGACAAGAGACAATGAGGAGTGTCATAAATCAAATAGCCTAGTACATTTAAAGTATATAGCATACCCACACAACACACACACACACACACACACACAAGTGAAATGCATAAGTATGCACAATTTCTATGACTATAACAAAATATTTAAACATAAATCATGAGGCAGAAATTACAATGTAGTGTCTAAACTGTTAACTGGTGCTTTAATTATTTTTTATACAAAGAATACTAAATATTAATAATCACAATAATGTTATGTAATATATTATAGTATCTGTGGTCCCTGATACAGCTCAGCAGGTGGCAGAAATGCACTAACTTTGCAGACAGTCCTTAAAAGAGAGAACGATAAGCATTGCCAACTTCAAGTCAGATGTCTAAAAGGGTAAAATATATATATATATATATATATATATATATATATATATTTGATCATATATTTTATATTGTATTATATAATTCTATTTTTTATTATTATCATTATTTTTTTTAGTTTTTCAAAATATAGTCATCGTAGTGTTTTCTACAGGCCGATACTTTTCGAGCCTGTGTGCATTGTTATATTGAAGCATCTTCAAACATGAAGGTTTCTTCACAGCGGACTGAAAAGTTGAGAAGATGTTGTTTTATTATGCCTTAATCTTGTTGTCTTTGCTGTCATCTATCGTTTCACTTCTCCTTTTTGCTTCATGGAAACAGATATAACTTTACACATAAGTATATGCCACAACAATCTAACTTGAGCCAGGAAGTTTACTAGGCTACAAGTGTCTGAGAACTGCATTAGGTGTGAAGAAAAAGGCCTCGGCCTGTACAAGGTGCAAATGAAGACATATCTCTCAGATAACTACAGTGAGGACATTTTTTGTGATATATAATGTTTATTATTTATTTATTTTAATTGGATCGCTAACACACATGCTCCTGTTTCAATGCTCCTCGACTAGCGCTCCATCTAGTGGCAGACAAAGACACTGCAGCTTAATTAGCTTCCTTAAATTCACTTTCTGCAAGACCATATCAATGCCCAAAGATGGGTCAATCTTCTTTATTTCATATCATGGCCTCTTTAAGGTCTGAAATCAAAGGATTCCCCTTACGGAGGCCCCTGTGTTTAGGCTATCAAAAGCTGGTGGGCTGCACTGAAGCCTGTAGGAGGTACACATACATGTGTGCGTGAGATAACGCGTCTCAAGTACTATCAAGCTCATCTATTTTTACACATGGCCTCTCTCAGATGCAGAGTGGTTTGCGAGATGAGAAGAGACCCAGACCTGCAGAGCCATTGTGACCAGTTGACCAGGTTGCTTTTGGCAATGCTCCATTACAGTTTAACTGTTGCCCCAAGCCTGTCAAACCCAAGCGGGTGCACATATCTCGCTCTGAAAGCCTCACGCGATGCGGTTCTTCAGGTGCTGATGGAGGCCTAATGAAGGGTCTGCCGATGGCCAGGACCTTGCGATCAAACGGTAGCAGTGATCTCAAATCAATCAGAACAAAGTGGATATATTTAATTGCATGAAAAGACAAAACCGCAGGTTGCATATTGTAAACACACGATATGGCCTTCTTGAGAGCAAAGAATGGTATTGTAGTCACTGTGTGTTATATTTCTATTTGAGTACACAAATAGAGTGCTATTTGAGTGCACAACATGGAGAAAAAATATTTTATTTTGGCAGTTATGTACACTTAACCATCATATAAAGTTTGGACACATTTGGAGCTTCTTGTAATTAGTTGTTGGACAAACAAATGGTGCATATTTATCATTTTCTTTACAAAACTGCAATTTTAATTCAAAAGCATCCCAGAATGCACCTCAAGCTTAGTTAAAGAATGAACAGAGTGTGTGGTGATGAAATCTAAAAAGGTTGTCGACTTTATGCAAATTCAGATGTTAAATATTATTATTATTGATACAGTATATTGCCTTAAAATATATTTTTTAATTAAAGTTTTATATATATATATATATATATATATATATATATATATATATATATATATATATATATATATATATATATATTTATATTTAAATTTTTGTTGTGACATAATTTTACTATTTTAAGAAAAACAATAGTAAAAATAAAATAAATCAGTATGTGTTCACATTTACAAAAACACATCGAGACATTATGTATCACATTTTTTTTTTATGGCCTATGCAACTTTTGAGCATTTTGTATTGATAGATGCTCAGAGAAAAGCTGAAAAGGTTCTCAATTACTCTTTGAGGTCAAGGTCAAAAGATACCATTTCAAACCTTTGGATTAGTAACATTTGTTAATGTTCTTTGAGTCACTTATTCTTGCCTAGGCTGCATTTATTTAATCAAAATGCAGAAAAATGGCAATATTGTGAAATATTAGTACATTTTTAATAACTTTTCTATTTGAAAAGATTTCAAATGTAATTTATTTATATAGCTGAATTTTCAGCATCATTACTCCAGTCTTAAGTGTCACATGATCCTTCAGAAATCATTTTAATATGCTCATTTGCTGCTCAAGAAACATTATTATTATTATTAATGTTAAAACAACTATGCTGCTTAATATTTTAGTGGAAAATGTTACACAATAGAACAGCAATTATTTGAAATAGAAATCATTTGTAATATGTCTTAAGTGTGGCTGAATGAAAGTATTAATTTCTTGAAAGTATAAATTTTCAGAAGCTCTAATATTACCTAGCATTGAATTCATCACATAAACATCTATACTGGACACATTTCTTGCAAAATGCCGCATCTCTTACTTGAACAAGTCAACACCATTTCCTCAGCCTTTCTATCCCTCCTTGCCATCCTAAACAACGATTTGCTTACGATTTCAACATCCCTTATGAGTTTGACTTAATACACCAATGAATGAAAGGCGTGCGAGATAACGTCATGGCATCAGTGCTCCAAAAACCCAACATCTAATGTAAAATATCAGCAAAATCATTTGTTTTCTGGGAAGTGAGTAGGTGGCCTCGAATGAGGTTTTTGGGTATACCCTGTCGCTGCTCTGCAATCGCTGCTTTAGTTTCTGTTCCGATCGAGCGAGTCAAAAATGGGAGAGGGCTAGTTAAAATGAGGTCGTTGTGAGGAGAAAACACTGCGACTCTGAGACAGGAAGTGGTTTGAATTCACTTGAGAAAGAAACAGGGGTGATTGGGTTACTGTACAGACAAACAAGCAGCTCAACTGTATGCAAAAGGTGAGCTGAAAGTTCAAACTTCAGATGTGCCAGCTGCGGTGAGCGTTCATCTTCATTCACCGCCAATCACGTACTCTGTTTTATCTACATGTTTAACAAATACAATCGACTGATTACCTGGTTAAGCCCGAACTGTGTTTGCTGTGAATGTGCCTCTGAGAGGGGCTGTCTTGATAACCAAAGCGGTACATCTGAACTACAGGTTATGTCCCACGTTAAAACATTTGAGTTCTGTGGAGCTTTGAGGTGGCGTTATGAGTCACCGAGTATAAGAAGAGAAGAAAAAAGAAATCACAGAGGGATCCAACAGCTATTCGATGAGTCACCGTAAACACCAACAGGTATGCGCCCCACCATCACTCTTAGCGACCACGCGACCCCAAGCCTGAGATATGATCCAACACCTGTCGAACACCAACAACATCTTGTGTTTATTTAGCTACGATACATGGCCCATTTTTATCTTGCAGTCTTAACATGTCAAGTGTGGCTAATTCTTCAGAGTTTTGAAACCACAGGTGAAGCACAGCATTACTCTCATAAATGAGGTGAAGGCAACAAGCGTCACATTCATCAGATTATATTTTTCCTGCATCATGCATTTAATAGGCAAGATTTAAGCTTATTTTTTACTCTTTTCTTTTTTTTTTTTTTGTGGTTGGCAGTGGAACTGCCACAAGTCGAACTTCAATAAGTTTGTGTAACACATGTGCAAGCTACGACTGCATTATGTTTCACAGCGACACAGATTTAGTCATAATCTATAGCGAAAACAATTTCTCGGAAATTTGGTAGGACAGTCCCAGATGATATCGTAAACCCTGCAAAACCTCTATTTTTTTTTTCATGAAAGTCATTCTTAGTAATCTATTCTTTTTAGCCACAGTTGCATGTTTGTTTTACCGATCTGATGCGTAACCATCTTCAGTTCGGTGTTTACTGAGCTCCAACTTCTTATAATTGGTTGAATGACATACTAGGCTTTCTAAAGAATTTGGTTTACTAGGAAATGATGAATAATTACGTTCAATTATGCTGTTTTACACATTATAATCAAAGTTTAGTACAATTCAAAGCAGAGCGTAATAAATAAAACACATCAGCCATACTAGCATACGCTATTTGAATAATGGCCAAACCTCATTGTGAACATACAACCACACTGATGGGCCTCAGTGCTGTATGTTTGGCTAATTTAATTTATGTGCTAGGTTTGGTTGAAGCGTGGGATTGTTACTTCACAGGGCATCCAAGACATTAATAATAAATCTATAAATAAAATGTACATTTAAAAAAATGTCATGAATGGATAATGGTGTGTGAAATTCAATAAACAAAACACTTCAGTTTTGGTTTAGAAGTAAAATGAAGAGCTAACGGCATGGATAACCACTGGATCGTAAACAAAAATGAAAACAAAACATCAAGATGCTGAGGTGCCAGCAATTATTTATTTTATTCATTTTTTTAAAAGTAGAACAAACAAAAAAGTGAGTCATAACTCAAACCACTGGTTTGAGATACTTGTTTGCAAAGTCTCCCTCCATATCTAAGGAAGGAAGATGTGGTCCTCACCTACTACAGCTCCTTTCATGCAATAGGCATATGTGTCAGATGAAATGTGCCACCTTGACTGTCATTGGTTGACAGAGTTTGTCTGCATGTTTCCAGCCAAAGAGTTTTAGTTTTAAGCTGATGTCCTTTAATTCATCTTCACTTTCTGGCATCATTCCTGTGACAGCACCGTAGGTAAGGTGAAGCCATTTTTTCTTGCAACGGTTCTCCCCAGTTAAGACTTTGCAAAGTAGTACTTATACATAATACTTAGTATTCTGTATGCAAACTTTAAAATACTGAATTCATTAAATGCAAATCGTGCAGTAGTGTAACTCTGGATTGACAGGCAGTTTTCATATTCACTAAACATATTGCTTTTGGAGAAAAGCGAATAGCCACCATTTGATGTTATGTCAGTTTGGCAGAAATGCAAAGGTTTCAATTTTTGTCTTGCTTGAAGCAAATCAAGATCTTTTTGTTGGTTAACCTCTTAAACTGATCATATCAAGGTTGTATGCATTAGATCCAATCAAACATCATCATTAATTGAGCATATATCGTTATCATAAAACATTATTTTGCATATTTAAAATTAGGATTTGCCCAGTCCGTTTCCTTGTTAGGCTGGCAAGCTTCTCACATCTATTTTTACCCTCATTCAGACAGGAAACTGCACTATGAAAGCTAATAAGTGCTAATGAATTTAACTCGCATTTAAAAGTGCAGCGTGTTCATTTAACGAAAGTGGAAAAATCCTGAGCTTTCGGATCATTCTTCTTAAATTCTGATATCAGCATTACAGCAAAACCATATGATTACTGCCGCTCTCAAGCCTAAAAGTGATACTTGTTTTAATCAAAGTATTGGTTTGGCCTACTGATCAAGTCCTTTGTCTTTCCAGAACAATGAGTACCATGAGAGTCCCAAGCATCTAGCAGATGCTTGTCTCCCGCTCCTCCACCGCAGATCTTGTCAAGCAAAGAGCACCTGGAGGTTTAAGAAGGCTTCTGCCACTCACTGGCTCATCCATCTGGCACGACGACTGTTCCACCTCCAGTCATACCGCAGAACCCGCTCATGCCCAACAGACGCGGAAACGTGAGATGACTCCCACTGAGAAAAAGGCGCCTGTATTGGGTGAAACGGAAGAAGAACAATGAGGCCTAAGCGTTCCAGAGAGAAGCGGCGACTCAACGACTTCATGCTGGAGGGGCAAATTATGGGCTTAGCGAGGAGAACGCCAGCTCAGGGCGAGGTGCTGAGTTTGCAGTATCACATGGGATTAGGCAGGTCTGGATTCCAGTCATCCCATGCTGCCCTTCCACTATCCTGCTAGGCCCCATCTCAAGCCTTCCCTGTTGGGTTTGCCTACCGTAATGCTCCAGAGTTATACCACTCTTGGCACGGCTCATCTCCGTTCATCTCCCCTGAGGGTGCCTCCCTAAAAGTGCCAACCTACCTTCACAGATTAGCCATTTGGACAACAGTGCTGACCCAGTAGAGGCAGACACAGCATCTCACCCACAGGTCTCTTCCAGCAACGCACCCACCAAGCCACCACAACTGTTTCCGCCCACAGAGCATCTGCGGCCTCACCACCCCCTCCTCAGCTGCTGCCTGGCTGAGCCAGCCTCCCACCCAGCAACAGCAACCAGATGCTACCTTGGGGCTCGCTGCTTATGGCCCATCTCCCCATCATCCCAACTGGCCGCTGTCCTTCCCTCTGTGCTACGAGACACAGACGCATCTCGTAATGGCGTAAGGTCCCTGTGGAACTTCAACAGCAGGTACAGCATGCTGTCTGCGGAGATCTCAGGACAGCTCAGAAGAATCTTTTGCTCTGAGAACTCTTAATCAGCAAGAACGCTGCCTGAACAGTTTTACATTGTGGTAGTAACCTGCTAAAAGGGATCTTTCGCACCAAAACAACCTGTAGACTTACTCATGTTGTTCCAAACATGTATGACTTTCATTCATCTGTAGGGCACAAATGTTTTGAAAGATGTCTTTGTGTTTTGTCCATATGGTGAAAGTAACTGGTGGTTTTGGACCCCATTGATCACTGTATAGACAAAAATACAGTAGTTCTTCAAAATATCTTCTGCTGAAGAAAGAATGGGAAAGACATGGGTGAACTATTTCTTAGCTGTGCTTAATGTAGTGATGTGCAAGCCAATCTCTCCATACAGCCTTGCAAATGATAGATAAACCATGACTTGGATAATACCAAAATGTTTATTCTGCAAATATGTGGCCACTTGTAATAAAAAGTAGTTAATCGTTGTACTCTCATTTCCCTTATTTGCTTATTGCATATAAACCTGATTCAAGTTTGGGAATCTATACACTACATGTATTCTCACACAGGCATCGTTTCATGGAAATGGTTATTAGTATTGCCTTGTTTGTGTGAAATACTGGTTCTAACTCAGTCGACATCGAAAACAACCTTTCATCAGTGGCGCTGTTATGAGTTCGTAATGTTCCATGTAAAGGAAAAACAGAAGAATAAGAAAAAAAAATGATGTGGCTGCTGAAACACACACACAACGTAACAACAAAACTAAAACCGGTTTCATATGCCTCATAGTATTTTGTACATTGAATGTTTAATGAAAACAACTGTGCTAGTAATTGTGTAGATGTATTAGTAAATGAGTCCCTCCTTATATATGGGGTATTACGTAAAGTGAATTATTAAAGTGCTCATGATTAAATATGAAAGATGATCACAATGAGGATGGTTTCAGGCTGGGGTAAATTTGTCTGATATCTGATTGAACTCAGGCTTGTCAAACCACATGTTCACACTTATGGTGTGTGGATGTACATGTAGTCGAGTGTGTGAAGTAGAATATAGACAAATTTAGAGGTGTAAATAGACCAGTTCAGCTCAACAGTACTAAAGGCTATATAATTTAATTGCTTTATAATTAGATCTATTTTTTCATTCTAATAATGGAAACTGATTTAAGAAGAAGTAAAAAAAGTCCATGATATAGATGTTATGTAAAATGGAAAGACACTTGGGGTGACATTTGGGGTTCCTCAGATTGATACACAGGCCAAAACTGTTGGAGAACCTCTAAGCACCGTTTTTTTCTTCAAACGCAAACAAAAAGTGAATCCTTGAAGGCCATCTATCGTCTACACTCGCTCACAAAGGCTTAACTTGTAATAAGTGTAGGCGATATAACAATGAATCAATCTGAAGCGTCGTAGAAAAATTTTAAAATCGTATTTTTCTGTATTTCCGTAGCCTACACCTTTGCGTAACTGCACTATAAGCTTCTTTATCGGTAAAAATATTAAATTATTAATTTTTATAATTAGATCTGAAGAAATTTAACATATATAACGTACCTTCTACTAAAATTCAGATGGATGTAATGTTGACAGGTATAAGAATAACCAGCAGGGGCGCGCTGTCCTGACAATAACAGGCTACACATAAAACGCACACGAGTCACATCCCTTCACATTAGCCGTCAGACAAAGCTAATATATGTATTATGTTCTAGTTATATGAGCAAATATAGCCTTTTTTATTGTTATATATGTGGTAACATCACGAAAATGTCAAGCTAAGTAGCAAAACAGAATTATGACTTTTATGTAGTTATTGATCTGAAAGGAGTAGCTTGCAATAATTTGACAATATTCATAGCTGGTGTGAACAATATGAAGGACTTCAGAATCTGTCATTGAAAATGCATATTAATTGACCATTATTGACAGCACTGCTAACGATCGAGTGCCTATTTTGAAGGTGATCAAGGATTTTAGGTCTTTCCAAAACCGCACAGACTTTTATGATTCCTTAAACTTCAGTTTAGAGCCTTTCAACTTTAGTTAATGGCTGGAAATTAAGCTGAACAGCAAGGACCCCAGTCAAGGATGAGTGTAGACTAGTATCTTGCCATCAGAAATGCTTATCGAACAATCAATAAGAGTGGTTTTCCATATCTGACCTTTTTTTTTTCTGTTTTCATAAATGCACACACACCCACTGATACGTATGTGAGGGACATGTGGGCCATGGTGTAGTAGAGCCATCAGCTTTGTGTTAAAAGAGTAGACACAGACAGGGGCTTGTGGGCTGATCTCATAAAGAGGCGAACAAGCAGCCTCTAACTTTAATCACACTTCACACAAAGAGAAGCCCCGAGTCAGAGAGGAGAGCGTTTAATCAGCTGTGAGGCAGGTGAGACACTCAGGTCACACACACAGACAAGACAAGTGTTTGAAGTTTGGAGAGTCTGCTGGTTCCAGTAATGAAGAGCATCCTTGGAGATGTCACGCTGGGTGACCCAACAAGGCTTCGGGAACTGTGAGAAGCTGTGAAGGTAAGAAAGCGGGGGTTCTGCGTGTCCATCAGTGGTCAGCTTTTAACACATTTATGAAAAGGTGATGTAATGACAAAAAATAAGCAAACATCCTTCGACTTCCTTTGAAATTTGAGATGTCACACCATCGCATAAAATAAGAAAACCGGACAAACATCTTGCGATCTTAACTTTTAATGCAAAATATATGCAAGAAAGCTTTTAAGTAAAACTAAATAAGACACATCCGATATGCAGGCGTTAGTAGTGTGAGGTCAAATGCTTGATGGCTTGACGCGAAGATGATGTGCAAAACTAAATGTAACTAAAACTCATTTCAAATGTAACCTTTGGTTTACTGACAAAGCAAGCATCAGATTTTCCAATCTCAGAATGAAACAAGTATATTATATGAATCAGTACACATTAAGCAGTCTGATTTTAGCTTAATTTGGTCAACTTTGCATATATAACCCTTTTAATAGTGTTGAATGTATTTTGTATTATGTAACATTCGATAATTAAAGAAGCTGTATTTGGCCTTATTGTCTTGCAAGAGTGCTTATAAGATTAGACTGCATTTTTAAATGCAAACTTCCAAATATTGAGAATTTCAGCTTTTGAAAGCTTCAAAATTGAGTGAAGGATCTTGCAAAGGCTGGTAAATGTGGGTAATTTTAAAGGGTGTGTGTGGTGTGGTGTCTTGATGATCTAAATGATTTTGAGGGAAGATTAGATAAGACAATTCTGAAAGCGTGTTCAAAGTCGTAAATGGCATATCTGATGTAGCTGTGGCTTGAAGTATGCATCTTTCTCTGTGCATCCCATGCTAAAGAGATTTAATTCTATTCCCATCCAACAAACAATGTTCCAAAGTCTGACTACCCACTTGTGAAAACTGATAATATTTTGCATTTTTTATTACAAAATTTGAAGCTAAAATGTTGCATTCAAATTATATTGCAAGAATAAAAATGCATGAAGAAGTTTGTGTAAAACCTGATAATCATGTTCTTTGGCATGATTTGAGCTCAAGATCATCCTTTCAAAAGTGTTCTCAGGATTAATGCCACAAATGTACTTATTTGATTAGAAATGATGGATAATCTTTCATATTTGTTATTCATTCTAAAAAAAAAAAAAATTATTATTTTGTAGAAAACCTAAAACCTTTCCAGGTTTTAAATTTGATTTGAATCCCAGATTTTCAACATGGTCTTTGACTTTTGGACTCCACGGTATTGATTGAAAAAAAAAATCATAAATGAACAACATTAAACATATGCAATACAGCTGTATACTTTCAAGGAAAAAACTACGGTAAAAAAAAATAGAGAGCGTTATTTTCTATGAAAACATCTGAGTCTCTTGTTTAAAAACAAGTGTGGACAAAACACATAAAAATATGAAAACTATAGGCCAGGATGTACAGAGCAGCAGGTGGTGAGGAGAAAGCCAACAGATAGGTTGTTAAAAGGAGAAGTTTAAGAAAAGTTTTGTTACTGAAAAGCACCATCTAAACTTAGAGCGTCAGTAAGCAGCAGGTGCAGCTCTGACTGAGGCCTCTGGGGCCTTGAGACCATCATACCACTACAGTCATCAAAAGCTGTATTTGATGTCCAAAAGCACTGGCTACAAAACAAAGCCACTGAAAAATCTGACCGTTGTATCGTGGAAAGGTTTTGTGACAACATGCCCTAATAGGCTCATACTATTTGGAGGAAGTCTGAATGGTCTGTGATAGGCTTAGGATATATATAGATAGAAACAGAGTGATTCTGATGTTTTAGGTTTATGCATGCTACACTGCAAGGCATATTGTATTTCAAGAGCTTTTCTGCTTTTCTGACTAACTTCTGTTCATTGTATAGTCAACACAGGAAGGGGATAAGCATGTGAACAACCTCTTTTGACTTTCTCTTTGTGTATGCATGTGTGTGTATGTGTGTGGCACAGCGACAAAGCAGGCACAGGGTATATTAGCTACACTGCATGTGTCACCATCACCCACCTAAACTGTTAGCATATCCTATGAGCTTATGTCCGCATTAGCAGGCTGGCAGACAACAGAAACCTCTCGCAAAGCCCATCGCAAATTTACATTCCCCAGAGGATCGTTTCAAAATCTGTTAGACAATTAGCAACAGAGATTTAGTCGAAACTACTTGCGAGATGGCAATCCAAAATTAGCAACTTATGTAAAATGCACAACAGTTTCACGTTCCAGTGACAGGCTGAAAATAATCATAAACAGATGTCTGAAATTAAACCAACCAAACATGGGAAACAAAAGGTGAGAATTTTGATTGCAACTTCGATGTTTACAGGAGAGCAAGCAAAAGCTGCCGATGTCGAAAAGCTTCGTGTGAGCACCATTCAAATTAGCAGCTATAACCCACCAGCCCTTTAACACACTGACACCTTAAAGTCTTTTATTTTGACACATCACTAAGAAATGTTGAGTGATAAAGAGAATTAGGTTAGTCTTGGAAAAGAACCGCATGTCAATGTGGTTAGCATACCACTCTGCCCACACAATAATGTTTTTAAAAAGAGCCTGTTTGCAAAGCTAACGCTAGTTATGGGTGTTAAGAAGCAACAATTCCATTCAACAATGGGAAAATGTGAAATGGCCTGGGGTAAAATTGAGTTTATGTATCAAGGGTCAATGATCAGATTATTTCAAAAAAAAAAAAAAAAGCTCTGTGACCAACAAAATGTATGATTCTTAAGCGTTTCATTCATCTTCACAATGATCTTCTAAATTAACATAACTATTATTCATTCTGAAGCCTAATACAACCACCTAAAGTACAAACCTAAGCGTAGGCTATAAATGAACAAGAAAGTTTAAGTTTAGAGTCCAACAAAATAGGTTGTGAAAGTGAGTAGAAAGTGATTAGATGAATTTTAACTGTTTGGATGATATTTTTATCTTAACAGCCACTCTCTAATCCCAGTCAGCAACATGCCTTTTTAAGCTTCAAAAGGGGTGTAACTGATGTTTTTATGTTGTTGAATAAAATGTGAACATATCTCGAGGTTGTGTTCACCACAGACCTTATTTCAGGTATTTAACCAAAACCCATTAAAAAAAAAACACCAACAAAACAAAACACATTTAGTTCAGTATGATAGAAACAGAAGTGCTAAATGCTAAGCGTTTCCAGATTTTGGCCTACAAAAATATGTCATCCCTGCAGTGCTCTATTTGTGGGGATCTATTCTTGCATCTATTTAAAATTTACTTAAACTTATACCGAACTTATCTTGAACTTCTATGTTTTGAATTTAAACTTATACTGACACCTAGTGGTGTGGAAGAAACATCAGCTAACAGCAAAGGTTAACAGTTAGCGATTTATTGATTAATTTATATAGCCAGCAAAAAATCTCAATAATACCAAGGCAAAACAAATGAGATTTAGCTGATCATGGGATCCCACCATGAGACAACACTCTCCATGAAAAATAAAACCACTTTATCATGCTTTTAAAATGTGATTTTGAGACTACAACAAAGTCCCTTTTCAGGAAAGTTAGATAACTGGCGGTCATATTTGCAATTGCTTTCCACTCTCTCACATTTATGTGTCATATTTCAAACCAGCATCAAAATCTCACATGATCTGCCCATAATGTTTCTTATACTCAAATAGCATTTTAAAAGCTCATATTTCAGGCTTGGTCAGCCAAGCGTGAAGTCCTACACTCTTAAAATAAAAGGTGCTTCAAAAGGTTCTTCAAGCGATGCCATAGAAGAACCATTTTTGGTTCCACAAAGAACCATTGAGTCAAAGGTTCTTTAAAGAACCATCTCTTTCTTACGTTTTGTAATCTGAAGAACCTTCTTTACAAAGAACCTTTTGTGAAACAGAAAGGTTCTTCAGATGTTAAAGGTTCTTTATGGAACCATTTAGACAAAAAAGGTTCTTCTATGGCATCATGAAGCACCGTTTTTTTAAAGTGTAAACATCGTCTCTGAGCACTGACTGGCAACAGGAACTTCAATCGCGACTGCTGAGACATGATAATTTTACCAACTGGCAATTGGCCCTTTTATTTAGAAGGCAGGATTTATTGTATCATGTTAAGCGTTGGACTTTCACCCATTCATAACAGAAATATGAGTGCACCATCTATGCATATCTAAAGGCTTTGGCAGAAATTATTTTAAACATATATTTAACATGATGCTTTTCATTAATTTTTATATAAGCTATATAAGATAACGGCGCTGTGCTTGCAAGCACTGGTTTTCCATCTGGAAATGCAAATCTAGTTTATGTTTGTCAAATCGGTTTGACATTATAGAACTTACTGCACAAACACAAAGCGCTAACACTGGTCAGCTTAGCACCGCATTGCAGGCGTGGTCTCATAGCTGTGGTTTGAGCGAGCATCCACAATTCATCCCCTCCACACCAAGACCATGCTCTTCTTTCGCTCTGTTCATGTTTCATTGGCTCGTGGCTGGCCTAACAGTCTGTTTGTTTTGCTCTGTGGTAAGCATACATGCACCTCGCTGTCAGCTCTTGAGCCCAGATTTCCAGCTCATAAAAGGCATAGCAGATAAAGAAAGGGATGAACAGGATGTGGTTAGCCTACATGAAAACTCACACACTCTGTTAACTTGGAGAAAGGTTCTGAGGAGAGAAAAAGAAACCACAGTGAGCGTGGGGTTAGATGTACAAGGCAAAAATCGAAAACTAGAAGATCTGTGTGTACCCTGATGCTACTGTTGAGATTTTGATCATATGCATTCAGTGGATGCTAAATTATTTAAAAGTTGATCTACACTTTAAAAATGTATGAATTTTGCATTACATATAGCAGGGTTATTATAGTTACCTAAAATTAAAAGCATGAATACATTTTGGTACTTGGTACTAAAATAAACATTACCTGAAATATATAAGTACACTTTTCTAGTTGCAAAATAACTAACACTAAAGCTGAAATAAAAGTGCATAAAAAGAATAAAAACTCAAAACTAAATGACTTAACTTAAACTAAAATGGAAATGAAAGCAAATATAAAAATAAATAAAAACTATATAATTTTAATTGAAACTAACTCTACAAATCAATAAGTTGATAGGTTAAGTTATTAAAATAATAATCTGTTCTGTTTAAAATAACTTTTTTTTATTTATTTTTCAAAACAGAATGTGAACCCTAGATTGTGAACTTTGGTTTACTGTATATATACGTATTGTGTGTGTGTGTGTGTGGTGTGTGTGTGTGTTGCAGGCGACACTCACTTTGATATTATGTTATCTAATGCAATGGCATTCAGACTTTTGTCATTGTAAATGTGACTCAGGTGTCCAAATGTTGTGTTTAGATGAGCAGGTTCAACTTTCCTTTTGCTCTTTAGACAACTAATACAGGAGTTGCATATGATCGTGTGGAAGGAAATTGTTTTATCTGACCTTTTGTCTGGAAAGGAAGCTAAAATTACCATTTATAAGTGTCAGTGTAGAGACAGAATACAATGTGTCAATGACATCAGAGGGAAGTAGGTCTGTACAGTTGTTAACATAGTGTTTGGTCTCACTAGATCTCTCTCTGTCCTTCACGATTAACCATTCTTCCACTGGTAACCCACAAAGCGACAGCCCATCAGTCAGTGTGGGGTTTTAGAACCCCGTTGGGAAGACTTGGGTCTCTGAATCACCCCAGTGGTTGTATTCATGTCCAGGATGCTCACACGCCTCAGTATTGATTAACACTATATAGTCACTTCAAAAGGTTGCTCCTATTAGCATTGCTCAAGCATTTTTGAACTATCAACAGAATTGGCAAGCATAGAAGCATAGAGCTGGAAGAAAGCCTTGATTAGAGTCTCTAAAGGTATTAGTATTAATCTTTAACAATTGTTAATACTTTTTAATGTTAGTTAGAACAATAGTGTAGCTGTTTAACTGACTAGCAACTGCAGCAACAACAACAACAGCAGTCACCACAAGGGATTTTTGATGCATTACCTCATCTACACCCTTAATGACAAGAACATTACAGAGTTTTAGGTTCAGGCGGGAGGCACCTGTAACCAAGCCGGTACCTAGCAGGCAAAGGTCAACATGTTCAGCAGAAATTGCTTTGCTATGGCGCTCATAACTTTGCATCAATGACTGCCTGGTGAAATCTGACACATCAACAAGACCACCTGCAAAGGAAATAACTGTGCTCTTTCGTTATAGGTATAGCTCCTGGCTACAGTATGACTGAGAAGAGGCACTAACATCTGAGTAGCTCCAGACACCACACACAGAAAGAGAACAGGTGCATCTTGGCAAACCAATCAGAGAAGTCACACCTGGTGAAAATGGAGTCCGCTTTCTCGGGTGATGTGGGAAACTGAGGGAGAAGCGAAGAGCTCTCCAAGAAGTCTGGGATCACGCTGCAAACGGAATTCATACCAAGACAAGAAAGAGCGCAACCTACTGGGAGAAACGCCAAGAACAATGAAGCGGCTCAGAGAAAGCGAAGGGTCAGCTGACTACGTGTTGGAGACTCGATTGGTTTGTTGAGCGAGGAAAACGCGCTGTCTGCGAGCCGAGCTGTTGGCTCTGAAGCTCGATCACGGTTTGCTTAACCCTGGGACCCCTATACTCCATCTCATGGGGCTCTGTCTCAGCTTCACGCTTTGGCACCGCAACCTTTGGTTTCTTGCCCAGACAAAGACCTCTACTGGAGTAGACGGCAAGATAGAGAGGCTTCTCATCTATTAGGGAACCAACAAGCACCCGTCTGTCTTGGCACCCACCCGGGTCAGCGTTCCTGCCTCAGCATCCTGTGGCCATCAGAAGAAACCACCCATATCTCCTAGACTTCCCGAGTCTCCATTCTTCTACAGCCTCACCTTTACTCTTTCCTCCACACCTGCCCCAGCAGCAGCACCTTGGCAGGAGCGGCCCCTGCTGTCCCAGCCTGGGAATCAGAGGATCTTGTCGGACGAGGGAGGGCAGCAGCAGGTGCCAGCGATTCCAGCACCGCCCTGCCCCATAAACTACGACTGAAGACGAAAACTCTCAGCAAAGATAGCAGAGCTAAATCTGCATCTCCAAATCCAACATACATATCAGATTGAAATCTAGCTTTGACTCAGTAGTTATGAGTCATCCTACTCATTTTGATAATTGAACAATGGCTGTATTCCAGGAAGTTTATTGCAAACCATCATGATAAAAAAATATTTCTTTGAACAAAAGGTCATATATTCAGATTACCTTTCTGAGATACATTTATAGAGTCAATATTTCCATCACTGAGGTTTAAAGTGGCAAATTTAAATTGGGATGAAGATGCACATGTGTTTACTCATTTTTGTTTTATCTTTAATATAGACAGGAAAGTAGGGAGTGAAAGAGAACAGGATTTTTGTGATAGACCAAAGTTGGACTAGAACCATTCACTCTGCCATATCTTTCACAATCACTTCTTTGTGAATGCATTTATGTATGCATTTACATTTATGTATTTGGCAGATGCTTTCATTCACAAGCACTTACATTTCATTCACATTTCATCATTCATGCATTCCCTGGAAATTGAAGCTTGGTGTTGCTATTGTCACGATCCACTGTTTGATCTAAAGGAATGCTTGCTCCTTGTTTAATTCAGAATATAACCGATGTCTGATTTAATTCCGCCTCTGGAGTCAGACTGACATTTACACACTTGACAGATGCTTTAAGCAACTTACATTGCAAGCAAACTATACATTTGATCATTTCATGCATTCCCTATTAATAATGCATTGTATTACTGATTTAGAGCTACGGAATGGTTACTTCTGAGTCCTCAAAGCAGCTATTAACAAAATTAATTAAAAACAAAACAAAAGGCAGAACTGAAAAGAAGCTGCACATGCTAAAATATTGTGTGTTATAATCCAAAAGAACACTGCAAACTAATACTGATGCCATCTCTTTGCAGTTACTTTCAAAATGTGAATATGTGTGTCTGAGAAGCCAAAGACAGTAACTTGTTAACCAGCAATCAGATGCATGCAAATGAGAACAAATGAGTTTTAGGGAAAATCACCTCACCTCTAAAAGTCTGAGATGGATATTTCTGGAATCCCTTGATCCAGCTGGTGAAGGTAGCATATTTGTACTTTTATTTGACTTCCATTTTGTCTTGTCATGTGACATCTCAGTCATGTGACTTGTTTTATACAGCACCAGTGTTTGGAAAGGCGATAATGCACAAAGTAAGGTCATCTATGACAACAGTTGCTTGCTACTCAAAAGCTACAGCTGTGATGACACAATAAGTGGCCTGTGTTTTCTGATTTGTTTCTGAATTGTTTTTAAAAGACCTTTCAAGAAATTCAAACTGTATATGAACCGGTGCAACACATTGAACATACAGTGCTTCAGAGTATACCTGCTGTAAACTAGTTTTAATTCAATCTCATGTTTTCTTTTTAACTGCACAATATGTTTTTGAAAGAATTACACAGCTGATCTTTGATGATGATGAACTCGTGTTCAATGTATAGCATACGGTTTTCGACAAATGCACAATCAAGGTCCGCTTTTAGAGACAAGTATCAAAAATCTGCTCAACAAAACAACATCCACATCTCAGGAATTTAGCTTTTTTTTGCATTTATGCATTTAGCAGACACTTTTTTGTACCTTTTGTCATGTATTATTGAACTTGTGATTATGGTGTTGCTAGTGTCACAGCTAAGCTACACGAGTACTTAAATGACATGTATTTTCTCTGTTTAACGAAGATTTACTTTTATTTCAGTCTTTTGTTCATCTGCATTAAGTTGTATGATCTTCAGAATGTTATCATTTTACAATAAAGTCGAATGAAAATCTCAGCTTTTGACTTTGTCATTTTATTGTTTACAACATAGCACAGTTCAGTCATACAGAACACAGAGATTATTATCATACTGTGCAGTATTACTTTTATCTTGAAAGTGTTTTCACCTCCACTTTACGGCAGTGAGACTGGAAGTGTGTGAGTTGTTCTGACTTGCTTTTGGTGACAGGTCGAAGGACTACCGGGACTGCTGCGGTTTGTACGATGTGAAAGGGGGCTGCAAACAAAGTTTCAGTGGCATGTAGGGGTGGGAAAGGTGGAGTGGGGTTTCTCAGCACTTATTAGTCACCGTTCATGATCAATTCGATGATACACCACAAACACAATGCACAAAGTAAGGAGACCAAGCAACAATCTGCTAGTTACCACTAAAGGCAAGCGAGTGATTCAGTGACTTGCATAACAAGCCTAACTCAAAAAAAGCTTGCATAACTATGAAAATGCTTCCTTAATCAAAGTTGCTTTTAGCATTCTTGTTGTTGAAAACTGGATTAGCATACATTTGGCTCTGGCTTTAGTGTTAAAAGTTGTTCATTTCTTCTTTTTCCTGCTGTAACTACCTGAGAGCGAAGGGTGAGAAGTACAACAAAGAAATAGGAAGTTAAAAGTATATTGTCTTTGTCTTTTACATCTGTAAACCACATCCTCTAGCACAAGATCTAGTTGTTTTCTTGTGTTTATCATTTTGAAAATCTATTTTAGCCAGTTCTTTGAGCCAATATGATCTTCTGGTGTTAGCAGAAGCTACAAGCTAACAGACTTGCTAATCATGCTAATCGTAACAAATTACATGACACAGCTTTATAAGTTTGGATTCTGACTGGTTAAATATTTTGCTAAGCTATATATATATATCCTGTGCAACCAATAGCAATGCTAATAGTCTCTTAGCACCTTTTCTTTTCACATATTAAAACCCACATTTTAGTCTTTATCACTCTTTCCTATCATTCATCAAAGATATACACGTCATACTGTAGCCTATAAACAGACTAGTTTAAAGAAACTTATCCTAGCTATGTTAACACTAACAGAAGTTACGCTGCATTCTTCAACACAGTCTTGATTGATTAATCACACTAATTATAATCTCTTTTATGTCATTCATCAAAGATATAAACAGTGGCATTGTTATATTTTATCCAGACTGATTTAAAGAAACTTAGCCTAGCAATGCCAGCTCTAACAGAAGAAATGATTGCTTAAAAAATATACCACATTCTTAAACATCCTTCCTTAATGACAACCTTGATTCATCAATCACACTTTTTTTTTTCAGTTTGAGTCATTGCTTGTCATATGCACAGGCTCTGTGAAGTGATATCATAGGTTAGCAAAAGCGCAATGATGAGTGAAAAGGATGGATATTCCAGACAGCAACACTACTAGACAATTTGTAAGCTAACAGTGATTCAGTACTTCCATCACAAATCCATCAATCACACAACAACAATGTGCAGTGCATATTAAAATGGACACCCAATGGAAAAGACTTTGTAAACACAATACCTGCACAGATCATTATCTGGTTTGTACAGAGTGCTAATCTCTATAATTGGTAAATGCATATTAATATTGCATTGATAGAGATCGTGTTCTTTGGTGTGAAAGTGAAACACGACACTTCTCTTTTCAGTTTATTCATAGACTGTTTGGAACAAAATACCTGGCCACAGGCAACTAGATCTGTAACATCATCAAGAGATCAAAACCACTCCCATTTTTTTGTTACGATTACACTTATTTTCTTTTTTGTTTTAATGAAAATAAGAGGGTTGTTGTATGAAAATACTGTACTTACCTATGATATTGTTCATTTAGAGGCAAGGTCAAAAGGTCATTTGATTAAATATATAATATTCGTCACCATTATTTGCCTTCATGTATGTGCTTTTACATCCTGCAGGAAACACAACTTTGTTTTGTTTTATAAACAGATGTTATGAGTGGAAAATGTCATGACAAGAAAATAATTGACATTTTCTTGTGCACACATGACTGTACCAGATGCTCATGGCCAACAATTGTTCAGCTGTCATTTCAATTAAAGTTTTGGGAACAAACCGAAGTATGCTGACAAGCAGTTGTCTATATTGAAACTTTTAGGAAAAAATAGTCAAAACTGTTTTTAGAATCAGGGCTGAGTGTTTGTAAGTTGGATTGTTCTCTATTAAACCCTGAAGATGGAATGTTTTTTCAAAAAAAAAAAATGCTGTAGAAATGTTTATTTTGAACATCATCTTGGCATTTGCAAAATATAAAAATAAAAAAAGTTGAGAACCATTGAAGGTTATATATGCATTGCATTACATAAATCATCAGTCAAAACAATCATATATAATATTACTTTATGATGACACAAAATCAGAAAAGAAGAAATTCCAACACAGGGACTTAGATACATGCTTTTAAAACAACTTTTTTTTCAATGGTACAATATAAGAACAATATTCTTAACATATTTAAGAATAAAACTATCCAGAACATAAAATGCTTGGGGATACCGATTTATTTAATTTACATTAAATAAAACTGTAAAATGACTTTACAAAAATATCAAAAAGCTTCTTTTAATCAGTTTTACAGTATTGACAAATCCTGGCAGTTTGCAGTGTACATACAATACTGCTTAAAATAAGACAGTACAGGGCGCTATTGATCTTTCAAACAAAACAGCTCATAATCTAATTAATTTACATTTTAGAGATTGACTGGTAGAAGGCAGTAAGGTTGTGACTGATACCCTGTGCTCTTTAAACTGTCGTATTTTAACATTAGGGGCAGAGAACAGCTTTGTAAAGTGCCTTCCTGTTTCATTTTAAGCGGCAGCACTTGAGCAAGGTCTAACTCATCATAAATGCTATTTATAAACAGACAATGCAAGCATAAGAACTCTTGGATGGATCAAGGATCAGTGGCCTGTGCACAAAAAGCTATTTTGACTGTATACTCATGCAAATTAACATAAAATAAGTTATGAGACTGACATTCCCTTTAAACACACTTACACTTACACAGAAGAGGCGTAAAACATACAACAACTGAAAGTCACCTGTAATAAAATGCTTTGAAAGTTTTTAAAGCAGTAACTCTTTAAGAGTTTTCACACATTATCTTTCATTAATTAAGAACATTTTATATTGAATAAAAGTATTTCACATTAATTTACTTAACATGAGAACAGGGCACCATAATGAACACACAAAACAGCCATATATATATATATATATATATACAATAAGATAAAATGTCTTAAACTCAGTCTAGATACTGAGGCTATTGGTATTAGCTGATAAATATATAATGTTTTTATAAAGACAATGTGCTTTTAAACTGTTACTTCAATGTACTTTTGTGTGTGTGTGTGTGTGTGTGTGTGTGTAACTTATGCAGGCATGACTCAGAAGTAGGTGGCAGTGTAATATAGAAGCACTCGGTAGCCTTATTATCATAGCATAACTAAATCAAGTAACTTTTAAGTAAGAAATAATTAAACAGTTTTAACTTTTAAACAGTCTTCTAGCATCTCCTGTTTCCAACAAAGTGGTTCACAGGCTTAGATTTGGGCTAATCCAACAACAAATCCTTGTTAAATTGGCAGTGTGAAGTGTATGCCCACTTTATTGCCTACAAACTACTGAGCATATAAATTAAATTGCCTTGCAAAATGTAATGTACAATTTTTAACTTTTGAGGGCATTGGCAATTTCTTGGCAAGCAGAAAGCACCTCTTTAAATAATTATAATCTACATCATTCGGACTTTTCTCACAACAACTCTATAATATTAAGAGCATAATTGAACTTTCATTTTAGAATGACATGTTCTGTGGAAACTGCATGGGAGTATTTTTAATGGTCATTATATATCCTACAACAGCTTGGCCTTCTCACATGAGAAAGTTTAAAAGCGGTACCCTAATGCCAGCTGGAAGTATGTAATTCATCATAAATGTCTTAATAAATATGTAAAATATCCCAAGACACCAAAAGTAAGGTTAGATTATAAATAGCTGCTGATGGAAAGCACCCTCAGCAACTACATTATTCATTGCTCCCATTAAAACCCTCTGTGTCTTAAAATTCGAACCCATAGTCATATGCAGGATTGGTAGTAGAAATGTATTTCAGTTTGAAATAACAATAATGTCGTTTAACTCCTTTAAACTGATAGTATGCCCATTTTATATCATCTTCATGTTGAACTTTCGTGCCCTCCTTGACCCGCTGGCAGGACCATCAACCTTTCTGAATGAATACTCAACTGAGAAATTGTTCTTGTGCTGACCTCGCCTCGGCTCCACACAAATAAGAGAATGAAACAGAAAAGCACAACACCCAAAAACATGATGCAGCCCATTGCTGTGGACACCAGGATGGTCTTGAGGTCCAATGTGAATTTTAGGAAGACACGCGTGTGTCGCTTTAAGTTGTGTCATTTAGATCTCCCACATAGTAGGTGCGATTGGCTGCCAGAGCACCATCCAATGGCAATCCACTGACTGTTAGGGTGGCAAAGTAGGTGTCGTTGCCACCAGCATTGCTTGCAATGCAGATATAAAGTCCCGCTGTCTGTTACCTGGGCATAACGGATCTCCAGAGTACCTTCAGGTAGGACAATCACTGCCCAGTACTCTTGGTAGTGATACGTCGGCTGAGGTGATATCCAAAAGATGACCGGAGTTGGGTCTCCTTCCGCTTGACATACAAATGACACCACTTGGCCTTCACGTGCGTCAGCTGTTGTAGTTGCGGTTGCAATTTTAGGCGCTGACAGGTGAAATGGTCAAAAGTGCAGAGTCCGAGAAGGTACTGAGTGCTTTTCCTCGCAGTTCCATGGGTGTGGCGAAACAGGTGACTTTTGTCAAAGTTGAGGGTCTTCCGGCTGCAGGATCCACAGTAGGCGCAATCACAGGACAGAGGGTTGCCATCTACACACAATGTCTCCAGCGTGTTGACCGAGTGAAAGGATCCCTCCTCTAGGGTCACTAATCCATTGTTTGACAAGTTGAGCAATCGTATCTGTCGCATGGCCTCCAAGACCGTAGGGTTGTACTAATATCAGGTTTGTACCAACTAGGTGCAGTTCCTTCAAGCGGACAAGATCCCAAGGCCCAGGACTCAAGAACTGAGATGGGGTTGTAAGACAGATTGAGGCTTGCCAAGTGAATTAGGTTGGAAGGGCTCCTGTAGGCACGGGTGGAAATGTTGGTGTTGGTAATCGAGAGCCAAGAAAGATTGAGACCTTGGAAGCTGTGTGGAGAGATGTACTCAAGGAAGGGCCAGTGGTCAATCTCAAGACCCGCAGTCCACCAAGTTTATGAAAGTTCTGCTCTTCCAATGAAGCGATACTGAGGTAGCGTGAATCGAAGAGTCACCAAGCCGAAGGTAGGAAAGAGACTGTCCGTTATAGAGGTCAGATTGCACCTCTCAATGGTTAGCTCCGGAGCCCCACCAGTCCTAGGAAAGCCTTGTTTGAAATGTACACCAGGTCATTATCACCGACCTCCAAATTGCGGAGGTTCTTCAAGTCCTGGAAGGTGAAGTCTAACAGGATGACCAGTTTATTCCCACTTAGGTCCAGAGTGGTGAGGTTGCTGAGGCGGAAAAGGCACCCATGGGCACGAGTTTAAGCTGGTTGGCTGCAGACGCAACACTCTCAGGTTAAGGCAAGCTGGAGAAGGCTTAGGCTCCAGCACGCTGATGAGATTCTCGCCAAGTCTAGCTCCTCAAGTCTCAGAGAGTCGCCAAGTCATTGTATTCCACCCAGCTAAACTGTTGCAGCTCAGATCCAGCAGCCGTGTCAGTAGGGATGCCTCCAGGAATAGAGCCATACGCTTGTTCTGGCACATCACGGCTCTCTGATGAGGGATACAGTCACAGCCTGTGGGCAGCTTTGGCCATGTGTTAGGGATGCAGTGATTAGGAGCACAAACAGCCCCGGTAAGCTCAGGTGTGGACAACCCGCCATGCCCCTTCCCTGCCTTACTGGGGCTGAATCACTGCACCTCACACCTAGAGAAAAAAAAACACAAAAACAGGTATTGATTAACCACAACTTATCCTTGCTGTCTATGGGAGGGTCAGAGAGCTCTTGGAATTCATTAAACAAAAAATGACCCAAAAATGAACAAAGGTCTTACAGGTTTGGAATGACATAAGGCCGAGTAATTAATGACAGAATTTTCATTTTGGGGTGAACTATCCCTTTAATATGTCATACACACTTTACACATGAACAGGCTGAAATCTCAGATGATTTAATGCCCTCTTTAAGATCTTGATTTCTTTATCTTTATAAGCCAAGGAATAAATTAACTGTATCGAAGCTTTGAGCTAGGCAAAATGATTTAAGATCATGGTTGATTTATGTTAGTTAGCATTTTATCAAAAGACTAAAAAAAAACCTTAGATAAAATATACATTAATGTTAACATCGCTTTACAAATGTGCAATGGAAGACATCCCAGTCATTTTTACATTAATATTCAGGCCCACGCTGGTGCTACAGTTGAGACTTAACTATGGAACAGAAGTTTAATAGTCCAATCCCAGAGTAACAGGTTGTTATTGAAAAGTGACATTTCAAATGTACCCCAGCACAACCCTTCTTCTCCCTCCCCATCACCTCTGGTAACCCAAACGCATGACCACCCCTGGTTCAAGCCCATATCAGTTGACACTATGAAGCTGTCCAATCAGCACAGACCACTACTTCAAACAACAAACAGAGTGTACAGGATTGCTATAAGTCGACAGCAGCGTGAGGTGAATAGAAAACTACACCTGACTATGACTCAGGTTTCAAAGCTTGTGTCATAGGTCATTATGTCAGAAAATCATGAATACTAATAGTAGGCAATGATTAATACCCTTCCAGTTTTCTTTCCACCCCTGTCTCTCCCCTCATGAGATGTCAACAAAGCATACAGTATTTCAACTGCTCATTAAATTTAATTGTCTTCAGGAAAGTGTTCTCATATGAATATATATGTCCATGCAGATGTGCTATAACTCCAAACTGTGCATAGTTACACATACATTTCAAAAGATATTACCCCTTAATGGGCTGTTTTACCCAGAAATGGCAATTCTGCAATTATTTACTCACCCTCATTTCAGTTTAAACTGTTTTTGTCCACATAATCAAAGTAAATGGGGACCAAAACATTGGTCTCAACTGACTTACATTGTATGGACAGAAAAAAAGAGAGAAAGCCATTTTAAAAATATTTTGTGTGCTAAAGTATGTCATAGGGTTTTGGAGTGATATGAGGGTGAGTAAAATCATCTTTAAAATAAATTTTACTCCAAATTGAGCTTCCCTGCATTGGAATTTTATAGGAGCTGACCTCGACCTGAAAGTTGTCAGGGTAAATGAGAGACACGGCTACCTCTTTGCTCTGTTGTTCACCTCAGCAAGGCAGCATGTCACCTGAGAATTACATAACAGCTGTTAGTAGATACGCTGAAGGGCAAATCAAGCAATTAGTGTTTATTTTCCAGTAACAGCTGTTGAAAGGCTGGTTAAACATAAAATATCAATACAAAATAAGATTAATGTTCTAAAAACAGATTGAGAAAAGAAAAAACAAGGCTCCTCCAAGGAGGCAAGGAGGCAGTGTCTCCTAAAAAAATGGATGACAAAAGAATCGAATTACAAACATGCAAAGATTACTAAATATGGCATTAAAGTCTAAAAGTCACTTGTTTTATAAAGTACAGTATTGAACACACCACTTTCTTATTTTGAATTATACTGTAACTCTGTCCAACAGTGACACCCACAGGTAAAGTTAAAGTGGAGGCTTGCCTCCCTTCAGTCCATAGACTTTCAGCAGAGACCCCTTAGCGTGCCTTGACTTTTCTGGGTTGTATTGAGAATGAATGGGGAAAGTCACGTGAGAGGAGGCAACGCCTCCATCACGCTATAATTGGATATGATCGGTTAAAGGTGCTGTATGTAAGATTGTATTGCAGTCCAAATTCAAAATAGAGGGTTTTTTCACCCGCCCCTCCTCCTCAGACTTGATGCACACACAGGTTGCCAGATTGATGACAACAACAGGAAAGAGTGCACTTGACATGAAAGAAATTAAATACGCTGTGTTTTTCCGCCAACTGGCAACCCGGGTGCCAAAATACAATTGGGTAAACTGGCAGTGGGTGGGTTTCACAAACCAAAACAAAGACCGCATTCCAGCCCGGACGCATTTTCAAAGGAGAATAACTGACTGTAGCATTGTTTTCAGATAAACAAGTATTTTAACTTAGCATGTTTCTTAAATATCTGCAAACATATTATGGTATTTTCATGCTTTAGAAGAGTCAAAATCTTACATACTGCACCTTTAAGGTTGAATGTGATTGGTTGTGTAATTAATCGTGTGAGCTCTCGGTCTGAAATGAAGAAAAAGATGGCATTATTGACTGATTATAAAGTAAGTAAACAAACTCTCCGCTTAGATATCACTGCTTTGTGTCACGTCAAAATAAAATTTGAAATGGTCTGAAAACTGATGACTGTTTCAGTTTTTAGCGAAAGCATTCAGCGGATGAAATGAAAGATATATCTTTATGTCTGTGGCAGTGTTTACAGAGCTTTTATGTCGATAACCTGAAAATAAGTTGACTATTAAAAAGAACAGCTGAACATCAGTTCACTAATAAAAAATATTGGTAACATTTATAAAGTGTCATTTAATAAGGTGTCATTTAATGTTTAGTACATGAACAAACAATGAACATTTATTACAGTATTTATTAATCTTTTAATAATACAAATACTGTTGTTCATTGTTAGTTCATGTTAGTTCACAGTGCATAAACTAATGTTAACACACAAACTTTAGAGTTTAATAATGCATTAGTAAATGTTGCTGTAGAAGTAGATTATTGTTTATTCTTAGTTCATGTTAACTAATGAAACCTTATTGTAAATTTTTTTCCAAAAATGGTTACTACCTTTAGTTACTATTTTGGAATAAATATAAAAATGCATAAAATCGCTATGAAATTTATAATTAGTATAAAAATATTAGATAAAATAAAAAATAATATTAATAAAATACAAAGTAGAATTATATTTGTTCTCTTTTTATGTAATATTTATTTAAGTAGGAAGATGTGACAACATTATGTGTAACAATATAACAATATACTATACTATACAATAACATTAGAAATACTATGATAATTTATAAATAATACTAGTTTGCTATTTTGGTAACACTACACTTAAAAGCCTTTATGTATAATGCATTATTAAAGTAGTTTTACTTTTACAATGCACTGTACAACCTTATAAATAATTGTAACCACAGTTAATACATTATAACACTTAGCAATTCATTGTTACACTATGTATTTTAAATTCGGTTATAATTATTTACAACAAGATATAATGTATTACAACACACATTATGAATAATTACAATGCATTATAACCTTTGATGGCCCTTTATAACGCTTATACATAAAGGCTTTATAAACTGTTACCTATATTTTGTCATAATGCAATGGCATTCATACATTTTAAGTGTGACTTTTTTTAAGTGTCGCTTAACATTTTGTCAACTTAGCCATTTATAGTGTTAGTCATATTATGCAATCATAAGAGCCTAAAATCAATGCCTCCTGGAATCATACTATTTAGAGCATGCCGAGTGAAAAGGAAATCAAAACGTCAACATTTTTGAAGAAGTGCTTGTTTTGAGTGTGAAAACACTTAACTAGGTGGTGCTTGATGTTTCTGTCAAATCCGGGATATTGTCCTACATAAACAAGACCAGGTTTAATGATGAGAATGGAAAAATAGCAACATAAGCACAGACTGATATCGCACAAACATCAGAGAGAAAAGTCTATCTGGTTGGAAAAAAGAACAACAAAAAAACCCCTCTTAAACAGATGATAGAGACGGAGCAATTAAGGCAGCCTAGTACCTTAATTAGAGAGAAAACACATTAAAAGGAATAATGAATGCACACTAGAAAGGGGAAAAACTGCAAGAACTCATGGAGGGGCCGTGTGCTGAAGGGAAGTGTGTGGAGGCGTCAACTTTCCCATATATCAGCTGGATCTGCACTAGTTTAGTGCTGCTGATGGCACTCTTCAACTCACATCGATTTCAAATGCTGCCACACATCTCTTTACATAACCGTGCATTATCCTCCTCATTCTGTCTCCTGTTGTTCCAAGCCCATCTATCATCTGCAGCTCGAGGAAACCGACAGTGGCCCGAGGAGACAGGATGAAGCGGACCGAGGATGAGAAAGGGGCAAATGACGGATGCTCAGGGTGAATGTCGACTCCCTGGAGGTGACGTCCTCAAGGGACCTCGTACTTCACAGAGGCAACTGTAACCTTGGCCAAACAAAAGCCGACAAGGGCATCAGCGGTTGCTGGAGAACAGAAGCCATCTGAGACCAGAGACGTTCTCGATTCGCAGGACGCTTGGGAGTTCAAGGAGATGACAACAAGAAGCAGGGACTGCAAAATGCTGACTTTTACATGCTGACTGAGTGAAGAACAAACGGTCATGTCTTTTTTAAAGAGTATACAAGCCATTCTGAGAAACTTAAAGGGACAAATTTGACAGAAATGACCCTCATGTTGTTCCAAACCTGAACAAGTTTCATACATCTGAGGAACATAAAATTCTAGATTTTGAAAAAGTCTTACTGTGTTATGTTGTTGTTTTTTATCCCATTGACTTAAATTTGATTTTAAAAAACATTCTTCAAAATGTCTTCTTTTTGTTCCCCAGAAGAAATAAAGTCATACATACAGGCTTGTGAAACATAAATAAGACCAGATCAAAAAGTCATTTACAGTCATAAAGTAAGATTATAACGTAATTAAATTAAACAAAGGCTGAAAATGTACACTCTAAACAATACATCAAAATCACAATATGTCTTAGTGCGATTATTAAATCACAAAGGCTGTGCACACTGCCTGTTTCAGTTTTAACATTTTAAAATGAAGAAATTAAGACAGCTTTACTGTAATATACTGTTATTATATGTATTATGTATATATATATATATATATATATATATATATATATATATATAGGTTTTTTATTTTACAGTGAAATATAACAATATTTCTTATTTGTTTAAAATTTAATTCAACAACAGTAATTACATTTTAATAAAGAATACTTTATTTTTTTCACTTGAATTTTTATCAGAGAAATATTACAATAGTATTAATAGTTTAATATTTTTATTCAATAACAGTAATTGATTTGTTTATTTTACAGCAAAAATATTAGAACAGTAATATTAATATTTCATTCACAAATTTTTATTTTACATTTTAAAATATTAGTTTTATTTTTTTCTTAACTTTCTTTTTTTAATGGTCACCTAGGAATAATAAGGTTCTATATGACATTTTTTGTCAGAATTGAGTTATTCACATGTTCTTAGTCTACATTATGTGACTTATTTACTTACAGGATTTTTTTTATGTTAGTGTAGCCTACATTTTTGGACTTTTATTTAAACAAACAAACAAACAAACAAAAGGTTCTATCTGAAACATATATGAAATTTAAAAACTTTGAAGCTCATCTCAAAACCACTCAGAATGCTGATAGAAATGTATCATTTAAAGGTGGTGAAATAGCAATTGCACATTTTGTCAGTAAAATTACAATTAAGATTTCCCAAATGTGCAGTCCTACTTCTAGTTCTAGTTCTCTCAGCTTTAACAAGAAAATCCTATCACCTTTAATAAAAGAAGATTAAAGCATTCAGGAGCTTCACCTGATCTGGTTCATGAACAGGCATGCTAATCAGCTAAAAGCTAATGAGAGATGACATGACTATTGTAGAAGCGGCAGGACAATCACACATGACTCTTGAGGGATAGAGTGTCAATTGTGTTTCAGGGAAGAATGGCAATGGCTGAGCGCAGCCTGGGAACATGACTTGTTCAACATGCATATTTGATACAGGTGAGAACAGAAAGGCCCTCTATGCTAGCAACAATTAGCATTGCTCTGTTTCCTGATGCGATGAATTATTCAGATTATCATGGTCCATGAACATGAGCGACTATCACAAAGAGACTGACCAAAAATATACTTGATATATCCCTGATGGACCAACTCCAACAAGAATAGTGATGTAGAGTATTGAACATTCGCTCTTTTATTGGCTCACAATCCTGTGAATAAATTGACTGATGCTGTACTTGACAGCTGCTTGGCACGGCGCTTAATGCAGGTTTTATCTTCGCTCAGAGAGTCGGGTTGGATGACCTGATCCTTGGCTCCAGCTATGGTGAGGGAACTAGATAATTAGGTCAAAAGACAGGCTTGGTACTAACTAAATGTAGCAATCAAGACGGAAAACGTAAACAGGCAACCACTGCTGGCATCGCTTCATGGTGTCGTTTCTCTAATCAAAGCTACTTTGAATTGACGTGAGCAGGCCAAGGATGGATTACCACCCACATTCATTTTTTCTTATTTAAACTATATTATTAGTATTAAGATATACATATTTCAAATAGCTTTTCGCTTTCAGATTCCATATTCTTAAGGCCACAAAGAGGATTTTTGCTATGTGGTTTGTGTTGGTTCTAAATTTCATTCTATTTTAGTATGGTGAAGGCCAAAGTGCCTTGACCTTGAAAAACATCCAGCTTTCTGAAGAAGCCATTTGGTTTCATTACTAATCAACAAACGCTATTTACAGCCAATTTCCATCGACATATGGAGAGCACAGTTTCTCCACAGGATGTTGATAATGACATTGAAAACAATGGCTGTTGGTAAAAAAGTCACATGAATGTGACTGAGGAGAGAAACCAATGGCGTAAGGCTCACCGTGCTCACAGTTCTGTCTGACTCACAGCCCCTCGGCCACGCCTGACTCATTTACACAATTATAATTCAAAGTCTTCAATATGCAGCAGTACTAAAGTTCAACTTTGAGACGGAGTCTAACGATTTTGTCATTAAAGGGCCATTTGCTTTGTACTATTAGCGATTAAATTGGCCTTTAATCACAATCGCAATTATATTTATTTTGCTGTTCATATTAAAGGTCAGGTTTAAAACACATTAATTTAGGGATTTTTGCTGCATGGCAGAAACAAAAGAACTGAGAGGTGTAACCTCAGAATTCTAAGGAAAAATCTAAATTGTGAGATGAAAATAGAATTGTGAGATCTAAACTCCAAATTCTGAGGAAAAAAAATATTGTGAGATATAAACTAAGAATCATAAGATGTAAACAAATTACAAAATAAACAAGTTTATATCTTGCAATTGGACTTGAAATTGTAATATATTAGACATTAACTTGCAATTATTAGAAAAAAAGTCAGTACTGTGAAATAAGTCTGAGTCATGGAAAGAAAAGAATTGCTAGATGTAAACCAAATAAATTGTAGAATTACAATATGTAAACAAAGAAAATCTCACAATTCAGATTTTTTCCCTGATAATTGAGTTTATATCTTACAATTCTGAGTTTATATTTCACAAATCTGTTTATATTACAATTTTGTCAGAATTGCAAGAAAAAAATTCTGAACTGTGCAATAAAAGTATTTTATTTTTTATTCCATGGCAAAAATGGACTTGCATTGAATAATTTCCTAAGAACACAACAACTTTCTTTGGTGTGTGAATCACTGAATCATTCACTAAAACCAATTCCTTGAACACTGATTTATTTAGGAACTAATCAAGTGGTTGTCTTAATTAATGAATCACTGAATCACTCAGTGGATTCATTCAAAACACAATCACATTTGTTTCATTACGAACAGAATACAACTGTGGTGCATTGTTTGGAGATGGGTGATTATTGATTTTTTCTGTGGCTTCATGTGATATTATTTCCCTTAGTGGAGTAAAACAGATGAAGTAATAGGAATTATTTTGTCTAAAATGTAAGTTATTCAGTACTAATGTCTTGGATTTTTTTTTAACTATTGTATCACTCCAACAAGTCGAACTGTTGTACAAATATTGCTTAATTTATAACTGTTATCAAAGAAAACATTGAATATACTAAGGTTTTAATAGTCACTGGATAAAGTAGCTTAGATTACAATGAATTGGATGTCATACTCCATTATGGCATGACTCATCAGATTTAACGCTGAGCGACATCCTGGAGAGCTCAAATATTGAAGCATCTCTCGATTTATTCTCTCCAGCAAATAAAATAATGAGTGCCTATGGTATCATCTTTAAAATGTCAAAATGCACACCTCACATTATTTTTCACCAAATATAAATGACCTTCCGGTGCTTCAGTATTTCACAAGATCGGTTCCTCTTGTAGTTACACAGCAGCTAATGAGTTCCACTGGGTAGTCCAGGTCCTAGCAGCACTGCAGTCAGCATGCGTGTGGACAGGGCAATAGTAAAGTAGGTCAGCCATGTACGGCACCCTGGCATTTGGGCACAGCCAGCAGTACCCGTAATTAACATCCTCTCTGTAAGCCCCTCCAAATTGAGACACGACACTGACATGAGTGCTGCCAGTCACTGGATCCTCATAGCTGAGGAAATAAATTAAGAGGATTACAGAAGTGGCACGAAGATTGTGATTACATACGAAGCGGAGTCATAAACTGCAAACGCTTATCACCATGACTCCATGATGCTATGCATTTGACCACTAGCTTGAAACACAGTCTTGAGTAAGCTATAAAGTTAATAAAACTAAGCCTAAAGTGGACAAATACACTCACCAGCCATTTTATTTGGTTCACCTGCTAGTACAGAGTTAGACCTGGCTTAATTCTTGATGGCAAAGATTCAACAAGGTGCTGGAAACGTCCTCTGAGCTTTGGTTTGGGATCTGGTGACTGTGGAGGCCATTTGAGTATACAGTGAACTCATTTTCATGTTCAGGAACCCAGTTTGAGATGATTTGAGGTTTGTGACATTACGAGTTAGAAATGGTCAGCAACAATATTTAGGTAGCCTGTGGTGTTTAAATGATGCTCAGTTGGTACTGAGCAGCCTAAAGTGTGCCAGAAAAATATCCCTCACACCATACACCACCAGCACCAGCTTGAAACAATAATACAAGGTGGGATTATCCATGCTTTTATGTTGATTACACCAATTTCTGACCCTACCATCCAATGTCACAGCAGAAATCAGGACTACCCTTACCAAAAGTAGTATACTTCAAGTTTATTTTATTAAGTATACTTAAGTAAAGTTCAAGTATATTTTTAAGTATACTTTATGTAGCAAGTATACAAATATCAGTGTTCTAGTAGTATACTTGTAAGTGTACTGTTTAATACTCCTTGGGACTAAATTGGCCCACTTTCTAGTATATAAAAGTATACTTTTAAGTATACTTTCAGTATAACAGTAGCAAACTTTGAGTACACAACTAGTTTACCTCTATGTTTGTAGTTTGTAAACAATTTTACCAAAAGTGAACTTATAGGTATACTGATAGTTTACTAATTAAACATTTTGTACACTTTGAAGTATAGTCTCAGTAAACTACTAGTTTAGTAGTTTTATACTGCAAGTATACTCTTAAGTTTTCTTTAAGTGACCTTTCATCATCTTTAAGTATACTACTATGTCCCTATTTAGGTTTTAATTTGTATCTGCTTGTAATCAAAAAACATTTTATTCTAGCTTTGTGCATTCTTTTTTTAAACACTTTAATGTGGGTAAGTTTCATTAAAATAAATAAAGAAATAACATTTTGAACAAAAGCTGAAAAGACTGAATTGAGTCATCAACACCTTAAGCTTGACTGTAATTATTACCTCTTCATCAGTCGACATTTTATTCCATAACGTACAGTTTTGATGCTTGTTTCATGTCAGATGATCATGTTAGATTACATGTGTAGTATCTGTTGTTCTTTTTCTTCTTCACTTGTGTTTTTTTGGAAATTCTGTACAGAAGATGTGTACTAGTCCTCTACTGTATAATAATGAATACACAGATTCTAGGAGCACAAGTATAGTTCAAATGTATTTAGACTTTTGTAAGATAAGTCAAGTATACTTAAATGTAATTTTAAGTATATTTCTGAGAAGTATATAAAGCCCATTTCTGAGAAGTACATAAAAGTAAACTAAAAGCATACTTTTCTATTTTTAGTTTAAAAGAAGTATACTAATAGCACACTTGAATAAACTTCTTTTTCATAATCGGTAATCAGACCAGGCAACCTATTTCTAATCTTCTATTGTCCAATTTTGGTGAGCCTGAGTGAATTGTAGCCTCAGTATAGTATACATTTTACTTAAAATGAGAAACCCTTTCAAACTAACCAGAGATTAATTATCGTTGATGCATATTACTCAAGTCACTTAAAATTAAGAAAGAAAAAAAGGTAATGAAAGAGTAAAACCATACTCATGCAACAAAGGACACATCTAATTATGATGCCTTCCACTGTTACCCCTTGAGATGCTTAGATACTTATCTTAACTGCCAATTTATTGGCTGACAACTGACTCTTGGGGCCATACGCGTAAACACAGGGCTGATAAAATTACAAGGCATTCCATTAGGGACTATAACACTGGACGTTGCATAAGCTTTTAATTAGAAAGGCGACAGAGCTGAAGAAAGGCAAGCATCAAGCCTGGTATTGCATGAGAAATGTCTTCGGCAGTGTCGGAGAAGGCCACGACCTAGCTAGGTCGCATGCGGAGGCTGGAGCCGTCCTGTGGTCATCTCTTTGGCTTGAATGGATTAGAAGACACCCTTCACTGGCTGGCATTCTAACCCTGTCAAAACGAATCACTTCAGACTGCCTGGCCACTGCCTAGTGGGCTAACCTAGCCTTCCGTGAGACTGGATATGGATGTATATCACTGATTTCAGAATCAGTCACACAAAAAACACATACATTTACATATTCTGCTGATTTTTTTGAAGTATGACTTTGGTCCTGTTTAGTAAGTCCAGAATGGATTAGCATTTATGCTGCAAATACAAACAGCTACTTTTTTTTGATTACCCCACAAAACATTTGGATCACTTTTTCTCCTGTGGGACCATCTGAAACATATTTTTCTTACACAGGATCTTTGTACACCACTATGCTAATGTGCTAATAGATATGCTAGTTGCTCATTCAGTCAGAGCATGATCTTTGGTTCAGATTGGCAATCCTTTATTGCTAGTTGCAGCAGCTGCAATGACAATCAGACCCTCCGGCTGTTGGCAACTCGCCTGCTGCCTTTTCGCAACATCGTCACCTTTAATCAATGTTCTTGCTGCTTACAAATCAGCTGAGAGCAATTAGGCACTATTAGATTAGAGTCATCAAGCACCAATGAGAGCTGTTTCTTATTCTCCTGCTGTGTGAAAGCTAAAGCTCATTCTTTACCTCAGTAATTTACCCGTTCCTCCCAATTATAAAACCCACAAATTCTCCTCTGACATAGTAGCCTGTTTTAAAAATCTAACAAGCTGCCTACATAGGCAGAATCCTAGCTGTCATGCAACTTTATATGTGAGTAATTAGCAGTGCACTAAATAGGCAACAACAAAATAGTGATCTCACAGGAGAATGCACATGTTATTAGTTAGAATGTTGCTAAGCTAACAGCATAATATAAGCATAAAATGTACATTCGAAGCTAACATAAATTAGGTAAAATCAAGTTTTAATTACACTTAAGAATTTTGACATCAACACTTTTTCAATGAATGCAATACAATAACTTATAAACAACATTTACTATCATTCACCATCATTTTAAGTAAGCTTTGACGAAAGCATTAGCAGTATCTTTAAAAAAGGCACTATAATTTAGTTGCCTACCTGAACACTTGAAGAGCCTGTGTTCCCCTAAAATACTACCTCTGTAGACAGTTTACTGTGTTTTATATGGAGCATCAACCAAAAAGTCTAGGAATCCATAAATTGTCAGTGAGAATAGAAAGACATTTATAAAATTGCAGTTTCAAGGGTGTCTGAGTGTTTCGAGGTTTGCTGTTGAAATGTCTGTCAAAGAATAAACTGCTTTTAAAGTGTCTCAAAATCAATGGTTGCTCTAATCTCTGTCTGATACTAGTGGAGTTCATCTTCCTTGAGAGGTTTGAACTCTAGAGCTGAATGGCAAAGATACAGCCTGAAAATGCACATTGATCAAATCAACAGCACAAACTCTTGGCTCACTTGAGTGAATTAAAAATAGAGGATGTAATTTCTCTTTGACTAGTTTTATGCTCTTCTCATGGAAATTTTGCTTTTGATAGAGTATTTACAAATACTAGCACATGACTCCATTACGTCATCACTGCATTCAGTTGGCTTGAATAAATTTGAGAACACAGTGACAATCATTTGACACCAGGTCACCATTGACCCCAGCAGCTGTTGGGATAATGAGCCTGAGGTTAAGTTTGGAGTGACTTGAGCAAAATACAGGTCCATATAGGCTCCATATGCCTCAGCTTGAGTTACAGACAAAACATGGGACACCCATTATGACACGCAAGTGGAAAAAGCCCTCAAGGAAAAACAATCCAGTCAGGCTTTTGACTGCTGATGATTAATGGAAATCAGTTTCCACCTTAAAGGGAACAATAAAAGATAACTGATACTGAGATACTGTCACATTAGGACTGAGCGATATAAAGTCCTAATTATAAGAAAAGGTTACGACTGTAAGATATAAAGTTCCAATTACAAAAAAAAAAAAAAACACACCTGTGAGATTAAGTTGCAATGACAAGAAATGCAATGATAGGAAATAAAGTTGCAAATTTGAGAACGCCACCGTTAGATTAAAAAAAATACATTTAAAGAAAGAAACCTGCAATTATGATATAAAGACATAATTGTCAGCAGCAACTACAAGAAAACAAGTCACAATTATGAAACTGAATTTTGCAACTATGAGAAATGTGAGAAAGTTGCAATTGTGAATTGTGAATGCCACATTGTAAGATATAATTGCAATTACAAAAAAATTGAAGTGAAAAAAAGTGAAAGTGCTCATCAGCCATATGGTACAACTCAAATTGTGCTCTGATAACCATCAAGGAAACACAGAGCAGTGACACATACACAACTGTGAAACACAGAAGTGGCACATTTATGCAGTCGCTGGAGAGTTGAAGGTTCAGTGCCTTGCTCAAAAGCACTCAAAGTCTGAATTTGAGGTGAAGTACTCCACAGTAGATCACTCCCAAGTCCCACAATTACAGAAGTCTTAGACTTACAAACTCACAACCCTGATTGGGAATCCACTTCTAACCATTAGTCACACTTCCTTGCTAGTTATAAAAGTATCTCACTGAAGATATAATTGTCAAATACAAAAAGTTTAATTACAAAGATAAAGTGTACAATTTATGAGTCACACAGTGAGATATGAAAGATCCAATTACAAAAAATGTTAATTACAAAAATAAAGCTGTAATTTATTATATTTACTCACACAGTGAGATATAAAAGTCCCAAATTACAAGAAAAGTTTTAATTACAAAAATAAAGCTGTAATTTATTATATATAGTCACACATGAGATATAAAGTCCCAAATTACAAGAAAAAGTTTAATTTCAAAAAAAAAGCTGAAATTTACAGAGATAGTCATGCAATGAGATATATAAGTCCCAATTACAAGAAAAAGTTGCAATTTCAAAAATAAAGCTGAAATTTATGAGATAGTTGCAAAGTGATATATAAAGTTCCAATTGCAAGAAAAAGTTTCAATTACCAAAAATAAAGCTGCAGTGTATGATATATATTGACACTGTGAGATACAAAAGTCCCAATAAGAAGACAAAGTGTATTTGCAAAAAATAAAGCTGCAATTTATGACACAGTCACATTGTGGGATATAAAGTCTCAATTACAAGAAAAAATTACAATTACAAAGTTGCAATTTTAGAAATAGTCACATAGTTTCAAGAAAAAGTATAAAGTTGCAACTATGAAAAAAAGTGTCACAGTTGTGAGTAATATCAATTACCTTTGATTTTTTTTGGGAAACAGGCTTCATTAGAGAATTGTGTGCAGGACGTTCAACAAATAGGCATCTCAAGTAATAAGTGCTTGATTTTATTAAACAAGAAATAAGGTAATTCAATCCTAAATTAGATTCCCTAAGCTTGCAGGAAAATAATCCCAGCATCTAGTATCTCATTGTAAGACTGATTGCCAACAATGCGAAACGCAAAAAACACCAGCAGCATCCAAAAGTAATAACGTTACCACCCACTCTGTGTCAAACTAGAATTATGAATACAAGCTCATTTGAAGAAAAAAGAAAAACCACAGAGCATACACTTGTTTTTGTCCCCTTTGGTCACAAAGCAACATGCCACATGAAGTCCAACATTAGCCAGAAATATGACCGCATGTGCGCGTAAAATAGAAGGATTAACCATTATTACACAGGGCAATGTTCTGGGACAGTGGCCCCGATTTTTGTTCTGGATGCAAGCCTGGCCTACTTCAGTGTCTTCTTTAATCCTGTGGCACACGCCTGTTTTGCTGTTTCCAATAACCAGCTCTAATCTCTGCAATGGCTAGACAACAGTGGCCTAGAGCTGACAGCTGGCAGACTTAAACTGTCTCTAGGAAAGAGACCACACGACAGCGGCTAACCAGCAGCAGAGGAGGCCTCCAGTAAAACCTGCTGCATCGCTAATGTTTTCACGCTTTGTGGGATTTATGCCTTTCTGCTATTGTCAATCCCTTCTGGCCCAGAAAACACATCAGGAGGTGTTTTGCTGCAGTTCTCTAACACCCACAATACTGAACTAGTTTATCTTGTGGCTAGAAATGGTTTGGATTTTGTCTGTTTAATCCATAGGTTGCTATTTATTGTATGAATGTCTATACAAATTTCAATTTCAAGTAAATAACTCAAAATTTTAGGATCTTAAATGAGCCCTCTAGTAAATAATGCTGAAAAATAACCAAAGAAACACAGATTCTACGGTAGAATATAGTATAAATGTTTATTTTGTTAAAATGTGCCAGTATCACAATTGTTTGGAATAGAGTTGCAATTACTGAAGTCGCAGTGATGAGAAGTAAAGTTGTAATTGTGAGAACTAAAAAAAGGTTGTATTTACAAAAAAAAAATAATAATAAAGCTGCATGCAAAATTCTTATGATTTTAAATGAGCTCTCTAGTAGTAAATAATGCTAAACAAAATAACCATAGAAATGCAAATTTACATTAGAATGTGAGTTGATGATAAACTCCCAACTGCAATAAAAAGATGCAATTACATACAAATAAAACATGCTTAAATGAGCGTCTAGGAAATAATGGTCAGTAACAATATTATATCAATACTGTTCATTGCGATTCACCTTCTTCCCAGCATGCAACGGGCATGAATGATTAATGAGGTTACAACTGATGTGACACTGTCATTGTGTGACATTGAGAATGATTTGCATATTCAATCCAGTGATTCAAATTTTTTGAGTTTTGAATGAGTCATTGGATCATTATGAGTAAATGATTGAATGACTCACTCAACCAATTCGGTATAAAGTCAGCTAAAACAAATTTTTACAAAAATTTTGGGAATATTATTATAAGAAATAGCTACTAATCTAGTAAGAAACTCTAGAAAGAATAGATTCTAGATTCTTTGCTTGAATGCTATAGGCTCATGATATAGTGAACGTAAAAATTGGTGCATGGAGGTGAACAAGAATGATTGCTCCCTTACAACATCTGGGAAACTACACTCAGAGAGATTATACAGCATGACATAACCCGGCTTGGGGAAAGATGGGAAGAAAGAGGGGATTCGAGGGAGAGAGGAATTTCAGAAAGCCGACACAGTGGGAACTTGACGGGTGCTCCCTTCTTACTCCCAGAGCTCAAACTTGGTGTTTTGGCTGTCACCATATAAATCCTGTGGGTGTGAGCACCTCACTGCCCCGTTCGGGTGGAATTAACGCTGAGCCACTGCAAATGACTGACAATCCTAAGGTCTCTTTGAGAACAGGCTTAAGAGGGAAGAAAGGAAGAGGATGAAATGAGATATGAAGTCTAAGAAAGTACAGAGGAATATCCAACGTGCAGCTTTTTCCAGCAAGCTCTGCAAATTCAAAGGACTGCAGTCTCTTTTTCATTATTTCTGAACATGACACTCTTTATGAGGACCTGTTATCTAATTGCAAAAATCACAAAAAGTAATTGCAGATTTGTTAAATACTAAATAACTGAGAAGCTAATAACATTTAAGTATACTAATAACCATAGACACAAAAAATGCTCTGCTGGAATGCATTGTAAATAAACAGTTTGACATTATTGCAGCTTCAAATGTTCAAGTACACTCACCTCTGAAGCAGTGAATATTAATATTTCACAACTGAAGTGTCTGCAAAGGTATTAAGCCCATCACTACAATATAAAATATATAGCATTGGATTACAGAATAATAATAATATAATAATAATAATAATAATAATAATAATAATAATAATAATTAACAGGGCATTTCATTTCTATTTTAAATATCTAAGGGATTTTTGTCACTTTCAGTGGCATTTTGCCACAAGCCCTGCTTAATTTCTCATCCTGATAACCTTCTATGATGCATGTAATAAGTGAAAATAATAATTCTTTATTTTTATATGCATTAAGTAAGTTTATATGATTTTTTTAAATAATTATAAATGAAAAAATTTAATAATTATTATTAAAATTCCATTATAGATGGTTACCAGGGTCAGAAAATAAACAATGTTTGGGGAAAATATAAAAAGAATATTTTGCTAAATATATATACAGATTTTATTACATTTTATATTATAATTTTATGTATTACAGTAATAAGATATTTTCCACCTTACCATAATGAGAATTTAGGGTGAAAATGTGCTTTTCATGAAAATAATATTACAAAGCAAATATTAATAATACCACCCCAAAAAAAGCATAATCTTCTCTGTATTTAATACATATAAAAATAATAATTTGAATACAATAAATATAGTTTGTTCTTTTTGGTTTGAATATTGCATCAAACAGACAAAAAAAAAGACATTTAATTTTTTTCTTTCATTAAAAGCAGACAACAAACTGCACAGATGGCCTTACTTGAGAAATGAGTGCATGTAACAAAAAAGATGGATTACCCAATCACAACTCTTGCTTCCTTTCTTGAGTGACAGTTTTGAGCTTCTGACAGTATTGCAATTTTACGTTACCCTGATCGAACACAGACAATGAAGAACCTGATTTTGTCCTTAACAAGTTTCCCACAATGACAAAGTCAAAATAACATAAAAAACACTCCACAAAGCATGCCAATATAGCCAAGCCAGTGTGAGAGGAAAAAAGTGAAAGCTTAAAAGAAAGTGAGGAGACGGAGACAGAAACAAAGTGAGAATTTGTAGTTGCTGCTTGAGATGGCTACATGTGGACTCTATGATCACAGTGTGTTTTCCATTATAGCTGAATAATTTATCAATGCCTGGCAACAGGCTTGAGATGTTCAAGCTTGCCTGTACTTTCTATTTTAAGTCACATGAGAAATTCATGGCAGGTCCTCTGAGGACCCAAGGTCCCATCAGGACTGTCTATTCTGAATTCGCCTTGTCTAGATGGATGCATTGTCATGGGGTCATTATATTGCCTCCTTGAAGGCCCTGTGGGCAGCTGAATGACACACTGACACGGGAAGTTAAGGGCACACTTGTAAAAATGAAGCTCTTTATTGGCAATGATGGTTCCTAGAAGAACCTTTAATATCCATTGAATCTGTCCATTGTACAAAAGGTTCTTCAAAGTGGAAGAAGCTTCTTTAGATTGTTTACATTTACTTCACACTAAAAAAAAAAAAAGTTCTATAAAAAACTGTTTTGCTAAGACGTTCATTCAGTGAACAATTTTGGGAAACCAAAATGGTTTATCTATGGCATCACACAGAAAAGTTAAACTCTGTTGCATGTATGTAACATTTAGAGATAAAATAGTAAACATATTTTGAGAATAAAGTGAAAAGCATGAGAATAAAGTACTGATATTTTAAGAAAAGTAGCAATATTTTGTGAATAGTCAAAATTATGAAAAAGTATATTTTGAGAATAGCAGTAATATTTTGTGTATAAAGTTAAAATTACGAGATATTTTGAGAAAAGTAATATTTTGTGAATAGTCAAATTATGAAAACACAGTAATAGTTTGAGAATAGTAGTAATATTTTGTAAATAAATGTAAAAAAAAGTAAATATATATATATATATATATATATATATATATATATATTGAGAAAAGCCAAAATTCTAAAAAATAAATTAGTAATATTTTGACGATAGTAATATTTTTGAATAAAAATAAAATTATGAGAATAAAGAACTGATATTTCTGAAAATTATAGTGGCTAATATTTTATAATAAAAGTGAAAATCATAAGAATAAAGGAGTAGCCTAATATTTTGAGAATAAAGTCCAAATTAAGGGATTGACAGCAATATCCTCTTTTAGGAAAAATCAATTATGAGAAGACTGATTATGAGAAAACTAGCAATACATTAACAATAGTCAAAATAATAAGATACATTTCGAGACGTTTCAAAGTGACGTTACTCTGATCGAACACAGAAGCACCTGATTGTGCTCTTAACAACAATCCTTTCAGCCCACTTACTGTTGCTCAGGTCAGATAAGCTTTACAGAATGTCCCATAGGAATGACCTGGAGCTCTGAAGCTCAACAAGGCGCCTGTCCATCAACAAAATCAAAAATCAATCACCTTTAGTTGTTCTTTCTACATCCTTCTTCCATTTGACAACTACACAGACAAGTAACACAACATCTGGCAAACCCTCCACGGAGCAGATCCATTTCCACAAAGCGCAGGTGAATCATTTTTTGGATGCGCCCAGAACCGCATGCTGAAGACACCACAATATACTGCGTAAACAAATCTCTTTGCTGATTCCACTTTGGTGTGTGGAATTGGAGCATCATTACAAAATCCATTTGATGAGATGATCCAGGTCTTTCTGACAGCTTCCTCAGGAGACTGAGTAGGGGTGGAAGTTTAAACGAGTTGGTCTTAAACTGATCTCTCTCTCACCATCAGTAGCATATTGACAAGAAAGATCAGTAAAGGAGATATGACATCAAATTTAAATCCAAGTCTTTGGGTAACAGAACCGACATCAAAACCTCTCAAGTCAAAGTTTCTGGAATAACTGGATAGTTTATATATAAGAAATATACTCATAAATATCAACAACCCTCTCAAGGAGGAGTGAGAAAATAATAAAAAATATATATATATATATATATAAAATACTACTACATAACTGATGAAATTGTGTCCAAACTGTTAAAAGTTTCTAAAATAGCACTGTCCAACAGCAACACTAGCAGAACATTTTCAAAGAGCGCAGCAACTCAGCGTTGCAAAAAATTATGAGGGGCAGCAATATTTTAAGAAAATTAACAATACATTAGTCAAAATTACGTAAGAACGAAAAAAAAAAAAATAAAGCCGTAATTAGTCATTTTGATTTCATTCTCAAAACATTTCTAATTCAATCTCCAATTCTTGAAACTTTGTAAAGTTGACGTCCAAACACAAAGCGATGCTTTTATCCCAGAAACCATGTGATGACCAACCGAATGACCCTTCTTTTCTTACACACACACACAAAAAAAAAGAAAACGAAAGCACTACAAATTCATTTCCTGTCATTATCGCACTCATTCCTCCGCTGAACTGATACTGAATTATATGTTGAAGCGACACCAGGCTTAATGGCTTTCTCTGCTTCCGTCTCAGCCAGTAAAATTGCTTGATGAAATGAGTCATGACTTTAATGCAGAACAGAGGGGAGATAGAAGTCTTTAAATTGACACTGTGTTTCTCATGCTGAAAATGAGTGGAATAGAGCTATTAGTCTCTATACACCATTACCATTCATAGCACCGGATGTTGAAGGGCTGAAAGTTGGAGGCTGTTCAAAAGCGTGGCCTTAATATGCCATCGCTCGGGTTGGATCAGATATAGCCAATTGTAGAGTGCAATGAATATTGAATTAATGTCAACATCAACATGGCAGCAGTCAGGAAACGTCTATTAATGCCGTCTAGCGTGAGATATCTGCCTCTTGTGTAACCTGTGGGTGGACGTTCGACCCAGAGGGGCTATTTTGGGACTAACATTTAAAAATTAATCAACCTCCATCTGCCAGCAACCGATGAGTGGATATTAAGGGATGGGTTATCAATACCTTCCCATCAAATCAATCTCATCTTGATAGAAGAGGACAAACAGCTTTAGGGCTTGTTTGATGCGTAGGTTGTTAATCCAATTACATAATTAAGAGCTGGCAGAAATGAAGGCCAACGCAGGGCGACACTGAAGACATGCAACCTGAGCCATGCAACGAACATTAGAAAGTATCCAAGGATGGTGAAAGGTAATTCTAGTCCATGACTGAGCAGAGGACAAGCACTATACAGCCGTCCTCTGAACCCGGTGGAAGAAAGTCGGATGTCAAGGGCTGGAAGAATCTGTCACATTTAAAGTGAAGTTATTGGGAAAAGCATTCCGTGCACACATTTCCCCACAGTGCTTTAGGCAGCACAGGCTGACCTGCCTCAAGCAATAACAGCAACTACAACTACAAAAAGCGACAATTTAAGGTGAACACTGCCAGTACAGAGTGAACCAGTGACTATTGTTATACCCTAGTATTCTTTGAAGTACCATGTAAATACTACAGTACATGTATAGCACCACTACTCTTTCTTCTGTGAAATATAGGAGATTTCTGATGAATTGAACTGGTCTTCTTTTCATTAATTTCACATCAGCTTCACAAAAGCACAAAATGCATTCTAAAAGTGGTCCATACAACTAAAGCTCTACATTACAAGACTTCTGAAGCCATATAACTGGATTTCAGTCAAATAGCTCAACATTGCTCTCATTAGCTCTTTACTTTTATATTTCTAGTATAGTAAGTTTAAGTAATTTTGTTGTGTTTTTGTCAGCTGTATACATTTTGGGGTTAAATATGCCTATATGTTTTGTGTGTGTGTGAGAGAGTTATTTTAGTCCTGAGAAATGTTGCCATCACCAAAGCTAAAATAAGTTTACATTTTTATTTTATTTCAGTTCATGTTTATTTCAAAGAATTACATTTTTTTATGGTTTTAGGCCCTGTGCATTCATGAGCTAAAATTAGTTTTTTTTTTCAACAACTTTACTTATAAGTTATATTTTTGGCAACTGTAAAGGCTCTTTCACACCAAAAGTGAAATGAATAAGCCTCAGGCTAAAGGCAGTACCTCTGCAACTCACTCCCAATTTCTCTTAACACTTCTCCATTTATGAATCATTATGAATAAATAAATAATAAATAATAAATAATGATATTACTGATAATAATAATACTTTGAGAATGAAGTGAAAAGTGTCCAATTTAAAATAATAAACATTGAGAATAAAATAAAGATATATATATATAAATATATATATATATATATATATATATATATATTTATTTGTCTTATTTTACAGTTAAAATATCTACAAGAAAACATTTGTACAATCTATAAATTACCTTAATATCTTGTCTGTGTCACTTTCATGTTAAAGGATTTTTAGATATTTTAAACAGAAAATAAGTATTTAAAGAAAAGTAAAAGTCTAAAGTCTCACCAAGTAGTTCTTATAGTGAAGCTGTAAAACAGAAACTTTCAGTGAAAGCAGTGAAATATTATGAATGAGTCATATGGACTAGTTTTGTGTCCTCATCCATTGTAACTGCAAGGAAAAGAACAACCAGAACATTCTTCAAAACATCTCTTTTGTGCTACTCGAAAAATAAAGTCCTGGGTTTGGAATGTCATGAGGATGAATAAATGAGTGAGAAATGATGAACCAATTCCTTTAATCTGGAGGCTGAGTTTGCAATCCTCACATACAGTGATCTTTGACCAGTTATTTATATGCAAAGCACAAACATAACATACTAGTCATACGTGCTGAATGTCAAATCTCTTGTTTTGTTGTACTCCATCGGGGCCTCAGATATGCAAAATAAAGCCTTGTTCGAGGCAATGAATAATTCATTAAGGATTGGCTCAAAACTGCTTTTGTACCCTTTTCATGATGTTTTAAAGTGTCCAATTACTGTACTTCGACTTGGAGGAGGCCCAGTCCTCGATGATACAGAGGGATTTCAAGCTACATCATTAAGCGTGATACCAAAGAGACACGGCAGCAGTCTACAAGGGCTCAATCGAGAACACAAGACTAGAAAAATAACATTAATGGAGACTTCAGTAAAGGCACAGACATTTTACATGTAGTATTAAAAAATGGACTATAAGCAATAAAATAAAACACAAATAAAAATTCAAAAAATGTAAATAAAATATAATAATCAAAATTGAAAATAAAATAAATCACATGCAATAAAAAAGTAAACAGGGTCAATTCTGATTCCATGTCTACTCTCATCTAAAATGAAACTCTAGCATTAAACATAAGAAAGATCAACCATACAAACAAGCTTTTAAAGACGCAATTTAAAAACAGAACATTCCTTGTTCTTCTCATAAGCTGGACTGATCAAAGTGGACAGGAAGGTGATTATTCTTTCCCAGCTGCAAGCCTGATCTTTATTGTCTGTACTGATCCGAACACAAGAGCCAATGTCTTTCCCTCCTCCTCCACTGCCCACATGGAGTGATCCTCTCCTCATCATCCTTTCATCAGGAGCTCTTCATATCTTACTCTTATCATGAAGGCAATAATGAAATCTTATTCGCTGATCCAATAAACACTGTGATTGTCTCTTACAGTAAGTGGGGCTGAAGGACCCATTTCAATAATGCCCTCAAGACCAGCAATGACTAAATTAAATTGCCTCACATCTGTTTTATTGCCATCAAAATTTGTGTTCAATATGGTTTTGATGTATGACCTTTGAGAATGGACACTGTAATGAAAATTCTGAATAGTTGGCGAAAAACAGTAATCTAGTTCTCAAGATGAGAATAAGGACACATCATGTCACATCAGGAAGATCATATTTATGAGCTCAATGCACATGAATGTCACCACAATGTAGTAATTATTCAGAGTTTCCCAGTTGGGAACATTTCAGTGAGAAACATGGCAGATGCAGCATCTGTAGTTGGCAGCAAATTTGTTAATATATTAAATCATTGGTTTTTTTGTTTTGTTTTTTTTATTAATAATAATGAGTAATCTGATAATACCCCTAACACTGGTTTTATGTGATGAAAGATCCAAATTTCCAACACTGATATTCAAACTGGCATGCAATTTTTGGTTGCGACGCATGCAAACCAGTAAGTTTTGGCATCAATGGCGCTAATCTTGCACGGATGCCTTGACATGCTATTTCAATCTGACAACGAACCTGAACATCAATTTTTTAGTGAACACCTCAAAACATTTATTTTTCCCCTATTCACTGCCCTGCATCATGTGTTTTTTTTGTGCGTTGTGTGAATCAACCCTTGTGGCTTTTTGTCCCATTTGGACAGAAGTGGTCACTATAAAATTATCTCTCAAATTAAACTTAATTCAACTTTTTGAAAAATCGTGTTTCAAGAAGTGTTGCACCATTCTTCGCCGTGCATCATGTGTTTTTAAATGCATTCTGTATTAATAAACCCTTCCGTTTTTGTCCTTTTGGACAGATGTGATTACTATAAACTTTTCTTACAGAAAAGACCTGCAAAGAATCTTCAGAATATCTCCTGTTGTCCAATTCCATGAAAAATGTCAATCAATCGGGTTAAGATGCAGCATGAGAGTGAGTAAGAGATGACAAAATCGATTTCTAGATGAACTATCCCTTTAAAACCACCTTGAAGAGGAGCGTCCAGAGAAGACAGTCCAGTCGCTTTTAAATGATGAGGCTCGTTATTTGCATCCATGAACACCCAAAGGTAATTAAGCTCTTGTTAGTGAGTGCATGCAGCATTGTTGCATTACATGGGATAAAAAAGCTTTTGAAGCTCCTAAAGCAAAGGGAGCTGATTGAAATTAACAATACTGGCATCTGCCGAGTCCATGTCAAACCAACAGAAAAGATGACAAGTTACAGGTCTGACTTCCCAATCCTATATTTAAGCCCTAATTACAGGTGGGACACTGCCAATTTGTCACACTAAACAGCCCCTTTCTGAAGAAGATGAAAGTGCTCACCCAGGGCTAGAACTTGACAGGTGGTACGTCCCACATCAGCCAGCCCTGTCAGCTCGGCGTGCACGCTGCTTTCCTCGGTTTCGGCTGTCCCTCTCAGCTTCTGCGGTGGGCTGTGCACAGCTGCTCGGGTTGAGTCGCCCAATTAAGCCTGCAGATGCTCCTGGCTGCAGCATCGGCTTCCAAGATCCCAACCGGATCGCCCTCTTCCCGCTTGGATCGCTTCTTTTGTTTTCTATTTTCACCAGCCAGTAGTCATCAGGTTCTCTGTATACATTGTCCCAGTGACAGGAGGGTTAATGTGTGGCTTTCGGCACAAGTGTGTGAGGGAAATGAGAGAGCGGGCAGGATGAGTCGCTACTCTGTGAAGCGGTGATATGAGAGCGAGCCTGTCTCTCTCTACTCTCCACTACGGCTGTATGGCTTCAAAACTCACACTGCCAGCTAACTGAACAGCTTAGGGAGCGCCTCGAAAGTGCAAACTGACTCAAAACAACCAAGAGCCATTCACTAGGAGCCAATCCACTTGGAGTCCCCAAGGTGACACCTAAAGGACTCAGTGGTTCTTACAAAAAAGTTCAATGGGAATTGACTCTTCTGTATTGGTTAGTTGTGTTTGTAGTATTTTCATACTCACCGCTGACTTCACAACCCAGTCCCTCACTGAAAGCTCTCCAGGTCCATGAGGGGTTGAATACTCAAGCAAAGACCAGCAGCTGGAATCGGGTAATTTTAGCAGACATGTGAGCCTCTTAATGCACAATCCTTTTATGTTTTATCCCGTTTCAGTTTTTTCATCTGTTTTCCTCAGAATTCCCCAGCAGGAGGTTAGCGGATGCTGAGTTACAGAGAGAGAAAGAAGAGGAGAGAGAGAGAGATTATTTCATCATTGTGAGGTAGCTTATGGAAGCTTATATTACATTAGAATTATGACGTCCATAATTATAAAGTCATAACTATCACAAAAATATTTAAATTTTGACCCAATTTCAACTTTCTCAGAATTATGACAGCCTGATGACAGCATTTTGAGTTTTTTCTTATTTTAGCATTTCGCTTTTATTTATATCTCATGATTATGACTTATATTAGTTTCGACTTACCTTAGGATGTAGTCATAATCATGAGATAAATCTAAACTACATACTTAGCTTATCAGAATTGATCTCATAATGCTGACATTTTTTCTCATAATTTGGTTTAGCAATGCATGTCTTGTAGCTAGCTATTAATATCAAAGCTGCTAATTATATGCTAATTGTGTATAGGTAGACTGGCCACTATATGTAAGCCGTCCCCATATTGAAATGGTCAAAGCAGGTCTGTGAACACTCAAGAGCAAGATGGCTGTATAGTTACATACACATATATAAATATCTATACCTGCAATAGACTTAAGAGTTTATTAAAAACACAAAACAACACAAAGTTTACAACCTAGAGGTTGCGTAATGTTGTGGCATCTTGTAATGTGTATTTTTATGTCTGAGTGATGACACATTGACCGCTTCCAGCAGACCAGTTTAATGTGGCATCTACCTAAACATATCTATGGAAGAAAAGCCATAGAGGATTAGAATGACAGCAGAAAATTTATTACAACAGAAAGTAAAACAGATAGCAACAGTAAGAGGAGAAGCAGGAAACTGCATCCCTAAAATAACCAGCAGCTGCTGAACAATGGCCATTTCAGCTACATTCATCTGCTTAAGAGTTAAGCCAAAAATCAAAGAACCACACCCTGCAGCTGCTTGCAATAACAGCAAAGTATTTTATTGGTGTAGGAGTTTCACAAGCACTGGACTATAAGTGCAGAGGCCCTTCAGTCCCTGTTCACATCCATCTGTCCTACATAGTATGAGAGATAACAATCATAAATCATAATACGCTGAAAATAGTACACCAAAACCATAAGTATGGGTTTTAACAAATATTTTGGCTAATATAAAAAAAAAGGTAAAATATATTTGCATAATATATTTGAGCAACAAATCAGCATATTAGAAAGATTTCTGAAGGATCATGTTACACTTTAGACTGGAGTAATGATGCTGAAAATTCAGCTTCAGCCATCACAGGAATAATATTATAAAAAAATTTTTTTACATGTTTTACTGTATTTCTGAGACAAATAAATGTGTCCCTGGTGAACATAAGAGACTTCTTTCAAAGAAGTAAAAAGAAAATACTCTCGGTTTTGTTGAAGGCGACCTTTAAAGACAAAGTCACAAAGAGACTACATAACTGAATCATAATCAGTGTCTGTCCAGAATACTCCACTGAGACTACTTAAAGTGTCCAAAGTCCAAAGTATTTGCCACCTTTAAACAAAAAAAACAAAAAAAATTGAAAAAAAGAATGCACACATCACAAAAACTGTCTCTGCTCCTAATGGCTTCAGCCAGCTTTAGATGTGGTTGTTTTTGAAACACACTTCAACACCCTCACACACCTCAGCCTGAGCATTAAAAGCTCTGAGATGGCTTCGCTTTGAGTGGCAGCTGTGAAAAATGGTTAGAGAACAGTGAAGAGACAAGGGAATTCTGGGGCAGCAGAAGAAAAACATCCTTTGTCTTCTTTTTCAAGGAAAAAAGACTGACTGACCTTTCCGAGATGTGGAAGTGCCTGAGTGCGCACGCTTTATTTGAAGCAACAAACCTTGGTGGAGGGCGCAAAGGGCACCTGGACGTGTTTGAGTCTCAGTCCGTGAGACCATCTGCATTACTGAGAACAGTGAGAACAGCTCGCAGCAAAATAAAGTTGTGATAGGGACACTCGATGTGTGAGGCAAGGGTCTTCCCATGGCCTTGGAGGAGGTCACCTTGATGCACGTGTGTTTCCCTCAGGGTTCTAAACCCTGTTAAAATGCTTTCAAGGTGATAAAGTGGCCACAGAAAATTGAGAAGCATCGAGAAGAGTCATGTTTATGTCGCTTTATCATGCTCAGTGTTGGATGGCTTTGTTGCATATGGTGACATGACACTGTTAGGTAATCTGAGTCACTAGGGAGGCACTGGTGTTAATTAACATTAATTATAAAGAGATGATTCAGCCCAGTCTGAAGCATCTTTGAAACTGTACTAGCCAAGCTACATGCTAATCATAACCTTAAAGCAGCTAACAAATGATAGCTAATTACACTGCATTTTTAAATCAAATGACATTTAGCACAAAAAAAGAGAAATTCCACACGGAGCTAGCTTGTTAGCATGTAGCTTGCTACTATGCTTGTCCTTGTCAGCCACCGTAAAGTCACCATAAAACACTGGTTCCACTATAGCTGGAGGCTAACCAGCCAGTTTGACAGGTAGTTGTGCAGGAATAAATATGGTTATTGTTACTACAATAGCTAGCAGTCACACTACTGAAAATGGTACTCAGCATTGGTTTCATTAAGGTTGAGGGTTAACTAGCCTGTTGGCTAATATAATCAAGAATGGCACAGCACTGATTAAAACTTTTGAGTACTTATTTATAATCAATATTAAGATATGGAATTAAAGATTTAGCAACAAAAAAGACTAAACTATGTGCAACTGTAGCTTAGCTTTTAAGCTTAGCTACAGTTGAGTTCAAAAGTTTACACCCCTTCAGAATCTGCAAAATGTTAATTTACCAAAATAAGAGGGATCATACAAAATTCATTTTTTTATGTAGTACTGACCTGAATATTATATTTCACGTAAAGTTTCCATGATAGTCCACAAGAGAAAATAATAGTTCAATTTATTATTATTTTTATTATTATTAAATTTGTTAGTGAGAGTTGTCCATGAGTCCCTTGTTTGTCCTGAACAGTTAAACTGCCTGCTGTTTTTCAGAAAAATCCTTCAGGTCCCACAAGTTCTTTGATTTTCCAGCATTTTTGTATATTTGAACCTTTTCCAACAATGACTGTATGATTTTGAGATCCATCTTTTCACACTGAGGACAACTGAGGGACTCATATGCAACTAGGTTCAAAAGCTCTCTGATGCTCCAGAAGGAATCTTGATACATTAATAGCCTGGAGGTGAAAACCTTTGGAATTTGAAGATCAGGGTAAATTTGACTTATTTTGTCTTCTGGGAAACGTAACTATCTTTCATGATCCTCTGAAGGGCAGGACTAAATGAAAAAAATATGATATTTAGGCAAAATAAGAAAAATTCGATTCCATTCTGTTCAAAAGTTGATTGTGTTTATGGGATGCAGTCTAACAAATGTTAATGCTTTGTTTAAAAAAAAAACAAAAAAAAACATTATTTTTCTCATAAATTACCTTTATTCTACACCGCTCTGTCCCTTGTCATTTGAACCTCCGATGAGTTCCTGTTATTTATGAAGCCCCTCCCTCAGAAACATGCATTGGGCTCTGATTGGTTAGCTGGCCCAGTGTGTTGTGATTCATTAAACCATCGTGCGTGTCTAACGTCCCCACCTCACCTCTAGTGGCATGAGCTACGGTTGTATTGTAACAATGACGTAAATATTGCTTATCAATTTGAGCCCGATTGAGCGCAGAGGATATTAATGAAGAGGATCAGCAGGAAATCTGTGCAAGCACACGGCTCTTAATGGTTGTTTTTTGTTTGTGATGTCTCATACTTTTAGATAGGCTTGTAAATGCTACTGCTTATGCTAGCTTCTAATATACGGTTTTATCCTGATTTAAGCTTTAATACAGCATGGCAACCGACGCATGTCCATGTTTAATGCTTCTCATATCTATGTAAAAAATTTCTGTCTGTCTATAATTTGGAACAGTTTATTGGAGCTGACGAGATGATGATCGAGAGAGAGAGAAAGAGAGGGGAGAGAGAGAGAGAGAGAGAGAGAGGTAGAGAGAGAGAGAGGAGAGAGGGGAACAGGCAAGGAACAGTATTAAGAACTGCTGCTTTAGAACACTGATTTTGAAACTTGTCAATCCATAAGAATCGCTAGCAGACAGAATCTCGAGTCATATAGAATAGATGTTTTCCTGCACCCATAGATTTGAGCATGGCAACAAATTTTCCTCTTCTCTAAAGCTGCTCAAGATGGCCTGCCCACTTTGTTGCTTGTTCCCAGGGGGGTTTATGTAAATTTTAAGTTTGTGGACGTAACAAACCCGGGAAGTAGCTTGTTGTAGTCCCTACGAGCCGTTTTGTAGGCATTAAACTGCCAGAATTTTAAAAGGCAGATATTGTTTATGCTCAAACAGCAACATTACATGCTAACATTAAAAAAAGTGAAATCGCAATCAACCACCCTTTAATATTTAGAATTACAACTAAAAATTTGGAAATATTTAGTAAATGTTAGCCATCAGCTTGCTAGCTTAGCTTGCTAACAAGTAGCTTTTACCAGAGAAGCTATACTGTTTTGTAAACAACTGTGCTACAAAAAGTAGTTAATTTGGTAAGGTCACTGCCTACTTTAGTCAGTTACTCCCCACCACTGATTCCAGTAGTTGGAGGCTAACTAGCCAGTCCCGTGGTACTACCAAAGGAAACTGTGTAGCGTTCATGTTTTAACATGTCATAGTTTGGCAGGGATGCATTACACAATAATACAAAGTGACATGCTGCTGTGAAATCAGCATGAGGCAGAAAGGCAGAATTGACTCAAATTTTCGATGTCGCTCAGACCTCAAGTTGACCATGCTGAACTTAGGGTGTTCTTCTCCTTTAGCAGTGAATGACATTGCCAGAGCAAGACCTAATTTGCACCCTTAGTATGTGTGTGTGTGTAGCAGGTGTCGAGAGGCAGATCTAAAGCCAACCTCCAGAGGCAGTCTGATTGAAGTCATGCAGAGCGAGCATAGCTGAGTCCCACAGGGTCCAAATGGGCCCCTACTGGGAGGCAGAGAGAGGAGGAAGAGGAGAGGGAGCGAGAAGCCAGAAAGCCAGAGGGCATCCCAATGAGAGGGAACTACCAGTGCTATTTCCAGAATTAAATTCAGAAAAGTGTTTATATGTATACACTCACCCACCAACACATATACACACAATTTAATATAATGCTGTGTATTTGGTTAAAATTGACATTTTAATAATAGAGCTGTTCAGCTTGTAGGTTTAAAACCACAAGAATCTCATACAAATTAAATTCATTATTTTTTCAGAATAGTCCATCTGCCATCAGTGGTTCATCCGTAATGTTATGAAGAGATGAAAATACTTTTTTGTACACGAAGAAAACAAAAGAATGACTTTATTCAGCAATTATCTCCAAATCAGTGTTGCACCATTTTGTCAAATCTGAGCAGTACAGGCAGTGTACACTCTTCTGTCAGCTACGCCACAAGGATACATTTTTACTGTGTATTTACACTTTGGTTTGAATGAAAACAGCGATCAGCACAGCTGCTGCTGCACAGAAGAGCGTCAAGCTGCCTGCACACTGCTCAGAATTGCCAAAATGCCACTATGCTGATTTGAGAGACACAGAGGAGAGGAATTGTTGAATAAAGTCATTATTTTTTTTCTTGTGTACAAAAAGTATTCTACGCCCTTCATAATGTTATGGTTGAATCACTGATGGCAGATGGATTTCTGACGATGCTTTTCATACTTTCCTGGACCTTCCTGCACCAAGACTCACTTTACCTCACTTAATTTTCACAGCAGCTCTGATAGCGGGTCCAGCTATGGAAGTCAATGATGTCCACAAACCCGGTAAATGTCTTTCAATCCAATATGCAAGGCTGCCGATGTTACATAAAAAAAGAGCACAAACCGCTCTTTCTGAGAGCACAAGGAATGGGAACCATCCAGTTATGCAACTACACACATTTATATTTAAATATTCCCTTGAATATTCTGATTGGAGGAACTATAGATGCTGATTTATCATTCCAAAGGAGGTCAAGGACCACGAGACTTGAGCTCATGAATTTCATGAGTGGGAAAATGAAGCCATGGTCATCCTTTTAAAATCCAATAAGCTACAAGTCATTGCAATTCTGGACTTAAACTGCAGAAGAGGTTGAGTTGGGCTTTAATGTTGGTTCACATCAGAGCATGTACTCATGTTGTAAGATAATTTGAAGAAAGACATATTCAAGCCTGACACACTCTAACTAATGCTGTGAAGTGGAAATAAGCTGACATTGCAGATAAAGGCAGCGCTTGGGAATCAGTCACGCACACCTGCACTAATACTGCTGATGCAGCCAAACACCACAAGACTACAAAGCTCTCGGAGAGCAACGGTGGCAAAATATGCGATGATCTGTTTAGAATGAATCATGCTCAGTAGACCGACGCTTCCTCAAGGCTTTGAGTTGCTACTTTCAAATACTTTCTGCTAGCAATTACGCTACAGTCACACAGAGTTAACGAATTTAAATAAACAACCAGCTTCTCCTAAGTATGACATCACCTTCTTAATCTCATCTTAATATGTACAGACAACTATAGGTCAGTCATCTGTAGGTAAATCCCTTTAAAAAGTGTAAAACTGTAGAATACTGACCTGCCCTAAACCTCAGTATTGGCTCAAGCAATGGCATGAGTTTGAGGGCTGAGACTATCTGTTCATTTGACCAGTGGCAGATGGAGGGAGCCTTTGGGGAAACCTGCGTGGAAGTAGTGATTCTTTTACAATTTTGTTAAAATCTACTTAATTGACATATGCTAATGCTACACTGTTTGAAGCCAAAACTGGAACTGCAACTGCCTTTAAAGGGCTAGTTCACCCAAAAATGAAAATTCTGTCATTAATTAATCACCCTTATGTCTTTCCAAACCAGTAAGACCTCGTCATCTTTAGAACACAAAATAAGATATTTTTATGAACCGAGCTTTCTGACCCTGTATAGACTGCAATGCAACTGAAACATTTTGTGGCCAACAAACATATTGAGGACATTGTTAAAATACCCCATGACATCAGTGATTCAACCTAATGTTTTGAAGCTACGAGAATACTTTTGTGCAAAAAAAAAAAAAAAACCTTGACTTTATTCAACAATTTCTTCTCTTCCGTGTCAGACTTTGACATTCAACGACATGAGGATGAGTAATTAATGACAGAATTTTCCATTTACTATCCAACTATCCCTTTAAGATGCATAGACAGGCTGAATGAAAACCTCAAAGGTAAAACTAATTTTAATGTCAAACTGCGCTCTTGTTTCCCAGTTTAATAGTACAGACAACTATAAGTCAGTCATTTGTTAGTTGCCTCATAAAGTGTAATAATGGAAACATCTGACCTGCCTGATGTTGAATTATTAGCTCAACCAATGGCATGAGTTAAGGGGGACATGTAGCCAATGGCAGATGAGGGAGTAATCAAGGAAAACCTGCATAGAAATAATCAATATTTTCATGTGGTTGTGCTAGAAACAGAAAATTGAAATATATGCACATTTACAAAATAGATAATCTCTATGACCTGGCTCATGTAGCCAGATGATGATTTGTAACCACAGCTGACATTCAGCATGATGCTGGGACTCTGTGTTCCTTGGCTTCTTTAACAGCACTTCATTAAAAGCTTACACATCCTGGGGTTCCAGAGCACACGACATGCCATCTCTCCGCAGTCAAGATGAATTAATATCCTCTGTTCATGCTCAAAAACCCCAAGACACCTCACTGCAGTTCTGGTTAATTCGGAGACTCACTTTGATGCTTTCCTGCTAACACAATTTTATTCATACAGATGATTATATTAACCCCAAAATGCTGATACCTGGACAAAGTTGTGGAAATGAGCACTTGATCTGGTTCAACAAGCAGCTAAATATACAGTATGCACACCAGGACTAGTTGTCTAACGACTAACTCATTAATAGTATCCTTATGTAGATTTTTTTTGTATACATTTTCCTTTAGTTTTTTGCATTTTTAGTGTCTGTTCGCTAATTAGCGTGTTGTGCTTAGCTGTTAGCACAGACAAAGCTTCTCTGAAAGTTGTCTATGAGTCATTCCCTTTAAAGCCCTGTCGCTGATGTTAAACAAGTAGGCGAGCAATACTTTTTCTATCCCATAAGGCCACATGAGCTGAGGAGATGACAGATGGGAAAAGTCAAGGGAAAAAATGGCTAGCAGAACTGCTAGCCATTTGATGCAAATCACCTTCTTCTTGACTGATCAAAAGAGTGTCATTCACAAAACCTTGTTTGAACTTATCAAAACAGCTATTCTTAAACAATTGTCATTATAATAAACCTCCATTTCCACCAAGGCAGAACAGTACCAGTAAAATTTGGTGATCGTACAAGAACCTTTACTTGATAGGCATGGTTTACAGAAAGTAGAGCGATCAATGTCATTCTCAACTCAAAGAAGAAAGTGCAACATCGTCTGTGTGAACCATCGTATGTGTGGAAAATATTAGATTACAAATCACCTTGTTATATCTTTTGTGTTGACACTCTGATGTAAACAAGCCCAAGATGCATGAGCAGCATGGGAATGAGTGAAGGAGATGCTTCATTCTCCTCATGTTGTCATTCCCCTTGTAGCACGCCAAAGTGACAATTCTGTCAACCAATCAATGTTCTGTAGTGTCTAGCTCCACCCTTTTAGGTTACAGACCTCTGTGCTAGGTACCCCAACAGAAGGTCCCAAAAAGAGGTAATGGATGTCACATGACTTCACAACTTCTGACAATGAAAAGTAAGTAACGCAGTACTGTACTGAACCATACCACTCGGTGGAAACAAGTCTTAGGTTTATATGCTAAGCCCTTAGTTTTGAGCATTAGCAGCTATGGTAATGTTACTGATATTTTCAACAATGGTGCTTCAGTTAGCATGCTTTATCTGTTAGCACAGTTAATACTTCCTGGGTAAGTGGTCTCCAAGTCAAATATCTCTTTTAAATTTATTTTTGGCATTTTCATCTTTATATATGATAGGACAGATCAGAGCTGACAGGAAGCAAAGTGGGAGAGAGATGGGGGTCAGGATTGGGAAAGGTCCTCGAGTCAGGATTCAAACTCGGACGCTGTAGCAATGGCACTGTATGCGTGTACTGCCCACAAGGCTACCTGTACCAACATAAGTCAAATCTCTTTAAAATAACTGGTTGCTATGTTAAACAGCTAGGCTATCAAAACCTTTTCTATTCTAAGGTGTAGAAAATTTGATCGTAGCACTGCTAGCACCTTACCTGATCAAAGACATAGCTTGTTATTAAATCTTGTTCAAGCAAATCAAAAGAGCCATTCTTAACCAGTTAACACTATGCTAAGCCAGCAGCTTGCTACTGAGGAATAACTTAGGAAAAAGTGTGAATTAGTAGTTTCAGTAATACAACTGATAATTTTTTATTTAGCATGGCATTAACTGTAGGCATAGTGACTCTCTTGTGAACATATATTTAAATCATCCTATTTAAACCACTGCTACTACAACCATTCAGATTCTACATTTAAAATGTTTTTCAAGGCCCCTACTTTTATTCCTATGCTAAGATTAGAGAATTTTGAATGCACAAACAATCATATAAATCCCTCCATAACAATATGTCCAATCTAGAACCAAATGAACCCCAAACCAGGCAAATTGTACAAGGCTTCCTTAAGACCAAGTAGTCGATTTTAAAAAATAGGCAGTTCTGCACATCCCTACTCTCAACACACTGAATTAATGGCTTGCTATCAGCAAGTGGGTCTTAAGACTGCATGCTAGCTCTGGAGACATGCGAGCAGTCACCGTGCATTGTGTGTGGGATGAGGGGTCTCCCTGCTGTCGGCTGCGTCTGCCTTTGTTTGTATCTTTGGGTTGGCCTGTTTGCCTCTGGGAATGTAATGAGCAATTCAGAACACAGCCAAGCATTCTGCCACGCTGATACATGCCAGAGTAACGCTGGGAGAGTCGCCAGAGAAAACGAGCCATTACTATTACAGAATCCAGACTACGGCAACAGGGTGCCATCAGCCAAAAGCCATGTGTTTCCACAAGGGGCCGCTGTCTGTTTCATGACTGGCTCATATTCTGTAATCAAGCTTTCAGGATGCTCTCGGTCCAACATGACAACAAAAAAATCCAGCTGTCTCATAAAAATGTCCCTTAGGCATGAGGAAATTGCAGTCTGCATTGCACTGCGAAGTACCTTGACTGTGCTTTTTGTGCTGTTTTCTTCAGAGAGCAACTAAAAAGAAACTAATCTCCTAATCATGTTCCCAGTGGCACCGTGAACAGTGTCGATCGGTTCAAATGAAGACACACAGTGCAATATTTACAGAGGAGCTCAACGCTATCAGGGCAGGGAGGAATTGCCTGGCAAAAGCAAACATTATGAAAGAGGCCCCATTTCTTACCTTTTTTCCCTCAACATGATGGCGGAATGAGTCAGCACTGATGTAAATGGTTTTGTCGAACCTTTCAAAATTTGAGTTGCAAGCACTTTCAGATGAGGCCTAGGGATTGTAAACAGGGTCAAACAGTGTCATGCATTTGCACAGAACTTGATTACGCAAGTCGGAATGAACAGCAAAAGCCTGGGTAGAGCGGGAGTCTATACCAGTTACGGTCATGGACCCCAATTTCCAAGCTGTCGAAATAAATAAATGCCCCTCTGGTAAAAAAGCAGATAAGGCAGATGTGGTGCACTGAACAGGAACACTGGGAAAGCGAGATGAAACCAGTGGCACAAAAGGAGACGTTAACTTTCCTTGGAAACATACTTTTAACAAGAGGACCACCTCTGCCACCTAATATACTGCTGGACATGGAATGGAAAAAGCAGCTAAGCATGTTTAATAAGTAGGCTAACAAAATACGGATGACCAATCACATCTGCTGAGACTCAAGTCGCCAATCAGTGGACACTTTGCTATCCTTTAAGGCCACAGGAACTAAGTAGATGTCAGATTCTGTGTGAATCGAAGTAGATAAAAAAAAAATGCTGTTGGAGCGAGAGCCAATCCCCATCCTCAATGCAAGAACAAAACATAGCGTATCGCAATATCTTGTTCTAGTTAACCAAAAGAGTTTATTTGCATACCCAATTGTGTATTATATACTCATGTACTCTGCTATGTCATCTATGAATTTTAGAAGGTTAGTGTGGTCTCAAAACACTTAAGGGCCATTCACCAAATATGATAAATATGATTTCATTGGAATAACTTTATTGTTTTCTCCAGCTGATGAACAATAAAACAATGACAGCCAATCAGAATTTGTTTCATTGTACAGAGCTTGAGCATTTCAACATTTATAATAAAATGTCATTGTGTGTCTGTTTGGATGCCAGTATAGTTATTACATTACAGGGGAGTCGTGGCCTAATGGATAAAGAGTAGGACTTGTTGTAAGTGGGGAATGAATAACACAGTTTTAACAATGTCCTTACTATCTTCTGGGCTTTGAACATGGTAGTTGCTTGATGTCTATGCAGGGCCAGAAATCTCTTAAATTTCATTAAAATATCTTAATTTGCATTCAAGATGAAGAAAGCTAAATGAAACCATTTAGAGGGTCGCTAACTGAAAACTGAAGGCTAACTGAGAACAAAGACTAAGAAATCTGCAGCTTGACCATTTTAGCTTCAGTAATATGTGTTACGTAGAAGACTAACATTCTCAACGATTAAGCATAAATACAGCTTAAAACATTTTTCTTTCAGGTGTAAAAGTTACAGCTACCAAGAAAGTTGTTCCACAACAACACCCAAGTAAATTGTCAACTTAAAAGTTAAACAAGGGAGACTGAATAGTTAAGTTTAAGTTTGCTGCAAAATGTTGTCCATCCTCATTGTTAGCTAGCAGGCCAAGCTAACATAGATGAAATTAGTCAACACGGTCTAAAACTGTTACCATTATTTGAACTTTGAAGTTCTGGGTTGTCTTCGAGTTGCTGTTAGTACATCAAAGGTTAAAAAACAATCAAAGATCATCAAGATGGTGGATGTAGTATGTCCAAGAATGCTGCAAGCTGGCAGGCGAACTAATGATGCATACTACACACCTGTATACTTACCAAATTCAGCACATACTATGAAAGGCCTATGAAAGTCCATGTGTGAAAATTTAAAGGCCAGAAACTTATTGGATCTTACAGACAAATCCATCAAAAAATGGCAGTGTGAAATTTACCATTCTAGAGTCAATAACCAACACATTTATTTGGCTGTTGGAGCCCAGCAGGAACTGAATGAGATGGGAGGTTTTGATAAAGGGCCTAAGCAATTACCTTTGCCTCCATCCTCATGATACAGCAACATCGCCAGGCCATCTCCCAGTGTTTACTTACGGAATGATAGGATGATACACAATTGCGAGAGCTGAAAGCAATCAGAGGGAACAATTGCCGTGGAGGAGTGTAATATCAGCTTATAAAGAATGATACACCACAGCCTGTCCAAGAATAGCAATGGATTTATTGTTCTCCATATACTCATATCAGCACAGGCTTTGGGCACCTAGCCTTCTGAATGCTCAGACACAAAAAACAAGATGTTCAATACCATACAGTATATCTGGAAAACAAAGCGATTGAAAATTTAAATCTTTACATTTACATGTACAGCATATATATATACACACACACTGTATTGTGTGGTGTTCACTATTAAAAGAAAGAAAAATTATATCTTATTTTTTTACATTAACAATTTTATTAATGTTCTATTTATTAAAGTCATGTATGAATCTCATCAAGCATTTTCATTTATTCAAAATAATAACTAAGCAGTAAAAATTTAAACAATATAATTTATTTTGATCGATGTTCAGCTTTTTTTTTAATAGTTAACTTTAACTATTTTGAATTTTCGATGATCAAAGCTCGGTAAATATTTACTTCAAATTTCACCAGCTGATTACTCCTAAAAAACTCCCACAGACTATGTTTTCAGGCCATTTCGTTTATTTCATTAACAAAGTGGTTACATCTAAGTGTGTGAGTGTTTATTTGCTTTTTTAAAATTAGTCTTCCCATCAACTGCATTATACTGTTCATTCAGACTGTTTTGAATCAATGACAGCCAAACATAACCAGTCATGTCCAATCATATCCATGAATGCATTGCCTCCTCTTATGTGACTTTCTCCTATTTATTCTCAGTTCCACCCCAACAAACTCAACGACACTTTAGGGGTCTGTTAAAAGTCAATGGGCTCAGGGAGACCAGAGAGACACAGACTAGAAGCTGTATCTTTACCTGCAGGTGTCAGCCGTTGGACAATGTTTCACATTTTTATGCATTTTGTTTGATGATACTTCCAATATTTAAGTTACACACTGAAGATTTATACAGTTCTTTTGGACAGTGGGCAGAATAAAAGTTAGTACATTTGAGTCACTCATAGTGTCAAGATGTCCTGATTGCATTAACATAAACAAGACAGTGCAGCTATAAACATTTCATGATGAAAGCTTTGCTGCATATGCCATACAACTGTGCGCTTTTATGCAGATGGAAAGGGCAGTGGTGAGTCTAATGTGGCTATTTACGTGGACTGAACAGAGGCACACAATAGCCTCCCATGCATGCAGATTCAGACAGTGAAGAGCCTGTCGTGGGTGGCTTAATGGCATGAGCATGTTCAGAACGATTGAAATGCATGGTTAGGCTTCATTCTACAAGTTTTCCCAACCAATTTTGTTCGGATTGACACTACATCTCCTGTAGACTTTCTTTTAAATAAACACTACATAAAAAAATTTAAAAAATAAATAAAAAAATGAAAGAGAGGTAAAAGTTACAAAAATAAGCTATTTCAAGAAGCCTCCAGCCTCATGAATTGGATTTATTTTATTTTATTATTTTACCTCAGGCTCTCCACACACATAACTTCTCCCGCCATCCTGCTGGGAGGGTCCAGCCACGCACTTATATAAGACAGTCGCTGGAGTCTGGACACGGCATGATTCATGAACACAATGTGACTGAAGGAACCATAACCCACTGCAGACACAATGGGTTATTTTGGTTTAATTTAAGGAACAGTTCATCCAAAAATGAAAAGCGTTGTTATTTACTCACCCTCATGTTGTTCCAAACCTCAAAGGCTTCCTTATATCTGTAAAATACACAAGGAGAATTTTAGCAAAATGTCCAGGCTGCTCCTGTCCAGGCTTTTAAGCTTTAAAAGTAAACTTCCAGACGTGTTTATTAAAGGGACAGTTTACCAAAAAAATTTAAAAAAATAAAAAAAAATAAAGATTATTCTGTCATTTTACTCACCCTCATGTTGTCTCAAAACCGCAGGGACTTTATTCATTCTACGGAACATCAAAGGAGATATTCTGAAGAATGTTTCAGCTGTTTTGTCCATATAATAAAAATCATTGACTTTCAATGTATGAACAAAATAAAGACATTCGAAATTATCAAGGCAGTTTTGGGGTGAACTGTGGCTTTAATTAAGTAAATATTTTATTTAATCAAAAGCTTTAATTCCCATCTGAATGTAAATCAGATTGTTTCAGTCTTGTTATTATTCAAGGAACAGTTATCTACTCACCCTCATGTCATTTCAACACTCTATGACTTTCTTGAAAAGGAGCATTTTAGCAAAATGTCCAGGCTGCTCCTTTCCAGGCTTTTACGCTTCAAAAAAAGACCCAAAAGTAAACTTCTAGGTGAGATATTCATTAAAGGAACAGTAATCAAAAACCCTCATGTTGTACCAAAAACTGCATGACTATTAATTTTGTTTTGACCAGTCAATTAAAGTCAGTGGAGTTTAAGGCTAATTAAGACAATTATGCTTTTATTTAAACAAAAAAGCTAGGATTCTTCATCTGGATCGGATTGTTCCAATCTTGTTAAAAACTTTCACCCTGTTATACAGTGCTTACCCTTGGGTTAAGAGTCCAGAGTGGTTTCAGATATAACTGTAGTTTCTAAAACAAATTTCAACTTTGCATCCACAAGGGATACAGACACTCCTAATTAAGAAGTGCACAAAAAAATCACTGTGATTCTGTCAAAAATCTTTGCCTCCTGCAAGTCACTTAGGGAGCCATGCGTGCTTTTATTAATTTGTCAAAACATTGTCAGCATGAAAGGAATTGGGTAGAGAACGTTATGGTCTCTTGATGGGAGCAGAGGGAGTCTATTTCAGCTGAACACTATATCAGGGGTTGGGTATACAACAAAAATAGGGCTTATTTGGGAATTGCTACTCCAGATTGAAATGGTTGATTGTATTTTTCTTTGACAAGTGCATCAGCGAGCCAAATTATTACTCAACTTGAACTCTTCAACTTGGTTATGAAACCACTGCGTGTGCAAGCAATTTTATGCTCTAATAAAGCGAGATAAATAATATAGTCAGTTAGACTGCTGCATGGCTTGAGAAACCAGAAAATGTGGCCTAAAATGAACCAATCTGACTGAAAACTACAGAGCATTTACTATGAAGTTTCACATTTTCCAAGATATGCAGCGTGATTAACTGAAATCTGAGTCAGTCAAAAAAATGTTGTTACCTCAAAAGGAAAATACACTGAAATATATTTGTTTACATCAAATATCTCTGCACAGTAAACTAAAATCCATTTATCAATAACATTTGTTTCGACAGATAAGCGGTTCAGGATATTTCCATCACAATTCTTGAAGGTCTTGGATGCTTTTAGAAGGGAAACCAACTGTCAGTTTTAATACATGAAAGTTTTGTGATCAAAGAGAATAATAAACATTGTTCTATTTGATTAGAAATGCCTTGTGGCGAATGGACACTGATTTGAAGTGACAGCTTTGTGCTGTTTTATTAACAAATCTTGAAGATTGACAAGTCTGATCATGACAAGCACACGCAGCAGAGGGACAAGACAGAAATTAATTATTGATTACTTTGAAGAATTTAAATGCTATGGGGAAGCCCAAAAATTACTTTGGGACAAAAATAAATGCCAAAAGAGCCAATATTTTTTGTGGGAAGGCATGGTTCATCATCTAGTATAATGTAGCAAAAAACAAACAACAACAACAACAAAAAAAACACTTGAGAGAGAATGCATCACAGTGATTTTAAAACATTCTTAGCGAAAGACCCTAAAATGGCCTTAAACATTTTAAAATCTGTAGCTCACTGCCTTGAAGGAAAAGTTCACCCAAGACATATAATTTGCTGAAAATGTACTCACCCTCAGGCCATGCAAGATGTAGATGAGTTTTCATCTGAGCAGAGTTGGTAAGTCATTACATCACTTACTCACCAATGAATGTGAATGGGTGCCGTCAGAATGAGAGTTCACAGCTGATAAAAACATCACAGTAATCCACAAGTAATCAGTTCATACGTGAACTTGTGAAGTGAAGACAAAACCACACAAAAAATTCAAAAGAATATTTAAAAAAAAATGCATAAAAACTGTTAAGACATTTACAGAACAAACTGTAGATTCTACAGTATAAAACTAATTTACAAACAAGAAAATCTGAATGTAAACCAGTAAACCCAAACAACACACACTGCTATGAAAATCTGTCATGTACCTTTAACATATACAGACAACCACCCTAATAATGCAGGTGGTAAAAGAAAAACACATGAAGAATCAAAGTTCAGCACAAGTAGCTTTTCCCAAGCTGAAGTATATACTAATATTCAAAAGATCATTCACTAAACACAAAACACCATCATAGTAACACACGGCAGCTGAATAATGTTAGAAACATTCAACAAACAACAGAAGATAACAAAACCCAGATGTGTATAACTGATAACAAAACTATTAAGAAACATGATTATTTAAAACACTTTCAACTGTGCAGTCATGCAGGGAATTCTGGGAATATCAGTTTACAGGTTTGAACTGTACAATTAATAGCATTTTACTGTAACCTTGTCTGTGAAATGTGAAATATCTGGTATTAGATATCCTGTATTTGTTACAGTTCAACATAAACTCATTGTTTTTTTACATTGCGTTCAAGAGCTTTAATTTCTAACAGTTGCTTCTAGCCAAAATACTGAATCCAAAAATAATGACATTGTCTTCTCCAGTGAAGAAGTTGTTCCTCGGTTGTGCTTATGCTTGAACTGTGCATATTTCTCTCCTAATTCAGATGAGATTACTTTTTACTGCGAAATCAACATATTGCACTGCAGAGAATCCATTGGTGAGCAAGTGATGTAAAGCTAAATCTCTCCAAATCTGTTCAGATGAAGAATCTTAATTGACCTGACGGTGAGTAAACGTTCAGCAAAGTTTCGACTGTAAACACAACACTGAAAGACACAGATGCTCAATTAAACACATTAATTATTGAAAGTAAGCAATTCTTCCACTAAGTCATATAGTTCATTTGCCTGATTATAGACCGTTGCCAAGCAACACATAAGCAGCAATTTAAATGTGTTCAACTCTGAGGACGAAATGCAGGCCAAACACTCACAAAGCAGCTGTTTAGTCCATCGCTAAATATCTTTGTTTTGTAGTAGCCTATATTTGTTCAACAGAAAGCTCCTTTCTAGTGTGGTAGCATTGAGAGGCTTTTTAATTAAAGCTTCAGTCTGAATACTAACAATTCTGGCACGGCATCTTCTCTCCCTGAGCTCAAACCTATCGATTGAACAATTTGCGGTAGAATTGCAGAGTACTCTCTGTGGTGCTCATGTAAGGTAATTACCTCTGGGATACGAGGGGAAACAGCTGCTGAGAGTGATGCTGGAAAACCGAGCGTCCGGTATGTCAAAAAGTAGACGATGTGACAGCGTGTCATGTGCAGCTAAATCTTTCTGCGACTATCGCTTAAACAATGCAGCAGTTTAGAGGCCCCTTGTGAATGTGTAAAATCAGCTGGAGAAACCCTTGACTTGATGTGAAGTAACAGCTGTAATGCTCGAGGAGAGTTAAGCTAAAGACACATCTGATCTGATCTGCCAAGAAAAACTACAAACGCATGCATCTGATTTGAACAACTTGGAGCAAACAGCAAAATAAAATGCATGTTTTTCTGATGGATGGCACACACTCTTGTTTGTGGCCCAAGAGCGCTGATGAAAAGTGATACTGAATGCAGTGTTGAGAGATATCAGATCATCATATGCATATGAATATAGTATATATAGAACTATATTATACTATTTATAACTCATGTTATCATAATATATATATGAATATAATATACTTAATATCATATATATATATATATATAATATATATATATATATGATATAAATGTAGTGTTAAAAGTGATTAAAAAAGTTTAAAACACTATACATTTAGACACATATACATAAAATGTAGCAGATATTTTGAGTATAAATAAAGAGTATCCGTTACAAAAGTATTTTTTTTAAAGTAATATTTTTAGAGTTATACAGAAACAGTTTTACAGCAATGTTAACTTTTTTAGGTGTTTAATCTTCAATAGTTTTTAATAATAGGAATTTAATAGTTAACGTAAACATAATATAAATTATAAAATACATTCAAATAGGCTACATTTATATAATTATGAATTAGAAATGATAATAAAACCTAAAATTGTATATTTTAAATATACATTATATCAGAATTGTAACAATATTTAACTATATATAAATTATGCAACAATTAATAATTATATATATGTAAATGTATTCTATATATAAAGATGTATTATAGATTATAATTATGATTTATATAAGATTTATATAAAATCAAAATGGTTTATATTTATATTATGTTGCAGATTTTAAATGCATATAGTATATAGTATAGTATATATAATATTATATAAATATACGTTTTGTTCAATATTAAATATTCTAAATTTATATACACACACTAATTAGCTGATAAAAGATATACTGCATATACCCACTTTAAAAGTACAAACCAAAATAAATAGTAAAATAAAATAAAATAAAATGGTGCTGTAAGAACATTCTGTAAATCACCTCAGACATCCTAACACACAAATACAAAATGGATTTCTCTGGACAGTATGCTTATGCTCAATATGAACATAAAATTAACAATACACTGACTCCTGAAGCTGCTTTTTATATTGACTACTCAATGTTTTTGTCTGTCACAATAAAATGTCTTCATTTGGGGGCTTTTCTCAACAAATACTACAATGTGCCATTAACTAAGCTAATTAAACCCCATTCCATGTAATTAATTCAATTAGATATGCACTGATAGCCCTACATTACACAAATGGAATCATATTACAAGCACAGGGAGTATGAGATAATCTAACTGTTAATAGCATTCAGGTCAGACAACGCACTCTTGCCGACACCGTTGTCATTCAAACAAGGTGACAATGAGCCGTGTCAGAATGTGCTGAGGGAAGTGGTTTTGTGTGCCAATTAGCAGCAGGGCATCTGCGTATCTCGACACCTCGCCTGAGGTTACCCGAGGACAAGCATGAAAACCGAAGGCATGAAAGGGACACAATATCACAATAAAATTGCATCTACAGTCAATAAGACAGCATCTAAGCATAGCTTAAGGAAATGGAACCTGTGAACCATTGCACCAGGAAAAAACATATATCAACTCACACACAGCCAAATCTTTCAAAGCAACATCTACATTAAAGGAAAAATCGAGAAATGGGGATAAGGAGCTCCTGGTGCATAAGCTATTTCAGGCACACCTAAAAACACGGCTCTCCCAAGACTCAACCATCTCCTCTTCAAAACACCCGACAGCTAAGAAATCCCAGCAGGCGTAGATCTGATATACACTTTGAAGACTCTTCCCGTTCTTACCCCCCTCAGCATCTCTGTTCTTCTCAAAACCTCCAAGAACAATCACATTTCACTACGATTTTCCCTCACCGCCTGTTTATAGTTGTCAAAAAACATCTGGGTGAAAAAAACCTTCCAGCTAGGTCAACAAACAAGAACTGTTTTGATGGCGGTCCGATCAGCTCTGTTCTTTCACAGACATGTGCACTACAACAATGCATTACAACTGAATTTAATGTGCTTGTTTCATTTGCGAACTTGAGACTGTTCTCAAGGGCATGTTTTTTCCTTAATGTAACCGAAAATGATTTCTTGTGGCACAAAGGGCTTAAGAGAGTCCTTGTCAAGCAATCCACCCCTCTTCTCTCATGAGGAGCATGAACCTTTGCTAAAGCGCTCCGGCCGGAGCCAGTGTGGGTGGTAGTGCCTTGAGGAGCAAACACCCAAGAGGTTGGAAGTTGTCTTCTACCTCACCAATGACGAAAGGTTAATAAATGGTAGGTGGGTCTGAGTAAACAATGACATTTAAAATATTTTTTTCCTGGGAAAGCAAGCGTGTTTCAAGTAATGCTTAAAAGATTCAGGTAATTTTAAAACTGCAAAATATAATGAAATCCACTCATCATATCACAAATTTAGTTCAACAAGTGTTATCCAGTTATCTTTGAAAATACTAATTAGCTTTTAAAACCCAATTATATGTAAAAGTGAGAATATATACATGCACAGTTAGAAATTTTTTTTTTAGCATTTTAAGTAGATACATTATTTGGGCATATAATTTAATACATTTATTTTTATGTGGAACAAAAAATGCATTACATTATATGCTAAATATAATTTTGTGTGCAAATATAAATGAAAATTTTATGCATGGAATATAAACATTTTGCATTATATGAATTATGTAAAACCAGATGTATAATATTTATACATGTAGATATTAGGTGTGCATTTAAATGTTAGTACTCTTTTTATTCTTGGTTATTTACATGCAAAAATAGATATCTATGTGCACACATTACATGTGTGCATAAAATATTAATTTTAACTTTTGTATGGAGCTAAATATTTATGTAAAATGTATATAGACAGTACATATGGATAAATAAATTTAAGACATTTAATTTTTTTTGCATTGTGTATGTATATAAACATTAAAAGAGCACAAAACCATAACTTGAATTTTATTCTTAACATTTCCCCATTAAAAAAAAAAAAAATTAGCGCTTCAAAATGGTCCACCGATCGATCAAATGCTAAGTGATCATCTGCCACCTATTGGCCAAACTGCAAAGGACACTTTAAATCAAACTAGATGTACTACAAATCCTTTTATTTGGCAGTTTAACATTGAAAAACACACAAAGATACAAAATTAACTGAAGACAAGCAGCAATTTGCCATCAAATGAGCCTGTCAGAAAAACAAAAGCCAGAGAACGAACATAACGAACACATTCTGCAACTGTTGCATTATTCTTGATTTGCATACTAGTATTAGTACACACTGCCATCATTAGGCCTCAGGAGGAACTACCTGAAAAAGAAACAGGTGACTTGGAATATAGAGCCCAGATGAATGAAAAAACAGCAAAAGGTGGTGGATGAGCGAGGAGAACTGTACCGCCTCCAAATCTTTGATCACCACGACACCCTTTTCTACTTCCAAGTCACCTCCGTGTCATTGTGCGACCGGTATTCCTCACTGTCGGTCTCAACTGCGCTGGGCTGCAGGGAGAAAGGAGCATCCGAATTTGCACAAACAAGTGATGCATACCAACGGGATTTTGGAATCGCAAACCTCATAGTCCGGATCAGCTGGGTCCTCCTCAGCCAGCTCCTGATTGACGCCTCCACCCAGGACTGCTGCTCTACCTCCTCTTCCTCATCCAGGTCATCCTGTTTTCGCTTGCTGCCTTTGCACAAGGCTTGGTGGGGAACAAGCACCTCTAGAGCAGAAACAAATACACCTGCTGCATTTTTCCATATCTCAAAATGGATTTTTACCTGAAGTAAAGAAATAATCATACCAGGGGACACAGCACGCCAATGCTGGTGCAGACCGGATAACCAGAGCTCTGGATACGCCGGGAAGGATGGCCAACAGCAGCCGTGTGACCCTATGGAGACGCCTTCGGACTGTTCTGCACTGCCTTTCTTCGGGAGCCACTTTTGTCCTCCAGAGCGAGAGATGGCCTTCACTGGCGGAGAACCAAATAGCCACCACAAGCCACGGAGAGCCCGATCTGAAGAAAAGGTGTACGAGATCAAAAAAAAAAAAAAAAAAATATTTCTCTCCTGCTCAAGATACAGTATCCACATTTTTTAAAGGGATAGATCATCCAAAATTTGTAATTCTGTCATTTACTCACCCTCAGGTTATTACAGTTTATAGTATAGGTTATAGTTTTTCTCTCTCTCTCCTCTTTTCTGTTGAGTACAAAAGATGTTTTGAAGAATATGGATAAAAAAAACAAATTTAAAAAAAAAAACTTCCATTTGACAAGACAAGAAAAAAAAAAAAAACTAAGCTCATTAGCTTTTGCCCAAAATATCCTCTTATGTGCTCAACATGAGAAATAAACTTATAAAGGATGAAACAAGTTGAGGGTGAGCAAATGACAGCGTTTTCATTTTGGGTGAACTATTCCTTTAAATGCAAGATTGGCCATGGCAATTTGTAACTTAGGCTGCCTGTTATTTCTCTGTACAAAAATAGTCCCTTATGTGGCTTTGATAATGCAAACAGGGTTATTAAAATAGAGGTAAAACCAAAGTAAAAAAAAAAAACATTTTTCATTACTGGAAAAGTAAATGTGGACATTTTAATTTAGTTTAACTTCATAAAACAACTCAAATTCAAACTACATAAAAGCTAATAAAAATGACAAAAATAAAACTTTAAAAGAAAAAAAAAAAACTAGTTTAAAAATGTTAAACTATAACAGTATCTTAATGAATCTAAAATAACACTGATTGCAAACTGGTATTTGTTACAACATCATTTTAATTTATCCACACTGGTTGGTGACAACAGCTTTTTCTGTGTTGCAAAATAAAGCAGATTAAGTTACATTTACCTTTTTTTTTCCCCAAAGGACTAATTTGTGAGGATTAATTGTTCACCTTAAGAACATCAAGCGTGCACTAACAAAATGAATATTGTACATTTTGATTTCATGGGGACCCTAATAATCTAACGTTTTAAGTGAGTGACACAGTGTTCTAAACGAACCTAACAAGTACCAGGATTCAGCTATTAATCAACACAGAAAAGCAAAAAAAGTGCACAAGTAAATAAAAGTAAAGAAATAAATCTAGTTAAATCTGAAGTGTTGGCTGGGTTACACAGTTCTCTGCCAGCTTGGTGCTTTAGCCTATAGTTTAGCTGGTTTCCCAGTATGCATTCATTGTGTGTGTGTGTGTGTGTGTGTGTGTGTGTGTGTCCATTGAGACCAGCAGACCACCTTAGGCTAGTTTTATTTTCAATTCATTTTTTTATGTAAATATTTACTTACATCAAGTTAATAAAAAATTATATCGCCAAAGTGTTCTGATGTGGTTTATTTACAGTATAACAGAAAAGTAGTAACCAACCCAAGCATGTACTCAGACCGGGTGCATCGCTTATAGCTCACTAGCGATTAAGAGTTACTCACAGTAAACCTGACTGGCCAAAACTGTGAAATTCGACAGAAGATGGCTGGCACGACTCCACCTCTCTTCGCCACAGCTTTCTTCTGTTGAGAACAAAGGTTTGTCTTTATAAACGCTCATTTTGTCCTGATCGTCTCGTAGGTAGAAAATGAACACTGTTTTATCTCGGTGAAATAAACGTAATCAAATAAACTTGCCTCTTGGCCCTCATTGTTCTCAGACTCAACGGCGTAGTTGCTCTGGCTAGTCATCTCGATGCTCTCTGAACTAATCCACCGATGCACCGCCAATTAACCAGGCAGTCATGCACGTGCTGATTAAAACAGGTGCATTTTTCCAGCCCACTGCGGTTTGCGCGCGCGTCAGACATTGGCTGTGCACTACATACTGCGCACTACATTAGAAATAAAGTATGCGCGAAAACTACACAAATACTCTTATGCGCGCGTTCGATACACCACACAAAGCAACAGTTACTAGAACTTGTTACATACAAATAAATGTTTAAACCTTGGCAAAAAACACACATGAAAATGTAATAATATAAATCCATATAATAGGCTATATTCCAAAGAAGAATTTAATAAAGGTACATTTACCGTTTCGTTTAAATTTATTACAGTGTAACTGAAATAAATTACATCATAATAAAAACTACCAAAAAATGCTTTCACATAAAGTCATAAAAAGCTAAATATTCCTAAAATATAACTTATGCATTCATAAAAGTAAAACCTTGTGCACACTATAGAGTACCATTACATTATTTGAATTACCTTAGAGTATGGTAATTATTTGCAACTAGGATAATTATGAAAGTACCAGGCTGTAAGTAAAAATTTAAATGTAAAATAGAATTAAAATTAATACATCAACATAGCATATCTCTTAGAGAGTTTTCATAATCTTCAGTGCCATTTTGTTTTGTTATTCTATTAACAGTAATTGCAGTAACTGTGGTTACCAAACTACAATTTCGTGCGGGTGTCGTCTCTGTCATCACCGTCAGTCCGGAGGAGACCCGTCAAGGCGGAAGAGAGCCACATTTGGACATGTTTCTGCTCACGGCTCCCTCGTCACGTTTACGCACGTCTAAAACAAACAGAGAGGGCAGATTTGAAGGGTCTGGAGGACTATAAATCTCTGAGGCTGCTCTTTCAGGCACAACTTTACACAAGCAGGTAATAAACAACACTTTTTCTGTATTTTATATAGTAAGACAGAGCAAAGAATGGCAGCACTGCACAAGAACATGACGGTAACACGCACCATCAGTGCTGGAAACTGCACGAGCGCCGAAAGCCAGTCTGAAAGCGCGGATTCCCGTTCCCGCGCAGACACAGTTCCGCGGGAATACTCGCTCTCAAATGGGCCACCGCGAGAAGTAGTTCTTTGGAAGTTCGCTGGCGTCAGAAAACCGCGGGAGTAAAGACAGCATACGCAGTATCGTCGTGACACCGGACAGCATCCCGCAATTCACCATTCCTAAACTCGCCCTGAGAATGGGTTTAGAGCCAGAGTGAATGAGAAAGAACGACAAGGTGAAGAAGATGAGGACTGGGGAGCATTGATAACGTCAGTGGATCCTATCATTCTAGGCTTTCTCTTCATCTTCAGTTTCATCGTCATCATCATCCCTCGGGTTCGTGTATCTCCTGTACCTGGAAGAAAAGCCATCTCAGATGTCAAACGGGCTCAGACTCAGAGCAACTGTTCTCTGGTGGATGCTGAACATTGCTCTGACCATGCCAGCCGAGCAGCTCTTTCTTTACCTCACCTTCCCAAAGTCACCACTCGTCACGGCTCGTAACTTTGAGCAAGAGCCCACAGATGGCCAACGAAGAGGCACTTTCTTCCAGGGCCATAGACGCTTGGGGTGATGATGAAGAGATAAACCCGCCCAGACACCCTAAGCTGGAAATGAAAAGAAGCATCACTGTCAGAACATCACCGATCCAGACACATGCCGGCACCCCTCCACATCAGTCTCCCATCGCTCATCAGTTCTTTAGAAGCCACAGCGTTACTGGAATCGAGATAGAGAAGCAGCTGGCTCAGAGCTATGAGTCAGTGAAACAGGTCAGCAAAAGCAAGCTGAAGCCTTTGGGGAATTCTTCAGAAAGCAGACAGAAGTCTTTCGATTTTAATTGAACCTCAAATGAACAAACCCAGAGAGTGTGCTCAAGAACATGACAATCAAGCACCTTCTGCTGTAAATGCACTAGTTTTTCATGCTGTCTGTTTTGTTGTGTGAGAATTTATTTATTTTATGCATTCATTTCACATGTTCCAAATGTTCAGATTAGTCATTATAGATGTCATCCATGACTTTATGAAGAAAATAAATGTTTTAAACATACAAATCGCTTCAAAAGCCTCAGTCTTCTGATCTACAGTGACTCAAAGCCCTGAAAAGCTTTGATGAAATTTTTTTTTAAAGAAATATAGCACAAACACACATTTGAACAGAAATATGTTTCTTTGGCTTTAAATTCTACTATAAAACTATAAAATCTGCTTGGGTTCCTAAGACTTATAAACGTAGTAAATACTGTAGTATACTTTAGTTTTATTACAGTAACTGTAGTGTATTGTAGTATAATATACCCTATAGTTGTAGAAAACTTAGTACAGTATTGGGTAATTTGTTTATATTACTATAGTTGTTATATTATCGCATCAATTACCACAACAAATAACAATACTTTACTATAGTATGGTTCAAAAGCACTATAGTATTTACTATAATTGCTAGTGTTTTTCATGTGGGTGACGTAAATCTGTGGTAAAATTTGTGCGTAGGGAACCCCAGCACTCAGGACCACAGCATGTGAAGAGTCTCTTTACTGAGAGCAGCATATGATCTTAATGATGGTCCACTTCAGGGTCTCTTCAGTGCTTGCTTTGTTTTTGTCCCTCCTCACCCTCGACTCTTTCCTTGTTTCTTTTTCATTTTGATGAGGGCTTCTTCCCTGCACTCATGTCTTAAAATAGAACTGCATGGGCAATTCATCTTTTGATCTGCACTTCATGAACACAATGGACTTGTAAGAAATGCACCTCATTTTGCGATCAGAACATAAAAATCCAATTTGGATTCTGTAAGACTCTTTATGACAGTATAAGTAGAGTAGGCTAATCTGCAACAGATGTCTAATCCAAAATAAAATGCATAAAACAACACAAGAGTTCTGGATGAATATTTAAGTTTCAATACATAAATTACACTAAACCCGAGATTATATTATGCTATTGCATGATGAAGTTGAGTGCATTGTAATTTATATTTTCTATGTCAGAGTTTAGAATGATTACTATTATGGAGAAATAGGCCTAATTCAGCTTTTTACTTTACAAATTGCTGTTTGCACCTTAGGTTTAATCCTTTCATCAGCTGTTTGTTGTCTTATTGCAGCTATAGCATTTCATAACCGTGTTCACCTTTTAAGGAAATTTATGAAATCTGTTTAGTCATAGGTCTTCTATGGGTGTTTTCAAGCACTCTGAAAGCAGACTGAGCTATACATAACGATGACAAAAGAACCAAACAATAAGCCCCTCTGACTCACTCTCACCCTCCAGCCGAAAGAGCTACATCCAGAGCCATCTGAAGACAATACAGATTGTTCACAGAGCTCAGTTTGAATGGAGGCTTTATATATGGAGCTTCTTAAATTCAGTCTGACACCACTTTTTGTATTTGTTATTTTTGCTGAACGCATCTAGGTCCACCAACAGATGTATTTAATGCAATGTTTTATTTTGAAATGTAGAAGTATCACATCTGAATACAAAAAGTTGGATGCAATCCCATTATTTAATAATAGTAACATTAATACTAAGGGTCAGTATACTTGCAAATAGTGCAAGGATAAGCCTTATATGCAGTGCATGTGGTGTAATTACAGAATCTACCAACAGGGGTTAACCAGGGCCAGCCTGTACAAAATATTAAATTGCATATAACCCAACCACATTTCACACGTCATCGTTATTCAACATTACAATGAAAAGAAAAATGACTAATAGTCTTAAATTGATATACCTCTTGGTTCTAAATTTAAATGTAAATGGTTCTACCTTCTGTGTTGATTTTGGTTCCTCCTAAGGTTTTATTCTTAGACTGGGAGGTTTTGTTCCTGCTAGTGCCACTCTATAAGGTTTGAATGGGATATTGTGCATTGTTAAAAGTCCTGTGTAAATGGTGCAGACAATTTAAACTGAACCATCTGAAACCCATCTGAATCATCTTTTAATTGGGCCCATTTGATCCACAACAAGGTCTCAAGTCGAGGTTGCTCTTTGTGTATAAAGAGACAACAGCATCCTCTAGTGACTTGATAACGACAATGCTGGAAAAAAAATCACACATCTATTCTTGTCTGTGAGCGTGATTTCACCAAGTACAACATGGTATCTTGCAAAGTGTTTATCTCCGTCCAAGCACTTTTCAAATCAGTTTGGCAGGGAGTTTGTGACTGGTGTAATTTAAGTTGCTTAATTTTATGTTCTGTAGAAAATATAGATATATAATATCAAAATATAAAATGTTAACAAATTTATAGAAATTTGCAGTTCCCAACTCTTCACCTTTGTGAGCTGGGTCCTACCACCTTAGAGAGAGAGAGAAAAAACCTTAGATTCATCTTTCAACACAATTTTTCTCAGTAGATGAGCATAATGTACATAAGCATGTCATCCAATGACAGTAAGAACTAGTTCCTTATTTCATAATTTCCTTATTTGAAAGTACAGTGAACAGATGTGCACAAAATGCACTCTGCTTTTCCGCTACCAACCTCAGATGCTAGATATGCTGTCGCAATGTCTCAGACAGCCACAGAGAGAGACAGTAAGTGAGGGAACTGCATGTGTGCAAATGAACTAGAAGAACTACAGGAACTGACAGTTGGAGGTGGGTGAACCATATTCACAACGCTCACACTGTCACACGCTAAACTACAATGCATCAAGCAACAGACTAGCTCCTGGGAGCGCCAGGAGGGAATCGCCACCTGCACTGCCCATCAAACAGCAGGTAAGAGATGCTAGTGTTAGACTTGACAAACATGTGAGCTGTGTTACAGGAAACCTCATACCACTAAAGTTACTTGTTGCTCAGTACAATGAAATATCACACAAGTGAAGCAGGTCTGGCCTAGTAACTTCATAATGTTCTAATGTCCCTGGATTTTGTAAATACTGAATGTGCATGTTTAGGAGCAGGTCTCTTCAAGCTCCATCCAGGATCTAGAGCTGAAGGTGGGAGATCTACACTTGCCTGGACCACAGACCCCTGTGTCTCCATTTACTGAAGTTTTACTCCTACTTACTGTAATGCAGTCCACTGTCCAATACATCATCGCTATGGTAGCACTGACAACATGATTACAAGTATACTTTAATACAAAAAATGTTTTGAGGCAAGTAATAAGGATCTAACTAAAATGAGAACTGGATTCTGTAACTTTTCACATGTAGCCTTCCTCATTTCTGTTTATGTTTTTTAGACTTTATTTCTTGAATACAAAAGTATTACTGAGGGAAGTAATACCTGAAACCAATACAGCAAGCCACTAGACAGACAGCTAAACCACATGTAGTCTGTGTTTCATGGCAATGTGGGAACTGAGATAGTTTCCACTGAATTTCATTTCATGGTTCCATAATACATGACATGAAACAACATCTGAGCATGCATGTGTGCATGCATGATGTGTACTCTTGTGTCTTCCATTGCTAAATGTATTACCCATATCTTGTCACTCAGAAAATCACCAGGTGAGATTCTTCTCAGACTAAACTCCTCCGCCAGTACCTAAAAAGAGTCTGACGAGAACCCTATCCCTCCCAGAGGAGACTCTGGACCCACATTACCACAATCATACAAGAACCTGCAACTATGAAAACCCCTATATATGATAACACCATTCCATGACACACTTGCACTACAAGAGGAAGAGGTACAAGAGGAGAAATATCAGGGTCTGTCCTTTGATACACCAGATGAGCAACTTCAAAGTGTCTTCAGAAGCTTCCAGAGCCATGAGCAAGTTTCCACGGGCATCCAAGAGTGTTATCTGCAGTTTCTCAAGAACTTGTTGCAGAACATTGAATCGAGCATCTTCCTAAATGAACAGGAAATGGAGATGGCAAAGACTTCTCAGCCTAATGACTTTATTTTGTGTGAGCAGCAGTGGACTGAGAAGGATGGTTTCTACTTGGTGCATTGTCTAAAGATTCCCAGGAGACTGTTTTCAGTGAAGGTAAGAACATCAACAGTATAATAACAGAAGAGACAATCAATCTAAACTAGATGCATAAGGAATCTAGTTAGTAACTGTAGCAATCTGCATTTGTTTGTATGTGGGCAATAATGCACAAGGGTTTTCAATCCAAAACTGTAAGTAGGCCATCAATGCTTCCCAGGCAGAGCCCTGAACCGCATAAGTAGAATGCACACCCTTATAAGGCAGCCCTTGCTTGCAGTTGAAAACCTCAAAACCCACACTTCCTTCATCATGCCAGGTGTTGAGCAACAGCATCAACAGTTTGACATGTGCTACCAAGACAAAATTATAAAATGTTTTCAGTCACAGTGCAGCAGTTTTCTGGTAAAGGACTTGGAGTACTTAAAGAATTCTATATGTTGCATGTTACTTGTGAAAACTCAAAATGACTCCCAAATATTTTGTCAGGTTCACAGAGGGATTCAGTATCAGACTGCACCATGTCCATGCCACATCCTAACATTGAGCAAAGGTTGGTCCATTTTCCACAGTGCACAGCTACGGATCAAACTTACACCTCACAGCATGCTCAGACAACTCCAGAGCCTTTACATGGGGACACCACTGAAGTATGCCAACAGCAAACAGTTTCTGATCTTCTGGAGAAAGGTGTTAGTGTGACTGTGGTAGAGACTTTCCATTGGGAACACTGGAGGACTTTGTTGAGGAAGGACACTCTTTGCACTCCACCCTTCCTGAGGTTTATGAGAGGAGGCTTTGTATTCTTGCCCTCCAGTTGGTGCTAGGACTACAGCAACTGGGACATTTTAATGTCATTAACAGGCAAATGAAACCACAGAGTGTGACATTGGTGTGGCCTAGTATCATCGCAAAGAGGCTGACTCTAATGATTACCCTAGCGAGATGAAAAGAGGAAGCATGAATACAGACACTTTTAAAGGTATACCCATGATCACAGTATCCAAAGAGCACACAGACAACTGAAAGGACAAAAGTGAGATTTGTCAAACCTCATGGGAGAAGTGGGGCACACCTCGTTGGTCCTGAAGAGTCATTTTGAGGATGAGGTTTTGCAAGAAGCAAAATCCCAAGAGTTCCAGTTGGGGACTTTGCTGAGGTACTGCCTACATCTCCACGACAGTTGCTCATCTGTGTGGAAGGTGCCTCAAGGCACTCCAACAGTCAAGGCTTGCAGTGGCTGGTCACCCAGCTTACATCTGAGAAACCTGGGCTACTATTAGCGATGTGGTGGGTGTCCTCCAGGCTCTGCTTTGGGGTCCCTCGACAGGGACTCTTTCAGCAGAACCAAATGGAGAACTCTGTGCTTTCTAATTGGCTACTACTTAAGCTCGCTCTTTTGGTTCTCAAGCTTGCGAAAAGGACTCTTTCAGGATCAGTCTGGCTTGGACTGGGAAGACTATCTCTGTCTGCAATATCTTTCCCTTACTGACCCAGAGACTATGCGAACATAACTGAACGAATGGGCCTTCATGATTTCGCTACAACTGCTTAACAGATAAAAATGTAAATAGTAATGACAGCAATTGTGAGTTAGTGAGCCTCAGATTTAACTAATCTATTCTTTGTAATGTCACTGATATGATGTAAAGAACAGTTTTAATCCTAATAACAGATCATTTGTCCCATATTTGTAATTCATATTCATGAGCTGCTGTATACTTCAGGAGCCCTGCACAACACACAGAAAAATCTAGATATCGGGAGAATTGTGCCTTATTTTAATTAAATTGGGCCCCAAGTTTGATTTTGTTCCCTTGAACTAACTTGTTTTAATTTAGGTAGATCATTGCCACAATCCAAAGGAACTATTTTTTTTCTTTCTTTTTGTTGTGTATGAGGCCCATACATATGAATCACTACTCTTTCCATTTTCCTAATTTTTCTTGCAAAATTAACATGTAAAAGACTTGTTACATATTTATATTGCTTTATCATATTCAGAGGGTCAGGTTACTCCCATTTACAGTAAAGTCTTATGCAATATAAACCATGTATTATTGCAAAATCAGCTTCTTGTTGGAGTTTGACCTTGTGGCATTTACTTATTAACAATTCCAGGAAAAATTAGCATTACAAAACATTCAACAGGGTTAAAAGAGCAATAAAGCCTTCTAAAACCCAGTAAGAAGAGGCCTAATAATTTGCATTATGCTTATGGAAATGAATAGAGATAGCAAACGAAGGTAGTGATGTAAGGTGAGCATTTTTATTCTGCACACTGTCAAAACATGCAGACAGATCCTATTGAATTCATTAAAAAAACCTCCAATTCATGCACACATTAAGAAAGAAAACAACTTGAAGACACTGGTAAAAGAAAATCAACATATCAGCAATAAAACCATGATTCTACAAACATTGTTGCTTGAAGGATCTTAACCATAAATATTATGCACTAAAATGATCAGTGTGGGAATGGTGAAGGGGAATCAGTAAAGAATCCAATTGCATTGCAAGTTAAGCCCAGTGGTAATAGCTTAAACTAATGGTCACTGGAAATTTGGTTTACACTAGTGCAAATACGACTGGGAAGGAAAAAAAAGCACAACCCTTACAAGAACTACAGCATAGTAATTAACAGGAAAAACAAAACTACTCAAATTTGACATTCATACTATGTTCTTTTAATGGTGACCATGTTGGGTGAGATACAGCATAATAATTAGATGCAGTGGTGATTGATAAGCTTTATTGTCCACTCATCGGAGTCTCTTCGATGCTGTAAGCCATGAAGAAAGCGTCGAGGCGGGTTGGGACAAGGGGATGACCCGGTCTCACAATCTCAAAGCCCATGAAACTGAACGTCCCGAGCAGCATGCTGGAGATGGAAGTGCAAAGGAAGTTAAAAATAAATGTTATTATTAAAAAAAAAAAAAGGCAAGAATACAGGAAGAGAAAAGGCTTACCTCTGTCATCTCGGCTCTTATGGAAGCAGATGAAAAGCGTGATCAACCTGTAACTTCTCCTCTGCAAACTCCAGCAAGAGCTGAAAAACTGATAAAAAAAAAAAAAGGAACAATCATTTTAGCCACACAACTTTTTTTTTGTAGGGATAAAAGAAATGAATGTTAAAAGAAATGTTAATTTGACTAACCTATCTTTGCTCCCTTCTGGGAGGACACCAGTGGGATTTCGATGTAAGGTTTGCCCCTTCAGTGCTCCCCTCCAGACTAAATGCTTGCTCACAGAGCAGCGCTCAAAGAGCAAAACGATCTACGCTGTTCAACTGAGGGGCTTCCTCAAGGACCAGTAACCGAGCATCCTTCAAAAAAACAACAAATACAGTTATATGCATATGCAGTCAAGGACAATTACTACAGCAAGCCATTTAACAAACTGTATCATTAACTCATCAACATGAGAAACCAGGCAGGTAATGTACAACATCAGTTCCCACAGGTGATTAGATTTATATGCAGATAAGATATGACCCTTGCACAGTGAGATAACTAGAAGCACACTTCATGCACACATTCTCTTTGAGGAATGCAGTTAAAAGACACTTAGTTTAAAAAAAAAAAAAAAAAACAAAAAAACAACAAAACAACAACAACTTACTTAAATCTAAATTCATGTTATTTTTTGTGTGACATGAAACAAACCAAACCCTTTGTACTCACAGAATAGAATAGCTTAGCTGAAAGACTGTGATCCCGCTGATCATTCCCTCCCACCTGGGATCTTCAGGGTGGGAGAGGGACATCAGGAACACCACAGAGGCCCCGGACACGGGTACTGCAGCTAAGGGAACTGTAACCATAAAACAATGCACTTCTTAATACTCAGACAGTATTACCTCAACATACAGTGTCTGGATAAAATGTTAATGAACCAATGAATTCTAGTAGCTCAACTGGTAAAGCATGACACCACTGCTAAAGGCTTAGCAAATTGGGAACGAAAAAAAGTAAATTATTATTTTGTACATAAATGCATCAGGAAGATGATGGGAATACACATAAAACCTGGTTTGGTCTTTTCAGTGTGTTTTCAATTACCACAGGTTTGGGATTTCTTTTCTAACGAATTAGTCGAGTCTAAGATTTGAGTGAAAACCATTGTCTGTGGATAATTTTGGCAATGTTCACAATCACTCAAAACGTACTAATTGAAAAAACAAAACACATTTGCCAATTATGATGCTTTTCGCGCATCTGCTGACCATACTCAGTAAGAAAGAATTTTTTTTTTTAAATTCTTTGTAAATACAGCACAGGCCAAATTGTGCATATGCAAATCTTTAACCTGAACAAAACTAAGTGCATCTGAATGCATCTTGCAAACCAGCACAACCTCCTTTCACTTCAGCAAAGCAATGTGAGGGCAGCAACAGCAACTTTCATTTGTCCCTATTGAAAACAGCCTAATCCCTGAAGTCAGACTACTCTGACTCTCCGTTCAAGGGACACGGTGAGCCTGTTACAGAGGCTGGGATCACATGGGAGGAGATGAACGTAGTTACACAACACCCTGTAGCAGGTGCACGGACACAGACATCGTTTAAACCCAACGAGTACAAGGAGTTACTGCAAGAGCAGAAAGCCTCTGATGAAAGCGTAGGCGAAATAAAGGAAGCTGAAACATCCACCCATATTTTTAAACCAGGATTATTGACGCACCACTGCATGAAAGCTATAAATGAATAATCTGGTGGGCAACTTCCTTCCAAAAGGAGAAGAGGTAACTGGTGTTACAAACAACCCACCTGCCCACATACAAGATGAGACATGAACTTGTACTAAGCGAAATTTCCCTTTTAAACCTGCTGTTCTTTGAGGAGAATGTATTAAAATAAACCAAAACAGATCTCTCTCAGATTACATTTTGAGAATGTTTAGATTTGAGCAGTTAACTTTTCATTCTACGATACAGATAGAATTGTTTCAGAAATTAATAATAGCTTCAAACCTAACACAATCATCACTGTACTCCATGCAGTACAGCAATGACGCATGATAGAGAACAAACAAGGAGGGGGATGGGCGAGGCGACGTTTAGCCGTTAGCGCATCACAGTTCCTCACATTAACTTCAGACCGGTTTTAATAGCCATTTAGTGGCGAATTACTCATTTATATGACGGTTAATTATTCCTATTCAACGTGCGTTGTAACACAGTCTTAACAGTGACATAAGAGCAATATAACGTTACCCAACTGTTCTCGCTTTATCCGGTTAGCGTTGAACGCTAGCCACCTCGCGAACAGGAACGAACGTCAGTCACTTGCTGAGGTGTGCGCCACCTGAATAAACCCGCTAAGCGTTTGTAAAACTATGAAAATAATATCATAATGAATAGCACCGGGTTACGATGCTACATAATGAACTTTAAATGATCTCATATTAGCGCAAAAGCCAAACTGAGACTACACAGGCTTGTAAATACATCGAAACAGACGCGGGCACTGATGACAGTTTGAATTAACGTTAGCGGTTTGGAAGTCTCTAGATGGAATGATAAGCGAACGCGACAAAACCTGTTACCTGGCAACAGGCCTGTCAATCATTCTAACCCGCGACTGATTGACAACACGGTCCACCTGAACACACAGCGGCTTTCTCGCGCGTTACTGAACACTATTCACTCAGAAATACCTTTATTGAAGGGATTTCGACAGATGGATAGATCGAAGTCTCATTTCGCAAGGTAGAAACATTAAATCAGATATACTTTGGCTGTATTTCGCATCAACTTCACGTTACAGCGCGCTAGGCTGTACACGAAAACGACAGAGGCCCGCAGAGCATCTAACGCTTGCACGAAGTCCCACATTACCTTTCACCTCCGCGGTTTTACGGGTCATTTCTGACACTGGCATCTTGATATATTACTCTTTTTTCTGACAGATGAAAGTCGGCTATTCAGGGATCGTCTGAGGTTGGATTTATACCATCCGAGCCAGACGTCAAAGGCCGCTTGTTCTACTCGTCCGTGCGCCGACTGAAAATGTAAACGGCTGTGAGTCACTGGCATCATTTATATCCTTCTGAAACACGAGGGCGTGGCTTCGGACGTCTGACGTCATGCGTTCTCGCCAAACAAGTACAGCTCCTGAGTGGAAATAAAGATTTAAAATTGATCGTAGTCACATAAATCGTTATGATATGTCTAAGTGTTTGGTTTATGAATGCATATTTGTGCAGCGCCGAAAAAACCTACCACAAAACCTGTTAATAATTAATTATACATTTCATTTGATTACATGTTTGTGGATAAGCAGTGCAAGTTTTAGGCTATTATATCTAAGATTCATTATAATTAATGTATTTAAATTATTAACTTAAAAATAACAACATTAACTGGAAAACATCTAAAATGACTACTTTGTATCTATGTGAATATAAAAGCTAATACCAACATTCAGTTCAAGATTGCAGATCGGTCATGTAAAATCTCAAGTGCTTGTATTTTTATAATAAAGTCGCAGCTGCTCCTGTCCCTCAGGGCTCTGAAGAACTTGACACTCCTCCTCACACAGTCTATGCCTGTCCTCTCCGGCTTTGCCTGGTAAGAAATGCTCGTTTATCTACTAACTACCACTAAAGCAGTTGTTTTGGTTTGTTTATACTCAGAATTGAATGCATTACATTTATCAGCCCTATTACTCAGTAGCCAGCTCTCGAAATTTTGTACTGTTTGCAGCTGAAAAAGAGTGTAGATGGTTTCTGTTATATTTTAGGAATTTTTGACGAGTTTGAATGGTTTTAAGTTTGATTTCAACGTTAGTCACCTCGAGAACATCACTTGTTTTGAGCGACACCTACATAAATGCAACAGACTCGTGTGAATCTATCAAATAATATCATATAATAAATAACATGTCATAAGGGTATACTTAAGTTGAAAATGCCCTTTAATATACAAATTTAAGATATTTACTTTGTTTTAATCTTCAACTCCACAGAAACTTCCAGAAAGGATCATCAGAACAAGTATGACCCGTGATTTACATTTATAGCACTTAAATATTTCAAAATAATTCACTGTATATGTCTTCATTACATAGAATTTCTAACTGTATTATGCTTCATTTCTGAGTCACTCAACTATCTCTATTCAACAGTGAAGTATCGGCGATATTTCCGGTGGAATCCTTGACTAAGGTGGAAAATCCATGGAAGGGCATTACTCTGAACCGCTGTATTTTAGTGGCCATGGTCGCTTGTGGTGGTCAGCTCAACGGTTGAGATAGTACAAGGTGAATTCTTCAATGTTACAGCCTAATTCTGACTTAATCTTAGCCCTGTCTGTGAAACCAGGCCTTAGAGTCCTAAATTTAGGATTGACAGCCATTATTTTTTAAGATTTTCTCCAAATCGGAGTTATGAGCTACTTTCAGCCTTAAGATGTTTTGTGAATACGGGCCCAGAAGTTTTGGGTCATTTAATAAATTTATTTAGCAAGGATACCTTAAATTGATCAAAATTGCCACAACTGTGTAACAGAGACAATAGAGCCATACTTTGAAGCAACAGAAGAAGAAGCTGGATCAGAGCTTCAGGCTGCTGAAGCAGAGGTAAGGCTCATTTGAATCTGCTTGAACAGTTTTTGGCTAGTTCATTGTTTCTGAATTGTCTGTCTTTGCTGTAGTCTGATTCATGGTGGGACACCTTTGCATTTTGGAACTGGGATCTGAGGATAAACTGGAAGAGTTTAAAAAGAAAAGAGCAGCAAGGCCTAAGCAGGATGGAGAGAAGGTTGGACCACTGCAAGATCCGTAACAAAGAAATGGCTAAAGGATTTCTCAAGGAGAGGGAATAGTCTGGGAGGGAATAGTCCTAAAACAGTTCAGATTAAATAAATAAATAGTATATATAAGTATACACTACCAGTCAAAATTACAGTAAAATCAGTAATATTCTGAAATTTTTAAAATTTTAAATATTTGCTTTTTTTTATTTTAATATATTTTAAAATGTACTTTACTCCTGTGATCGAGCTGAACTTTCAGTCTTCAGTATCACAAGATTGTCAGAAATCATTCTAATAAGCTAATTTGCTGCTCAAGAAACATTTCTTATTATTGTCCGGTGCTGTTCAGTATTTTTTTTGGAAACTGTAATATACTACCATTTCAATTTAAAAGTAAGATTTAAAATAAATTAATGCTATTATTCAACAAGAAAACATTAAATCAATCAAAAATGATAGTAAAGGATTTTATGTTACAAAAGTTTTGTCAAATAAATACTGTTCATTGACCTTGATATTTATCAAAGAATCCTGAATAAAATGTATCACTGTTTCTACAAAAATATTAAGGAGACAAAACTCTTTTCCGCATTTTCAATAATGAGAACCATTAATAACAATTGAGCACCAAATCAGCATATTAGAAGACTTCAAAACGTTTTACAAATCTTAATTATGCCAAACTTTTGACTGTTAGTGTGTGTGTGTGTGTGTGTGATATATATATATATATATATATATATATACACACAAAACACACATATATACTTGTATAAAAATCTTCATATGTTTCATATAAACCACCTGTAACATTTTGAGAGAATTTTGCAGGAATCAGTAGTGACTAGACAGAGAAAATATGCTTTTGAATATTAACTTTATTCTAACACAGCCAAATATTTTAATGCACTCAGCACTGATGCAAATCTATGTTAACAGGACAGCTAATTATTTCATACAGCTAAAGTCATCTAAAATATTGTTTATATCATTGAATATGCAAAATGTCCCCAATTACCTATTTTACACTTCAAATGCCATTTTATGTTGCATGTTTGCATAATGTACCAGATCAGTTTGAGAAAACCTAGGGCTTTGTGTATTTACAAACAAAAATAAATGCAGATGTATGAGGTTTTATTCATGTTGCTATATACGCATGCATAAGTGCATTTCAAAGAGCAAAAGGAGGGTGTCAGCGACATTCACACTTGGTCAGCTACCACATTGGTCTTGAAGGAGATGTTAGTGCCCTCGCTCTCGAGCTCGATCACACACAGGTCATCAAATTCCACCGTGCAGCAGCAGAGAGAGCGATTGACGGGCTGGCGCTCTGAATATGGCTGTTCAGGAGGATGCGTGGTTGTTGCCGCTGGTCAAGGGAATCCACACTCTCCCTCACAGTTGTTGATGTTGACTTTAGAGGGCTCAAGAAAGAACTTCCTCAAGGACACGGACAAGCTCTGAAGCCGACACTGACTGGGCACTGATGGGCCATCTTCATCCGCTCTGACTGCTCTCTGAGCTCTTTCCACCTCCCAGGTACTGAGTACCACCTGCAGGGCCTTCAGCAGCAAAACGGACCGGTACTGGGCCCGTTTATGTTCCTTAGCGACTACAAATGAATTATAGTATTTTAGATGCAATTCAATGGGAACTGCTTAAAATCTTTTGACAGGTAGTATATATGGAAATACATTTAATGCTCACCTGCTTCCTCGTCCTCTCCTTCTGGAGAAAGGGCACTTAGTTCACTCAGTTTCTGAAGCCTGTCAGTCACCTTTTGCCCCACCTCCTGCTGTTTCACCTGAGCCATGGCTTCATCCAGTCTCATTCTGAGCACAGACAGCAGAGGAGAATCTAGTGTCACCTCCACTCTGTGAGTCTGCAGGCCTTGCTGCCTCTCAGGGAAGACAAATACAGTGGCGTGGAGGAATTCACCAGTCCTGATAGCAGGACTCTGTGGATGACACTCCAAGGCTGAGAGGTGGAAGGGAATGCAGCGCATCCAAAGAGACAATGTTTGCACCTTCCTGAGATTCGTCCCTCTTTCTGAGGAAGGCGTCACTCAAGAACTTCTGCAGCTCGAGAGGAAAAGATAAGTTCTGGATGGGTGTTTCTCATCAGTGGATTTCTGAAGAAAAAGAAAAACATTGGCAATGTTCTGAATGGAATATTAGTTTAGGGAATACTGTGTAGCATATGTATCAGCATTGCGTATATAGAACTCCATACAATTTGCTGATGCATGTAGTAGGTAGCCTACTCTATTCTCATGCTTATGAGTTGTATTGCAGTATGCTATCCCATTTTCATTTTACTGTAAAGGGCACAGATTTAAATAGGTCATGGCTTAACAGCTTGGTTATTTTCTAATCACATAATGCAGGATTAAATTGAGCAGTTTAAACCTTTAGCAAGTGAATAATTTACCCGTGATATTTTAAGTGCGGTGTCCTTTGCTCATCAGCGGTCAGAGAGGAAAACTAAGACCGGCTTCATTGACATATTGTTGCCGTCTACCTTTCTCATCAACAGTCCTGAAGCTCAGACACACTGGGTTTCGGCTCTAAGATGTAACAGAAAGAGTTCAAATTTACAGTGTGAAAGGCTTCTTAAGAGAGTCTGTTTTGAAGGAAAAAGGTCTCACGGTTTTCATCTTTCCATGTCTCAATTGTAAGACTTAGCTTAAGGATGAGCGTGGCATGACTTTGTCCTGCTTTAAGGACCAGGAAGCGTGTAGCCTCAGAAATGCAAACCATCTGAAAGGCAAATAGCAAAATGCTGAGGGCATACATTATTATAATATGCCAGCAATATGACATTTCACATTCCTGTTGCACCATTTTCACCCCATAATTTTATTTCTTTATCTAGCATAACAGTCAAAAAGTGTCAAAATATGAAATCATTATTATGAGGTTAACCTGTGTATTTGGATGGATGGCATGACTGTTGAATTTCACTCTCAAACCATCTCCTTTAATGGAATCAACACTGAACAGGAGGCTCACAGAGCCTGGGCTGCTCGGCTGAGCATGCCTTGGGAATGTGAGGGTTAAAGTCGTGTCTCCTTCCTTCTCAGCATCCCAAATATCTACTAAAAAATAACCACAACTCATCTAATGGTGTTAACTAGTTGACAAGAATAAGCATCCAGCTTAAACCAGGGTTTAGCTGGAAATCAAATTCAAATCCAAGAAAAATGGATTTACCTTTTGTGGCATGTACACCCTTGAGGCTCACTTCGTTTTTGTCCAAACTCTGTACTAGATGTGAAATCTGCAAACCTGAAGTTCCAGGACGAACATATTCCAAACTGCTGGTAACCCATCCTCCCAAATTCACTCTCCATGTTCAGGGCTGACAGGAAGTCATCCATGGCGACTCTGAGCTAGTTGCTCATCATCACGACATGGCACGCCTTCAGTGGAATGTGTTGAATGGGCTGATGGACCAATCGTCTGTTCACTGGCACTTCGGTGCAGCGTACCATATCTGCAACTTCCTGCTCATCTCCATTCCATCCTGTTGGTCAGTCAGATAACCATTCAAGGCCAGAACATGTCACCTAAAGCGTGGTTCTCAACCCTGTCCTGGGGACCCTCATCACTGCACATTTTGGATGTCTTCCTCATTGGTCACACCCAATTCAAATCTTGCAGATGAGTTACTCCTCCATATGAAGGGCCACCTTCCCTGCAGAGTTTAGCTCTAGCCCTAGTTAAACACACCTGAACCAGCTAATCAAGGACTTCCAATCAAATGAGTTGGATCTAATCTCTGCAGGAAAGTTTCCGTCCCAAGACCAGTATTGGACACCCCTGCCTTAACTTGTTCCCAAAAGTTATCAAATGGTTCCTACACCCTGCAACCACTTCAGGGAACTATTTTCAAAAAACATAATCAAGAAAACAAACATGCGACTGCAATCACACTGCAAGTGTGCTTTATTGCTTTAGCATGTTAATTGGTCTGTGAGATGTTAAAATGCAATAAGTTCAATTAAAGGGATAGTTCACCTAAAATTAAAATTCCGTCATTAATTACTCACCTCATGTCGTCCAAACCCATAAGACCTTCGTCATTTTCAAACACAAATTAAGATATTTTGATTAACTTGACAGTAACGTACTACCGTCAATGCCAGAAAGGTAGTAAGACATCATTAAAATAGTCCATGTGACATCATTGGTTCAACCTTAATTGAATGAAGCTACAGTAAAAAATAATGACTTTATTCAGCAATTTCTTCTCTTTGTATCAGACTTCAATGCACATTCACAACAGTACCAGGATGCGTGCATGTGCATTCATCTGCTTGCAAACACATGTGAGAACACCAGTTCCTGCATCAGCAGCATCACATGCATGCATCGTGGTACTATCGTGAACTCACGTCAAAGTCGGACACAGGAAGAGACGATTTATTGATTAAAGTCATTGTTTTTGTTTTCTTCATGCACAAAGTATTCTCGTGGCTTCATAAAATTAAGGTTGAACCACTGATGTCAAATGGACTATTTTAATGATGTCCTACTATCTTTCTGGTTCTTGAACGTGGTAGTTGTGTTGCTGTCTATGCAGGGTCAGAAAGCTCTCGGATTTCATCAGAAATATCTAAATTTGTATTCAGAAGATGAGCGAAGGTCTTGCAGGTTTGAACGAATGAGGGTGAATAATTAATGAGAATTTTCATTTTGGTGTTAACTATCCCTTTAATGCATCAACGTACTCGGGACAAATGGAAGAGACTGACCTGATAGTTGGGTGACCTTAGGGCTGTTATCCTGCTCTGAGAGTCCTACACTGGCACCATATGACCCAGTCGCCACAATCAGCAACAGCATTAGCCAAAATCTTGCTGGAAGAGCATCTTCTCTGATTCAATCGCAGAGAAATCCAGCACTTGTTTTAGGGTGGGTCAACAGCAGGGATGTGTTTTATATACACCCCTCCTGTGCTCCTGAGCTGGAGCCAGCCCGCCAAGAAAGCTCGTCCCTTGGAGTAACAGTGGGTATTCGAAGCATTCAGTGGATGTGTAAATTCTAGAGATAGTGAATTGACATCACATGCCTTTGAGCTTTGATAAAGTGAGGAGGAACTCTTACAGACAATGGATTACTTTGTAGACCCCAGACACACAGCTGTAGTAGCAATAATAGTTTGGTCCTCCTTGGTGGCAAATTGCAACAAAGTTCTATTTTTAAATTTGTACACAATTTCTTTAATTGTTCCCATGGGATGCAGTTAAGACTTCTAGGAGTGTCCTCATCTCTTGGGGTACATTTTTGTTATCCCCATTGATAATTACTATATTTTGCTCTCAACTTCATTAAACATTGCATGGAACAGGGCATATCTGGGTCAGAACTGAAAGGGTGTAGGTTCAAACCCTGAAAGGAGTTGATCAAAAACAATGAACAGGGGCACCGTTGTATCTATATGGCAAACCTTGTACTGTAAAACTCTTTAAGAGAATCTCAATGGCTTTTCAAAGTTGCAAGATATTCTGCAAAACATGGGTTACCATTTAGACAAGACAGCGCATGACATGCAGCTTTTAGTTTTCTTATTGCTAGCAACCCGAGTTTATGTGCCTTGCTGGGCATGATATTGACAGATCGCTAATATAAATATGCAAGGGTGATTACAACACTCAAGTGCCGTGAGTGCTCAAGGGAACCAAGGTTCAAATACACCTGCACCATTCCCAATCTATAGTATCTTTTATGACAAAGGCAAAAGCCTTGAAATTAAAAGTGCTAAAGGTTGACTTGGGTGAATTGCTGACTGTCAAAGGAACAGCAACAATAATCCTTTTTATTACTCCTAGCCCTGATCTCTGGAAGACATACAGCTGCACTTGTTTTCCAGACTTTCAAGGTCCTTCTAGCACTGGTGTGCTAGATGTTTGACCAGTCCCAAAGATAAGGCAGGTCTCTTTAGCCAAAGAACAGGAAGAAATCACAGAGGACAAATGCTAGATTGTTTGCCATATCTGGGATTCCTGATGAAAGGGAAAGGGGTATTTCTTGAATGCTTACAAGCTTGATGTTGCTGCGAGGGAATGACATTCATTGTACATCAAAAACTTGACATTCTTTTCAAATTTCATTCAGCAGGTGTTATCGTGATTTATCAGCTGGCCCCAGGGAATATGTGGCCACAGTATAGTGACCTTCACCAAAGGTCAACTGCATTGCCTCCGATTATTTTTAAATTGGGTTGCAATTGCTTTATTTCTAAATGGTTGTGTTATTACCTTTCCCAGTTGGACATTAATCTTTGTACATTATGCTAGTAAGGCAATAAAAAATAAATAAATAAACAGATCAAATTGAGCTTTCATTAGAAACACTTTATTAACTTTGTTAACAAAAAGCTGAGATTTAAAACCTTATCAACTGAATTAGGCTGTCATTACATTAAAAGCACCAAACAGTGTCACAAATATAACAACTCTAAGGAGTTTGCTGTTGTTGCACAAGTATCCTGTTATATTTGATTTCTGAACCATGAAAAAGCATAAGAATGTGATTAATTGAAAATAGGAATGCATGTATTACAAATAATAACTTAAAGGGGCAAATTACAACAGACAAACTTTGAGTTGGTGACTCTGAAATAGTATATGCCGTTCAGTGGGAATTTCTATCATGAGTAAATAATGCACAGTAAAGCAATCCCATTCTCATTAATATCTGTCATCTAGGAAGATAACCAATATTTTCAACATTCCCTTTCAATATGCAAAACTATTAACAAAAGCCAGAACTGACGTTCCTGAGACACTAGACAAAGCCTATATGAATGTACATGTTTAGACATATCTAAATTTACATATTCAGAACATATTCTTTATTCTATTTATAACATGCGAAAGGATTTGAGTTGCCTTTGCAATGCAACCTTATACATGTACCTGAGAAAACGCAACATCAAGAATTATGATCTGTTTACATTTTAAATAGCTTAACATCAATTTCAAGAATCGCCACCCGACAGGAAACAGCGCGATGGACAAAAGAGTTCAAATGAGACATTACAATGAAGTAAAACAAGCAAAGCTTGCATTGACGCTTTATTAAATGTTTACCCCTTGTAATGCAAGAGGTGCATGAATTTTATAGCTGCATTTTCCTTGTTTAAAGTGTAGGAGAGCACCTTACTGTTCTATGGAGTATCCAAATGGTCAGGATGCAAATCATAAAACCATCATTGATAAACAGTCGCAAAGATATTAAAACACAAATTGGCCATTAAAACAGGTAACATTAACAATGACTATCAATAAAAACCCATCAGTGCTGGTAACAATGTACTCATGTACTGGTCAATATCATATTTCATCAAAATGTCCTCATGTTAATTGGACAGAAAGACCATTTAACATTGTTTTTGTTTTGTTTTAATATATTATACACCAAAGTCTATTACACAGCATTCTGACTAAAGCTTAGGCGACGTTGATTTTCCTTGAGCACATACTTAAGCAACAAAAAACACAATAAAGGAAATAAGGACGAAAACAATGAGGCGCGTCCACTCCTGCTTTTTTCTTCAAGTTGGCATGTTATGCGCCAATGACTATTTTTTTTTTTAAATGCTGTACCAGTTAGTGATAGACCGATACATCATGCAGGAAATCTCCCAAATTGTCCATACAAATTTTGGACCCTTTGACTTTCATTGTGTGAACAAAAATGGTTTTCAGAATTTTAGAATATTATCTTTTGTGTTCTGCCAAATAAATCAAGTCGTCATGGTTTGGACGACATGAGGGTGAATAAAAATGACAATGTCAGTTTTATTTTTCTTTTTGGTGAACTACCCATTTTATTGTCCAGATATTACACATACGCCATTATATTAGCCTATTCTCTAGATATGATAACAGTCATTGGAAAACCCATATCGGTCAACCACTAGTACTAGCCAACTGACAAAACACTAGCCAAATCACCCGGTCACATCAGAACAACTTTACATCACGATCAGCTAATAGGCTCAAACTCTAGGTTACCGATGCACTCTAGGACAGGCTTTGATAGTGGATTGTAGGTTTTGATCGGCGCACTGGTATTTTCGACATCCGTGTGAACAGCAGCACCAGTTTGTGTAAGATGAAGCTGTTTGCTTTACATTTCGAAGAATTCAACGATTTTAAGAAACAGCACCGAGCCGTCGGCCCAAGATGGTAGGCAAACAGGCTTAGCACATGTTCTCCTTACGAAATCAAAAATGTTACGAACGCCACATGGCACCAGTTTCAACAGTGTGCCATGGGTGTAATTCAAAGCATTCACTACCTGACACACAGGTCGAATCGAGAGCACCATTGAAGTAAATACTTCAAAAGAAAAGTTTTATCATCCTATAAAGTTCTGCAATGTACTTTCATGCTTTTAAGTTCGATTAAGACCAAAAGGTGTTTCTTCTAAATAAAACGGCACTGATCCAAACAAGCAGGGATGCTTCATGCTGGCACAATAATACATTATAAATATTGAAAAAATAAATGCCTGCAAGGCTTGAAAACATCCCTGTGTAAAAGCACCACCAAAATCTTTATTCATTTCTTTTTTTGTTTTGTTGTTGTTGTTGTTGATGATCTTAATATAAATAAGCACAGTCTAAAGTTGTACAGATTGTAGCACCATTTTTCTTTAGACTGTGAGTCAAGTACATACATTTTGCACACATGTTGTGCTCTGCTCCAATACAATATGAGAGCAAACACAAACCAAAAGAAATAACAAAAGACAGAAAATTAAAATGATAAATAACCCAAATTATATACACAATTATACAGTCGAGAGAGACTACCATTCACAGTACAGAGAAAAACAAAACAAACAAAGGAATAAAAGAGAAACAGAAGGATGAGTTGAAGATGCCCAGTAGTTTTGTGATCTTGCATTTTCCCAGTGTGTGTTCATCTTTTAATCAGTGTGTTTGTATGTACAGCGTGTGCTGGTTTTCTAGGCTCGAGGAGCACCATCGACGACATGGGATTTGGAAATCCCAAGGAAAACACTATGAAATCTAGAGGAATATGGTTCAGCACCAGATTCACCTGAATAAGCCTGTACCGTGTAAGACACCGTTCGATTGAACAAAATATGTGCATTGTATTAAAGGTTCAGCAGTAACTGTTAGGAACATGGAAGCTTGAGTATTAAAACAGGGCCCTAGACCAAACGGTAAACGAGTGATTCAATAAGATCTGTTAGTTAAAGTAACTGACCGGATTAAATAGCTCCTTACAGGCTTGTCACTCATTCTGTGGCTCTAACTGCTTCTCTCCCTGCAGATTGGGTTTTAATCGTGTATTCCCGGAAGGTGCATTTGTGTTCGTTTCATTTTAAATTAGAACTGATTTTACATGCATGTAAAATGACCATTTTCCCTTTGATTAATAAAAGCTTACATTTAAAAAAAAAAAGAAAAAAAAAAAGACATGCTGTTTAAATCGTTTGTCATTAACAGCTCCACAGGTATATTATCCAGTGTAAAATCACATGAAGTTATTGGTGCATCTCATGAAGCCCATCTAGAACATGCCAGGTCATATTTCACCCCAAAAGGAATGTGAAATAATGATAATAATAATAAAAATAAGCTTTTTTTTTTTTGTAGTGACTCAATTTCACCTCCCATTACTGTAATGCAAGGAAAAATGTTACAGATGTACTGCAAAAACATGTTTTCTAAAATATAAGCATGTTTAGTACTGCAATGCAAAATAGTATTGCAGTTTAACTAAATGATGTATAATTCTGAGTATATATATATATATAAAACATTCAGATGAATTACAGTACATGACAAATGCTTTTTTTTTTGCATTACTGTAATGAGAATTTTTCATTATTGTTCATGAGAAATTTCCATACAAAAGTCTTGGTTTTAATATTAAGCAACAATTTAATTGTCTTCTTTTGAGGTAAAATATCACTTGCAGATTCACCCTTATACAGCTGGAGCTTGTGATCTCCTACATATTTCACCTTACAAAGCACATAATTCATATGATGAGAAGTTAAAATGCCCAGGTCAAGGTGACTACTACACTATCGGACAGATCTGTTAAGATCAATTTCACTAAAATAGTGAGTTCACAGCACAAGCTCAGGCTGTAAGGGTGACGCCCAGCACGGGAACAGTATCGGGCTCCAGGGCTTCATGGAGTCCATCCGAATAGGAGTTGTCAATCACAAAAGCCACATTTCTTTCCACTGATAACAGCAGCAAGGTTACAGAGATTCACAAGTCTTTGTGTGTGTGTGTGTGTGTGTGTGTGTCAGTCCCATTGAAACCAGACTGACTGTAATTATATTCCTGACATTTGAAACACTTCCTGTGTCATCGATGGAATCCACCAGAAGACGGCTGCAAATTTAGCAAACCATTCATCAGTAAGGCCATGTTAAACTCACAATTATTGATAAATGGCTGTTAGCATCAGCCCAACATGGTGCCACCTTAAAACTCTCGAAAAACAAGGAAGCTGCATACTGTGTCAATCTGAATGTGATTCAGGAGCTGTGTGTGTGTGTGTGTGTGTGTTAAGCTGCACCTGTGATAAGTTCTGATACCCATGCCAGATTTACAGTGGCCTTTTAGCAAATGTTTGAGCACCGGTGAGCGAGTCGAGCCCATTGGTCCACACCTGTCCATTGCATAGGTTATGTTGGGTTGAGGTAGATTTCTTCAGTTACCTGTAACCAGTCGGGAAATCCAGGAATTACACAAGATGTGGACATATTTCATCAGCATCAGGGCTCAACAATTCACATGCCTGACAAACTTGTGTATTTGGACAATGCTTAAAACTTTGTTTTCAAATCCAGCAAGAGGGACTTGCTTGTAAACAACATTTACAATGGGCTAAAAATTGTATGAATTCAATATTATTTTATAAAAGTAATAATATTACATACAACAAAAATATTACATAAACTATTTTATAATAATTTGTCCCGGATGATTATTATGGCTTACTGTGCAAAACATGATTTATGTACAAATACAAATTTTAAGAAATTAAATGTTTAAGCTGTTTGATAATTAGTAGATATTTTGCATTAGACTTTATATTATAATATGAATCATAAAGAAAAATATTTAACTATTAATAAATTGGCTCATATTTTATCATTACAGTAGAAAACGTGTATATACTGCACACTACTCAAATGTGCACCATCACAAATATGTTTATTAGCTAAATTTCATCATTTGGACCTTCCTTATGTTTTATTCAATTCATAATTTATTATTATAATTATATAAAATAAAATATAAAAAAAAAAAAATCAAGCTAAGCTATTAAAATGATTTACACATATTTATAAATCAATTAATACTTTTATAATTGTATCTCAATTAGATTTTGCACAATAAACCATCCTAATCAAACCAGCAAAAAGTTAAATATAAAAATACTAAATTATTTTCTATTTAATTGAAACATAGTAAAATATCCAAATTACCATTTTAAATATCATTTTTCAACAGGGGAAAAGCATTTAATGGGAAAAAAAATATTTTCAAACACTTACAAAAATACATTACTAATACGCTTTTGTGTATTTCTACTCAGTAAAATAAAATAGCATTTTTGTGGCTAGTAAAGTAGAAACACTCATCACATTGTTGAGCCCTGAACATGTAATGACATTTTCAAACAAACGGCAATTCTGACATAAATATCTAACAGCTGCTTTCTGAAACCCAAAGAACTGCAGAGGAAATGCAGCTATGAGAAAAAAAAAGAAAAGAAAAGAAAGAAAAGCAGCAAAGCATGTAGCCCACTTCCAAGCCAACACCACATACCTTGTTGGGACTCATAACATTATAGCTGGCAGAGCGCAGTAGCTTCCCTGTGTCCGTCTAGCAATAGTCTATATTTCGCGTGAACGCCTCCTCCCCCACCCTCCTACACCTGGACGTGTCCATCTGGGGCGACTGCCAGGGATCTGCGAGGCCGTGTAGGATGCCTGCATCCCAGAGTCCTCCAGGACGCCCAGCCCCACCTGAACCTGCTGGCCGGGAGGGTGTGGAGGGCAGGTGCAGGGATAGTGCACAAGTGAAGGGCCGGGAGGAAGCAGAGGAGGTGGAGGAAGCGGATGTGGCGCCAGAGACGGGAGGAGGTGGAGGCGGGAGGGACACTGCTGCCTTGAGGACTGGTGGCCGGGACGTGGGGAGGAAGGTTGGGATGGGCGCTGGAGGACGTCAGGAGGGAGAGGGGCAGAGGGAGGGTGAGGGTGGGTGGGGAGGAGTGTAGGACTATCTGCGGCGTGCTGCGAGGGGCCAGAGGCCAAGAACCAGGCCCCCACTTTGGGGTTTGTGTCCAGATGCCTCTGCTGGGAACTGAGGGCCCCGGGGCCCGGAGATTGGCCCCAGACTGCTGTGAGGAGACTGAAGGCACCATGTGGTGAAAAATCCCCTGCAGACATACAGCACAGAGAGGAGCAAAAGACAGAAGATGGGGGCTGAGCCAGATTGTGCACAGTAGCAAAGCCAGTCCAACAAACAAGCACAGATAAAGCTACGAGGCACTGCGCTGATGGACCAGAAGCACCTCACACCAAACCTGAGAGCAGCACACCTCTTCTATACAGTACTTAAAGATAATTAACCATTTGCAATTAATGTTTGTGCATAAATTTGAAAGCTTTCATGGAGATTGTGACTACATGGTTTAATTTCTACACTTGCCTAGCCATCTATATACATTGTCTATATCCATCTATCCTCATCTCTGCTCATTATATATCACTATATATATATGTATATATTATATCATATATCATCATATAATCATTTATATTATACATCTCGTCATATATCTGTATATACTTCATATCTATTTATCTATTCATCTTTATATCATCTTTCTCATCCATGTATCTCATATCGTCTATATCCATTCTAAATCAATATCTATTTCATCTTTCATCTTTATCTATCAATCTCTTCTATTCCTTATAATCCAAACTATCATTTTTCCATCATCTTCTATTCATCAACTCTCTATCTTAAATCCAATCTACTTCATTCTACCCATATCTATCTCTTCTATCTATCTATCTTCTAGCTATCTATCAATTCCATCTTTTTCTATATCTATGCGTAAATATCTCTATCTACATATCAGACTCATCTATGAATCACCATCTAGCAATCTATCTATCATTCTATCATCTATCTATTATTCAAGAACTACATTTCATCTTTTGTCTAGCGAGGTGCTGATCACAGTGAAATGCCTCACACATAAAATATCAAGACCTGCAATTAAGTCAAACACCTAGAGAAAATGTGAAGGTTGAATACAGCCATAAAAGTCGTGGGAGTTTTCGCAACTCATAAACAAAAGAGCTTAACAGTTCTAAATATTTTCACAGGCCTTTAAATCAGCAGTTTACACCATCAAGGACAGTGAAAATTATTTAAAAGGCCTGAGCTTTGTAAGTTTTGTATTCAAATAGATCGTTTCATTGGGTGAATCCACGAAGCATGTCAAGAACATGTTATATTTCACAGCAAAATCAAAAGTAGAATAGACAAAAAAAAAAAAAACTAAGTACATTTACTTTTTCCTTTCGGTTTTGGGGAGAAATATACATCTGACATGTTTCTGTGAAATTCACCTTATTACAACCTGGGTCATTTCCTCTAGGTGTGTAGCTGTAGCCTTTGCACAGTCAGCACAGCAAGCGGTGTGGGAGAGCCAGGCAAGGTGGTAGCTGGCCTTAACTTACCTTTTATCTACACCCAAGCGATGTTCTGACCATGAGCTCAATATTCACCGGAAAACAGAATGAAAGACAGAAGATATTCAACTCACCTCCTGCAGCCCCCTGCCAGCCCAGCTGGAGAAACCGCTGAGCCGCAATGTCCGTTGACCAACGGGGGCTCACGCGTGGCGGTCCAGGTGTCTGAGCCCCAAATAAGGACTGGAGGACCGAAGCCCCGCTCAGGAAGTACTGTCCCACTGAGGAGGCGGAGGAAACTGTGGCGCCGCCCACTTTCCCACTCAAGATGCCTCCACTGGCAGGCGGATATAAAGAGGTTCTGGCTGGCCAATCCGCCACGGATTTCAGGTCCCACTCCCGTGATTTCTGTTTCTGCAGCGCCGCTCTGATGCGTTGGCGACTGGGCGACCGCCGCATCCTGACTGAGGAAGAGGTTGAGTTCCCGTAAGGCTCACGCTCACGTTCCCTCTCCTCTGCGGTTTCTGGTCCGAGTCGGAGTCCGTACCACCTCGGGAATCCCTAAACCGAATGGCGATCCACCTTGGTGGAGATCCGTAAGAGTTGGCTTGGGGTCGAGATTGGGGAGAAGGTGGATTTCCACTTGCTGGTTCGGAGGAAGATGATGCCTCACTGCTCACGCTACTGGCACCTGATTTACGTCCTTGCGAGCCTGTAAAACACCCGTTCCATGAGAAATTAATAGTGGAGTCTGAAGCTGAAATGTCTGTTAGCCAAAATGCATCGCGACTTACCCTTTCCACATCTCTGATGGGTCCATCTCGATCTAAGGAAATGGTGGCGATTTTCCGTTCAATTCTGAAAGAGAAAACAGTTGTCCATCAACCATCTTTTGACGATCTGCTAAGTTAAGGAACTGGATTTGAAAGAAAAGAGCAATTACCGGCTTGAATTAGAGGTGTCCGGGGCAAAATTGGCACCCTCTTCATCTGAACTAGGGTGGAGGAATAGCGACCGTGTTGTTGAGCTCCAGGGGCGCTCTCTTTTGAGCACAGGAGGCTGATCTAGATCTGTCCCACACGGGCTCTCGTCCCTGACTGCTCCGGGGAAGAGATGGCAGGAGATCTCCAAAGGCTGGTTTATGTTGTTCACCTGGTAAAAGAAACATTTTGAGGTCTGATTTCCAGGCCAATCGTAAGTTTGAGCCAACAAATGCCATTTTGTCGCTCACCATTGAATTGATATTAGCGGTGATCAGAAGAATGGCTCGAGCAGCCAAGTCCCGAAATGCCCTTCTTTTGGGGATCGCTAATGGGAATGGCCCCAGAGGAGCTGCGCTTCCCGCCCTCGTTCCGCCTCTTGGCTGTGGGAGCTGGAGAGTGATGATGATGATGATGATGATGGTTGTGGTGGTGATGGTGCTTACTGTGATGATGGTGACCCTGCTTTACCGACCGTGGTGGAGCCTTGAGCCTCCTGTGGAGGGCGAAGCGAGGAGGAAGAAGAGGGCGAGGAGAAAAGATCGGCGACGAGCCTCGCTGTCAAAAGATCCGTGTCAGATTCAGGGCGTGCGGTCATGGCCGTCCTCGGGGAAGCCTTGGTGGGCGTCAGCGTACTGCAGCACACCTCCGGTGCCAGCGCAGGACTGAGGCCAGAGCCACGAGGCTGGAGGCCCATGATGGGAGTGCTGTGAGGGGAGGGATGCAGCGTCACAGTCTTGGTCCTCGGTCAGCATGGCGGAGTGAGAGCCATTCACCAACCCTGAGCTGGAGGAATACCCTAAGAGGAAAAAGGTTTTGGACTTAGTACAGAACTAAAGTATGTAAACTACATGGATGGATGATGTTAGATTACATTGGATGTTGTCAACTCTTTCTGACTTACAGGCCCCCAGTGTCACATTTAGACATATGGACACTTGTGGGGTATGTTTATTAAATATCAGAATTCCAGATGCTTGAATGTTGAATGTTCTTCTTTTATATTTATTGGGTTTTATGCCTGGGACAAAACAATAGAGAGAGAGAGGAAAGCACTAGGTGGAGGAAGGGGAGCGGATCTACAAAGGACCTCAAATTAATTTACAAGCCTTTGCAGTCACTTGTGATTTATTGGATAAAATTTGTTTTTGTTTTGCCTTTATTTTGAAAGGACAGTTTAGAGTTGACTGGAAGCAAAGTGGGACAGAGAGAGGGTGGGAATGGGAAAGGTCCTCAAGCAGGGATTCAAACTCGAAAAAAAGTTTATTATAAAAAAAATGTAAGAGTTTATTCATTTACATGACTTATCTAGGTCTAGAAATCACACTTTTAAAATGAGGCTTCCTCATACAGGTTTTCAAGACTGTGGGAATCCTTGTCCTATTTCTAGACATCTGGTTATGTGGTTCCAGGATAGAGGTAGTCAAAAAAAGCAGACATTTGTCCATTTGGCAATTCAGTTGATTTGAAAAATGAAAAGCACAGGAAATGATGGGAAAAATTGGATTAGGAATGGTCACATTCAAAGCGTAGCAAAGTCGGAATTAAACACTGCCCATGTGAGCACCACAGGCCACATAAAAAAAAAAAACACTTTTTTTTAAAAGGCTTCATGAAATTGTGGTCTTTTTAAGCAGTATTGTTTATTTATTTCTAAAAATGGAATAATAATTTTAATAACACGCATAATTTTATTTCATGCTGACTTCCAAAGCGTGCAAAGTCAAGTTTCCTAGTGCAATGGTTTGAATTACATGCACTAACTAACTGCTAAGCTTCATCTATGACAAACAAAGCAGAGCGGGCTGTACCTGAGGTAGGCGTGAGAGGCGCTTGCCATTGCTCTGTCCTGCAGGATTTGAAACTGGACTAGGAGTGTTCCTCTGCCAAAAGAAACCACAGCTTGAATAATTGCTAAAATGTTTGCAGAAAACACCCACAAGACTGTATATCATGACTTCCTCCCACACACATCCATACCAATCTTTCTGCGGTTCGGCAGCACCACGCTGGCCAGTGGGATGCTGACAGGAAGTTTGCTGGGATGAACAGTGCTGAGGGGATGCTGATTGGTAGACTGGTTATGGTGTCGCCGGGGCAGCTGGGCTCTTTTCCTTATCTGTGCTCTTGGGTGTGGTGGTGGCTTGAATATCAGCTGAACTGGGTGAGGAGCAAGAATGTTTTAATCCCAGCGTTGGACATGAAACAGCCCGGTGTCACCCTGAAAAGAGCAGTGAGTGATCAGTGACCAATAAACAAGTACTTAGTCAACTAAATGTTAATTTTACTCACCAGTGGATGTTGCCTGAGGGCTCTAAACTGATTGGCAGCGAATCTTGGTTGAGGTGCCTGCGGAGGCGATCTTAGCTGGAGAAAATGGGTGTAGTCGGGCAGGGGTTGCCCTAGCTGCCTGGTTCTTGAGTCTGGGGTGGGCGGCACAATTTGCGTGGTCAGGGAAATAGGCAGGTAGCGGGTGAGAAGTTTGTTTTGCCCATTCGCTGCCACTGCCCCTCTGTAACCGCAGGCTGTGCCATTGATGGATAGTTCAGGGCTGAGGCCATTGAGCCCCACAGAGGCTGTGGGGTGAGTTTGGGGTGTCGGAATCCAGCGTGGGCGGGGATCTGGACCAGGAAGGGCCTTTTGGTAGGGGACTCCTCACCGGGTTGTAAGACTTGAGCTGCAGGAGCTCTTGCTGCCTCTGGCTCTTCTCTAGTTCAACGATGCTGATCTGCAAAGAAAACACCAGGGGAGCCGTTGATGTAGACACAGCCAAGCCACACTGCTCATGGTAAAATATCCTTGTAGGAGCTAGTTCAATTTTCTGTAAACAAGCTTTTGTCAGAACATTTACAAACAAGTCCAGAACAAGAAAGATAAAAGCTAGAGAAATAGAAAATATATATGTATATATTAGTGCTCTCAAGCGATTAATGCTGATTAAATTGCATACAAAATAAAGTTTTGTTTGCATAATATATGTGCTTGTTCTGTGTATATATATTATGTATATTAGTACACATACAGTATATATTTTGAAAATAAGTACTTATATTCATAAAACTTATAAATAAATATATTTAATATAAACATAACATCTTTTTCTGAAAATATATCGTGTGTGTATTTATATATACATAATTATACACAGCATACATATATTATGGAAACAAAACTTATTTTGGATCAACGATCATGATTTAACACAATATATATATATATATATAATATATATATATATATATATATATATATATATATATATATATATATATATATATAAATATATTTAATGTAAATAACAATTAACATTTAACTATATATAAAATCTTTATTATTATGGCTATTATTATTATTATTATTATTATTATATAATTACATGAAAATTATACACATTTTGCTGGGATGAAGGACTGTATATATTTTAAATATTGATTATTTAAAATAAAGATATATAATTTATATGTATATGTAATTATTAACTATTAATAGTACATTCATATCAAAAGATCTGATTTTTTTTTAAATGAGAGGTTCCATTAATACATTTACACAGTAAAATTCCAAATGCATAAATAATGTTTCAAGATTAATGTTTTACATTTTTTAGCATACAAACAGGAATTGTTGGGAAAAAAATGTAATGACACTTTAAATATGACACAATCCCACAGTAGGCTGCGCAAGTTTTTTTTAAAGTGACCCAAACAACTGAAATCTACTTGAATCTTAGAAACAAAATTATTAACTCATAAGTAATTTACATCTTTTTGTAATCTTTAAATTAATTTAGTTTAATTGGTTAGAAAATGGTACATACACATCAAGCTGTCATAACCATTCATGTAAAACAAGAGGGTTACAACAACCACAAAAAATCTGTGTGGTTGGCATCCTAGTGCATCTTTATGAGACCGAAATAGTGGGGAAAGAGGAAATTACTAAAGACCGAGGAGGAAAATAAGATTGTTCCATGTTGCAGGCCTGGTCTGAACCAGTGCAACCTGCAGAAGCACCAAGATCAGCGTGCACAGCATCAACTGTACCACTGGTAAAGTAGCAATGACCTATGAGCTCTGAGCTGACTGAGAAAAATGTGCATCGAGTACCTGGAGCTCCAGACAGTGGCTGTTTCTCCGAGATTTGTCTTGCAGAGCTGCTTTCTCTTTCAACAGAGTCTCCAAACACAGAGATCCCCAATCCAGCTTGAGCTCCTCACACCGAGCCTTCAGCTGCGAACACACAAACATACGAGCAATGGCGTTCAGTGTCACTTCTGCCAGAAACCTTCAGTTCTGAATCATAAGTATCCTTCTGCTCCGTTGAGGCAGGATATCAGGGTTCGTCTGGGATCACTCACCAGCACCAGGCTCTGATCGCGGAGCTCCGCCATGTCCCTCTCCAGCTGTTTGGTCTGCTCCCTCAGCTGCATGTTGTGGGCTGTGATCTCCTTCTGAGCTTGTACCAGGTCCTCCACAGTCACCGCCTTCACACCCAGCTGAGAGAGGGCGCAGAGGAGTTACGTTTAGCACAGATGCCTCATGTATCATCTATCTGAAAGTGTTGACTAGGTAGACAGCTCCTAGGTTGTGAACAAGTCTTACCTCTTCCAGTTTGGACTGGAAAAGGTCTCTGATCCTCTCCTTATGAGCGTGACAAGTGTTGAGCAGCTGCTGGGCCTGACGGACAGTTCTGTGTGTCTCAGCTGTGACAAGACACAGGGAGAGAAAGCGTTAAACAATAATGTTATGGCAAAACCATAAAGTCCATATATTTTCTGAGCTCACAATTTCACAAAACTGGGGAAAATACTGGTAATTAGTTAATAAATTTTAATATATTTGACATTTATATTTATAAAGTGAAAAATTCACACAAAAAAACATGATTTAAATATTTTATGTTCAGTTGTTATTTTTATTAGTGTTTATAAAGCAAAACAAAAGTATAATTTTCACAATTTTATAAATAAAATAATTATAATTATATAAAATATTTTGTTTTCTCATTAACGTATTTTTATTTCTATTAATTGTTGTGTTGTTATTAAATATTTTAAATATTTTAAATAAAATGCATGCCATTTTAAAATTAAACAAGTAAACTAACAAAATACAACATTTGTATAATAACATATATATTTAATATAAAATAAAATATTTTCTCACTAATTTATTAATATTATTTCTACTATTATTAAAAACAATAATGTTTTGAAAAACCATAAAGTCAAATATTTTCTGAGCTCACAAATTCACAAAAGTATGGAAAAATACGTTAATTAATTGGTTATAATAAAGAACATCCAAAATAAAAAAAAGAAATTATTTTAAATTTCATTTTTAGTTTTTCTTTTGTTAGCGTTTAAGTATATATCAAGTAAAACAATTTTCACAGTAATTTATAAATAACAAAAATATGTATTTTTTTTAAATATACTCAAATACTCTGTTGTCTCATAAATTATTATTTCTACAATCTAGTAGTATTGTTATTAAACATTTTTTCAAATACAATTTAAGGCATTTTAAAATAAAATATAAAAATAACTAACAAAACACACAATTTTGTAGTTATAATTTAAATATCTAAAATATTTTTTCATGAATTAATTCATTATTTCTATTATTATTATTAAGGAAATAAAATTAATAAATAACAATATTAGCATTATGTATATATTTTATTTTATTCCTTTTATTATTATTATTATTAATTATAATGGAGATTATTAATAATTAAAACAGTTAAAATTACACACACACATATACACATATACACATATATATATACATATATATATATATATATATATATATATATATAAAACTTGATTAAATAATTTATAATACTTTATATACTTTATTCATTAGTGATTTTATAGTTATTAACAGTGTTTATTATTAGTAATATATGTACACACACACACTCATGACAGATTCACCTTTTCCTGCTCAGGGCTTGCTGCAGGTTGGCCCGGTACTGTGGTGTGTCATGTAGGCCATGAACTGCAGGTACTGGACTTTCCGCTTATCTAGAGCAAGAGCAAAGGCGGTTTATGTTAACTGGGTGATTGACTTTGTAACTAGAGCAGATACATGAGCATGTCTGTGGGACTGAAATGGATCTCCTCATGTTAAATATGAAAGGAGAGCAGAACTTACCGAGCAGAGCCTGCAGGGCTGGTGGAGTGGGGCTCATGAGAAGCTGGCTTGATGTATAATGCTGCACTTTGGGAGGTAGCTGATAGAATGGACTCTGAGGTGACCTGTATGCATCTGCGGATTGAAACCAACCACAAAAGTCAGCGTCAAAGGTACTGATGCTGATAACTAGCCATCAAAGGCGTGACTGTTTTAGGTAAGTGGCTCACCCTGAGGGGGGCTGCTGAGAGGTCTTGGCTGCAGCAGATCAAGGGCTCTGGCTCTTCTTGTTTTCTTTCGGCTGGGTGGCAGCGCAGCCTCTTAGGTCGCCAGCTTCCTGTTGCCGAGCTTGCGGCCCCTGGACACAGTTTGGCCGGCGGGTTTGGGTGGCGGTTTCACTGGCACGAGAGGTTTGAGCGCTCCTCCTCACACCAGAGTCATGCTGCACCTGGTGCACAAGGTAAAGAGATTTTCAATTAATACAAATAAATTACATTTATGAGAATACTTTTCAAATGCATAACGTAAAATACATATATGAATACATAGATAAGTGATTCCTGCAGGTCTACCTTGTACTCAAACAGAAAAAAAAAAACATTAATAATTTAAAATAAATATATTTATATGGAAATTTAAAATGACGATTCATAAATATACAAATAGATAAACCTGAAATGTGATTGCTGTAGGTCTACATTGTGCTCCTTGGGCAGAAATTAATTCATAGAAAAGTAAAAGCGTAAAATACATACAAATAAAATGGATTATAAATCTTTAAAAAGATATAAAGTATTTTATTATTTTTATATTTAAAATACAATTTAATTAGGAATGTAATTAAACAAAATTTTAAATAATAACACTAATATAAAAATAAAGAAATTAAAAATAATTAAATAAAATGAATTCAAATTAGGTAAATAAAAATTTTATGAATAAATAAATTTAAAATTCATAAATGAATTTATGAATAAAAATATTTAAAATACAAATTAAAATTAATTCATAATATAATTAGAAATGAAATTATTAAACAAACTCATTTTAAATAATTTATAATAAATATTTTTTACATAAATATAAAATAATGTAAACTGAAAATTTATAAACATTTAAATAAATTAATAAATTAATTTAGAAATAGATATATATTTAAAATGTATGTAATAAAGATACATTTGAAAAAAAAAAAATAAATATATACATTTGTCTGTGTTGTGTGTAAATGAATAAAATGCATTAATTAAAATAAATAAGCGAGTAACTCCTGTAGGTCTACCTTGTGCTCCTTGGGCTTGAGTGAGGTGGTGGAGTTGCTCTTATTCTCCTACTGTCCTTCTGCTGGCCTTCTGGCTGCCTCCTGCTCCTCCTGGAACCAAAACAACGCATGTGTTGTGGAAGAGATCTAGCTTGATATTTTGTCCGAAAACCCATAAACAACATGAGAACCAAACAAGTCTTACCCTGAGTTTAGGATTTTTGAGACAAGAAAAATAGTTTTCAAGCTGCAAAAAAAAGTAAAAGGCATTTGGTTAGATATCTCACAAAGCCACACCACACTCAACATCATTTGCCTAACAATTATAGCTAATGCAAATAAGAGAGTCATTGTACACCAAGAGGAACAATGAAACCCATGTGACACAAATGAAAGGGCACTTACTATGGTGCGGTCTATCTGATGCAGATAGTGCGACACTGGCTTCCCGTCCCCGAAACCGATCCCCTCAGAGGGACAGCTCAACTACTCTCATTATTGTGCCAATATCTAAAAAAAAAAAATGCAATAAAGACCATTAAACATTGGACAGGTGTGGTCATATTTACATTGCTCTGCAAAATTTGTTTAATTCTGTACATCTGTGCAGCTGGGAATTTCACATAAAGGTGAAACCCTTTTCTATGCAGATTTTTCACAAATTTGCCACGTTGGCAACAGAAAGCTGTTTGGTTTGACTTCTATGTGAGTGGTGCTTCATAAATTACTATGCTATTGACAATGTCAAATTTCTGTCATAAATTTTTGCACATTAGTGACATTTCACAAGAAAAACATCAGTTGCATTAAGACATATGACCTAACTTTTCCACACTCACGATCGTGGAGATTCCTATCAGAATAACTGGAGTTAACCTGTGAAATTTCACCAAACATGCGTTAACTGTGACGCATCTTTACCATTACCATGGTACTAAAGTAATACATCTTTAAAGTTAATGGCAGTTATTGTATAGTACCATCTTTTGTGAGAGAAGTTCTATACTTACCACTCAAGTTTCGACTGTTTATTCTGAAGTTAAGAGGTGCAAAAGGCTTTGAGGATACAATTTTTCCACCTACAAGAGCAAATTGAGTCAAAACACTCCCAAGTAACAGAGGTAAAACCTAAACACATATCATCCCCATCAACATCTGCAGATCAATGCAACAAAAACAAGCCTGACTTGGGTCAAAGGTCAAGAATGACATGTTGACACAGGTGCATTTGAGCTACACTTGACAAAGACCCCTTCTTTTAAATGTTAGCAGCCAAGTGCAATTTACTTCATATTACGGCTGCACAAAATGGTCAAATGTGATTGATATTGTGATTTAAATTGATTAAAAACATTCTAAACAAACAGAATTACACTATCTCTCTGTCTTTTTTTAATTTGACTGATCGACTGTGCTTTTTTTTTAAATCGCTGACACCACTTACCTTCCTTCATGTTGGCAAATCGTTCCTTCAGCTGGTGGTCCACCTCAGGACCAAAGGCAAAGTTATTCACAAAATAACACTGTAAAAGAGCACATCAGACTATAGACTTATACAAGATGAATAAGCAACATGCAAGACGGTTAAGAAATCATGACAATCAAAAAACTCACAAATCTGAAAAATGTAAACTGGTTCTAAGCATCTAACTAGTCTGTATGTGATCATACCTTGTGTTGGCTATTCGTTCCTTCCATTCTTCTGAAAGGAAATCTCCCTTTCCAGCTGCCGCAAGACCAAACAACATCAGTATGTACAGACTTCATCCCTTCAGTCAGTCCGATACTGAAGTAATAACATCTGTTATATTAAGCGAACAGACACTTACCGTGTACTCGCCATGTTTTTTGCCATACCACTTCATCCATCTCTTAAACTCCCTGTCCATTGACTGTGAACAAATTCAGACATAAATATCAGTGCAAAACATACACTGAGGTGGACAAAAGTTGTTGGAGTGTATATGGAGTGTTTAAAGGGAAATGAAACTTGTCATTAATCACTTACCCCCATGTCTTTCCAAAACCATGAAAGCTTTGTTCATCTTGAACACAATTTAGATATTTTGGATAAGGAACTAACTATAGTCTGGTAACAGCTGTGCATCAGAAAGTCAAGGTCCATAAAGGTATGAAAGTGTTGTCAGAATACTCCATCTGCCATCAGACATGCAATCTGGTTATATGAACGACAGGTAACACTTTGTAAGCAAAGAAAACAAATAGACTTTATTCAACAATTCCTTTTAACGGTCTCCTCTGTGTCTCTCCATATCACTGTATGCTTGATGCTATTTATCATCCAGCCACAAGGATGCACGGTTTCTTTCAAATCAGCTAAATTACATAGAAAAGCAGCATCTTGTGGTGGATGATACAGAAGAGCATACGGTGAAATGAGAGACACAGAAGAGACAATTAGAGGAGAATTATTGAATAAAGTCGTTATTTTTGTTTTCACTTACAAAAGTGTTCCCGTCACTTCATATAACCCAGATTGCATCTGATGGCAGATGGAGTATTCTGAGCTTTTCATGGACCTTGAACTGTTATTTACTTGGCAGTCTATGGGACAGTCACTAGGCCAACCAGTTTTCATCAAATATCTTAAATTGTGTTCTGAAGACAAACAAAGCTTTACGGTTTGGAACGACATGGGGTAAGTGATAATGACAAATTTTCATTTTGGGGTGGAGTACCCCTTTAATGTTAGTACCTCTGCATAGGTTGCTGGAATGTCTGCTTTCTCCACGCCATAGTAGTGTTTACAGTTGGTGGCTGCAGCGACTTGCAGGACTACCTGACCAACTCCTGCAAATCAAACCAAGACGACACTGTATGTCACATAAAATGAGCTTTCAATCTTAAACTGGTAATCAAGATCTGTTTACATGGCGGTGAATTTTGAGTTGTGTTGTCTGATTCCCAGTAGCATTTTCCAATGGCTCTGCTATTTTATTATCTTAAAGGTAGGGTAGGCAATTTTGAGAGGCTAGCAATAGCAAGCTAGTTTTGAACACATAAGATGTCACCCTCCTGCCAATTACTCTCAAAGCCACGCCTCCTTCAAAACACATGAGCGCACAGATGGAGCAGAGGTTAAACAGCGACACGATAAGAAACAGCGTTGGTGAGGGTTGAATGCAGCTGACTGATTGCCTCAAGTCTAATTCACTGGTGAGAAAAGATTACTGTACAAAGTGCATAATATTACTATAACACCACCTTCCATTCTCGCTCAGTCTGCAATAGTGTAATGCACGCATTGATGATGCATCATATTGTGTGAACAGGGTGCATGGAGGTAGGGGTGTGCAATATCGACAAAAAATAATCTCAATATTTTCTGGGATTTTATAGATAATTATACAATATTGTGCTGAGTGTGTTAGTGTGCTGGTATCTTAAGGACTACTAACTGACACCTAAATTTTTCGATATTGTTCATATTCTGTGTGGTGGTTTGTATGCAGAAAAAATTAAACTTTTTCTATTAAGTTTAAATTGATTTTGACTATAAAGCCATTTTTGTTTTACAGTGTGCTTTATCTTTTGGGTCAAATTCTTACATTTAATAAGTGAATTAGAATAAGATGACATTTGGGCTGTTACCAAGCAAATGAAATCAGTATCAATAAAATTCCATCTTTGCAGTACAGACAAAATACAAAAGCTGAATCTGAAGTAGCATTTAGATGTAGGCCTCACGCTATTTAGTGCAGAACACAAATGCTTAACCTCCAATTACAAATACATAAATGATGTTTTGATATGTTAAACAAAACACTGAATATTGTTACTTGAAATTATCCAAACAATAAAAAGAAACTTTAAATGTGAAATTAAAACCGCCAGTAGGTGGCAGCAAGTCACTGTTAATAAGCGAGTCATTGCTATTGAACTGAATCATTTAAATGGTCGATTCATTCAGGAGACGAAACACCATCATGTTGCTCAGAGATGCAAAACAGCACTGTGGCTGAGTTTTGAATTATTTTGGTAGTCAGAAATAGAGCAAAACATGCAATATATAGTCAAAAACTTAAGTCTTTTAACTTGTTTTTTGAACTGTTGTAAACAATCAATATTACATTTGTAACCATGGTCATTTTCAGAGAAAAACTGCACTCTCTGTGTGATATTAACTATATGCAATCATATAAATACACATTTTCTGTCCCCATCTCTTGAATTTTGTGATCATTCTAAATGCATTTTCTTAGACCGAATCATGCAGTTAATTCACACTCAAAATGCACAAGTGCACTAGTCTAGACTTCAACTAATGTATCGTGCACACTGTAGGGGTGTTCTGAATGGTTTTAGCAAAAACTTAATGTCAAATCGCACATCGTTGAAACAACAATTAAAATATTATCACAGAGATATATATCTCACACCCTACATAGTATATACAAATACATCGAGTATACAAATACATCGTTGACAGGCAGGTGGACAGCCTATCATAGCCCTCGGGCGAGAGATATGATTGAACAAATGTTTTATGGTCTTACGTCTTCCACAGATGATATAAACATATTAATGCATTTAGAACACTTAGTGTTTGGTATTGGGATGTGAAGAGACTTTCAATCAGCATAACAAAAATGTTTTTGAGCCAAATCACCTAGCCTGCCTTTAAACTGCAACAAAGGCAGGGCTCCAAACAAAAAAAATCGAGTAAGGAGCCATTGGCTCCTATAAGAAAAAAACTTAGGAGCCAAATAATTTTTTTAGGTGCCACAGAATAAAGCGTGTTTTATTTATTTTACGATTATTATTATTTATTTATTTATTTACATTTCAACATTTCAATCATACTGTCATGTGTTTGTCTCATCTTTTCTTGACTTTATCAGCATTTTAATCCATCTTGTAGATGATCTGGGAACTAAGGTTCACTTAAAGTGGGAACTAAATGTCTTTTCCAGCTTGAAATCTACAGTCACAAAGAATTGTTCATTACACAGAATCTGTACCAGTATCATGGAGCATAAGCATCACTTGGCCACTGAGTGTAGCTTGGGCTCCTCCTACGACATTTCAGTAAGTTGTACTGTAGGCTCTCTTATAAAATAGCCTATCTTTTGATGTTCATGTTCACTATGTACTATATTAGTAAAGAAAGATTAAATGGGTTCACTTGCCCTTGAACTGAGCTAAGCGACGCGCCTGTCCCATTAAGGAGGCGAAAACTGTATTGTTTGAATTTCATTATGAAATCGGAATAATTTTAAAGCTGGTACTTTTATTAAAAGTGACAAAGCACAAACTTTTAGGATTACTGGACGGCAGTTGCACTTCAAATAATGAAGTTCAGCATTAAAAGAACACAGACCAAGATCTTGTTTCTAAAGCCATATTAGTAATTATTATAAATGAGAATTGTTAGCGATATTGCCAATATTCACACAGCTGACAGCTTTGCCTGTTCTAGTTTGTTCAATTTGTCCGCGAAATAGGCGCTGTATTTTCTGCACTTTCCCTTCTTACGTCTCCGTCATTTCTCTCTCGCTGCACAGCGAGCTCGTTTATCAGACTGTGTGCGTCAGCACTGATTATGCGCCAGAGATGAGGACTGTCTGAAACTCTCTTTTTCCACTAAAACTTTAATGTGCATCGTCTCAGTTTAATACGTAAACATAACAAAAGATCTGATCGCCAAATCAATTAGGAAAAAGGCATTACAATTAAAATTTTTAAGTTATAACATGTAAATATATATCCAGATAGCAATAACACTTTCGGGCTGATTCTGGCTGAAATCGCTCTCTGTCGGTTCAGTCCGGCATCGGTGAGAAGATAATGGACCAGAGCGCGCCGACTCTACAAAACACTTCCTGGCTGACAGGCGGCTTTTTCTCTATGGGCGATCTCTGCTGAAAGCTGTTGTAGGTCAGCGGCAGAGTCCACACTCGGTGTAGTTGTGTGTATTAACATTGCCCGAGTTCGTTTTATCACAGGCGAGGCTGCTAGAATGAACAAATCATCCGCCTAGAAAACTTTTTAGCGGTAAATCCTGAGGAGCTTTCGGGGTAGTGCCAGTGGCGACCTCCGCATAAGCGTCCTTCGCAAATTAATATTTATGGTGCATAAAGCGACTGTTTTAATCAGTTTGGAGCCCTGAAAGGGCTGTTTATATATTGCGGTTGCGTTTGCGTTTCCTTGATTCAGGGTTGCGTTTTTGATTAGCGGTTGCATTTTTATTGGACTTTCAATGTTCCACTGTTACTTTATACCAATTATGGTAGTTAATTTGCTTTCAGTTTATATTTGCGTTTTCCAAATTTCTGTGGTGTTTTATTGTAAATTCACTCTTAAACTGCTAGTAAAGATCCGTTTATATCAACTATGGTCATGAATTTTCTTGAGTTTTCCAAATAGCTGTGCATTTTTATGAACTTTCAATCTTAAACTGCTAATCAAGACTTGTTTAAACCAATTATGGTAGCAAATTTGCAGTGTTTTTCAATTCACCGTTTTGAGTTTTCTGATTTGTGAATTTAATTTGCACTGCATGGCCACCATAGAATAGGCCTTCAATATCAGATGTTACTAACCACTGCCCAGATCCACGAAGGTGTAGTCTTCCATCATCTCCATCTCATCAATGATCTGAGCCACCAGGTGGAAGGAGGTCTCTCCATACACCTCGGGAGAGAAGCGGCTCGTAGTTGTTGAGTTTCTCTGGGTCGGTGGCCAGGTGGTTGTAGACCTGCTGCAGGATGTGGCGCTGGCAGGCCATTGGAAGGCAGCTTGTTGAGTTTCATGGGTTGGGTGGTCCCTTTCCACTGCAACACACAAACAGAGATTTTACACATTTTTTTTTAATCTGTTTTTAGCAAAAAAGACTTGACATACCAGTTGGTGAATGCTGTCAATGGCTCTGTTGTACTTATCACATAGTCTCTGCATACTCTCAAAGCTGCAAAAACAACACAAAATTAAAATTATCTATGAACTCTATTATCATCTCATAATAAACCATGAGGCTGTGCTTGTATATAATAAATGAATGATTCATCACACTTTCATCAAATATTTAATATATTTAAAATTAAGTAGAAATAAGTTAAAATATTTAATTAATATTTAATATTTTGTGAAGCTTTGTCACTTCATAAATTTAACAAAATTACTAAAAGTATAAATAAGCGATTCATGATAATTCTTTTAAATAGAACATAATAAAGAAAACATTAAAAGTAATAAATTATAATTATTTTGTAATATAATGTGAAGCATGTTATTTCATAATATCAACTTTCATATCATATTACAACTAATAAATTGATGCATGATATTTCAGTTAAATATTCTAAATTAACAGTTAAGAGTGTAATTACAAGTATTTCATTTGTAATATTTTTGTGAAGCTTTTTTCATTTAATCTTTCACAAAACTTGTATTTAATTGTTTCATTAACATGCACAAGTGCCATTTTAATAATTACATTAATGATAATAAACCAATACTTTAAATAAAAGCAACACTAATTATTAACTACAAACAAAAATATTAATAATAATATAATAATGATAATAATTAAACAATTATTATAAATAAACAGATGTAATATAATTTTAAAAGTATTATTATTATTACACATTTTGTTATTATTATGACTTATTTTTGGTCGTTTTCCAATGATACCTAATCACCAATCTTATCGACCAATTTGTGACAATTTCCTCACCTCTTGGTGTAATGTCGATAAGAACATAGTTCTCCATGGCCAGCTTGAGATCTGGGATCTCTTCACACACAGCTGGACAAAGAAGAGTCATGTTTTAATTATGCACATAAAACTTGCAGACAGACAAACATAGCAGCAGAATCAAACCAAAGGACTTACCGAATAGTTTGATGATTTCATGTGCAGCATCATGATGTTTATCCTGTGGAGATGAAAGAAATTCTGAGTTATAAGCAAAGTCCAAAATGAATGTTTTACTTACTGCCAGACTACTCATTCTCTCATGAAGCTATCCATCTACAAGAAACAAGCTTCTACAACTACAACAGAATCTTGACCTTTCCAGTTTGTGCGGTCACAGATCACAACTGTAGCTCATTCCTGCACGCAGCAGCCAGTGAGGTGAACAAGTTCATTGGGCACACATGGCTGGATAAGTCCATTATGTCACTATAAGCTGACACTGATCCTGTGTGTTACAGTACATGAATGCACAGCATGATCTACTAAGCATCTTAGCATAAAAGTTGTGCATGCAAAAAGAAAATCGACCCTATTTACAAAACACAAGTAATAAGAAGTGAGTCACAATAAAAGAAATAGAAAACAATAAATTTATTCAGCAATTCTTCTCAAGTTACCATCTTCCCACCATTTTGGAGAGTACCCAGAACGTAATCAGCGTTGTTTATGTGCAGAATGCGGGCTGTCTACTGAAGTAAACAACGCTGATTACGTTCTGAGTACTCCAAAATGCAGAAGACGTAACTTGGAAAGAATCTGAATAAATTGTATATGTTTTCTTTGTGCACAAAAGGTATTCGTGTAGCTTTGGAAAATGTCACATGGACTATTTTACGAAGTCCTTGCTACGTTCTGGTCCTTGATCACGGTAATATCCCTGCTGTCTATGGGAGGGTCAGAGAGCTCTCAGATTCCATCAAAATATCTTAATTTGTGTTTCGAAGATGAGCGGAGGTCTTAATGTAATGACATGAGAGTGAGTAATTAATGACAGAATTTAATTTTGGGTGAACTATCCCTTTAAGCTTTACCAAACTTGATATGTTAAACATTAACAAGGATTTTTTCTTCATAAATACATTTTATTTTATTTAATTTTATTTAGTAACATTTCAGTCAGTAGCAACGTTTTTTTTAAAAGATTTATTTTTGTCGTTTTATGCCTTTATTTAGATAGAACAGTAGGTGGATAGGAAGTGAAGTGAGAGAGAGAGAGAGAGAGAGAAGAAGATGGAGTGAGTGAGTGAGTGGAGGATGAAGTGAGTAGATGAGAGAGAGAGATGAGATGAGATGAAGGAGTGAGTGAGTAGTGAGTGAAGTGAAGGTAGTGAGTGAGTGAGGAGTGAGAGAGTGAGTAGAGAGAGAGAGAGGAGAGAGAGAGTCAGAGAAGGATCAACAGGATGCAAGGTCCCATAGTCACATCTCAAGATTGTCTATTCTGTCTAATATTTAGATATTTTAATTAACTATCAAACTTCACTTTACATCATAAAAAAAAATCATCATTGCATAAAGCTTGTAACTCTGGCCTTAAGGCTCTAGTCAATATGCAATAATTATCAAGGCTAATTAAATCCTGGATTGCCGTCGAACATGTGGAGTGACCGACTTAAAAGCGACCTCGGCCTGGAGCTCTGCTGCTGCACCCAGTGACACTTTCGTCACGGTCGAGAGCCCTCTGCCTGCCTGAGTGTGGCATGCTGGGCTACTCTCGCACTAAGCTCCTCCAGCCATTCCGCTCAGCTGCCTGCGTGGTCTGGCCTGACCCAGACCCTGCAGCTTCCGTCCACAGGATGCGGAATAATGCCATCATGTCTGAGTGCACAGGACACTTTGTCAAACAGGGAGCTCCTCTGTATTCAATACTGCTCTAAATGCAGCACTAAGACAGATGTCGGAGAGTGTATCGTGCACAAGCAGAGAGGAGGCGGCTGTGTATCGGGTGTTCCGAGCACAGCAACACACAGCGACACAGCTAAAAATATCCATAGGAAAGGAGGGGAGGATGACAGAGAGCAAAAAATAAAGCACGACAGCCCTCGGTCACGAGCAGGCTTGACTCACAAGCACAAAATGGGCTCTTCGTCCACCTCACGCACCCTTGCGTGACTCACGGAGGAGGTGGAGAAAAAATAAAATCACCCGTGAACACTCATCCTCACTGAACAACTGTTTGTTTTGGCGGGTGGCAAAACGCCACACCTTGTGTATTAATGGGCTTAACCGGTCAGTACGTTCGAGCTGTGAGGGTGTTCGATTGTAATTCCTCACACTCGAATGAATCATTTTGTAGCCAAGTTTAAGGAATTGGCGTTTTCATATGGAAGCAATTACAGGCCAGTTTCCAGATATGGGATGTAAATGTGGCGGATCATGAGGTTATAGGAGTGTAGGGAAGACAGAAAACAGTGAAGCTCAGTGTTGATTAAAAACCCTCCTTCCTCCCACCCCAGGTGAGTGGGATGCTTTTGTTCAGAGCACAATGTGAAGCCGTGAGGCTAGTGGACTGAGGAGCCGGCAACAGCGGGAGAGGAAAAATCACTCGGCTGAGTCTCTGAAAAACAAGATTCGAATGAATGGAGGGCTTCTGGTCCTTTGTAAAACACACTGTAACCTCGAATAAAAGCAAGAAATATTTTAAAGCAGGGAGAGGAATACACAGCACTTCAGTTCCTTTCCTCATTTTTCCACATCTGGGGTGTCTAAAGGGTTAATTAGCCCAAGAATAAGGATTTTGCCATCATTTATTCCTTTGTGTAATGTTTCTAACCAGTATGACTTTATTTGTTCTGAGCAGCACAAAAGGAGAGGTTTTGTAGAATTGCGTGCTGCTCTTTTCCATACAATGAATGTGAATGGAGACTAGGGTGAGGTATTCACAAGCTCTCGATTCAGTTTGGTACAGTTCAGATAAAATGTCCATTTTTATAACATAAAAGAAATTCTCTTTCTTCACATGTTGTAAATTATATAGAGTAGATTCAAATCGTCTTCTTGAACTGTTCATTAATAGAACCTTGGCTGTATGTTCTTGATTCACTAAATAGAAATGTCATTCTTTTCTTTTATGTGTGAATTTGTAAAATTAAATAGCTCGGAAGAATAATTTGTTTTGGGAATCAGGCTACAATGGTCACTCTGTACATTTATGATTCACTAAAAGAATCAGCTCAAAATGAGTCATTTGTTCAGGAATCAGGATACACTGATCATTCTGTATATTTATGATTCACTAAAAGAATCAGCTCATAAGAAACATTTGATTGGGAATCAGGATGTATACACAGACCATGCTGTATATTTTTGTATAAAATATCTGGCTCATAAGAGTCAAAAAAGCGTGCATCCCCTCCATTCACTTTCACTGCACAGAAAAGCAGCGTGAACATTGTCAAAATATCTCTTTTGTTATCCTCAGAAGAATGTTAGTCATATGGGCTTGGAACAACATGAAGGTGACCAAATGAACTTATCCTGTAAGGGAAGTCTAAATCACCAGTGCATGTGGATAACCACCGCCAGACTCCCTGATTAACACAATCCGCCTCCCTAAACAAAATTTGCAAGGCACGCTCTACAGCTCGCCAAACGCAGGCTCTGTAACTCTGTTTACCCAACAGCAGGTCAAAATATGGCTCTCAGTAGGTGGGGCATCCATCCCTTATCAGCCAAAGTCAAAGACGGAAGTCATCTGAGGCCAAGCGAGACAGTAAAACGGCTGATGTCACGACTACTACACTACTAGCTGAATGACATAAACGAAAGAGACTGGAGTTTTCAGTGATGCAGCAGCTCTGAAAATAACCCACGCTCTGAGAAAGCCACATTCTCGGTTCGTGTAAAAGGGCATGAATCAGAGTGTATTAAACATCAGGAGGCACAAATGAGACAGCCGTTCTGTGGAAACCACAGGCTTTGATCTTCACCCGCCCATTTCCGTCTCACCACGAAACAGCGTTGGCAACTTTGGTGGCGTGAGAAATGTGAACTTTCAGATGACGTGAGGACTTTCCGAACGTGTTCTCGTAATAAAATATGAAAATAAATAACCCGCTTGTATTTTATTTAGTTACACTGAACATGAAGACATTTCCTCATCTCTTTTATTACTCAAACTGCCTGCTGTAACAGGGTAAATAGCAGTGCATATCTGTGTTTTATGGGGGTCTCGTCCGCTGTCATCCAGTTCAGCAGCTCAGCATCACTGGAGTTAATCACAGCGTGGAATCTGTGTGTTAGGATTACTGTACATGTGCAATGACTGTATGATTTCAGAAACAACAGACAGAGGAACAGTGTCTGACTCAGAATGGATGATACTGACTCCAAACAAGCCTTTTGAAAACATTTAGGGCACAATAATCATAGAAACTAGATTAATACATTTTCAAAAGATAATGTCAATGGAAAACAGCTTGTTTCAATGCGAATATACAATGTTTTTTTTTCTTTGAGTTTTATCTTCTACCAGACCACATGCCTGATCATCAAAGTCCAAGGTTTTCACACGATTGTAATTTAGCCATCAGCACTGTACGTAATTTTGAGAAGGTGCTCACAAGGAAGCCAGTGACCAGGGCTTGATGTACAGCTCCACTTCTCTGGACATAATGGGTGGAGTGTAAAGGTCCAATTACACTGTAGCCATAAAAATATCCCAATCACTAAACATAAGGCCAATCTGCACCCATCAGATCCATGGAGGCGGGCTGAGACTTCGGTCAAGCTCTACCCATTCATCTCTGCAGCCAGCACTTAGCAATTTTTCAGGCTTCACAAATTGATTTTTCTGCACTGATTAGCTATTTAACACAGAGGCAAGACTGAGCGTTGAATGTTCTTTCACTTTCAAAAAGAAACCGAACAACAACAGACTCCAGCTTGTATGAGGGGGTTCAGAAATTCACACAACTCTACTGTAAATGAGTACAAAGATGTGTCATATCAGGATGAAATTAACTTTTATAGCAGACGTAAAAAAAAAGGTATACTTTGGCCTTTAGAAAAGATGAGGCATCATTCGTGTTTTTAGTACAACAGTACAGGATAAATAACACACTAAATATTTAATACTAAGAGTTGGGAGCACATTCAATGTGTAATAATAGTTCATCTTCAATATATAATAATAATGTTAAGTGCTGGAAAGCAACCTTAAAAGCCAATATTCAAGTCCAGCAGGCTTTACAACCCCCAGTAACCGCCAAAAGTCAGTTATTGTCAAACTTCCTAGAGAATCCTGCATACTAGCTTGTTTTTCAAGAAATGTCAGCCATGCAGGCTACATCACGACCCTGTCCCTTTCAGGATGTATCCGAATGGTAACCACAACACAGCACTATCCCAATGCAAACGAGCAAACCGCTTTCAGACATCAGTGACAAATCTGACACTTCCAGAACAGTACACAATACTTCAAAGATCCCAACTGTGTGTGCGGACCAAACTAGAAAGATATACAACCGCAAAACAGCGTAAAGGAAACATCAAAACTGTAAGATACCTATTACGGGACACAAATAAAAGATGTCAATAAAACACACTAACAATATGGAGACACCGTGCTCTCGCCTAGTGCACTACTCGCCTTTGTTTAACACCCTCCGTGTGATATTGAGCCGGCACGAAGCTTATTTCACCCTTACACGTCCACTACAGTTCTGCACACACACACACTTCCAGCAGATTATTACAATGTTTAAGTTATCCAGAGTTTGACGATAGCTAGTGTCGGGTAATTAGCGATAAAGTCAGCTAGCCCTGTTAGCATGACGGCTAGCGTGAATTTCAACCTCCAGAAACATTTATTAAACGCGGAGTCACACAAACTATCGTTTCAGGCTGAATGTGTGCATTAATGAACACTGTTTCGCCAATAAACATGCGTTTCTGAGGTAAATTAATAAGTGTTATACACACACACACTTCGCTACAGCAGGTTTCGGTTTGCGGCGGTGTCTCAAACCTCGTGAGATGCCTACCTAGTGAGCGAAACATTTCTCGCGTTTACGTAAACTCGAGCGTATTATAAATAAAAACTATTTTAATAAACGACGTGTTTGGGTATTTGTATAAAGAATCGGTAAAGAGAATAATTTCGTGACTTGCTCATAACATCCGCCTGTCAACTAACTTAATTGGCATAATATATATATAACCTCCAAAAGGGTAGTTTACCAGTAAAAATAGTTAAAATTCAAAAGATCTGAATCACAGCAAAGACGGCCTTTTGTTTTATTAACGTGTTTAATCGCATTGGAACTGCATAGCCAGTATAAACATGCTGCCTAGGCAGACAGCGTACTAGGATTTGAAACACATCCACTGCACGAGATGGCCAACTGGGTCAGCAGGCTACACACAGTGTGTATTTCCTGCGATTCAAATATTAACATTAGCTGAGGTGATAACAGATTTCAGATTGTTTTAAAACAAATCTATGATGTCATTTCAAGTCTAACGAACGTTTAACGGTCAACCGAACACCTTTATGAACAGATACAAGTTCAGGATATATTCAACACTTTTAGGAAGCACTGACACTCATGTCCCGATTTTTAAGCGGTTCTTGGTTCTTTAACACCAATATTTAAACAAGCACATTTTAAAACCAGCCCAAGACTGTGCACATCATGTACTCGTTCAAATACACGCTGTTCTCTTCCTACATGAGCCACTTCGCTTTATCGCCAGGGATCCCGGGTTGGTCTCGGCTCGTATTAAAACAATAATACTGATAGTAACGTTACTCACATATACAGGTAAGGGCCACGGATAGCCTGCAGCCTCGGCTCCGACCGGCGACTTCGTTTAACTCAGCTTGTCTCCCATTCTCCCCAAATAGAGCTAGTGGACGAGACACAAACTAGAGTAAGAGCATTTCCGTGAAAAAAACACCGGGTTTAACGCGATAGGGTCTCACGTTGGATATCGCAGCCGCGGGGATTTCACACAGTTGTGCCGCGCGATTCGGTCGGTTTTAATCCGATCTGCCCGGGTGATTTAGAGAAAAATGATCGATTAAGCCGAGCGGCTGCTCCGTCTTGGTAGTACCGCCGCCATCTTGACCGGCTCACGATAAAAAAAAAAAAAAAATGCGCCCGAGTGTGTGTGTGTCGGTGGTGGGAGGCCCGATTAATTTCTTCGAATCGGTTCTTTTGAACAAATCTTGTAGTAAAAAACAAAAATATAATCATTGCTGTTAATAGTGTTCATCGTCTGTTTGATTGCGTCATTAACTGAATTTTACCGTACATTTATGCCATATCAATTCTACGGTTACAAACACAGCCGTTTCTGAGGAACTACATTGTTAGGCGGAAGAATAATATTTTTATTTATATCATTACATTTTATTGGCTTTGTTTTTATTTTGTGAAACCTTGCTACATGTAGGGAATAAGGGGTCCGCATCGCTTTGTGCCTAACATTGCCCCTTAGCTGTTGTAAATTCACTGTAAACCACGGCTTCTTGCTTTATTACACAATACTAAAATGAAGCATTAATTAATCGATCAGTTAATTAATGAAAGGGGTGAGTAAATGATGATAATTTAAATTTTTCGGCGAACTATACCTAACGAATCGCTCTCAACTGTTTTGGGAAGCGGTTCAACTGATTCATTGAAAGATCCGACTCACATGAACGATTCGTTCGAGCGTGTGTGGTGCGCGGGCCGTACCATCAAAACCGAAACGAAGGAGAGTGGGAATTGGTATGTGTAAAACTAGAGGGGCGAGGCGTCTGTTCTCTGACACACACACGGCGGGATTTCTCCACGACAACTCTCTCATTGGCTGGGTAACGATGACACGGATCGACAATTAACCGGGCGGTTTGAATCAGGATGCCGGTGCCAATAACCGTTGAATGGGCGGACGTACCATTTTTCCCCAACACATGTGCAGAATGTGAAGGACCCATGTTTACTATCAGGATCCGTTTGCTGGACCGTTACTTTCAACTTAAAATGCAGGAGAGACCGTGAAGTCAAACTAATATATTAGCTTTCTTTTGAGAAATTTTTAAAATCCACAGATAGATAGATAGACAGACAGATAAGATAGATAGATAGATAGATAGATAGATAGAAGATAGACAGATAGATAGACAGACGACAGAATAGATAGACAGATAGATAGAAATAGACAAAGAAGAATATAAGATAGACAGACGAGACAGACAATGAATGACGAATGAGACAGACAGACAGACGACAGAAATGAATGAATAGATAACAGACAGACAGACAGCAAGAAGACAGACAGAATAGATAGACAGATAAGAAGATAAAGATACAGAACAGAATAAATGACGAAATAAAGCAACAAAATGAATAAAAGACAAAAGAATGAACGACAGATGAAGACAGACAAAATAAGAAAACAAACAATAAATGAAACAGAATAAATAAAATAGAAAACAAACAAAAAAAAAAACAAGAAAAAAAATAAATGAAGACAACACAGATCAAATAAAATAACAAACAAACAAAAACAATAAATAAATAAACAAACAAATAACAAATAGAATAAAAAATCAAATAACACAAACAAATAAATAAAATAAAAGACAACAAACAAACAGAAACAGCAGACAGAAAGATAAAATAGAAACAAAAAACAAAACAGAACAAACAAATAAATAAAACAAAACAAAGAGACAAACAATAAGGCAAATAAAATAAGACAGACAATAGAATGACAGAATAAAGAATAGAACAGAACAGAACAGACAGAATAGAAATAAAGATAGAAATAAATAGATAGAATAGAACAAGAATAAATAGACAAACAGACAGACGACAGACAAATAGAACAGAATAAATAAATGAAAGACAGAAGAAACAGAATAGATAAATAGACAGACAAGACCGATAGACAGACAGACAGAGAGAGAGATAGATAGATAGAACAGACAAGCGACAGACAGATAGAAATAGACAGACAGATAGACAAACAGACAGATAATAGACAGAGCCGATAGATAGATAGATAGATAGATAGATAGATAGATAGAAAGATAAGCCCCTTTCACCTGCGATTCCGGCAAATACAGGGTAATGTGTCCGGCATTTGTACCGGTAGCTAGATTTTCACTTTCACACTGCCAGTGATTACCGGAATATGTGCGTGCGTTCACACACAACCCGTAAAGGTCCGTAAAGAACCGCGTGATATAAGGGTGTGGCGTGTAATGCATGCGTCGAAAACACTAAACGCGTTAACTTTCACTTAAGCTGGTGAGCGATCTCAGCTTCGCAGCGGAAAGTAAGGAACTAACTGATCTCTGCTCCGTTACAGTTTGCACATATTTGTTGCGTTAGCTAACGTTGATCTGCCTTCAAAACCGCTAAAAGTGTAGCGATAGCGTCGGTCATCACTCTGACCGGCATTAGTTCTGGCTTTTGTTCACACAGGCTTCGTTCGGGACTGAACCGGCAATGTTACTAGGTCCCGACCGGGTTCAATCCGGAATCAATCCGGGGCGTGTTTGCTTTCACACAGAAGTCGACCGGCAATGTTCCGGCAATTTGCGGTCCGACTAGCAGTGTGAAAGGGGCTATAGATAGACAGACCACAGGCGACAGACGAGACAGACAGACAGATAGATAGAACAGACAGACAGACAGACAGATAGACAGACAGACAGAGGATAGAATGGAGACAGACAGGCGACAGACAGACAGACAGACAGAAATAGATAGATAATAGAAAGACAGATAAACAAAGAAACAACAGAACAAGACAAACAGAACAAACAAGACAACAGACAAATAAGATAAAGATAAAATAAATAGAATAAATAGAATAAAATAAATAAATAAATAAATAAATAAACAGAAATAAATAAACAAACAAACAGAGAACAAACAAACAGAAAAACAAACAACAAATAAATAAATAAATAAATAAAATAAATAAAATAAATAAATAAACAAGAAAAACAGAAAAAAACAAACAAAAAATAAATACAAGAACAAAACAAAGTAAATAAAACAGAAACATAGAAAAATAAAATAATAATGACACAACAAATAAATAAACAAGAAAAAAAACAGAAACAATAATAAACGACAAATAAAATAAACAAATAAATAAATGAAACAAATAAAAAAACAATAAATGAAAAACAAAAGACAATAAACAAGACAAACAAAAATAAAATAAATGAACAAAGACAAACAGAATAAATAAACAAACAAATAAGCAACAACAATACAAATAAAACAAAACAAAAATAAATAAAATAAATAAAATAAAATAATAAAATAAATAAAATAAAATAAAATAAAATAAAATAAATAAAAAACAACCAAACGAACAAACGAAACAAATAAAACAACAAACTAACAATACGAACAAACAGAACAAATAAAATAAAAAACAAACAGACAAACAACAGAATAAAATAAACAAACAAATGAAATAGAAACAAGACAAGACAACAGACAAACAGACAGCAAATAAATAAATAAAATAAATAAAACAAAGAAGAACAAATAAATAAACAGAACAGAATAAACAAACAAATAAATAAAATAAATAAAATAGATAAAATAAATAAAATAAATAATAAATAAAATAAATAAAAAAATAAAAACAAACAGAACAAACAAATAAAATAAATAAATAAAATAAAACAAAGGACAAACAAATAACAAATAAATAAACAACAAATAAAACAAACAAACAAATAAATAAAACAGACAATAAATAAATAAATAAAATAAATAAAATAAATAAATAAACAAAACAAATAAATAAAATAAATAAATAAATAAAATAAATAAAATAAATAAAATAAAAACAAATAAATAAACAAACAAATAAATCAAACAAAACAAATAAAATAAACAAACATAAAACAAATAAATAAATAAATCAAACAAATAAAATAAACAAACCTAGCAAATGGAACAAACAAACAGAACAAACAAACAAGAACAAATAAAATAAATAAGAACAAACAAAAAATAAATAAACAAACAAGGAACAAACACAGACAAACAACAGCAACAAACATGAACGAACAGACACAAATAAAATAAAATAAAATAAATAAGCAAATAAAATAAAATAAGGCATACATAAAAATAAAACAGAAAGACAAACAGACAAGATAAACAAAGAAACAGACAGAAGACAGAACGAACAACAACAAACAAACAGAACAGAACAGATAAAATGAGAAGAACAGAACAGAAAATAAAATAAGACAAGACAGCAGACAGACGATGGAACAGACGAAACAGAACAGACGAAAATAAATAAAATAGACAGACAAACACAGAACAAGACAGAATAAACAAGACAAACAGAATAGACATAACAGAACAAATAAACAAAGACAAACCGATAAATAAAATAAAATAAAACAGACTCACAAGACAACAAACAAACAAACAGACAGAACAAACAGACAACAGACAAATAAAATAAATGAAATAGATAAACAGAACAAAGATAAATAAACAAGACAAGACAAACAGAACGAAACAGAATAAGATAAAGATAAAACAAAGATAAACAAACAAACAAATAAAATAAATAAAATAAATAAATAAAATAAATAAATAAATAAATAAATAAATAATAAATAAACAAAGAATAAATAAATAAAACAACAACAAACAAATCACAAACAAACAAATAAATATATAGAATAAACAGAAAGGAAACAAACAAAAAAATAAAATAAACAAACAGAACAAATAAATAAACAAACAAATAAATAGAATAGCAGAACAAAGACAGACAGACAAAGAAAAATAAATAAAAAGAACAAAAAAACAAACAAATAGAAAATAAATAAACAGAACAAATAAACAAACAGAACAAATAAACAAAACAGAACCAAATAAATAGAAATAAAGAATGAGCAACAAACAAACAGAACAAAACGAAAACAATAAACAAATAAAATAAATAAACAAGAAAGAAACAGACAGAAATAAACAAAACAAACAAACAAACAAAATAGAATGAATAGTAATAAAATAAATAAAAACAAACAGAACAAACAAACAAACAAACAAACAAATAAAATAAAAAAATAAAATAGAAATAAAATAAATAAATAAATAAAATAAATAAAATAAAATGAAATAAATAGTTTGAAAAAGAATTAAGTTTCATGTTTATTCATATTCAACTGGTAAAGTTTGATATAGGATTTAGGAAGTAATTAAGTAATAATGCAATAGTTTTTTTGAGAGAGTATGTTGAAGATTTAATTAGAAGGCAGAAAAAAGTAGGTAATAGTGGAAAAATAATGCAGTGCCGAGCAAGCGAAACAGTTTAATTTTGTATATTTATTATCATAATATATATATTATCATGTGTTAAGCCTATTATCTGAGCTTTTGCTTTGAGAGAAATCTGTGTCAAATATTACTCTCTTCACTCCTAATTTGATTAGTCCTTATAACCACAGTAAACATGGTTAGTTACCGTAAAACAAAATATGTAATTTTGGTTTATTTTTTGACTATAACCAGAGTTTCATTATGGTAATTACCATTGTAGTACATTTTGTTATGGTGAAATAATCTGTTAAAATGATTTAATGTAATGAGCATAAAAGCATATATTACGGTTTTCTATAATAGTAGTTTGTCTTTTCTTGTGTCTCAGCTTCTAGAAACAAAGCGATTTAGAACCTAAATGTATTTACACAACACATAACAGCTACCAAGAACAAATCTGAAGTAGCCAATATCTCTGAGCTGTGAAGTTGTAGGCGTGCATTTTAAGATGAAATATGTTGAAAAAGCACTGATCATAACAATAAGCAGCGGTTTCATTCTAAAAGAGCCCTAAACCGGTGTTTAGATGACATCAAGACTAAGATTAAGTCTAAAGAAACATGAAAGGATAATATAAATAATAAATATAAATTAAAAGTCTTAGTTACTTAGTACTCTAATAGTGATTGTCAGTGTATTGACATTGCCATTTATTTTGTTTCAGTTAGTTATCAGTTGTTTTTCCATCTAATATTTATATTTTAATTATATATACATTTCAGATTCAGATTGTGGCTTATTTATCAACGTGATTCCAGGCATATTAAATATGTAAGATACTGCATAAACCAACACACATATGTGGATACCAGCACAACTGTCCAGTGAAATGTGTTGTTCTACACTCTAAGTAACGACAAGCAGCTTGTATATGAATAGCACACCCAGCCTAACCACGGACACAGAGCTAGATTAAAACTACATTCCCACAACCTTGAGGGGAACGTAAACGCGGACATTAAGAGCGCAATTCGCGGGCCTAAGCAAACAGGAAGGAAAGCCTTAAATCTTGAGGGCGTCTTCCAGCTGTCAGGGGCTCGGTGTGTTGTAACGGGATGAACGAGGACAGGGATAGACGCAAATGAGCCAGGAACGAGAGGCTGGCGCGGCGCCACACTGAACTCGCTGACTCTCCTCGAGCTCCCCTAAAATTGAGGCCAACGTAGCGGCGTTGAAGCCAAACTAAGTACTGTGAAGCCAGCTGAGGATTTCACACATGACATTTCCCGGTATACATCCAAATGCGTCTTCCACTCCAGGGTTTAGTATTTGTTACGGGTGTGTTTATAAAGCGCGAGGGTTTGAGCACCAAATAAGGCACAAAAAGCCACTGGGGTAAGTAGAGTACAGGTTATGATATTTAGGAACAGATATAGAGTCCTATTTACCCAGATAAACGGTCCCACTGGAAGTAAATAAGGAAGTATGACAGCTTGAGTAAAAGCAAGTCCTGTGGTGCCATCTAGCGCTCGTTGATTGAACTGAGGCGTCTTTTGCTGTTTGTCTGCTCAAAATTCTGCTTTAAAAGCTGGACTAAATTAAGGCATCTTTACACAGTTGATTTAAGGCTGCTCTGTGCATGCTCAAAATTGAGTGTAAAGACACAATGGCACGTAAAAGCCAGACTAAATTATGCCTTATCAACCCCACCTCAGCCCCTAGTATCAAAGCATGCAATTGCTGTGTAAATACATTTATGCCACATCTGAGCAGCATTAAAGTCTGTGTAAAGATGCCTGAATGCCACTTTAGAAGCATTCTGTGCTGCTTCGAGTGCTGTTTGGCACAAGTAAATCTGCTCTGTGCCTGCTGAAAATTTAATGTAACGACATAATGCTGCATAAAAGCCAGATTAAGTTAGCCTGCTCTGACCCACCTCTGCCATTAGCATCAAACTACTGCATTAAGGTGCAATTGCTGTGTAAATGCATTTATGCCACCTTTGAGCTGCAGTAAACCGTGTGTGTAAAGACACCTAAATGCCTCTTCAGAAGCACTTCAGTGCCACGTTTGCAGCATAAATTCTGTGCTGGTGATGTATTAGTTAACAGCAAAAAAAAAAAAGAGCAACGTGGTAAACAAAGATCTTTAGGAGGACACACAAAACAAAACAGAATAAAATGCAAGTTTTCCAAGATTTTTATTGAAATACCAAGATAAATTTCAGTCCCATATTTCAAAAGCGCTTTGGGTTTTAGCATTGACATCAAGCCTTCCTCCCAAAGCTCCTCCCACTCCCTTTATTTATTTTTTTCTTTGCTAAAACAGCAACATATTTCATCCGATCCAAACCTATACAACAGGTCATTTGGACATTTCCCCAGTTGTCTCATGGTTTTTTCAAAGTATTGTAGGCGTTTCAAATCCAAACAAAGCGACATTCATATTCGTCGTTGAATTTGTGCATCATTTTCAGACCGTTACTGCAGGTAACACAAAAGACCAAAAGCAGATCATGATCAGTTCTGAAAAAATAATCGTCGTGTTTCATGTGGTGCATTTGTGATTGAGAATTATTCTCAGTTAATTCGTAAGAGTCAAATTCGACTATTTAAATTTTTGCAATTCTGCTAATAAAATTGTAACACCGAACCAATGCTGGCCAGGTAAATTGGGAAATTTGATAAATATTTGTCTTTTGAATGTTAAACAGCAGTGTAAATCCGCTGCAAACACTGGCCTTAACCCTTTTTGTGTCTTCAACAGTCAGAAAGCATGCATACACAGACAGACAAGGCAAGTGTCTCCTTGCAACAAAACCCAGGTAAGAGTAACAGCAAGAGGCTGAGCAAAGTGCTGAATTTTAATATTTAAACACAAGAGTTCAGATATCAGAAGTACAACTGATGCTTCAACAGGACCCGACAGATGAGCAACTTGTGGTCGAAGGTCCACTGGTAAGCGTGAGGAGCACGCAGAGGTTTGTAACGGATCCTCCACATGAGATGCCTTAATGGAGTTTAACAGTCATCTCTTAACGAAAATACTGTCAGAAGTATTCAACCCCCACAAATACTCAGTATTCAAGTAAGCATTGAATTGCTAAAGGGTTCAGACAGTTAGCCAAGGTTGCGTTTCTACCATTTTTGCGTTTCACCAACCAGCCCTCAAGGCTGCGTTAAAGGGATACAATCGCTATTTTCTGGAAGAATACCAAGAAAGTTTGGCATGAAATGTGATGTTACTCAACACACTCGTAACTAGCTATACTGGATTGCTGTAGATACCAAGGCACAATTTTACAAGATTTGCGCGTTTTTTTTTTTTTTTTGTACAACCAGACTTGATTCATGATTGGTTGTGATAAAGTCATGTTTTTTTTAGTTAAAAGCGTAAAATATTGTAAAATGTGCCAACACAAGCTCCCTCACTTTTGAATGGCGAGTTCATTTGTATGGAGCTCTACCATGGTAATACTGATACTGTCAAAGCCTCTAAACAGATGGTTATCTCCTTCCCATAGGCATCCGATTCATGTTCATTGACGTGGTCTAGCACATTGCACAAAATAAGGAGCCAAATAGTGCTATTTCAGACACTACAGCACTCTGGTGTGTGTGTGTGTGGGGGATAGTACTGCATTAGGGATCTCTCAAAATCCAAGGCAGCTTTTGCATAAAATACTGACTGATTAAAGAAAGAAAGACCAAAGGGACGGGACTAGATGTTTAGCACTCATAAACAGACTGGTGTATCCCAATGGAAGACTAAAATAAATATAAAAGAAAATAAAATATAGGACCTTCCATTTTAGTACATACAGAAAAAAAAATATCCATTTAATTTTTCTTCTAAACCTTAAACTATGAGATTCTGGGATTGGGTGATTGGTTATCCCTGTTCGAAAAGATCTCCAAAGAACAGTTTTCCTTTTAAACTCGGAGACCTTTGAGAAGGGAAGGAAGCTGGCAACCAATCCCATAATGCATTAGGCTCACAGGTAAGCATGGCTGAGTAGCCTCATGTCCCGATCCCATAAAAAAATGAAATTCATGGGTCTGCATTGTCCTCACTAGAGCACTTGGCCCACTACTGGGAAAAAAAAAAAAAAAAAAAGAAAACAAAAAAATCAGTTTGTGGCATTTTACATTAGAACAACTTGTTTTAGAGCAAGCCAAGAAAAACAAAAAAAATCCAGACATTTCTCTCTTGAAAGAGACAGAAAGATTAAGGAGAAAAAAATTGAGAGAAAATATTGTTATTAGTGCCAGTTTTACAGTTGATGTTGATCATATTCTGCAATCAGTTTTTTTATATGTGCCAGTTTGTTGTGTAGGTATTCAGCGGTTCTTCTCTTGGCTATAGTTTGGATTAGCCTGGGAAGAAAAAAAAAAAAGAGAATGTGATGAGTATTTCAAACTTGATATACGTTGGATGTTAAGTAACAAAAATTTGGAAGTGACTGTCAGCTTACCTTTTTGATTTTGCGATACTCTTCAAGTATCTGATTGTGGATTGTCTGTGAAAAGAACAAACAGATCGTTACAATGAAGCTCCTGCTTGAAAACAGTGGTTTTAAATGTGTAATCAGATTGAATACAGGCAGAGCAGTCTGATATTTTTACATGAACTTTTCAAATTGTGTTCGGTCTCTTCTTACAGGTTTACTGGAAAGCTTAAGGATAAATGTACCTTCTCAAATCATATCCAGTAGTGTCATATAATAGTCAAACTTTGGTAAAGTCCGTTGAATGCCTTTAAACACTGTACAATGTACAATGGTAGTTTAAAAGGAAAAATAATGATAAGGTTGTAATAATGTGTGTGGATGGATGCACTGCATTTTCAGAGTTAAGATACCTTATACTTGTCTGTGCCTTGCTGGAGTTGTTTGCTGAGTTGTTTAAACACTGTACAATGTACAATGGTAGTTTAAAGGATCATAAAATTAACTGAAATGTTAAATAATCCATATATAACTGAAATGCATTAAAAGGGATACTCCATCGCAAAATGAAAATTTTGTCATTAATCACTTACCCCATGTCATTCCAAACCCGTTAGTCTTGAATACAATTTAAGATATTTTGGATGAAAACCGGAGGCCTGTGACTGTCCCATAGACTGCCAAACAAATAAAAGTGTCAAGGTCCAGGAAAGTATGAAAGACATCATCAGAATACTCCATCTGCCATCAGGGATTCAACTGTAAGCGTTATGAAGTGCGAGAATACTTTTTATACAAAGAAAACAAAATACGACTTTATTCAACAATTCCTCTCCTCTGTCTCTCTCCAAATCAGCGTGGCCATTTTGACAAATCTGACTAGTGCAGGCAGCGTATGCTCGTGTGAGCAGCTGCACCAATGCACTGTTTTCATTCAAACCAAAGCATAAATACACGTAAAAAAAAACTTGTCCTTGTGGGCAGCTGACACAGAAGAGCGTTCGCCGTCCAGCGACTGCTCAGATTTGTCCAAATGGTGCTACGCTGATGTGGAGAGACACAGAGGAGAGGAATTGCTGAATGAAGTCGTTATTTTTTTATTCGCGTACAAAAGTATTGTCGTCTCTTCATAACGTTACGGTTGAATCACTGATGACAGATGGAGTTTTCTGACGATGCTTTTCATACTTTTCTGGACCTTGACACTGTTATTTATTTGGCAATCTATGGGACAGTCACAGGCCTCCAGGTTTTCATCCAAAATATCTTAAATTGTGTTCAAGAACGACTAAGGTTTTACTGGGTTTGGAGCGACATAAGGGTAAGTTATTAATGACAATTTTCATTTTGGGTGGAGTATCCCTTTAATAAAAATACAAAATAAGGTTTTTTTATTATTTCTGCTGGCTTCAGTTAAGCCAGAATTTTTTTTCCAAGATGTCCATTGGTCCCAACGACCATAATCATAATTATCTATAAATTCTCTTTTTTTTTTTAATTTATTTTTTAAATGTTGCTTTCTGAAATAGTCTGCAGCTTTTATACACTCAGAATGTCTTCCAGTTTTGTGGGAATCCACACAACAAACACCAGTCAGATGGCTACAAAGCATTTGAGCACTGGATTTACACAAATCATTTCAGGTTTAAGAAGTGTTTGAACATTGTTTCAACTACTGATGAAACAATTTTTATTTGAATCATCACTCACTAGTTTAGTTAGTTAGTTAAAGTTTACTATAGCGTTGGAAGGCTTTTGTCTTTCAAACACATTGAAATACACAAATTTGTGTTATTTTACTTATTTACATGTAATGCAGGCATTCCAAAACTTTGTCATATGAACATCTTTCACTTAATATATTTACTTTATAAATAATTTTAATAATTGAGTAACATTTGAAAAAAATATAATATATATAAAATTAATAAAAAAAAAATAGTAAGCGTTTTTTTTATTTTACTTATTTTAAAATGACTTATTTTAAATGTAACATTTTATGATTTAATTAATTATTAGCTTTTCATTAAACTTCAGAACCCTGCAGTTCCTATATGAACCCCAGTTTGGAAACCTTTTCTTACTCTGTGTATTTTTATATCAATATTCTACAAGATTATCTATTTACATCAATGTGATAAATGATTTAGCAAAAGTAATCTAAAAGTAATCTGATTACATTACCTAAAATGTGTAATGTAATGGATTACGTTCTAAACTAAATTGTCATGTAATTTGGAATTAGTAACAGACTACAGTTTCTCAGTAATCCACCCAGCTCTGTGTATAATGCACATACATTTCCTCCGTGTTTCTCACTCTTTAGTGGTTTTGTTAGACCATGTTGCTTATTTTTTCTAGCCAGATCTGGCAACACAGTTTTACAGCTATAATATAATAGCAGTTCTGTCAAGCTGACCCAAAACTCTCCCACTGGCCCCATGCCAGAGGGCCATCCTATTATTGAGCCCTATAAACAATTATGACTGTGTGTAGGAGAAATAAATGACCCTTATGACATTCTGCTCGGTTATATAACATTATTGCCTCTAATCAGTCGGTTGATTGTGTGCGTTTATTCATTATGCTCCAAGACTAGATTGTTTTCTTCTCTTACCATTTGCATAGTAATGTTTTCTAATTCATCAAGATGGAAAAATGACACTAGGACTCTGGATGAGTCAACTATACTCTTGAATTTCTCATTTTCGGAGGAAGACACAACTACTGGGACCAGGCAGGGGCCGACAGCATATTAATAAAAATAAGTAAGGTTGTAATAATGTGTGGATGGATGCACTGCATTTTCAGAGTTAAGATACCTTATACTTGTCTGTGCCTTGCTGGAGTTGTTTGAGCTGGGAGTCGAGTATAGTGAACTGTCGGGTGATGCTCTCTATCCGATGCGTGGAGGCCCGGTACTTTCGCTGTACTCTGAGTTGAAGTCGTTTTGTAACTCTGGCGTTGCTCTTGCGAGCTTATCACGTGTACTTTCTGTTGAGGAAACCAAGCAAAAAACATCAGCGTCATAAAGTTTAATGTTATTTTCTTTCAGTTATATAACCACCTTCCTAACAAACCTGAGCTAAAATGTAACAGCATGTGTAATGTACAAAGAGATGCTTACAATAAATAGTCTGCCGTCCTCCGCGATGGCGAGGAATACTGGAGCTGTCGACGTTCCGTTCAGACCTGAAAAGAAATACAAGGTGAATTCAAGGACAGAGTTTTATCCTGCAGACTGAGGGACAAGGACAGTGCTGTGAGCGTCAGTCCAGAATTACACTGGAGAGTAAAAAAAAAAACCTGCTAGAAAGCGAGCTGAAGAGGGGTTACACAAACTACACATTTTTCAAATTTACTAACTGGTGGGTTGTTTTAACTAATCAACCACACTAGCTGATTAGGTCAGTTGCTAAACTAATGATCGAGTGGTTGGTGGACCGTCTAAATTACTATTCAACTTAATCATCTCACCGAGTCGGTCAACAGTTGGACTACTAGTCACCTAGTTGGGGGGGTTGTCCAAGCGTCTGAACTCCCTGACCTCACTAGCCGTCTCGGTCAGCTGTTGAACTACTATTCCTTGTTGGTGAGCTGCCTAAATGACTATTCATCTAATTGATCTCACAGACCAAGTGTGTCAACTGTTGGACTACTAGTTGGAGGGTTGTCTGAATGCCTATTCAATGATTGGACCTCACTTACACAACAGGTTGGCTGTTGGACTTATAATCAACTAGTTGATGGACTGACCTTACTAGGGTCATCAAAAGTACTGACCGGTACTGAAAATTTAAAAGCGTCCATTTCAAATGCTCCTGTAATAACTAACTACCTCACTAACCGACTCATCTGTTGTTAGGGGCCATTCAAACAATGCGTCTGTGTCTAAAACAGGTTTTAAAAAAAAGTGCAACGCAGAATTTCTTCTTGGTCATGTTGTAGTCAAATGAAACCTTTGCCATGCCAACTTGCGACTGTAAACAATAGCTCCAGCGCTTACCCGCCTCTGGAGTCTTTTGATTGGTACACTGTTTTGGAATTGACATTGATTAGCTGGCACGCTGAAGCGTTGAGATTCTTTTAACTTGCCAGGCGTCTTAAAACGCAGTCGAAAGACACAACGCAATGGTGACACCGTCCATCTAGTGCAGGGTGTCAAACTCCGTTCCCAGAGGGCGCAGCACTGCAGAGTTCAGGTCCAACCCTGCTCTAACACACATACCATGTAGTTTTCAAATTAGCCTAGAGGACCTGATTAGCTGGGTCAGGGTGTGTTTAATTAGGGTTGGAACTAAACTCTGCAGCACAGCGCCCTCCAGGAACTGAGTTTGACACCCTGCTCTAGAGTGTTTACATAGAAGAACAATGGAAAAGTGGCACATTGGGTTGAGTACTAGAGTACTAATCAAACAGTTGACAGTGTGTCTGAACTACTATTCAACTAACTGACCTTACCAACAGACTAGTCTGGTTGTTGTACTACTAACGGCTAGTTGGTGTGATGGGCTCTCTGAACAACTATTCAAGTATCAGTCTAACAACCAACCTACGAGGATAAATCAACTAGCTAGTGGGTTGTCTGAACAATTATTCAGCTAACTAACCAACTGCCAGTTTTTGGACAACTAATTGATTAATTGGTGGGGTGGGCTGTCAGAGCTGCTATACAAGTAATAGTCTTCACTCAACCACTAGGTTGTTGTTGGACTATTCAACTAGTTGTCTGACGATTACCAGCTAATGACTTTCCTAACCTAATGTGGTTGTTGGACTAAATATCTGATTGGAGGCAGCTTGAATAACTATAACTAAACTTCATTTAGCTACTAAATTATTTATTATAACAAACTATTTTTTTAGCTGTTTGTTTACTAAGCAACATACAGACATACACTACTTGAGATCAGAATCATAAAACACTTTCAAACATTTCTATCGCAGATCTAATCTAGACTAGATTCAAGTGGGACAAAAGTTTATCCGTTTACTGCTGGGTACTTTCTGAGCTCATAACCCTTGACATCATAAATGATTCAGAGAAACTGATCTGCACCTGGGCTCCGATGCTTCGTCGTGATGTCACAGGGTTTCCTCTGGTCCAAGCCACGGTCTTCATCAACTCTCCTCTCCTTCTTCATGTCCGCTCTCGGTCCCTATCTTTCTCCTTGGACTTGTCTTTGTCCTTGTGTTTTTGGACTTCTTCTTTGACTTGCCATGCAGGGAGGGTTGGCTCTGGGTCTGAGACCGTCCATGCTGCTGTGGGCGGGGCGTGGAGCTCAGCCCTTCCTCTTGCTTGTGGAGCGAGGGCAGCGATGGGGGCTGACTCAGTGGCTCCGCCAGCCGCCTCCCTGACTTTCACAGTCTCGGCCGTTGGAGTCATTGCTGGCGTCCGAAAGGGGTCGAAGGGTGGGGATCTCCAAGCGGAGGAAGTGGGAGCTCGGCAGCGTCTCTGCTGATTGAGAACTAGAGAGTCTCTCCCATTGGACAAGCTCAGCTTGCCGTTAATGAGCCCTGTAGACTTGCCGGCTAGATCGATATTCTGGGTTTCTTATTGGCCAGGGGATCGATGAACTCTGCAGGTCGTTTCTGTTGGACACGAGCAATGATTGTTTGTAAAACTGGGGACGGTTTAAACAGTCAAATATTAAATAGCGATTCAATTTCAACATTTTAGAGGCAGAGAAATTGAAATTTAAGTATCATTACATTTTGGTCAAAGATTATGAAAATATGAGGTGGAGGATTTTGAAGAAATATTATGAAGAAATGTGGGAGCAGGAAAGGATTAACCCTTGAATGTTTCCTCAAGCTAAGCAGATCCGTCATAACTGGCTGCAAAAGGAAGCTGACCTGAGAGGCGAGCTGCTGGCTGGCTCTTTGTGCGGCTGACCGGGACTCTCCCCAGACACAGGCCCACTGCTCTGAGGCTTACACAGTTTTCTGCAGGGAGCGAAAGACAGACAATCATCAGTTTTAAAAGAGCCAAGGAACTGCTTCAGTGAGATCCAAAAAAACCTGAATAATCCAGAGAAGTGCTGTGGATTGTGCTGCAAATGTAGGATCATTAATTGGTTTGCAAGTGGAACAGAAATATAAAAGCATGCAATAGGTTTGATAGCAACACAACTGACCGTTCAAGGCCCAGAAAGATAGTAAGAACATTGTTAAAAAAGTCCATGTGACATCAGTGGTTCAACCATAATGTTTTGAAGCTACAAGAATACTTTGTGTGTGCAAAGAAAACAAAAATAATGACTTTATTTAATGATTTCTTCTTTTCTGGGTGTCACATGGACCATTTTAATGATGTTCTTACTACCTTTCTGGGCCTTGAGCTATCAGTTGCATTCTATCTATGCAGGGTCAGAAAGCTCTCGGTTTTCATCAAAAATATCTTAATTTGTGCTCTAAAGATGAACAAAGGTCTCACAGGTTTGGAACTTCATGAAGGGGAGAAATTAATGACAGAATTTCCATTTTGGAGGAACTATCCCTTTAACTCTAATAAGGAAATTCTGACGGATAATAGACAATATTTGACATTCATTAGTCCCATCTGAACCTGCCAAGAGCGTCTTTTTGAGAAAGTTTTATTTGATTACTAATAACAAGATGCTGGTTACACAAATATTGTCCATGACTTGTCAACAACATTTTTGACTAGTATTCATGAAGACCAAACCAGATGAAGCCGTTTAAGGAACTCTGGAAGAAACAAAATAAACTGGCCTTAATAAGATACTAACTGGTGTGATATACCAGTTAAAACAATACGACACCAAAATATGTCAAGCACATATACATACAAATTACGTTTGTGCTGTTATGTGAAACACCACCACATGGTAGAGAATATGCACTCAATCACTTTACACAATTTAGTTATCCATAGAAATTTGCATATTTTAATGTCAAATGCATTAAGTGCACTTAAAGGGATAGTTCAGCTAAAATAAAATAATAATTTACTCACCTTCAAGTTGTTCCAAACCAGTTTTTTTTTTTTTTTTTTTTTCATCTTTAACACTAAGACAAACATTTTGAAGAATGTTGGTAACCAAATAGTTGCTGGTAGCCACTGACTTCTATAGTATGGAAGAAATATACTACAGGCTACCATCAACTGTTTCTTCAAAATGTTATCTTTTTTTACTTCAGCAGAAAAGAGAAACTCACACAGGTTTGGACCAACAAGGTGATGACAACTTTCATTTTGGCAGAACTACCAGCGTTAAAACATTTAATGCCATCAAACATAAGTTTATAATGCTGCTTGAGGTTTGTATGTCAACAGGGGCAGTATGACATGGGCCAATGCATCCCTAACAGCAGGCCCCACCTCCAAGGATAAACAGACAGGGGACTATGCCTGAGAGTAGGAGGCATGAGTCGATACGGTCGCCATCGAACTGTGTGTGCCCATGACGGCCGGACCTTGGACCCGTGCCACCCACACACATGGATCAGCATGTGCTGGAATAAGGTTGCATCACTACCCTCCTGACTGCATACAGCCACGGCTCTTCTGTGACAGCCTGGCATCCGCAACCAGATGGGAAAGTGGGTGGGTGCGAAGGAGGGGGTGTATGGGCGTAAAGGCCGTCAGCTGATAAGCATCGCCACCGGGTTTCAAAGTGCAAGCGGTGGAGTGTGTTCCACCTGGGTGTTGGGTTTGTTTCTGGCAAATATTTCCATTTTGTTTTGAACGGATATCACAACACCATGTTCTCGCCAGTCTAGCGCAGCAGCACGCCTGTCTAAATTTAGCTTCCAGGGGCCAGTCTTCCTGCCAGAGTTCATGGGAACCCAGACTTCTCCATGTAGAGCCAACAAAGAGCTCGGAGAACAAGGGTGAATGCAGTTGTACAACTCCTACAGTGGGCAAATAAAGGTTCTTGGAAGTATTGTGATCAACTGGTGCCCTATATACCAGCATCAAATTGTATAAATTTTGTTATGCAAAACACTACTGAATGGCAGAGAATGAATACTAGAGAATGAATTTTTTTTTTTTTTAAATGACTTTTCCATAGAAGTGTGTATATTGGTGTATAAAATATATACCCAAGCTTGAAGTACCACCTTCATTTGATGATAAAACAAATATTGAAATGTGAAGAATTTGATTTAAATTCTCTATAATTTAATTAAAATATAATTATATTCTATTCTATAATTAAACGCTTTCACTGTAAGGAGCAAAAGAGTCCTTAAATTTTACTGCATAATCTACATGTATAAATAAATTTGGAGTTGGAGCCAAAATAAAACAACTTAAAATAAAATAATCTTTTAAATAAAATAAAGCAATAAATAAATAAAATACATTAGAGGGTCAAAAAAAAAAAAAAATTAAAATTAAAAATACAACTTAGTTTCATAAATTAATACCAAGGGAAAACCTATACATTAGAGTATGAATAAAATTTAAATAAAAATAAAAATTATTAATAAGAAATAAGTCACATAAGATTAATATTTAAATAAAACAAATCACTTAAAATACACCAACTAGTTACATAAAATTACCAAGAGAAAAGAAAACATCAGGATTAGGATTCAAAATCAAATAAAATAAAATAAAGATCACTTAAAAAAAAATTAACACCTAGTTACATGTACCTTTTTTTTTTTGCTTTGAATTATGTATTAACACATCAGCAGTGCAAGTCAAAATAAAATGTGCAAATAAAAATAACTGAAAATAAAAGAAAAACTAAATTAAAATCACTTAAAATAATAATTATAAAAACACTATATTACATTTATTCAAAGGAAAAAAAAAAAGATTTACTGTAAATGTGAAGCTTACCGTACTAGAATTCTCTTCAGAATCTGCTGGTCCACCCTCAGTATAACCAGGCCAGTCCTTCTGAACTTCCTTAAACAAACAATCCTTCAATGTGAAGGTGCTGTCCTTACTATTCAGGTTAGCCACCTACACCGGGCCAGAAAACACAGCAAAAATAAAACCAGGCTTAAGCCTTTGGCTTTCTAAAAATAAGAGTACAAGCATTGCCTTTTAACACCAGTGCAGAAAAACAAACCACACTACAACGGCCTGCTGACAGCCTGTGTGTTATATACTCGCTTTACGGGGCTGAGCTTGTTTGTCTATGGAATGACAAATGTGTCTAGGTTGAGCCATTATGTCTAAGCAGAGGTCAAAAACATGACTTTGAACGGTTCAAACAAACTAAATGAGTCATAAACCAAAACCACAACTTTGAAAGAGGTTCTTGGTTGCTCTGGCTATGCTCAGAATAGTATACTTGCGCTATATGTACAGTATGTATATCATGTGTGCATCTCTATGTTACTGAATAAAATTATCACTGCTTCTGAACCTGTTGCAGGAGGCTGTCCAGCGCCTCCTTGTCCTGGGGAGACAGGCGTCCTGGTGAGCCGCACCAGGAGTTGGGTTTCTGGTAGGGTTTAGGGCCAGTAAATGCACCAGCCGTTCCCTCAGTGGCTGGCGGCTCTTCTTCTGACTGCTGGAGATGATGACCGGCCGTGAAGTCCGTCTCGGCGCGCCACATCCGACCTCCCATTATCGGCTTCGGATCTGTACACGCTTCCCTGAACAGCCAAGGGAAGAAGAAGAAAAATGAGGTTATGTAATGAGGTCAAAAGGCGTTTGATTAAATGTTAAATGAACAGACAAGCATTCACTGCACATGTGTAGACACTTTTTAAACTGCACTTTTAATGATTAAAATAATCTAAACATTCTGCAAAAATGACTTTACAGACTTAATCTTACAGATACAAAATACAGTAACAACTACCCAATACAAACATAGCTAAGACATTATAATGAATTAATAATGACATTAAATGTTTAATTAGTCTTACATGTTTACTTTGGCAAAATGTATGTATAGTGTTATTAAAATATTAAATAAAATTGTATATAAAATGTAGAATATATAGAAAAAGAAAATTAATAATTTATTCATAAATGAATGGTTTTGGAGCCACATTCAGCAGTGTAAAACTAAATACAATTATATATTTCCAATTTTATATTTTAAAATTGAATTTGTAATCTAAAAACTATTATATATTTAAATATTATATATATTTTAAAATAGTTTATAGATTACAAATTAAATTAATACTTTTAAAATGAATTATAAATATATATATTTCAAATATATAAATTATATAAAATATATGCTTGGGGAAAAAGGTAATTTATTTATTTATTTAATTCAAATTCACTTGTTTTAAACTATTTTAAAAATATAAAGATTTCAAATATATAAATAACGGTCTTCTTTCACTACTGCTGAATGTGGCCCAAATCAAAAAAAAATTTAAGTTAAAATTATACATTTATTATTCATCTATTTGATTTCAAACAAATATATAATTGACATTTTAAATAATAAAATTCTAATTTGATCAATTTTATTAAAAGTAACTTTCTTTCTTGTATATAAATTGTCAAATTTAATAAAATTGTTTACACATTTATGATTCACTTATTTGGACTTAAGAAAAGATTCAGCAGTGGTTTTAACTAATTACATTTTAAATATATATATATATTTTTAAATATATAAATTACTTGTAACATTTTAAAATAAAATCATTATTTATAAAATACATTATAAATAATAAAAAAAAAGTTAACATTAAAATAACTTATTTAATAAATATAGTATCTTAAGTATTATATAATATTCAATTATTCATTAAATATATTATTCAGGTTTGAGGGGAAAAGAAACTTATTTGGGCCATTTTTATTTTAATTTTTTTGCACAGCCCGTGTGTGACTTAGCACTCTGGATCAGTGGGAATGTATTGAGCTGATTGATTTTGCTCATTAAATGTCTTTGGTGAACGCTAGTGTTTGGTAATGATAGTTTTGTGCGAGTTAGCAGAGTTCTCTGTATAATATCTTAGGCAGTGAGCACTGCAACAGACAGTTTATAAATTATGTAGCAGCTGCAGTTCCAGACATGTGGAGACGCACTGGCTCTAATCGCCCTTCCACCTGTCTATGCACACTACGTGTAAACAGATCAGATTTTGACCAGCTGGCGGCCGAGGAACGTGGAGGCCGAGATGCGTCAAACCTACCGCACGTATCTCCGCCGCGGCTTGATGCGATGGCTCCACGGCTGCGGGTTTCCTCCTCGGCCTGAGCCATGCTTTGCCTGGCTTTCTGGTAGGAGTCGTCCGTGGCACACCGTGATTTTGTCCTGGATCCCTCCCAGGCAGTCCAGCTGTATGCTCCCTTCACTGGATAGAGACCAAGCTGTCAGATACTGACTACACCACCATCTCACCAGTTATCCACTTTCAAAATGTGTCACCATGGCTCATTTACAGCCCAGGTGGAGGGATGGCGTCCTCTAAGAGAGAGCTTTCTTACAGCCGGCTCATCCACCTTGAAACCCAGCCAGCGCCTCGAGCGGTTTGCTCTGAGCCTGGAAATACTGGGAGTCAAAACATCTGATCACAGTCAAGGCACAGAGTGTTTTCCCAGCACGCCTGTGCAAAACAGCTTATCTGCAATATAGGCCGCGTCTGCAGGTTTCTGAAATAGTCAGAATTAAGTCCTGCATAGTTTAGCAGTGGCTGACAGACATCACGATATTGAGCGGTGTTGCCATCGCATCTGTTCATTGTCAAAATAAAACACAGTCAGCCAAACATATCAATTTAAAGAGTCTGTAGTATAACTAGTCTACAGCTGCTGTTATGCCAAGCCATTTTGTGCATATGGAGGAGTGATTTTTTTTCTGTTGATATCGAATCACATGAAGCCTAGTCTACATTATAAATAATAGTTTAACATTTAAATACATTGCGAATATGAAAACATTGATTTGTGCTGAAGAGAGAGGATCGTTAGCCAACGGTACTTTCAGTTTTGCTTGGTTTTGGTTTCTTTAGCTTTATATTTTTTCATTCTTGATCTGTTCTGCATACGTGTTACATTTAAATGATTTGTTTTGGAGTGGGGAACTAGGCTATGATTATAGTGTTCATACATTTATACATTTATATATTTTGGTATTATTCACTCTCTCAAGTGGTTTAAGCTAGCACCAATCAATAATGAGGTGATTTTGAACTCAAAGCTGATTGGTCAATAATATGTTGAGGATCAATACATAATCTACAAATCATGTCCTAAATACATCTACATAACCCATATCGCTCCATCTTTATGCATGCACACACGGTCACGATCTAATGCACTTGGTTAATGCCGCTCTTTAAAACAAATACGGAGCATAAAATGCCAAATCTGACATTTTCGGAACAGGATTCGGATGTTGTGAGAATGAAAAGGTTGACTAGAATAAAATTTGTGATTATAGTCTAACATCAGTTTTTTTGATCAAATATATAATGGATTCTCATGATCAATATAATTATGTCCATTTGTGCTTTAATGACAAAAAAAAAAAAAAAAAAACTAATTGTTTATAAGTGAGTGCAGACACTGATTTTTTTTTTTTTATGGTAATTCATTATAATAGATAATTCTTAAATAAAAAAATTAAATTAAATATTATATACAAACACTATATAAACTATATGACATTTCTACCAAAATACATTTGGTTTGTAAGGTCAACTAATGACTTGATCTAGAATTTCTGTTGTGTGTTTTTTTTTTTTAACTTTAAAATCGAATTCAAAATATGAAATGTGCATAAATATTGTAAATTAATAAATTATGGAAACAGTAGAGATAAAACAAATTTGTTTTGTTTTCCAAAGTTATCCACTTAAATCTTATACATTTACATTATTCTATTCTATTCAAAGAATCCTAAAAAAATAAATAAATCAGGGTTTCCACAAAAATATTATCAGTAAATAATGTTTTCAAAGTTTCTAGAGAAGAAAACAAAGAAAATCACATTATAATGATTTTGAAGGATGCACTGTAGAAAAAATTCAGCTTTGAATCATAGGAATAAATTACATTTTTAAAATTATTCAGTATAGAAAAAATATTTTACGTGTAATAATATTTTACAATATTACTTTTTACTTTATTTTTGATCAAATAAATGCAGCCTTAGGTGAGCATAAAAGGCGTTTCAAAAAAAAATAAATAAATAAATTTGTATCCACCCCAAACATTTGAACAGTAGCATAAATTTATACATTTTTTTTAAATTATAATTTAATCAATGATACTTTTAATTAAACAAACTCACTAGTCGACCTGATTAACCAAACTAAACTGACATCTGCATAGAGATGGGTGATACTCAGTTCTGGTAGAGATTTTGGACTATTGTTTGTATCAGCAGTTAGAGCGTGCGTTGCTCTGCTACGTGGTCACAAAATGTATCGATTTGCATGTGTTTTAATCTTTGTGGTTTAAAACAGTGATTTAAGTAGCTGAAAGGCAATCAGCAGCAAAGAGCTCATTTAGCTAAATGATCACACTGTCTGAGACCGTTTCTGAGCTGTCAGAGGTGCATGTATAGTTTCTTTTTGCTGCTTTATAGGCCTTGAATCATTAAATACACACACTTGTATACATGTCAAAATGCCCATCTTTGCAAGCATCCTCGTAAACACCATAATTTAGTTCTTAAGTGAAAGCAAACAGCTGAGAAAGAAAATGCATGTGTAACAGTAAATTGGATCAGGGCAGCTCTTAAAGTGACAGCAGTCTAATATTCCTGCTGTCTGTCATTCATGTTAATCAAACAACAGAAGAGAAAATCTCACTGCTTTTGACTAAATCACTTTTGTAACTTTAATTTTAAGAAGAAATATATATTTAATGTATACAGTGAAGAATATGCAGTGTATTTATACATTTGATTAAAATTTTATTTATACAATGTAGCATTTGTTCTACTGTAGTTTTATCCCCTATTCTTGTAATTCGTTTCTTATTCTCTTGAAATCCTGACTATTTCCGTGTCTTCAGTGAGCTTGTTTTATTTATTTATTTTTTTAATTTAGGCTAGTATTAGTTTTTTGTGATATCACTGGTGATCAGACCCCTGAAGTGTGATCCACTATCTTTATCATCATCGTATCAATGATCTCCAATGCGAGCACTTAACCCCAGACTGTCCTTGTAATAAGTGTACTTTCATTAGGTGCAAGCGTCAGCTAAAAGACAAACTGGCAAATTATGAGTCGGAACAGGCTGAACAGAGTGAAAAGTTGGACTAATTATGAGAAAGCCAGTGAAACATTAACACAGATCTACAACAAAAGGCCAATTCAACAGAAAGGGAGCAGTAATTGCATAACATTTTTTAACTCGACATCATAAGATTTAAAAGCGGTGTCTTTCATCTCACTGTGATGTTGAATAAAGATTGTGGCTTGAGATAAAACACTAAGGGAATCACAGAGTTCACAAGGAAACATTAGACATGAACTTCTGCTGACCCTCTGGTCTTCTTACGAACATTTGAAGACATTAACAGCAAGTGTGCATTTGGATTTCTCGTTTCTTCCTCATTTGGTTGGACAATTGGCCAAATTCAATTTCTTCTCTCTGTTCTGGTGTTAGGTCCAGTGCGGAACAGAGAAAGGAACAGATGGCTAGTAATGATGCCATGGGCCTTAATCACAAAGAGAGTTTTAACACTCAAACATCAGATCAACTGTTTTCATGGCAACATTTCCTTTGCAAATACAAACACACTTGTAAGAAGTCGTTACAGTATCTTGAGACGAGTAGTGAATCTGTCGAAATGGATCATGGTTTTATTTTTGCTTCTTACCTTGTAATATACTGCTGAATGCAGTCGAAGCTGCCCTGGGATTGTCCTTCCCACATTGGACAGGTAGAGCGTAAGCGTTCAGCAGATCATTTGGATTCTCTGACTGCGGTATTGAGATTTTCTGTTGACACAGAACAGAAGAACAGCCAATATAAGCACCGAGACAGCGAGAGAGGATCGCCTGTTACAAGGCGCTGCTTACAAAATGGTTTACACAGATTTACCTGTATTTTTTAGAATGAAGATAAATAAATAAAATACAAATTAAAATTAAAATATAAATATAAATATAAATGCATCAAAACAAATAAAAATAAATCTAAATATGAATAAAATATAGATCAAAATAAATATCTAAATGAACAAATAATTCCAAATATAAATCAAAATGAATAAACTAAAATGTATAAAATTAAAACAATTAAAATACATAAAATCTAAATACTATAAAAAAAAAAAAAGAATAAAAGAATATGCATAAATTAAAAAATATAAATGTAAAGAAAAAATCTAAATATACATAATCTAAAATAAATCTGTTAATGTAAATATAAATCAAAATATAAATCAAAAATATATATAGATCAAAATAAAACATCTTTATGAATATATAAATAGCCAAAATCAAAAATCAAAAATAAATGAATAAACTAAAATATATACACAATCAAATTAAATAATAAAATATATAAATAAATTAATAAATCTAAATGTATATAAAAAAAAATCAAATAGATACTCCAAATATGAATAAATTACAAACAAAAATATTAAATATATAAATCTAAATGAACATATAAAATGGATAAATAAAACTAAAATATAAATCAATTTAATATGTAAATGTAAAATAGAAATGAAATAGAAATATCAATAAACTAAATATTGATAAAAATCTAAATCTATAGGTCGAATAAAATATCATATAATATAACATTAATCTAAATACAAATCAAAATAAATGAAAAACAAATATATAAAATCAATAAAATATCTAAAGAAACCTCAAATATAAATATCATGTAGATTAAAATTTGATTGTTTGTTTTGTTTAGTCACATATATATACACTACATATAATACAACATCATATATATATATATATATAATATATATATACATATATATATACAATATCAATAGTATATACACATATAATATACCACATATATATACATATAACTTACACAATTATTATATTAATATTTATCACACAATATCATATATATACATATATATATATATATATATATATATATATATTATATATATATATATTATATATATATATATAATATATATATATATATAAAGTGACTAAACTAACAAACATAAACAATCAAAATATGAATTTACTAAACTGAATAAATTAAGTCATTCCAGTTAATATTAAAACAAAGCTTTTCCAACTGGTTTGAGATCACAGTAGATGGCATCGTCATCCATGAGTTTTCCTACAGTGACCAAACTGCAAATGCCTCATCTTTTAAAGAGCTGCACTTGACCACTTAAGACCACTGCTGTTTGTGGCCCTCGGGGCCTTCTGTAATCTCCTTAATGTGCAACCATACAGACCAACAGCTCCGGCTCCGCAGCAGCACACCTGAGAAGGCAGCAAACAACGCGTCTCAGGCTCGGCGTCAGGAGCCAAATTACAGCCATCAACTGAGCAGCAGCAGCAGCAGCTGCTGTCACGCACACATGCAAAGCTGAGAGCCGGCACTCATTTACAGCACTTTCCTGACACTTCGCTTTGTGTGACTGGCAACTCTGTCTGCCTTGTTAAATAAATGAAAAACACAACATTCACTGCATCCCAAGCAGGAACAAGAGAACTGTGAACTCAACAGGCGTGTGAGCTCCTGCACAGTAGACACTGTTACACAAGCAGCAAGCAAATCTCCTTAAACTCCACTAAAACATACCTTTAACAGAGAGCAAAACTATGACCATGATGATAAACTCATTTAAAGTGTAGTAATTACATAAAATTATATTAGTATTATATACAATTACTCTATTAATTTTAATTTATCGCTTTACATTTACATAATTCACATTTTACATAATTCACATTTTACTATGATGTTTTATTTAAAATTGACAGTTGTCAATTAAGAAACAAATTAAAATAATTTGGCATGCATCTTAATGTACATAAGTATACACTATAACAAAAATAACATTTGATTTAAATACAATAAGTATTTTATAAAATATTACTACAAGAGAGCATCAGTTATCAATAAATCATTTAATTCTTTGATCATTTACATTATATATGACTTCAATTATACTACTACCATTAATAATAATAATAATAATAATAATAATAATAATAATAAACAATAACATTTTATATAAACTTTAAATAACAATATACTATAACAAAATGTTATATAAACAACATTTAAGTACTACATAAATTATTATTATTCCTACTATTACATAAGAGTGTCAGCTTTCAATAAATTAAATTGAATTTATTAATAATTAACTTATACATAATTTCAATTAATAATACTAATACTACTAATAACACATACAATTCTATAATTAAAATATTAAAGGGTTTATTACATTAAATTATTATTAGTATTATAATTAGTTATTACTATTACAAGAACTGGTTATCAAACTCTGAATTTATTGATCATATACATTATATGTCAAACAACTGTTAATAATAAACAAATACATTTTATATATATATATATATATATATATATATATATATATATATATATATATATATATATATATATATATATATATATATATATATATATATACCATAATTAAGTTCAAATAATAATATCCAACACGATGCTATAAGTTGAAATATTTTTTTAAAACCATTTATTTCTATTATTGTTACAAATTCAGTTGATTAATTACCAAATTCATCAGTTTTACCAATTAATCATACCAATTTTTTAATTTCATTTTATATATATATATATATATATATATATATATATATATATATATATATATATATATATATATATATATATATATATATATATATATATATATATATATTTTTTTTTTTCTTCATTTGATTGAAAACACAGTACATTTACATACTAAATACTTGATAAAAATACGCTGGTAATTTCAAGCACCATTCCTGTGTGTGAGCTGGCATTAGAGGCGGGCCAGTGGCCCTGACCGGGCTGGAGGATCCCTGCAGCCGGGACACACTGTCTCCGTCTCTCTCACACACACACAGTGTTTACCCAAGGTTCCTCACCTGCGTGTGGCCTGCAGGTGGCCAACTATAAATAACAGGCGTGTCCGAGGGCTCCCTCAGCTCACGCTTCCTCTCTTCACACTCCGACACAGAGATTCAACAAGCAAAGATCAGCTCTGCCACTTACAATCCACGATTTATATTAGCAGTTCTGCCTTTCCTTTTGTTGTGTATTATTACCTGCCTTGGCTGAAACTGTGCAGCTTTAGCCGTTAATATTGCGATTCTAATTTCTTCATTCAGAAAGCATGAGACAGCTCCTAACTTCAGTTTTAGATGTGTGTGTGCTGAGAGAGGAAAAAACCCCACAAAAGGAGGAAGAGCTTGCGTCACAGCCCAAAACATGCGCACTTCAAAGTGTGAAATCCAGTCTGATTACAGTCAGTGCTAGTAACTTTTAGCGTGGAGGGGCTAAAACTACTGCCTCAATCCACGGGAACAAGCGGTGATCTGAGAATAGATCGAAGAAAAAACTTCAACTTAATTCCCAAGCTATCCCCATACAGTCAGTCGTGATCATTACATCTTGAATTCATGTAACAACTAACTGATAACTGATCATGTTAACATTAATTAAATGCATATTTTATTCATTACAAATATTAAATTGCAAATAATTGTCTAAAATTAGTCATGACAATAACAATTAGTGAATAAAATAACTAGTCATTGTTACAAGTGACTTCAGGCATCATAAAGTACAGAATGAAAAATGGATATTCATTTGTTAAAGATTAAAGGAATAATCACTGTTAAATGTAAAGGATTGTTTTGAGTATTGTTAGCAAGGCTACATTTATTTGATACAAAATGCAGTAAAACAGTAATATTGCTAAATGAGTTACAATTTTATTTACTTTTAATCAAAAGAATTACATAGATGTTTATAAATTAACTTACATTTATCAAAACTTTTTTAAATCATCTATTACTTCTTTAAAATTCAATTTACATTACTGTCTGAACATTTGGGATCAAATTTTTTTTTTTTTTTTTAAGTCTCTTACGCTCACCAAGGCTGCATTTATTTGTATTTTATTAAAATGCAGTAAAACAGTAATAATGGGTATTATTATTATTATTATTTTATTGTGATTTCAATTTTATTTACTTTTAAATAAAATAATTACATGTATAAATTTTATAAATTAAACTTAAATTTACTCAACTTTTTTTTTATTACTTTATTAAATTTACACTATTTTTAAAAATTTGGGGTCAGTATTTTTATGTTTTGAAAAGTCTTGTGCTCTCAAGGCTGCATTTATTAAAATGCAGTAAAACAGTAATATTATGAAATATTACCATTTTATTTTAATTAAAAGATTTAAATAGATTTTTATTACAAATTAACTAAACTTTTCTTAATTAAATTTACACTACTGCTCAAAAATTTGTGCCATTATTTTTTTGTGTGTGTGTTTAAAGTCTCCTATGGCTCACAAAGGCTGTTTTATTTGATTAAAATGCAGTAAAATCATTAATATCAGTAAAGATTTTAGCAAATTAAAATAACTACTTTGTATTTGAATACATTTTAAAATGTAATTTATTTCGTGACGTACAAGCTGTATTTTCAGCATTATTACCTCAGTCTTTCATGTCACGGATCCTTCAAATCAATCTATCAAGCTGATTTGTTGATAAAGTAACATCAATGTTCAAAACAGTTGTGTGCTTACAATCATTGTGAAAACTATACTAAATTGAATTTATTTATTTTTGTATTTATAGTGTGTTTTCCATAATTGTTATTTTAGTGTTTTATTTAAATTAACAAATTAGTATAGAAATAAAATAGTCATTTATTATTTTCAGCAAAACATGAAAATAATGACTGTTCTTATTGGTATTTGCCAGAACTTTTCTTGCTCTCACTAAAGAAAGAAGCGTCGTTTGAAAAGACATGAGCGAGTAAATGACAGATGTGTCATTTTACTGGCTGAAAGTTTTGGAAAGCGATACACCATAAACGTCACCTTTCCAAATCAAATAACACAGTGGTTTTGTTTGGCTGCCTGTACAATCTGCGTCGTGTCTGCATGTTTACATAAGATTCGAGAGAAGTTTAAATGGCTCGAGGCAGACAAACCACATTCTTCAACATGAGATGCAGATAACAGCAACATGAACATTTCTTGGGCTGTTCACTGTCAGGTCTGGGGTGAGCTGGGCGCATTAAAACCAAACTAAAAAAAAAAAAAAACCATGTGGGTTCTGATTTCAAGCGAGGAGGAAATGTCTAATGCCAGCGTGGGCTGTGTGTTCACAGCTACAGACTAATCTTAAGACACTTCCTGTCTTATAGGTCCAAGAAAGTGGAGATAAAACACACCTGCGGATCCATACTGATGGCTGTCTGTGACTCGATGCTGATTTTGCAACAACAAGCAGAGGATATTGTGGTTACTGCGATGGATGACTGTGTAGCAGGAAGTCCTCAGAAGTCTCAGTGCTTTAGCATTACCTTCACAACCAGGATACTTCACCAGAACTGGGAGAGTCCGGGTTCACAAGGTCTCTGCTCCATGATGGAACAGACAATCAATGTTTCAAGTGGTTTACAGCCACAAAACAAGCACTTTAAAATAAAACTGCATACTCACCCCTTGGCTTCCTGTGAATCCTATTAGTGGTTTAGCAGTCAGGCCCTGCAAAAAACAAACAAAACAAGACAAATGAATCATTTATCAGAAATGAAAATAAAAAACTAAACAGCATTAGCATCCAAATTTACTTGTGTATATACACATTCTTATTTATATTTATTTCATGAATACGTAGATTAACTTATGTAATTAAAATTCTGGTATATATCAATTAATTCATAAGTAACAAAAATAATTTATATAAGTCATTAAAATATTACGGTTTCTAAAAGCATTAAAGAGCAGGTTCATATGGTATTTGAAAGCATCCTAATATTGTGTTGGAGTCCCTACAACAGGTTTAAATGCATCTAAGATCAGAAAAGCGTTGTCATTTTCTCAGAATATACATTTAATATTAGAATCGTTTTTCAATGATTTGAAACCTATTCGTTCGAAGCAGTTCTGGGCTTAGGTCTGTAAACTCCTCCCTCCATAAGCCTACTCTGCTCTGATTGGTCAGCTGGCCAATGTCTGTTGTGTCGGTCTTTCCGTATACAATACGATGTCGAAATGAAAGCGCCGGAGGATTACTTTATTTTAACAAAGATGCTATAAGCTTACCTTATTAACCTTATTAATTTGAGCCTGAGACAGAGGGATGATAAAGATGCAGTCGCTCAACCGGAAACTCCATCACAACCGACTTGATCAGGGCGTTTCTTGAGTGGGAAGTTTACACTTTGTGTGTGGCACTTTACATGATGTCTTCACATCATCATCATCTTTCAACAATGAAAACAAAACTTACTTTCACCTAATGCGCATGTCGATTAATGAAATCGTAATAAAATCACATTTGGCGTCTGCGATTTCTAAATCAGCTTTATAGCATGATTTTCCGGTCCGACCTCCCGCGTATGCTATCCGATCAATCAGAATGCAAGCGCACCTAAGTGGAGCTGAGAACAGGACGGACTGGGCATATGCCTAACTCCAGGTTCCTCGCTCTGTCTGTGATGCATATTTTTCCGAGCCCATGTTAATGGATCAAGAGCTTCACACTGCACCGGTAAAAGATGTGAACAGAAAAGGTTAGAAATAGAAAGGTCCGAAAAGAATGAATATCTAGCGCATGAGCACAGAGAGTTGTGAGTGAGTGAGAGGAGACATGTTTTAAGTGTCGCCTCTCTCCGATGAAGCAGCGTGTTCGAACCGGCGTGTCTGGTTTTGTGACAAAGCAAAGAAAATCTGCGTCGAACAGAGATTAGGCTCGCGCATTATTTTAATGTGCTTGGCGTTACAATAGCGCCTTGCTGCTCTTCTGCGCCATACATACTGTATCGCACTGCAGCGCAGATGCGTTGTGAACTTGGCAATAAATATATTTTTAGCACCTGAGGCACCGCTACAATGAGCTCTATGAACAATGCATGGAGAGAAAAAACAACAACAACAACAAAAAAAAGCCCTGGACCAGAGATTTTTTTTATTTTATTTATTTTGCCATGTGTCTAGACATTTTGTTTGACATCTTTACTTAGTGATTATTTTGACTCATGTCTGTTCTAGAGGCATGTTACAACTTTTGATAAAGCTCTCATTGGTTTTCTTTTGGAAATATGTTTCAAATTTATACTGAATGCATTTATGACTGTAAAGCATGTCTGTGATGCGTCAAAATCGTGATTAAAATTGAAAATCACAAAATTGATCAAAAAATCGTGATAGTTTTTTTGTCCATATCGCACAGCCCTAATTTACATATTTTATAAACCTTAAATACTGTATATTAATGTAAACATTTAAATACTAATGTAAATAAAATGACAGGATCTATAAATTGCATTGATTTTTTTTAAATGACCGTTTCTCAACTTATTCATTAATTTTCTTAGGTAATCTAATAATATTTGATATAATATAAATGGAGTTAAAATTTAACTTTTATGAAATAATTTTTGAAAATGCATTGTGTACATGGATTAATTTTATACTTTTATAAAATGCATATTTAAAAACTTGTACATATATCACCCTGACTGAAGTACAGTAAATTTATAGTAAAATTATTCTAGACATCAAGCACCGTTCAGGAGGAGAAAAGATGAAATGAGGAATCATAACTGGATTTGTGTTTTATGCATTTCAAGTTAACAAGCATTGGCATTTCCATTAGTCAAAGCAGTTTAAATTTACAAGACCTCTCAGATTCTTCAAGAAGGAATCAAGCCAATAAACACATGAAGCTGCTTGATCAACACTAGAAATGCAGCAGAAACCTCTAGCAAGTGCGCATAATACACCCTTGAAACCACGTCTGGTATTTCAGATGTCAAACAGGACGCCAAGTGCAATAAGAGGAGCGCTTTCAAGTAATTCCCAGCTTGAGCCATGTGGTCTGTTTCCCAATATAAAGAGCTTTAGATCAGGCTAGAGCAGCTTCAGCAGGCACTCAAAAGACTGGAGAATGTGCCAAGAAAACAAAAAAACAAAACAAACAAACACCACAATGAAGTCAACAAATCAGACCCATGGCACTCAGTGAAGTCTAGTCTATGACATTTATATAGAGCGATCTGGGACAATTACGCATTACAAGGAAACTACGTTCGACTACATGTCCTTGAGTAGCGTGAGACTACTTGAACATGAAAGGTTCAACTCCGCTATCAGTGTCTAAAGCAATCATGCCACCTACGATCCACTTCAGACTAAAATGCATCTTTTATAGACAAGTATTCCAGGACATCAAAGCAATTTCAGTAAACAAGCTAGGTGCATCTCGGGCTCGGGCCTGAGCCACTTATTACATTAATGTCAGGCGGAAAAGGCGAGTTCTGCTCCATTGAATGGCCAATCAAAGCGACTGAATCTCAAACAAGGTGCTTTGGCCTAATTAGTGAGTCAGATGAGCTGAAAACCGTCTGGCTGGATGAAATCAAACTGAATTTCAGAGAGGAGAAAAAAAAGACAACAACAACAACAAAAAAAAGCCTGAGAAGATCTGGTCTGGTTAGTCGCACCAGTCACTGAGGACTCGTTTCTTGGAGAGAAGTGTTTCTCAAACCACGAGTGTAAACAAAGCGTGTTGCACTTCCTTTGTTGGATAATGCCACTGAGGGGAACAAAAAAAAAAAAAAAAAAGGAAACTGTAAAGAAAAGCGAGAGACTGTACCAGCGGGAGGACTGGAGGTGTTTGGAGTGACAGTAAAGATTTTTTAAGATGTCAGCCAAACAGATCCCACCAGACTAGCATGTAACTATGCATAATTAATGGTTTAGGGCTTGTTAAAGTCTAAATTTACACTATTTGTGACACTGGACTACAAAACCAGTCTTAAGTTTCAATTTTTCTAAATTGAGATCTATACATCATCTGAAAGCTGAATAAAGAAGCTTTCCATTGATGTATGGTTTATTAGGATGGACAATATCTGGAGAGATACAACTATTTGAAAATCTGGAATCTGAGGCGCAAAATAATCTAAATACTGAGAAAATCGCTTTAAAGTTGTCCAAATGAATTCTTAGCAATGCATATCACTAATCAAAAGTAAGTTGATATATTTACAGTAGGAAATTAACAAAATATCTTCATGGAACATGATCTTTACTTAATATCCTAATGATTTTGGCATAAAAATTAGATAATTTTGACACAAACAGTGTTTTTTTTTTTTTGCCATTGCTACAAATATACCCCAGCGATTAAGACTAGTTTTGTGGTCCAGGGTCACATTTACTTTAACACACACTGCTAGAGGTGAACAATTAACCCATGCAAGAAGGGTGGGATATGTCCAAATCTAATCCATATGATCCATTTAATTTCACGGTAACTATATGTCTCGATGTAGCCTAGTTAAGTTTTGCTTTAAATGAGGTCTTTATGTTATTACAATTTTTGATACCATATACAAATGAAGGTTATATCTTGGAAAAGAAATGAGCTGACAAACATTAGTATAATTTTACATTTGTAGCGTAATAGCAAGTTATTTATTTTCCAAATTACAGTGAAAGTCTTGTTACAATAGTAATTTCATATTTCAAAATTTTATAACACCTATTATTATTCTTCTTTAAAGTAATATTGATATTAATCTCATATTTTATTAAATTACTCAATTATAAACAGATCAATAATGGTTTCCAAAAGTGTTTATGGACTTTAATTAATTTGCTAAATTGTTCAACCCTACAAACTAGCACAGCAAACAAAGATAAAAATCTCAAATTGCTAGCCCTTCTTAACTAAAATTCCTATTAGTTGGCCATTGCAACCTACTTTAATATATTTCATAATGTCTTACTACATAGTATGTTTCAGGCTTTCAAATCAGCTTAAAGGTCATCTTAAATCAGATAATGAACATTTATTGTATAGTAACAGCATCTGTACAATTTAGCTCAAGATTTTCACTCTTATCTCAGCTGAGAACATTCACAAGTCAACATGACTTAGTCACAAAGCAGGTAATGAAAAAAAAAAAAAATTAGACGCAACCTGGTCACCATCTCATCCTATCCTAGCTGAAATTGCAAGACTACAGTAGCATGTTATCATGGTTCATTTCAAATTGTACAGATGCAGTGATGCACTGTGTTCAGTCCATGGGGTTCTGGCTCTCATCAGGAAATGAATAAATCATCCTTTTGATTCCATCTGCACTGAGATAGGCACACATAATGGAGACATTACACTGCCAGCACAGGCTGTGTACATCAAATCAACGCTCGGTAATTACGGCATCTGTACATTCACAGAAGACAGGACACAGGAAATATTAACTAATGTATATTCTACACACACAAAGCCCAGTTGTATAGGTTTATAATAATACATCAATTTAGGGTTCATATGAACTGCAACAGAGGATAATAGGTCTGGTTGTGAAGCCTGAAGGATTTATTACTTCAGAGCTCAACAATAAGGATGAGCCGATGGCCTGGAGCTAGTGCGAGTGCATTTCAGGTCAGCTGATGGCATTGCCAAAAATTAAATATGTGACTACTAGGGTTGGGTATCGTTTGGATTTTATCGCTTTACGTTCTGCTTATCGATTCCAATAAGATAAAATCCAATATTAAAAAAATTAAGTCAAACATTTAGATGTAAAACATTTATTCTGTCTTTTACAAAGCATTCTGTTGCAGCTGAATAACATGAGCAAAAATCAGCAGCCTACAGAACACTGCAAGAGGAATTCTGCTTATGCTTTAAAAAAAAATACCACAGTAAAACAACTAGATTAATATAAATTATATATTAAAGTGTTAAAGTAAACAGTCAGTATAAAATAGGAACAAACAAATCAATTAATAGCATAAATACAACTGAACCAAATTTCAGGTACAGACACTGTAATTAATTTTAAAAACACTGAGTTATTAAATGTATTCAGTCAAGATCAGTGAATGATTTTCTCTAGTTCTTTGATTAACATTAATGACAGGCAGCACATTTATAGGCTGCTGTCTCTTAAACACTGAAGCACACAGATCTGAAAATACCGCCCATGCATTTTCATTCTCATCCGTATCGTTCACTAAAGACAGAAAACGCCTGTGTTTATGATGATATACTGCTGTAGTTTTCTGCATACATGTAAATATGAAAGTCAGTTCTGGCACAGAACAACCTTTTCTACAGTTTAAATACACGGAATGGTCGGAGAACAGACACAAACGGGAACCCGCGACACGTGGTTCTCTGTGAACGCGCTCATGCTTCAAAAGAAACAGGGTGCAAGTCTTGATCCATTCATGCAATTAAATCATTTTAATATCACATTAAAATGTGAACGCAGGAATCGTTAAGCAGAATCTAAATGCAGCTTGTTACTCGAATACCAGTTCTTGGAAATTTGGAACCGGTTCTAAAATGGAACTGGTTTTCGATAACAAACCCTAGTGGCTACCCTGAAAAATTTAATTCCATTATCAGCGATCAGTAATGATTTCAGCAAGTGTTTATGAAGTGTAGAACAGCCACAGTTTTACACTGTAGCTGTAAAAATTAGCTAGTATTGTACTACACAAATTTACAATTTTACTTAATTATAAAATAAAGAACATTCTATTAATCACATTTTAGTACAATTATATATATAAAAAAAATCATATTAAAAATCAACATTGTTCAGGCCTATAGTTCTTTTTTCCAATAGAAAATAAGTTTAGAGATAAACATGACGATCTACATCAGATCTCAATAGAAGTGGTATAAATACAGGCGTCGAACCGAGCCAATCTCTCTACAACCCTAAAAGAGTGCAACCCTCAGCCTGTTCATTTGAATGGGCTGCTGACATTCACTATTCACTGGGAACGAGCCCAGAATGTTCCAGCAGCTAACCTTGGTACAGAGGGTGGCTCGGACCAACACTCACAGTCTGAACCCCAAGCGGATCACATAACACAGATCTAGGCGGAGCTGGCACTAATTTTGGACAACGCTAGATATGCACAGATATGGAAATTTTGACCTCGACCAAAAGTGTATTTTTATGTTATAGCCCTTAAGTGATATAATGACCAATACAATACAAAAGGAGCTGGTAGTAAGCAGAATATTTATGAATGATTTTTATTTTTTCCTCAAATGTGTGTTACTTTAAACTTTTATTAACAATATACATTTTATTTTTGATTTAGGGTATGTTTACATGACAACAATATACAAAACAAATTGAAGTTTTTCCTTTGCATTTTAAAAGTTTTGTATTCAGACAACAACTGCATCAAAAAAATACTGCAAAAAGCCACATTTTGCATCCCAGGACAGTAGATGGCGATGTCACTTTAGAGAAACACTACACGCACACATACCTATAGACCGAACACGTAATACATAAATCACATGACATCCTTTCAGTAACTCACGCTTTTGTAGTTTATATCGTTGTATAATGATGATGTTATAACATCATTGTTTTAAATGTGCACTTTGAAATTAGTTTATGCCTAAACGATTTTGATTTCAGGCGCAAAACACATCGTCATAAACAAATGGCCAAAACGCTTTTCTGTTTTAGTTGAAAATTGTTGTATAAATGCCCCTTTATTTGATCTAGATTTATAGTACCAGTCATCATATCACTTGTTGACCATAACAACAAACAACAACAAAAGTTGCTGTGTGTAGTAAGCAAAATATTTATATTGTTATGTTTGCCATCAAATATATTTGTTTTTAAAATTTGAGTAGGAATGTACAGAAATTTTGGCACTAAAATATATTGTGCTAGATTTAAAATTTTAATCTAGATTTATAATACCAGTCAACATATTAAAAGTGAATAATTAATATTTTGTCAAAACAAAACAATCAGCACTTGTTCAAAATCCACAAATTCAAGATTGATGTGGAATCTCAAGCAGTGCTGATCACAGAGATCCAAATGCTGTGGAAGGGACTCCAGAGCTCATACAGCTGTTTGTAAAAACCTGTTTGTAATGAGCATAGGTTTTCATTTTCAGATTTTAAAATGAGCAAAATATGTCCATGAATCTGCAATATGCAGTTTACACCATAGTCGGGACTGAAATGGTTTAACAGCAATTTTAGGCTTACAATCCAAAACTGTCAAAGGTCAAAATGAACCTCAACGCAAAGTGCAACAGTCACATGACAGCCTGACATTTCAGAGTCATATTTGGCACTAATTCTGGTTTACCAAGCCCTAGTTCCAGCACTGAAAAATGTAGAATCAGCATTCCTTAAATATCCATGACACAGTGGCTGACCTCCACGCGTGAATCCAGTCACAATCTGGTCCATCTTCTGCAGTCAGGTTGAGCAACAAGGTTTGCGATTCAATGCTGTGAGGACGAGTGTCTCATCAATGCAGCCTTTAGCCAAAATGGACAAATAACTAGTTGACTGGTTTGCTCTGAATTCATTTTATTAAAAATGTCATGGTCACGCTCACCATAAACAGTAAAGTCTTGAATCACATTTTCTGGCTCTGAAAACTGTCGAGGAAGCTCCTGTGAAACTGTACCTTGCCAAGCTACTAATTTAAGTTAAGTCACATTCCCCAATGAAAAATTAGTTAACAATAATACAAAACATTTAAAATAGACTGATGCAAAAGATATTATCAAATTAAATAATTTATTGTGCAAAAAAATAAAAAAATAAACATCTTTATTAGGGTAAGCAAACTTAAAATTGATGCTAAATACAACAAACAAAACAATGAAACAAAATAAACAAACAGTAATATTTAATGAAATTTGTGATGAAAAAGTAGTAAAGACAAACCAAGCAGAATGCTTTGCGAGCAATGAATCACTGAATCTGTTTAACGATGCACAATTTTGAAGGAAAAAATTGCGATCTGTCTGATAAAAATCACAACTCACATAAAACAAATCTACATTAGGATGTCAAACTCAAACAGCTGAAACAGCAATTATTTGAATACATTAAATGCTGCTGCATATTAAGTAAAATGACAAAGTAATAAATATTAAGTAATAAAAACAGAAGATCTATGTTTGAACCATTTAATTAAAAGGAGTTATCGAAGCAAAGGGGTTCACTAAAAGTGAGTCAATAAAATTATTTACTTTTTTAAAGCCACATGTACAGCTACATTTATGTAAAATTACGGAGACATTGCTACACCACTAAAAAATTAAGTTAGGAGTTAGGTCACGATTTAAAGGTGCTGTATGTAGGATTGACACGGGTGGTTGAACTAGGTATTACAATCCAAATTCAAAATATTGGAGAGTTTTCTCATCCGCCCCTACTCCTCAGACACAGGTTGCAGATTAATGACACAAAAGGAACGAGGACACTTGATGTATGAAATTAAATGCGCTGTGTTTTCCCAACTGACAATCCGGGTGCTGAAATATAATTGGGTAAACTGTTAGTGGGGGTTTCAAAACCAAAACAAAGACCGCATTCGCCCGAACGCACATTTTCAAAGGAGAATAACTGACTGTAGCATTGTTTTCAGATAAACAAGTGTGTTAAACTTAGCATGTTTCTTAAATATCTGCAAACATATTAGGTATTTTATGGTTTACTAAGTCAAAATCTACACACTGCACTAAAGTTACAGCTTAAAATGGTTCACAAAAAAAAAAAATCATCATCATTACATTTATAAGTAAATGGTGACCACAACCATCAAAGAGCAGCTCAGACATTCTGCTTAACATCATCTTTGACGCTTTAACAAATTCAGTCAAATGGGTGTCGAACAGCACGAGGATGAGTTTCACGCTTGTTTGAGGTAAACTATGCCTTTTAAACTACCTGTGGACTTGTTTAAGCACCAGGCTTGGCACCGGTCAGATAAAGCTACAGCTTGAGCAACAAATCGATGGCAGTCACCTGTGGAACTGCAAAGAAGTGCAAACTAAGAGGAAGGTGAAGACGCCGATGTCTGTGCTTCTCCCTCGGTGTCACTCAAGCCATTACGTGGGTCGATAACCCCAACACCAAATGCAGGGGCAAAACACCCAGCATGTAATGTAGTTTACCCATGAAGGAAGGGTAGATAAGCGTCCCTCCCAAGATCATTATGGACCTTTAATGACTGTTTCTGCAGCCTGCTGACCGAAGCCATCTGTACACTACATGCTAGTCTCCAGAGGACCACCGTGGGCTCAGAGGAGAAGAATATAGAAACTTGCACGCAAACTTGTGATCCAAGAACAACCTCTGAATAACTTCACCTACTGACACCTTAAAACTCTGTGCCAAGGCTCTGACTTCCTTTTGAGAGCAGACCGAGTCCAACTGGATTCTCTCATTGCCATCAACAGTCAGTTTGATAGCAAAGCTGCTAATCTATGGAAGCTCATTTCCACCTCAGAATGAAAAAAAAAAAAAAAAGGGATTTATGACTTTTCATTCACAGGTCAGACTTTTTCCCAGAATTGCAAGATATAAACGTAGAATTTCATATTTAGAACCTCACAGTTCTAAGAACAAAAAAGCAGAATTGTGCTCAACTTTCACAATTTATCAGAAACCTCACAATTCTGAGAAAAAGGCAGAATTGCAAGATATGCATTGATAATTCGATATATGATGACCTCAGAACTGTGAGATATGAACTGATAATTGAGGTATATGAACTGAGAATTTAAAATATAAACTCAGAATGGCAAAATATAAACTCAATTCTAAAAAAAAAAAAAAAAAAAAAAAAAAAAGGAGTTTATATCTCGCAATTCTGACTTTTCCTTGAATTTTAAATTTACATCTCACAATTCTGTTTGTTTCACCGAGGAATTGAAACAACAACAACAAAAGTAATTCTGACTTATCGCCCTCGATTTGCAAGTTTATATCCCTCAAATCAGACTTTTCTTCTCAGAACTGAATTAACATCTCACAATTCGAAGTTTCTCTCTCAGAATTTTCACATAATTGTGAGAAAAGTCAGAATTGTGAAAAATGTCACAATTAACTTTAATATACTAGTCATGCACCAGAATTTTAGCCACCAAACATATTTGGATGGAACTGCAAACAATAAAATAAATTAAATAAAAAAAATTTAATTTGCAAAATCATTTTGAGGGCTGAAATCATTGACCGAAACAGCACTTTTCTAGTAACACATTTTGACTGTTTCAGCATCCATATCTCATCACACAATAAGCTACAACAGGTGAACATGTCAGCAGCGTGGACTCTCTTCACTGTGACCAAAAATAAATAAATAAAATGCTGGAGTAGAATTATTTATATAATTTGTTTGGCTGAAACTTTGTGAAGTGTCTTGTTGGCAAAGGACTTTACCATAAATGGTTTAAATTTATCATCTGAGAAAACAACACTTTAAACTGCACACAGTTCAATTAGCCAATTATGCAAATTTAAGTACCAAAACGTTTTACTTTTTAACTTCCAGCTTTAAAAAAAAAAAAAAAACAAAAAAAACGTTGTGCAACAAGTTTATAAAATCTAAAAAAAAAAAAAAAATGCTAAGGAATTTTCTTAGTAACATTTGCTGTTGCAATTACATAACTCAAAGGGACATTTCACCTAAAACTGAAGTTCTGCTACACCTCGTGTTGTTAAATGCTATGACTTCCTAGCATTTACATTTTCATGTGAACTATTCCTTTAAGTCTCTATAGAAACAATCTTTGCTTGCTGGGTGACAAACCTCTGCTGGATAAGACAAAACCTTCGGACTCAAAGTTACAACAAACAGAAAAAGGAACAATGTGCAACAAACCAAGATGCCACAAATCATTTCCCTATTGACATACAAACAACAAGGCGCCCAGTAAAATGGTGACCCATTTATTTGCAGAGCCAAGTCATTCTGACTACCACTGTTTTCCTCTCCATCAAGCATCTAGAGACGGAAGAGGTGAAGCCCAGCTCTCATCCAAATACAGTGTTCAACAGATGACTAGGTGACCAAACAATACTTTTTTTTCACTTCAGGAAACTAAGGTGCAAGCGTGATGGAATCGGTCATCACTGGCTGAAGTGAAAGTCAAAGAGCTACAAAAAGCGGTTCCTTCCTTCCGGTCAGAACTAGCCGATTAAGCAGAAGTTCCCAGTGCTGCAGACTTTAACAATAGCATAAATCATGCAACCTAATGAGAAGACATAAGAAGGTCAAAATTATGATTTTCACTTGGGATGCACTGACGAGATATATATATTAATTGTCTAAAATTAAATACTAAACTAAAATCAACCAAATAAAATTTTAAATGCTACAAGTGAACTTCAGCCTCACAGCATTCATAAAAATTATGTTTGACTTATTAAATTTTAGTGTTTTAAAATATTAAAGTTTAACTTAAAGTGTTAGATAGCAAATGGAATAAAAAAAACTGACACTTAATAGACCAATACAGATCAATTAAAATAATATTTAGTATTAATAATAAAATATAATCGATTCGCATTATATTATTTATTATTATTATTATTATTATATTATTATTAATAGTAGTATAGTTGCTAAGTTTGTAAAACTGGTGAGCAGACATGATTAAAATTAATTAATAAAAATATATTTTTTATTATTATGCTATGACAAAAAAAGTGGAATAAGGCACTTATTCAGTTGACAATTTTTGTGAATTGAAATGCATTTTTCAGATTAATCTAATATGATCTATAATAAAATATATTTAAATTTATTTTATTTTAAATTATTTATTTTAAATTTATTATTTTTAAATGTATACATAATTTAATAATATTAATATTATTATTAATATTTTACAATGTCTCATCACTATATACTTAATATTTAGACCAACACAAATAAATTAAAATTAAATAACACACAAATAAATGAAAAAAGTAAATAATACCAACACCAATATATTTTGCATCCTTATTTTTTATCCTTGTGGATGCAAACAAATAACAATGTACAACAAACATCGCCATTTTCTTGTTTAAAAAAAAACAACTTGAATTATTATTTAAGGCTGTAAAATGTTTCACGTTGACTTAATTTTCAAAAATATTATTTACAACAATCCAACTGGGTAAAAGGTAATGTTGTCAATTAACAGAGTGACTATAGGGTTAGTGAAATCCAGTACACAATATACAAGCGTCCACGCATGTCAGTGCTACACGACACCGGTCCAGTGACTTTAAAACCGAGATGAATTAAAGACACCACTGCGTTTCTGACTATTGCAACAATTAAAACAATCAAGTTTGTCAGAAGACAGTGAGTCAGTCACATTTACAGAATGTTACAAAAAAAAAATTATTATAATTTTAAATTCCAATACACAGCTAGAGATTTCTCACAGACAACCAGAATAGCCCTGAGCAATAAAAGCAAATTCAAATATGCAAATAGACCAAACCAAGACCAACTCTAAACTTACTAGTAGCATTTGTGCAGCTAAAAATACTCCCAAGCAAAGCTCCAGCCTCCCTCACAGTGTCACATGTAGCCAGTCGACTTGAGTTTCACATATCACACCTAAAGAATATGCCATATTAATCACTACATAAGAGAGCAACACTGAGAGCAGACTTACATAAGCTGACATTCACAATTTCACCCAGTTGTTACCCCCGCAGTAAGCTTGGGTGTAGACCGAAAGCTGTAATTTTATTCCCATCGTCCAATTTACTGACATCACCAGAAGTGTGACTCAACTTCCACCCTGGTTTGAATACAGAGAGTCTTGGCCTTTGTTGCGTCCTCGGATCGAGTTGCATTTGCTTTATTTTACCAAACGTGAACCCAGAGGTCTCCTTCTTTAATCTGAAATGATTTTACCATCAAATATCGCCCACCTGACGGCCCGTGCGTCCTGCAGCAGCTCAGCATCCTTTAATCCAAACGGCGAGAACCCAAACGAAGTCGATCGGCTCAAAACATGACATAAAACATTTACTTCTCAGATCTGCGGACGCCGCGCTTTTTTGAAGATGTGGCAACCGTGTTACGCCAATCGTCTGATAGATTCCAATGGCATTAACAATTTACAATCTCAAAGACACAGATTCACTGCTCTGCTATGTCAGCCCACATAAAACTGGGAGGGCAAATTAATAGCAGGGCTGGTTTAAAATAGAAACAATGAGTTCTGGCTTATAGACAGAAAGAAGCATCTCTGGTATCAAATGCAAACTTCCAACATTAAGCACTAGTGTCTGTTTTACCAAACTTACATATTCAATAAAGCGTCATGGGTTTAGTTCAGTACTGACTACCTCACATTCTTTTATCTGCTTTTATTATTATTTTTTAAGCAGATAACCTTCTTAGTTTGTTAGATAAATAAAATGTTTGATTATGGCTGACAAAAAAAAAAAAAAAAAGTGGAATAAGGCATTAATTCCATTGACAAATGAGTAATGAATTTCAATAATGTAAATTAGCTGCATTTATTTCAGACTGGTATAATCATAATACATATTTTAAATATTCCAATTCTAATATAATATATATATATATATGACAATTGACTCAATTTATTAATTTTCTCTGAAACATTCTCAAATTTTAATCTAAATTACAACATGTGGTAAGCGATACACATATTTTAAAGGTACAATAGTTCTCAACCTCTTGGATTCATCTTTCATTAGCTTTAATTGAGCCATCAAGGCATCTTGTGGCCCCTTGGAAGTTTGCTGAGGGCCCAGGCCCCTGGTTGAGAGTTAAGCATTACTAGAAAAAATGCCTACTCACCAGTGGAACCCCAATTACACTTTAAGACTTACTTCACTTCCATGACTCTCCCTGACCTGGAAAGCACACTCCTGACATTCCCAGACATTTCCAGGAACCTGGGAACCAGTTACTTTCAACCAAACCAGACTGTCTGCCAGCAGACCACCACACATGTACCAAGTTATTTTGTTGTATTAGCTGCGGAGGGTTTAATTAACGGCTTCATTCGCCTCAGGCGCTTGATAAGGCAGGCAGCGACAGCAGACGCTACGCCAAAGTTCCTGCTCACTTTGAGGGGATTTCTTCAGCTGAGAGGGTGATTTGCTGTCAAGGCAGGGAAATAACTGTCGCCTGCTGCTCACGGTTAGCCTGTTAGCACTGACTCTCCAGCCTCGCGTGGCGGTCGACGCGCGTCTTACCTTGTTGCTCTGGTAGTCTTCAAACGCTCGCAGCGCTGTCAGTCAGCTTGACGTGATAGACGGAGATGTTGCTGCCATTGCTCACTCTTCCACAGGACGTCCGTAGCACTGCTCCTCCTTCAACGCCGCCATCTTGCTCGCATTTCCCACCACGCTCACGCGCCTCTATCGTGAACGCAACAAGCAGCTCGAGCGAGCGAGAGATATGATTATTCATGAGCCGCGAATTACGTACAGGCGGGAGGGGCGGGGCTTCGGGTAATCATGAGCGAGATGACCAATGATGGGAAGTCCGAGTCTTTTCCGAGAATCGGTTCTTTTGAACAGTTCGTTTCAAAGATCCGGTTCGGAAACGATTCAGTTGTTCTTTCACGTCAGCATCGCTCTAAAAAGTCATATTGCTGTTTATAACAAATAAAATTGAGTGATAAGGGTGTTTATATCGTCTTGGTTTCTGCAGTCCTGACAAAATATGTGACCCTGGACCACAAAACGAGTCATAAGGGTCATTTTTTGGAAAAGTGGATTTATACATTAACTGAAAGGTGATTAAATAAGCATTCGATTGATGTATGGTTTGTTAGGATATGACAATATTAATAATCTGATGGGTGCAAAACAAATATATATATATATATATATATATATATATTTTTTTTTTTTTGAAAATCATCTTTAAATTTGTCCAAATGAAGTTCTTCGCAATGCATATTACTAATCAAAAGTTACGTTTAATATATTTTACAGTAGGAAATTTACTAAATATCTTCATGGAACATAATTTTTTTTGGCATAAAAGAACAATCCATCATTTTGACCCATACAACGTATTTTTGGCTATTGCTACATATACACCCCAGCACTTATGGCTGGTTTTGTGCTCCAGGGTCACATATGATTCATTTAGATCTTACAGAGATCCTAAATAAAATTTACACAATTCTTCATAAAACTTAAGTATATTTACATTGCTCAGTTTAAAAGTGTACAGGTATGGACGTTTAATAACAGATCGTGAACATTTTTAGTAACTTTCCAGCTAATTAGGCATTAAAAGTAACTTCTGTTAATTTAGCTGTTATTTATTATTGATCTGTTTTTGTTATTAGGGAAATTTTATATTCCTCTACTAAATGGAGTAAGTTAACTTAAAACCAATTATGCTCATTTTCAAACAGCCTTTAAAGCTTATTTTAGAATCTATAGTCTTTAAAAAAATCGTAAAGCCCAAAGAACTGTCTCAACTAAATGAATTTAACATATGCTTGTGATACCCTTTTATTTTTAAATTATTATTTTGTTTTTATTTTATTAAAATTGTTTCATTTTATTTACAAAATGTGTAAATATGAGAAATATGTCAAGCGCTTGCTGTTGAATTTTGTAACTTTGCAAGTTCAATCATAATAAAAAAGTTATTTCTATCAGAATTGTTGACTCGAGATTCGCTCAATTCAATTGGTGAACGAATCATTATGAACCGTTTCACTGAAAAGATCCGACTCAACTCTCTCGGATTGGACACCGCTGGAAATGACCGATGAATGGCGTCATCACACTGCGGTTTCAGGCATGATGCGTTTATTTATTTCTCCGAATATATTTCAGCAATAACGCAAACGTATATGATTTTAAATTTGTGATTTGACCATGTTTGGTTGTGTTTTTGTACACTGGAAAACTCTTGGCTGGGGTGGGGAAGGTTTTGGACTGAACGTTTCTCACTCACAGAATTGCGTCAGAAAAACGTCAATGTCTGGAATAAAACCCCATGAATAGGGATTGCCCCACCAGAGTCCAACAAAAGGGACGAGGTTTCGTCACGTTTATGCACTTCAAATACATTCTCCATTTCATTCCAACGCACACTTTACATAGAATGTTCATTTAGAACGTTCACATCGAATCCGTACGTCATAAACGAGCCGGCAAGTGCAAGAAAGCATTGTATTGTTGCTTTATTAACACTATTCACTTTTATTACCTTGCAACCACACATTTTTCCTTCAGGAAATGCAAATCTAGGGTTCATACAGTAGCTCTGACATCTAAACAGATTTTCAGAAATCACTTTATTTTCAACCATATGAACAGAAAGTGTGAACGTTTATTATAGGATATACAAAATAACTTTAAAGGGAATGTCGAAATTACCAATACTAGAAAAAATTTGGAATGGGCAACTGAGACAACCAACTTAAGGATCATAAGGATAAAAAAAAAACCGACACGTCTGTTCATCCTAAATAAATAATACTAAATAAATGAAAACAATTCTTGTAGGAGCTTAAAATAAACTGAAAAGGTGTTTGGTCATGAAAATGAGAATCTCTGGGGACATCATTGAGGGACAGCAGCTGATTCCAGTGATATTTTGGAGCCTATAAAGGAGAAGAAAGCCTGAAAACCAGTAAGGTACCACATCAGTGTAAAGACTTTTGAAATAGTGTTGTCTTTCTTCAGCATCAGATGCCTGTAGATACTGCTGAAGAAAAAGCATACAATCATATTCTTGAATGTTCAAGACTGTTCACAAGCAAGTTTCAGTTCACCAAAAGAATCACTGAACTTCACGACGTAATTGAAGAGTTCTGCAGCAACCTGAAGAGCATCATTCGTACACTGATATATTTCTTAATTATAACTAAGAACTTTTCTGTACATAAATAGGAATTATATAATATTTCTCACATCTATTTCTCTCCAGCTCAACTTTCATGCATTGAAAGTAAAAGTGAACTCCATTTAAAACCTCTACTGTGCGATGGACAGCAACAGAACTACAACCATTCTACTTTCAATTACAATTTTTTTTTTTTATGAAGGTCAGGAAGGTGTTTGGGGCCTGGTGTTCTCAAGGTCTTCAGCACCATGTCATCCATCATGTCACAGGGAATTCTGGTTAATTTCTAGCTGCAATGACGACTGATAAAGCTACACCGCCAATCGATACGGCTGTAGCCCCAAAAAGCCACTTCCAGCTGAGACTCTGTAAAAGAAAAAACTTGTTTAAAATAAATACTTCACCTAATGTATACTATCATTATTTATTCACACTCATGTTGTTTTAAACCCATATGTGGCTTTCTATGGTATTTTTCGAAATATTTTTATAGTTTTGAGGAATGAACAAATCAGAATGCAACTTTTTTTTTTGCCATTTTGTCTTTGTTATGATTTATACAGATCACCGCTGACAGGAAGCTAACTGAGAGAAAGGGGGGACCAGAAAGGTCCTAAACTTAAGGCATTCACACCAAGCACGATAACTAAAGATAACGATAAAGATATAGTTCTAAAATCTTTCTCAATATTAAAGAATAGCAGAGTGTACACCACAACTATAACGATAAAGGCACAGAGAAAGCGATATCATCGAATCACTTTCTGATAAATGATAGAAACATGGACAGCCAATCAGAATTCATACTGCTGCAAAGAGATCGAGAATTTAAAGCGCAGGCGAACATGCGCTTAGAATAAACAGACGATATCGCCGCTGGTGTGGATGCAAATTTAGTTATCTTTATAGTTATCGTTCTTGGTGTGAACAGGGCTTTAGGATTCGAACTCGGGACACCTGTAGCAACAGTGCTGTATGTCGGCGGGAACACTGCCCACAAGGCTATCTGCACAGACAAAATTTAACTTATCATTGACTAATAATTTTCTGCACCAGAGAGGTTTGAATTGAACTTGAGAATCAGATAGTCCAATCGTCAATGAATCATTTGTCAGATTTGTGAACCAGATTAACTAGAAATGAAATGGCTCAAAAATGATTTGTATGAAGTCCCTTGGGGTACATAGTGATGGGGGAAAATTAGATGAGAGGACAATTTACATTTCAATTGCTTCCGTTCTTTAAAAAAAAAACTGCTATTTAGCTCTTACAGTACTTTGAATCAGTGGATCTGAGTCAGAATTGTTCACTCAGACTGATCCAGTCCAATTAATGAACAATTCACTGTAGACTGTTTGATTAGATCAGACTCAAATGAATAATTTCAAACTCATGAATAATTTCAAAGCTTTGTGTTTTCTTCCCTAGCTCAACTGCTGATTGAAATAATATTTGTGTGGTCTACGGAAAAATTGTGTTTCAAAGCTTTTGCAGCGAATGCAAGGTTTCTTCTGGAAATATTTTTAGAAAAAAGCTAAAGTTTCTCTGGGAATGCAATATTTTTGAGAGAATGCAACAGGCTTTACAATGAATGCAGAATTTCTCAAGGCAATTCAAAGTGGAATGCAATACTTTTGTAAGAGGACACCAAGTTTGCAAGCTAATGCAAAAATCTGACTGATCCAGTTCTCAAGTTCATTTCAAACTCAATGATTCATTTACACGTGAAGATTCAAACAACTGCTACGTGAGGAGTTTGGAACAAGAAGGTGATTAAACATTTTTTATTCAGTTAATCATTTTGAATTTTTGAGTCAGCTATCCCTTTAACAGACTAAGGCATAAATGTGCCCTTTGTCATCTGTAAACCCACTTCCTGTTGAAAGTAAACAGACATGCAGCCTCATAAATAAACAGTGCATGGTGTTAAATAGTTGAAAAGGGCCGTTTAAGCTCTCACCCATGAGGACTTGACGGTGTTTCTGCAAACTGGTGTTTGTCGGGTTACCCAGCATCTTTTTATACATGGCCTGTTCGGCTCCTTTCTGCTCTGAGTGTTTCTTCACAAGCTCGACAGCTCAGCATGGATGGTCTGCGAGGAAAGGGCAGAGAGAGTGAAAAGTGTGTGTGTGTGTGTGTGTGTGTGGTATCGTCAGGCTGATGAAACTGTTGCTCACTGCAGCACACCAACACATTTGGCGCACGAAAATGATTAAACATGACAGTGCTGACAGAGACTGAGTGAAAGCCTAACAAAAGTCAAGATGTAAACCAATTTAGGATTAAAAACACATTCACTTGTTTTCCAATATCAGCTGCAATGCCACAGAACACAAAAGCAGAAGTGAAAGCATCTTGTACTTATGAAACAAGTCTTTATATGGATCACACACACACATGATCACTTTTCTCTTATATGACCCCAAAATCAAGACCCTGGAGTTTTATTCTCTCTATACCTGAGTGAAGATAGACTAGATCTGCTCTAGTTTTAGCCTGTGAAGATGATATATGAGAATGCAAAAAGAGAATTTAGTTATATTTAGTTCACACTTGTTTCTGCCAAAGCCGAGGAGTTCGATTCATTTAGGGAATCAGTTTTCTCAGATGGTTTGTTTCAATTAGAATTAAATAAAAATAAGCAATTTATCATTTAATTTTGAATCAACTCTACAAATTTCAAGTGATCTTCTTGTAGAATTAGAATTACAGCTGAGTGTTTATTTTTCAAATTTCTCTAAATTGTTCAAATGGATTTTAACAAATCAAAAGACAGTTCATCTGTTCATTTTGAGTCATCGACATATTTCAAGCAACCTTGTAGAAGGATTTGTTTCCAAACTGATCTGTTCAACAGCTGAGTGTGACTCATTCAAGTGAATCAGAGTCATTCAAGTTTACTTGGGTGAACTGGTTCATTCATTCAGTTTGCTCAATAGGCTACATATTTCATGTGATTTCACAAACGAGTCATTTATGAATTGATTTGTTCAAGAGTTCAATGTGAATTGTTCAAGTGAATTTGAACAGTTCATGTTTTAACAAATCGGTTCACTCAATTTGTTTCAATGACTGATTCAAGAAATAGTTCATTGATTAATGATTATTTTATGAACTGATCTGTTCAACAATTAGATTGTAATCATTTAAGTGAATCTGAATCATTCAGATTTACTTGAATGAATGTTCATCCATTCTGTTTGCTTCAAAAGGCTGGCCAACAAAATCAGTTCACTTATTAATTTGCATCATTACATAATTCATGTGATTTTACAAAAGCACTCATTTATGAACTGATCTGTTCACAACTGAGTGTGAATCATTCAAGTGAATCGATTCATTCAGTGAATTGGTTCATTCATTCAGTTTGCTTCAATAGGCTGGTTTAAAAAAGCAGGTCACTTATTTATTGCACTAATAATTCATCTTCTTAAAGTTGATTTGTTTTAACAACTTGAGTCTGAATGTTCAAGTGAACCTGAATCATTCTGATTTAATTTAGCAAATGAGTTCACACAGTTTGCTTCAATGTACGATTAAAAAAACAGTTCATTGATTAATTTCATGACACTGCTAACATATTTCAATGATCTTGAAAATGTTTCAGTTACAGTCGAGTGTGAACTTGTTCAAATGAATCTCAACACAACAGATTAGTTATGAGCAAGATCACTCAGACAGAGTGTTTCAATGAACTGGTCGATTGTTTAAAAGAAGATTAATTTGCAAACCGAATCATTTGAATACCTGATCCACACCTTATATGGTTACTTAAAAAGAATCGACGATGAAGAAACACTGCTAAATCAAAGCGTAACCTCAAACATCAAAATTACAGTTCAAAACATGACACTTAACAAATTAAGGATAATTAGATTGAATAAAGTGTCATTATTAATAATAAGTAAGGAGCGAGGGCTGTGAAGGGCATTTTGAATGTAGACTTTCAGGAGCCGCCTGAGTCAGACTACACCATGACAACCTGCCATTTAGTTTAATTACCACTGATGTTTAATTACTGGCTAATGACTAAAAACAAGTAGGGTAAAGGCAAAGTGGTGGGATGGATTGAGAGCTAGATGAAGGAATTCTGCACTGGAGTGTCTCTAAAGGCCAGACACATGAGAAGAGAGAGGTGTAAATGTGCAGATGTAGGGCTTGGCAGTGGCAGGCTGGTCATACAGCAGTCAGATGGAGGGACACAGGGAACCTCATCCCTCCGCCTGTGTAAGCAGAGCAGCCCAGTGCTGATTTAGATATGGCAAGTGTGCAGAGGGACCCGCTATTTATAGACACGGAAAGAAATGCGATCCTAGGAGTTTTGAACACTCTGTTCTGTCTGCAGTCTGACTGAATTTGGGGTCTGCAGCTCCATCTGCTGATTACAATGGGGAATGCATATGATTCTGGGACAGGTTATACAAGTAGTTCTTAATAGATACCAAATTTCAATAAAATAATTTTATCCTAATGCAATAAAAAAAGCACTTTTTTAAATAAAATAAAAATACAATAAGACAAATGAAAAAAAAAAACCGCTTTCAACAGATTCCAATTTTCAACAAAAGATAAATAAGAAAATAAATTTAAGATAAATCATGTCAAATAAAATAAGATGTGAAAATAAAAGATAAAATAAAGATACCAATATTCAAAAATGACTAGAAAATAAAGATAAAACAAGATATAAGATGTAAAGTAAAATAAAATAAAGACACCAATTTACAAAAAAAGACAAATATGAAAATAAAGATTAAATAAGATATAAAACTTAAATTAGATAGAGTAATATATAAAATTGAAATCAATATAGAATAAAATAAGATGAGATAAGACAAATTACAATAAGATATAAAATAAAAATAAGACCAAATAAGGTAAAAATAAGACCAAATAAAAATAAAGATGTTTCAGTAAAAAAAAAAAAAAAAAAATTAATTAAGAAATAAAATAAAAAACAAGATATTAAAAGATAAAAGATAAAAGAAATACAACAAAATAATTTGAAAATACAAAATAAAAATTAAAATAACACAAGAGATAAAAATCTAAAATAAAGATACCAATTTTTCAATAAAAGATTAGTAAAATAAGATCAAATAAAATATAGATAAAGTAATATATAAAATAAAATAGATATAGAATAAATAAAATACAATATAAAACAGAATAGTAATTCTCAACAGAATCCAATTTGCAATAAAACAATCAAATAAAATAAAACAGAAATTAAACTAAAACAAATAAGATATAAAATAGTTATCAATAGATCCCAATTTTTAATAAACCACAATGCGTTATAGTATTTAATTATTATTTTAATAATTAAATCATGATATAATTATAAATAATAATATATATATATATATATATATATATATATATATATATTATATATATATATATATAAATATATTTTATTTAATCAAAATAAAATAAAGAGATAAAATAAAGATCAAATTAAGAAGATATGACAAATATACATTTATATATAATAAACAAAACATTGAATCATCAGTGATAGAGTCAATCAAATTTGTTCTGTTAAATTGTCACTTGTGTTACCTTATTACTTGGCTCCAACTTCAAGGCCCTTTTCAGTGTTTTAATGGCTTCAGCATACTCACCCTGCAGAGCCAGTACCTGTGGACACAAACACACAGCACATGTCAGCACTTTTCATCTCAACACACCTCTAGCTGTTTGGTTTTCCTCGCTGTGGCGGAACCTAAACGAGACAAAGCGACGAACAACCGGCTTTCACTGTGTCCCTAACCAGGAGTGTCACTACTCTTTAATGACAGCGAGTGAAAGCGATGCATCTGAACCCAGGGAACCAACCTTGCCTTTGGAACAGGGCTTTGAGCGTTGTCCGGCTGGTGCGCCAGGACGGAGGCAGCGGAGCGCAGCGCCGCTTCATAGTGGTCTAGCTTGAGCTGAGCAGCGCCATGTTATTGAGACATTTCACCTTCATGTCCAGAAGTTCTTCCTCTTCTTGTTGACTGATGTCCACTAAGATAAAAGAGTAATATGATTGCAGACATATTCAGCGGTTTATTAGGAAATTAACTCAATGAATCATGAATGAAGCAGTATCACCTCTGGAAGATGCTTCGTTATCTGTAGCGATTCCGATCGAGTTGATGGCGAAGGCATAGTCTGCGCTGGTAGTGGACGTTTCCCGCCTCGCTTTCTGTTGGCCAAACTGATTAGCTCAGAGGCGCATGAGCTCCAGGTCTGGGCGTCATCTGCAGACAACAGCTGCACCTCCAGCATGAGATCAGCTCAGGAGGCACAGCGGAGTAGAGCTGACAGAGGAGATGTTTAACACATCACACTTCTGTTCAAAAGTTAGGAGCCATACAATGTTTTTGAAAGATGTCTCTCATGCTCACCATGGCTGCATTTATTAGATCAAAAATACAGTAAAACCAGTCAGGGTTTCCCATACATTGATTTATTTGTGGCGGCCTAATATCTAAACTGACTGCCACAAATAGATCTTCAAAAGGCTTTGACTTTGTTGAATAAACATGAGCACTGACGCTTTAAAATCAAAACCGGCTGGGTGTTTTTATATCACTGTATTTCAGAAGGAAACAGACTGTTTTCAGAACATTTTGATGCCATTTTAATTTAATCTTGCCTGTAATGCCTGATAAAGCAGCGTTTGTGAGATAGCCTTCTTTGTATACAGCCATTACGGAGAAACCTTATATCTGCAGGCTTAAAGCACACGCTCTCACAATACATATACACAATCATGCTGCCGTATCAAAGTTCAGCTCACACTACATGTGAATCGTGAGTTGAGTGAGTCGTTACATCTCTAATATAACTATACAGTATATATTTATTTATATAACATAATCTGACCTGCCAAGGGCACCGTATCGATATTTAGGCCTGCTTCAATCAATGCCTTTTAGCCCATTTCCATCATCTGTACAGTAAGATCCAGCGCCTAATTATAACAGGAACAACAAAACATGTAATTAAGGTTCCTGAAAATACAAGAAAATGTAAAGTATAAAGAAAAGTAATACTTAAAAAATATAGTAGATAATGAAATAAAATTATTTTATAAAATTATTATTAAAACAATTTAAGAAAATAAAATGACAAATTATAATTTAATATGATACCTGGAGAACGCCCCATCACCAAGAGTAAAAGATAGGTTTGGCAGCTCTTCTACCACAGCTCCATTAGTAAGACTGGTTTTAAGATGAATTGTGACATTTTGGCCTCTCTGGGGTCTGCTGTCTGGACCAGCTCGCTTCCACAACTTTCTTTCTGAGCTGCCCATTTCCTGTTGTTTCAAACAGAAAATATTTTCTTAAAACAAGCTAAAATCACCATCACACTTTACTCCACCACTGCAACATCCAGACACATGAAAACATGCTCTGGATATTTGTGCCATTATAGTGTTAATCTCCATCATTTAATGAATAATTGCTGCCACAATGACGATGAGGTAAAGGGCTACCTAAAACATCCAGCCACTCTTCCTGTTCTGTTGAAGGAGTCTGATCTGCTTTTGTAGCGTCTTTAGCGGGACTGTCTTTCTTCTTTCCTCCACCTGCATCTTCTAACGCGGGAGGTCGTCATCCACGTCGTCTTCACATCATCCAGCATCGTGAAGTCTTCCCCGCTATCCAGCAGCGAGGCACGTCCAGATTTCTTACCCGATGGCGCCACCTCCTGGTTTTCAGCAGACCGTTCACAACCTCACCGTCGGCCATCTGGACACAATACTACGAGAGCGAAAACAACAAGTTTACTTAAAGAATAGCTCACCCAAAATTTACATTTGCTTAAAATGCACTCACCCTCAGGCAAACTTGTTCTGATGAAGAAACAAACTCATCTACATCTTGATGGCCTGAGGGTGAGTGCATTTTCAGCAAATTTTCATTTTTGCGAACTACTTCCAATCTATGTAGAACACAAAAGCAGAGTGTCTGAGCTGTTTTTCCCCATCTAAAAAATAAACGGTGACCATTAAATGACCAAACTTCAAAAAAGCAAGCAACAGCATAAAGTTATAAGTCAACATTCATTGTATGAAAAGAGCAAATGGGACATTCTGCTAAACATCTGCTTTTGTGTTTCACACACACACACACAACACACACACACACACAAAACAACAGTTGAACACGCTTCCTCCCACATATTGTTTAACATGCACACATTTATGCATCTTCTTCACATGGATTTCTAGGATAAGCTCAACTTTTCTTAAAACAGAAATCCTCCATCAGCATGAAGGTCAACCTGTGACACTGTGCATACAGTGAATATCTAGAAGTATCCGCACACATTACTGCCCAAAGTCACTCTCTGTAAATAATAAACCAACACTGGTGGAGTTTTAACTACCCATGTCATCTCTTCTGTCAGCTTTACGCTCGTGCACAACATAATATAGGCCTACTTAGTACTGTTTACAAAATCATTTCAATTAAGTGCACTGGCATCAAAGAAACACCGAAAACAAATGGACAAATGATAACTAAAAAATACAAGCATTATATAATAGCATTAAAAATCAACTGCACAATTACATAACTGAATCTTTACAAAAAATACTATAATCCTCAGACTTATGACAGCAATTAAACATTTATCTAACGAGCTCTCGGGAGATTTGTGTCTAATTACGAGCGGGAGCATGCGCTCGTGATATAATTTCAGAACCCTGCGATTATTTGCAGACAGGAGAGAATTTCCAGAACATTCCATCAACTTTGATAAGAGCGCGCGCCACAACTCGCCGTGTTAACTACAGTTTGACGAAACGACTCTCGTCTGAAGGTTTAAGTGCAGAAAAATATTGTTTAAGTGTAATAAAATAAAAAAGAAATGGCATGAAAATACTCACCGCGATGGGAAAGGGAACCCACACGGAGCCGCGCAGCAACAACTTTGACAACAAAACAAGCGCAATCTGTGCAACTTCCGGGTAAAGCTCAAGGGTCAATCCCGACGAGTACAAAATAAAAGTCACAAAGTCAAGGGCGCTGCGATGACTGCAGGGACTTTTATATGAACGTTTAAGCTAGTTTTAAAACATAAATGTGTATTATTGCTGCATTTTTTTTTTTTTTGTATATCGGTTTTATATTAATATATATATATTTATATCTACAAATTTATATCTTTTCTGCTGTTTTATAGGGTTTTCTCTCAAATTATTGAATTTAAATAACAAAACTGGAACACATAAAAATATCAAATTACATTTATTATTGATGCAATCATTTCTTTTGATAAGCAAATTTTCTTTTTGTCTTTTTTTTCAGTTTAAAGAAACTTTACAATGTAAAGAAACATACAAAGGACAAATTTAGCTACACGAGACACCTATAAGGCCCTAGGACAAAGATCTGAGCTACCCTACTATGAAATACAAAGCAAACCCATAGGGACAGACTGCTTCATATTAAATACTGTCATGTCGAAGAAAGGACAGTGAAAATTACAGGAGAAATTTCTCACATTCCCTCCGGACCCCTTCTTGCTCCAAAATACACATTTTCCTCTCAAACTTTTCTAATGTTACAATATTATACATCACAACAGAAGTGCGAGATGGCCAACAGCTGGAAAACTGAAGCAGGTCAGCGAGCAACTAAACAATTCCAGCCTTCAGGACCTTTCATTCATGTAAAGTGGCTGAAATGTCAAATATGTCTAAGATTTGATGGTTGATTAGCTCTGATTTTGTGTTTTCACATTCATATAGACTCACAGTTAACTTTCTGTTCAAAAATCACAATATTCTCTCGAAAGCAAAACAAACCATTTTTCTTTACACCAACTAGGTGTTTGAGGAAATATTTCTGAAGAAATAAATGCATAAACCTATTGAGGATTTGATTTACAATGGGGTGACCATCAATCTGACGTTTCTTTTTTTTTTTACAGCAAAAGTATCTCTTTAAAATACAAAACACAAACAGATTCTTTATAACTTACTTTCAGCTGTACTCATTAGTTGTGACTGACATATCAAAACATGTCAATGATATCAAAATGCATTTTACAGTATTTACAGTAAACCAAAGGTCAGGGTGAGGGTCAAGAAAGGTTAAGCTGCACTCAGACAAACTGAAGACAAGTGTGGACATCCCTTCAAAACTTACCAGGAGGCTGAGCCTGGTTCTCTCAGATGGCCAAAATACATAATCTAATCACTGGATAAAAGCATTTTAAACTGAACTGGCAAGTATTTAAAATAACGTTTTCAGAGGTCGACCTGAACATTAAGAAATGTGTGATTTTGAATGTCCCACGATATCGATGTTCTGTAATGAAGTGCCGATTAAATAACTGTAGGCATGAAATGGCAGGTTTAATGAGGGTACAAATTTGTCAACAGGATTTTTTTTTTTTTTTAATTTATCTTTATACAAAGGAGAGTCTCACTAAACCTGTAAGTCAATTTCACCTCAAATTCAGAAAAAACAAAAAATAATTATAATTGTTTTTTTTATATATTATATATATATATATATATATATATATATATATAATCACACAGTACAGGTCAAAAGTTTGGAGACATTACTATTTTTAATGTTTTTGAAAGAGTCTCTTCTGCTCATCAAGCCTGCATTTATTTGATCAAAAATACAGAAAAACAGTAATATTGTGAAATATTATTACAACTTAAAATAATAGTTTTCTATTTGAATACACTTTAAAAATAATTTACTCCTGTGATGCAAAGCTGAATTTTCAGCATCATTACTCAGCCTTCAGTGTCACATGTAACATCCAGTCTATCACATGATCATTTAGAAATCATTCTAATATTCTGATTTATTATGAGTGTTGGAAACAGTTCTGCTGTCTAATATATTTGATGAATAAAGGTTAAAAACAACTGCATTTATAAAAAAAAAAAATTCTAATAATATATATTCTAATAATATATTGTCTTTACTATCACTTTTATCAATTTAACACATCCTTGCTGAATAAAAGTATTGATTTTATTTTAAAAAAAGAAAAGAAAAAATTACTGACCCCTAATTACTGACCAGTAGTGTTATTATTACAAAATATTTATATTTTAAAAACATAGCTTTTTTTTTTTTATTTATTCATCAAAGTATCTAAAAAGTATCACATGTTCTGAAAAATATTACAGCAGAACTGTTTCCAACTTTGATAATGAATCATCATATTAGAATGATTTCTAAAGGATCATGTGATAATGATCCTAAAATTCAGCTTTGCATCACAGAAATAAATGATAATTTAAAGTATAATAAATTTAAAACAATTATTTTAAATTGTAATAATATATCACAATATTACATTTTTTTCTGTATTTTTGATCAAATAAATGCAGGCTTGATGAGCAGAAGAAACTTCTTTCAAAAACATTAAAATAGTAATGTTTCCAAACTTTTGACCTGTACTGTATATATATATATATATATATATATATATATATATATATATATATATATATATATAGAGAGAGAGATAGAAAGAGGACATTTATATATATATATATATATATATATATATATATATATATATATATTTTTTTTTAAACAAATATTTAAAAAATACAAATTATCTGACTAGTGCTATCAAATCAATTAAATGTACGCATGTATATATAAATATATAAATATTTAAGAAACACTTGAAATATATACTTATCTATCTCTCTCTCTATATATATAATACATACACACACATATCTAAAATATATACATGTATGTGTGTATATTTATATAGACATATAAACAGTTTACACACATTTTACACACAAATTTATTTTGGATGCTATTAATCGATTTGACACCATTAGTCAGAATATAATGAATTTAAACTTAATTTAGAGGTAAAATGTGACTCAGACATTTTTTCCATGTGATTTTCCTTCTTTTCTGTGATTAATATCCTCATATTGCACCACAAATGCTTGACAGCAAACCCTGCGAGTGCAACCTCATTTGAAGAAAGACATGGAACCACCTGAGCTTCACAGACAAGTAGTGTATTGAAAATACCAATAAGGTCAATGACCAAAAACAAAAAGATATATTTACAGACATGGGACTATAGAGCACAAGGAAACTCGTGCTTGTAAGAGCAGCCTGCCTCAACTACTGCTACAAACACGTGGGTATAATATTTCTAAAAGACTTCTGAAACAAGCAGTGGCAAAATTACAATGAACACGGATGATATCGTAACTATCGGCAAATTATCCAGAACGGATGGTAAAATGTAATGTTATTGAGCGTCTAGTGGCAAGGCAAGAATGGATGGCAGTGAATATGCAAGCGTCACCCTTTTAGACTTGAAATGAACTCCAATCTTTAAATACAGTGCCGCGTGTGCATTAAACCAGTGACCGTAGCCACTTTGCTGACAGAGACACAAAACTGAGGTTGTACATCTCGGTAGTGATGACATCAGAACACAGGAAGAGGTATATGCAGACATCTGACTGAAACAAACTCAAACGAAGAGACAAACAAAGACCTAAAATCATGTAAACAGAAGTGTCATTGTGCATTTGAATGTGTGCTTATTCTGTCATTGATGTTGTTGAGATACAAATGTGCCCTTTACAGGAAAATCCATAAAATTATGAGTACATCATCATCATAGCAATTATGAAAATTATAACAATAATATTATCAATAATATACAAATATATTGTAATGAGACCGTTTCTGCCCTAAGGCACCAGTTTAGCTTTTTCCATTTTAAAATGTACACAGCAATCAAAACAACCGCAGGTTTCAGTGTTTCATTGCTGACAAAAGACGTAAAAAATAAAAAAAAAAATGGAGCTGAAATAAAGCCACCAGCCTCAATGCTGATGAGCAGCTAGTTATGAAGTGTCTTCCTGGCACAGTCCCACATCACACGCACATGTACAAACACACACACACGGTGGTTCATTCGGGGCCCTTAGCGTCCCGATCCAGTGACAAGCCCGGCAGGCAGGTTGAGTCCGTCAGAAGGTCGATGCCTGTTTTCTTTCGGCTTTGTACTGGCCCTTCGCTCGAGGCCCGCAAGCTGAAAGCCCACGCTCCAGCCCAGAGTGTTTGAGGGAGTTGTGGGGAGTTGAAGATCAAGCGGAAAAAAAAGCAACAACATGCGAACACAGCAGAGACAAGGAGAACAGGAAGTGGGATGGGGATGGGTTAAAAAATTAAATAAAAAAAATAAAAAAAATAAAAATAAAATCACACACTCATCGCATGTTGGGTGAATACTGCAACGAGAGAGAGGAAGGGGAAGAAAATTAGATTCTGAAACCGATAATATCATCGTTATGTTACAGCGATATTTAGACTAACTATTGCATAAAGTGAATGTGGGTATATTTGTAATGTACATGTGGTTACAGGAGAGCAGGGAAGCGCGATGCAGATCTTACACTTTCACTTTGGAATGGGTTTAAGAAGTTGCCTGCCATCTCCCGTCAGTCCGCTGGAGTTCCTGGGGATTGTTCATACCTGCCATGTTGTTTGGAGAGTTCTAGAAACCCAGATGTATGATGATTAGAGAGACAAGCAAAATGCACACAAAATGGAGTAAATGGCATCTAATAAAACACTTGGGAAGCACAATACCAAATTCTGGCCAATAATGATAAGATGAAAATTAGGGATGCACCGATACCCTTTTTTTTCAGAGCGAGTCCGATACGATACTTATATTTTTGGTACTTGCAGATACCGATATTTTCGTTGCATTTGTAATTTTTAAAAATACTGTATACTGGAGACTTATAAAATGGAGTAAATGGCATCTAACAAGAAACTTAGGGATGCACAATACTAATTCTGGCCAATAATGATAAGCCGATAATTATTTTCAAGAAATGAACAACAACCGATAAATGGCCAATATTGAAATTCTTTACTTTTGCTACAAAAATTAGAAATAAATTCCTAAAAACAATAATTTCAATGCTACAAGTGATGTAGGCATAACAACATTAAGATGTACAATAAAAAAACTGGATATTGAGATCTGCTAAAAGTTTAATTTTCGTAAATTAACAGTTTTATTAAATTTTATATTAATATTTAAAAGATTGACTACTTGAATCCATGTTAGAGGATGGTGAATGTAATCTAAATGTAAAAACAGCAAAACGAGAATGAAAAAATTAATTATCTAATATCAGCTGACAATGATGTATTTGAAAAAATTCTAATATCAACAGGTATAATAATATTATACCGATATTTTTACATCTCTAAAGAAATTAAATTTGTGAAATGCCTATCAGTGTTGTTACTGTTAACTAAAACGATTTAAAATAGTGTTTTGCTAATTTAAATAAATTTGAAATAAATCGAAACATAAATATTACATAAAAAAACTTCAGAACTTCTACAAATTTAGAACTTTAGAAAGGTGCCTTGGAAATAACTGAAAATAAATTTCAACGCATAGTACTAAAATGACAAACTGAAAAATAAAAAACGAAGTATAAAAATACTAATAAAAATGACAAAAGTTTACTTTTGTTAAAATTACTAAAATTAAATTATGCTTCTAACTGAATTACTATAATTACTAAAACTGAAAAATAAAGCTAAACAGAATTACATACATACATACATACATACATATATATATATTAAAAACACCTAAAATTTAAGAAGATCCTAAAAATTAAATTACAAATACAAGTTAATTCAAAATATATATAAAAAACTATAATAATACAGAAATAAAACAGATTCACATATATCTAGGCATTAAGTTCTCACCTTTGGCAACCCATCCATATCACCCGAGCCTGAGATCAAAAGCAGGTACATTTGAGAACCATTTGAAACATCAAAACAGTTGTTATTTTGTACATATTAGCCATTTGTAAGATGAAGTCTCACCTAAAGACCCGTTCATATGGTGCGGCTCCATCGATCCCATTCCACCCATCGGACCGCAGGCCCGCCCCATTGGGAACTGCAGAAACACACATACTATTAACATCCATCCAGAAAACCATCAATAATGCTAACAAAGGACTAAACCATTTTCCATCAACGATATTGGTCTGTTGCCACCAGGGCGATTGGATTCATCATTGTGTAAATATTTTCACTGGAATTCGTTGAGTTCGCAGAAAACAGATGACATTTCTTCTCCACAATCTGATGTATTCAAATAACATTTCCCAAAACAAGAGCTTTACGTTTAAGCTAATTTCCAGTCACTGAGGTAATTTCTCAACTATTGTTATGAACTTTCAATAAAAGAAGGCTGATGTGAAATTCAGATAGATTAGATTCAAGCATACTGACCTCCTGGGCTTGGCATGATGGGAGTTCCTGGAGGGCAGCCACCTCCTGGGGGCCCCTACGAGATGAGCACGGAAAATGATTACTCACAAAGAACATCTCGGACAAACAGAGAGAGGGTGAGACAAAATCCTGGTGTGCAACTCACCACATAGTTTCCTGGTGATGAAGACAGTATGCTATCTGTGGGAAGAAGAGATATAATGAAGCTGTTTCTCTCTCAGTCACTGCGATATTGAAATGATTGGAAGTGGCACTCACTGAGTTTGCGTTAGGGTTAGGCCAAGGCCCCTCGACCTCCTGGACCCCTAAAAACACAAGAAGAAATGTTAGTGTGAGTATATAAGGTGGCATAGACAACATGAGTTTGTTATACAGCGTGGAGACTCACATGTTCATGCCAGGCATTCCAGGACCTCCAGAGAGTTTGGAGGAGGCCTCATTCCCCACGTAGTTCTACAAATGCAGAGATGGCAAAGTGAAACATACATATGAAAGATGTTATGGCACTGTAAAAGAAGGTACATATGACTTGCTTTTATCTAATCTGGTAAATGTTAATTCAGTACCTCATCTACAATACATTGTTTTATAATACATATTACATATTATAGTTATATAATAGTTATAGTTATAATAACTATAGGCAGGTTCCACATTTTCTTAATCAATGAAACAACATGATACATATATATATATATATAGAAAGAAGAGAGAGAGAGATAAGCAGAGAGAGAGAGAGGTAGCATTTATAGATGAGACAGATATTGATCATTATAGTCAACATTTGAAGGATTAAAATCTTTCATCAAAGTTGTCCTAAAACCAAAATGCTTCTTTGATATCTTAGAACTTTTTTTGATCCACTTCAAATGTTGACTATGTAGATCTACAGATAGATATAGCTATATAAATATATAAAATAAAGAGAATATATTTAACTATAGCAATCTCTACACCTTTCTTGCTTGCTTGTCAATTAATTAATTTATGAATGTAGGTATATTGTAGGAATATGTATGAATATCTAATTTCCAAATACATATTGTATATTAATGCACTATAAATAATAAACTAAATAAATATTTTCTGTTTTTTCCCCTTAAATTTATTTTTAATTAGATGATATAATAATATAATAATAATATAATAATAACAACGTAATCATACTTTAAATACACTTATAATACATAAATAAATAAACTTTCTATACATATTTATTTTCCATGGATATACATGTATGTATATATGGATTGAATGTATTTATTCATTATTATTACATTTCTCTTATATTTTCATGTTTTCTATGATTATGTCCTATACAGTGTTCCCAATCTGAGCACAACTGTTTGATTGACAGCAATGCCAGCCAACCGTGGGCCCATGCCTCCCATTCCTCTGGGTGGTTCATCCTCATCGGGCCTCATGTTTGGATGTCCTGATGGGGAGATGAAGCACAATCATTTTACAAATGCCTGAGTGATTGGAGTTCTTCCATAGCAAATTATCCTAAACACAGCGGGTTGTAAAACTCTATGGTGCAGTGCGGTACCTTTGCGGTCTGGTGGGGTCCAAACTGTTTGGCAGGAGTGGCTGTGACCCTGGGACTCCAACGGGAGGCTGAAACCAAGAAAAGTGCATGAAACGAGGCCAAAGCAGAGAAAACGAAATAGAAAACTGCAGGAATGAAGGGTTGCTGGGTGGGTCAGTACCTGATTTGGCATGGAGTGATGGGTGAGGTCCACCTGGGTACCGTGGAGACATGAAAGGCTATGGGAGAGAGCATAGGAGCTGTCAATCAAAAGACACTATTGCTAACCTCTCATTAGCAGAACAGTACTACTATAACATCATATGCTCTATACCTCTGATGATTATATTTAATTGTCCAAAAGTGATTCACAGTATAAACATAAAATTGTATGGATTTATAACTGAAACTAAAAGAAATGTTTATAACATATTTAGCATTTGAGATGCACAATACAATCGTAACCAGCAGGGGCAATCACATTGCATAAAAAAGCTTCTGCTTGAGCTTAAAGAGGAAACCTCAAACATAGATTCTCTTTACACTGATATGGTAAGCCTGCCAGCTATCAGATTGTTTAATAGAGAAAATATATGGTATTTTAAACTTTACAGTGAGAACTAAAATAGAAAGAGGTTGGACAGGAGAGCAATAAGTTACGGACATCATCGTAACCATCTGGAAAGCGACAAGTTACAGCAACAAGTAATTTGTCTATCCACACTGAAAGCACAGACACTGCCCAACACCACATAATCAGGCAAAATAAGAACATATTTGAGGTTTCATATATAGTTACGAGGCACTGGATTTTAACCAGCGCCTTCGCTGTGGTTGAGGTCATCCAGTGCACCACCACCAGAATAAAAACACATCAGCTGACAAAATTATTTATCATTTAAAGCATTATTACATCACAGAGTAGTAAGTCACTTTTTAGGGTTGGATCCAACAACCTTTAGGACTGACCTCATTTCCAGCTCGGTCTACCTATGTTTGCTCCAAGTTTCAGCAAGTTTGTGTATTTGGAAGGATGTGTTGGTGTTTGTGTATTTGTGCTAGAGTGCCTGTGTTTATGCTTGCATGTGTAAACGCAAGAGCATGTTTGTGTGTCCGTGCATGTGTTGCATTATTAATAGGATATTGATGGACTATGAAGGACTGAGTGCAGGGTGTAGGGAGGGACCAGGTCTGCAGAGTCCCGCTAGATGAACTTCCACTCCCTACGGGCTGGGGAGCAGCCTGCATTATTTATTTGGCAACATCGCCACTGTCAGCGAGGAATATGTGTGTGTTTTCAGAGAGAACACAGAATGAAGTAATATACTGCTTTGAGCTCTATCTAGGAAGGGTCAGGATAGTTGTCCAACAATTTACTATAGGAAACTGACTAGATTAGATTTTTCTTATAATTTAATTTTTTTTTATATTTTATAAAGAATTCAAATTATATACGTATTTGTCATATACTTTAATTAGATTTAATAATTTAATAATCCTATAGCTCAAATAGTAGAGTCAAGCAATGCCAAAATCATGGGTTTCATTCCCTGGGAATTTATAAACTGATAAACTGTAACCTCAAATGCAATGTTAGTACTTAGAATATTTTATTCTTCAATTAAAACAGTCTAATCTAATCTAATGATAATTATATCAATAATATATCAATAATAATTATTACAAATTATGGTAGCATCTCTAAGGTTAGAGGTTCGATTCTCATTAACTGATAAAGTCGCTATAATATTTTATTCTTGTAATAAAACAGTCTAATCTAATGATAATTATATCAATAAATATCAATACTAATTATATCATTATTCTATTTACCTGTAGCAACTCTAAGGTCATAGGTTTGATTCCCATTAACTGATAAACTGTATACCTTTGAATGCAAATTGTTTAAGTCCTCATAATTTTATTCTTGTATTAAAATAATCTAACCTATCATTATTACAAATAATATATATATAATTATTATAATTATGGTAGCAACTCAAAGGTTATAAGGTTGATTCCCATTAATGATAAACTGTATACCTTGAATGCAATAGAAGCGTTGCATTTATTCCATAGTATCCTAAAATGTGTCAAATGTAACATAAAGGTTCAATAGTTAAGTCAAGTATCACTTATATTTAGAAACTCAAAGGCTAGTTTGATTTCTAAGATTACGAAGCTTGTGCAATAAGTTCCACCTAGATCCTCAAACTAGTAAAGAAATGTCAGGAGCAGGTAATACCATTAGAACTCATGACAGTGACTTTTAATTACTTCAAAGATAACAGTGAAGAATGACAACAACTCATGAGAGACTTATCGATATGAACAGGTCACTGGAATAGAAGAAGAATGAAGGTGTGAAGACAGAAAGGGTGAATGGAAATCTGCTCCCAAGTGTGTCTAATCCAAAGGTTATGTGTGAGGGAGTACAAGAAAATAGGGGACAAGGGTCTCACCTGGCCGTGAGCCCCATCATGGGGTTGTTGGGGTTGTGTGGAGGGGCTGTGAGTGTGGTGATGGTTGTGACCGGTGGCCCCTGAGAAAGGGAAAAAAAGAGAAAGATTAAGAGACATAACAATTGAAAACCTATAGACATGCCATTAAATTGGTCTTTGGTGAAGTTGGTTGACCAACAAAGTCTCACTGGTAAAGATAGGTCAAGAAAAAGCTGATGATTTTAATGGTCTCTAATAACAATCAAGGCTGGAAATAAATCTACCCTTTATTCCCCAGCAAGGGCATCTCCTACAGGGCTGGGCAGCTGCTGAACCCCATAGAGAGCTCAACAACAAGCCTCCTCCTTCTCTCTCAATGGAGTCCATTATGAGTGAGTGGGATAAGCATATGGCCTATACGAGGCGCCTGTTCCTGCACCACATCCCTGTAGAGAATGACTGAGGAACAACTTGGGCTGGATAGTGTGCGTGTGTCTTAGGTGAGGGCGTTGTTAAATGAAGCAATTAATAAAATCATTTTCTACCCAGCTAAGGAGATAACGGCTTGGCACCAAACTACGAGCCCATCAAGAGTAGCCCCTCCCGCTGAAAAAGAGAACCGACATAGTATTCCTAGCGGACAGTGGCATAGAGGATAGCAGCAACCACAAGTCCAAATGTTTCAGGGAAGCAATGCGCTTCCTACCAAAAGGGGACAGTGTGTAGCTACTTGCAGTGACTGCCGGGACCAAAAGTACCAAGCAAAACAAAGCATGGAACAGCAACACAATGCATATTTCATTGTTGTCTCTGTGTACATTATGAAAAAATTACGACCACTTCATTGGCAAATGGTACGGATTGTGCAATTCATGTTTTTGAGGGTGTGCTGCTTCAGAAGGATGGTTTCACTTGTCTTGGAAGTAATTATTCTAAGTGCAGCTGTCACAGAATCTGCCACAAACAGAGAAGATAAATGCTATGTGTCGTTACATACAGGATCTAAACATAATCAAGAACCTCTGGTTGTCAAAAAAAAAAATCAAGAAATCTATAGCATATGCGTACAGAGAGGTACTTTGACTTTAAAGTCACCCCAAATGATGCAATCAATTAATTATTTAGATTTCTGTGCAAAAGCACAACTGTCAGGAAATCAGTCACAAACCGTGATCGAAGGCATACCATATGGGATCTAAATGTTGATGAAGACACTGTTTTAGCTGTAGAAAATATCAAAATCTCATAAACCTGACGTACTTTGACCTCAGAAGTAACTGACAATGATGCAAACTCAGTCAAAACCACCCGTAAGGCTGCAACTTAGAAAGAAAGGAAAAACACTGAAAGTACACTGAGATTTGCTCGAGTGTTGGGACATTTCTATGTCAACAGGACTACAACGGTGTACAGTGCTGGACCTATTTCAATGTCCCAAGATTCCTGCACCTCGCAGCAAGTCTGAACAAGATTCTCCAGTCCTTTTAACCTTGATGGAACTCTCTCTCTCTAGAGTCCATCAGTCTTTCACTTTTCTCAGTGTTATGTTGGTTTTCAAGAGGTTTTTGTGGGAGAAGGGCTGATGAAATTATCCCACCTTCTTCCCTCAAAACAAACCCATCCATTTCAGATGTTTTCAGCTAAACTTGAAACTATTTTCTTTTTTTTGCTCCTTGACTTGCTCCCTTCCTGCCTCCCCATTGCTAGTCTGTCCTCCCAAGAGGAGCTGGTGCAGTGGAGTTTCAACGTAAGATTATTGAAGAGGCCGACCCATGCAATGGGGAAATAAAAAAAAATTAAAAAGAAGAAACATACAAAATTTCCCAGATCCGGCCAGCGCCAGCACACAAGCTTTGTGTTTCTCTCCTTAAACTCTCTTCCTTCTCTCCGCTCTCTGCGGAGGTTGCGGGAGTCTAGGGCCTGCGAGGTACAGATTAGGAGCGTCTAGGAGAAGGTGTACAGGAGGGTTTAGCCCTCTTCACCTTGTCCCTGTCCATGAGGACAGCAGAATCACACGGCTGCTACTGCGGTCACATGTGTTAATTATCACCGCTGGAGTTGCACAGGAGACACAAACAGAGGCTCAGGCCGCAAGCTTTGGCTGTACAGCTCCACTACCAAAATGCTTTTTCAACTCAACTGCAACAGCTGCTGCTTACTGGAGTACCATTATTTCTTACAGATTTGTTTTGTCCCCATTTTTGTTGGACATGACTGGACAACATGCAATTCTGCAAGTTAGTCAAATACTGTGAGACTTTTGACTGGATCGAAAATAAATGGTTCATAACAATCAGACTACATTGGTTTGGTGCAAAAGCATTGGTGCACAAATATTTCTGAGATAGGCGTGTACTAATGACCAAAAAGAAATAATTAGAGAAATAAAATGATTCAACAAACCAAAAGACACGCAAAAGGAGGCATGAAGCACAAATGTCCGCCTTTCGAAACAACAAAGTTAGGATTGGATTGCGGAATCAGCATGGATCACAACCTGTTTCAACCACATTCTATTAAAACAGCTACAAAAGAGCAGCTCCAATTATTAGCACAACTGTGTCCAGCAGTCAGTGGCGATCGCAGTGGGAGGAGCAGTAGTTAGCTCTTGAGAGGTGTGAAAGACGTGATATACTGGCCACTAGGATATATGCCAAGATATAATTGGTGTCACCAGACCACAGCCACTGGTGCGTGGAATCGGGAGCTGCAAAGAGCAACGTGGGCCTGTCTTTTTGCAATTGTTGCCACATTGCCATCTCTCTCTTCCTTCATCTTTCATTCTTTCACTTTGTCTTCACTCTCTCCATGCCTCTCTTCTGCCATGCCCTGGGCTGCTACCAAGAGGGAATTACTGCAGTGAAGCACAAAGTCCTCCCTCTTCCCCCTTTCTTAGTTCTCTCTCTCTTTCTCTCCCGCTCTTATGCACACAAGCACTATTTATAGAATGCAATGTCACTCACACAACAGTCAGATCGCTCCCTGCTCTGAACATTGCTCATACAACATTAAAACTCTCCTCCTCAACTCAAAGACCATATCAGGGTTCTGTCTGCCAATCCATATGACGCTCTACCTGATGATCATCTTAGCATCTGCTGCTTTATGGATGCTCTATCAGCTATTCTACCTGACAATCGGCAACATTCTGAAAGCATTATTCTCTCTGCAACTCTATCTGATGTTGTACTTAATGATAGGATGCTCTATCTGACACTCTATCTACTCTATTGGATGCTCTAGCCTACCTAATGTTCAATTTGTTTCATTGGATCTTCTGGTCTCATTGGATCTTCTGGTCTCATTGACTCCACTGGACCCTCTATCTGCTGGTCTAGCTGGTGCTTTTATCAGATGTTCCATCCAATCTATCTGATATTTGACAAGATGTTGAATACACTGTATCAGATTTTCTAACAAATCTTGCTACACAGACTCTATAGGATGCTCTATCCTTACCTTTTATCTGACATTCTATCTACTCTTTTGGTTGCTCTATTTATCTGATATTCATCTGTCAAGACATCTCATTGACTCCATTGAGTCCTCTATCTGTTGCTCTATCAGGTGCTCTGATCTATCTACTCTATCAAAGTTAGATGTTCAATCTAATGGAAGATGTTCAATGTTCCATCTAATCTATCTTATGTCTGACAAGATTTTAAACACACTGTATCCGTTTTCTGTCTAATTAGTCTTATGTTATACATACACTCCATGGGATGCTCTATCGCTACTCTATCTGATCTTTTAACACTATACCTTCTGAAGTTTTACTAAATGTTCAAATCACTACATCGCTTTTTCTATCTCATATCTTATCTTTTATTGATGCTATTCGATCCTCTATCTGCTGCTCTATCATCTTCTACTGGAAGCTTTATCTGATGCCTCAACAAGATGTTCAACAGTAAATCCACTGTATCAGATTTTTTTAATCTAATGAATCTTGAATAAATACAGAATATAGAGATGTAATTTGCATATGACTTGCACTAAAACAGAAATTGGTAAGCGATTAATGAGTGAATAAAATAATGTTTGGCTAAAAGAATTTGTCTTTCTAAGGTAGTGTGTTTCTCTTTAGGAAGGTGACTAGCTTTTGTCTGACTATAAATAGCACAATAAAGATCACTATGGCAGAGGAACTCCCACAGGCCTTGACTTTAGGAACTATGCCCTAAGCATTCCCCTAAATCCCAGCCCTGAATTTAAAATACACAGATATGTTGTTAGATATGTGTTGCCAAAGAGCTACAACCAAACACGCATGTTTTTACCCATTTTGGCCTTAGGGATTAAACTGTCGAGGCATTCACACTGATCTCAGATCAGGGGCCCCGACTCTCTGTTTATGTCAGTGTGAGTTGCTACTGTACTGAACTACTATTTAGACACCAAAATGGAAATGAATGGAAATACTAGAGGGAGAGATAGCGGAAAGAAACATCTGGAGCGGGATTAGAAGAACTAAAGGGGTTAGTGAAAGGAGGGGTGGGGTTAGGGACAGAGAAATGGTAAAAGCTTAATGAACAGGGTTAAAGGAGGAGGTTGAGACGGGAAGATGGGGAGGAGAGAGCAGCCCTACTTGAAAGAAGCCGGAGGCATGGGTCCACCTGGCATGCCGTCGTGGGCATGTTGCCCATCACAGGACTGGGAGCTGCTGCGCACTCTGGAAACAGAGAAACACGCAAAGTCTGGTCAGAAAATAGTATAAATTCCAAACCAAATTCCACCTTTTAACCATTCAAACTATTCGTTTTAAGTTTGTATGTTTCATAGAATAATTCATTAAATAATTCCAACTTTTCCAATAACAATTCTATAATACAACAACATACAAGTATAATCTCTGTCACATATGTGAGCAGTTTTTCAGGTTGAAGGCTGGGCCCCCACACCCAGACAAAGCCAAACTCAGCCGTGTCTTTCCCATGATGGTAAAGAAGGGGTAGACAGGGATTACACATGACCCAGCTCCCCTCCTCCACCCTGTAATTAGATACCTCGCTCTTGTCTGAGTGGAGGAGGGTAATCGCCTCAGTACCGCTGACCCTAAATAGCCCAGACACTCACCGCTGACCCTGAGAGGGCAAGGGCACCGTTCCATGCACCAACATACACAGACACAGGTACACGATTATCCCTGTCTTTAGCTCTCACATATATGTAGCTGCAAATGAACCCTAAAGCCATTTACAATTCAGTAAATCCAAATACTAGAATTCCTTTAGGGCTTCATCCCACCATCACCTAAGTTTAAGAAACCAAGAAATAGTTCAATTTTAAATGTTTTCCATGACTTCTGGTTCCATTAATGGATTTTTCAGAGATTTCAAATGTGTCAAAATGAACTTAGAGAATAAAGGCCCATTCACACCAAGAACGATAAGACAACTATAAAGATGAAAATAATGTCCACACCAATGGACAATTCCTTTGTTTATTATAACTGCACAGCAGTTTTGTCATCTGCTGCTTTAGGTAAATGTTCAAGCACTTTAAAGTTAAATGGGTTCTGATTGGCTGTCAATGTTTTCAGTGTTAATCATGTCGTATTGTTAAAGGGGTCATATGATGCTGCTAAAAAGAACATTATTTTGTGTATTTGGTGTAATGCAATATGTTTATGCGATTTAAGGTAAAAACAAAAAAACATTATTTTTTCATATAATGTACATTATTGTTCCTCCTCTATGCCCCCTTTCTGAAGCACCCTCTCTGAACTGTTAACCTGTTATTTGCGCCGTAACGGCTGATGCTTCTCCTCCAAGCAGCTTCTTCTTCGCTTTTATGCGGCACTCGCGGGTCACACAAGCAACATGGCGTGGACACTGCAGACTAGCGGTTAACATGTGTACTGCACGCCAAAACAGACAACGACACAGAAGTATAAATGAAAACTGACACGGCTGATGTCCGATGCAATAGTATAAATCAGCCTTTGTAGTTGTGGTGAGGGACTTCCATATTCTCGCATGAATTGAGACGATTATTAAAACATTATAGTTATAGGGCTGAGATATATCTACGAATGATCATGGCATCCGATCAGTAAATCTGGTTCCTTGATTAGGCGTAATCACCATCACCTGCTTTCAAATAGAGTGGCATTTAATAGACAGAGCCGTAGATCACTGACAAGCTACAATATCAGCGTTCATTATCCCAGATGAATCGCCTTTGATAATGAAGCGCATATTGCGTCTTGTCAGTGTCTACGTCTGTCTATTAAATGCGCTCCATTGAAAGCAGGTGATGCGATTAGCGCTAATCAGGAACGCTTTACTGACTAGATACATGACAACTTAGTATATCGCATAATATATCATTATAATATCATGCTAGATGTGAATGACATAAATTTTGTCTGGTTCTTCTTACACAAAAGTATCATATAGCTTCAGTAAACTTGGAATATAGAGCTTAAGTTGTATGGACTACTTTTATGAAGCTTCTTAGAGCTTTGTTCACAATATGCTTTCACAAAAAACACACAACAACATGAACTATTAAACATTTCTGCATTACTTTTCCATGGAATAAAGTCACATAGGTTTGGAACTAAATGAAGGTGGGTTAAGTGACAGAATTTTAATTTTTTAGATGAACTATCCCTTTAAGATATTGTGCAAAAATGACAAATCACAGGCCAGCAACAACCACCACAGAAACTACACAGATTTGCATATAATCTATATACAAGAATGCACTTTCTCATAAACTAGGGAAGAAAAGGGGCGGAGGCTGGCTGGGCAGATAACAGGTGAGGTCGCCAGGCGCAGTGTTTGCATGTAGTGGAGGGATGGCAGTGTGTTTGGTTAAGAGAGGGAGGGCTGAGTGACAGATTGGACCGGTGAGATTTTGTTTACACAGTGGCTAGTGTAGGTTTAACCAGCACAATGGTTCAAACAGCATATATGAACAAGTTAAAATGCAGAAGCAGGGATGAATACTTTAATTAAAACAAAGAGATGAGCTAAAGGAAATCACTGGCCAGAATGACCAGTGGCCCACAGTAACAGGGCAGATCGTTGGTAGCTCACACACACATATCACTGCAGCGACTCCGCTGCACTCAGGTAGAGCGCAGAGGGCCGATCGGCTTGTTGCCATGACAACTCAGACCTTGGCTCTCCTGCTCTCGTGCCCATTAAAACCCTCAGGCCGTCAATCACTTGCCGCCAGGGAGCGAAAGAGAGGGAGCACGAGAGAAACTGAGAAAGGAGAATGAAGATAGAGTATAAAGGAGCCTGTGGCTTTTGATAGGCCTGGCTGTTTGCTACTGCTCCTTTCGACAACATAAACAGACACATTCCAGCTCCTGTTAACCCTTCTCACACCATGCTTTGTAGCAAAAACATTATACATGTAATCGGATCGTTCCAAAGGTTTTGAGCACTAAGGCACATTCACGTTTAACATCGATTAAGTAGGAATTTAGCACAAGGGGAAAGATTTTCCCAAACAGATTTCATGGATTAAAGATTGTCACATAGATTTGACAAAAATGGCCACAACATTTTTTTGCCAAAATTTTGTTCATGTGACCACACCGACATTTAAATGATAAAAAGTCAGCTATAATTTTAATTTAATATAAACTTTCAAGTAAATTTTAACAAAACTGTGACTTTTGTACTCAGATTACAGTTTTACAAACACATTAAATACACACACACACAAACACGACACACAGATTTTTAAAGCATCCAACACAGCATGTGCATGGTTATTTTGGGTACATTATTGATTGTATAATAGCAGAAAGAAAGCAGATCAAAGATTCAGCAATAAAATGTACCTAATTAATTATTAATAATCCATGAGTAATATTGATCGAGCCTGTACATTCACCTAACATCCACACACACATAACACTGTCCAAACCCTCTAAAGTAATTAGCCACTGCTATTTTAATTATCAGTATCAATCGTGGGCTCGGCTGGCCAGCAGACAGCTTGGGAAAGGCTTAATCTGGGCATCGATCTGGAGCAGGGATCCAGGATGAGGAATGGATCTTACCTTATCTGTGCTCAGATGAGCAGGGTAACCAGCTCACCAGCCGACAAACACAAGCACATGTACTCTGGTAACAAGTCACTGGCAACTCAGCACATGCTAAACAATTGGCACAGTGGAATGGAAATTATAGATCTGTAAGCATAAAATTTATCTCGACTTTACATATAAACAATATGACATTATTGGCCATACACCCAGAGGCATGTGGAGCACTTTTAATCATGGATAGATGCACCTTTTGGACTTCAAAATCTCAACACCCATTCACTGCCATTGTAAAGCTTGGAAAAACAAAGACATTTTTTAATATAACTCCGATTCTATTTGTATTTGAGTAAACCATGAGGCAATTTTCATTTTTGGGTGAACTATCCCTTTAACCTCAGTATATCAGTACATTGATTTGACTGAATAGTATTGATTTGATTTGACTGAAATTTCATTACTGTGACATTGCTAGTCAAAATGCGTTTGTTGTTTTTTGTTTTTTTAAACATTCCGAAATAAACATCAAGCTACAAGAACTTACTGCATTTCAACACACTCACTGCCTCCTCCGCTCTTTCTCCCAACATCCCCATTTCCAATAACTCTGTCAGTGAAGTTGACTCCATAAAGATTAGCAAGTGAGGACTGGCAGCCATAATCACACGCTGGCTGACAGATTGCCTTTAATCAATGAGGCTGGGATGGCAATCTACACTGTGTAACATAGGGAAGCCACTATGGAGGGGTCTCTCTCTTTCTGTCACTCCCTTTCTTTCCCTCCCATGCGTCAACAGCTGTTGTATCAATCAGGTGAATTAATTACCAGTAAACAAATCTGAGAAACCCCTCATGTACACCCCACCCCAAAACACACACTCTCATACATACACTATATTCCCAGAACCCCTAGCTTTCTCAATCTCAGTGGCCCACAATTATGCTTGCTCAAGGGCCTAATCATAAACCATGTACAGAGACAAGCGTGTTAATGTGTGTGGACAGTTGGAGAGAAAGTTTCCAGCCAGAACACCTTCTGAAATGCTGAAGCAGCAGTATAACTGTGAAACAAACAGACAGATAAATAGCTATGCGTAGCCAGCTCTACCTGTTATTTACATTAGCCATTACCATACTAATTTACTGTACTGAACAACACTGAGCCAAAAAGCTAATCTGAATACTTACTAGGAAGTTCATACTTAGATTGGAAAACAATATGTTTTAATATTAACAAAATGTCATTTATAATACAACAAAAAGTGCTAAGGTTGTACATTAGCCATTTAGCATGTTGATGTAGGCATTTTGTAATTTATGTGCTTCGAAACTAGCTAAACTGTTCAATAACAGTGCTTAAACAATATAAAACATTAAACAGTGCAAACACTAAAAAAAAACCTTAATTATGAATAATACTGACAAAAATGTTAAACTTTAATTGATCTGCCTTGAACTTCGGAAAGTCACGACTCAAAGAAAATCCCACGATGCATATTCAAACCTCCATTAGAATGTTTAGTAAAATGCTTATGCATTTTAAACACACTGCATCTAATCTGAGTTTTCCTCCAAAAATTTAAATAATACAAAACTGCAGTCAAAGAACCAACATGCGAAAGTTAATGCAAACAGGATTAGCTTACATGTAAATTAAGCAAGACCGACAGCAGCAAAATGGTGTTGGGATCCGACACATGCAGTGCACGCTGACGCGACCCTGTTGCACCTTATTGGCCATGTCAGGTATTTTACAATGGCCTAACACATACAAAAACACTGTAATAAGCTTCAAATTACTAAGAAAAACAAAGTCTATGAGGAAGTAAGACATTCATATACCACACAGATTTGTGTTTTAATAAAATGAAATTTAGAGCTCTGGCATCACCCTTTTTTTATTAAATTCATAGTAACAACCAAGTAAACCAAAAGATACCGTACATCAACATCTTTCTATAAGCAACATCAACTTCACACATCATTGATCTGTTATTTTCATGTCAACTTGAGGCCAATGCACAGTTCTTAACATCCAGAGAGATGGAAAGAAGAATGGCTCATTCTAAGTGAAGACACGTTTAGAAACATCTAAGCGAGAGACTGATAAATGTAAGGGGTGGTGGAGGGTTGGGTAAGGCGTAGGAAGGTTTTAATGTCAGTGTTGCCATCCTATTTCTAATGTGAAACATGCAAGGTGGTCATATTACAATCCATACATTGCAAGAATGGTTGGCGGAAGGGCGTTCCCATTGGGACCATTGATGTTGCCTGCTGAAAGGGGAGTTTCCCATCTCTCTCTCCCTTTCTTTCTCTCTCTGTTTTCCTTTCTCTTCAAGTACACCCTATAAGTAGGCAGAAATCATTCCTCTTTGGAAGAGTCTCTGGAGTTCCCACTATGGGGTTAAGGAGCTTAATGTACTATAGTTAACATTCACAGAGTCTGAAGCGCTGGGAAAGTGTAGGAAACCAAGCAGGCTGTGGGTACCCAAGAGGAGCTGGAAGAACAAGGAAAAGAGAGGGCTTAGTTCCTGCCAGACAGGGGCTTGGAGAAGAAGACAATGAAGGGTCTGTAGCACTGAACGCTTAGCAGGCACCAACAAAAAGAAACACAATGAAGGAGAAAAACTATGGGCAGGTTGAATTCCTAGATTAAAAAAATGAAACTGAGAAGAATTAAGTTAAGTGGTGGCAAAGATAGTGTAGTTAACAAGAACACAAAGTCTAGGCAAATGAAAAGCAGACACAACACATCAAGAGCCCAAACAAGTTTCCCGTTCTTCAAGCTTCAGCCTGGTTAAAGTGGCTTTGGGTTCCCTCAGATGTCCAAATCCACAATCCCTTTATGCAGATCGTGAGTGAAACCACTGAAACAGAGTCAGCCAACTTGTAACTGGCTGTGGCCAACAGTGGTCAGCCCACCCAGTGGTCAAATCTGTCTTCCATCTACAATAACTCAAGTTCTTCACTTCCACAGAAAGTTATAAAACTGTCAATAGATGCGGTAGCATTAATGCTAACCTTTCTCCAAAAACATGCAAAAATGTCCTCTTAAGGAATCAAAAGCACCTAACTTCTCACAATCACAATTGCTGAAGAAGTAGAGGCATTCAGGGAGCTCAAGTACCGATGCTTTTCTCCAACACGCGTACAAATGTGAGCATGTCATGCTAACCTAGCTAGCATCCCATCAATAAATAAAAGCCTCACAGAAATATCTCTCCCCAGTCTCATGTCCAGCACAGGCTAGGCTACTCTTCATCTTTTTTCCTTAGAGAATAAAACAATATTACAATAAAAGAGGTTTCATAGTCATAGGAAAACAAAGGTTGCCCTCAATTTGAGTGGATACAATGAATGAAAGGTACTTTTAGCACATGCAGCTTCTTTTCAACAAGATTCTCATGATACAGACAACATACATACAATCATTTCATTATCTTATCTATATTATAAACTAATGTGCATCTAAAGCTTGATCATCCCCATATCTGTAGATAATTTTCACCTGGAAAGCACTTTCTCTTCCACTCTTCAGGCTCACTCCGGCATCAAGTTCCAACTGACCCCAGCACTGCAAATCCCACCACATCTTTACAGAAAAGGAGCATAAAAGCCATGAATCTGCACAGAGTCAACAGTTTCACTTGATAGTGATTGTTTCTGTCAGAGGAATCTACAATACTGCTACTAAGATCTGCAATTAACAATCCAATCAGTGAGACTCATTTTAATTGCATTAGCCCTGTAGGAAGTATGGATGGAATGCAACTTCTCTTGTGCTGTAATGTGATTACAGTGACATTGGAAACCAAATATTTGTTGTCAAAGTGTTTCTGTAATGTATGCGGTGAAAATTATGTAGGTTTGAGTCATCTCAAACAGTAAATGGAGCACTCAGACCCTGGGAGACCAAGAGGACATGTGTCCGACAGAACTCCCAGCACATGCTGTCTGTCTCTACACCTAATCTTGGTCTTGATATACCATTCTGTCTCTCTTACATTCTCTGTCTTTATGCTAATTCTACATGTGAACACGAGCAAACCACAAAGTCCCAGGGGAAAATGGGGTTGTCTGATTCCACACCCTCCCTTCTCTCTCTCTCTCGTCTCTCTCTAGCCACCCTCCCACAATGAGTCTGCGTGTCAGGCAGCTCACAGAAGCCGTTGTCATGGTGACAGGTCCTGTCTGTGTTCCGTCCCTCAGGCATCTCAAAGCGAATGGAGAGAGAAGAAACCAATATACATGCATTGTGAAATGAGTCTATGCGAATTGATTTTAAGCGACAAGTGTGGGACACAAGAAAAGGTGGAGAAAGAAGCATTTCCTTTCTTTGACCCATCATTGTTCATCTACTTGGGACACGAGGAGTCAGGGTGGCATGACTGTCCCCAATTGACAGAGCGTCCTACCAGAGGCAGCTAGCAAGTAGGCATCTCCACCCTATTCCTGGCACCCTAGCCCTCCATTTGACCTTTCAGACACCTTCCACCAATCCACTCCAACCCAACTGCCCCAGCATCCTGCCCCATCTCACGCAGAACTGATGCAGATCCCTCTACATTTGCTCCTATCATGTAACATCCCTAAAACATTGTGCACCTGGTGCGGCTAAAATAAGGTTTCCTGCAGGGACCATGTCAAGAAGGCCATTGGGCTCTCTAAAAGAGCGTCAACAAGTTAGAAAACATGAAATAAAGCAGGCAATGCAATCCAAGATGCAAGACAAAGCAAATACTGGATATAACACCTTATCCTGCCATTTGTCCTACATCCGTTTCAAATTTTCACCAACTGTCCTTAGGGACTTGGCTTCAAAGTCTTGGCTCAAGACTTGCAGACTTTTACCCAAGCTGCTTATCCCTGAAAAGTGAGATGTTAGCACTGGTTGAGCCATCTGGCTCCTTTTCCACTGCTCCAGATGACCATGAAGCCTCCAAGTTCAAGGGACTAAGTAGTCTGCACTGCTCTGCAAGTGATGTTTAGGACAGCTTAGGAATAGAAGCAGCTTGTTATTTAAACTAAAAACAGCATACAGAGGAGTCATACATAAGAAGCCTCTCATGCTAAACAAAATCTAAGCATCTGAGGCCTTCCTTCATGTACTGAAGACTTTGCCAATTGCAGAGAACTGCATCCATAGGTGCAGTTGCTTAAAGTCTTGTTTCTTACTTATAACAGCTCTTGACTTCCCCAGTGGGCCATCCAGCATGTTAATTCAAGACAAACAATCCGAGAGCCCACATTAACCTCCAGAAGTCTCCCATGAGTGGAGGTTGTTAAGCCCTTTCAAAACCTTAGCAGCCACTGGACAAGTACCAGTTTGAAGCTAATCCCATTGGAGGAGGGACCCCTTCCCTCTAAATTTACACAGCAGGGGAGGGACTAATGAAAGTAGCAGCGATATGAGCCACATCAAAGCAGTTCGGAGTGAGGCGAGTGCTACCTCTTTGTTTGACCACTATTCTGTTAGTGATGGTTAGCAAACTGGATAGATTTGTCAGTGAAACAGTATGGCTTTAATCATTCCACAGGAGCGGCACTTGTATTCATATCCCAAGGTGTGCTTTGAGTGTTTGCAGCCAGTAATGCTATATAACTAAGCTTTTGTGGAAGCTGTAGCGTAGCAGTTTAAATTGGTGTCAAGATTTGTTATTAAAGGATCAGTTTGGCCTTCATTAGTCATATTAGGCACAAAGTATACTTTTAAAAAAAAAAAGACTAGTTGAAGTGTTGGCACAACAAAGTGCATTGAATAATTAGGCTATTTTTGAGTTGACCTCACCTGAACAGATGCATTTCTTAGGGGTAAAACACAAAACACATTCTTGTGTTCGAAAAACAGTTGGATAGGCTTCAAAAAAAGGGATAGTTCACACAAAAATGTCAATTCTGTCATCAATTACTCACCTGTATGCGTTCCAAACCCATAAGACCTTTGTTCATCTTATGAACACAAATTAAGATATTTTGATGAAATCCGAGGTTTTCTGACCCTGCATAGACAGCAACTCAACTACCATGTTCAAGGACTAGAACAGAAGTAAGGACTTACAGCAATGATTGGCATCTGATATGAGAGACAGATTCATCCAATTTCTGCAAAACCTGGGTGATTTATTGTCATATTTAGCTAATACCACAAGAAATTGTTGGTTTTATCTTTTGAAAAAGCTTTTACAAAACTACCTAGAATTAAGCAAGATCCAATAATTCTTCTTGTTGGTACTCTGGGAATGCACAGCCACAGATGCAATATGCCCGGACAGATGGAAACAAATTAGTAACAAAATAGTATTAGCATCCCTTGCTTGCTCACCCACAGTCCACTGTCACCCCCACCATTACCATCCCTCATCTGGCACAGATCTGGGTTTAGTCTAACATAGCCTCCTAGACCAACTATGATCCCTTCTACACTCTTCAGACCCCTTGTTCCCCCACCCCTCAGCCTCCATAAGCTGGAGAAAAGTGCAGCAAAAAAAAATCCTTTGGTAGGTCATTGCCAGATTAAACTGCCACTGTAATCCGCATTGGCTTTCACCTCCTTGTCCTCAACCGAGATGAAGAGAGAGAGAGAGAGAGAGAGAGAGAGAGAGAGAGGGAGAGCAGGGAAGAAAAGGACTCAAGGTAAAAAAAAAAAAATTAACAAAGGCAAAGGAAGCATTAGGAAAAACAAAAGGTACAAGTAAAAGCAAAAAGTGAAGTAAATAGGCATTTTAAATAAAGATACTGGGACTAATGGGAAAATGGGTGGAAGGGAATGATCATGGACGATAAAAATTTCTCCACGGTCTGCTTTTGAAGAAATATCGTAGCATTGTGTTACAGTGCATCAGTTGAGTTCTGGCATCTCCGTCTCAATATTCTGTACAACACCACATACATTCGCATCAGTGTTAACTCAGGGTAGAGTTACTCTCCAGGACACTGCACTTATTACAATCAAAAAGTGCATTATTTGCATAGGCTTTAAAGCCTTGCTGGTTAAATGTTTCATTCGCTTTTCTGAGTGTCGCGTACATCTGAGGTATGGCACTAAAAGCCTGTCAAACAGCGCCTGGTTACTAAACTAAGTTATCTTTTCTGCTAATACTGTCAAAACACAAAAAGACTTGTTGGTTATGTCTAAAGGTTATAGTTGAGAAAAAAACGGATGCGTGCCTGTATATTAGATCGGCAGCTCTTAAAGGGACAGTACTAAACATGCAGCTGACAATCATTAAAGGGATGGTTCACACTAAAATTTCTGTCATTATTTACTCACTCACATTTACCCAAACATGGGTAAAACCTTACCTAATACAATGCACCCAAACCTGTATGAATTTCTTTCTTGTGCTGAACACAAATGAAAATATTTTGAAGAATGTGCTAACCAAACAGTTGCTGGTCCACACTGAATTTGATAGTAGGAAAAAATACTATGGAAGTCACTGGGGACCAGCTAACTTTGTTTCCAAATTCTTCAAAATAGCATTTATTTCTCGATAAGAAATACCCTTTAGGTTTAAAACAACTTTTGAGTGAGTAAATTATGGTATAAAATTGACAGAAAGATGACAGGACTTTTATTTTTGGGTGAACTATTCTGTAACGATGATAAAACAACAAAAACGAAAGAAAAAAAAAATCACTCTATTCTTGACTGAAGATCTTTTAAACAGTTGTATTAGGAATCCAGTCTATATAGTGTTTTTATTTTATATTTGTTTATTCAATTTCTTGAATGCTACTGCTAAATACACCTATTGTACCTGAAAATAAAGCACTGTTTGTTTTATTTGTATATCATGTATATAGTTGTAATGTGTCTCTTTGTTCTTATTTTTTAATAACAAAGATAAAATGACAAAGATTTTTATCTTGCCACTTTGACCCTAAATATCTGCCTTTTTTTATTTTATTTTGTTACCTTGAAGGGCTTTTGTCTTCATAATAGGGAAATTAGTTTGGTTGTTATCCTCAGACAACTTGATAAAATCGTGAATCGTGATATTTAAAAAAATAAAATAAATCTTGATATTTTTTCCATATACCCAACCCTACTTACAAATAGTTTTAAAAGAAGAAGGGAAGGAAGGGAAGGAACATATAGCATCGCTACAGCCTTCAGAGTCACATCACCCTTAACTGACCAAAACTATCAACCAAGGGGCTATAAACAACTCAAACGCACTGTAAAGACATCATAGTTGAAGACCGGCTGGGTGTTTGGAAGTGTGTTTAAGTGTGACTGGAGAAATAGAGTGTGGAGAACAGCATCACAGTCAGGTTACACACACACACAAAAGTCTTGGAGAACCCTGCAGGAAGTGGGAGGACATCCAGCGAGTAAGGGCGGTGATATATGGCTGGAGACACTTCAAACAGTGAGAGCAGTGATGGACAACTCCTAAGACCAATAAAACCAGCAGGGATGGAGGTGCGAGGGAGCAGGGCAAAGGGAAGAGGAAGCAACTATCTTTCCAGACAAAACAGGAGGGTAAGAACAAGGTTAGTAGATTGAAGAACCACTTCCTAAAGATGTTAACAGCCTTTCCATTTCCAAAGAAAACATATCAAACACTGGTGTAACTCGGTTGCTGAAATCCAGCAGTTTTAGATGTGAAACCTTGATCCGAACTGGCTATGTGATTTGGGGTCCCTGCATCTATCGCTACAATGCTACCTGCACTCACCATCTCCAGATAATAAAACACTTAAGCACACAGTCATCTAACTTCCACATTGAACAGCACTTTTTTAATCCATAAAGTGCTTTCCTACTTAAGGTTATCTAGCTAGCATTCATTGAACAAAATTACTAATTAATATTGTCCTCTGCAAAGCAAATGTTTTCAATGAGTAGGCTAAACTTTAGTCAAACTTAGTATTTTCATTCAGGGTTTTCAACATTTTTTGATGCAAGGACTGACAAAGGAACCCAGAAGGACAGCAACTTTATATTTTCAGTGTATAAACACCTTTGAATGACCATATTGGAAAGCCAACATGAAGTTATATAATATATATAACTTCATGTTAGAGCAAAATGCAAGTTATATAATTACCTTTAAAACATGTCATTGATCCAAAGCAAATTAACAAATTCAGCAAGGTAAATGTAACAGAGGTCAGGTGACAACAAAATGTTTTCCTGATTAAAAAAAATTGCCTTGCTCCCTGAACCTCAGTTTGAAAACCCTGGTTTAGAGAACTTTAAATGGAAATCCTATTGTCTTGCCTTTTCATTCTGAGATCCCAGCTAATGGAAAATGGAGAACTGATACATATTATTACAAGTAGGGATCACCGATATGCATTTTCAGGGCGATGTCGATACCGACATTACAGATCAAGGAGACCGATAACCATATTTTGAACCAATATGTGTCTAGTGTAAAATGAAAATTAATGTCAAAATTAAGAATAAAAGGCCTCTGACAAAGGCTCTCTTTAAATTATTTTAACACATCTTTAATTCTGAGAACTGTTCATAATAACAACATTAATATATAATAACAACAAACATAAAAAGTGCTGGAGAATCCATCAGCAGCATTCTGTAAACTAAGTAAAACTTGCATCCATCAGCAGCATCCTATAAACAAAGAAAACTTGAACAAATGAACAAATAATGGAAAATAAAAGTAATCTCTCTCTCTCTCTCTCCTCTATATATATATATATATATATATATAATATATATATATATGTATGTTAGTGTGTGTTGTGTGTGTGTTATATTTAGCATTTTATTTACAAGCCCAAATTGCATTAAAATCACAACAACCATATTGTAATAGTGTTTTTATTTATTTTTGATGTGTAAATGTTTGTTTGACTGTTTATCACGCGTATACAAACTAGGAAGTATACAGGACTGTCATCCAGAAACGTCAATGTGAGATTATTGACAATTTACGTTTTAGCATAGGTTATTAGCAGGTGCGATTTTGAAATAAACAGAGGGGGGATGCTTTTGAAAATTTTATGAAATGTTTTTAATACGATGGAAATTGTATTTAGTGTGATCTCAGTTTAATAAAAACATTGTAAGCCTCGTAAGCCACTTAATTGTAATGATTTAATGTCCACGGTTATTCAAACAACAAATTACATCAGAAAGCGAGCAAAGAACACAACGGAGCTTTTGAAACCTCAATCAGTTAAACCATTGGCAGCAAAATGATTCACTGTTTCGATGCGCTTTCAATCGGATCGCTGACGCTAATCATTTGATTCAGATCTGGACGCCAGAGCTGGTTTGCATGAAGTTTTATCCCCACCGGGATAAAGTTATTCAGCAGAGGCAGGGATGCATAGACCAGAAGGGGAATCCCCCATCCCCGGCAAATCGCACCTGGTTATTAGGTCAAATGAGAGAGCGCCGAGATAACTAAATCAGGAATAGGAGTCGGCGTCGCAAGGCGCCAGAGCTCGCTTGATGCCCTTTCAGCTCTTCAAAATTGCATAATGGTAATTCTGAATCTGTATGATAAATTATTTTGCAATCATGTTAGAATAAAGCAATATTCTCCAAATATGCGCAATTTTTTTTGACTAAGAGCCCTAACGGAACGGATGCTGTTCAGTGAGCTATGTGAACAACACAAAAGAAAACCGCAGCAGACGGAGTGAATTCATTCGGGTTGATAATCTATTCACAATATACGTTAGTTGGCGAATGGTGAGAGAAGTAGGTTTTAGTTTCACTATCTCAGCACTGATGTGATGATCCGCTTAAAGCATATCACTGCAATGCGGACATTGACCGGAATTACAGTATAATAACTGAACGGGCTTGTCATCATAAATCGATTATATTTAGGTGTTTTGCAACTTCAGTGTAGTGATTTATTGCAACTTAGAAGCTTTACTGCATTCTTACCTTCGAGATAACTTATTGATGTGTGATGATGATCACTGAAGCAGCTCCTGTGCTTTCGGTGTAGAGCGAACATTTTCCAGCACGCCAGCCGTATTGATTGCCAGGCTCGTGGACTCCCAACAAATCAGCGGACGCATGGAGGGGCTTGCTAGCCACAGAGTGAGTGCGCCTGACTGAGGTGGCTGGATCAGTGCCAGATCGCACATTTCAAAATAAAATGGTTTTATCGGCAAATCGGTTTTGAAAATGGCGATGCGATAACAATAAAATGTTAATATCGGGCCGATCAATCGCACCGATAATCGCGTCGAACTCTATTACGCAGAACCAGTAGAGTAGCATGCATCCATCACAGAATATGAAATGTGAATGCCTCATAATCTTGGCTACTTTATATCCAGTAATCCTTTCGCTAGGTGTGTTAACCTTTTCCCTCTGATGAAGCCCATTACAGAGAATAAATGCAGCCAAATGAAGACAAATGATGTGACCGAACTGTGCATGGTAGGAAATCCTGATCACTGAGGCCCCATTCAACAGCATTGATTAGCTTCCCAACCAAAGTAGCCAGCCAGAGGAACTAAACGCTCTGAATCGATGCTACTTAGCAGATTACTGACCAATCTCTGCTTCTCCCTTTGACATTCAAGCAAAATTCAAATTGAAGGAAGCGACAGACACACTATATAGCTATAACATGCTGGAAACTGTATTATGTTAATCCGGACCTCATTTTTAATTCAAAACATTGATCGCTCAACAAGCTAACGAATTGAAGCTGCTAATACCACAGCTCAACCAAAACAACTAGGTAGAGCGTCTGTGTGTTGGGGTGGACAGGGGAGGGTGATTTAATACCTCCAACGGTCCCAAAGCACTGTAGTATTTTGCATGCACTGCACAAGGTTACCATGGTGACAAGACCGATTCTAGGCCCTGACCCACGAGGCACATCCAGCCAGTACCATTGTGTAAATCGAAGCCATCTGAAATGGCACTGACTGGTGTCTATTTGAAAACTCGCTCTTTAAAAATAATTTTCTTCATTTTTTTAATTTAATTTGGTTTTAAGTGTGCTTACATCAAACGGCAATAGAAAAATCTGATAGAAAATCAGTTTGATATAAAACCTGACTGTTCTAAACCTGATCTAAATGTAAACACATATCTACTACTATTTTTTTTTTTATCTTTTTAGTATTTTTGTCCAATTAAGGCACGTTGTTTTATTAAACATAAATGTGTAAGACTATACATGTAAACAAACTCAGTGTTCAGGACGGACTCAATTTTCTTTCAAATGTGAAGCATTTATAATTTTTCCAATATGAGATAAATGTTTGTTACTGTTGTATACATATCTGAAATTGTATACATTTCTGCCGAGGGTATGCAATGTTGAAACTGACAAAAGTATCGAGCGCAGTGTGTATTTGTGCATGAACCTGTGATGAAGAGGAGGGGGGTTGGTGGAGAGAAAGAGAGAGATTTTGGTTCAGCTGAACTCATTAATTCAGAAATGGAAATCATTTCTGCATGGAGCCTAGGAGAGACGAGAGATGGAAGCGAGAGAAAGCAATAGAGAAGGAAAGTCTGAGAGAACAAACAGGAGAGAGCGGAGGGACATTCGCAAAGTCGATATTTCTCTTTTTTCTCTTATCAAGAGTGTCAACCCTCACAGTTTGCCAAAAATGTCTGATATTAGAGCTTATTTTTATTTGCTGCATGTTTTTTCCAATTAATATTAGTAGCGGGTGATATGACCAAAATCTTCTATCATGGTGTGAGGCATAATATATCAAAGTTAATATCACAATATAGTTCTTTTCTTGAGATATTCAACCCTAAAATGTTTCACACATTATTAAAAATCCCAATAATTATTTTAACTTTAATCCATCAAATCTAGAAAATATTTGTGAGGTAAAAAAAAGACATTGTTTTTGTAATAACACAAGGGTCATTATGATATATCAGATCTGTCTTGCACATCACAGCATGTTATTAAACCATTATAGACGTCATAAACTGTGAACAGCAACAGATGTCAAAACTATTAATTTGTAACACAACCAGGCCAAGAAATAATTATAAACCAGAGTCCTTTCAGTCAACCATAATAATTTCACAGCCAAATAATTACATTTGTGAGTAAAAGCCACAACAGGAAACAGTATTAATATCAGAATTACATTAATGTTTTGAGCCGAGCATAAGCGATATCGTTGTTGAAAAATCAAATTTGGCAGTCACAAGCTTTAAATTAATTAGTGCAATTAAACACAATTTGCAGCAGTGTCAAACTCTTTGTTTTGGGTGGGCATTTACGACACGCTGGGGACGCTTATTATCGACAAACATTTACTTTGCAGCATGCACTAATAACCTTCCGTATAAATCAGTGAACAAGAGACAAAGAGTTGAAAATGTGCCACTGAACAGGAAGATGAATAAATGGTAAAGCAAACAGAAGCTGTAGTTCATCCAAAATAGTTTAGAAATGAACTATGCCAACACAAGCTGCACAGGTTGAGAAATATACAAAAGGTGCATTGTTATGCATTCTGGTGTGATTTTCAGTCACAGCTAGCCCCAAAAATATGCAGAATTTATTATAAAATAATTTATCAAATATGTTGATCATACCCATCAGTTTTACCAACTTTCTTATTAGTAGGCAAAATTATTGGTACCAAAACCAGGTGAAATACATCAACAAATATGCAACTTTTTGAATGATGAGCATGTGAATTCTTGGAAAAGTGAAAAAAAAAAAAAACACTTTAAACCGTGAGGAAAAAATTTATAATAATAAATAATATAAAAAATAAATAAATACTACTAACACTAAATAATATCATCACACTTTTAAATACATAAATGTAAAATTATAAATAAATATAAATTTTTAAATATTTTATAATATTTATAATTTTATTAAACAAATTAAAAATAAAAATAAAATATTAAAAAAATATTATAAATATATTATTAAAAACAACTGAAAACCCTTCATTTCAAAATAACCAATAACCAACATGCACATGAATAAAAAAAATGAACATGCTAATAAATAGCAGGAGAGAAACAGATAAGTGAAAAGCCACCTTCCCCAGCAGTTGATCTGTGCTGAGCCTTTTAATGACTTTCTGCCTCCCCTCTCCGGCTCTTGTAATATGGGGCAGCCTCTAATCTGACCGTGCATCCCTTGGATTACAAAACCGACAACACCACTATCACAGCCTCCACAGCCCCCAAAATCAGGTCAACTGCCCTCCCGCCTCTTCGTCACCCTCCTCTTCCTCAGTGGCTTGCTTCATGAAAAACATGACAAACTGTCTGTGCATGCTGTGCAGTTATTTCTGTTTCTTTAAAGTGTTAATATAGCATTGACTGATCATGTAAGTTGCATTTACAGTTATAATTTGGTTGCTAATTGCATACATGAACATGCTAAATAGCGAATACATTTCAGGTGACTAAAATCAGATTGGATTTTTTCACACAATGATATTAACAGAACATGATTATCCATCACTACAAACCAGACTGAGGGAAAACCAAGGCAGCTGCACTTTGGTAAACAAAGCAAGGTCAGATTTTCAGAGCAAGGTGTGATTTAACATTTCAGACAGCAGTGGTTTGAGATTTCTGATTGGCAGCCGGAGAGCCTGTGACCTTTGTTTGACCCAGCCTTTATAAACTGCAGCAGTTATTGAGTCTGAGGTATGAGACCAAAAGAGAAAATAGTGAGAGGATGAGAGACTGGAGACAAAATGAAGATCAGATGTAAGAGATGAAGGAGAACAAATGCCAGTGAGCAAAAATATCTGACAGAATCGACATAAACATCTTCATAAAAGCCATCTACCTGAAGAAACTAAAATCTTTGTGAGCTTTCCCTTTGAGAAGTATGTATGTGGCATGACTATAGAACAATGTGGCTAATGCATGAGATTAACAAACCAAGCAATTAAATCTGAATGTAGGTGAAGATAAAGAAGCCAAATTGAGTGTTTAAAGGGAGACAACAATGCACAAAAGCACAGAGGAGAGCGTCATAACTCAACAAAGCAGCTGTGGCTTGAACGCGCATAAACACACACACACACACAACACACAGAGGGGCTTGAGCACACCTGATCAGCTCAGAGACAGATGCATCTTTAGCTCTGTTAAAAAGATGATAAGAATTCAGAGCAACAGACAAAAAACAGTACTAAATTATTACTATATTGACACATGGAGAAAAGACAGGTGTAATCGAAAGGAACAATACAGTATTGCCATCTGTTAGCAATGCAAAAAAAAACAAGCAAAAGAAAGCAAAAGGGTGCCATGGTGTCAGATGGTAATACCATGGTAAGTTTGGTCATTTTGTTAGTGCAAGTTGCTTAAGAAGAAAGCGAAATATCATAATATTCTGATGTGCCATAGTACTGAGTGATTACCATATTAACCCTCTACATTGCGAGTAAATCACTGCATATGCGACTAAATATTCACCTGGCGACTAAATGATGTCTGATATTAGCCAATGGCTAATATATTATTAGATTTTACTGCAGTGTTGAGTTGGAGGCTAATTATAAGTTATAAGCACAGATGTGTTTTCACCCAGAACACTCTCTGACTGAGAGCTTCAGAGTTTCACTCTCCCTTACCGATCTTGATTTTTTCAGTTCATCTGAATGGATCGCGATCGCACCTGTATTTGATGTACCGTAAACTCTAGTGTGAAGACCATCGACTTCGCCATCACTTTGCCCACACACACTGAGAGAGAGAGAGAGGGAATTGAGCCTACATGAAAATGATAATTCTTGTTGTATTTTTCCTGTAAAATAACAGCGCTCCTTCGAATTCTCCAGCTTTTAAGAACTGCCGGGTTCTCTGGTAGTAGGTGGAACTAATGCATAAGCGACAATCTCATTGGCTGGCGCTCACCTATTATCGTCCCTTGTTTTGATTTCAGCAAATCAGTTTGAGCTAATGCACACAACCTGATTAATATTCATGAATCCAGCAGCTCATTGATCTTAGTGCGCTTTCATATTGTTCTTATTAGCAGAATTCATATCATTATCTTTTTCAGTATTTTTGTACATTTTTTCCCAATTTTTTTTTTTGACCACCACCAGTCCAAGTTCAGTTAAAATGACTAATATGCATTCATACATGGTTATCAAGTTTTAATTCTAACTACTAAAGTTCTATCATTAAATAATACTTGATTATCATATTATAATGCTTGACTGGCTGATGTTAAGAGTGTACTTTCAGATATTTAAAAACTGTGCCATTTTACAAACATTATATAATTTTATTTTTTGTTTATCTCATCAGTCTGGCAAGTAAACTAGAAAATTTACTAGCCAATGGATTTCAAATGCCAAGATGTCCATCGAGGGTTGATATTCATTACTGAATAGGGTTGGGAACGAGAACCGGTTCTTATTCAGAATTTTCTTATTCAAAATTCTTACTCAGAATTTTTTTATTCAGAACCGGTTCTGTTTTTTGAAAAGAACCGGAACCGTGAGCAATTCCTAAGTTTCAGTTCTGAAAGCGGTTCTGGTGCGACACGTGACCAAGTGCTGTGAGCAGCGTTGCCAGCATTTCCTAAGCGATGTCACAAACCAAATAACAGAAATGCCGTCCTGCCTCTTTAATTACTGAGCACATTGTTTCCAATGAGTGCACTCCACAGACTCTGCCACGGCAGCCATCGTGTCTTTAACTGCCGAACACACGCTTTCCTCGACTTTCGACTTCGCTCTTGATAACTGTGCACGCCATTTTGTCTAACTGTACATGTACTGGCTGCTGTGCCACTAAATCATCATTATATTTGTCCCATGTTTTCATTAATATACATACTGACTTCAACTTGGACCACTAAATAAACAGACTGCTATTGTTATGCAAGTATGAGGGTTAGATCATTTACAGGTCATTTCAAGAGTGATAAACAAAGTGATAGAAAATATTTATTTTCATGCATTTTAATGTTTAAAATGTGAGAAACCACTCATTGCATCACACCTTCCTCTGACTTATTATTGTAATAGAGGTTATGGTGTGTATACATGGTTATATGTATAGCAGTTTATATTTCATTAATTTAGGAAATGAACAAGTGTCTTAGCCCTCAAGGGAACTAAATTTGAACATTACCTGAAAAGCAAAATGTTACTGATAGTGTAAAAACATCAAAACATATTGAACAAAAAACAAAACATGAAGCAAATGCTGATTGATGGACTAGCATTACTCAACATTACTTACTTTTTTTAACAGTTGTTAAATGATTTTAATGGAACCAGAATCAGAACCGTTAGGCGGAACCAAATTTTTTAACGATTCCCAACCCTATATACATGAATTAACAATTATCAATATCCATAGCATTTAATAAAAAGAAAAGAAAACAAAAGACTAAAAAAGAACAGTTAGAAAGGAAAAGAAAAAAACATCAAGGTAATACCACAGACAAACAGCAGAAAAGAACAAGAGGGAAAATACTATGGTACTGTACATGTGTAAAAAGTCAAGGTGATACAACAACACTGACTTTCTCAGATAGAAAAAAAGATAATGCCATTGTACATGTCTAAAAAGTAATACTATAATACTCTTTTTCAGAAAAGAAAGAAAAAAAGAGAAAGAGAACATAGAAAAGAACCAGTCAAAAAAAGTCAAATAGATGGTACATGATAATACAACCGTACAAGAAAGCAAGAAAGAAAAGTTACCATGGTACATTTATGGTATCAGATGGTAATACCATGACACTTTAATACAGGCTTCTCCACAGTACTTCAAAGAATATCACAACATTAACATGGTACTTTTTTGTGAAAGCAAGCAAAGAAAGAAAGGCTCTTGTGAAATGTTGAGACAGTGAAAGCAGTGAACGTGGCAATTAAGACATGTAAAGAACCATCCCAGTTAAGCCCGTCATTCTGTCGCTGGGGCAGCGGTACAGCTCTGCCGAGGTATGACTGGAGGCAGGTGTGGCACGACCTCAGAGGTAATCAGCGGTCAGTGGGGAGCCATTTTGACTTCTAGTGAAAGCCTTTGGAAGCACATGGTATAAAAATAATAATTACTCTGCATTACGCTCACTGTCTGGGAATAGACCCACGGCAGCACAAGACAGAGACGATGAGCAGCTAGCTCTTTCACCAAAGTTAGTATTGTGTGTGCGGAGGTGAAAAGTGGAAAAATAAACACTCCACCAAAACAAATAACGTAATCTCCAGTTATAAATGCAGCCTCATGGAGTAAACCCAATCTACAGGAACCTAAAGACAGAGCTTGTTTTGAGGGATTTATGCTATTTTTGTGGTCTTTTCCTCACAATCCAGGGAAGCCTGTTGAAACTTGATCCGAGCAAATGGACAGTTTTACTTCGTCTGCCAAGTCGGCACTTGAAAGCAGAGTGGAGAAGGGTGGCCGCTATGCCAACGGTGCCGACGTGGTAAATGCCAGCTGAGGGACCTGCTAACTTGACCTCGCAGACACCAGCGCTGCCACCGCTGAGTGCAACAAAGAGGGACTAAATGAAATTGAGAGACTTGAAATAACTGTGGTATGCCTTGATTCACACCCCTTGCAAGGTTATGAGAAAAACACCACTGCGGTCTCTGTATTGACACTCGTAGAAGGACCAGATGGTTTATTCGACAAAACCCACAGCAGTGCAAACAGGAATCTGAAGCGCTATGCAGAAAGCAAGCAAACACCGCAGCTCTGAAGAATAGATCAAGACGGAAGGGCTAGTCAGTCAATGGAGAGTTACTTTATTTCATTGTTTGCGACTCCCTAGTTCATCGGATAACCTTTAATGTGAAGGTCACTCAAGAAGGCATTGCACGTAATGCTTTCATAAACCAAAAAAACGAAAGATGGAGGTTCGAAAACGATTAGATACTGATGCCATCAGTCCTTTTAAGTCCTTATACTCAAATTAATAGTACAGGAGCTTGGACCATACACCATGTAAAAAAATCTAGTTGTTTTGAACTTTAGTTGTGTTTAAAAATATTTGCACTAGACTGTGTGATCACCCAACCTGATGTTATGTAGCTTAAAAACTGAGGGCAAAGTGAGAATTATCAATAGGTTTGCAGTAAAATAATAATCTTTAAATTATTAATAAATAATTATGTTCAAAATGATTATTAAAAACTTCATGATTTTGTTTTAAATATATTAGCAATCATTTGTTTTGCTTGAATATTCACATACTGACTATTTATTCATAACACCATGGTGATAAGCAGTAGTGTTAATTTTGTCTGCCACTTTTTATTTAGTCTCTAGACTGTTAAATTAATCTTAGTCCTGTGTCAAATGACTTTTAAGTTATCATATTTAGTCAAAATTGTCCTGTTTTGTTTAGCAAAGTTTTAGTCGGCTAAATTGTACTTTCACCAATAAGCACAAACCAACAGAATGTGGGCTCATTCACATGGTTTATTTTACCTCATCTAGCTGCTGATTTATTACATGATATTTAGATATTATAGGTTCTTTAATATGTAAATAATATCAAAGACTTAGATATGTACTTTGTAGATATGTATAAGCAAAAAAATATTATAACAGTAAAATTCCTAATAGTAATTCCAACAATTCCTAATTGCAATAACATTTCTCTATTAAAACAGCGATTCAGTAAGTTCATTTATTAGGCAACCACAAAAAGCAAAAGTTCTGATTTGGGGATTTGAACTCTTGATATCTGGCAACCGCTACATGAAAGCTCACATTGTAGAGGGGTGTACAAAAGTCTGCAATAATATTTTCCCTTAATTTTTTCGATGAACAAAGAGATTTTTGTGTAATTTTTTTTTTTAAATACATTTGAATTTCAACAATCTTCAACAATATTGCATGTTGATATACAGTAGTCAGTTATGGATATTGACCTTATTGTCGTCTCATCATAGTTGCATCTTAGTCATGGGGAAAAAAGCTCTTCAATGAACATTTTATCAGTTTTCGTTAAAATTAACACTAATAAGTAGTAATGTTTTAGCGACTGCCAATAGGGGTGAAACCGACTACAGTATGCTAATGTCAGCGAAAGTGAAAAGACCATAAATTTAGCTGGCATTGATAATATTTGTAGGTTATCAGTCAAAACCTAAAGTAATGTTAACTGGAAATCCACATTGCACCAGTGGAAATGTTGCAACAAAATCTGCAATGTTGCCTGTGGAGAATCACCAGTTGTCTTTTTTTTTTTTTTTTCATTTAATGCCTGTAATTCATTCCATTTTCTGTGAGAAGCGGTATCTCTGGACCTAAATCTGGGTTGGCGGCCATCTTCAAAGTAACGACGGAGTTTAGATCAAAACAGCACTTGGGAGGGAGACTTGCAATTGTGGGAATTCAGGACGGAGTTCAGGTCACACCTCCTCAGACAGATGACATTTAAATTCCATTTATTTATTTGGCAAATGCGCCTCACCAAAGCAACTTACAAGAAAATGCATATACTGCATGGTGACAAGTGCTTCAACACACATTAAAAGGACACAAAGCGGTACCAACAACCAAGGGACAACAAAAACAGCTAATAAGACAAGTAACTATGGTATCAGGATTGATAACATACAGGTCACTTCTTCAAGATGAAACAAGGCCCTTCCTTAATTTCAAAATAAATAAATGACCCTCAGACACACCTGTCCCTCTATATCCAGACGCTCTGAAACGTAAACAACAAACAAAGGGTAAAGTAACTTTGATGTCTCTTGATGGCTAGACAAAACAAACAGACCACATTTCACACTTGTTTTTAAACACAACACGCTCAGGAAAGTCATAAAAGCTTGATGAACTCTTTAAAGATAGAAAAAGGGTGGTAAAAGTAAAAAAAAAAAAAAAAACATATTTCCATGCTGGGTTAGCTGGTGAACAGGCATAACTATGTTAAACCTGACAAAACTAGAAGCTAGTTGTGAAGCATGGTATTGGACACAAGCATGCTAACATCTCATGCTGGGGACCAGCATCCGAAATAAAACATATGCTTGTCTCCTGGTGTTTCTCAGCTGGGAAATCAACAAAGAGGAAGATGAAGGTGAACAACACAAAGCCTTTGAGTGAAAGCGTGTGTGAGTCATTGTTAGTCCTTTAAGGTTTATTCCTTTGTCATCTTTCAAAAAGCTGGTAATTCTCATTGAAAGCAAGAGAATGGGAGGCATTTTGAGAGTTTAAAATGAAAAGGGCAGAAACTGAGCATTCGAAAGGGGAAAAACAGACAGGTGACGCTTAGGCAGATGATGCAGGAGAACAGCTCAGACTGAGAGGAGAAAAGCTGCACGTAGCTTCCATTCAAAATCAGAGTCCACATTAGTCATCAGGACCACCTGGAAGGCAAATGAAACAAGAAAGGCGTAAGACAATGACCAATGCTTATTCACTTTCCACTTGAAACACTCGGATATATTAAACCACCTGTTCCTCCACTCATCTTTTCAATGGCTAGAACGCTGCCAAAAGATGCGCGAATGCGAAAAACATAGTTAGTCTGATTGCCTTCCGTCTTCTCAGCTTTCCTAAGTGTGTCATTGAGGACAGCTCATGTCCGACATGTAGGCATATGTGACGCTGAAATCGGTGTTATTATGTTCCAATTTAACGGTGTAACAGAGCAACTCAAGAGTGCTGAGGGTCAAGAAAAGGGCCTCCATTATTACTTGCAATGTAATTTCTGTCAGTATGTGATGGGTTGGGAATACCATCTTTCAGAGCGAACACTTGATGGAGCAGACAGGTTGGGTGACATTAAGGATATCCAAAACTATGTTTTTTTTTTGTTTTGTTTTTAAATGGACCAGTTAGTTGAGGTCACCTGAAGATTAATTAGTCTTGAAAAATCAAGTGATACTCAGCCAAAAGGTTTTTCCAAATGTCTGACTGTCTATTGAATTAAAGTCAATGGGGTTTTGGACACACTGACTTATCTACTGAACAAAATTTAACTTTGAAGATTTTCTAAAATTACATATTTTGGTTCTGCCTAAGGAGAAACTACAAATTGGAAAGACAAGAGGCTGAATAAATGATAAAAAAAATATATATTTTTTTGGTTGAATTATAATCTAAGGAGGCCTTGAATAATTAGGCTGTTTTGGGTTTACTGACCTGGTTCTTACTGGGAATTTACATTAGAAGGTTCTTGCTGAGTGATGCTTAATATATTGGTACCATTCAGCTTTGTTATTGTTTTGAAAATCTGAACGCTTTTTTTTTTATTGGTGAAAACTTACATATTGTGCCTTTAAAGGTGCTGTATGTAGGTTTTGACTCTACTAAAGCATAAAAATACCATAATATGTTTGCAGATATTTAAGAAACATGCTAAGTTAACACACTTGTTTATCTGAAAACAATGCTACAGTCAGTTATTCTCCTTTGAAAATGTGCATTCCAGGCTGGAATGTCAGTCTCTGTTTTGGTTTGTGAAACCCACCCACTGCCAGTTTACCCAATTGTATTACAGTAACCGGGTTTGCCAGTTGGTGGAAAACACAGCATATTTAATCTCATTCATCCTCAAGTGCACTTGTTCCTGTTGGTGTCGTCAATCTTGCAACCTGCGTGTGCATCAAGTCTGAGGAGGGGGCGGGTGAAAAAACCCTCTCCAATATTTGAATTGGACTGCAACACCACCTAGTTCAATCTATCAAAGTCAATGTAGACCAGCTACTTTTTGGTTACCCACATTTTTAAAATATCCTCTTTTGTGTTCAGCACAAGAAAGAAATTAATACAGGTTTGGGACAACATTTGCGTGAGCAAATAATAATAGAAATTAAATTTTTGGTTGAACTATCCATTTAATGACAAGCAGCCGCATGTTTAGTCTCCTGTCCCTTTAAGAGCTGCAAGTATCTAATACACAGGAAGTATCCTTTTTCTCTCACCTGTTTAATTTCATTTAGACATAACCAACTATGTTAATATGTGAACTTTGTGTGTTTTGACCATAGACTGTATAAAAACATGGATGTAGTGTCCGTGACGTCACCTGTAGACTCCTGAAGAGTGTTTTTGAAGCTCAAAGTGTGCAGAGTGGGCGTCTCCTTCTTGGCAACGCGCATTACGCGACTCTCCCGGACAAGCGAAAATGGGCAAAAGGCGGAGCTAGTTGCTGAAGCCAGCCCTCCTAGCTCGCAGGCAATGTCAGCAGCTGCAATCCACCTGTCACTCATGTGCAGCGCTTAATTATGCAGAACTTTAAGGCTTAATATAATTTAAGCGGATGAGTTATAAAAAATTCACCCCTCACAGTTGTCATGAAGGGCAAAATTAGCTATATAGACCAAACTCATATTTTGCACAAGGCTGTAAACATGTTTTTTCTCTGTAAATTTGGGCATTTTAACATGGGAGTCTATGGGATTGACTCCCTTTTGCAGCCAACCTCAAGCGCCAGTCGATGAATTGCAGTTTTAGTCACTTCCTTATTGGCTTCGGAGAGAGCGGAGGTTGGGCTTGGTTTTGACATTATTAGCATGAAAGATATCTTAATCCAATTATCAGGTGCTGTTTTTAGTGGCGCTCAGTAAAGTGCACATCAGAACAGAATGCACATTAAATGTTTAAAGGTGCTGTATGTAGGATTGACACTGAGTGGTTGAATAGGTATTGCAGTCCAAATTCAAAATATTGGAGAGGGTTTTTTCACCAGGCACATCCTCCTCAGACTTGATGCACACATAGGTTGCCAGATTGATGACACAAACAGGAACGAGCGACTTGGACATGAATACGAAATGAAATAGACTGTGTCTTCTGCCAACTGGCAACCCGGTGCTGAAATACAATTAAGTAAACTGGCAGTGGCTGGGTTTCACAAACCAAAACAGAGACAGACATTCCAGGCCTGAAGCACATTTTCAAATGAGAATAACTGACTGTAGCATTGTTTTCAGATAAACAAGTGTGTTAACTTAGCATGTTTCTTAAATATCTGCAAACATATGGTATTTTTATGCTTTAGTAGAGTCAAAAACTTACATATCAGCACCTTTAACAGGCAAGACTTTAAAGCACATGCAAATAATGCACTTTGTATTGAATTAGTGCAGTGTCCTGTGAGAGTAACTCTAACGCAGAGTTAACATTTGATGTGAATGTAAGTATATTTTACGGGCCTACAGAACTGCAGCTGATAGAATGAGCACTATATGCGATACTATGATTTTTTTTTTTTTAAACAGATCAGTTGGAGACATTTTTATTGTCTGTATCAAAAATCGCCATATTGCACAACCCTAAATGCCAGCATATATACAATTTACAATATCAGTATCAATAACATAAATACAATATCAACCAATATGTGGGCTAGTGGTTAGAGAGTTTCACTCCTAACCCTAAGGTTGAATGGGTTCAAGTCTCTGGCCGGCAATACCACTGACTAGAGGTGTCCTTGAGCAAGGCATCAACCCAACTGCCCCGGCACCGCAGCAGAAATGGCTGCCCACTGCTCGGGTGTGTGTTCACTGTGTGTGTGTGTTCACTGCTGTCTGTGTGCACTTTGGATGGGTTAAATGCAGAGCACGAATTCTGAGTATGGGTCACCATACTTGGCTGTATGTCACGCCACTTTCACTTTTTTCACTAACAATATAGATAAATTTATATTAGAAAATGGGCTGGAATTATCGACGATATGACATGCGCATTCAGTCCAGTAACCGTTCCATGATTACTGGTAAATCCATCACCTGTTTCAAATGGAGCTGCAGTTAATACACAGAGCCGTAGTTTACTGACAAAGAGCTATATCGAAGTTCATTATCAAAGGCATTCATCTTCAATAATGAACTCGATATAGCGAGCTTCAGTGAACTATGGCTATGTGTATAACTGCAGCTCCATCTGAAAGCAGGTGATGGGATTTACCGCAATCATGGAACCGCTTTACTACGAATGCATGATCATATCGCTCGATATATTGTCCAGCCCTATAGAAAAACTGTTAAAGTTCCTGAAAATCTCCAAATTAATAATGTGCAATTATCACATGAACATCAACAGACTTTTCACAGAACCAGGATTACCATCTAGATGAAACTGAAAAAGGCACTATCTGAAAAAAAAAAACCCGACTAGGCCCCAGCTCTGGACGGCAATCAAAAAAATAAAGATCTTTCAAATCACTCACCAGAACAATATTGTTATGAACTCATCTGTTTACAAGCAAATCCACATGCAAAATTACATGACAAATATGCAAACCATTCTGCTGGTGTAACTAAATACAGTGGTTTAGGACAAAGGCTCTGATGGGAGACAGGCTTCTGTGGGAGTTTTAGGAAGTTTGCAGTGAGCAGGTACCACTATATCCAGCTTTCCCTTCCTTTCCTCAATGTTTTCTCTTTTCCCTTCTTTCTTTTCAGTAGCGACCCTAATATTGGACTAAATGCTGATTTCAGATCCTCTATAACTGAGAGTAGCAATCAATAGCTTGTCTATAAGTAGACTGAAGTATTTCCAGATGACCCTGTCTTGACTGTTTAAAAGTGGGGATGGGTGGTAAAGATGTGGTATCGAGGGTTTCTTGGTGGCACTAGTGGCTGCCTAGTTTTGGGGAACTGGCTCTCCACTTCTGGGAGCCCAGCCAGAGTCACAATCCTATAGCAATCCTCGGATTAGTTATGAACCAGATTCCACAGATCTCAAGATTTGCATGTTATATCCCATTATCTTTCCTCCCAACTGGAGGACTTACTGCACAAAGTGCATCACTGGCCACTTGAGTAAAAGAGAAATGAAGGGTAGACAAAAAGAAGTAAGAGTCAAGAGTTTCCCAAATTCCACCATCAGGAAGTTTACATACAAAAACATAATGGTTTAATTCTACTGACTGCAAAACCTAGTCACTGTTGAAGCCCTGACTTGGAGAAGCCAATATAGCTAACTGCTGCTGACAGTGAGGAGGATTTGACTCATGGGAACCCGCTTGTTTTCTGCCCCTGATCCACTGACAGCTAGGGAATGGGCACTGTTATCAGCCTTGCCTGAGATAGCAGGCTTGATGGGGCAGCCGGTCCACGGGATCCCAGAGCTGAAGTTAATCAGACGGAGACAGGTCTGGAGTGACCCATGGGACCTCCACGCCTCCTCCTCCATCTCCACCACCCCCATCACCACCAAAACTCCACGACCTCCACCGTAAGACTCTTCACACAACATTAGCCTGGTGTCTACAAAAGCCTCAAAAATAGACAGAAAGTAGCCTCAGGTCTTCCAAGAAATGGCCAGCCATTGGCTCAAGAGTTGATGCCTGGGAAATCGCTCAACAGCACTGAGTAACCCTCGAGGAAGCAACTTGACATGTTCACTACATCCTAGCCCAATTAATAAAAAACCCAAACCCAAAATTAGTCCACTGGACGCAACATTCTGAAGGCAAATGGAGATTAATAGCCTGATGAAAAGATTTGGGAAAACATTCGAACGGGACAACACAGGCGGATATTCTCTGACCTCCTGAACTTTGCCAAGGGTTAAAGGTCAGGGGAAACCGTCATTAATCCTCAGACTAGAATCTGGGGCAGGACATCTGAGCCTTTCAAACTCACAGAGTCCCTGAGGTCCAGTAGCAAAGCCTAGAAACTTATCTGGAGTTTACTTAGAAAAGGCCACCGAGCATTTCAAACAGTCAGTTGGAGCAGACAGCCTGTTTCACAACAGCCGTAGTCACGCTCGAGCACGGCTGGTCAGTCGTGCTTGAGGAGGGGTCGTCAGAACACTCATTTCGACAATCCCAGGTGTCCATTGGGTGTTAGAAATGATTAGGCTATAGATTAATTGAACACACGCCAGACTTAATTAAGCATGGCGTTTAATTAACCATGTAATTAATCTTATAGAGGCCATACACAGGCATGCAAATTCCAATTGGTTGAAACTTCAGCAGGCAGCTGACAAAACTTGTAACTGTTCCCTGCTAGCAGGTCCAGTAAATTAAATGACTGAGGCAAGAATAGACGCATAATCCTTTTCATGACTCAAGCCCAGGATCTGGCCCAGGTGAGACTCTGGTGCTAGCAGTTAGCGGTAAATCATAGTTACTTTCATAAAATCTTTGACATATTATCCTCCTTTGGAACGTATTCACGAGGTTTTAACACTGCTAATGTGGGGTAAAAGATATTTGCACAATTTATATTTGACCTAAAGTTCTGCCAAAGAAAACATGCAGAGTGGGAAAGAGGTCCCAGTGTACTCTGCAAATTGTAGATACAGGGCGAACACTCAAACTCTTAAAGACTGAGCCCAAGGGTTGAGCAGGGGTCAGTGTTTGTGAGTCACATTAACATGGTCATTTGCAATTGGAAAGCCGTGTCAACAAGAACTACACTTTTGGTGGAGCTCAAGGGTTGTCCACACATGCTACTCCAGTTCTTCATTACTAACTTACAGGTCTTCCGCAGATCGAGGGGTCAAAAGGGTCATGGTGCAGACCTTCAAGATAGCCCAGCCTACTCTTAATCCTGCAGCCTTAAAAGGATAGATCATCCAAAAATTTAAATTGTGTCCATCACTTTCTTGTTGTTCCAAAGTTCTGGCCACTGTGCCAGAACTTTATTAGAACCAAAGGTGTATCCTGGTACATAGACAATGAAGCTACATACATGATATTTATAGATATCATGAAATTTTCAGTGATAAAAGTCACAACCTGGGTGAACTATTTATAGCACATCGCTTCTATCAAAATGACCAAGCTTAAGATAAACAGCACCGGTAACTGTAAAAAGACAGTAAATCTGATCATTTGGGTTAACAGAGTCACCAACAGCAGAACTTCAGGTTCAACCAAACCCAAGGTGGATAAAATAGGAACTCACATAGTCGGGAAAGCCTTGGCCTCGCTGGAATGTTCACATGTCTCCCGTCGATCTGGAGCTGCACAGTACAGATCCCAGAATACACTGCAAAATAAGGCAGAATAAACAAAGCTGAGTATCAAATACATGGGTGAACTTCACCAAACTAAACAGCTGCTATACTAAACACCAACACGCTGTGGTACACTTCACATCAAGGCTATGTGAAAATAGTACTGAATGGCATGGTTTGTTCCAGGCCTTGTTGTTTTAATTTCCCCAATTAGCCTAGTCTTTACCGAAAATGCTTTTTGTTTTTTAAACAGAAAAGCTTGTGCTCAACTGTGATGCAACTCCCTACTACAAATAAAACACAAAACTGGAGTTGTCATTTACAACCCTTTTGTTCGGTTTAGCATTCAATATAATTTAATTCAGTGGCTTTTCACCATTCTGAGCTTTTTGATGGAACAACCGAAACTACTAAGAAACAAAATTCAAAGCAATAAATTTATAACAGTGATAGATTTTTATTTTTAACATCCAAACTAATTTAATTTAGTTTTGCCAGATTGAGTTGTTGTTATGAACATTTCTAATAACTTTCAAGACCCAGAGGGTTTAGGGGCTAGCAGATTCGATTGAGGTGTAAGCGTGCTAAATGGTTTCAAATCAGGCTTTGGCTCCAGCACACTGTAAAGGCACGTCCAGAGTAAGAACAGAAGACTGATCTTCTTCAGTATCACACTCAGAAGAACTTGACAGCTTCTATCAAAGCTGGGTCACTACAATCATAACCCCTGGATAGCTTCCCACTTTATGAGGTGTGACCTGTAAGTGGCTAATCAATTAGGCTTGATATTTGTTAATTAAGGAAATACAGTCCTTAAGGGCTGCTAGGGGAGCGGGTTGCACCCAAATAGTCCCTTAATTACTTCATTGAAAATAAGTACCTGTTAAACAGGTCGGCATTAAACCACTCTCACTCTTTAGATATTGATTTAATGGACGCTTCATAAAAGCTGCTGAAGCAGGGCTTAAGAAAACGAACGCATAAGTTGTTCCATCTTCGAGGCAGCACTTTTACTGCTGTGCATTATTTCTGCTGATGTAACAAAATTAGACTTCTGTTCTGAATGTGGGAAAAAGCTTACGTTTGATGTGACAGATTGCAAAAAGGACAAAATAGGCCACTCACAGCACGGCGACAGGTCAATGGGGCTAATCAGTTTCCACCCATTTCATATATCTTGCCGTGGAAACCATTTGACGGATTTGTGTTCGTGAGCATAACGCAAAGGATAGCTTATGACAGCTTTCATAAATCACTCACTGTTTATGGGTGGAATAAGAGAGCAAGGTTAAACAACATTCAGCTCATCAGACTACAAAAGTAGAAGAACTGCTGGCAAAAATCAAGTCTTTAGATTTAAATGCAGATTGAATTCATACTTCTAACAGGGAATAGGTCAGCCAAAAATTTAAATGATGTCAAAACTTGCTCAAAATTACCTGGATTTGGAACAAAATTACGGTATCTTCCATGAAACACAAGAGAGACATTTTAAAGACCACACTGGTTGCCCTTCTCTATGAAATTACAATAAATAGCCTCTTGCTCAGGAACCTTTTCATAGTACCAGAACTAATTGTAATACCCACTTTTGGCGTTTTCACACCACGAACTGGGTGCGATTTTAGTACCGGACTGCCTTTTCGAGAACCAAATTAGCTCCTACTCTGGAGCAGGGTCTAACCAGCACAACTGGTACTACCGCTGGACGTAAGTAGACATTGATTGCTAACGCTGCAAACGTCCTCACCCACCATGATTTAAAAGCGAGTGTAAAAATACCATAAACATTATGGAGTATGGAGAACAGCGATAGCTGGATCGGATGCTGAAGTGCAGGCACTTGTAGCAAATGTAGCACTGCCAGTTGTCGTTGGAGATTCTTAGTCCTCCTTTCCGTTCTTTCAATGCTGTCGACTGGCTTACGCACTTCCTAGTACACACTGTCGGTCGGAATGCAACCCTTTAAATGGTACTGGGAAATAGTTTGCAAAAATCATCCCAGTACTTCAGTACTGTACATTTAGTTCTGGAACTTAAGTGGTGTAAAAGGCCCTAATGAAGACCTTTCAAAGGACACAAAGTACCATAAAGGATACTTCCTATAATAAATCCATGATTTCATGAATGAATCATTCAGACCATTTCTGAGAAATGGATGAAGATTCTCAGACTTGAAATGATTTATTCACAAATCAACTTCTCTCATGAACATCAAAAGAGCTAGGGCACATAGGCCTGAATTTCAGTCTGATCTTCACACAAAGCCATTGTAAAGCTTCAAAAAACTGGTATAGCATTCTTTAGGACCAATGTTGCTTTTTGTCATTTTGGAGAAATAGCCTTAGTCCTCATTCATGTCAAGATGTTCTTCAAAACTCACCTTTTGAGTTTCACAGAGGAAATAAAGTCAGTATTTGTAAGACTTTTGGGTCAACTATTCCTTTATAATGAGTAAGTGATATATTTATAACAATGGTGGGAATGATCTACTCCATCTAAATGAGAGAAGTTTTTCTTTTTATAAAAAAAAGGAAAAAAGGAAGACAAGATGTATTACAAGAACCAAAGATAAGTGCGTAAATGAGGTGCTCAGTAGGAGGTGCCATACATTAACACCTCACATCCTATAGAAGCCATAAACTAGGAAACAAATAAAACAGGTGAAAGGAAGGGAAAAGAAAAAAGCAAGAAAGGCCCTTTGACAGAGCAAGCGTCATGCTTGTTCTTCAGCCCTTCAGTCAGTGCACAATAAAAGCCAGGCAGCATTATCATATCTATCAGCTGCGTTAAAGAGATGCAGCTTTGTCGGAAAGCTGCTGGAGGGAGACAGACAGGACCATCTCAAATCCAATCAGGGTGCAGGGAAATGAAATAAGATGCCAGTTACACTTTGTTACTAAAAAGCTGCAGCTAGATGCACACCAAGGTGGGGAGGAATGGTGAGCAACGAGCATGTCACGATTATTATTTTTTATTTTTTATTTTTAAGTGAGTTCGGTTACCTTGATTGCAGCAGAAAAACTTGTTTAATGCTTGTGCACTTTGCATGAACACAGAGAAAATGTGGGAAAGTTTGTCAAAAAGCTGGTGTGATGACACTATGACATACCTGAGTGGCTTTTAAAATACAAAGAAGTGTGACAATTATATTAGTCTACTAAGTGTGAAATTATCCAAAATCTTGTCATGTAAAAATAAAACAATACTGAAACAAAATAAAACTGAATTGTTTATTTAAAAAAGTAATAAAACTTAAAATACATACCAGAAAAAAAACAGAGGTATCTTTAAAATTAAAATATGACAGCAACGATCAGGGAATAAAAGGGTATTGGGGTTGCAATGACCTAAACAACTGGATTCGAACACTGGTAGCCCGCGACTTGTAACAGGCCTGTACTACACTTCCCACCATACCATGTCTCCAACATTTTTCCTTTTGATAATAGATAATATAAGAAAATATACACCCAGAAAAACAACTTTCAATACCTCAATGTGATATATTTTTATATATTCAGCAAGAAACAAATATGTAGGAGGAAGTAATTAGAGTTTACCTATTAAAATAATTATAATTAAAATAAAAAACTAAATAAGAGTTTCCTAAAGCATACCTAAATAACCATTTTGTAGTATTAGACAAATTATTTACTTTAAGTCCAGAAAAATAATCCATCATTGTGCCATTATTTTTATTTTAAAACATGCTGCAATACATCAGAAGATACACATGAAAAGACATGTTAGAAAATTATACAACGCTCATGCAACAACAAAAAGACAACATAAAAAAAACGTTTTATGCCATTTGTTAACCCACATATGTTTCTGTTGCTCTCACATCAAAGCAATATTGCAAAACATGACCTGACCTAAGAGTTTATCAGTGTAATATGTAAATCAGCTGCCTTTTAATTTGCAGACTGTGTTATGTCAGAGAAGAAAAAATAATGCAGTATGATTGATTATTTGAAGACATGTGTTCTACCTGTTTTCATTTACATCCAGGTCAACTTTAAATGCACACACAATCATAACAGCCTTCTCTTTTTTTTTTTTTTGGTTCCCCTGCATTACTTGGTCGCATTTGAATTAATGTACTTGAGGTGAACACTTCTGTGTGGCTTTTCTGTCATCTCTACCAATCACAAGGAGGATGTCAGCTTTAGAAGATCTGAAAGTAAATCCATGTAACATTTTTTGTCGCTCGACTTTCTCCTTTCTCACCAGACATCGATTAAGCGGATGTATGTGCAAGATAAATCGAACGGTCATCCTTTTTTCTTTTCTTTTCGATCCACACCTGCACCCCAACCAAAACCACCACCCCAACCCCTTGCTTGCCTTACAACAGATGTGGATGACTGCCCCTCTCACCAAACTTTGCCTCCACCCTCTTCTGCCCCACCCCAGAGCCTGGTGCTACCATTCAAACCCCCTTACAACAGGAAACTGCCTTAGACAGAAGGGAAGAAAATGCAAAGGGGTGTAGAGAAGGAGATTTGGCTGTTTAACACAAGAAGACTGGAATGCAAGGAGTTAATCCATTTGAGGGTTCTTCCATGAAACAAAGGACAGGCCTCCAGACAAAGGTTGGTGGGGATCGACAGGGGAGGGGTTGGCTTTCCCTTACCATCTGGCCCTTTTGTTTGGGGAGGGGGTTGGTGAAGAGGGAGGTACTCTGTGGCCCCTCCGAGTCCCTAAAACCCTGACACGCCCCTCCTCTACGTGTTACAGCTCAGACAAAGCGCTCCTCCAATAGTGTCAACACCATACAGGGACCCTCCAAACCTACTAGACTCCTAATAATCTCACAGAGGGAGCCAGTAATCCAAGATGGAAAATAAGTTGAGTGTGATAAATGAACACACTGCTCTGTTGAACCTGATCTACACACACTGATCTTATTTTGAGTAAGATAAAAACATAACGTGAATTCCAGACAAACATGAGAGTCTCCAATGGACCCAAGTCAGGAGAGATGCCATATTTCATTTGGATCCAGTGAAATAAGGCGGTAATGGATAGGTGTACAGTCTGTTTGATTGGTTCTACTGTTGTGTGCCTTGGGCTCGATAGTTGGACTGACAAAATTTTGAAAATGAATTTTCTGAAAAATTACCAGAAGACAAAACATCCAGGACACTAGGGTTCCCTGTTGTAAACACTAGCTTAGATGAGCATGAATTTCCAAGCAAGTGCAAACTGGTTTATGGCAGCTTCTTGCTAGTCTAGCTAGTCCACTAAGCTTAGCCATGTTTTTACTAGCAAAAAAACTGGTTCAATTCCTGAATTAAAATTTTCTGATAATTTACTCATCCCATGAGCTTCAAAGGGCTCTACGATCCCAGCAGAGGAATAAGGGTCTTATCTAGCAAAACAATCAATTATTTTCTTAAAATGAACAAAGATGTATATTAAATATAAGACTAAAATTATATACTTTTTAACCACATATGCTCATCTTGCACTAGCTCTGTGATACATGCGTCTTCATGCATTGCTTAATCACACTGGAAAGGTCACATGTGGTTAGTTCTTCATCTGTGTATTCTGGTTCAAAAAGTAGGGTGGGGCAAAAATACTTTCTCCTCCAACTTTTTAAAGTTTGACTTTCTTTGGACGTTAGCTTGTAAACACTGGGTCGGTACTTCCACCTACATCACCGTGACGCTTTCCATGTTGACTACATAATGCAATAAGTCGAGCTAGTGCAAGACAGCATTTGTGGTTGAAAAGCATAAATAAGTATTTTTTTTTTAGAAAATGACTGGTCATTTCACTAGACAAGTCCCTTATTCCTCAGCTGGGATCATGTAGAGCCCTTTAAAGCTGAAATATGGACCTTCAACCCGTTGGTCCCTGTTGAAGTCCACCATATGGAAATTAAAATCACGGAATGTTTTCCTCAAAACCTTAATATCTTTTGACTGAAGAAAAACATTTTGGATGACATGGGGTGGAGAAATCAGGCTCAGGAAACTTTCATTTTGGAAGTGAACTACTGCTTACCTATCAGAGTCTGGGTTCTCTGTTGGTTGACCAAAGGAAACTTGCTGTTTAAGTAAGCTAAGAAGCCTTGTAGACACAATCCTGGTTTTCAACAGGGTTGTGAATATTGATCTTACTGAAAGGACTGTTCATTGACCCCTCACAGCCTATTTACAGTAATAATTCAAATTAAATATGCCCTCTATCCTGGCTAAGGTTCACAGAGAAAAGACCAATATAAGAACCGGTCTTGAAATCAACCAACAGTCATACATTAAGATCTTCAAATCCTTCCACAGCATTTTACTCTAACGTCTGTGTATAAAACAGGCCTAATGCTGTATGGCAACATACAGACACCTACTTCCAAGAATAATGGACCAGCGTTCATTTAGGCACCTCTACTGCTGCTATCAGCTAGCATGGCCATACCATCAGAGAATGTTAGGGGTTTTGAGTTACAAGATCGATACATACCACCACCATGAGTGCAGGAATCCAGGAGGCTCTCCTAATGTGATATTCTTCTCCCATCGGATCTAAAGAGGTAGAAACAGACAGAGAGAGACAGAGAAAAAGAGGTCAAGTATGAATAGACCAGGTTCACAAGGCATGAACTACAGTTAAAAGCTCCTTTACAATTTTCACACCAAATCAGGTCACGCTTCACTCTCTCTTTACAGATTACACCTACTCAGCCTACCACTGTAACGGATGGTACTTTTCCAAGCAGACATATCGATTTTATAACATGCCCTGTCCATAACTATGCACCCAAAAGCTGATGTGCATTATTCTCGTCTCCCTGATGTAAGGGACTGATTAACAATGTTTTAAAGCGTGTGTGTGTTTGTGCTGATCAGTGCAGGGTTGTGTAGCCCTTGAGGTCCAAGGTGTAAGTAGAGGGAGTTTCAGCAGTAATTGTGAGGTGGCAAGGGAACAAGCAGGTGGCTGCTCCCTCATTAAGCTTCAATGCACAGGTGCGTCCTCCTGCTGTGTACCTGCCTGGGCCGAGACCTCCCCTGTGGTGTACAAGTGTGCCTGCACTAAGGTCTCGAGATCTGCAGTTAGCCTAATTGAATAGCAACGGCGGTAATGACGACTGTCGACTGCACGCATGTTTGACACTCTACGCCGTTACAAAAACACTGAAACGTTGGTAAACACAGCCATCTGTTTACTTGTTGACTCTTTAATATTTACTTATGGTGTACAGTCTAATTTTGCATGCATATATGGCCTATATTCACCTTTCTAAAACTATGTTATTGGGTTGGATTGATAACTAAATTTTGTTGTCAATACCTAATGCAACAAATAAACATGCTCAGGCAATTAAAATGCAACTTAACTATGACTGTCAATAGATTTAGTAATTATCAATAAACTAGAATAAATTACTTTGCACTTAACGTCAATATACTGCATTATTTTAAGAAAAAAAAATGACAATGTCTAAGTGTAGGGTTCAACAATTCAATATAATGACACACGCGTATTTTTATTTGCATTTTGTAAATTTATGCTCAAATATATTACTTTTCATTTCAACGACCACACGAATTACAATTTAAACTATGAAGATACAACCTGCAATTAAATAGTAATATAAAACTTTATGATTACATTTCATCATAAAAATTAGAAGTCAATCCAATTTATCAATAACACTTTATGGACACTTTACTACAGTCCATTTGTTTTATTAATTAATAATTAATGCTGTAGGAGTACTGTTCATTGTTAGATTGGTATTTCATCATTTACAATGTTTAATAGTTATGTTATTATTAGTTCATACACTATGAACTAACATGAATGATCAAGTTATAATTAATATATTATTATTTATTTATTTAAAAAGTACTGTACAGTACATTTTCATGACTCAGTAGTGTTTTTCTTTTGTAATAATGTAAAATTTTACATGGAGTGTTATGTTTGTTTTCATTTCATGACTCTCACTCAACATATCGAGTTTCTAAGTACTGCAATTTGTGTGAAATTATGATATGTACTGCAGTACACGGTATTTAATAAAACAACTTTTAAGGCAGTACTTTTTTATTAAACATCTGTGTATTGTGGCACCTTATACTGGTTAAACCCAGAAACAACAACATCTCACCTGTCTGACCAAGATCCCTGAGATTCTCACAAGCACAAAGCCCGACTTTGGCACAGTGCTTTATCTTTGTCAAACTTTGTCTGAGCAAAACATTTAAAACACAGGCTTTTGGAAGTCCACTGTGAGCTTAATGATACCCACATAAACAAACACAGCAGGCACGGAGAACCGGCAAATGCAATAAGATAGATGATAACATTTAAAAGTTCACAATCTGTAAAGGTCCTGAAGCACTAAAGAAGAGTTACACAATCTCGTTAATGTCTTATAATGTCAAACAATTAACATTTACACATCTTTATAACTACAAACAAAATCTTGTCAAAATGCCTCCTGTAGTAATTCAAATTATGAACTGAAAAGCTATATGGACATCACCTGCTTCTAGGGTGTGTGATATGATGATTTTGATCGTGGACGATAAAAACATCTCAAAATCTGTTTTAAAGAAATATCGTAGTGTCGTGCTACAGTGCATCAGTTGCAGTTCTGCCTCCGTCTCAATTACTGTACAACACCACATACATTCACATCAGTGTTAACTAGCGGTAGAGTTACTCTCACAGGACACTGTACTTATTCACAATCACAAAATACATTATTTGCATATGCTCTGCCATTAAATGTTACATTCAGACTGTTCTGACATGCGCTTTTCCAAGCTTTGTTAAACAGCCTGGTTACTGAACTAAGTTATCTTTTCTGCTAATACTGTCAAAACACACAGGGTTTACATATAGACTCAGTTGGTTGTCTAAAATGAAAGTAAACAGTTGAGATGCGTGCCTGTATATTAGATGTGCAGCTCTTAAAGGGACAGTACTACACATGCAGCTGACAATCATTAAATGGATAGTTCACCTAAAATGTAATTTCTTCATTATTTACTCACTCACATTTTACCCAAACATGGGTAAAACCTTACCTAATACAATTCACCCAAACCTGTATTATTTCTTTCTTGTGCTGAACACAAATGAAAATATTTTGAAGAATGTGGCTAACCAAACAGTTGCTGGTCCACACTGAATTTGATAGTAGGAAAAATACTATGGAAGTCACTGGGGACCAGCAACTGTTTGTTTTCCAAGTTCTTCAAAATAGCATTTATGTTCTGCATAAGAAATAATCGCTTCAGGTTTAAAAACAACTTTGAGTGAGTAAATTATGGTATAAAATAAAACACTACTGACAGAATTGACAGACAAATGACAGAATTTTTTTTTGGGTGAATACTGATTTAACAATAATAAAACAAAAACACAGAGAAAAATCATTCTATTCTTGCTTGAAGATCTTTAAAACAGTTAATATAATAGGGAAATTAGTTTGGCCGTTATGCTCAGACAACTTGTAAAATAGTAAAACCATCATGACAAAGAATCGTGATAAAATCGTGAATCGTGATATTTATATAAAAAATTGTGATATGATTTTTTCATATCGCCCACCCTACCTGTCGAACAATGGGGCCCTATGATTTCAGCAGAACCATTATCTGTGGAATCACAGAATCCAGTTATAAAAACTGAATTTAGTAGGGTGCATGATAAATATGGGCCGATAATTAATGTGCATCCCGTCAGTAAAGCCGGTTCTCTAATCAGCTGTAAATTCCATCAGGTCGTGATTTCACGTGAGCGCATAATGAACTGATAATGAACGTGGATTTGCGCAGCTTGTCAGTTAACAACGGCTCTGTGTAGTAACAGCTGCTCTATGTGAAATCAGCACCTGATGGAATTTACCACTCATTAGAGAACCGGCTTAAACTGCGAGATGCACATTAATTATCAGCCGATATTTATGTGCACCCATAGAATTTACTGTATAACACAAAATGTCACAGAATTTTGGATGGATACAACAAAGTAGGCCAGTACACTTGAATAAAAAGCATGATATGGACTATAAATACAATCTCCAGAACTGCTCTGAGAGTCACTTCATGAGCATTTTACCATTCCATTTGACAAAACTATTGTCATATCATATTATATCAGAAACTTAAAAGTGTTCACAGCAACCCGCAAAATAAAAGTTTGGTTTAACTTGAAGAAACTGTGACAGAAAGACTACTTAATGTAATGATACTACTACTACTACTACTAATAAATTATAATTAAAACATTTTTTACCAGAAATATCCACCAGAAAAATGTTTACCAGATCTCAATTAATTAGACATGCTTTTTGATGAATACATTTTAATTTAACCATTAGAATAGGCCTAGATAAATTAGAATGGAAAAAAATTAAAAATGTAATTTTGAAAAAATTAATGGAATTTGGGAAAAAATAAAACGATTTCATAGGGCCCTATAACAACTATGAATGACTTTCAAAGCACAATAAAAGCATTTTGTGATGATTTCAAGCCCATAGTTGGCAAAATCTTTAAAATGCAACTAAATCAAGTTCCACATAAACTGGCTTCTTTATTCATTCAAGTATAGGCTACAAACTTTGTAGAACATCTTAAAAGAGACAAACCAATACAAGTCTTTGACGGCCTTAAAGAGAGCATTACAGCAGATCAGGAGATCGAGAGTAGGCTATATTACAAACCAATTTCACCTATTCCCACCAAGCCAGCGTTAAATCAGACTTTTAACATGCAGTTGTGTTTAAGAGTGGTTCTAAACACAAGTGGTGGCATCACCTCCACTCAGACATGTAGTGTACTCAAGCTCTATATAACATTCATATAGTGAGAACAGCACTGACACAAGCTCCACCGCTTCACAAAACCATAACGTCGATCCACTTTACCATGCTAGTAGTAGCAGCACAAATGTTAATGCTGTGATTGCCCCTCATTAGCTCAGACTGATTTTAGAAACACTGCTGACACATTATGTAATATCATAGCAATGACACTTCCATTTATTGATCAAGACCTTTGAGTGTTTTAGCATATAAATGCAGGACACTTTGGAGAAACAATATCAGATATCAGAGTTTAAGAGTGTTGTAATGAGAAACTAAATTCTCTGTATGACAAAAGTAACTTCATATTTGCTGAAACAAAGCAATTGGAATTGATTAATCAATATGAATAAAAGATACAACAAATCGAGTCTCAACCAAAAGTATTCATTTCTGGCCTCAAACCCGGCTTGAATTAATATTTGTTTGTCCTGAGTGCACAATAACAACTGTTTGCTTGGGATAGTAGATTGTGCAAGACCACTTACCTCTGACAGGAAGGTCTGTGCCGATTTCTGTGCGCCAACATGCAGCAAGTACTCATACACATATAAAGCTAACCTGCAAGACAAAAGAGGAAAAGGGCATTGTAAATCTCAGTTAGCTCTATAAATTGTGTTTTGTGTTGTTCCCAAACTTCAAGTGAGAAAAATGCAGTTCCACAGGCTCTTCCATTCTAGATGGAAAAGCAAACACATTGCAGCAATTAACTCTGGTGCATGTTGAAGCCTCACAGGTGCTTAGTCGCAAAGCATTCTTGAAATGCAGGCTGGTAAAAAATAATTGGTTGAAATCTGAGATTTGAGGTAAGGAGCATTCATTTCTGACACTAAAGTCTGACCAAGTTTATGAAGTCAATATCAAGTACAAGTCAAACTTATTTACACCATTGATACCACAACAAATATACAACTACCATTCAAAAGTTTGTGGTCAGTAAGATTTTTTTTTATTAATACCTTAATTTAACAAGGATGCATTTAATTGATCATAAGTGAGAGTAAATACTTTTATTATGCAACAAAAGATGTATTTTTTAAATAAATGCTGTTCTGTTGAATGTTCTATTTACTGATAAATCCTGAAAAAATTATGGTTTCCACACAAAAAATAAATAAATAAATAAATAAAATATTAAGCAGAAAATTTTTCAACATTGATAATAATAATGTTGTTTATAGATATTTTAGAAATGTGCTGATTTGGTGCTCATATGACAGTGGAGTAAAATCTATTAAAATAGAAAAAAATATATTTTGAATTAATATTAGCACACTTATTAACAAACATAATCCCATATAGCCTAGCTGGTAAATATATACTTTTAATGAAATAAACACTACTTTTAATTTTTAATTACTGATGTAAATATCAGTAAAAACATGGATTCCTCACAGCACATTTTGAAATGTAGCTGCAAAATTAAAAGTAGCCTTTATTAAACAAATAAAAATTAGGGCTTTCAATTAATCACCATAAAATTAAGTAAAATGGTGCAGTTAGTCTATTTAAAAAAAATAATGGGATTTAGTTAATTAAATAAACATAAATTACAAAAATAACCCCCAAAAAATCTCATAATTACTCTGAATCATAAATAAATTATTATGGAGAAATCAATGTTTCTAAGAGCCACTCTGTAATGTATATTAAACTAATCTTAATGTAATCAAGTGTAAATGTCTTCATATTTTTCAGCAAATATCGATCTGATTAATTTAATTACTGTAACTAATTTAATCAAAATTGTAAAATTGACAGCCCTAACAAAAATGCATTATCTATCCACATTGATCACTCCCAATACTATTTAAAGAGCATCTCCAGAAGAACAGCTTCAAGGATCAAATACCAAGGACTCATTTTCCCTCAAGCGTCAATTATTTCTTGGTGTTTCATCAGAGCGTACTCAATTTAGGAGCTCCCTCAAGTATATACAGCTGTCAACAAAGTTGTACTTTTGTGCAATGCAGGAAAAGATGTCAGAGTTTTGCTTCTAATTTAATAACGCTCATTTTAGCATTTAGAAAAATGGAAATTGTGCGAACTCATGTCACACTTCATTTTCTCAAAACACAAAAACATTTGGCAGGTTTTTCCAGCAATGGGACAGAAGCAAACAGTGATGTGATGAGTTCATGAACACCCGCCCTGACCTCAGAAGACCATTAATGCCCACCCGTTCACGTCATTCCCAAACGATGGACTTCCTCAACTTGGAAGAAAACACCTAGATGAACAAATCAAAATCTTTATTCATTCCGAGATTTTTTAGCAGGGGCTTAAATTACAATTTAAACAATCTTTTGTTTATATCTTTTCATCATATATTTTTTTGCATTTAGCGCAAGCCTCAAAAACTCAATCCGTCACAAAAATCCATCTTACATGAGCATCTTATCGGAATCCCCAGTTAAAGGCCCATTCACACCTAGAACAATAACTATATTAGCATCCAAATCATTGGACAATAACACTTTGTTTATTATAAGCAGATGCTGCAGTTGTCACCAGTTTTTTTAAATGATCAAGCTTTTCAAGAGACGATAATTATACCGATAACTATAATTGTTCACACATCAACAGACAATAACGTTGTTTAATATAAGTGCACATTGCAGTTTTGTCAGTCTGCTGCTTTAAATGCTTGAGCTTTTTGAGAATGATAACTATACCGATAGCGGAAGTACCGACCCACTGTTTACAAAGCCAAAGTCAGCGAAAGTCAAATGCCCTTTACAAAAAGGTAAAACAACAATGTTGGGTGATTTTGAAGCTGGAGGAGAAAATTGTTTTTGGCCTAACCTACTTTTTGAACCGAGAGTACACAGATGAAGAACTAACCACTAGGCCTGTCGCAATAATTCAATAACCTTTAATCGCGATTATTGTGCTTTATATACGGCACAAGGGGAGTCATACACCAAAAGAAACAGAAAAGCACCAGTTTGGTTTTCATGCACTGTATAGGCTATATCATCTGAAACCATTCCATATCTTAATGGAGGAACAGAATTATATTTATATTGTTAAATTAAAGTTTACAGAAATGGATCTTCCTTCTGCTGCAGCTGTCAGTTATTCTCGCTCAGCATTCAAACAGCACGCTCACGTTCAGTTATTTGAGTCAGCATGGTAAAACTCTCTACAAGATGATATTCCAATTATAATACTTGATGTGTAGATAAATGTCTGGGGAGTCGCATAAAATGACATCTTGCTGAAGCTCATTGCTGTACATTTGTACCTGTGGAGTGCATTGGCTGTGACTTATGTTGCTTCAAGCAAATCATTCTGCACCCTAGATGTGCATAAGAGCTTTGTGGCTCTGTTTGAAGTGTTTCACATTATCAAAGTTTTGCACACAGAAAGATTATTAGAAGCTTTTATTTTGATTTCTATCTTTTTTTCATGAATGTATTTTGTAAGAATACAATTAGTTAACTGAATCAACATGTTTAAATTGTACAATGTGCACCAACGATTTTTTCCAAGATATCGTTTTGCTGCTAAATTATACAGTCAGCTAGTTTAATTTCAAAGCTTATATATGTTTATTCAAATTTAGTTTTTCTCTCTGATGAGGAAGTGAGTATTTAGTGGATTAGGCTCAACAAAGGGTTTAAAAAAAGATTGACCATTAGTTCCACAAACACAGTATTGATATGCTGAAGGTGGTGTAGAAAAAAAAGGCTGGTGTTGGCTCGTATTGGCCAATTCTTGAATTTGGAATACTCTATGTAATCTTACACTGCAAAATAATAACTCAAAAGATTAAAAGATAATTATTTACTGAAGCCTTAAATTAATCACAATTATATAATGAAAGCCATAAAAACAGACAATTAATGCGTGATAATCGGCATAATTGTCATAATCCCTAAATCCCTAAAACAGCCAATTAATCACAATAACGTGACTATTTTTAGACAATTAATCATCAGCCAAATTTCATAATCGTGACAGCCCTACTAACCATCATGGAGTTTTCCAATGTGATTACGCAATGTTTGAGACAGGATGCACATCGAGAGCTTGTGCAAGACAAACATTTGTGGTTAAAAAGTAGCCTATTGTTTTTATTTGTCTTAGGAAATGACTGATCATTTCACTAGATAAGACCCTTATTCCTTGGCTGGGATCATGTAGAGCCCTTTGAAACTGCACTTTGGACCTTCAACCCATTGCTCCCAGTTGAAGTCCAAATATGGAGAAAAAATCCTGGAATGTTTTCCTTAAAACCTTAATTTATTTTCAAATGAAGAAAGAAAGACATGAACATCCTGGATGACATGAGGGCAAGTAAATTATCAGGAATTTTTTATTCTGGAAGTGAACTAAATCCTTTAAATGCTCAAGCTTTTAAGACGATAACTACATCTATAACTATATTAGCATCCATGCCACGGACGATAACATTCTGTTTATTACAAGCTGCACTGCGGTTTTGTGGCTTGCTGCATTAAATATTTACTTTTTTAGCATCCACATCCACAGATGATTAACAGTGTTTATAATAGGTGCATGCTACAGATCTTTCGGTGCCACTTTAAATGCTTCAGGTTTTAATAACGATTACTTTATTAGTGTCCACCCCATCAGACCATAATGTTCTGTTTACTATAAGCATGCAACAGTTTTACCATCTGCCATACTAAATGCTCAAGCTTTTTAAAGTCAGAGTGGATTCTGATTGGCTGTCAATGTTTTTATTCTTCATCAGCTTGACAAAATAATTCTGAAAGTGATTCCAACGATATTGTTCCTCAGTGCGCTATCATTATAGTTGTGGTGTGTGAACTTCTCTATTCTCATAGAATTGGAACAATTTTAAAACCCTTTTTATCTTCTTGGTGTGAATGGGACTTAAGACTAGTCAACTATTTTTTCAGGCATTACACTGCCTAGCTAATTTCAAAGATGTAGTTTGCATGCAAAGCCCTACATTTATTGGTTTATTGAACACTTGACCTCTGGCGAGTCATGTACTTGACAGCCAAGTCAGCTTGTATGAACCCAACTGGCGTTGAGATGGATCAACGGAGATTCCCACGAGTGACCGGATGAAATTTTCATTGTAAGCTCTGGTTGATCTGAGGAGCTTCTGCAGGTTGATGATGGGTTCTTGCTCTTGGCCTGATGCATTATTGAGAAGGACTTCATCTACAGTGGGCTTGGAGCGGTTTTGTCATACTGACAGAGGAACATATCGGTATTTCAACTAATAGAGAGCCACAGGTGGAGGATCAACAGGCTGAGAAGCTCAGTTGCGTTTGACTAATCCTCATGCAATACAACAGCTCGGGTTGCAATAGGAAGGCGGACCTATTGACTTAATATTTAGATTAATGACTCCGTAAGACCGGTTGAGGGCTATCGTTTTCCACGCCTGCTTGTGAGAGCCGCAGCAGGGATAATTTAGACCTTGACAGCGTCTGAGCGGCTCGTGGATGTCGATCCAATGATGGACAGGCATATCTGAGCGAGGTTCTGCTTTTGCTCTGCCATTCAGGCATGGCCTGGCTGTGTGTCCAGTCCCATCATGATGAGCTCTCCTGACTTAACCTTGACATCTGCCGAGGCTCCCAGTCAAGACTCGGTTTATACATAAAAGAGGCAGAGCCAAGTTTAGCTAGCTTAAGCAGACAGTTAACAAATGAACTTTGCTGTCTCCATTTCAATAATTTAGCTGCAGGGTCTCAGGTGAAGATGAACAGCATGTGAGGAGAGCTAAAAAGATGGCTGAAGTTTAGAAGTGAAGTTTTAAGGCATCAGGGAGTCTTTAGTTTCACCTCAGGACCAACTTTGCAAAAGAGCCAATCAGAAACCTGTATTACACATTTTTTTATCTGGAGTAGTTTTTTGTGGATGATGGCACACTGTAAAAAAATAAAGTTGTAAACAAAAACAAATAAAGTTGTAAACAAAACAAACATTATTGGAGTATGTTTCATAAGAAATACAATTTCAGTCTTTATCCTTAAAATTTTCAATTTAATTCAATGTGTTGTTTGCTGTTTCTTTGTAATTAATTAGAAACTGTACTAGCAATTTCGAGTTAGAATTTACTTTCTTCAGTGAATGTCAAAAAAAAAAACATGCTGGCATTTGCAAAATTGTAGGGATTCACCAATTTCATAATTCTGGTTGATACCAATAAGCTGGAAATTATGTATTGGTCAATAAATGGATGATATTACATTTTATAGTATTTTATATTTAAATACATTAACAATAGACTCAAAAACAAAAGATTTTAGGCAAACTTGGGCATGAAAATTCTAACAAACAGCTATTATTAAAAATATTTTGAGATTTACTAAAGTTTACAATTAACAACGTTATTAAATAATAAATTATTAGTGAAATTAAACACTGAAAATAAGTGACTGTTAGATTATGAAAAATTGTAATCTAAAAGTAAATATATAATAATAAAAAACAATAACGCATATAGCCTAGCACTTATAACTTAAAGGGATACTCCACTCCAAACGAAAATTTTGTCATTAATAGCTTACCCCATGTCGCTTCCAAACCCGTGAAAAGCTCAGTTCAGTCTTAGAACACAATTTAAGATATTTTGGATGAAAACCGGAGGCTTGTGACTGTCCCATAGACTGCCAGTAATCGAGCAATCAGCTAGGCTGATGTGGAGTAACACAGAGGACACAAATTTTGAATAATGTCATATTTTTGTTTTATTCATGCAAAAAAGTATTCTCGTTGCTTTATAACATTACAGTTGAACCACTGATGGCAGATGGACTATTCTGATGATGCTTTTCATACTTTCTGGACCTTGACACTGTTATTTACTTGGCAGTCTATGGGACAGTCACAAGCCTCCTGTTTTCATCCAAAATATCTTAAATTGTGTTCTGAAGATGAACGAAACTTTACGGTTTGGAACGACATGGGGTAAGTGATTAATGACAAAATTTCATTTTAGGGTGGAGTATCCTTTAAACTGTATCCCTACTGTTTTGATCACATATTCTGTTGAAAGCAATTAACCAGAAATTTACCAGAAAAAATCTCTGGAACATAAGTGCCTTATATGCAACTTGTGGGCAAACTGAGCAACACAATGGATGTTTTTTTTTATCAATAAATGATTTGAAACCAATCACAAGCTGCCTGACATTCCACTCACAGCATGAAAAGTGCTGTCATAATATCGTTGATGTGGCCTTGTTCCACATCCTTGTACTTTTGACCAACTTAGCTGATCTTTCATACATATAACCAAAGATTGACAGAAAAATTCAGCAAAAGCAATAGTGCTAAATAAAAAATGTTGATAAACTTTCATGAGGCAATCCATCTCAATTATTCTGATGAAAGCGAACGAGCACTCTTTTAGAAAAGATTTCCAAACACGCACCAAAACAGACATTTCGCGTTAGATCATTAAATATGCCCCTAAATAATTACAGAGAACATCTCTCTTCAAAGTAAACTTAAAAAGCCATACATCCAGCTATCCAAGATGGAAAATTAATTGACTCGCATCCACGTCTGAGAGCAACGCTTTATCCAAACAGAGCAAATCAGGACGCTCTTCATAAAACAACGCTCCTGTTTCTGTGTGCATGCTTGATTCCCTTTATATGTGGCTGAAAACACCTCTATGTTGGAGGCTGAACCATCTGGATGAAATCAAAACCATGCATTCAGACCTACTGCTGCCTCTTAGACACAGCAATAAACTTAGGGAAGCCAGAGAAGTGCTCAAGATGTTGGGGAAAACAGGAGATGGAGACCTAGATCAGAATCGGTTTTCATTAATTTCCACCCCAAAAAACACGCACGCTAATTTCTTGTGGCATTCCAACTGATTCGTGGAATTAGATCGGACCTGTGGATGCTAAACTCTGATGAACTCAAGCTTTGAAACGTTCAAAACTAATCAAAGTCAACAATGCTGCATTAAACTTGACATTATTGATTCAGAGAGTCCTCCAAGTTCACTTCTTTAAGTGGTTTCTCCATGCAACCTGCCAAGGACGCCGATGAATGATGTTTAAACTGTTAGTACATCCTAAATCAGTTCCTAGAGAAGTTTAATGGCACCTTTACTTGACTAGTGCTGACAAATATATTAACCTCCAACGACAGAACAAAGCCTGTGTGGTCACAACACCTCATCTTTGAACACATGAAACGGTAACCTGCTGTGTTAACCAACACTTGAGGAGCCGTCTACAACCTCGCGATAACCTGTGTGAGCAACACACTTCATGTTCATTAGTATAACAGTCAAAATGATCAGTTTAGCCCATTAATGCACATTTCTTGGGAAAAAACACCTAGTTTATATGCAACTTTTCCAGACACCTGGTACAACGCAAACTTTTGGGAAGCTTTTGGGAACCAGAAAACACTGAAAGGAGTGGTTTCAAAGGGATGACCAACATCTGAATGATAAAATAACTCACTTATCTTGCATGCTGATCTTCTATACACCGTCTTCTCATTCAGTTTAACTATTAGCACCAATATTTCCTTGCATTCTTCCTTTCTAAGTGTGTTAGATCTCCAAAAGAGCTGCAAATCATCTCAGACTCCCATACTAAACGTCCTATCATAGTCTCCAAGTCTGACACAGTAACCTTCGACCCCATATGACAGATTTATGAATATTACAGCTTACATTTAAGATTTGTAAGGTTGATTCTATGGCAACAGATTGTACACAACAGTGGAAAGATCACATTGTGATGTACTCACCATAAAATATTACAATACGCAGCAAGGAAAAGTCAGCAAAACTTGAAGCAACACGAGTGTTTATAAAACCGGTCCTTTGCGCTACAACAAACCACAAAATATCGGGAATATGTACGCATTAATGTGTCGGAATTACTCAAATAGCTTATTTATCAGTTAGATTTAAAGCCAAAACATGCAAATACACGCGCGATGAGATGAAAACAGCATGAAATAAGAAATAAGCCAGATCAAACAGACACGAACGGCTACCAAACACCTCCACAAGTTTAATACACGTCCGAAAACCGGGAGAAAATGGCTCGGATGCGTTTATCCAGCAGTCTAACTCTTAAACAACAGATGCACGGCGTGCAATGTTGATGCAGAAGATGCACAAGCTTCAAAATGAGAGATGCGAGCATGCAACATCACTCGGACTGGACGCGTCAGACAGTTCAAGCGTTCACGTGCGCATCAAAACTTGAATAAAATCGAAAATGCACGGACAGCTCAACGCATTAAAGTGCTACAAGCGGATGTAAAGTTAGGAAGACTCGGGGACGATCACTCCACAGCGCAGGTTCGCACTAAATACACCTTCAAACAATAGTACGCGCAGTTTAGAAAGTTGCAGAGTCCGTAATAAGCAAAGCGAGACTCTTAAAGCGCGCGCGATTCACTTACTTTCTCTCTCTTGACTATCAGAAGGGACGACAGCTCCTTTACCTTTGGCGTACATGCTGGATTCTGTTTTAAGACTTTTACCCCACTCAACACCTGTCAAAGAAAGCAGCCAGGAAAACGTTCTATCTCCATAGCTACCCCTTTAGTGTTTTCCTCCCCTCCCCTCTCCCTTTTTTTTTTTACATCTCCAACATTGGCCAAATCAGGCACAGTTTCTATTGGGGGACTTGAAACAGGTCGTGGTGATTTTTTTCCCTTTCTCGCGCTGTTCTGGGAATGCGCTCTGCCTCCCGCCGCGTCGGGAACGGTGGGGCCTCTTAAAGGGAACGCACACTCTCTTCCAGTGTTTACTAGGCTCAGGGACTGATATGGGAAAGACGCTAACATTGCCTCGGGCCTTCGTTTGTGACTTTAACGTTTTAAAGTAAGAATTTACGCTTGTGTTCCGAGATTGGGAATCTGAGGCATTTTATTGCTACATTTTTTGACGATCCAGTCATATAATTGATGGTTTGTTTAACAATTTTGTAATATGATGCGTTTGGTTTGTAGTATTGCTATCTGATATCTTTTTTTGTCATTTAGATTGTGTTTGTGTAGAAACTATACACAATATTTAAAGGGACATGACACCTTTTAAGAGCTGTAGCGAGCTGTAATCAGAATCCAAAATTGAGTAGCCTGCTTGAAATTGGATTATGTTACATTTTATAAAGCATAATTAGAACGCCATTACTTTTTATGGATTACATATTCACATAATTCAACAACACATTTGCATCTTAACAGTTCTCTGATGTCGGTTAATGGTCACATTCATATGCAAGTAAACAAACAAAAGATTTCTTCTTGATTGTTTTGATCTTCAAAAAAATGTTTTCATTTTACATTTATGATTTAATCATTAGCTTTTCTTTAGTTTACTTTATCAGTATAGTGAACAACAGACTTAATCTGGGGTGCGTTTCCCAAAAGCAACTATGGTCGAAGGTCTGTTCTTACCAATATAGTTCAATGGAACTAACGACCATAGTAAGCTAACAATGTTTTGGGAAATGCACCCCAGGGTAGTCACCATATTGAATTTAACGCGGATGAAAATGAGGCTGTGAAGGATCGACTGCAGTCTTTACAACGCAACACACTGTATAAAGCTCCAAGATCATGTAATTTTCATAACTCACAACAAATGTTTTATGGAGTTTTTGTCTGCTGAAAGTTTTTTTCCAGAAAGACATTTAGTCAGCTGAACAACTAAGCCTATTTTGTTAAATAACAGTACAATCCAATGAACGCACTGTATTTCTGTTGCTCACAGCCTTGTTTTCATTTCATATGGCACTCTGACTAAGATCTATTAATCATTACAAGTTAAAGGGATAGTTCACCCAAAATCCATATGAATCAAAGGGTTTAATCCAAATACTGTGTTGAGATACAATTGTGTAATATGATAAACAGGTTTAATTTGAGCTTTCATTCACATGCAAACAAACATATATAGAGCACAGTAAATATCTAATACCTAAATTAAATCTGTTCATCATAGAAAGCAATTGTATCTCTTCACAAGCTCAGTTTATACAGATTTGTTTTATGCACTTTATGACCTTTTAGATCTTCTAAGTTTTGGTTCAGTGGAGGGACAGAAACCTCTCAGGTTTCACTAAAGTCTGAATTTGTGTTTAAGATTAACCAAAGACTTGTTTTTGGAAAAACGATTTTGGACAGCCAAAAGACTAAATGGAGAGCAAATGGAGGTTTTTCCTATACACTAGTGTCTTCTCAATCCAGATCTCAACAGTGTCTCTAACTCTTCTTAAAGATGCCAGTGTAGCAAAGTCAGAGATTTAAACACAAAGATCTTTTTAAAGAATTTATGCCAATTTTGGGGTTTCCAGTTCTTATAAAACAGATTATGTCCTCTTATTAAACCCAATGTATTTTAGTTTACATACACTAGTGTAGGCCTACAAGTACATATAGCATATGTACAGTATACTTTGGGCTTTGGGGTAAAATATTGGGAATTGAGGAACAAGAGTATGTATCATTAGCCCTGGGACTCATAATAAAGCTTTATGGTTACAAACATATGGAAAGAGTCAGATAGGGTTTGTCTAAATGCTCTGACTTCCTGCATATTTACGCTTTAGGAACACACATAGGATATTGTGGCCAACACAATTGGTGAATCATTTTCAATAAAAAGCAAATAAGAGTCTAATACATCATCTGAAAGTTATGCCTCTCTGTTTTATCATCTTCATAAAGTCTCATTTGCTAAAAAGAGCATGACTGGGCTAATGACATCAGCGGGTGAACCAAGGCATAAAGTATGATTATATGCTCTCTGTAATCGCTAGTGTTTAGTGTTCATGCTAGTTGATGTTTCACCATTCTTGAAAATTTACTGTAAATATTCAAATTATGACTCTTAATGAGAACTGACACATCCAAAATTTGATTTCCATTAGACTATGGAACATCTCATGGCAGAAACTACTTTAGCGTCTCGTCATGCAGCTGGATCTCTAGCAAACGCTAAATGTGCTTAGGGTCCTTCAGCTTTCCTGAAAAATTATTTTTGGGTGTGTTTTTAAACTCATTGTTGATATGGGCACCTAAATTTGGCCATAATTCTTACTAGACACAATGTTTAGCTGGGTATTTAGCCATTAATCGTAAAATGTAACTAAATTGTTATTAATGGAAAATTTAAGCCATTCTTTACTCAAAATGTTCCTCTCCAACTTAGTTTTTCTTTTCTTTTCTTTTTTCAGAAATGAACATTCCGTCATCATTTGTTACTCCTCTCAAGTTGTTCAAAAACTGTGAGTTTAGCCATTGACTTCAACAGTGTGGAAAAAATATCTATGGAAGTCAATGGCTACTGCAATTGTTTGTTACAAATCTATATATATATATATATATATATATATATATAAAAATATATATAATGTATTCAACAGAAGAAAGAAAGTCATACAGGTTTGAAATAACTTGAGGGTGAGTAAATGATGAGTGCAAAACTGAGTGTTGAATGTCTGTTGCATGTTTAATATTAAAATAAACTAGTGCTGCCAAATGATTAATCGCGATTAATCGATCCAAAATAAAAGTTTTATTTACATGACTATATGTGTGTGCTGTCTTTAATTATGTATATATAAATACACACACATGCATGTATATATTTAAGAAAAAATATGTTTATATATTAAATATATTTGTAATATAAATTATATTAATATAAATATATACTTGTAAATACATGTACATGTTTTCAAGATATATTCTTTATGTGTGTGTATTTATATATACATAATAAATATACACAGTGCACACAATATGTCATGTAAACAAAAACTTTTATTTTGGATGTGATTAATCACAAATCAATCATTTGACAGCACTAAAATAAACATAATTTGAATTACATTACATGTGTATTTTACCTTATTTCACCATGTTCTTGGTAGTTGCACTGTGTGATGTTTAACACACTTTATGAGGCAATTATACCACAAATAAAAAGGTTTAAAAACAGATGAAAAGAGTGAATGTCGATTCTTGAGATGAATTATCAGTTGCATATAACTATCATATGGACCATAAATCAAAACAAGTGATAAAATATGAATAAATACAGAAAATAGCTCATGCATAAAGGCCACAAACATCAAATAATAAAAGTCATTATCTAAATCTAAAATAATCTTGTTAAAAAAGTGATGATCTTAAATTGTAAATAGGCTATATATTTTGCGAATTTGTTTTGACAATTTGACATTACATTAAAATAAAAAAGAAACATTACATGAACAAAGCAATCACATACAAAACTACATCTGGGACTAATTAAGCTCAATAAAATGCTTGGGATGACTTTACTCAAACTTATATACATGAATTGATGTCACATGCGTAGGTAAACTTTTCTACTCCTAATGAACAATGATGTGATGATTCCCTTATTTCAAAGCAGGTTATATGTCCTTTGGTTTTGATCACACTTTTGAGTGTAATTTAACTAAGAAATCCAGCATTGGAAATTATGGTAGGCTTAAAATGCCACTTTAAAAGCCATTTGTAAAATTTAATAATTATGGTATTATTATTTGTACAGTTATTTTATAAATGATTTATCTTATGTATTAATGCATGTATAAATTAATTACATTATAATATAAAATACATAAATTAATTGTAAAATATTAAATGCATATTTAAAATTTAAATTCAAAATTTTAAATTACATTTGATATTTGATGACTTTTATTTATGTAAAAAAAAATCACATTAAATTAGTGTCTTAAATTTAGATAATATGACATATCCTATAAAAAACCTTTTTTTTTTTTTTTTTTTTTCAAATTTAAGTTATGTGTTTTAATTTTATAATATCATTTTAAACAATTCAGAGGTATAGGATATTAGGCAAACCTAATAATATTCAAGCTCTGTTTCTGAGTGAAAACTGGAAGCTGTGGATCCATGAGGACGGCGAGTCTGGCGTGTGAGGCCCCAGGAGGAAAGACAACCCAAAACACCCACAGAACTGACTCAAGCCTGACTCACGGCAGCCCTCTGATCTTTCACACTCCTTCACTCGGCCCCTCAGAGTCTGACAGATGTTATTTATTGCTGTGGAATAATGCGCTAACTGAGGATCTTTAAGAGAGACCATGCGACTAAACACAGGGATTCAGTCAACAGCCCGGTGACAGTTACTGTTGTTGTTACTGTGACGAGGCAAGGACTGGCTTTCCTTTATGTAACACACATTTCACAATGTGACTTTTAGCATTATTTTATATCTTTAACATAATTAGAAATAAATAATTTTTATGTGCTTAATTGTCATGAAAACTATAAATATTCAATACATGTCTTTGTAAATAAAGTACTTTTTCATGCAGGGGTATTTCTAAGGATGTTTCTTGTTAGATACATGTTAGTTACTTTCTTATCCAGATGTAAATATCTGTCAGATTTAGCAGAGGAAGCCACAATCTTCTTTTGTTTCCAGTCGTGTTGTTGTGGTTCTGATGGAGGGTGAAGCAGCGGCAGTGTGCGGGTCTGTCCCTTTAAGAGCCCAGCTCCAGCTTGTGTGTGTGTGTCGCTCTCTGTGGGCTGATGAACAGTCCCATCACAGCACACTGCATGTGTGGGTGAACACAAAGGTGTGTGTGTGTGTGTGTGTGTGTGTGTGTGTGTGTGTGTGTGTGTGTGTGTGTGTGTTGTGTGTGTGAGGTAGAGCAAAAGAAATAAAAAAATTAAAAGAGAGATGGATGGGTTTCACTTTTCTCCTGAAAAGTAAAGTGGTGAATCTCACAAAAAAATAACTGTATTTAAATAAATAAAATAAAATAAAATAAAATTAAAATAAAATAAAATAAACATTATTAGTATAACATTTCTTTGCATTATGGTAATGAGAATTTAGGGAAATGTGCTTAATGCAAAGAATGCCACATGCCTTCAAACTAAACACTAACAATAAATTAAAAAAAAAAATCTTAATCAAATGACTTATAAGATATGCAGATTAATTAAATAGATTAGTGTATTTAACAAATATTTTCTCAGAAAATCCGATAAAGATAATTTAATACATTATATATTTTTATAATACAATAATCATTTCTTAAATAATTAATCACACTAAATTACCATGTTAAATGGATAGGCCTAACCTTTTATTTGTATAACATATTTTCTTCCATTACTGCATTACAGTAATAGCAAGAGTTTGGGAGGAAAATGTTCATCAAATGAATTACAAAATATGCAGATTAATTAATTGCATTAGTGATTTAACCAATATTAAAAGATGCTACAATATTTAAATAAATAATCAAATTTAATTAGGATGTTAAATTAATAGCTACTTATTTATTTAGTCAATAAAGCTAATTTAAGACTTAAATATATTTAATTATAATAATTTAAATAAAACCTTTTAATAATTATAATAGCTAATATAATTTTATAATTATTCACACTGAATTAGCAGGTTAAATTAACATGCCTTATCTTTCTTTCTTTTTTAATTTGTATTATAGTAAAAAAAATTGGTTGACAAAATGTACTCAACTGACATGCAACTAAATAATCCACTTATTAATCCTATATATATATGTGTGTGTGTGTATGCGTGTGTGTGTGTGTCGCGTGCATGTGTGTGTGTGATGTATATATGTATATTTTTTTGTCAAATGATTTTGAGGTGAAATGTGACCTGGTCATGTTACGTGACTGGTTTTGTGAGACTGACAAAGTGAAGTGACCTCCCTATTCACTGTTCACTAGTGCACAAAAATCTGAATGGTTCCCATTATTGCTCTCTCTCTTCTTCTCTCAGCTCCCTCTTTCTGTCTTACACAAAACCACCCGCGTGTGCGCTTGCCAAACCTGCTTGCCCACACAGGCGTGTGTTAAGTCTGAACCCCTAACAATCCCATGATCCTGTGTGCTTACAACCCTCTAGCGATGCTGCTGCCTGACCTCACTGTGCCTAGAGGGATGAGCGAGTGTGTATGTGTGTATGTGTGTGTGTGTGGGCACTGGGGTGGGAAGGGATTTAAGCAGCGGGTAATGGAGGCTGTCACATCAGGGATCAGACAGTCTGGTCTGATGCAGATGGAGCTACAGCCGAAAGTGGAACAAAACCCGTCCGTTTAGAACTGCATATTTTTGCATATTCATTTATTTTAAAAAAAAAGTAACAATATACAAAGACTTGCATACAACTGTTATATATATATAGCAATTTCAGCATAGTAGCAATTTTAAAAGCTCTCCACAAAGAATATATAGCTGATATATACACAGTGCAAGCTATGCATGAAAGTATTGGAACAGTAAAGACAAAATTGTTCTGTTTGCTGTGGAGTCAAGAAATCTGTAAATATGATTAAAAGATGAATATGAGACAAATCTACAGAATGTCTCATTTTATTATTAGGTGATTCAACACAAAGATGTTTTACCAGCTAAGAAGATCAGCACTTTTAGAGTTTCATCTCCCTATCTGATGCTGAGCATAAGTATTGGAACAGTTGCCTCACAGGGTTTTCTAAGTGTCCAGCTGTGTCCTGTTGCATTCATTCTTCAGATATTAAAACAGGGAATGTGTCTATCAGTTAATCTTATATCCATAGTCTTGCATTCGATGATGACACACACAAAACCAGGATGAAGCAGGAGCCATCAAGAAAGCGCAATTGGATGCTCAAAAGAAAAGAGGAAGTCAATTAGAACTATAGGAAAAACAAAGGGCATGGAGAAATCAAGAGTTTGGAACTACCGCAACATCAGCAACCAACGAGCTGACCTGATCGGCTGAGAAAAACAACAGTAGTTGATGACAGACAAAATGCTGTGAAATAAGCTGAAACATCTGTAAAATCACCAACAACCTCCAGAAAGCTGGGGTGATGATCTGTCAATCTACAGTCGCAGGAGAATTTGACACAGAATTACAGAAGCTACACAGCAAGATGCAAACCTCTGATCAGAACCAAAATAGAAAGACAAGATTCTTCACAAATGTGAGCCAGTAGAGTTTGGAACTGAGCTGATTGGACCGATGAGACAAAGATGAACCTTCATCTAAGTGATTGGAAAGCAAAAGTGTGGAGAAAAAGGGAACTGCAAATGATCCTAAGCATACAACCTCATCTGTAAAGCTTGGTGGAGGTGGTGCTGCATGGCATGGGCATACATGGCTGTCTCTAGAACAGGACCTCTTCATTTTAATGATGACTTAATGTATGATGGCAGTAGCAGAATGAATTTGGAAGGAGTACAAAATCATCTTGGCTACCAATATTCAAGAAAATGCCACCAAACTCATTAGAAAGCACTTATATTGGATCAGGACAATGACCCAAAACACCCTGCCAGTTCAGTCAAGGACTTTATCAGGGCAAAGAAATGTAAAGTCTTAGATTGCCCAAATCAATCTCCAGATTTAAATCCAACTGAACATTAATTTCACCAGCTGAAGAGGAGACTAAAGACAGAAACTCCTCAAAACAAGCAACAGTTGAAATGGCTTGCATTAAAGGCTGGGGAAAAGCATTTCAAAGCATAAGACCAAGAGTCTGGTGATGTCTATGGGTCACAGACTCACTGCTCTGATTGCATGCAAGGGATCTGCAACTAAATATTAGCTTTTAATCTTTTACATCTGCCTTAAATTCAACTGTTCCAATATTTATGCTCACATCAAATAGTGGGATGAACTCTAAAAGTGCTGTCCTTTTATTTGGTAAAACATGTATGTGTTGAAAGACCTAATAATAAAATGTGACATTCTGTAGTTTTTCGCATATTCATCTTTTAATCATATTTGCAAATGTCTTGACTCCACAGCAGAGAAAGCAATTTTGTCTTTACTGTTTCCAATACTTATGGAGGGCACTGTATATATATATATATGATATATATATATATATATATATATATATATATACATATATATAATATATACTATATATATATATATATATATAATATATATATATACTTTCAGGAAGAAAGGGTTTTATAGTTAACTAAAACTAAAATTGAAACAATAAAACATTCAAATTTTATTTACTTAAATTAAAACAAATACTTTTTAACTAAAAGGCAAAGTTCTCATGTACTTGATGTGAAAAATAACTAAAACTAAAATTGAAATAAAAACTATATAGACAATAGACATATATGCTTTAAAAAAAATCTACCTACTTTAACTTTAACAATTATGTTCAATTGCTTGCCTTAAACTTTTAAGTTTAAGTCATTTCGACTAATTATTATTTTAAAAAAAGTCTTTAAATGTAAAAAAATGAAGTTATATCTTATGAGGATTTACAGATCACATATTTTTTACAATGTATAAAAACCCTAAAACTATTAAAAATGACAAAAACACAAGAAAAATACAAAAGCTTTAACAAAAATTTAATAAAACGGTAACACTTTAGTATACGGACTAATTCTCAAAATTAACTAGTTGTTTATTAGCATGCCTATATATTGACTGTTTATTAGTGCTTATAAAGCACATATTCTGCCTGACCATATTCTACATCCCTAATCATATCCAATACCTAAACTTAACAACCACCTTACTAACTATTAATAAGCAGCAAATTAGGAGTTTATTGATAAAAAAAATCATAGTTAGTGGTTTGTTAATGGCTAGAATTGACCAAAATAAAGTGTGACCAATAAACTAATGTACAATAGTCATAAAAACTATAATAGTATCTCAATGACACTAAAATAGTTGTAAGTTGGAAATAAAAACATGTAGAAGTCATTTTGTCATTACCTCTGGTGTGACTTTAAATGCTGACCTTGAGCCAAAAACTCATCACCAAACACCAATGACTTTTTATACACTATATGGACAAAGTATATGGCACACCTTCTTTAGAACAGAAAAGGCACTTCCAAAACTGTGGCAACAAAGATGAAAACATAATTCATATAAAAGTGTATTTCCATCTCAACAGTTTTGGAAGTGCCTTCTTTCCAAGAGGTGTGCCATACTTGTTCATATATATATTACCGTGAATGTTTGAAAATGCTTTTGGTAATAATTGAAATACACTTCTGAACAATATTGTGGTTATCTGAAGGAATTTTCTGTACTGATATTTCATAGATGCTTCCCCAGTATTTTGATTTCCACATTGCATTTTGTGTTTTAAGTGCAAAAGGAAAGTCTGTAAACATATTGGAAAATGTCCTGGCAGAAAACTACCAAAACCATTTTTTTTCTACTTTTTTCCTCCACTTTTTTCCACTTTCCACATTTAGCCCTATTTGGGCATAAATGGTTTTACTCGTTGATGTATTTTCAGTATTCAGAGACACTAGCCAGTGATTTTATCACTATTCGGTCGGAAATGGATTTTTGCATACATTTCTTAAAAGAAAATTCTCGGCAGAATTGGAAACATCAGATTTATCGGTAGTTGAACTCACTTCCAAATTATATATGATGGCATGAAGCAGTTGACCCAAAATTTAATTTCAAAAACATTTTTGACCACTGATAATTTGGGAATTTGACGCAAACAGAATTGAAATGAATAGGATTGCTAACAGATAGCTTTCTCCACTGAGCTTAATTGACATCCAAATGCATGAGGTTTTCACAGAGAAGACATGCAAATGTTTTTTGCAGACATCACCCTGAGAAACAAATCCCATCCGAATAGTGCTTTTGTCAGCTGTATGCTAGCAGAAGAAGCTCAACTTAGCAAGGATCTATGCAGTGTTTCTGCAAAACACTGGGGTCAACAAAGGGACAGAGTGAGGGAGAGAAAGAGAAAAACAGAGCTGGCGGTAGATGGGCAGCATTGTGTTCCACCCCTGGCTCTCAGAAAATGACTAATGCTCCAGAAAGCAAACAGCAGTTCTTCTCCAACACCTACCAGCAGATGACAGATGACAATACTCAAGAAAATGAAAACGTGTATAAATATAGTTCATGGGCACGACTAGCTGTTTCGACATAGCATGCCTGGTGAGAAAGGCTAAATTAAGTGGTTAGGGCAGATTATTCCTCATGCTCTGATAGGGAATGGATATGAGTGGAAAACTTTAACAATGTAAGGTGCAACAAGAGGAATAGTTCATCTCATTCAAGATGCAGATGAGTTTTGCCTCCATCAGAACAGATTTGGAGAAATTTAGCAATACATCCCTTGCTCAACAGTGGATCCTCTGCAGTGAATGGGTGCCGTCAGAATGAGAGTCCAAACAGCTAATAAAAACATCACAATATTCCACAAGTAATCAAATGACAGCAGTCATCAATTAATGTATTGTAAAAATCTGGATGTTTGTATGTTCTAAATCAAGAGTTTTGTTCCAAAGTGAGTTCCGCAAAATCAGTATTGTATCTGGTCAGTACTGAAAAGTCCATTTTTAATTTTATGCAAAATGCAGATATCCGCAGTTATTCTGTCATGTTTACTCCCTATATCTTTATTGTCATTCATCCACAATCACAGTATACAGAAGAGCCAAATGTCAGTTTCTGATGGACCAAGGTGCAAGACATTGACAAAACAAGTATACGCACGTGTTCATGACAACAGGAATTTAAACATAAGAGCACATTAAACATAATATAACAAGATCATAACAAGAGCAATACAGCAACATGACAAAAGCAATAAACATGAGGTAGGAATGTAAAATTGCAGTAATGTGAGAAATGTTAGAAGTGTAAAAAATAAAGTGCTAGTGCACAGTTGAGGTGGCTCAGAGCAGACCAAATACTGTTAAATAATGTGCATTTGCACAGTGTCTTTAGTGCACATTGGGTGGCTGAGTGCGGATGTATGTAAACTGACCGTGTGCAGTGTGCAAAAGTGTCTATAGTGCACAGCTAAGTTAAAGTGCAAGTGCAGATATATCTGAATGTCCATTCGAGTGTTTTTCTGTAGGCATGGGATGGGAAGGCAGTTTATAATGGGTGTAAGATGGTGGGTGTATCAGCTTATTCAGGATTCTGACAGCCTGGGGGAAAAGCTGTTGCAGAACCTGCTCGCTGGGTCCTGAAACTTGTAGTCTCCTGCCTGATGGCAGGGGTCAAACAGATGGTGGGAGGGGTGAGATGAATCCTTCACAATAGCAGAGGCTTCTGGGACACAGCTGCCTGGAAGATGTCCTGGATAGAGGGGAGGGAGACCCTATGATCCTCTCAGCTGTCCTTACTATGCTGTAGGGTCTTGAGTTCTGCTGTTTTGCAATTTCCAACCACACAGTGATACAGCTGGCCAGGACACTCTCCACAGTTCCTCTGTAGAAGGTGGTGAGGATTTGTGGTGGGAGGCTGGCTCTCTTCAGCTCAGAGGAAGTGAAGACATTGTTGTGCCTTCTTCACAGCTGAGTTGGTGTTGATGGACCAGGTGAGGGGCATCAGAGATGTGCACACTGAGAAACTTGGTGCTCTTGACTCTCTCTACAACAGAGCGCTGATGAGCAGAGGAAGATGGTCAGTTGACCTTCTCTGGAAATCAACAACAATCTCTTTGTCTTCTCCGCATTGAGAGACAGATTGTTGTTGTGGCACCAGCTCACCAGTTGTTCCACCTCCTCTCTGTATGGTGTTTCATTGCTGTTGCTGATGAGGCCCACTACTGTCGTGTAATCAACAAACTTGACAGTGAGGTTGGATTCTGACTTGGCTGTGCAGTTGTGGGTGAGCAGCATGAACAGCAGTGGACTGAGCACATAGCCTTGAGGGGCACCTGTGCTCAATGTGATGGTGCCTGATGTTCTGCCACCCATGCACTGACTGTGGTCTCTCTGTCAGGAAGTCTAGAATCCAGTTGCAGAGTAGCGGTTGAGACCCAGTAGGGAGAGTTTACTCACTAGTTGCTGGTGTATGATTGTATTGAATGCGCTGCTAAAGTCAATGAACAGCATTCTGTCATATAGTGTCTTTTGTGTCCATATGTGATAAGACAGAGTGCAGTGTGTAGGAGATAGCATCATCTGTAGAGCGGCTGGGTTGGTATGCAAATTGTAGAGGGTCCAGTGAAGAGGGCAAAGTGGAGTGAATGTGTCTTTTAACCAGACGTCAAAGCACTTCATTGTGATGGGAATCAGGGCTATAGGGCGTTATCATTAAGACATGTCACTGTTGACTTCTTAGGCACCGGGATGATGGTGGTCTTTTGAAGCACATAGGGACCACAGCCTGGCTCAGGGAGATGTTGAAGATGTCTGTGAAGACATTTGCCAGCTGGTCAGCACAGTCCCTGAGCACTCTTCCTGGTATGTTGTCTGGGCCTGCAGATCTTCTTGGATTGACTCGATAGTGTTCTCTTACATTAGCTGAAGCCAGACAGAGCACCTGCTCCTCAGGAGTGGGCATGGATTTAAGTGCCTGTGTGTCATTCAGAACTTCAAACCGTCATAGGAATCATTTAACAAGTCAGGGAGATGGGTGTCACTGTTGTTGGCATGTGGTGGATTTTGTAGTCTGTTAGGGCCGGATGCCCTGCCATATGCTTTTGGCATCTTTAGTATCACAGAAGTGGCTGTTAATTTTCTGTGCATACTGGCATTTTGCTTTTCTGATGGACTTGGAAAGCTGAGCTCTTGCTTACCTGAGAGGCCCTTCCTTCCCAGCGCCAGCTCACAACAGCTCAGCTGTTAGCCACAACAAACCGGACAAACTGTTCTCTGCAGAATGGAATACATCCCCTCAACACACAATCACAGCACCATTTTACCCTGTAAACAGTAACTGACAAGCTACACAATATCGTGATTCATAACAAGCGCAACCTCCCCGCTCACTCTCGTGAAGCCAACACGGAAGTGACTTAAACTGTAATCCATCGACTGGCCACTAGAGACTCTTTACAAAGGGAGTCAGTCTCATAGCCCTTCCATGTTAAAATGCCCAATTTTACAGCAGAAAAAAAAAAATTACAGCCAGGTACAAAAAGTGTTTTTGGTCTATATAGGTAACGCTGTCCTTCATGAAAACTGTGAGGGGTGAATTTTGTCATCCGCTTAAATCATATTAAGTCTCAAAGTTCTGCATAATTAAGGGCATGGCCACTTGAGTGACAGGTGGACTGCCACACTGCCCTACAAAAGGCAAAAGCGTGAGTGTGAAACTGAGAAAAATGGCTTTAAAGATTTTTATTTGTCCAGAAAAAAATAATTATAGGTAGGACACTGGAAATCTGCCAATTAGATGTTTTAATGAAAATGATCTCAAACTTGATTTTAGCTATTTTGAAGTTATTGTACTCTGCTTTTGCATTGTCTGCAAAAGTGAGATGTCATGCCAAGGCAAAAGGCAGTAACTTCCACATTATATTCAATATTTGGGTGCTCTAGTGATCATTGGCTCATAGGCTATAACCTATAGTAATGTGATAAAAAAAAATTCTGACCTTAACAACCAGACAAAAGTTAAACGTGAGTGGATACCATTTTGCAACCAATTTATTTGCAGATGTTTGCTAACATTAAAGGATGCAAGACAGGCTATGCCTATTGTTTTACATCCATTGAAGAAAATAGCCTAACTAACCTATAAGAACGACTTGTATATTGATGTGAATGCCAGCCAGTAATTTAGGAATTATGCTCAGAATGATTGTGAATTAAACATCTCTAATGATGTTCATTGTCATGGATTTTATCAAGTTACATGAAAAGGTATGAAATGGATTTAATTGCTAACTGTTACTGATTTTATGTGTGTCACATATATGTTATCACGGCATCCCTCACATGTGCAGAAGTGTGCAGTAACTCCAGGGCGGAACAGTAATATTGACTAACGGCTAAACAAATGCAGAGCACTGTAACTTAATTTGAGCGTTCCAAAACAAAGTCAAGAGCAGTAACTGATGTAATACTGTGCTCTGCCTTGGTTTCTCCAGGGCTTTTCTCCAAGATAATTATACACATGATAAAGGAATGTCCCAAAATATAAATTTTATCATTTTCACCAAAAACAAAGTTATGTTTTTTTTATTGTCTTTGCACGGCAGCACTGCTGTCATTCTGGCGTGGTTTCAGCAACAGGCACCTCAGCTTCACCCACATCCCACCTTTTGCCCATTTTGATTATCCGGGAGTGAAGCGCTGCCAAGATGGACGCGGTCAGCTCCGCCCACTTTAAGCTTCAAAAACACACTTCAGAAACCTACGCTGCGTCCACGGACACTACGCCAATGTTTCTTACATCCACGGTTCATAATCACAGATGAATCGCCATTGATTATGAACGCGATATTATGCAGCTTGTCGGAGAACTACGACTCTGTGTATTAAATGCCACTCCATCTGAAAGCACGGATGGAGATTCACAGAACTAATCACAGAACCAGCTTTACTGGCGAGATGCGCATGACAATCAAATGCGATTTATTGTGCAGCCCTAAAAAAAGAATAATTTTGACGGCATTGATGAACCTGTGGTGGTTTCTGCGGTGGGGAAGAAACATGAGCTATTAATAAGATTAGTATTGACCAATTTCAGAGGCTGTCATATGTGGATCAACTTACTTTGTTGTGTATTTTCAACAGTTTCAATATGAAAAATAACTTTTATATTGATTCAATGGATTTATTGCATTTTGGGGAAAAAAATAATCAGTTTTATAATAAATCTTTGAAAATCAAAATCTGGATTTGAATTTTAATGTTATTATAACCTAAAGATGCTATGTGAAAGTTTGAAACATAAAATGGTTGTTTTCATCTTGACACTTTCTTGGTAAAGAATACACATTTTACTGAAATGAATCAAAATGGATTTATAGCGTTTTGGAACCAAACTCATCAAGTATATGAGTTTTCCATAATATTTCTTTCTGTAGCTGAAATAGTCATCTCGACTGAATCAGGAGAGAAATCTGCACAGATCAATACCGTTCAGCATAAGAAAACAGTCCAAAATCAGTTTTAAACAAATATGTTGGTGGGTTTTATGCAAGACAACAGGGGATGGACTTTTCACATGGTGGAAGCGCCATCATAGACTCATATGGCCATAAACAACAGTTTAAAGTTAAAATTCCTTAATGATGGATTTGTTTATTATAAACACACATTCATTGATGGACTGGAGTTGTCGGATTACTTGTAGATTATTGTGATGTTTTTATCTGCTGTTTGGACTCTCATTCTGGACGGCACCCATTCACTGCAAAGGATCCACAGGTGAGCAAGTGATGTAATGCTAAATTTCTCCAAACTTGTTCTGAAGAAGAAACAAACTAATTTATATGCCCCGAGGGTGAGTACAATTTCAGCAAATTTTCATTTTTTGGCTGAATTATTCCTTCAACTTTATTTTTACATTTTCTGGATAAATGCAGTGGTGGTTGCTTGTGCAAAACTAGTCATGATGTCACATCACTAATTGTTAGTTTACAGTTTATCAGTTGAAGTCTATGTGCAATGTGACTGTCATCATTAATCCAATGATTGGCTTGTCAAAATGTCTGTCTGAGTTTGGAAGGGTGTTAGTGGGCGGTGATATGACCTACATATATGCACATGACTACTCATTAGCATAGACTCTATAATCCTCCATCACATAATAAATAGTGACTTGAGTCAGGAGACAGGTCAGAGAGAGAAGGCCATTTACATTATTTACTCTGGCTCTTTTGTTTGTCTTCAACTGCCTTACTTGCCCTACCAGATGTCTGTCTGATGCTCTGCTCTTTCTTCATCTTTCCTTTGTCTTTAGTAATCTCTGTCAGATGATAAAATATTGGTTGGTTTATTCTTTTACAGTCCAAAAGAGTGAGATGTTTATGTTAAAGAAATACACTATAGGCAGTGTTTTTTAAGTTATTGGATAATGCCTTCTGAGATTTTGCTGAAAATATTTGTTTTCATATAATGGAGCTATATTAAATGTAAATGAGTATAATACCAGTGGAAATATTAAGTCAGTTCTACTAAAAGAGCCCTTAATTACCATTAATTTAAATAATGGAAACAAATGCATGTATTTCTGATTAATTCACTCATTTAGTACCCAAACTAGATGAATGTAAAAAAAACCCGATAGATAGAAATAGTGATAGATAGAGATAGATAGATAGATAGATAGATAGATTGTGCATGATGTCACTACCTGTGGCCAGGGGCCCATCAGAGGACCCCAAAATTTGCGGTTGCCACCTGCTGGGGGTCTTTAGTGTTTTTAGGTCACTTGACCGAGATTGGTCCAGTGTTAATCTATTTCTTCCTTTTTTCCCTCTGCAGTCCTTCCCAGTACACTCATTAATCACAGACAGAAATGATAGATGTTGTGCACACCAGCAATACCATCTATTACTATGCATCTCTCTCTCTCTCTCTCTCTCTCTCTCTCTCTCTTACACACACATTCTCCTTTGCAATGATGCACCACCAGAAAGATGCTGTGCTTGACATTAAACGCAAGAATGACTGTCCTAGCATAATGGTGCATTGCTGATTCTTCACAGTTGCTTCTCCAAACATGGATAAGAAATCCTTGTCACTGGCACAGAATGTCATTTTCACACAGCTCAGCATTTAAAGAACCACTGAAATCATAATGCTAGTTTTGTGTCTATTAGCTTTGAGGCCATCTGTATGCTAGCATACTATTTAAAAGTGACAGAATAATCTTACAAATCTAAAGATTTACAGTCTTTCTTGTAAGGAAAATGGTCCAAAAATATTTACATATATATACCCATATTTTTGTCAAATCAAATTCTCCCTATAATGAGAATGTCTCTTGCGCTAATGCTCCTCATTTCTGATTTGCAATAGCAAGTACAGAAAAAATAAAAGTTAGGTAAGAATTTGAATGTAAGCATAATCTAATGGAACATAAATGGAATGGAATTCTGATGGAATAATGGAACATAAATGTAGTTTATTTTTACTACAAGTAGTATTTCAGTTGAGAGAAATTACATTTAGCTTTAGCGTGTTAGCTAACCTAATCCAATTATTGTACTCCAAAATGCCTTTTTAAATATTGTAAATATTATATATCGGTTATTCTTATTCTTAACGTGTTTTGTCTATTTTTCTAGTTTAAGTATCTAAACATCCTTGAAACAAGATCAATATAAAAAGCAACACTACAGTGTTGAGATAATGCTTAAGCATAAGTTAAAAACAAGTTAAAAAAATCTGCCAGTGCAGTAAGACTAAATATACTCATATTCAAGGTCCAATCTATGAAAAAGTCCTAATATCTTATGCAGTGTCTGCAGTTTTAGATATTACCAGAAACAAATGAAAACACATGATTAAAAGCTCATTACTGAGCCATTTTTGCAGTGCACAAATACTGAAATATAAATCACACAACATTGAGCTGTTTGTAAGCGATTTAATATTTGTAATGTACTGTTTTCACCAATGTTTCATAGTTTTCACATCCACCATCTTAAGGTTTTTTTTTCCATTACATAGGAAAATCTGTGTTAGCGGCTATGAAGTGTCCAACATACTTTGTTTATCCATCTGAAAAAGTGCACCATCTGTACATCATTCATCTGTACACATAGTACACAAGCTCTTTCATGAGGTCCTTAACATAATAAGATTGGTGTAGGGTTTATTTTCCACCAATGATCCTGTCTTTTCCTTCGGAGTACAACTGAATTGGAACACCTGGATGCTTATATGGGGAGTTTGCTGGGCTGGCTAACATGTTTCGAATCGATACACACTGCGGATGGGTAATGTGGAGACTCTACTCTCAGGGTGTGATTCGTGTTGTGTTACTTAATGGCTTAATAGCTCCAGGGTAACTGAGCTGCCTTGTTGGCAGTAGAGATGTGTGGAAATAACCTCAATAAAATGCAGAGGGATATGTGTGTGTGTCCATTCTAGATTGGGGCAAGGACTAGAGACATTATAAAGAGGAAGAGATGGACCACTCATGGATAAATGATCAGGAGAAAATCGTAATGCTCAAATCAGCAGCTGTAGGTCTGGAAATATGGCATATGTAGTACAACTGGCTTTCATTCATACTACCCACATTCATACAATGTCACATATTTTTAATGATAACATACTGGATTTTGGACACAGCTTATTTTATAGCACTATTTGAGGCTATAAAAAACAAAGCTCCATTTATGATACCATTGCTATTTTAAAAGGATAGTTCACCCAAAATGAACATTCTGTCATGAATTACTAACTCTCATGTCGTTCAACCTGTAAGATCTTCATTCTTATTCAAAACACAAATAAAATATTTTGGATGAAATCCAAGAGCTTTCTGACCCTCCATAGACAGCAAGGGAACTACCATGATCAAGGCCCAGAAAGCTAAGTAAGGACATTGTTAAAATAGTCACAAGTGGCACTTTGTGAATGGCAGCTAACTGACCCAGAAGAGAAGAAATGTTGAATAAAGTTATTTTTGTTTTCTTTGTACACATAAAATTAAGGTTGAATCACTGATGACACATGGGCTATTTTAATGATGTCCTTACTCCTTACTCCTTTCTGGGCCTTTAATAAGTCAGTTGTTGCTGTCTATGGAGGCTCAGAAAGCCTCAGATTTCATCAAAAATATCTTAAGTTGTGTTCGAATATGAACGAAGGCCTTATGGGTTTGGAACAACATGAAGGCAGGTAATTAACCAAATTTTCATTTTTGGGTGAACTATTCCTTCAATCTTGACAAACCATTTTGGAGAGATTTGGCTCTTTTCCAATTTAAGCAGAGGTGAGCCGTTTATGCCGACCTACAAGAAAATAGTTGCACAATAGTTGCATTTCCAAGATGGACACCAAGTGAACTGATGTGCCTCAAAGGGACTTTGCTAAGAGCAAAATTATTGTGGGGTCTTCAGACATAAAGAATACCAAGAATAAAATCAACCCCTAACACAACACCTCTCTTTTCTGCATCCCTCCCTTTCTCTTCTTTCTTATTCTCCAGAGAGTGCCTCTCTTTTAATTCAGTGTGCTTGCCATGCTAAAAAAAAAAAAAAAGACATGCTCCCTGTGCTGAAGCTGTGTCCAATTACTCCGGTGGGGATGGGCACTGCAGGAGCAGAGAATGATTGTGACCTGCAGAGATCCTACGCTCCAGAGAGGCTAGAGATAGGGAATCATGTAGAGTAGAAGCAGTTTGTGTGGATTACTTACCACTGGCCTATTCCATCTAGCCAAAGAACCTGAGACAAGACAAGGAAATGTTAGGAAGAGTCAAAGCGTTGTCTGTACTGTCTGTAGCGTCCTTCCTCAATTCATTTACACTTTGTGTTATGCAAGCAAAGTAGCTATCTATAAGTCAGTTTCATGGCATACATCTTTCCCAATGTTGGAACATCATATATCTCGTCTACACCCATTGTGCGACAACAATACAGAACGGATCGCAAATTAAAAATGGTTCTTATTTAATAACAAACAATGCTCAAATAGAGGATGTCCCAAGGAATTCTTCAGAAGAAAGCATGTCAATAACGAGACCGAACTTGCATCAGAATCTGGAGCGTGCATAACAATAATCATCTCAATATGTTGGGTCAAGTCCAAAGAGATAAATCAAAATAATTGTGCACCCTTCCCATTTTCCAAAGCTGAAGCTGGCAATTTAGGCCAACAATGCAAAACAAGAGGATGCAACATTCCTATTAGGATTTGAAGATTTACAGCATCATGATCCACATAAAATGATGGGAAAAAAGGGCACAGAGTTCAAACTAACCCAAAGACGGGAAGGACTGGTAGGGATGTATCAACATACAGTATTTACAGTGATCATTGCATTCAGAGATAAGCCAAGAAGTAGTTCCCATGTAACCCACATGCTCACCTCTTAATAGTTTGTGGATGATTCCAAGCAGAAGTTTAACTTATCCATTATTTTGTAAGAAAATGAGGTCTGTTAGAAAAGTTGTATGTGTTGTACTTGGCAGAGATTCTGGGTTAGATTTGCCTTCTCCGTCGTGCAGAACTTGGCAAAATGACACGTTCAAATCAGTTTCTGCACAGTTTTGGCGTAAGGTTCACAGGTTTTATCAGTGTGCCTGGAAAGTCATGTTTACAAGTTCCCAGGCACTCCAGAGCTTCCGAGGAAGAAGTTGTTTTGGATATGCCAAAGTTTGTGTGGTTCACAGCACTGAATCTTTCAAAGAGGTTTTGTTTGAGACACTTAGTAGCAAGCAAACAAGATATTTTTGACCTCAAGTCTTGTTGAGTCAAGTCCGATTTCTGAAGGACCCTCCCTTAAATTTCATGTAAACAAGCAAAATCTGATTAGTCATTTTACTTGTCAGTCAGAAGCTTTTTCCTGTCAAAGTGGGCGGTTCTTGGCATGAATAAGATGTTATGCTGATACTCAAGAGTCTGGCTGCATGTGGCTTTGAGGAACATAGTTCTGCTGGAAGTGATCACTCATCAAATTCATCAAGCGTTAAACTTGTGGTTAGCCACCTCTCTCCACAAACACAGAGACATACACACAAACAGCTTTGCATATATAAGCTCTATTCTGTAGCAATTTTCCCTCGGATGCATATGTTCGTGTTTGCGCATATACAATGTGATTTTCAAATCATGTTTCACGCATTTATTTGTCGAACACTGCTAATCTGCCTGGTGTACCTTTATGGTAGGCCCTTTGCCAAATGCTGTCCTACTTTTTGCAGTCCTCCAGAGGAGTCTACAATTTGGAGATGTAATGATGCATAGAGTGTCAGACTGAAGTCTTTATCAGGGTGGGCTAGGCAAAGGCATTGAGGAATGTAGCGCTGAAATGACAATTGGTACTCCCTGCGATTTATATACACAATGTTATAATTAGTCTTGTTTAATTTAACAGCTTTGTGCGTTAATATCCAGAGCACATGACACTCCAGACAGAGTGTCCAATCCTAATACATAGCTAATATTTTTCAGTACATGAAATCACAGGCATCCTGTCAATAACTCAGATATTGTTTATGTTGGTATATAATGAAAATCCCATCTAAATATTGCTATAGGCAGGTCAGTGTAATTGCAGTTCTCTCATAACTATTTGCAGAGATTTTTTCTTATGTTATATCTGTTGAAAGAAACATATCAATATCAGTGCTTCAGTGTGTAAAGCTTTGCCACTGTTGAAATGAGGTACTGACTTTGACACTGTGAGATTCCTTGTACTTTTCTGAATTTTCTTATACCAGTTCAACCTGTTCACGAGTCATTGCACAGATAGTTGTGTTCTGAATGGTCTGTTTGCCCTTGTCACAACATGCAAGTCAGACATCAGAAAGCTACTTGGCTTGTATGGCTGTGAGACTCACAATAGAGAGACATTTGTTTAGTCACAACACATATTAATGATTTTTTAAACTTTTATGTGTATTTTATATTAATTATGTATAGCCTATTGTTTATTTATGATTTTATTATTCAAATAATAACAATTATTATTATTCATTTTACATTTTCTGAAGAAAATAAGAGTGGTGTTTAAATGATGGTTGCTAGGGTGTCCTGGGTGGTGCTTGGGTGTTTTGGGTGGATACCAGACATTACTATGTAGGTGCTAGAGTATTATGGGTAGCTGTTAAGGCATTGCTAGGGGTTGTTAGGGCACTTTGGCTGAGTGTCAGATGAGTTACACGCTAAATGTTTACACTTTTAGTTTGCATATGGCATACACATTAACCAACCAACTTTTGTTTTCATTTACAAAAATCTTTCCAATTAGTTGACACAAAGTCTTTGATCTTGCTACATTTCAGAAATTGTGAAATACACTAAATCAGGGTACATTTATACAACAATGAAGTAAAATAAATAAAAAATTCAGTTGCGTTTTGAAAAGTTTTACATACAACTGACAAACGATCCCTGTTTACCCAGATCTGCAAAACGAGTAAAAAAAAATATTACTCATGTCAGGCCAGTAGATGGCGATGTCTTTTGTAAAAATAAAACAATACTCAGCCTCCACATATAAACTGTGTCGCAATTCAAAGGCTGGACTTGGAAGGACTTGGACTTCAAAGGCCACAAAGGTTGAACCGAGCATTGTTAAATGGGACAGTCTAGCCTACAGAGGACTGTTCTTGTCAACTGTGACAGCTGCCCTTGATGAACAGCAGTAACGCTTGTACTTGGACTGCTTTAAATGTTATTCAACTGCCTAAAACAAAACAGGGTTCAAACACTGTCTAAATATGTTTACCATGGTCTATTTATGTACATAATAGAGTATAAACAATATAAAATAGCATCTTGGTAAGATATCAGTCACATTTGAACTGCTATATATACATCTTTCTTTATTTTACATTTGTATCTTTTCATAAATTACATTATTGAGAATCAGAAAACATACTTACATTTAAAGTGTAATCCACAAAAATCCTGTCATCATGCAAGACCACAAAGGATCCATCGGTTGTATCCTCCAGAAACAATGATGGGAATTTGGAGGCCCCATTTGAAGGAACCTTTAATTGGACAGCCTTCATCACACTGAGGTGATTCAGTTGGCCTTCAAATGCAACCTTAAGGATGCAGCCTTTGAATGGGAAACAGCTATGTGACTGAACATGTATGATAACATGGTACTATTTTCAAAATTCACTTTTTAGTAGTACACAGAGCGTAATGTATATACTTTCAAAAATTGTAATTTTCATGCTTAGGAACAAATTGGCATTGTTTTAAATGAATGGCCAAAATGCATCTGTTTTAGTTGAAAACTAGTTGTGTACGTCCATAGGTGGCCAAGTATGCATAATACCTACAAAATCTCCACAACACACTAAATCTCCTAGGGAATGTACGGTTCAAAATTCCGGTGTCGTCAAACAGTGGTTCAGTATGTACTTTCAATACAGCAAAACAAAAGAAATGCTAGACAATTTTCTATGATTTGTACTTTTTTAAAAAAATGTATTAAAACTAGTATCATATGATCTCAAAATATTTTAGACTTTGGGAGGCCTTTTGACATTTGCATTTATCTAAAATAACTTTGGAAGCTTTTTTAACATTCGTTTCTTATTTATTTGGTTCCACCGTGTTTGCTGATATTCAGTGTTTCAGTTTTAAGTTATTTGTTATTTTCAATTAGGCCTATAGCATGGTGTATTTGAATTTGTTTTTTAATAAATTAAGTGAGTGAGTTTGTCGCATTTTGTTATTGTCAATTCACTCAATTGGCTGAAATGCAGCTAGTTTGAAAGTGAAAGTAAAATCGCATCAAACATTTACAGGCTATTTAAAAGCAAATAAAAGCAAAGAAAAGGGAAAATGCTACGAACTACCTCACCATCACAACCTGGGTACATTATATTTCACACACTTTAAGCTCTTTTTTCCCAAATGTAATGGATTACTCCAACAAATCGTTCGGTTTGTAATGTGTACTGAACAGAAAGCCTTGTACCGAATGGTTCAATGACGATCGTGTATCGTTACCCCCTAAAATCTCCAAAACACAATGCATAGGACTAACTTTGTTGTGTTGTGTTAATTTCGCTGTGTTGAGGCTTGTTTCCATTGTGTTGTGCTATTTTGATGTGTTGGGGCTTGTTTCTTGTTGTGAAATCTTTTCAGTTGTTTCGTTGTGGTACGAATTTCATTGTGTTGTGGGATTTCATTGTTTGTGGCTTTGTTGTGTATGCACTACTGAGCCACTTGCCTCTAAGTCCGGGACACACCAAGAGTCAATGAGAGCCGACCGTTGGCGAGCATCTGTCATGCTTCAAAATATTTAAAATAGTAAGCAAGCACTGCTTTGTCTATATATCATATATCTGTGTATATCTCATATATCATTGCTTCGGTTTCTAACCTTTTGAATGATGAATATACAGTATACTATTGATAGTTGCTAAATAGACAGCTAATTCCTCTCACACAGGCACAAAGCGTGTTAGTTTGCAGTCGGTTGTAGTCTGTGTCGGTGTGTTCAAGTACAGGTTTTTTTGTCCAGATGCATAGCGTTCTTTGAAGTCGGCTTGGGTGTCCGCCTTTAGTTTCACCCTCCAGTCTAGATCTCCAATGGGTTGTAAACTTTCATGAGAAGGCAGTGGAAAAGTGTATATTTCTACTGCTGACTTTCACAGCATCAGGAGACAAGGTTGGAGGTGGTTACGCATAGTGGGCTCCTAATTAATGCAGAATTTGAAGGTGGGGGAGGAGCTAGGGTATAGGGATTAAACAGGGGTTGTTATGTTGTTCCTATTTGATGGGATTATTTACACACCAGGTTTTAATCACGCCGTCAGATGTCATTGAAGACACAACCTTTAGCCAGAGCTGAGTGGTTGTTGGAAGTAGACCTCTCAACCAAACCTTTCCTAATTACCTCATTTGGCCTTTCCTCTCGGAGCTGTTCTCAGGTTTTAGTGCAGTATGTGGTTCAGTGAGTTGGCTCCACTTCTCCAATGCTTGTTTGTTTTAACACCTGCACGCTTTTCTCAAAGGAGTGATCTGGGGCGCTGATTGCAGTTGGATCGGTCTTGTAAGCTGGACTACACTACAATGACTTTTCTATTTATAAAAGCTCTAGAAACATTGCAATGCGTTTATTGGCACACCGTGATATGCTTGTGGCTAAATGTCAACACTGCCTTGTAATCGATCAAAACTGACAATCATCTACAGTATTTAACACATCTCTCTGGCAAATACCATTCATACGTAATAGGGATGCCAGATGTGCTGTACTTCGTAAGTTCATACCGAAATTAAAAGTAACAATACCAGTCCTGTTGTACTGAATACTGACTCCATTCAGCATCTGATTGATATTAGCCTGTTTTGAACACTCAGCAGTGTATGTTGCAGTAAGAATGGATGATGGGTGGTCCGTGGCTCTGGTCCCCAAACCTATCCAGTGTGCTGAGATTGTTCTTCTAGGAGTCCATTGTACTTCAATACCATGCTGTCAAACCTGTCTGTAGCGCTTCAGTTTGTCAATATTTGCATGTGGATGATGTTGCCAACAAGCCCCCCTCCACATCCCATCCCCTGCACTCCTTCTTTCTCTCCACTGTATCACATGTGTCAGTAGGGCTAATCCAACAGTCTATTTGCCCCTTGTTTTGTTTGGTTTCTAATTTTGCTGCTGTTGGAAAATTACACATAATTGCAGACTGCAAATGCTAATACCCCCCCCCCATCCACCTACATCTCCACTGCTTAAAGCCCCCACCCACTGCTGGTCTCTTCTCCTCTGCAGCCAGTAATTGTTAATGTTGAAGAAATTCTTCATCTCAATAGAGGCTATCCAAACCCACTCGAAACAGAACACCATAATACACTGACTGACAGTGGACAGTGAGGTGCTTTGGCATTGACACAGCAAAACAACAATGTATTCACTGTTAGAGACAAGGTCACCTATTTGGCGACTTATTCACCTCACTTCAGCTGAGGTATGAAATGTCAAATTTAAATGGATAGTTCATCTAAAATAAAGTTCTGTCATCATTTACTCATTTACCTTATTTTCATCCATGGAATACAAAAGGAGATATTTAGCAAATGTTTGTGCGCTCTTGAACATACATGTCTATCAAGCCTACAAAAAACAAAAGCACACCAAAAACATAGTCCATGCCAGTGTTATATTTATTTACTATTACAGTTTGAATAGTTTACTATTCAACAGTCACAGTTTAGGTACTTCAGTTTAAACTAATTTTAGACAGTCAACAAGGCAACATTTCTAATTTCGAAAAGTATTTCCAAAATTGAATTTTTAAAAATAAAACTAGTTTAATATGAATTTATTATATTTCATCATTATTTCAGTTCTATCATGACAACTCTCTGAAGATTTTAGCTTGGTTATGCATATGACAATGTTAATGTATTTGGTCTGTGAGTATTTAATACATATATAGTAACCCAAGCAGATCTATACAGGTGGAGCTGGGGAAGGTGGAGGGTTTCAGAGGAACTAATGGCTAACCACCCATTTAAAGGTAAAGCAGCAAGCTCATTGGCTGAATGCTTATGCCAAGTAGTTTAATGCTGTGAATGTCATCAGTTTGCATTAACAACCCATCATCCTGTGCCATCTAGAGTTTCATGACAGAACTTGGCATTTACCAAAAACAATTGATAATATTGTAATTTTTAGTTAATAATAACAATACTGGTCCATGCAACTTGTGCACTATATTCCAAGTTTCCTGAAGCCGTATCTGTGTATAAAATCAAAGTCACTGACACTTCCTAAATTCATTATTTAATGAAATCGTTCATATTTCTCACTGTTGCTTGCACATATTCAGAACTTAAATTTGACTTTTAATACATTTTAATATGAACCGGTTGAAAATTTGGCTTGTTAACTTTAGCTTATATTAATGCATTTTTTCTCACAAAATTAGTTTGAGATCATACAGTAATTGGTGCACCCCTGCAGTATCACTGCAGACCCCTATAGGTTGGGACCCCTGTTGAAGACCCTTGGTCTATGATATTCTGGTCCCTAGATATCTCACTGACACATGCACATTTTTAAACTTGGCATCATACCAGCTTTGATGTCAGTGATGCCAACGTTACTGGTTCTTGCATGTTGCCTAACTAATTTTCACCCATTAAGTTTGGATATATTGAACTAGTACTAATACATTCTGACTAGTAAAGCCGGTAAGACTGTTTCAAAAAAGCGCAGTCCAAACATTCTTTGAAACTTCTCCTTTTGTATATTAAAAGGTTTTATAAATTAAAATACTAGAATTAAGAGCAGGACACATGGAAACTTGACCTTACAAAAGAGTGGTTTTAAAAGTGAGGTGTTGTGGGTGTAAAGTGAGACTGAGAGACAGAGTGAGACAGAGATAGACAGTGCGCATAAAGAGGTCATGAAAGTGGTTATGAAAGCTGTTGTGACCTAATCTTCAGTGTTTATGGCTTTTTGCAGTCGCAGAGATGCAGGCTGAAATTAGAGTGGGTGATGCCACAGAAGCACAGCAGAGACAACGGCAGACAAGAAGTAACTACAGTTCACCATCTCTTATACCCACTGAATTAAATCACAGAAACTTATTTTAAACAACAGATGCATAACGTTTCATTTTCTGCCTGTTTAAACACTGTAATTTAGGCAGAATCATTTTAGCAAAAGTTTGAATTTCAGATTGACACTGGTAAGATTTTTTTAGATTGGACATTTCTTTGTAGCCCCATGAAATCAGTAGATGAGTACAGCCAATAGGTTATAAAGTGCATCCAAGTCCTCCTGGGAAGATCGTATTTACAAGTTGAGAAGTCGTAATTATGGACGAGTGTTCAAGTCACTTTGGCGGAGAAAGATGGTGACATACCTTTTCTACAACAAATACAGCAATGTTTTTAACTCTGCTTATACAAAAGTATACTTAATCAAGTAATGCTTAATGTCGATTAAGTATATTCTGAGATACATAAAGCCATTTCTGAGAGTACATAAATACATAAGCATACTTTCCTATTTAGTTTAAAGAAGTATACTAATGCACACTGAATAAACTTCTTCTATGGTCTACCAAATTTTAATAAGTAAAATCTGAGTTACCCATCGTAATTACTATATTGGTTTAGCTTCATGTGCTTAGCTGTTCAACTTCGACATGACTTATAGCACCATTAGTTACATTAATACAACTGTGAACTGATTTGCTACTAGTCATCTGAGCTAGTATGGGAGGGCAGTCTCATTCTTGAATGCCTCTGATTGGACAAAAACTGTTGTAGTGCAACTGAGTCATCAATGTTTTGGTCCATTTTCTGGAAGAAAAAGAAATGTGTTTTTTGCTAAATGTTCATTTTGTTGTACACTAGCATATTGACATGTTTTAATGTGTGACTTTTTCCCAGTAAAAATATCTAAAAATCCTTAAAACTACAAAAAAGATAAGCCTCTCATTTTCACCAAGTCTGCACTTATTTAAACAAAAATACAGTAAAACAGTAATATTGTGAAATATTACTGGTTTTAACTTTTTATTATTTTAAAATGTAATTTATTTCTGTGATCATTACTCCAGTCTTCAGTGTAACATGATCCTTCAGAAATTATTCTAATATGCTGATTTGATGCTAAAGAAACATTATCATAATTATCAGTTTTGAGAAATATTCTGTAACTTTATAAATGTCTATACTGTCACTTTTGATCAATTTAATGCAAACTTGCTGATAAATAAAAATATATATATTTTTATTTAGTTTTAAATATGGTAACTGGTAAATAAGACAAAAAAATGCTATTTGTCTGTTAGTTAATATTGTTCAATACTTCACATGGCTTAGTTGCAGAGCTAGAGCAATAAAACACATGTATTTACAACAGTGTCACATATTGATGTATCTTGTGTTTCCACAAAGAAAATACCATCCATTCTTTCAATTAAGCATAAAGATTATGAATGGGAGTAGCAGAATCGCATCTGCTTGTCTGGGGTTTCACTCAGCACTCGAATGCACCGCGTTCGAACTAATCAAAAGCAGGTATTGCTTAGAGCAACAAGAAAAAGCCTATTAGTGCATGAAAAAGTCCCACCACATTGTGGCGGACCACGATCCATTTCAGTGATGTAGGTAGATGGAAGCGGGCCTCTCCGACTTGGGGAAGCAGAAAAAGCAGCGATATTCTGTCTAGAGATGGCGCGCATCTGGTTTTCTCGCATCAAACTGTCGATTTTTGAGCATTCCAGATGGGGACAAAGGACGAGACTGCGCGCTTTATGGCAATATATGGTAGATGACATTTGCGGTTTGATTGCATGCTGAGAAATGCCAGGGAGGAATGTTCCTGTCCCTTTCCATGCCGGACTGTCATCTCATCTCGTCTTAGCGTTCGCATTGTTGGCTGTGTTTCAGTGGGTCAGGCCAGCTAACAAGATCTGCCTGTTCCCTTCCAAGGGCCTCAACACCCTAAAACTGCGCATACAAACACACACACACAACCCCCCCACTGCGAGCAGAGGAGGCATGTGGACAAACCGCAGGCAGGGAGAGCTCACAGGGCCAGGGCTATACTCTCCCTGATTACTGCAGGAAAAACACCATTGCCAAGCCGTTTCTCTTGCTTTCTCACTCTCCGCTACACAAAGCGTGTCTCGCAAACTGCTGTCTTGCACAGATACATGCGCATTCAGCCTATCGTTTTCCGCAAAACACACAACAACACTGACAGACACCTAATTGGATGCATACATATGCTTACCCAACAGGCTACTGGCATACACACACGCAGACACCCACACAGAGATGTTCATTATTTTACCAGAAACACGCTACACACAACATTCGCCGCACATAGTTCTTCAGTGGCGATCCGCCCACACACACCCTCCTCTCTGACATACTACTGCGGCTCTCCACACATCACACACACCTTCACACACTCTTAAACCCATAATACACTCCGACTCCTGTGAGATTCTCTCACACACTCCTGGAAACAACCTTCTTTGTCAAATACTCATCCTGCACGCTTCACACTCAAACAGATACACACACAACACCTTTTAATGACCTGGCTTGTTTTGGGGTGGGGGGGTTATGTATAACTGGGGTCATTTACAATCCTCTATAATGTAATTGTAAGAGGCTGCATAAACAGCAGAATGTTAGAAGTGCAAATTAGCATACACATGGACTCTATAGAAATTTATTTTGTTTTTTCTTGATTTTTAAGGAAAATCTACAGAAGCTTGTTTCTGTCATCAAAAAAAAGGTAATTGCATCTATTTATCTCATATTCAGATTTTTTCCTCAAAATGTTAATTTATATCTTGAAATTCTAGTCTTTTTCTTGAATCACTGAGTTAAATTTTTCTCAGAATGCAGTATTTACATCTTGCAGATCTTCTATTGCTCAGAAATTTAAAAAGATAACTGTGACTTTTTTAATCTCACAATTATTACTTGTTTGAATGAGTTTATAACTTCCAAATTGCAAGTTTCTGAATTGTCTCTCCAGTTTACCTTTTTCTCAAATTTTAGGTTTGTTTATTTTTTTAATGTGAGTTTATCCTCAAAATTTTTTCCAATTTTCAAAATATTGACTTTTACTCACAATTTTTTTTTCTCAGAATTGAGATGGTGAGTTTATGCAAACTCAATTCTATGAAAAACCACAATTGCAGCATGTAAACTCAGAACAGAATTCCAAGTTTCATTTCGACATTTTACATTTTGTATGTTTCATCCATTGAATCCAAATTTCTAAGTTTGCATCTCACAATTCTGTGTTTTTGTTTCTGCCATGGAATAAGAAATAAAAAAGTAATTAGCACTTTATAATTCTGACTTTTCATCTCAGAACTTCAAAATTTATCATCATTCTGACAATTTTGGTTAGTCCCACCCCAGAGGTCTTGACCTTTTCAAATGTATCCAACAATGTCATTATTGTGAAAATTTGTTAAATTGATATTTGTTCATTGTAGTAATTTCCCCAAAATTTTTCCAAGCCCCCCTTAAATTTAGAATACATTCTTAACATGTTTGGTGTTCATTTTTTAAATAAATAACAAAAAATACATTTAATTTCATTTTGACAATGAAAAAGACATTTTAGGAGCTGCAGGCCTCTGTAATTTGTACACAAATTATGGAAAGTGCCATTAATCAGCTCATTTGACTCATAAACATTATAAATGATATTGATTTCAGAAGTGACACCCTCAAAGACCCATAAAACTTATTGCCTTCATTGAACAACAAACCGCTTTTCCTCCTCCTCCCATCCATTTTGTGCAGTCAACACACCAGAACAAGCTGTGTCTATGACAGTATGATCCATTTAAAGACAACCAGGGCCCAATGATTATCGTCTCAGTATCCAGCACCCAAATAATGAGATTTGGCTCAATTAGGCTCCTTTAAGGTGCGAAAGTAGAGTGAAGAGGCTAGTAGAGCGGAGGCAGCTAATCCACACAGCTCTCGGACTGAGCACAGTGGATTATACCCACTGCTGCTGTTTATCCTGCTCATACAGCAGCCATCCGCACCACAGACACCTCCTCAAGAGATAACATCTGATCTGGGCAGAGCCTGTGAGGTGTGTGTGTGTGTGTGAGGAGAGGCTGACAAACAGCAGGACTCAGGTTTCTTCTAGGACTCATGGCAGCCCAAGTGTCTGGATCCTAGATGTTTTTGTTTTAGTGTTCATGTAGCACAATGGTAGAGTTATAGCACTAGCAATACCAAGGCCACGGAACAATTCCCAAAGAAAACACATACTGACTGGATGCATTGTAAAGCCGTGCACTCACTATTGGATTTTTGCTTGGATTTTGCTGCCACAGATGAACTTCTGGTTCAAGATATGGAACAAAACCAATAGTGTAGCCAAATCTGAGCATAAGCAGTTCACAATCTACCTAATTTTCTTGAAAAAAAAAAGTTAAAGAAGAGTTAATTGCTCTTTTTATTTATAAAATTGTATTTTTCTATACTGTACTCTATGCAGTAATGCTGTATAATCTGAATTTAGGTGAGTTTTATTTGATTTGTATAGTGCCTTTGACAATGCACATCATTTCTAAGCAGCTTTGCAGAAAATCATGGACGTTAATGTCTTAAAATCTTAATGCCTTATAGTTGCATTTAGTGGATTAGAGCTGGGCATTTTCGATGATACAAGCAATCCAGCAGTTGAGATATGCTATATATATAAGCAATATCACACTCATAGATGTGAAATATGGCTGTACATCGGCACGGCTGTGATTGGACCGTAGGTAATCACAGCGTGGCTACCGATATAGAGCCATATCGCACGACTACTGAAGTGTGATATTGCGTTATACAACAGTTTGACGCACAAGTGTGTAATTACATAAGAAACAACAACGGAGTGTCTTTTAAATCCATCTTTTGTGCAGAACTACTTCCTTCTGCCATGGATTAATATCTAAAGTTGACAGTTTAACAGCTGAGCCCAAGCCTCCGTTACTAATTCCAAAGCGCCACTTTAGAACGAAGGAACGGTGAGTTGCTTTATTGAAAGCTTATTGTATTACTATATTGAAAGCTTGGTGTATTATTTAGAGTATTTTGAGAGAGAGATGGACTGAGTGAGTGTGATTACCTGCATCTGATACAGCATTCATTCTTCAGATCGGTCTCATATCCACAATAAACATTAGTTTGAATATCTGCTGAGGAAACCGTTATCTTTGTCTTTAATATCCTTTCACCTGTTAAGGGTGATTTTGCTGCTCAGTTTATTTGTTCGCTGAGTCAAGCTGTTGTTGAAACTAAAAATAACTTCCGTTATAGCCTTTATAACTTTTAAATGTAAAACTCTTTACTGCTGACTCATTCATAAAAAGTCTCTTGTCTCTTGGAACAATGTAACTACAATCACCATCACTGAACACGCTCCGCTTCTCAATACTAAACACTTATTAAATATATATATTATTTATATAAAATATTATTTATTGAATAATATTTAATAAACAAAACAACAACAGCCAACTTGCTAGGCAATTCAGTCAAAAGTACAAAGGTTAGGCTCTGATATACAGCATTGAATTTATATAGGCCTAAACATGAGATTTTGCCAAAACTATCTTCTCTAGAACAAATTAGTGAGACCAAAGACTGCCCAATAGATTTACCCAAAATAAATTACATCTCATGTTTAAGCACAACAGTAACATCAGAGCCAGTGGTAAATTCCAGGAGATTTTTCTGGCCGAGGTCAGGCTGGCCATCTGGAGCTCACATGTCCAAAACATGAAGCTAATTTTCAAATAGATGTTATCTCTATTAACAAACTGCATATTTGAACTATAAACAAGTACAGTCTTGCCTGAAAACCTCTTAAAACTCATTCCAGTGACACAAAAACAGTACTATTTATAAAATGATACTGGATTTGAGCGCCATGACACTCGCTGTAAAAGTATCGCAAGCGAGTGATAATTGCTCTAATATCGCACTCTTATCAGCCAATCAGATTAGGGACAAGAAGGAACTGTTGTATATATATATATATATATATATATATATATATATCTACTATATCACTGAAAAAAATTCTGTAGAAATAATTCTCACTCAGAAATTGCTAGTAAATTTCACAAATAATTGCAAAGAAACAGCAAGTAACATACATAATTAAACATGATTTTTTGGTAAAACGTATTCAAATAATCCTTCAAAAGATCATTTTTACAGTGTCCGTAAGAATGCATGCAGATAAAGTTTATATTAAAGGCAGGGTAGACAATTTCAGAGAGGCTAGCAATAATAAGCTAGCTCTGAAAGCATAAGATCCCATCCCTCCTGCAAATCACTGCCAAAGCCAGCCTCCAAAAACACATGGACGCACACAGGCAGACCAGAGGCTAATCAGATATGACCGGATAACATTTTATGGTTCCACGCTTCCACAGAAAATACATATACATATAAATACATTTAGACCACTTAACTTAGTGATTGCTATCAAGATGTGAATCGACTTTCAACCAGCATAACAAAAGTGTTTTAGAACCAAATCTGGTTTAAAAGCTGGGTGATAATATTGTTACATTTTATGATGAAATAAAAATCTAAATAAAAATCTGCATTGCTTCTGCAGATACTTAGTTTCTAAAGTCTGAAAGAATGTCTGTGGAATATTTCGCAGCATCTAATCAAAGTATAATCTAGAAAAAGTAAGCATTTACTTGACTGAAATGAAGTGTGGCCTTTTAAGCCTTTTTCTGTACCCATTTATGTGAAGATATGTCTTGACCAGAGATTTTGTAATTTGTTCACCTCATCTGTGTTCTTTTGTCTAGTATGTGTTCTGCTACCACAACAACATGACAGAAGACAGGAAAGATTGTATAATGCGAGCAGTACAGCAGTTTTAGTAGCCTGACAGTTGTGTAGTGAGGGCACGGCCTAAGTTGCATTGGATAAAGGCCTGCCAAATAAATAAATGTAAATGGATGTTACATGAGCTGCAAGGACTGTGCTGAGGCTGATGGGATTAGATGCTCTTGATTGAGTCTTATACCTCGGCTTGAACTCTTTTCAGTTGGTTCAACTAAGAAAATTACACCCACGCCAAGGTTCATGTGGACAATTACAACGGTGTGCTTGTTCCAGAACAAAGCCTACAAATACTTAACTGACTTCCTTGTAGGGATTTTTGTCCAGTTAATTGCAACTAAACTAGCCTTGCTGGCTAAACACGCTTAAATGCTTTTACTTCCGCAAACATACAAACAACCGTAGCATATTTAAAACCTGTGGATAATGTGTTAATCATACAATACTTAACTCTGTATTGTCAGCCAAATTAAAAGACATACTACATCATATGTGTCACTGATCTCATTCCTTTCACTGAAATTGATAAAACATCCGCACATTTCAGTCATCAGTGGAAAACTGCAATGTTGGATGTTCACATGGTTATGGCAGGTTCACATTGCCAGATTTTCAAAGTCTTCGGATCGCTGCTCTTCTCACACTGTACAACTGTGTAAAATCTAGTTGCTTTTGTGTGCACATGTCGGATCAGCGACAAGGGATCACACATAACACAACTTTTCAAAAGGAAGAATCACTGACAACAATTTGTCTACAATCTACGCTTTCACAAACACACTCGAGAACTGATACTGTAAATAATGTAAGGTCACATGAGAGACTGGTGCTCTTGTACTGAGAATGGATTCATTCCTGTCAAAAAACAAAAGCTCACAATCCAAGCTGTCTGTACACTGATTTGCAGTGAAAATAATAAATAAAACAAAGAAGAGTATGAAGGAAAGATGGTTACTTGCAGAAGTCATGCATGCTGATGTTTTGTTGCAGGTCTATTATGACACCTCCCACTAAACTTTCCCTTGCCCTGTATCATGCTCTCTCATTAGCTGCATTTCCATTACCTTTCAAATTGCACCAATTGAAATTGTGAATTGAAAATACCTAATGGAAACATATTAATTTTGCAAAACACCCATATATATAGCAAAATGAGGTGCACTCACATGAGGTGGTCTTTCAGGCAAGGAATAAATCACAAAACTGCAACTGATCATTTTTTTCCGCGATTTACAGGACACCTGCGATGTAAAAATCACACGATCATTCTTTAATGTACTATAACCCCAAAGAAACAGCTCATACATGGCTGCTCTCAGGGTATAAGGTGCTTTCCTTGCCATTAAATGCTTGGATGGATAACCCATTATTTACACTGGACACGTCTGTGCGATTACGCTCCTTCGATTAAAATTAATGGCTAGTGTGGTGGCTGCGATATAGTGAAACCTACCAACATCCGCGCCATGACTTATCGTGGAAAGGAAAAAATTAAGTTTTAGACGCATACCATTGGTTAATGGAACGCCACCATTTGCAATTTAACATTTATAAAATATCGCAAACGCTTGCGAAATCTGTAATAGACATGCAACCTATTGACTGTAGGTTGCCGTTGATATGTCATTTCCAATCAAAGTCTTTGATGGCACACACTACATGATTGTTCTCACCTGAATGAGATCTGCCTCTGATTTCAGGCATTTGTCTGCAATTTCCGTAAAACTGTTGGAGATTAAAATCGAGCTAAAATCTTGCAGTGTGTGCCCTGCATTACTGTAGATGGTATTTAAATTTTACATGGATGAAAATGAAGCTGTGAGGGATAGACTTGCAGCTTTTACAATGACACGCACTGTATAAAGCTCCTTAAATCATGCAATTTTCACAACTCAACTTTCAAAACCATTTGCTAGGAGTTTTTATCTATTGGATCTTTTTTGAAAATCATCGGCTAAACAATCATTATGTTAACACTTGTGCTTTGCTGAAAATCTCACCTAATTTGACCAGCTTTTAAAAATAGTCAGTAAATCTCTCATGCTATATTTTCACCAAAATACTAAAAGTATTGTTTGTAGATAATTTTGACAATATTCACTCAAAACCTGAGGTGCATAAGCTCATATGATTGACCATACGATCAGTCAGTTCTATATAGAAATATACAGAAATACAAAACCTGTGCTAATTGAAAGAAAACAAGTTGATAAAAAAGTCTGAATCCAATATTTGGTAATAATATAGCATAACAACAAATAACAACACCACAAATGAATAAAAAAATACCCCAAAGGTACAATTTTTTTAGGAAATTGTTATACCAATCTGAGCAAAGTCAGAAACTTTTAGACCTAGCATTTTGAACACACTGTACTTCTATCTCTCATAGCCTTGTTTTAATTCCTGTCATAATTTAAATGTTAGCAACCCTGACTATCGCTACTGAATATACAACACAAAACAGATTTCTGAACAATGACTCTTATAAGCTGGTTCTGTTTAGAGGATCAAATAAACAGCACAACCAGTTTAGTCCAACTCCCATATGGACTCTTCAAAGGCCTCTTTGTACATTGACGGACATTCAAAAATTGGTGGCTTTTATGGGATGTTCTTCTATGCAAAAATGTCAAAATGTCATAGGACCTCTTGCCCATATCTCCACTCTTGACAAGCAAATGTAACTCATCCCAGCCTGTTGGATGGTTTTTCGTCGGAGGACAGTCTGGGCCCACTTACTTATTTTGTCGCGCTTGGTCAGCACCATAGACATATGGTATTCTTCTCCGAGCGGACAGATCCTGATGTGTCCTACTTTGCTGGCGACGAGTCTTTTATTTGATGTGGAATGCGCCTGGGTTAGGGTTAAGCACAGCTAAACATAGATCTTACATTACAGCGCGGAGCAGGACTGGATGTGCTTGCTGAGACTGGTGTCATGCTGGACAGACAGAGATTGGGCTAGAGCAGGGCTAGTACAGACTCATCTACATCCGCTGCATCAACACTGGGGTGTCAAAAAGTCAGCAGCTAAATAGACATCAAACGCATTCATGAGTATGCACTCTAGTTAAATCTGAGATAGCGGTTTTATCTTGGCGCTACGAATTGTACCATGAGATATCTAGACGGGTCATGAGAGACTAGCGTACATGTATAATTGGTAATGAATCTCTCGCGCATCACCACTGTACATGGGCTGTAGATTTTACAAATAGCAGTAATGCGATAAATAAGAACATAATAGATTCATGAGAAATGCAACTCTATATAAATCTCATTGAATTATTCATGAATCTTTGTCTTTGAGCTGTACAGACCGCATTGTGATATTTCAAGATTCAGGTATCGCAGATTTATCCAGATTAACATTGTTAATTTTGTGTTTGTGTGTGCTTTGACAGCATGATCAGCCAGTTGTGAAAATGCTGTAATTGTAGTCAGAGTAGTCGTAGAGGACTACTTGTAATTCAAGTAGTTGCTCTACGAGAGGACAATGAGAGATGCTGCCTTCATCCACCGGTGTCGCTGTTGGACAGTTTTACTTCATAAAGATGAGTCCGCTTTCATCCACTATTCGATCTCATATTGAGTTTTGTTTTATTTTTGTACCATCAATTATTTTATCGCTTATTCCTTCTCGCTTTTTTTGAGCCAGCACTGCTCCCGTGCCTCCTCAGAAAACAGCCCAGGTTAAATGAAAGTCATCTGGGTTAAAGATGACGGGTTCACAAAACACGGGCCACAAATGTTATTACATACATAGCATACAAAAGGTCAACAATTGGCAAATTATAGGAATTCTTAGGTCAAGCACCTTTAAAATCTCTGTCATATCCAGAATTAATCCATATCCAGTTTGTTTTATTGTGCTGATGAGAGTCTAACTCTCTATTTCATTGTCTAGGCCTTGCATCTATTGTTCTCCTCCGTTTATGACCCAAAATATTTAGATCTCACGTTTCCATAATATGATGGGACAGGAACGTTCACGTTTTGCGTCTTTATCCTAAGTCCATTCTTCCCGTAAAAGCAGAACGGCACAGTATTTTATAACGCTCCCTTATCAGCTTCGGGGTTTAGTTATTTACTTTAAAATGGACTAATTTCTTATTCTAGCGGAGGGGAACGGCTGCTGACTTGAACAGCTGCTTCATGACCCAAAAACTGTCAGTCTTTCCCTGGAATAAATTGTGGACTGTTCCATTTTTGACGGAGGGGGCGACTGTGTGAGAAAGACATGCGGAGGGAAAACCGGGTTAATTACCTCAGGATTTGTTTTGTGAAACGAATTACGCATGAAACACGTTCCTAAATACACATCTGATCGATTAGAGTGAGCGAAAGGGCGATGCCTGTACGATTAAAAGTTTATGTTTGTGTGTGTGTACCTCGGTGTTTTCTCGCTCGATTCGGATAGGCTCATAGTAGAATCAATTCAGCGAGAGGGGAGCTTGAAACCGTCTCCTCGTGCCCGCGCGTCGAGTTCGGTGAGCGGCGGTTGTTGGGTATCTCAGAGCTGAACTCTGGGTGTAAGATGTGTGATAAGCTGTCCGTTTCCTCAACTCCATCTCCAGGAGACATATGCACTGATGTTTAAATATGTCTAACATTAACGCACGTTTGAGAATGCGAGAAGCAGGCGTTGCGCGCGCATTCGTTCTGTTGCGGAAATTAAAACATTCTTTGCGTTCTTAAGTTACATCTTAAAGTTTCTCTTAGGTCAGTCTGCTGGCAGGGTTTTGAAAGCTAGATATGTTTTACCGCGTGGGCGTCAAGGAGTCTGAACGCAAACATTACGGTTTCTTTTCCTCCCGAGGTTCTCGTGGGTTTGATGCACTTGGTTAATTTGATTGACAGACGTCAAGTGTTACTCGCGCAACTCCTTTGTGACGTCACGCGCCGTCAAACTCATGAATTATGTATATATTATGCATATTTATGTAAAGGAAAGGGTGATATTTGATGTGTACTTTGTTTTTTTTTTTTTAGCTCATCCTAAAATTGGCAGACGTCAAAGTCATACCATAAACATTTTTTTATGTTTTTAATATACTTTTTAGATCATTATATATATATATATATATATATAATATATATATATATATATATATATATATATATATATATATATAACACACACACACACAAAGCTTTTGTTAAAGAGAGATTATTTCTTTATTTACTCATGTTTTAATTCATTATGGAGTGGACTGATTGGTATTACACAAAAAGTGGATGTGCATCCACAATTTTATGGAAAAATGCACAGGTATTTTGATACAAGACTGTCTGACATGTAATTTTTTCCCGTATATTATTTTTGCTGTCTGAGCTGATGATGTAGCGTGAAATGTGAGCTGGCAATTCTTGCATATAGATGTTCTTTGTTTATTTTTATTTTTTATTCTTGATTATTGCTCTGTACAACAGTGATGTCAAACAAATACACAGATATTTTAGTGTCATGTCGATGCATATTTGGTGGTCCATAAATGACCACATTCGTAAAACCTCCAGAAAGCACCTACTTATGCATACATGAGATGATTATGGAAAACAGGCTGATATCACATTCATGCCACTTAGTTTCTCTCACTGTTTTTCTCTGTCACTCTCTTTCATTATTCTGTTCATTTCTACAGGACCCTGTGTGGCGGCGGGTTTGGCTCTTCAGTGCACTGCAGGCTGACTTACCAGCAGGCTGGGACTGATAAGGAAGTCGTATATGGTTGAAGCGGACCTCTAGCCCAAAGACAGTCTCCACAAGCGGCAATGAAGCTCCACTGCGCCCCTGTGGCAGCACATTCGAAGTGCAGGCACAGCTTTGAACTGTGACACAACATGATTGATTTGTTAGTCACACTATACTTATTTTGAGGTATTATGGATAAGGGCGTCACATCTGCGTCAATATCAGGTTAGTGATAGGAATCACTGAAAGTCATAAAAGATTTCCATATGAACAAACAACTGTGCTTCATACAGAAAATTCTCCATTTGTGTTTCACAGACAAAATGACATGAGGGTGAGTAAATAAGGCAACTATTTTCATTTCACCTGAACTACGCTACACACTACCACACTGAGATTACAAACCACCGTAATCCCTCCCACTGTAAAAACCCTCATCTAGATTTATTCTCATCAGGTGTGGTGAGCGCTGTTATTCAGAAACCAGCAGGTCTTCATCATGTGCAATGCACTGTGGGATAGGGCTCGGGCTGTGTGTGTTGTGTGTGTGGTGCTGGGGACAAACAGAGCAGAACAGGGTTCATGTAGGGTTGTTATTAGCTTTGCGTTAGCATTGAGTCAGATGCTTGGAACTGACCGTGTGAGTCATCACAAACAAATCTATCTTTAGTTGGGTTTCTGTAGTCCCCAGCAATCCTATTGTGTGGCATCACAGTCCTGTCGACTATGTTAATGTTTGCACAGCAGCACAATGGTCTCTATCTGATATCCTCATCTGCTACCTATCAGGTTAATACTAAACCGAGGTGACTAGATGGACCAGATAATGCGTAAAAGAACAAGACTGAGGTAAAAAGATTCATATAAAATATGCATTAAAGGAATAGTTCACCTCAAAATGATCATTTGTCCTTATATACTTACATTAAACACAGAATAAAGCATTCATTTGGAAAGCAGCTTAGATGTGCAAAATATCTTAACTTCTGTACCACTGAAAAAGAAGCTCTACAAGGTTAGAATGAAGGTCAGTAGATGACGGATATATTGGGTGAAATTTTCCTTCATATATATACTCACCAAGAAGAAAAACAGTTGACTGAAATAGGAGGATGTGACCTTTAACTTTCCCACCAGCTCATTTGCATGTTCTAAACAAAAATGACATATTGTATTTATATGATGTGTGTCCACCTTATTTTTAAAGTTAGAGTGACCCGTGGCCATTTATTTGGGCTGTCTGAATTTTTGAATCGACTCCTTGTTCTGGAATTGATGGAATTCAAGAATTCCAAATTCTGAGAATCAATTCTTCACAGTTTATATATATATATATATATATATATATATATATATATATATACACTACCGTTTAAAAGTTTGGGATCAGTAAGACTTGTAATGTTTTTTAAAGAAGTCTCTTCTGCTCATAAAGGCTGCATTTATTTGATCAAAATGCAAAAAAAAAAAAAAAACTGTAATCTTGCAAAATGTTATTAGAATATAAAATGATGGTTTCTATTTAAATATCCTTTAAAATATAATTTATATCTTTAATGCAAAGCTGAATATCCATCAGCCATGACTCCAGTATAAAAGTGTCACATGATCCTTCAGAAATCATTCTAATATGCTGGTTTATTATTAGGATTATCAATGTTGGCAACAGCCAAATATTTTTGGAAGCTGTGATACTTTTTTCAGGATTCTTTGATGAATAAAAAGTTAAAAGAACAGTATTTATTTAAAATAGAAATATTTTTTAAACAATATACATTACCATTCAAAAGTTTGGGGTCAGTAAATTTTTATTCTTTCTTTTTTTTTGAAAGAAATTAAAACTTTCATTCAGCAAGGATGTGTTAAATTGATAAGAAGTGATAGAAAAGATTTATATTGTTAGAAAAGATTTCTATTTTGAATAAATGCTGTTCTTTTAAACTTTTTATTCATCAAAGAATCCTGAAAAAAGTATCGCAGTTTACAAAAAAATATTTGGCAGTACAACTGTTGCCAACATTGATAATTCTAATAATAAATCAGCATATTAGAATGATTTCTGGAGGATCATGTGACACTTTTATACTGGAGTAATGGCTGATGGAAATTCAGCTTTGCATCACAGATATAAATTATATTATATCTATATTTTAAAGGATATTTAACCCTTAATCACTGTTTGGGGTCATTTTGACTCCACTGGACTTTTCCTTCATTTTTAAAAGTGTTACCTTCATCTCAGGGCATGAAACTCTGTGACTTTTCCTAAATAATCTAACTAAACATGCACAAAAAAACTAGGCTTGATTTGGTTGTTCTAAAGGTGTGTAAAAAAATTTTTACCATTTAAGGTGTTTGAAAATTGAAAATGAATGGGAAAATGAAAAAATGACTTTTTTAAATTTTGTTTGTCAAAAAAATAAAAGTAAATCCATTATAAATCTGAAAATTTCTACATATAAACCAAGGTCTGGTCCTAGAGCATAAATAAAAAGTAGAACGAACTTTCTATCTCATACACACACGCACACACACACACACACAAAACACACAAATGTGTGTGACTGCAAAGAGAGCATTTTTACAGAAATTGGCAAATAAAATAAACAAAACTGGCATAAATCTAAAAAAAATTACATTTAAATCAAGGTCTGGTCCTAGAGCATAAACACAAAGTGGAACGAGCTTTCTATCTCATACACACACACACACACACACACACAAACACACAAAAACACACACACACGCTGACTGCAACAGAGAGCATTTTTATAGAAATTGGCAAATAAAATCAGCTAAACTGGCATAAATCTAAAAAAATTTACATTTAAATCAAGGTCTGGTCCTAGAGCATAAACACAAAGTGGAACAAACTTTCTATCTCATACACACACACTCACACACACACACAAACACACAAATGTATGTGACTGCAACAGAGAGCATTTCTATAGAAATTGGCAAACAAAATCAGCTAAACTGGCATAAATCTAAAAAAAATTTACATTTAAATCAAGGTCTGGTCCTAGAGCATAAACACAAAGTGGAACGAACTTTCTATCTCATACACACACACACACACACACAAACAAACACACACAAACACACAAATGTATGTGACTGCAACAGAGAGCATTTTTATAGAAATTGGCAAATAAAATCAACTAAACTGGCATAAATCTGAAAAATGTCACATATGAACATGGAACAAGCATGTTCCATACTTGTTGATAAATAATTTTCTGAAATAAATAGTATGTGATTACAGTCATGTCATAGTGGTGACTTGTAATGTTTCTGCAAATGTATGTATTATAATTTGAAAAGCAGATCATTCAAAATATATCAGACAGCAACAACAAACTCTAACTTTGACAAAAATACAGATTTTTTATGTATTTCAAAATGTTTAAATATATATTCACAAAATATATATATCATAAAGTTGTGAGGAGAAGTTGAAGCATCAAGAAAAATGAAGTGAAAATGAATGAGTCTCTATGGACCTCTATTGGATACATGTGGTCATTGCACTTTAATTCCTTAACTAGAAGAAAAAAGTTTTCGACTAACCTCCAGATGGCAGTATTCTATCCCTAACACATAGAGCAATGTCCAAAAACTATTTAGATTTAATTAAGATCATCATTTAAGTGATTTTTCTTTAAAAATCATATTTCATGTGCCAATTTTTGGCCTAGTTATGTAATTGTGCAGTAAATAGGTAAAAACTTCAAAATTTCCACAAAAACACAGCATAAATGTATAGTTGAGAAGTAAATAAAAAAAATGATATATGGTTTTCCATATAAAAAATGTATATTTCCTAAGCAATCGCTTTAAATGTTTGGTCAATCTGACCCCAAACATCTTAAGTGTTATCCTTTTTAACAGTGATTAAGGGTTAAATAGAAACCATTATTTTATATTCTAATAACATTTTGCAAGATTACAGGTTTTTTTTTTTTGCATTTTTGATCAAATAAATGCAGCCTTGATGAGCAGAAGAGACTTCTTTAAAAAAGAAATGTTGCAGGAACATGTTCACCTATTCTCACCATGACTTCAAGATAAAGTTTGTAAAATGAAGCTTTAGGCTACTTGGTAAATATAAAGATACATTTCTGTAGCTGTGATTGATTTTAAATGTTTCCAATCACAATTAGCAAGGGAGAGGTGAATTAATGAACAGTTCAAAAATTGTAAAACTTTTGGAATCGGCTCTTAATTCACAAAACCCCAGAATTCTTTTGGAAATGATTCCCAGTCCTACAATTGTCATTTGCTTCCAGTTATTTTAGCTGCCAAAAAAAAAGTCTGTTATGCTGCTTGATATTAGAAACTTGTATTTGTTATCATAGGCCTTTTGTTTTAATTTATCATAATCCTCAATCATAGGCTATGGGATACTGTGAAATCATCTGGTCATCGTGCAAAATAAACCCCTGACAGAGTGATACAAATCCCTCCGCGGTACTTTAAATTGTTCCATACTTAATATACGTGATACACCTTTTCATACCTGTTGTAATTCATCGATTGTATTAGGTAGAGATCCATAGAGCCAGGAGGGAAATGTTTTATCACAGCCGATGGGCACATGTGTGTGACAGGGTGTTAAATCTGAGGGAAGTTATTTTTGAAGAACAGTCTGCTGGACATCTGCCTAAAATGTGCCGCTGACCTTCATAGGTTCGCACCTGCTTCACAGCACAGGTGGTTTGTTTTTGGAAAATAGCTGTAAATGGTAAGAGATGCAATTCCTTTTGGGCTGTAAATGTCAAAGAGTTCTGAGAAGCAGAGTTTTAATGTGTCATAAATGGGTTTTGACACCCGTCTTGTAATGCCAGGGTTAAATTGAGGGTATATAACCAGTGATTCATTTAAATTACACATGTGTGCATGTAATGAAATAACCCCAGGCATCTACTGTAATCTCTATGTGAAAGTACGCTATCTAGCGGCTATAGTATGAATGCACACGTTTGCACTGACATATACCGCACACCATCAAGCATTGTAGGTTCCACTATAGGCTGACAAAATCACATTTAAAGAATTATTAGTAAATAATAAGAAAATAAATTATGTAAAAATAAATTCTATAGAAAAAAAAGCCATGTAATGCCAGTTATAGTCCACATTCATTCATTTTGCAGTAACCTAAAGCTCTCTAGCGCCTCCTTAGGTTAATGAATTAATACATTAATTCATGAAATTTGACTTTAAAAGTGTACAGATGAGTTGATTGAGAGTATGTGGTTGCAATGGATGAAGAAAGTCAATTTCAAACACCTTTTCTTGAAATATACAGTGACTAAAATCGTTATAATCAACATGTAATGTAATCCAGGGTCTTTAACCTTTTTCAGACCAAGAAGAAACAGGACTCCCATTACTCCCAATGTATAAAATTAAGAATTATCTGGCCTGTAATAATAATTACTTATGTATAGTCATATACATAACATTTTACTTTACCCCATTTTACCATAAAACAGTTTGTTAAACTTTTAGCTTTTTTGACTTTGGTTATTTTAATATTGTCAGAATTTATTGATTTATTTGAACAGGAACATGACCCACACCAGCTTAATTACAACATGAAAACACTTTATTCGCCTGATATTATGGAGTGTCTTATGGTAAACTGTTTAAAAGAGAGAAACAAAATATATTACTGACTTGTATTTCATACAATAATGATGAACCAGTAGATATTAAATGGCTTATTAAGGTATCCCACCTCTTGACTTATTAGTAGTCTATGGTCATAATTACAGATGCCTACTGAACATTAAGCAAAAACACAAAGATCACAAGCATTACAGCAGTTTGCTTCAAATAGATGGGACGATATATTCAACGCCTCATACTCATAGGCATACTAGCATGCACTGTGGCTGAGCTTAAATGGGGAAAAATAGCAGCACAAGACAAATAGTGCCATGAAAGCCTGTCGATTCTACAGTCTAGTTACAAAAGATATTTGTCAAAGCTTGGTGTTAGGTGTTCAAAACCCCTAACTCCACCCCATCGCTTTTGGGCAGAGATGAAGAATATAAGGGAAAAGGCTCTGGAATAATACAACAATTCACATTCAGTCTGAACAGCAAGCATTTTTCCTCTCTATAATGGTTTACATTGGGAATAAATTTACAATTACTCATAAAATCTAAAGGAGCTAAATGAGAGATGAAAGACTACAGGCATATGCTTTAAGCTCAATAAATACATAATAAATAAATACACATCATGCTTCCTTGACATGAATGTGAGTAGTTTAGTCAGCCTTATTATGGATGCATAAATATCCATATGAAAATCTCCCTCAATACCTGCTTGCACACAGAACATCCTAAAGCCTATAAAGACTGTTTTTTAAATTTAACCATACAACTGAACAAAATCATAATTTAACTCTTCAAACTACCGATTCACAATCTGTAAAGTAATTAAGAGTCCTTGTCAGTCTCGATTACATATCAGTTCAAAGGATGCATTCATGTTTTGTAACGCTACATAAAGCAGATCTTTCGCTAATTGGCTGCCTTTGATTTTTCCGCTGCTCGCTTCACATCAAAGTGAGAATCTATGAGTGCGACTTCTCTGACAGACTACCTTATAAAGCTCATCTTCCAGTTCAAATGTGACGCTAATTAATAACAGGGAGGGGCGTTTGAAAGTATTCATCGTAAAACTAAACGCTCAGCTGTAGTATCTCAACGCCAAAGCTGGACAAATAACCCTGCTCTTCTTTTGAGGTTGTGGTGCAACCTTCCATCTGAGCCCCTGGTTTATACAGTGTGTTTTTAGTAATTCAAAAAAGAACGTATACAACAGCTGATAAGAAACTTGTCGCAAGTTCTTCATGAGCTCTAGTGTATGTATACATTATAGTCAAAGATGAGTTAGTACATTATGTGAACAAGCACCTATACTACAATTCCATGAGGTTTTGGAAATCCAGTGAGGAGACTAGTATTCAGACAGGACATATCGTAACCCGATATAATAAATGTCATCATGCATGTTTTTTTGTTTGTTTTTTATATGAAAAACAATGTAACTTCCCTTAAATTATGAAATAGCTCTGAGATGAGTTGAACCCTAGTCGCAAAAGTATCGACCTCTTCAGTGCTTTTACAGAGATGTTTTGCTGAGGTCAACCTTGACCGGAAGTGGCCCTGCCTCCTGTCTCCTCCGATTGCCGATTGTCATTGCGATCACTGGCGCCAAGTGATAGGGTTGACCTTCTGGGTGTCATCAATGTACTCTCATCTCCATTGATGCTAAGCTGTAGATACAACATTGTTTATCAACATTTAACTTGTCAAATTATGTATTCAAAACCATATTAGAGCTTATTTCAAGTAGCCACGCTTGTGAAGACTTTCATGTATATGCTGGATACTTGTAGGCTGCTTCTCCTCTGCTCCAAATCATCCATTTAAAGAAATCTTCTCTCCTTGTCTGGCTTGTATTTCTTTGGCAGTGTTTGTTTGATGAATGAACGGGTACCTGAGTCTTGACGGCTGCTCGGGTGCCGTGACCAGACTGGCACAGCTCAGCCACAGCATCACCATGATAGACAGGAAGAGACAAGCTGCTAAAATCCAACGCGCAGTCCTGAGCTCAGCTGAAAGATACATGGGAAGAAGTTACATATTGATGATGTATAAATTAAGAAATTATGACACTTATTCTTATTACATAATTTCTACAAATTACAGAAATGATAGAAATACATAATTTCTATGCTTTTATTTTATTTTTTTGAAAATAAGGCATTCAATTACTGACTAACAACCTTTTCAATACACACTTAATACACACTGTATATATTTATTATACATATTTTATTTTGTATTTTATTATTTAGTTAACCTTTATTTTTCACAGGAAAGAAGCACAATGAGATTAAAAATCTCTTTTACAAGAGCGTCCCTGGCCAAGATAACATCCACACACACACACACACACACACACAAGTATATCAATACATAACTAGTCAAAACATCTACAGCCCAATGTTTCCATCTCCAAGTTATTTAAAATAACTTTAAAACGTCTTTAGAAACCAGCTCCTTAAGGTGTAATTTAATTTGCAAATTATTCCAGGCAAAGGGAGTAGCAAATTTAAATGACTTATTCCCTAATTCAGTACCAACCACTGGAATTCCTGGGACTGAATGCTATGGCTACTGAACAGATTTTTTACAGATGTATGTATTAAGATATGAGGGAAGTAAACCCAGGATAGATTTATAAATAAAAACATGCCTGTGTTTTAACCTCACGGATGGACAAAGCAGACCATCCAACCCGGCATACAACTCACAATGATGAGTGAGGGTCTTGAGATTAAACAGTGTCTATAGCATGTAAACAGTTGGAAGATGCATGCATATATATATATGTACAGACATAACAGTGGAGCAACACTGCCATATAAATATATATTATTTATATTTAAAAAAATTTTTTTAACATTTTACTGTGACATAACCACACTAAAATGCAACTTAAATATTTCTATGTACATGATCAATGGACCATCAAGCTGTTTGAACATTTAAACATGTCCTGACTGAAAAAAGTCCCTTTCACCTTGACATGCAGCCTAGGAAGTCGTGCTCAGCAGCTGGGTCCTCTGCATGTTGGTTGACATGCTTTGCTCTCCCAGGTTTTGCCGCGATTCCTCTCCCATGTGACCGCCACCTGGAAGGATGCAGAGGCAGCACTTTCAGCATGTGGACATTGATTTTATGACCCTCAGCTCGGACAAACTACAGTGGCACAGCCGGATGTCGCAAATGAAAGTCAAAGCTCAAGCTCTGGTCCTTGGCTTCACTTAAATGAGCTTTCAGAGGAAAAAAAGAAAGCTGTCAGCAGCCATCTGGGGTGAAAGCGGTCACTCTTACCAGTATGTGGCGCTGTGTGTGGGAGTTGACTTTGGGCCAGGGTTTGTCGACCACGTTGGAGCTGGGGCTTGTAACTCAGGCAAGGAGTACTCAATCTCTGGCTGGCTCTGGGAGAATCAACAAACACAGTGTCAAGGGCAGGAAACAGCATTATGGGATTTACTCAGCAGACAGGCTTCTGAATGAAACGGTTGGTATGTGACCGCTTTGTTGTGGTGAGGATTTCAACACAATCATGCACAGAGCGCAAAGCAGAAATACAATTTGCAGAGTGACATAAAATGCTCTGATTCTTACAAACATACAGATGATGAATAGCACAGTTAGTTATGATGACGCCGAGGGCACCTTTCAAAAATAGCAGCAAAACTAGCTGCTAATGCAGCTCTGCTCAGCCTGCATCACGCATCAGCTAGAATGAGCTGAAACAGATTCCCAAGAGTAATCATTGATAAAAGTGTAATACCTGATTTGATGTCATTTGCAATATTTTATGAAACTGGGTCATCACTGCCTATATGTTTACATGGTATCAGTGATGTTGTTTGGTCAATCTGAAATAGTTGGTGTCAAGAAAATTTTATTTATGTTAAAAATATCTATTTGACAAAATATCTTAGATTTTGAACTAATTTTATAACCTAAACAAATTGTTCTCAACTACCTTGACAAGCATCATGACAGGAATATATTATTTTTTTACTTTTTTGTTTGTGTTGCTATCTTAGGTAACATTACAACCCACAGTGGAATCTCATTGTCTCAAAACCTGACCGCACATTTAATGCCTGTTTAATAACACTCAAATATGGTCTCAATTGGTATTGTGATTTTGCCTTATAACACAGCATTTAAGTGCTCCTAACAGACATAGCTCTACACCACTCACATCTGTTGTCAAGCTGAACCCAGTAAGGACATTACATTTTGGTTTAACCCCTTCCAGAATCTTTAAAAGCTACAGTCAGCTGCTTCCAGCTTGAGAAACCATGCAGGAACATCGTGTTAACTGAGTCCCTCTTTCCACTCTCAATTACATGGCTGCCTGGGCGCTAAGCCACGCTGGTCAAACCGAAGCTAGACACCAACTCTGACAAGAGTGAGGGGACTACTTGACTTGAATAAGAGCTTTAAGCAGCCACTTTCAAGCAGGATCCAAAGGATGTGATTTGAAATCTGTCTCATTAGTCTACAACTAGATGTGTTCCGCTCTGCCCCTCCATCTCGCCCTGTATGTGTAAATTAGTACATGTTTTTTCAGACTATGTTTCTTTAGTTCCCCTTGAGATCTTATTAAAGAAAGATTTTTGCTTTCTTCCACTGAGTTCTTCTAAATTGGGCTCAGCAGAGCAGACCTCTGAGATAACCTCTCTAGGGAGGCTCATATGAACCTCCAAATGACCACAGAGAAGCAAACACACATGGTTTTCATGTCAAGCGCTGTGAGACAGAGCACTAAGGAACTGTTTGGAGTGTCATGTTATTCCTACAGTCTAATAGTCTGTAACTGGACATCACGGATTGTACTTTTTACATATGTATAACTGACTGGTGTGTCCAATCTTAATTTCTAAAGATTAAAGGAATAGTTCAGACAAAATGAAAATCATGTCATCATTTACTCACCCTCATCATGTTCTAAACCCATATGACTTTCTTCTGGGGAGAAAATCTGAAGTCTGTTTTCTGTGCGCTTTTTTATGCAATTACAGTGAATTACAGCAATTACAGGGAGTGAAGCTTTCAAGCATCAAAAGGGTAAAAGTATCATAAAAGGTCTTCAGTATGACTTGCACTATATTGATCTTGAGAACTAAATAAGTTGGATTAATGAACAAATCATTCAAGGGTGCGTTTCATGTACAACAGCGTAACTCACTGCTTAAAGGGATAGTTCACCCAAAATGAAAATTACCCAATGATTTACTCACCCTCAAAAAAGACTTTATTCTTTCAGACAAATACAATCGGAGTTATATTAAAAAATGTCCTGGATTTATAATGGCAGTGAATAGTGGTCAAGACTTTGAAGTCCAAAAGTGCATCCATCCATCATAAAGTATACTCCATATGGCTCCAGGGGTTAATAAAGCTCTTCTGAAGTGAAGCAATGGTTTGTGTAAGAAAAATATGCATATTTAAAACTTTATAAAGCACAATCTCTAGCTTCCGCTAACTGTCATGCCCACGTTCATGAGAGTGGTTTTGCAGCGATGATGTAGGGTGTAATTGTAGCATAAATTCTGTGAAAATATGCTAGCTTCTATGAAAACCAAGTTTGGTTTACAGCAAAGGAAAACCAGTCTCCTTTCGCTTATATCGAAATCCTCAGACATTTTCTTTACAAATCCTCATTTTGTACTTCTAATTTGTGACCGTGTTTCTTTGATCTCTTACGCACTTCAGCACTTCTCACCGGAGATTAACTTCTGGTTTTGATCAAATTCATGTCAGATTATTGCTGTAAATAACGCACATGGAATCTGAGGTCTAATTGTTAATTTTTCACTAATTGCTATGTTTTGCTTTATTTCAGATGTTTGATTCAATCAGTAGTACTAGAGCACATTCACACATGCTCCTCTTCAAAAACTGAGCTTTTATTCTTTTGACAAACTAAAAACATTGAATTAAATTAGTATATGCATGAAATGAAAGAAAATAACTAAGTTACTACATAGATGGCACTACATGTTAGCTTACTGATTTTGCTCAAGAGCAACATAAATTAAGTCCACATGTTATACTAACAAAAACTACATTTCAAACCACAGGCCGAGAGCTGTAGTTTCAGCCACACAACTTTCGATATTGTTTGCGAATGTTCATAGGAACTGTGTTTCGAAATACATTGCTAATGACTTGCAAACAGTGTTTTTGGAGAGGCACCCCAGACTGGTTTTGTGAATAGGAATAACCTACTGTATTGACTGAATTTTGCTTTGTTCCGAAAGCTATTGCAAGACTTACAAAAAATATACCGAAAGAGCCACTTTTATTGTGATTTTGCATCCTTTCTGAATGGTATTTACATTGTATGGAAAAGAAAAGTCACATGTCAAAAAATGTTTGTTTGTGTTCCATTGAGAAAAGAATTCATATGGGTTTTAACAACATGAGGATGAGTACAGAATTCTAATTTTTGGATGAACATTCTTTACATAAACAAACATGGGAAAACATGAAGTCATGAAATGCAACATAGTATGGGCAATTTAGCTCTGCTGAAAAGCTTGAATCTTGCAGTTGCTAATTGAAAGGGATGCTGTCAAAATATTGAATCAGATGTCCGCAAGGGATGAGAATCAAAAGGGGAAAAATGAACATCTGAGGAAGTTAATGTTGACTGGCCACAGACCAATGGAATCTTGCCATTAGTGAAAGCGGTCTGATGTGCATCTGTCACGCATTACCGCAGAACTCGCCAAAGGTGATCAATGCAGCTACGAGACTGCCAAGAAGACGAGGCGAGATTGTTGACTTCATAGTAAACAATCCCATTTCCCTAATAGGAATTTGCTTGCTTTCTCCAAACTCATCTTTTCACATGTAGCGCCATCCACATTGAACTGGTCCAGAATTTAAACAAGATAGCCGACCTCCTTCCAAACAAAATCCATCGCACCAATCAGTGGCTATTCAGCAACCGAAGTCGTGTTTACCCTTCAGCTCGGAGGAAATAGTCTGATTCCTGTTGATTACCTCTGAGGGACTCATCAAAACCCTGGACAGAACGGACAAACATTAAGCCCAGACTGCAGCGTAACCAATGTCAAATGTCCGCCTGGTACTGATGTGAAACTAGGCTGCAGATCATAGCGTATATCTGGGGATTGGGGATTTTATATGGCTTTTTCATTTTAATAAAAAAAAACAAATATCTGGGTTACAGAGGTACTTATGGAGCTAATGGGTTTCACTAGTAAAACCACAAGATGTAAACAATATGCCTGTTAACATGATTTTAGTGTGGAAAACGCTTACTAACCTTTTGTGTAAAGTTATATCCAGTTTTACAACAAACTTAAACTACTGTAAAAATGATTTAAACAGCAGCTCAAATAATACACAGAAAAATTAGTGTAATTGCTTATAAAATTCAAAGATGCTTTTAAATGATCTAAAATTGACCACATTTGCCTCAATTAGGCTGCACGATTATGACAAAAATCATAATTGTCAATTATTATTATAATAACGATTATCACAGTTTACATTGAATGATGCTTATACCATTGTTTGATGCAACTACAAGCTGTATTTTTATATGAAAATAAACAAGCTGAAAACACTAACTGAAAAACCTTTAGTGCTTTTATATAGTAATAAGCCTCAAATGTAAACTCATACATAGGATTGGATTCTTCTTTAAATTATAAAAATAAATATACAAATATGAGTGGTATTATAATGTTATACTAAAATTAAAATAATGGGAAAAACCCTTAAGATAACATGTAGAAAGAAAATGCATCTTAAGCGTGCAGAATAACATAAGTGGACTTTGAATGATTAATTGCCGCTTTGAGCGATTACGTAATTGTGGCATCCATAATTGTAATCGCGATTAGAAATTGATAATTGTGCAGCCCTTGCTCAATGCATCCCTTGTTTTTAAAGAAAACAAGGGAGGAGTCAAAATAATTTTTGGTAATCAACATTTTGCCATAAAAGGTGTCGATTAAGCTAAACTTGTACATAACCAAAACATTCCACCTGCAAAAGCAAACAACCAGATTTAACATTTAAGTCTAAAAATTTGCATAGGCCTACTCTTATTTACAAACATATTGCCTGAATAATTTGGTATAAAAGATGTTGGTTTTATTTGGATTTCTACCTATTCCCACAAATGTTCAAATGAAATTGATTCTACTGTTACAGATACTCATGGAGAGCTTGAGCGTCAGGAGAACTTCCACTGGAGAACTTCAAGCATCAATCAAAGAGCCGAACAAGCTGGTTCATAAAGAATTTTACATTTGGTTTCTACCAATACTACTTGCTAGTTATTGATTTTTTCAACATGCAACTTCAGGGGAATTTGTGCAGTGCTGTAGAAGCACTTGGGAAGGTCTTTCTGAAGTGCAAGAATTCCTCCAGACTTTCCTCCAAGATACGCTTTCATTAGTTCCTCACAAAATCAAACGGATTATAACATAAATCACATTTATGGAGGAAACTTTCAAAATCCGCTCACACCCCATCAAGTCAAAAGTTCCATATTCTGTTTTTTTTTTTATACCGTGCTATTTATATTGCAGTTGTGCAGAGGTTCACGTAACTGAAAACTGCATCATCTGGGCCAAATGCACACCACAGCAGATCTGTTGAAAAACAATCTGTTTTCCTTTCTCTGTTTAGATGCCCGAGGCAAAAGGCCATCATTAGTGCTCCACTTCCCCAGAAATTGAGTCTCGTATTTCGAAAAGTTCTAATTCCATATGCTCGATTTGAGCTGTAGGTAGACGATGCTACCGCTAAACCTTGATTTTCACCGCTCTGTGCAATCTCTGGCCCGTGTCAGTCCTTCACTAGGGCTGGCTGTCTTCCAGCTGACCGCTAAATACAGGCTAGGCTCTGCCTAGGACGGCTGTGGAGGTTCTCTCTCCTCTTCTCCTGTCACAACTGTTAAACGCACATTCATCAGGGCTGCACTAAACTGAGAAATCGGGATGGGTTTGTAATGATGAATTGCTTCATTTCTATTAGTTTTGGTTTATTTAAGTCACACTTTGTGAAGTGAATTTTAACATAACTATCTTTATTCACAAGATGTTTTTTGCGTCGCTAATGATTGTAGTTGGTTTAGAAACAGCAGGAATCTCACAAAACATGTCAGGCTATGGATACAGTTGGATGACCTCCAGGGAGAATAAGGTTTCTGATTTAACATCACTGGTTCTTCTTTGAAGAACCAGCCCCATGTGCTCATATGATCCCAATAGTGCAGGGATGTGACCGCAAGCTTCAGTAAAACATACCAGATCTTGAAACCAAGAGCATATGAGAGTCACTAGTGGAATCTTCTACACCAGTGATTCTCAACTGGTGGGTTGCAACCAAAAATGGGTCACAGGTCTGATAGGGAAAAACAACGCTAAATGCAAATGATATAAGTCAAAACATTTGAAATGGGAGGAGAAAATGCTTCCCATATATTTTGTTGCAGACATCAGAGGTTGAGTGGCTTGTTTATTCTTAATTTATTACGGCAAGAGCATGGAGCTCTTGAAATTTAGAAAGAATTTGGTCTGTGTCAGGTTAATAATTAAATATTTAATATTTAATGTGTAAAAATAAATTAATTTAAATATCATTAAACGTATTTCATTAAATATTGACGCTTTATTAAATATCTATTATTAAAATATATTTGTTTATAAATCATGTTAATAAAATTGTCGGATAGGAGAGTAGAAAAGAAAAATGTAATGAAAATTAAAACAAATTTAGTTGCAACTTTACTTCTTACAACTGGGATGTTATTTCTCAGAATTTTGAATATGTTTCTCATAATTTCTCTTAAACTCAAAGTATAAAGATCGTTTCAAGCAACAACTAATTTACCGTTTTTCTTTTTTTACTCTATGAGCGTAATTCAGTATTTTTACTGTTATTTACAACTAATACTATTAAACATTTCTGTTAACTGATATAAAATATAAATGTAAATATTAGACACAATAAAAAACTTAAACAGAAAACATTTAATGAAAATTAGAAATGTTGCCTTGGTGATTAACTGACAAGTACTGAAGTACCAAAACAAAAACTGAATTAAAAACAAAACAAAAAAACAAACAAAACTGAAAAGGATTACATCAAATTACTAATTCAAATGAAAACTGACAAAAAAGCTAATTCTAAATATTAATAAATACTGTAGTATATAAATAATACTAAAATAACACAGGGGCCATTTTGTGCAGTTCATGGTAGAACTATAAATGTTTTCAGGATATTAGGTATCAAAATTGTTTATTTAACAAAACTGAACAGATGTTTTGTCACTGTTTAAAGTAAAACTAGTTGAGAACCACAGTTGAGCTTTACTCAGAACGCAGAGACGCGACGGACAAACCTGAAATACAACAACCTTTCCATCATCAGCCTGCAGGTAGAAAGTCCAGGTGGAAGAAATGAAGCTCTGGCAGGAACTGGACGATGTCATTGCACCAGCTAGACACGGCATCCATAACAGAGATGGGCTTGGGCGGTTGGTCAGGGCCTTGAGCTGCAGATCAAGATGAGAGCAATTTAATAGAGTTTGATAGAGATGTCAAAACATCACTGCAACCCCAAAAGGAACCAACCGAGTCGTACCTTCCTCCGCTTGATCTCCGGTTCAGCGGGTTGGCTGGCACACCCGTGCTGCACGCCTCCTGCTCCAGCAGTTTACTGTAGGCCTCCTGGCATGCTGCACAAACACACATAACGATACCTGTCAGGCGCTCCATCTCCATTCAACCCTCCCCATGGTCAAGCAGTCATCAATATCAACAAACATCTGAGCAGCAGCCTGCGCACCAGAAAGCGCAGGATTGATTTTCAATAAAACAGCTTCCCTCATGCCTAGCAGTTTCCCACAGACAGCTCTGTTTGCCACTAGCACACAATACCATCTCTAGATAAAAATGAGCGTATCAGCTTGTCTGCACACTCTATAGTATTATGTCCTTGGCTATGTGCACTTCATTCCAAAACATTAGCTTGTCAAATGCATTTTGACAGGCAAAAAGATACAGTTTTTCTCACTCTGGATTTGTACTAGGCACAATTCAATATGTTTTAGTGGTTCTTAAGCGGTGTTTGAGTCCCCTGGAAAGTTTGTTCTAACAAACGCTGGGATCATAATTACGCATACGCTTAAAAGATTTCTTACAGAAAAAAGGACTTTAGGTATGGTCAAAACTTTCCTTATTCTGCTAATTTTAGGAAAACTTTTGCAAATGTGACTAAGTGATTAAACTGCGTTCAAATCCTCTTGGTAAGTTTGTGTCTACAAGCACTGAAATAAGAGTTGTGATATTAGCTCAAGACTGGACTTAAAGGATAGTTCACCCAAAAATGAAAATTACCCTATGATTTGCTCACCCTCAAGCCATCCTATGTGTACATGACTTTCTTCTCTCAGAAGAACACAATCAGAGTTATATTAAAAATATCCTGGCTCTTCCAGGCTTTATAATGGCAGTGAATGGTAGCCGAGATTTTGAAGCCCAAAAGTGCATCCATCCATCATAAAAGTGCTCCTCATGGCTCCATCAATGTATTTGTGTAAGAAATATATCCATATTTAAAACTTCATAAACTGTAATCTCTAACATATTACTAGCCTATTCTCACCAGAGTTTACGCTACACCTATGTCCTACATCATCTGCTGGAATGCCACTCTCTCATGAATGTGTGTAACAGTTAGTGGAAGCTAGAGATTACGGTTTATAATAGTTTAAATATGGATATTTTTCTGACACAAACACATCAATTGCTTCAGAAGGCCTTTATCAACTCCCTGAAGCCATGTGGTGCACTTTTATTATGGATGGATACACTTATTAGACTTTAAAATCTCAACAGCCATTCACTGCCATTATAAAGCTTGGAAAATTCAGGACATTTGTAATATAACTCCGATTGTATTCATCTGAAAGAAGATAGATATATACTCTAGCATGGCTTGAGGAGGATTAAATCAGGGGTAATTTTCATTTCTGGTGAACTATCCCTTCAAGATGCGGTCACATTTACTGTAACAGTAACAGTAGAGTACCATCAAATTGTTTGTTGTGAAATATGGGACATTTTAATTTGAAGGTGAAAGAAACTGAAACTGTAGTTTAGCAAGCTACAAGCTAATCATAATTTGAAGTAGTTAGCCAAAAGCTGCTAACAAAATAGAAAAGATACAGAACACAAAAAGCGTAAAGGATTTTGAATGAATCTCTATTTGATTGATAATATCAAACCTTCACAAGTAAATTTACATTAAATACCACAACAAAACGAATTTACACAACTGAGTCCAAAACATTGTGCAGGAGTTGAATCAGTGAATTATTTTTAAATCTGTTCATGTTCAGGATTTGGAGCGTGTTGGCTGATAGCCTTGTAGGCAGCATGCTGACATACAGCCATTGCTTGGTGTCCCAAGTTCGAATCCCGACTGAGGACCTTTCCAACCTGCCCCTCTGTCTCCCAGTTTGTTTCCTGTCATATCTGATCTGTCCTATCACAATAAAGGCCAAAATGCTAAATAAAATAGAATGATTTGGACACTACATATGAATAAGCGATCATTTACGACAAACTGACTCACTAGAAGAATCCACCTTTACTGTTTAGGTGAGCATGTTTGATGTAGTTAAGTTAGTAGTGTTGGCACTTTTAGTTAGATATTTCCCAAAACTGGTCAAAATAGTTGATACCTCCCTGGCACTCTTCCTTGCTGGTATTGATGCCTGTATTTCCATTCACAAACTGGCAGATGGAGTAGAGCCGACAGCCACGGTGACAGGCATTCATGATGGAGTCCTGTAGGAACAAAGGTAACGCTTCATTCAGAATGTTTTTTTTTTTTTACTGAGATATATGTAACTTCAAGAATAATTTAATGATGTTCAGACGTTTTATCCACAGGGAGGTTGTGGTCACATGGAGGTTTTCTCAAAGGATGTTTAATGCAATATCCAAGATGAGTTCCTGAAAATGATTATGCAAGATGTGACATGCACACGGTATTCCTAATGGCACATCAGAATCAGGGATTGATTGTGGGTAGAGACAGCAGAGCACTGGATGATGTTTAAAGACAGAAGGGCAAAGTGTGGTGATTCAAACCCATGGAAGGTCAATTCATGACCTTTAGAGTAACAGAAGTCACCTGACCCTGCAATGACCTTCAGTATCACCTTCAGAACTGACAGGAACCTAAATAAAATTACATTTGTTGAGGTGGTAAGTTTCCTCTGTTATATTTTTTAAATCCTGGACCAATGACTCCTACAAGCTGGTTATTTTAGTAAATAAAAAATATACAGCACAACCCATGTGGTTGGATTTTCTAACAAATTATGATTCACAAAAGCCAGTTAACTTTAGTCAATCACAATCACTTATGAATTAGTTGAGCGGTTATTGAATTGCAAGAACCTTATTACTTTCATTATGTTTCACTTGAAATGAATTACAGTTCGTTTCATTGTGAGCTTTGGTAATATTCTATAAAAGATGAATGAATTAAAGTTACATTTTAAAGTATGTGAGAAGTCATTTAAACGCACCTTTGCAATACTTAAATGAAACGTATCGTAATTGTTATATCTGTTCTGTTGATATCAGATTAACTCATTGTTTTTAAGGGCAGTTAAAGCTAGAATTTATAAGAATAAGAATCGTTCAAATCTATTCTCATCCCAAAAGATGAACCACCTCTAGTGCGAAGTGATGCAGGCTGTAAGAAAAATAAGGATCTCATTTTCTAAATATATTTAAAAAAACAACAACAACAATTCCCTCACATGATTATATACAAGCTAAACGAACGTAACTGAACGACGTCGTCCTCGGATATGGAGCAAATATCAACCCACGTCTTTACAAGCGTTTATGGGCCAACATCAAACAATAGAGATGCGCTCGCGTGCTTCCATTGCCGCGCTCAGTTTGGCGCATTTAGAACGTAGAACGTTCATTGCGGTTAAAACCATTCGAATGACAGATACAGCCAGACAGTTCTACATATTGACCGTTAAATTCATGCGTCATAAAGCATCGTTCTCGGCCTGTTCTTGGTGGATACAAAGTGACGTTAACGTTTCCATGCGGTGCCAGAAACTGGGACACAGAAATCCATGAATCGATTAAGAATTGGCTCGAGGTGCTGCCAAATATGCTCCCATCTTTGCGCATTACAGTTTTGTCAAACGAACCCCGCACGTTTTCTATAGCGATTATCAATTGCAGAACGACTTTATTTATTCAAATCTGCAAATGGCTGCGACTCTGCTGAACGAGTAGTAAACGCAAAATCCTATAAACGCATATTTTCAAGGCCGTTACATTATATACTACAAAAGCATCTGGTACGTGGCACTTACTTTGGCGGGCTTTTTTTTGATGGACATCTGGCATTGCTTTTTGCAGTAATTGATATCGCCCAGTTGGTTGTCAAACAGATCAGATGATGCCGCCGCCAACGCCACCAGAATCAGAGAGACGAGCGCGGAGCGCCGCACCCTGCCGCCGAACTGGAGCATCATTGTTTCCGCAGGATTCGGTGCACTGGCGCGTCTACGGAGTTCGGTGCGTCTCGACCGGTCCCTTCCGTAGCTGCTTCGGATCGGCTCTATCAGCCTCGTGCCTTTGATGCGCCGTGTCGTCACTCCTCACATCATCACGCACGCGCTGCGCGTCTCCAGCCAGTGCATTGCATTGCAGCAGATCGAGTATAAAGCAGTGGATAGAAACAACAGGGGAAAATGCGTCTAGTACTTTAATGTAAATAAAAACAACACAGATGTTTCATTTCTACCAGATAAAATACATTTCTAATGAGGATGGCTGTAAAGATCTTATTCGGCCAGCAGTTAAACACAAATTAAAAACAATAATTTAATATTATTAATAATAATTACCTCCTTAAAATAGTGTTTTATACGTAGGGTATACTTTATATATACTAGGCTATCTAAAATAATACTCAAATAATATAAAATACTATTAGAATAACAATTATGTAGAATTTACAACTCCTTAAAATAGAAGCTATTTTCCACTAGGCCTACTATTACCTTTCTACAAACTTTAATAGATAGATAGATAGATAGATAGATAGATAGATAGATAGATGATAGATAGATAGACAGATATAGGCTACACACACACATAAAATTGTAGATTTCAATTCAAAACTAAAAAAAACTATGCGATGTAGACAAAAATGAATCGTGTGTATTGGCTGTAGAACAAACTTTAGATTTAGCTTACATCTGTTCCTACGCGAGGAACAGCAGACAAATACAAAAAGGAAGGATTTTGGGAATGGTTCGTTTCATTATTTTCTGTTGTGGCCAACTTAGTGTACAAAAAAAGAAAAGAAAACACTGGCTGCAGATGCGCTACTAATAATGACTTGTGGCTGTGTGGTAAGACATAGGAGGAGCTTCAGAAGAATCAACTTTTCAGCTTTGAGGCGTGCGCTATGTTGATTCTTCTCAAAATTGAGAGTGAAGGTGAATCTGAGCGTCCTCTCCGCATAATGGTGCTTTCCAGAACCAGCAATGATTTTTACGAAGCTTTCTGCTGATTGATGCTTTTCATTTTCAGCAATTTCTGTGAAGGAGAATGGATTATGCGTCGCGCGCTGCCACCAGCATGACAAGAATCGAGTTGAGAGCGCGCGGCAGACAAATGGCAATTTTAGTCATTATGTTGTTTTTGTTGTGCTTCTTCCATATGCGCTCACAGCACGTAAGTACAATTTCAAGTGTATTTGGAGTTTACTTTGAAGTAAAGTTATTTGAGAAGATGTCTACAAACTTCTCATCTTCATTTAAAGGTCTTGTTGGAGGTGTTTATGTTTTCATTTTCATCTCTACTTATCAATTTAGAGGTCATATTCGTCTTAGTTTACGGTAAAAGTAATTAGTAAAGAAAGATTTATTCATTTTAACTTTGGTAACTTGTCATTATAGCGATGACTTTCTTCAAAAGAAAAAACAATGACAGAAATGTTCTGAAAACTTCTCATACTGTTTAAAGGCGACCTTATAATCGTTTACAGCATTAATAATAACTCGAATTTGGAAGAAACTAATGGAAATTAATGCAAAGTGTGTAAAGACATACTATATTAATATGTAAATAGATAAACAATAGGATAATAACTGTGAATTAATAAACAGAATAACTAAAAGTAAAAGAAGTCGTGTTATGACAAAAATAGCTCGTCTTGGAGTGCATTACTGCTTTTATGAAACAGTCACTACATGATAAGATGATCAAAGATACAAATTAATTTATTTAAAAGCAAATTCATTAAGTTACGCATCATTCCGCTAGAAGAGATGAAAACTGTGTACATAACTGATTAATTATTGTGAATAGAATAGTTCATTGATTTTATTGGTCAGTTTTTCCAAACAATGCTTAACGATTAAAAGCTTCCAATAAGGTAAGTCTTTCCTAACGAGTACAGTACCATAGTTTATACATTAATTATTCAGTCTTGTTTCCCAACTCTTCAGTGTTTCTCAGTGTCCAATGGCACATGTTTAAGAGTTTGTCTGCCTCCCACCAGGAGCAGAAATGATCTGCATCAACACTCGGTTTCCCAGAGCCAGTAGTAGCTCTTCCAATCCAGCCATCGTTCCCTCTGAACATTTGTCTTTAACATGAATAAATATGAGCTCTGCGGATCACACAAGACAATATTTACAAGATGGAAAACCACTTAAGTTGCTAAAAATGACCTTGTGTGACCTTTCCAACTGTGGTCATAAATCCAGTTGTAAAATTGCTGGAATCATGAAATCTCCTCTTCTTCTGACCCCAGACTTGGCTGTCATATCCCCAGGATCCAGTGCTTCATATCGGCTCGAAGTTTGACTGCGGTGTGCACCATTAGTGCCGAGCTGGAAATAACAGCTAGATCCTTGTACTGGCGCTGAATGGAAAACGCTGTAGAAACACTTATAGGTCCTTAGCCGACCGAATCCAGCGTCACACTACATCAACTCAATGGCTCTTTGCAGCGGTCAGGAGACAACCTGGTTTGCCACCAGCAACGGAGAAGTTTTGGCTGGATCATGTCTTTATGTTGGCTGTGAGTTTGTGAAAACTTCCAGCTTTTTTTTGCCATGTGTTTTTGAATATTCATGCTGTCCTCTTTTTATTTTAATTTGACATATAGCCCCTGAGAAACCCGTCAACCTGACATGTTGGTCAAGAAACACCAAGGATCTCAGCTGCAGATGGAGTCCGGAAGTCAAGGAGAGACATTCATCAACACCAAATACATCCTCAAGTACAAACTAAAGTGAGATTTTGACACCAAAAACTTTATACCGACACCTGTTTTGCAAGAATCCCTTTTAATATGCAACTCTTCCATTTTAATAACCATCTAGATGATACGGTAAAGAGAAAGACTGTGAGGAATACACAGGACAGCTGTATATATAGCTACGTTCCTCAGCGACCTTGCCATTTTACACCATATGAAGTTTGGGTGGAGGCATCTAATCAGCTCGGCTCTGCCACTTCTGATGTCATCACCTTAGACATTTTAGATGTAGGTAAGTAAGTCTAAAATATGCTAGTTTGGTGGAAAAATTGAAGTTGAGATCAAGGTGACTTGGGATAACTTCATGCTTACTAACTTGCACAAAACCATATGAAAGTTTCAGCATAGGATAGCACACACTGTCTGCAGAAAAGATTTTACAGACTATAAAAACACTTTCCAACAGCTGAAACGCGTTTCCAAAAGGCAACTCGTGAAAATAGTACTTTAAAGGTCAATGGGCAGCTGAAAGTCTGTTGGCAATTGGTTAAAATTTTAAATTAAATTACATACCAGTGCATTAATCGAATTAATCACAATTAAACTACATCCATCAATCAGCACTTTTGCTGAGAAAAGCAAAGATATTACATTACTACATCTTTAAGGCCTCATTTCCTCATCTTCTGAAACAATAAGCTCTGGAATTCTCCATGATTGGCTTTGCCCTAAAGGCAAGCTTGATTAAAAAACGTAGCAGTGGAGCAGGACCATTTCAAACAACAATGGAAGCGGAGATTGCGTAGTTACGGCAAAATATAATCTAGCTAATGAGCATCGATGAAGGTTTATTGGGAGATTCAATTACAAGCAGGAAGGAAAGAAACAATGCGTTTAACAGTTACCAACTTGTATTGGGTTTAATCAACAGTTCTGAAAGCGACTTTCGTAAATGTTTGATGTTGTGAAATATTCCTTTCAGTAACTACAGATCCGCCTCCTGATGTCCTTGTGAGCGGCGTTGGAGATCTGGAAGATCAGTTAAGTGTATGCGTTGGGCAGTCCTCCTGCCCTGAAAGACTACCTGTTTCAGGCCAAGTATCAGATACGATACCGTGGGGAGAGCGCGAATGGAAGGTATGGCGGAATGGTTCAGTCCAGGCAATTGCAAATCCTGCTCCTTGAGGCCAATGTCCTGTAGAGTTTGGCTTCAGTCTGCCCCAACACACCTGTCTAGAAATCTTAAAGACCTTGATTAGCTGGTTCAGGTGTTTAATTGGTTTTGGAGCAGTTCCAAAAAGGTCTTCACAGCAATGACACAAGAACCATTTTGGGTTTCCAAAGAACCTTTCAGTGAACAGTTCACTCTTAAAAGAATGGTTCTTTATTAGTATCGATGGTTCCATGAAGAACCTTTAACGCTCTATAGAATCTTTACATTCCACAAAACTTTACTTTTTTTTTTAATGTAAAAAGGTTTGTTAGATTTTTAAAATGTTCTTCACACTAAGAAAAAAATGTATGTTCACTGAAAGGTTCTTTGGAAAACCAAAACGGTTCTTCAATGGCTTCAATGTGAACATCACTAGATGTTACAGGTTCTTCGTGGAACCATATATACCAATAAAGAACCTTTATTTTCAAGAGTACAGAGCAGGATCTGCCACCCCTGGTTAAGTCCAAAAGAGCAGGGTGTTCAATCCTGATCCTTGAGGACCACCATCCAGCAGTTTAGCTCCAGTCCCTAATTAAACACACCTAAACCTCAAGGTCTTCAAGATCACTAGAAACCTCCAAACAGGTATATTGGAGCTAAATTCTAAGATGATGCAGGAAAGTGGCCCTCCAGGAGCAAAATTTGAAGGAACAGTTCACCCCAAAATGAACATTCTGTTAAAGATTTATTAGCCTCATGTGATTCTATGTAGATTACTTTGTTCTGTGGAACACAAAATTAGAATTTTAAGGAATCTCCTGGCCACTCCTTTCTTAACCTAACCCCAAAATGATGTTCTGCCTCATAAAGGTAGTCCATATGACTTGTGTGTTATATATTCTAAGTCTTTTAAACTCATTGATTGCTTTTTTGATTGAATGATTCATTTATTAACTGATCTAATCCAGTTCTTGCATTCAACTCACTGATGCAAGGATCAACAGTTAACATCTCACTGGAGGAAGATTATCAGCTATAATTTAACACTTTCTTTTCAGAAACCTTTTGTATGGTTTCAGAATGGTTGGAATATAGTGCACTGGAGTCCTATGGACCACTATTACGATGTTCTTTTAAACCTGCATAACTTTAACAGGTTTAGAATTACATGAAAGTAGGAAAAGAGAGTTTACATTTTTGGGTGAACAGTTCCCCAATATAATGTCTGATGCACATATTTAAAATTATTCTTAGTTTTTATTTTCCATTTCTCATGAGGTCATAGATGATGCTGGGAACCAGGACGCCTTGTCGGTTAGCGGTCTCAGGGCGGTACAGTGTATTTCTCCAGGTACGCTGCAACCGATAGGCATCTACGCTCAAGAAAGCGGGTATTTGGAGCACTGGAGCCACTGACGTCGCTCGACACCTGGCATTGGTAAGTTTCATCAATCCCTTTACTTCACATTAGGCTTTTGCATCACAATAATTAGATTCAAACCATATGTAAACACATCAAGCTACTTGATAGAGATCTCTACAAGTAGATTCAAAAGACTTTAGCAAAATGTCAGAGCTTTAGGGGACAACTGATGAATTCTTTGGGCTTTTTTTAGATGAATAAATTAAAAAGTCTTTAGAGCATGTTCAGATTAAAGGGCGGTCAACCTGAAACTTAGTGGAAACAGATTTGGTTCGTAAGAAATGATGTTACATGTCTTGCATTAAAAAGAGGATGTTATTAAGCTCTGTTTTATGCCAAACAATATGAGTTATGGCAAGTCTGAGCTCCCTCCTGCATTCTGTGTTTAATGCTTCGAGCTCATTAGCAGAGCTGGTAAATAGCCTATTATTCATGGGTATGTGCACACGCTCAGGGCAACACTGTACAATCGACAGCATTTAAGCAACTGTCGTCCAACTGGGGTTGAATTTAACAAATGTCTTACAAATGCATTCATCTGATGATTCACATTTAAAATATGTAGACACTAATTTAATAAAACAAATAATGGGTACTGCATTGGATGATAGACTCAAAATTGAAGAATCCTATGTACTTACACTTATACACAATATTGCTAGTGACTTAAAATCAAGCAATGTTGTGGATATCGCTTTAAATTTCCTATAAACAGTGTGTCATCCCATATTGAATACTGTCAAAAGGATGAAAAATGAATAAATACATTTTCTCTAATCGCCTAGTTCTAGTATATATATATATATATATATATATATATATATATATATATATATATATATATAAAACTGAGTATTTTAAGTTTGAATTTGCCACCAATATTTACAGTTACGATTTGTATAAATTCTCACCAAAACTCTAATTTAAAATTACATTAACGCATTGTCATTTCCCAAACAGACAGGTCACACATTGGCTCGTGACTTGAAGCCCAGCTGAAGCACAACTCAACACTAGAAGGAGCTTAAGCAGTTTTTCGGCTGGATCGAAACACTCTTACGGCTGTACGTGACGCAGCATCAAACTCTACTGACCAATGGCGTCTGGCTACAGAAAGCCCAGAAAACGCTGCACCAGGTCAGTAAGGACAAAATGCACCTCCTTATGCGACACATATCAAGACAACAAATCATTACTGTTGGCACACATGATATAGGGCTTGTTCTAAAAAAAAAAAAAGAGCATTTTATGGGTTTTATGTGACCCACAAAAAAGAGAACCAAAGGATCTGTTTATTCTTTTGATCAATAGGCTCACATTTGCTTTGCTTACTAATAGCGTAGCATCATATAATCTTCAGACGTTACCACAACAGAGAGGAAACAGCCACTCAAAGTAATCAGCCGAATGCTAATAAATTCCTTTTAGGTTAGACTGCGCGCAAAGCTTCAGCTGGGAACCAACCGAGCTCGAGAAGTCTTGTGTGTGGCTCGAACGCTAACCGACATCCGCTGCACGCTTCTGAACCGATTCAGTGGTTACTGTTGCTTTGGCACTGACGACTGTTGGGAAACTTAGGTCGCTTCATTAGTCACACTGTCCCTTTGAAGAACACATGTAACTGCCACAAGAATGGCTGGTACCACACGCTCTCTGTCCCCATATATCAACTCATCACATTCACTTGTAAATGCCATTGTCTTGCCTTTCAGGTACTACAAAGCGTAAATCATAGTTAAACTCTAAAGAAGGCTTGGGAGAGTTTGAGGGGCCTGCGACGACAAGGATTTTATCACTCTCCAGTGCTTGAGACTTTCATTTGGATGAGCCAAGACTCTCTGAAGGGATCTGCAAGGAGCCTGTCGCTTGGCTACATGATCTACTGTTTGCCTCCTGCTGTAGTCCCCATCAAATCGCCAAAGGAACGCTTTTGTCTCAGACATGTTATTTATGAGGTCATTAAAAATAAAGAAAGACTCCAAATTACTAGAGAGAGTATAAAAAGTTGTAAAAAAGGAGATAATGGGGATTCTCTCATTCTTATTGACCTTTCATCCAAACCAAAACAACACAAAACATTCAATGTATTTCCTAAAGAGAGAATTTGGAAGGAACACAATATGATCATTTAAATATTTGTCTCTTAAAGGGATAGTTCACTAATAAAGTGAATGGGAACTGGGTCTGCCGAGCTCTAAAATGAGCAAATGCACAATAAAAGCATCAGAAATCTGACTTATGCTTAAGTCTTCTGAAGTCATATAATAGTTTTGTGTTACAAACACATTGAAATTTGAGTTCATACAGATTTGGAATGAAATGAGTTTAGGGTGAGTGAATAATGACAAACTTTTCATTTTAGTGTACTGTCCCTTTAATTGTTAAACACACAAGTTTAAATTGGTTTTGAAATGCATTTTGGAATTTGTTTGTCCTCTGTGTTCAAAACATCATGTAAATACTGTATCATTATGTATAAATAGTTTTGTCTGTATAAATGTCTTCAAAATATTTAAGGAATGTTCATATATTTTGTAACACATTAGCTTTAGCTGAATATTATTATTATGCACATAATAATGAACCTTATTTACATTCAGAATGAACAGATATATATTTTAAATGAACATTGTGTTGTTTTAGCAAACAAAACGTCATAAGCTATTCTGAATGTATAAAAAATAATGAAATAAAAGATGCCAAACTCTCTTTAATAAAAATATGCATAGCAAAGCCTGCATCAGCAGCAGTAATGCACTCTGTCTATGAAACGGCTGAGACAGCGATCGATACCTCAGATGACTCTTCATTAGAAAGGAAAGTTCACAGAGGACCTGAATCCATCTCTGTCTCCCTGAGACTGACTGAAGCTCACTCCGCTCCTCTGAGTCATACTTGAAGTCTTGCAGAATCTCACTTAAAGTGGTGGTGTTCTTTATGATACTGACAGTGATGGAGAGAACAGAAAGAGTATTTTCATTCAGAGGTTTAGAAGAACAAAAGGTTTTAACCATTAACCTGATAAACCAAGTACTGTACATCAAAACCAGGATAAATTACAACAGTGATATATATATATATATATATATATATATATATATCTAATTTTCACATGATATGATCAATATATATTGAGTCATTGATAATAAAATAAATTAGAAATTTTATGTATATATATATATATTATATTAAACTTCTTAAAATATAAAATTGACTACTACTAAATACAAATACTTTCTTTAATAGTTTTCTAATTTCTTGTCATTGTAGTTGCTAGGAATACTACTTCTCTGTTCATTTTATTAATCAAACATTTTGACACTAATATAGCAAGATTATCAGTACAGATAATATTATATACTTTTATTTCATTATATATTAAATCTAATTTTACAAGATTATTAATAAATAATATATAAAATAATGTTTTAATTAAGATAATTTTAATATCACTTTCAAAAACCATTTTAAATATATGCAAAATATATATAGACAGTTGACTTACTCCTTTGATCTCCATGGACTCTTGAAATCCTATCTTCTTGTGCAACCTGGATCGCTTGGCAACGTAGCTTAGCTGTCTGCAAGTCAGTTAAATATAGATATCAAATTTGGAATGAAACAAATTAGACTACATGATCATGGTTCAATACGCTTCATTCTTAGTGCATTAAGAAGGGATAGATAAAAATTACAACTATTTACGTTATACAGGACTGAAATGTTTAACTGATCCTTTCTCAAATAATTTGTCATGGAATACTAACATCCCGTATAAAATATCTTCACTGCCTGAAAGTCTGTATCCAAATGCAGCTCAACTTTTCATTTCCAACTCTGAATACGCTGACAGTATCTTGCAGCTTCAATGTTTAATCACCTATTTTTATCAAATTTGAATGAAAACAAATTAGATCTAAAATAGATCAAATCTGTGTACAGTGCATATTGTGTTGTGTTAGCCAAACATTTTAAAAACAATCACTGCCCACCAGCTCTAGTTTCTCCTTCTCTTTAATCTGCAGTTTGTCAATGTGTTCGAGAGGTCGGGCGGTCGAAGTCTTGGTGCAGTTGCTCTTTAATCTGCAGAACCTCTTTGGAAATGCTGCAGAATGCTTTCGTTATCTCATGTACCAGCTGTTTGTAGTGCTCAAGTCATAGTGGGGCCCCGTCCTTAAGACGCCTCATGACCCCTGAGAAAACAACAACAACTGTTTTACCTCAAATAACCTGTGACAGACAGTGATAGATAGATAGACAGATAGATAGACAGATAGATAGATAATAGATAGATAGATAGATAGATAGACGCAATAGATAGATAGATGATGATAGATGACAGAAGACAGCAATAGATAGATAGATAGATAGATAGATAGATAGATAGACAGACAGATACGACAGACAGATAGATAGATAGATAGATAGATAGATAGACAGACACATAGATAGACAGATAGATAGATAGATAGATAGAAAATAAACTGATCCTCAAATAGCTTGTATGCCTCCACACCAGCTTGAAGTACATAAAATCTTCTGACCAATTTTTGAAATCTGTAGGTGCCTTTAAAAAGTAAAAATAGAACAGACATAGAAGTCACAAACATCTACAAGACTAAGAACAATATGAATCTTGCTGTATACATACATATTATTAAACAGTCAAAAACATGGTACTATTTTGTTAGTGATATAATTGTAAATGCAATCATAAATGTATTTATGATATATTATTATTTTGTATTAGTATTAAATTATGTATATGTAATAAATGGTAATATGTAACTTTATGGTCACTCTTTATTTTAAGGTCCATTTCTCTTCACCATTAACTATGTATTTTGCCTCAATAAACTCCTAATTTGCTGCTTATTAATAGTTAGTAAGGTAACTTTGTTGTTGAGTTTAGGTGTTGGGTAGGATTAGGGATGTAGAATATGGTCAGGCAGATATGTGCTTTATAAGTAATAAACAGCCAATATGTTAATAATAGGCATGCTAATAAGCAACTATCCTGCTGAAAACAAACAAACAGAGTTTGTAATGGTTTTACTGGTTATAATGGGACTTGTATTGGTTTTAATGGTAACTGTAAGTGCCGTTGGTAACTCCTTCTATTGGTGCTTTTAATATACCAATAATCCTAATAGAATATGTCCAAAAAAAAAAAAAAAAATTAATGGTTTTAATGGTAAAAGATGATGATTTGTAATGGTTGTAATGGTAATGGTTAGTAATGTGTATTTTTTTTTTTTTTTCATGTAATAGTGAGAATTGGTCCTTATACTTAAGTGTTACCAACCTTATTCTATTCGATTGATTCGTATAGACTAGCTTTAGCAAATTCGCTACGTTGATATATTTCTATTCATTTAATATTCCTAAATGTGATTATAGGATACAAGCTGAGTTCAAACGAACTTACCATGTGCTGTAACTGTGCTTTCGGTGTTTTCGTAGCTTGGCAGATATATATTCAGACCAGCAGCATGTGTATATTTCGTTTAGTCACGCGGCACACTGTTGCACTCACTTCCTGTTTGGGTCCGCGTAATAGAACGTCATGTGACGTCACCTCAATGCTAATGTACTGGGACAAAAAAAAGAGGTTTTGTTTTTTCCAATGTTGGTTGGAGGCAGATATCTTACTCTTAAATCAGTAGTTTAATGAAAATGGCCACTTATTTAATTATAAAGAATTTCTTTGTCGTTTTAATATTCCCATTACCTCTAAAGACCTTGCTATTGTTTTGATTCCATACCGTTTGGAGTTATTAGACTGTTTCAGATGACCCCAACTCTTCTGTTTACCCTTCTTTAGATCATACTATTTTTCTGCCTCTTCTTCTACTAAATCAATACGTTTGTTATTTCTTAATGATTTTGTATTAATTCCAAATATTAGGGTTTAATAGAATCTAACCTGAGATGAAATAAGTTTTTATCCTGTTAATATTTTCTTAAAGAAATATAAAAAAGGTATTGATACAAACTGTTCTTTTGCACACAGCACTCAGAGACTATAGTGCATTTCTTTTGGCACTGCCATTACCCTAAATTGTTGTGGAAAGATCTCTCCTTATTTGTTATTGAGAATATTGATAAAGATTTTTCTCTACTTTGGGAAGATGTTTTGTTTGGATTTGTTCATTCAAAAGAGTGCTTTTACAAATAAATAAATAAATAAATATATAAATAATAATAATAATAATAATAACAATAAAATGATACTTACTTGATCTCCTTATCTTGTTAACAAAATTGTATATAAATATAAATTCTCATGTCAGGAGCCAGTTTTATGTTTTGCTTGATGAAAAACAGCATTACTTTGGCTTTAAAAACAGATGAAATCTGTAAGCTGTTTAATTTTTCCTTTGTATGTAATATGTTTTGTTTCATTTTAACCCTGTCTAGTAATTTTTTTTTCATTATAATTGTTTTATTTAATTTCTTCTTCTTCTTCTTCTTCTTCTTCTTCTTCTTTTCTTCTTCTTATTATTATTATTATTTTGTATTGTAACTGCTTTTATTGGTTGATATAATGTTCGTAATAATAATTAAAAAAACTTAGAAGTCCTCCATTTTTACGTATAATGTCTTGTGACTAAGCAAATAGAGGCATAATTTCTTACAACCATATAAAAATATAAATATTTATAGTAATATTAAATGTATATTCTTATCAGCAATATGTATATTTTCTCTATAATGTTCTCTATAAATACCGCTTTGAATTAAGTATTAATTCAGTATCTTAAAAACGTGAAACTATCATTTATAAAAATGTTGTCAACACAACGCTAATATTAGCTGTCTCGTGCTAAAGGACCAGTAGGGGCGCCAGTGTCCTATATTAGGCTAAAACCTTTATTGCGCTTCCATATCAAAACGAATTCACAATAGTTTGAAGTTTTATATCTTAAAGCTATACTTTTATCATGCCCATATGTATGCCAGAAACGGCTCAGTTAAATAATTTTAGGTTACACTATTGCAATGAGTTATATTCATCACATGCATTAAATTAATGCATGTCGCTAAACATTAACCGACGAAGGCATTCGGATCTTTTCGGTCTTATTCGACCGGACCTGTGTAGCTTCCAGGCGGCGTTGCAGGGACAGTGCAGTCTTGTTCTGCTAGCTCAGAGGGGCTCTGTAGACTTGTTCTGACACACCACTGAATGAGACAAAAGCCTGGAGGGTTCAAAGGGGCAAAAGCAGACTGCCCCGGTTACATTACAGCATGTGGAGCTCAGCTCACGGGGTCTGATGTGCATTAAATACCGTGCTACACAAGGGTGGGGTGGATGGAGATGAGTTTTAATGCTGAAACATGAGCAATCGGAACTAAGGCGGATAAATACAGCAAGCCAAGTGGGATTGTCTGTACGTGTGGAAAGGAGTTCAAAAAAATCAGTTGCACGGACGCAACATTGGCAATTGGGATAAAACGTTGCACGCGCTGCACCGGAGACTCGCGCTTTCCCCTCGTGGATACTTGAGCTTGCACTCGAAGTTGTAAGAATATTTGTGGAATAGCTACACGCCGGAGAGTCTCAACACAAAACAAACGAGGGACAAAATGAGAGAGTTACATGTGCACCACAAATCCTGGACTCTGTGGACTGTGTTCATGATGTGTGTGATGAGTGGAGTTCATTCACAAGAAAGACAGTAAGTATGTTTGTAGCGCTCTATCATGAATGATAGCGAACCGCTTTTTTTTTTTCATTTCAAGCATGAATGCCTAAAAAAAGACTTCAGTCAGGTGATAACGGCATCCTCAGTAGTTTGTCGCGCGCCTGTGGAAATGTTTCATTGTGCAACAACAAATAAACTCATATATAAACTGATGCATGTGGGTGTTACTAACAAATAACATGTAACGCGTTGCAAATATATACTGCTACCAAAAGTCAATGCATTTACTAGTGTAACACACCATGGTTAACTAATATGGATCCTCTTCAAATACGTTTTCATGTACTTGCCAAGATACTACAGTTTTGTTGTACTTTAACTGCAGTGTTTGTTATTTTGATAGAAACTATGGTTACCATGGTACAGTACATTTTGTAAAGGGTGGTACAGTTGACATTGTTATTTACAAACTCCCAAGAGATGTTCTTTCAAAACAGCTCATTGTTATGTTTCATAAATAACAAGCATTTAAAGTTTATGTCATTGTCTTAGTCACAGATTTCTCACAAGAAGCTCATTTTTCAGCTTTAATGCTGCTATTGTAATGAAGTAAATGTATGAGCAGAACCCAATTTTTTCTACTCATGTTCTCAAGAATACAATCCAGTTTGCTTTCCCAAGGGCATATTAGAAGACTGTGGTCTTTATACTTATAAAAGGTTCTTCAGTGATTCTTTTGTAGGACACTGAGTTCATTTTTCTTATCAAGTGCCATTTTCACTGTAGCGGTTCTTCTTGGTTCTTTGAGAAAATTACATTGATAGTAATGTTGTTGCCCAAGTTTTATCACTTTTATTGATGCTGGAACCAGATTTCTTTTGGTAATTATCTCCAGCGCAAACAATAAGTTGACAAGAACCTTGTTCGAACCGCTTAAAGATTGGTTGACAGGAATCTTGACCTGTAGAAGTCCATGAATTTCATCCTTCATACCAGGGCTGGGCAGAGATCAGTGCCAGTGTTTGTACCTGTTACACGGTGATTGTGCCAAGTATTTCAAGCACCAAAGAGGTCAATAACTAGCTTGCCCTCTCTGACAAAGAGCTACATTCTCTTGAGTCAGCCAGTAGCTGTTCTTTCCTTCAACAAGATAGTGCTATCATGTAAACACTGAATAGTTTTATGCCCACCGCACCATGAGAGTATTGTGAGATCGGGAGGTGAGGATCAAATGCAGTGATTCCTAGTAGATGCCTTGGAAGGGATTTTCTCATGCCTTGAGACTTAAATTGCTTCTGGCCTCACTGAACCATAATGCCAACCACCTGATATCTCACACTCAGGCATGCTATTAAACTCAAGGACACTGAGCTGCCTGGGTTTATTTGGGCATGTAATGGTTCAGAGAGTCACCTTCCAAATTTTTCTCATCGTTAAGGTCACAGGAACCAAATTTGTTACTGGATTTGTGTAAGTAGTCTAGACAACTTAGGTTCCAAAGAGGTGAAAAACACTTACAGAATTAGGTTAGAGTTGGTTAATTGTATAACAACATTGCTTGACCTTTGTCTTGACATTTCTTTGAGAAAGTCCTATTAGTTTTAATTGCATTGACCCCAAATTGGGTTTTATGCAGCCCTGTCTCTTTCTTTTAAGAGTAAAGGCCAAACATTTAAACAAATCACCAAAAAATGGTCTAAACCCTGCAGAGGTCAAAACTAATTTGTCAGTCTTGAACTAAAATCAATTACTCAGAACTGTAGGTGGCGCACTCAACCTTTAGAGGCAACGCTTGCTGTTCAGCATCTTCTTTGAATAGTCTTTTTTGCTCAAAATATTTGCAGCAAAACAAGTGTGTCCAAAATCCCCACCCATACACTCATTCATGGTTACCTACATTAGTCCACTAATATAGTTCACTTGTAGAAGTTAATGAAAATGAGTGAATTTGAACACTGAGTGCACAAGAAATAGTCAGCTTTTGCATTGTTTTGCTTTCGTTTAACCTTAACTGTCACCGTCCACATCAAAAACAATACCAAAACCTTTTATAATTTTGCCTAAATGTTTTTCTTTTTTATTATCAACTTCAAATTTGGAACATTACTTATTTAGACATATTGCTTTAATTTTATAGCAATTTTAGAGTAAAACCGATTATGTAAAATATTTGTTTTCTATCAAATATAAAACTTTATAGTACAGTACATTTTCTTTACAGTAAATGTAAACTTCTGTAATGTATTCATATTTTAATTTTTACATTTTTTTAATGAATTACAACAATTTAAGTTCGAATTGTGCATATTAATGTCTGCGTTTGGGGGTATCAAATGCAGCCTAAAAATGTGGAAGTGATCTCTCTCTGCATAGAGTCCATTCTCTAGCCATTGATTGTACATTATTTGTACATTCATTATTTCAGTGCATTATAGGAGTGCACTTGATAATGTCCACTACAAATGGCTGTTTCCTCAAATACTGCACTATGTTAGGGTATGAGTGCGTTTTAGACACAGCCCTAGTCATGGTCCTGCAAAGTGCATTTGGAGCCTTTTCATAGTGGTCAACCCCTCATTGTAAATTAAGCAACAAGAGCAATTTGTTATATTAGAAGATGTTTTGGTAGGCTAAATTGAGTAGTCGGGGCCATAGTGATCAGCCTTGGTGCTGAATATTCACCTTAGCCCTAATTTACAAACTGACTATTGATCTGAAATTTATTGTTTCGAGATCAATCATATGGTTCCTCCTTTCTCACAACACCCAACATGGGCAACAAAGAATCACAAAATACTTGCCAGTTTGTGTTTGAACTTCTGATATTTGTTTGATGTTTTCCCAAGTAAGGTGGGGACCCTTATTTGTTTGATTTGTGTGTCCTATGATTTCTAGACAAAACAAAGTTTTAGTGTAATTGCTACCTGGAGTCTTGTGATGTAAACACACACAGCTGTTCCTCTCTGTCCTTTGATTCACAGAGGTTACCTGATTGCCGCACCATCTGTGTTCCGTGCGGTGTGGAAGAGGCCGTGAGTGTGACCATCTTCAATGCAGTAGAGGACACCGAGTACAGCTGCAGCTCAGCGTCAAGGCTAGGATTGTGGCTCATAGTCATGGCACTGTCATGAGGTAAGAATTATGTTGGGTATTCACATAAATTCAATATTGCTCAATACAGCATCTAAAAGTAATGTCCAACAACAGCTGTGGTGCCAAGAGCTCCTCTTTCCCTAATAAATTAATGCTTTGATGCAGAAATCTTGGTGATTTAAGATTTCACTTAACCTGTCATTTCTTTTCATTTCAGATAAAGGCACCATCAAAATAAAGGTGAGCCAATCATAAGCCAGTTTTAGCCCATATAGTCCTTAAAGGGATAGTTCACCTAAAATTTAAGATTCTGTCATTAATTACTGACCCTCATGTCGCTCCAAACCCATGAGACCATTGTTCATCTTCGAACACAAATTAAGATATTTTTGATGAAATCCAAGAGCTTTCTGACCCTCTCAAAACACAACTGACACATTCAAGGCCCAGCAAGATAGTAAGGACATCAATAAAGTAGTCTATGTGATATCAGTTGTTCAGCCTTAATTTTATGAAGCTACGAGAATATTTTTTGTGCTAAAGAAAATGCAAAACACGATGTGTCAAGTCTGACTGAAGTTAATAAGGACCATTTTAACAATGTCCCTACTAACTTTCTGGGCCTTTAACATGGTGGTTACGTTGCTGTCTATGCAGGGTCAGAAAGCTCTTGGATTTCATCAAAAATATCTTAATTTGTGTTCCAAAGATGAACGAAGGTCTTACTGGTTTGGAACGACATGAGGTGAGTAATTAATGACAGAACTTCCATTTTGGTTGAACTAACCCTTTAAAGTAGCATCTGCACTGAGCTCAATGAGACCTTTATGCCTAAAACCACAATGTTCCTAGGTGCCGTCCAGATCTCAGAGGCCAGGCACATCTGAAGGTTTGGGGAACCGCCAACTCAATGAGGGTGGCTTCATCTTCCACAACCACACCACTGTGACGTTGGACAGCAAAGGCACAACTGTTTTCATCCAGACCGACAAGCCAGTCTATAAGCCCCGGCAGAAAGGTCTCTCTCCTTTCACCAAATCAAATGAGTTTCTGATGATGCTAACTATGTTTGTCTTGCTAAATGTCTCAATGCTGTTGATATTGACTGTGTTTAGATTACTAGCATACTACATACACACTCTATACATCCTAATGTTTTAAAAAATGCCTAAAGTAATGTAGCACTATACATTCCAAAGTAGATTGTGACATTGCTGTCACATGACTCCATACAATTCCATTTTTTTTCTTTCAAATGAATAGTTACATGGCAATTATTATTACATTTTAAGTCATAACTCTTACCATTCTGGTTAAAGATGTTTTAAAAAACTTGGCGATATAACTTCTGATTCATTCCTTACACTAGAAATGAAAGGCTGTTAAGTGCATTGCACTGTGGGTCAATATTTTATATCGCATGGTCTGTTACATATTGCAGAATTTGGCAGATGTCATCTGAGTGTTCTGTGCATACAGAAAATGTGCTTGTTTTGCACACTGTACCTCCTGCATGCTTTTCCAAACAAAGCCAAATAGTGTCATGAATAGCTTTCGAAAGAAGTTGAATTTAAATGAATTACTGCATGTTTTTCTCTCCCTTCTAGTTCTTATAAATGTATATGCTGTTACACCAGACCTGAGGCCAACCAGTGAAAAGGTGAAGTCCTGAAATGACATGCTAAAACATTAAATGATGCTTTGTATAAGAGAAGCATTGTCCTATTTAGCATTAGCAGTGTTTATTTAGAGTCTAAAATCTTATCTTGCAAACATTTTTAGAAAGGTGCAATAGGTAGCTTAGCTCTACTACCTTCATGCACAAACCTAAAAACACAAATTACAGAAACATGCTCACCAGAAACACTTAGATACAAGTTTTTCTCAAAAGTGACTCAGCTATAGTGTGTGAACCATATCCTTTGAAAACTGGACTGCTAAAGATTGCACGCTAGCAAAACTTCTCTCAGATGCAGGATTGATTCAAATCTTGAGGAGATAAAGTAGCTGTAGTTATACAGTTTGTCGTCCTATCCCTCTAATCACTTCTTTGTTTTGTTTTACAGATTGAAGCTTACATAGTGGTGAGTGGAGGCTGTGGGGTGGACACTGCTCTGGTAGGGAAGCATGGTTGAGTGTTTCTTTCCCAGCAGGGTCCATGTTGCACAGCTATAGAGCTTCTACACTGGTCGCCGGTGTTGGTTTGACCCCAGAGCAGGCTGACTAGGAAGATAAAAGGGAGCAAGTCTTCCTGGGCGTGCCCCCACTGCTCTGTGCTTAGCTTCCATCTCTTTCCCACATGCTGCTTGGTCTTTGAAGCGCCTCTGGGGCAAACACTGTTGCACAGTTCCAGAAAATTCTTCTGAAAGCTGTGTAAATGGTCAAGGGGACCAGAAAAATGTTTGCTATGTATGCAATGTTTCATGTTTATGTTAGTTTGGCAACGTCGGCCTCTGGCTCTCGCTGGAGGAAGTGTCAGTTGGGGTGTGTAGTTTTGCCCTGATTGACGGGCTCCTGGAGTGTTGACCGTTTGAGTCAGGGTGAGGTCAGTTTGTTTGAAAGCATCATTGGATTTGAGACATGTTTGCTTAAGCTTGATTCTTTGCTGCTTTTTTATGAGTGTAAAGTGGCCTCTGGATTTAAGGCAAGCAAATAAGCAAGAATGGGACTATTTTACTACATATGTTTAAGATTACCACTTTGTTTACCTAGGACCCCAGAGGATCCGCGATAGTCCAATGGAAAGATCTGAAGTCTGTATGTTGTGGTAAGAATTGTTACTATTTATTCCTTTGACTGTAATCAGGCTTTGGTATACTTTAATAATCTTGCAATCATTGCATAATGACACTGTACAACTTTACTTTATGTGACTGTCACCATGATATGTAATAAGCTTTGATCACCATAATATTTTCTCTTATAGGAATTGTCAATATGAGCTTTCCACTATCAGACCAACCAGTCTTCGCGAATGGTTAGTCTTCGTGGAGATGCAAGGCCACACGTACAACAAGTCGTTTGAAGTGCAGAAGTATGGTAAGGAGTGTTTATTATTTTTAAAAACTGATTCAAATAAATGTAACCACACAATACAGTAAATCGCTCTAAAACATAGAAAATTAATAACACTTTCTAAAGCATGAATCCATAATATACTATCATTTCAGGAACTCATGTTTTACAACAAGGACCGTTCGAAACAAAGGACATTTGTTTTTTGCATATTGTCAACTAAAATGTTATTGTTGACTAAAATTTCCATTTCAGTAAAAGTGAAATGGACAGAAACTCAATAAATATGATTGATTTTAGTCTGTTTTTCTCTTGAACAGTCATGCCCAGGTTTGAGCTCATCATTGAGCCCCTCCCACATCCGAGACCTCAATTCATGTGAACAGGTCACAGTCAAGGCAAGGTAATAGGACAGAACCTGCCTGACATCTTAAGCTAGTCATTTACAAAGGCCTTCAATTTCTTACTCACTCTGCCTTTTCCAGGTACACCTTTGGAAAGCCGGTGTCGGGCAAATTAACAGTTAATATGACAGTCAATGGCATAGGTTACTACAGACATGAAGTTGGCCACTCAGTGGTGAAATCAATGGAGGTGAGTATTTCTCTGCTGAAAAGTCTTGCATATGTTCTGCTTTGCATGCTGTTGTCTCCATGAGGTTCCTTAACTTGCTCAACCAGTGAAACTTCTTTAGTTGAGAGATTTGTAATCATGGCTGCACTGGTCTACTAGGGCTCCATCCCAAATGCCAGCCTCACCCTTTGGGTCCACCTTTAATTTCACACTTGTAAAGACATGCAGACTGTTGAGTAGTAGTCCACTGTAATGTCTAGACCAGCACAAGCTCAGCAAAAGGAGACATTGCTGGCATGTGGTTTCCACAGAGGTGTAGTCCATAGCCACTCCTTGTTTGCATGGACAAAACTGCAAGTCCACATTAAAAAATTTGGATAGGGGCAAGATTGACAAGTAAACCAACTAGTCCAAGTTAGTCTTTTAGTGCTCTATGTCCTTGTAACATCAAAAGTAAGCAGCAACTCTCTGCAACAAGTTTCTTTTCTTCTACATAGATTAAAGGCTCAGCCACTTTCAGGCTCTGTGTGAAGGACATGATGCCATTAGAGGTTACAGACCATTTCAGGTGCAGTGAACATGTGGGTGACAGTGAGCAGCGTGGATGGTGGACAGCAGACTATGTTTGATGATTCAACGCCTGTCCACAAGCAGCTCATTGACATCAAGTATTCCAAAGATACTCGCAAGCAGTTCAAACCTGGTCTGCCCTACAAAGGGATGGTGAGAGGAGGATCAGTCTTCTGGTAGAAAACAGATGATGTTTTCTTTTATCCTTTCTGCTAATCAATGCTAATTTGGAATGATCGCTTTTCACCACTGACCCCAGATTGAGGTGACCTATCCTGGCGGAGCCCAGCGGAAGGAGTACAAGTGCTGGGTTAAGGCCGAACTTACCCGAAGGACAACATCTACACTAGTGAGCTGGTCTCAATCAATGGCAAGGCCACTTTTGAGATCCCTCCATCCCCACAGCTGCCCAGTACGCCTGGCTGGAGGTCAGTGGGAGGGATTTGGAGATTTGGTGGACCCTTCTTTTTAGGGGTGGTGAAGGGTAGCCAACCTTCCTGCAGATTTGTGTTCTGCTCCAACACACTTGCCTGTAATTAACAAGTAATCTTTACACCTTGATTACCTGATGAAGGTATTAGGAAGGTATGTTTGTTCAGGGTTGGAGCCAAACTCTGCAGCCCTCCAGCAGCAGGGTTAGATTACCCGACTTGGTTCTTAAAGGGTTAGTTCACCCAAAATGAAAATTCTGTCATTAATTACTCACCCTGGTTGGTCGTCCAAACCTGTAAGACCTTCTTTCATCTTGAACACAACTGAAGATATTTTGATGCAATCTGAGGGCTCTCTGACCCTCCCTTAGACAGCAAGGGAACTACCACGGTCAAGTCACGAAAAGTACCAAGATGATCGACAAAGTAGTCCATGTGACATCAGTGGTTCAACCGTAATGGACACACACACTTGTGGATGCACGTTCCACGACAGTAACATGATGCAAGGCTGACCAGATGCCACCACATGCTTGCGTCATGGTACTGTCGCTGAACTACACGCCATTAAGTTGAATCACTGATGTCACATGGACTTTTGTCGATCATCTGGTACTTTTCTGTGCCTTGATCGTGGTATTCCCTTGTAGTTCATTTTAGGGTGAACTATCCCTTTAAGAGCTTAGGTCAGTAGGTTCAGTTCCTGAAAAGTTATAGTTGCATGAAGTAGTACCATTGTTCAGCAAGGTACATGACTCCCAGGTTGCTCAAGTGCCATTAGGAACAGTTCCTCTAATGTAGGGGTGTCCAAACCTGTTCCTGGAGGGTCACTATCCTGTCGAGTTTAGCTCCAACACCAACACATCTGAACCAGCTAAACAAGGTCGATAAGACTCACTAGAAACCTCCATGCAAACGTGTTGGATCTGGTTGGATCTGCAGGACACTGGCCCTCCAGGAGCAGGATTATATACCCTTGCTCTAATGTCACTTTCACACTAGAAGTTTTGATCTAAACCTGGAATTTATTGACCATGAATTTTGGTTTGTTTGATTATTGAGAAGGACTTGTTTCAGGTAAACACTAGTATCCACATATGCATCTGTGTAAATCTGGAGTTTGGTGTAATATGCTTTGTGAAAGATAGGAATGCAGTCTGAAAGAGAAGTACTATTAATTGTTTTGTATAGCTCTTCACCAATATTTTGGTAGTAGTAGCACCAAATACAGTCCAAGTCACAGTACCTTCTATTTCTAATTTTCAGATTCAGTTCATTTCTTTTCTTTTGCTTGCAGTCAAAAGTGACTGCCATTGATGGCAGGCCTGCAGGAGACCAGTATCTGCCCAACTATCTGTCCATCAGTAGCTGGTATTCTCCTAGCAAGTGCCACATCCAGCTCCTAAGTCCCAGTGCTCCTCTTGTGGTAAGAGACACTGCCAATATAATTAGAGATGTTTGATAAGACAAACAACCTTTAATCATGGAAGCACCTGTTTGTGCCCAGATTGGACAAGAAGCAGAGATCTCCTTGAAGTCCACCTGTCCCTGTAACTTCACTTTGCACTCTGAGATCGCCTCTCGTGGGAATATCAGTGCAGTCGGGTCAGAGACATGCCAAGAGCATGGCCCACCGTGAAAAGAGAGCTACAGTCACCTTTGACACAAACATTCACACCACCGCCAAACCGCCACGAGACTCAGGTCAGTATTATGCAATACAGCAATATGCTTTTTTCAATTTAGTGACTTTAGGGCACTTTTGGTCATCAAATAGCTTGTTTTTAAAATACTGTTTTTGCATTGTTCTGAGAATAGTATTGCTTATTTCATTAAGTCATTGAAGCTTACCTTTAGCTCATAAAGGCAATATTCTTCCTTTTTTCCCTCCCCATTTTTTGTCTGTCCATCTTTATGTCCTCTGTCTGCCCAGACTCTGGTGTGTCCTCTTCTCAGGCTGAAACAGACAGCTGTGATCGGTTCTCCATTTCAACGTGACTCCTGCCATGGCCCCCCAGTCAGCCTGCTGGTCTACTATGTTGGGAAAATGGAGAGGGAGTGACTGATAGTCTGCAACTTCCTGTGCAGCCCGCTTTCGAAAATGAGGTGGGCTAGGTTGAAGCTCAATGCTTAATAATCTGGTTAATAATTTATTAAAGGCAGAGTTCACCAACAGTTCTTTCATTGTTCACACCTTCGTCTTGTTCCAAACTCGTGATTCTTGTCTTTAGGTCTCTGTGTCTTTGTCCTCAAACGAGTCGATGCCGGGCAGTCCAGTCAGCATTAAGGTCCGAGCAGAGACTGGCTCATGTGTGTGTGTAGCTTCTGTGGACAAAGCATGTACCTTCTCAAACCAGGCTTCCAGCTCACCCTGAAAGGTTGGTTCCCATATGAACCTTCAAACATGTCACCAATAGCTCAGAAATGGTCTTAACAATTTATGGGTTTGCAGGTGTTCAAGGAACTGGCTGAATTTGATGTATCTGATGCTTTTGGGTACCCAAAGATGAGGGACATTTTGGTGGCCTGGCTTGTCATCGTAAGACGACGCTCCTCTGTGTTCCCATGGCACTGGGACATCACTAAAGATGCCCGTTTTGCTTTTACGGTGAGAACATCACAGTCTACCATTTTTCAAAAACATAAACCTCTAGTTTAGATGTTAAAGTTTAATATGTTTATGTAACTGTGTTGTAGGAGACAGGGCTGGTGGTGATGACAGATATGGTGAGTCTGAATCACAGGCAGAGTGGAGGGATGACACAGACGAGGCCGTGCCTGCTTTTCAACCGCACACCTCCACCTTGGTGGCAGCTATGCACTCTCGATCTGGGACACGGTATACATGCTCGCAGTTCTTAAATTATAAGGTTAATCTCACAGGTGGTTGTCTCTAAGGTCAGTAAGAGAGTTGTTTCTTATGTCAGTGTGTATTTTTCAGGGCAGAGAACCGCAGGCGCACGCTCTTCCCAGAAACATGGATATGGCATTGCTTTAACGTCCAGGTAGGAAAATAGTACTTTGCTTAAGTAAAATTATATCAATTTAAGATTTCTTTTAAAATATTTTTTTTGTCATTAATCACTTACCCTCACGTCGTTCCAAACTTGTAAAGCTTCATTGTTTCGAACAATTTAAGATATTTTGATGAAAACCGGAGGCTTGAGACTGTCCCATAGACTGCCAATAAATAAAGTGTCAAGGTCCAGAAAAGGTATGAAAGTCGTGTCAGAATACTCCATCTGCCATCAGACGGCAATCTGGTTATATGAAGAGACAGAAACACTTTTGTAGCGAAGAAAACAAAAATAATGACTTTATTCAACAATTCCTTTGCTCTTCTGTGTCATCAGAAGGATGCACTGTTTCTACGGTATTTAGCTTTGATTTGAAAGAAAACAAGCATCCTTGTGGCATGGATGATACAGAAGCGCATAGCAGCATACAGTGATAGGAGAGACACAGAGGAGACTGTTGACAAAGGAATTGTTGAATAAAGTCGTTTTTTGTTTTCTTCGCTACAAAAGTGTTCCGCGCTTCATATAACCAGATTGCACGCCTGATGGCAGATGGAGTATTCTGACGAGACTTTCATACCTTTTCTGACCTTGACACTGTTATTTATTTGGCAGTCATGGGACAGTCACAGGCCTCCGGTTTTATCCAAAATATCTTAAATTGTGTTCAAGACTAATGAAGCTTTTAAGTTTGGAACAACATGGGGTAAGTGATTAATGACAAAATTTGCATTTTGGGGTGGAGTATCCCTTTAAGCATTAAATTTGTCAAAAGTGACAGCAAAGACTAAAAGATATGTATTTGAAATAAATGCTGTTTATTTGAACTCTCTTTTTAAAGTATCATGAAAAAAAGAAACAATCCTATTTGCACCACAATTGTTTTAACACTGATGATGATAAGAAATCTTTCTTGAGCAGCAAATCTGCATATTAGGATCATGTGACACTGAAGACTCAAGTAAAAATGGCTACTAAAAATACAGCTTTGCCATCATAGGAATAAATTATTCGTAAAATATATTCACATAGAAAACAGTTTTAATCCCAAGAATGCAGCCTTGGTGAGTTTATATATATGTGTGTGTGTACATATACATACATTATATATATATATATATATATATATATATATATATATATATATATATATATATATATATATATATATATATATATATATATATATATATTATATATAAAGAATATACAAACACATAATTTTTGCAAATTGTAACTTTGACCGACAGCAGTGTTACTGGAGAGGCTGAGTTAGCTTGACGTCCCTGATTCCATCACCACATGGATGACGGAGGCTATCAGTCTGTCTGCTGAAAAGGGTCTGGGCTTGGCTCAGATCACAGAGCTCGACATTCAAGCCCTTCTTCATCGACTTCACCCTGCCATACAGCCGTCCTGGTGAACAAACCAAAGTCCCATTGACAGTGTACAACTACCTTCCTACGGGTGCAGAGGTGTGTGCATGTGCTTTACGCAGAAAAATACATCAACATTTGCCACAATCTTAAAAGGGTCATGAACCTTTTTTATTTTGTACTGTTCTGTGAGGTCCACTTATAATGTTATCAAGTTTTACATTAAAAAACATCAGAATTTGGAAGCAAAAGGCTATATTCGGTCCTGTTTCTACCCCAAATCTGAACGCTCTGCTTGAATAGACGTGGCAGATTGTAGACTCGGAGTGAACGCTCACTGCTATGATTGGCTAAAAGTTGTTTATGTTTGACAGTCTACATCCTTCAGAGATGGACGCTGCACTGATTTAGGTTTAAAATGCATAAACACTCGCATATCAAACGATCTGTTTAATTGACAATAGTGACCATGTAATGAAAACAATATACATTTACAATATAGTCGGCACAGCATCATCTTTTAGTTTCAGTCTTTCTGAAAATCTTGTGTCGAATTGTGCCTTGTTTGTAAATGAATCCACGTAAAACAAAATAAACAAAAGAGCAAGTTCTTACTGACACGGTCTGGCATTTCATTAAAAATAAAGGTCATCGAATAAAATCTATCATTTGGTTTATGCATAGACCTGCGTTTGCCTCTCGATATTTAGTTATATTTTATTTATAGTAGGGGCTAAACAGGCAGTGATGTAGAAGCAGGTATTGATCTTCATGGAGGCTGTGTTAAGCCACACTATTACATAATACAACGATACATTCCACAACCTGTCATTTTAATATATTGGCTTAAATATAAGCTATTTTTGGACTAACAATATAGTTTTGAATTCTGAAACAGGATGTTTTTATAGCACAATGACCCTTGTATATCACAGTGTTATCATAGAGAATTGGGCCAATAAGCAACCAGCCAAGACACCCTAGCAACCGCCAAGTAAACTCGGAATGCCGAATAACTAAATAGCAATGCTTTGGCACCATGCTAATGGATTTTGCATGGACAAACACCATTTACAAGCATTTGCATTTCTTTGACTTCCATAGATGCTATGTTAACCATTTTCTGCCTTCATATCGGTAAACTGAAATGTTATTTAGTGTCAGCTTATTTTGACTTGAGGTATGTGCAGAGAAAAGATTTGCAGCAGTGTTGGCTGAGGGGTTTTAGAGTTGAATCCTTGAGGAACGCATGGCAGGCAGTGAGATAGACAGCATGGAAAATGTGCAATGCACCTCAAAATTCCCCAGAATCCTTTAGAGCCCTTGGGAGTTCATGCCTTATAAGTTTGAAAATGCGGAGCGCATGTGTTTGTTTGGATGGAGAAACTCCATGACTTATTTTTACACTCATTCTCCATAGGTCCATGTGAAAGTGTCAGTGCCCAAAGGGATCAAGTTGTAGGGTCACCCAGGAAAACACCATCTTACCCGGAAAAGTGTGTGGCCTGGGAGGCCACCACTTTATAGTCCTGCTCTTTCTGAACTGACATCTGCCAACATCACAGGTTAGTCCTTGAATACTTAATCAATGGGTAAACCAAATCTTTCACAGAAACAGTATTATAAATCAGAAAACTTCACGAGGTGCATCTTGGGATACTTTTAAACAGTATTGAAGGAGTTAACCAGTGATGCTGGACACGTGGATCAAAATGTTTTTAGGATCATGAGAAACAAATTCAGTTGCCTGGTAGTTTATAAATCTTCTGCTTGCTTCATGTTTGACAAGAATTGTGTATTTGTTCTCACTGTTGTTTACAGAATGTTTATTACTACAAGACATTGCAAACGTTCTTGGGAATATTAATCAATCATTGTCGATATTTTGACTCTTTGACTTGTTTCAGCCTGCAGTTTCTTAAATGTACTGCCATTTTGGCCTTAGCAAAGCACAGCTGCCATATGAAACCCTTGTCATTGACTTATCTAATGACCCATGCTGGACAACAACGATGTTCTTTTTAAGCTATCAGACAAGGAAAAGTACATAAGGGCATAGAGGTGGGGTCTTTTCTGTGCATCTCTGTGGCATGTCAATGAATTTGCAGGTCAGCTGGCCAATGGGCCCCCATGGCTCTGTCCTAGTCCCCCTGGCTCCAAGTCCTTCCTTCTCACTACACACATACAAGGGGCTTTGCTGGCAAGCAGCCATTCTGCTTCGAAGCCATTGTGTATCCTATTATCCCCAGTCCATCAGGGTCTCGAAGACATTACAGGGTTTGCTGCCAGAAGTCTCCCATGTGTGCACTTGTACATGTATACTTTTCCAAACACCAACTCTTCCCCTCATATGCACCCACAATGCAAATAAATCATTTTCAGTGTCACTGAGTTGTGATCTGTCATTTCAGCATATTTGTTTCCATGGCAGCTGCCCGTGGCTACAGTGAGCCAAGTTGCTGCTCGATGGGCTGCAGTCCAACAAAGCAGGCAAAGTGGGTGAGGAACAGGAGGACAGGAGAAGCCCTGCAGGAATGGACTATGTGTGCAGGAGTGTACTGGTAGAGGTGGGAACCCTGGATCTTATTGTCGCTATACTGTATGTTGTGTTACAAACCGGTGTATTATGTAACCATTTGGATACCAGTATTGGTATTGTATAGTTAGCATTGGTAATCTCTTGTTGCTGTGTTCTAGACCAGAGGATGTGAGTGCTACAAAGTTAAAGTGCCCCTAGTATGCGCTTTCCAATATTGCCTTTCATGCAGTGTGTAATGTAGCTGTATGTGAATGTAATCAGTTAGCAAAGTTGTAAAGCTGAAAGTGCACGATAAATAAAGTTATTGTCTCCCAAAATAAAGAATTGACTCTCTACAGCCTAAACAAGTCATAACTAATTAATCCCACTTCCCATGAGGTAACACATTTGCAAAATTCCGCCTGTGTTCAGCGGCAGTGTACAACTTGACCCCTCCACAAACACGCCATTTTACTGACGACTGCTTCTCTAATCTCGGGAGTTAAAAAAAATATCTCGGGAGTTGAACGCTGGATTCACTGAACGCTTGCTCTTGAAAGATGGATCAGTAGTTTTATTTGGACCAGCTGGCTCAACTGAATCACAAGTATGATAAATAATAGATGTTTATATTTTCTGTCGAACGCTTTAAAATATGGAACTATGGCAGTGGGTATAATTTCCGACGCGTGTATGTGGTAGACCAATCACAACAGACCGGCCATCTGACAGTCAGAGCAGAGTAGGCTCATGGAAAGGAGGGTTTTAGAGACTGAATCTTAGAACTGCTTTGAACGAATCGATGGAAAATGAGGTGATATTAAATGCATATTTTGAGAAAACGAAAGCGTTTTTGACCTTGCATGCATGTAATCCTATTTGGAGACTCCCAAAACTATATTAGGAACCTTAAAAATGGCATAATAGGGGAACTTTAAGGATTAGTTCACTTCCAGAATAAAAATTCAAGCATTTGTGGTTAAAGTAAATACATTTTATTTTCTTTAGAAAATGACTGATCGTTCACTAGATAAGACACTTATTAATCAAATGGTATCATTTAGAGTCCTTTGAAGCTGCATTGAATCTGCAGTTTAGACCTTCAACCCTCTGGCCACCACTGAAGTCTACTATATGGAGAAAAATCCTGTAATGTTTTCCTCAAAAATCTTCATTTCTTTTTGACTGAAGTAATGAAGACATGAACATCTTGGATGACATGAGAGTTTGTAAATTTTGGATTTTTTTTATTCTGGAAGTGAACTAATCCTTTAAAGAATGTGCAGAGGAGTTAAGTAATTTTGTGATTTATGTGATTTTCAAGGAGGTGTTTTTTTTTTTTTTTTTAGCATTTCAGTTGCTTAAATATCCCTTCTTCTTGCTTTTCCATAGCCTGAAGGTTTACCTAGAGAGTACACATACAGTGTCTTTTTCTGTCCAAATGGTAAGGTCTTTCCTGTTGTTTATTAATTCTCTAATTTGTTCAGAATGAAAGTAATAATTGCTAGTTTCATGTTAGAATCCAAAGAGTGGGAGTTTATTCTCCAATATTTCTTCCCTGACATTTCTAGAGAACAATCCATATCTCCACACCCAACAAATATGAGTATCAATGCAAGAAGCCAGCGAAAGTCACTGACGATCAAGTGGCCATCAAAAGTCATAATGAGCACATTGCCCTCTTGCCCAGTGCACATGACAGCACGAAATGGTGGAAATTGTCTTGGGTGGGCGGCAAAACTCACGCTCCTGGATCTCACAGGGTAAGATGGGAGAGCCTGAGCCAGTGCCCCAACGCCAGGAATCCTATCCTGGGATGAGTTCCAAGCTTTTGGATCAGCTGGAGAGGAGGGGAGTGCAGGTAAGTTAGACTTGAAAACATTAGGAGATGCAGTATTTGATTTGATAGCTAAGGGTGCATCACACTAGGTCGATCTGAACCATCCCAAGTCGCTTTGACCCCAAAGCCGAAGTTAATTTTACTAGTTTGATCACTCTGTACCTTACAGTTCATTTAGCCATCCCTGGCTCTGTTGGAAGAGGTGAGCCAGCCAGAGCACAGTTCAAGTTCGAACTTGAAGTGATATATCTGCAATATATTGTGAGAGGGCAAAGTCCCAAAGAGTCCCAAATGTCTCGAAATTATAAACATTTACATTACATTTACATTTAGTCATTTAGCAGATGCTTTTATCCAAAGCTACTTAGAAATGAATAACTTTAACCACAAGTTATCAAAACCATGGACTCCACTGTGAAGTTTCCTCATGAAGTTGTGGTTCGAGCTTGTCATTGAAATGATTTGTTGTCAGAAAGAATAAAATGTAATATTCCATTGGTTGATAACCATAAACATTCACCACTCTTGATAGTCAGCTTGCTCACAATTCTGGAATTTCGGTTAAATACATGCTTATTTCACTGTTTGTAATGCATACAGTATGCTTAAAATGATTGTTCATATATAAATAGGCACTACTTAACGACAAGACAAGGTGATGTAGTTGTTGTTAAAAAAAAAACTAATAAGGAATAGCATTGACAGCAGTAGTCCCTCCCCATGTTTAAAGTTTATGGCCCACCTAACTTCGGATACTCGAGTATCAAATATATCTCTGTGTTTTCCAGTAGTAAATATGACTTGAGAGGTCGCCTAATTGGGAAACTCATATTTATGATAATTCCAATAGCACTTGAAGGCAGCATAAAGTGTGCTCCGCCTGGAAAGTAAAGTACAATGTGAGTGCAGGCCAGCGGGAGTGGGGGAGGGGACAATTCAGCATTCGACTTGGATCAAGGCAACCGTGCCTAGTGTGAGTACACCTAAGAATAGATGGCATTTCAGGATGGGACATTAGGTCAAACTATAGGATGTAATATGATTTATTTAATTTTAAGACCAAAGATAGAGCTGCATGATTAATCATTAAAAAATTGCAATCTCATTCAAACACTCACACAATCTTATTTATAAATGACAATGATTCATCTGTGTCTATCAAAACTTTGACAAAGTCATATCAGAACATTTAAATCAGTGTTGCACTGCCTGTCACAGAGAGCCAATTATCATGTTTGGATTTGAAACCGCTACACAAACAGTCTTTTCAACCACACAGTATTATCTTACAGTCTTACAGTCATTCATATTATCACAGAAGTATTTGAATAAAAGTTTATACTTGGATATAAATACTGATGTCTATGGTTGCGATCAAAATGGAAAATATATCTTTTAAAAGCAATTTTCACTTCAAATTGTTGCTTCAAATAACATTTGTTGATTACAATATTTATTATATTGTTTCACCAGTAGATGGCGACAGATGATTGTTAAAAAATGTGTTTGTCATTGATTCATTCATTCAAGAGATTTGTTTAAAAATGCTGATTCATTCAGCAACGGAACAAGTGAAGTATTTATGAGTGGTCATTGAATCATTCACTCAAACATGTTTTAAATAATTCATTCAAATTAATTAAAATTTTTTAATAGAATAGGCAATTATTTTTTGTCACAGCCTCTAGTAAATTACATGATATTTTGTTTAGTTCAGTATCGTGGGAGAACTGTGATCTCTCTTTGAAAAAAAAAAGTTATCTATCATCAAACTGAGCTGGTTTGTTTTCGAATTTAGCAACATTTATGAATATCAAAATCCATTCGTACATTTTGTGAGTCTTGTCCATTTGGTAAATATCTGGGATGATAGTGAAAAATTGAATATGACTTACAGGAGGAGTTGTGTTGTGCAACATTTCTAGCTTTGTTACTGGAAAACTGGCTACACCATTTTCAGGACCGCTTCGCTACTGTCATGCTATTGAAAAATGATGCGAGTTGTGTTAGTAGTGTCGCTATGTTTAGTTAGTTGGTCCCCAACACTGCATTCTAATGAGGTCATATTCTACCAGCTAATAGCATTGCAAAGACCCAGTGATTTATTATGATTGAGTAGCTCTCACTGGCACAGAAATATTCACATCCAGCACCTCTACTCTGTTGCACTGGTATACTTGCATGGGGCTAGATTTGTTTTGAAAGTGACCTATTTTCATTGTTGGATGTTGAGTCATGTTCCATTGTACATGGTCTAATATAATAACAAATCTTGATAATATAGGGAGACTGTCTATTAAGTGAGATTTCAAACTGGGTCTATGTAGGCTTAAAGTGAGGGTGGGTAGCTTTTGCCAAGACTTGGCAATTGTTTTTACTGAGCCCCTTGTGCTTGTTAAATGCAGTATTCATCAAACTGCTTTTTGAGTAGAACTTAATTGGTTTCCATGTTGTTATTATTGAATTAAAGTGTGTCATACTTGCTTGGTTTTCTCTGAATGAGCGCATGCCATCTCCACCATGTCATGCACGGATCAGTTCATCATTTTGTTAGGGTGTTTCCCAAAATAAATATTTGGAAAGAGGCCTTTATATATTACATAAAAAACACTTTCACAGTGCTTCTCAGTTTAGATGCTTCACTGTGTTTATCTGGTCTTCCAGATGGACCATGAAAAGTACCTAAAACCATTTCAAAACAATCTAAAAAAGACCAGACAAACTATCTTGGCCTAGCCTGAATACCAGCTTATCACTATAGTCTGGTTTTATGGTTACATAATCTTTCTGGTGATAGGTGGGGTATGGCCTCAGCCATCCAGTGAGACCCTGATTCTGCAATGGGCGGACCACTCCCTGCTCAGGTGCTGCATATTGGTTTCTCCACTGGCTGGGGTTCTGTAGGTGAGTTTAGGATCTGGCAAAGAAGATGCAGATGAGAACCATAATGAGGCCTTCACTCTGGGAGTCCCCAAAAGTGGTGCCAGGCTCAGAGAGAGCCACCGCCATGATTGGTGAGGATGAATTAACAGTGTAGCCACTAGCCACCCAACAGAACAAGCAACTACTTCACCTTAAAGTTTCTTTAATTTAGACGTGCAGTTGCTATTGTGACAGACTTTGTGTCCCAGGTGATGTTATGGGGCCTACCCTCAAAAATCTGGACAAGCTCCTCAGACTCCCCTTTGGTTGTGGGGAGCAGAACATGATCCACTTGCTCCCAACGCCTTTGTTCTCAAGTACCTTCAGAAAACCCATCAGCTCAGCCCAGAGGTGGAGGCAGAGGCCACTGACTACCTGCTGCAAGGTACAAGACAAGACATGCTTTCATTCTTAAATGCGTTTTCTTGATTATTAATCTTCTGAAGAATTATTTTAGAGTGATTGAAGGTCTGTATGAGCACTGCAAACAATGCCTTGGGTCTTCTAATGTACCTGGCAGGTTATCAGAGGCAACTGACATACAAGAGGCAGGATGGTTCCTACAGTGCCTTTGGGGAAAGAGATTCCTCCGGAAGCATGTGGTAGCTTCTACTGTGTGAAGTCTGTACATGCTGTGTCTGCTAAGAAGTTGGCTTTAATTACAATAGCGTAAACTATATTTTAGTTTCTAGTATGGCCTTTATTTAACCCCCATCTCCAGTCAGAGAAAGGTGAACTTCACAAACATCCATGTTTTATTATTTTTCTACAAATCTCTTCATATATTGACACACCTGCTACTCTGTTTGATTTATTACAGAAGCTAAACCTCAGATTGAAAGCATGTGATGTTTGTGTTCCCTAAGAAAACCCAAAGAAAAATTCCCAGATATATATGTTTGCAAAGATTAAATGATTCATTCATTTAAGCACGGTTGTCTGACTTTAATAGAGCCATGGATTGTAAAATGCCAAACTGACTGTACCTGGAGCCTTATTAATGAACTACTAATAGCTCCCTGACTCCAGTCACTGGAGTACAGATTTATTGGTTGTTTTGGGGATTTCTTCCCGTGGTTCAGAACAGCCATCATTAACTATGCCCTCTGTGAGGTCAACAGCCCCTACCCCACATATTGCCTTCTCCGCCGTTGGACACACGGGAGTTACAGGAAAATGAAGTTAGCCTTGGCTGTTGGAATCACAAAAGTAGGGTGCATACTTGATCCCTGCCACCCTTCATTCCTGTATAAACCTGCATGACTACTTATTTTAACTAGTTATTAACCAGTCATCCAAAATAGTCGATAGCGGCTAATGTTTGTCTTATCCTTGGTTTTGCTGTTTCTGGAAAGTGCAATGCTGCATTGGCAGAGTGTATGTGAGTGGAGAAAATGTTTGCACAGTTAAGCACAGGTGAGAAACAAGAATGAATTGAGAAACCTTGACACCACTAAGAATACTGCATTTGGTAGTGTACTTGATGGGGATTCCATTTTAAAGCTGCTGGGACATGGTCCAGTGGGTATGTCAAACCCTCTCCCAGATTGTACATTGTCTGAGAATGCATATAAGTCCCAAACAACCCTGCTTTTGTTTCTGGTCCAGTTTCAGCTATTAGCACTGATCATTTATTGCCAGGTGAACAGCAGCTCCAGAGCTGGGTTAATATGTCCCAGCTTGGGCTGAATGATAGGACAGGAAATTGTGGTTCCTAATGAAAAGATTGGCCATAATGGTTCAGCAAGTATTTAATGTCCCCATCAGCCTTTGGTGCCCGAGTAATGCCAAGGCCTTCAAACCTAATCTTCTTCAGTGGAAAGAGCAGCTAATGTTCAGGAACACAGTGGAAACTTTTATTTATAAATGCCTGGAAGGTCGGTGCAGCTTTAGCAGAATTTCGTAATGTGTGAGGATGCCTTCAAAGTGGAGGAAAGATGTTTAGACCTTGGACCAGATCTGGCAACCCATCTTCTGGCATCACTCGCTGGCATCGGCATGTCTGGATCCAATGTGAGCCACATCGGCAGTAATCTACTCTACACCCTCCAGCAGCATCCAGCAATCCCACAAACTCCTGTAAGGTTGCTGCAGTACTTGTTTTCCTTTAGTTCACCTAAAACGAAAAGAGTAGTTTCAAACCTGCTTGACATTCTTCTGCAACCACTTATTGTGAAATGTTAAATATATTGGGTTAAATAGATAGGGATCTAGGCTGCTGGGGTCAACAACAAATGTCTCTAGACATGGAGGAAGAAACCCAGATTAACACAATGCAGAACAAATTCTGTTGTTGGGGTGCCTCAAAACCACATAGAAAAATGATATGCTTAAGGTTAGTGCCTTCACCTCAAGTTTATGCATGCTTGGAGTGGTTCACCACAGATGTTTTGGGATCATTTTAAGAGCCCTGTTTGCCTTGAGAGTCCTGGCAAAGGTTTCTAAGCATTCCAAAGCATTAGGTAAGGCTGACTTCTTACAAGGGTTATATTGTGAGAAAGGCACCTTGCAATCCTCTGACTGAACGTCTTGCAAGCCTACCTAGAAGAGTCAGGGTGTCCCTTTCACTTTGCTGCTCTTTATATCATCCAAACACTTTCTAGAATCTTTCCCTAGGTCAGGCAGCTAAAGTCTCTGACACATATTACTTAACATTATAAAAATTCCTGTAGGCTCAATGCTCCAGTCTTACGATCTCTCTTGGGGAACATTACATTCAAGGCCAGGCCTGCAAGGACTCTGTAGTGTTGTTTGGGTGTTTGTTTTGACATCCCTAAAGCACATGCTGCAGAAAAACTCCCTGATTGTTTATTTATTGACCTTTATTTTAAGTGAAGTCACTTGTATCATCATCTGGCGCTTTGAGGAATGTCGCATGACATGCCATGTTGCAGTTAAAACAAATTAGCACATGGTTTGCATGTTTGTAGAGCCCTGGTACAGTTGACTCACAGAGGTGAAAGCATTTACAAGGCAAAGTCACTCAGCATTTCCATTAGCTGTTTCTTACATTGTCAAAGTTCATCCTCAATGGGATCCCATACTTTGAATGCAGGAACATACTTGATTTGGCATTCTCCAAGAAAATCTACTTTGTTCGAATCACACTATATTACGCAGTGTTTGCATGTTTGACAGACTTTCCAAGAATGATTTAAAATCCTTTACAAGTTGTCTATAATGAACAATCAGTGTTGGTATCTGTTACCTCTTGGACCTCCAGGTTGACTGCATTCTACTGAAATCATTTGCTCAGTCCGTGGCTTCATCTTCATTGATCCTGAAGAACTACGTGCTGCCAAATCCTGGCTGATCACTCATCAAAGGAGGAAGGATCTTTCCAGCAGTGGGCGGATCCTCAACAAAGACCTGCAGGTACATAAATGAGACCTTCTTTTGTTTCATTCTGAGCAGTTTGGAGTATCTCTGAAATTTGAGTGAGATGGGTGAACTGGGAAAGGTCCATTTGAAAATCTGTTGTCTGGCCCACTTAATTTGTGAAGGTTTAGACATAAGTTTCTACAAAAGGATAGCTTAGATCAAGATACATTTACACTGATCCTTTAGAAGTCCTAAAGAACCGTGTCAGTTTAGTTGTGTCAGAACATTGCATATTTAAGCCAACAATCCTTAGCTTTACAAGTCCTCATCAAACTGAGGAAGCTGGGATAGAGGTGTTATTTGTCATCACCCTGGTGAAAGTTGCTCTGTCCAATTCCTTTTAAGGGTGGGATTCATGGAAAGATCTCCTTGACTGCTATGTGGTGGCAGCTCTTATGGAAACTGGGATTACAACCGAGGTGAGAGTCTACCACATCTTCCACATCTTGTTTATCCTGTGTCTCATTAAGCAGCAAGTCTCTTTTTCGCACAAATTTCGGGATCCGTGTTAAGGGGGCATTCCTGTTTGTGAGATGATGGATGTTCTGGCAAAGAATCAACCGTATTTCTTTCAGCCTTGTGATAGGTAATCTAATATGGAAGCTTGCTGTCTAAATCTAAAGATTTATGATAAGAACATGCAGAGACAATGGAATTCTTTTGAAATTTTCACCCTGCCTACATTCCTTTCTTCAAACTTAAGAGATTTGACAATTCTATTAAAACCACATGAAGACCAAGTCACGATTCTATACATTGGCCAGCTAATGCATGCAGTACGATGTGTTCATTGCCATTAAAAATGCAACAAAACAGAAGACAGAATTAGGGCTGTCAAAGTTACATGTTATTAAATTTGTTTGGTTTGATATTATAACTGATTGGAGCTATGATGAAGCTGATCTTGATTTAAATATTTGAACTGTTTGACAGTCCTAAAATGAATAGGTTCAGTCATTTTGTACAATCTGTGATTTCATTAACAAAACAGCACCCACTAATCCCTTCTAAAGTTAGCTTGGTTAAGACTTGCCCACCTGCTCTCTGATGTGTCGCTTTGGTAATGTGTAGCATTGCAGGCTTCAGAATACAGGCAAAATGAGTCACTTCAAAGATTCACTACTTTCACTCTCAAATCGACTTGATGAAAAGAATACCAGTCAGATTAGCGTGCATGGCTGCTCAGGGCTAGCGTCCAGGTTCCATGAGAAAAAGGACATATGGTACAGATAAAAGTCAGTCCGTTGATGCTAAACAGATGAAAGATCATTAGGGAGGTTGTATGTTTCTTAGGAAGGAAAAGCTGAAGGATTGGAATGGATTGGTACTGAAGGTATTTGAACTTTAGCACAAGAAACACCTGCTAGCTGTGTAAAAGCTAACATACTGCACCTTAGCAACACTTAGAAGTATGTTCAAATACACTTATTAAACTATTTATTCTCCTCATTCTGCTCTGAATGTTTTTTTTATTATTCAGGAGGAGAAGGTTGCTGTGGCTAAAGCTAAAGTGTTTTTGGAGAGTAACACATACTCTGCTGATGACCCATATACTACTGCTCTGTCCGATATGCACTCACTTTACTCCGTAGTCCTTACGCTCCATTGGCTCTGGCGACTTAACCACATGGCCATCACCCAAGGTTCTTTTATTAACGTGTATTAAAGATAGTTGTTGGTTGAGCTTAGCATGTTCTTGATCCCAAATGTTCAACTGTCTTTGCAGATGGCTTCACTCATTGGAGTCTTACTGGCAGCACTGTAACTGATGAAGACACGCTTCATGGGCTTCAGTGATGGACTCTCCCAATCGGTATCCATCAGTCATCAATCAATCAACTTGCCAACAATATTCAATATATTAAACTTTTTCTGCTTTATTAGTTGTGTCGGCTGAAGTTGAGATGACAGCTTATGGTCTACTCACCTACACACTTCTGGGTGATGTGGCATCGCCCTACCTGTAGTGAAATGGTTGTCGCAACAAAGGAATGCCCTCGGTGGTTTTCCTCAACTCAGGTGACAAATCTGTGTTACGTTCTTCAGTCCTTGATTGATTATGAATAAAAGATTCGATGTTATGTTTGTATACTATATCTACTTCATGTAATATGCAAATTTTCTGTCTGCCTCCCACACAACTTACTACATTTGCTAAGAAGTTCAAATCCTGTTTCCCACAATTTCCCAGATTCAACCTGACAATAGCTACATTTGTAATAGCATACTACTTTTACTATTTCTCCCATATCCTCAGAAATAGCGAGAGTAATATGCTTTTCCCAATTCAGCCCTTCAGTTGCAATTCTCACATATAAGCAGGAAGTAAAATCAGCAGATTTTAAAGTCTCGTTATTGAAACATTACTTCATCTAATTGGCAAGAGATTGATCAAAATGCTCAATTCCGCTCCTTCGATAATAACTGGGGACGACTTACATGTACATTTAAGTATGTGTTTTGTCGATGCTTTTAAGCAAGAATACTTCTTTTAATATTAAGTGTATTTTAAGTGTACACTGTTAGTATACACCTTATTTTTATGTTAAAATAAGCTATTTCCTAGCGTAAAAAAAAAAAGTTTCTGATTTATTAGCTGCAATAGGTAAATAGCTTAAATAAAACCTGTTTTGTGCTACAACCAGTATTTTTATAATTACGATGATCAGTGTTGGGCTCGTAACTCAAAAATGTAATTTATTACTTGTTACTAGTAACTCCTTCAAAAAGACAATATGTAAGTATATAAGTATATATTACTTTTCCTTCACCTCCACAAGTTGTAATTGCATATTCAGATTCTAAAAATTCTTCTGAAATGTTACAAACAATATTCAATTAATTCAAGTTTATTTGTATACCATTTATTACATGTACAAATCATTGCAAAGCAACTTTACAGAAAATTAAGTTTCTACAATATTAGTGAGTAGCTATCAGTGGTGAACTGTCAGTTTATGTCATACCATGTAGAAATGTTCAGAAAATCAATAAAAGACAGTAACAAACTACGTTAACATCTATTAAGCAATTATGCAATCAAACCGTATTAGCAAATGTGGTAGTGAAAGCAATATATATTCTGTCTCATTCTGACCAAAGTATCATTAGTTGCGTCAGAAGTTATAACGACACTTAGTGGTGATTGATAGTGACTTCAAACTGTTGGTTAGACTCATTAATTAGTCATGTGTAGTTTGAAGCTAACTGTAGCTATAATTTCTCTGTTACCCATGTACAATTATAGTACTACAGTTTATATTAGGATCCGAGGGATGTGGGTGGGCAAGCAAAGTAATGCCACAACTTCCATAATGTCACAACTTTCACATTGGTGTTCAGATCATCTTTTCTTCTGACAAAATCAATGTAATTGCAATATTTTCACCTGTTGAAAGTAAGCTTTTATATTCCAAGCTTGCATTGCTGCCCTGGTGACTTCATGTGCCTGTGCAAGTCATGAAAATTATGAAAATAAATCTAGCAATTATTGGATTATTGGACTTCAAATCAGTAGGGGCTGAGGCATCAAAAGTAACTAAGTAACTAGCTATTTTATGGGTGGTAACTGTTATATTATTGCTGAAATCTGATTAGTAATTGTTACACTATTAGCTACTGCAAAGTAAAATTACTACTGTGACTAGTTACTAACACTGACAATGATCTGCATAAAGCAGCCTCAAACAGCAACGGACTGCTTTTGTACTGCTTAAGTGGAAATAGATGACACCAAAAGCCTCACAATTCAAGCTACATGCCTGCTCTTTCATTAAAAAATAAGGTGGATACAGTAAGTAGAGTACATTAGATGTAGCGTAGGCTAAATATGCTTTATTAAAATTGACAAAGTTATTGTCTTCTATTTTTTTTTTTCAAAAACAGGATACTTGTGTGGCATTGCAAGCCTTGTCTGAATATGCCATCCCTGTCATATTGTAGGGTCAATCTCACCATATCTCTGGCTTCCACTAATCTGGATTTCCAAGAAACATTTGAGCTCCAGTGGGACAATAAGAAGATTCTGCAAAAGCTGTGGTAAAAAAGCAAATCATCCACATACGCTATTGACATTTTACATTCTACTGTCGGAGAGGTATTTTCAGTGAGGGCCTGAACTTGATAGCCCTCCTTTCAGCATCTGCTTGGCACATCACTCCATCTTGTGATTAGCAGTGTCAGTTTAAATCGTGTAATTTGGATGTTGGACAGGGGCCAGGCGGTTAATGTATTTGCTTATACTTGCACAGTTAATCTGATTGATAAATCTTGCATTCTCTCGTTCTTTGTTCAGATACCCAGCATTCCAACAGGACTGTTTGTCAGCTAAAGGAGAGGCTGCTGTCTAATGCAGGTACTATTGGTTTCTGGCAAACATAATCCCACATTCTCTCCATGGATAAACAATTGTACCTCCTTCCTCCTCCTCCCTCCTCATCTAGAGGCTGAATCCCTCTTTGGCGACAGCCAGCTCTCTTTCCAGGGAAATTCAGTACTAATGTTCACATTCTTGCCTTTAGAATGGAAAGATCTGGTAAAACTTAAGCAATTTTGTGCCAGGGTATGTTCTTTCTCCTGTAATCTACCCCATAGATAGGATGGTCTAGTGTAATTTTTTTGGGTAAGATGTCCCTCAGAAACAATAGACTCATTCTGAGCCACAAAAACAACCAGAACCATGTCAGCACCTTGAACTAGAACGCTCTGTTCTCAGGTTGTTTGGAGAAAGAAATGCAAATTTTAAGAATCTTGCATCTGTGCGTGAACAAATAGTTTTTAACAAAACCCTTATACCAAATACAAAATTTTGGCATGTAATTAGCATGGATTTGTGCATAAGGACATAAATTAAAACTTTAATTTTAGGTGACAAGTGGTACGATTTAATCCTTGTAGCCAATTAAATGGACAAAAGAATCCATTCTTTAACATTTCGAAGGTTACTAGATGAAGCCATGGTGCTCTGACCTTGTACTATCAATCATGTCCTTCTCTCCATCTTCAGATTGATGTATCCTACAATGTGCCTGATCCGTAGCTAAGCCTGCCTTTCAGCTTAAAGTCGATCTCAAGGAACCCAGACAGGAACATCACATCCAGCCGTCATCCACACATGTCTCCTCGGTCCCGTTCTCGCGTGCTGATAATCGATCAGAGCTGAGTCGCAAGCTAAGAGCTCCTGTAGATGATGAGGACCCCGCAGCCCACCAAGACCACCTGGACTACCGTGTTACTTTAGAGGTTTGCACCAGGTAACAACATCAACAAAAGGATTTGATGCATTTTGAGGCCTATTTCACTTGATCTTGTTTGATATGAATGAATAACCTTAGATTGATTTTAGAAGTATTGTTTACGCTCTAACTCCAAGTGTACCTCCTCAGGTGGCTGCATGCTGGCTCATCCAACATGGCTGTCCTAGAAGTCCCTCTTTGTCTGGCTTCCGTGCAGATATTGAGAGTTTGGAGAGGGTGAGATTGCCCTTTTTGTGTGTTCTCTCTCCTAGGCAGTCCCATCCTTTGCAACATTAACATTTCACAACATTCAAGGTAGACACAAGATTGACAAGGTGTCTCTATAATAGGACAGTGCATTCTCGCTCTTTCCTTTTCTACTTCTCTGCATGTGTCCTCCTGGCAGATGAACAGAGTTTACATCTGGAGGCCATTTCAAAGGAGGCAATATGAGTGGGAATTTATCAGTCTCTTCACTCTCTCCACAACACACACAATAAACATACACAGAACACTCAACACTTGTTCTTATTTCGATTGTGTCAAATAAAATAATAACATGACATTATATATGAAATAGATTTTATATGATATATCAGGGGCTTTACTCAAGGAGGAGAGGGAGGCAGTGTCTACTCAAAATATCGGATGAGGAAAAAACTTTATAGTACAAAAAATAAAACAAACGCCAATATTACAAAAATATAGCATTAAAAGTGTGTAAATCACTTGTTTTTCTAAAGAAACATTGTCCAACAGCTGACACCAAAGTTACAGCTGAGAGTCGCATCTCTGAGCCTCCCTGAGCCCATTGAGTTTTAACAGACCCCTGAAGCGTGCACTGATTTTGTTGGGGGTAAATGAGAATGAATGGGAGAAAGTCATGTGAGAGGAGGCAATGCCTCATCGCGATATGACTTGACATGGCTGGTCATGTTACGTCTGTGATTGGTTCAGAGCGATAATCCTGCCCTTGTGTTCATGCGCGTTCCACATTCGCAAATCAGTCTGAATAAACAATATAATTGCATTATGGGGAAAAAGTAAGCGACTCACCAACTTATACTGTAACCACTTTGTTATATTAAAATAAGACTTGAGAAGGCATGAAAACATGATCTGTGGGAGTTTTAGTGAGTAATCAGCCTGATGAAATTTAAAGTCAATCTCCACTTCTGTGGCAAGTATTTACCGAACTTTGATGACTGATGTTCTGAAAAATTCAAAAATAGTTGAAGTTAACTATTAAAAAGAATAGCTGAAGATAAGTTCACAAATAAAATATATTGTTTAAGTTGTTACTGCCTTGAGTTATTATTTTGGAATAAATGTAAAGGCTGGGACACAGTAACGATCGGTGCCGTTGGCAACTCGAACGCGAAGCACGGTTGGGCTAGTTTGTTAGGTGTTTTCCACTTGTCGGCTCGTCTGGGCTCACGTCGAGGTCAAGCAGTTGCTGATTCAACATTTTCAACATGAATAAGTCAGTGCCTGAAAATTTAAGCAAAAGTGATGAAAACAAGCATGTTAAAGGCGTACAGACATAAAGCTGTTTAAATGTTACTGTGATCTTTCCCAATCATTCTAATACGCAATGTTTTCATAACAACATGAGTCGCTTAAAATGATTCAAGTTATCAACGTTACTGATATTCGAAATGGTAAGCAAGTGCTGCTTTGTTTACGTTTTGCATATCTGCGCTTCATCTCGTTCATCTTTGTTTTGGTTTCTCCTTTTAATGACATATATACTATTGACAGCTGCTGATATTGACAAGTAATTCCTTTCACACATAGGCAGAGCGATCGTTAGTTTTCCATCAGCTGTATTCGTTATGTGTGCGTTTGTTTGAGCTGCAGTTTTTGGTCCGAGCTGCAGACGGAGGCGACAACACCTCAGCTTTCTTGCCACTAGTTCTTTGAAGTCGGCTTGGTGTGTCCCGCCTTAAAATGTTTAAAAAACTAACTTGATGAGATTCACGCTTGGCCTTAATAAATAGAATATTGATTACATTGTTAATGTAAAATTTTTTTAAATGTTCTGATAGTGTAAGTAATGTTTAGTTAAACAAGTAAATGTGACTCGGACATGGATTTACATTTGATTTACAAATCTTAAAATGTGGAGTTTGCCTCCTCATTTCAAAACACCACCACAAACTATACATATACAAGAAATCTGGTGTGACCTAATTTTCAAGAGGTCAAGCAGCTCTAGTTGGGTTTACAGACCATCCAGAGGCCCATAATGTCCACAATAGTGGCCTGGAACAGGAAATGCTTATGGGGTCAATCAGCCCCCTCCCCTCCAGCTGGGGGTATGTAGGTAAATGGAGGTTGGTTTAGGTCACCTTCCCTGTCCCCAGTCAACTGATTGTCCCTCATTAGTCATGTTATAGGTCCCAGGCCTCATGTCCTCCACGCTAGTAAACCGGCCTACCACGGGAGCTGTATACGTGAACCGACTCGAGCTCACTGCGGTGGAACATGTCTCATTAGCCATTAGCCAGTAACGAGCTGGCTTTTACACAGCCACCTCTGGCTGGCTCCATGTTTATTCACGACCCGGCTGTTCACATTCCTTGTTTCGCTATGGGAGCGAGATTGCTTACACCGTCATGTCTCATTGTTTTAATTTATTGTAAGGGGACATGCTTGGAAGGTTGTTTGCTTCTCATATATTCCACAGTGAAAATCAATATTTTTTACAACGAACGGTGAAGTCAACAGTGTTGTTTACGATATAAGGCTATAAATGTCTAATTACAACACGATCTTTGGTCCCTAAGGCAGCAAGATTCCTTTTTAGACTTTTTATTTTGGCAACGCTAACAAGCAAGCGCTTTTTCCTGAAATCATTCTCTCTGCTGTGGCTTTTGGACAAATCAAATCACTCTTGGTCATTTATTTGGGGCTGCAGTCATACTGTGTATGTTTGTGTGTGTTTATGTTCAAATGTGTCCTTGTGGCCAGCTCACACTGGGCCCCTCATAAACTGTGTCCGAGCACTCACCACCTTTCTCTTTCACACACACACACACACAATAGGATGTTAGGATGCTAAACAAACCCTGATTAAATATATCTTCAAACACCTCATGGAAGGAAGTGCTGACCAGATACTCACATACTGAGTGTATGACATGAGCAAAATTTTGAGCAGTTTAATTTCATGCAAATGTGCAGTGATATTGTGCATTGGCAGGCTAGTTGAATTGTTAGCCGACAGCTAGCAGGTTTGAGAAGTCAGATAAACTGTATGAGGGTGAAGAGAAATTCCTGCCCTAGTCTAGTGTACCAGTCAGATGTTTACTTATATACAACTGTTACCTACATAGAAAGTGACTTGAGGCAAGTTTTTCTCTTTAACTTGCATTTATCCCTTCAACAGAGTTAGCTAAATGCTAAATGAAAATCTTTGTTTAGACCCAAAACTTACCTGGCTAACTAAATTAGCCACATTCAAAAATGGTTTACATGTGTATTGTGCTTGTACTAAAAGATAAAACCATTTATTAAATTGTATTCGAGCTTATTTTAGCATTTAAGTTAGCATTGTTCACAGTGCTAAATAACCCTCTGTAATCATTTTGTTCCCAGCTGTTGTTGGATAAGCTGAGTGGGGCTGAAGAGATATGAAGTAGACGGACTGAAAGGTTCTCTTCTACTTTGCGCAGGTGAGTTAATGTCAACGTAACTACAGCTTTGTGTAGCTCTAGCAGCACTTTTACATAACATGAGAGCTGTACCTTAAAATACTTGAGGTTAAAGTCTCATATAACTCCAGGTGTTCTGTCAGGGAGTGTATTAAGGATTTGTCATTGTAAAGTCCAGCTGGGGTCTTGTCTTTTCCACAGATCCCAAGTCAGTGTATGACATGTGTGGCCTTCAATGCCAAAGGGAGTATATTGTGGGCAAAACAGCTCCAGTGCCAGTGAAAGTCTATGACTATTATGAACCAGGTGAGTCTGGACCCTCCTACTCCATATAAAGAGAATTGTGCTGGCACCATGTGCAGCAGTATTTGTTTTGATGGTACTCTGGTATATGAATATGGTAATCATTCAGTACCATGATACCATGCCATTTACATGGTATTTCAAATAATAACAGGGTATTATCATGTTATCATCTCCAAGAAGGCAATAAAACCATGGTTGCTTTATAAGTTGAGTCAGAAATACCTTAATTACAAGTTCCCAGCCCATGAATGACAAAAACAAAGCTGTATGTACAATTGGAGAAACTCTGAATTTTAGATATGCGGGTTATGAATGTCCTTATGGTGAGTTTAAAACATAGTGGAATGTAAGTTTGTTGTGATTGCTAATGAATGATTTTATGAAGTTATTTTAATTGTACAAACTGTATTTCAGTCATTTTAAAGGCAATGTATGCCTACAGAACTGCTAAAAGACAATAAGTGTGAAGTTAGTCACTCCTCTTTCACAGTTTTTACTTAAAACAATATTTTTTGTTAGATACCATGTATAAGTGATATCAACTATTTTCATCATTGTGAATTCAGATGTAGTTATTTGGGTCAACAGGAAAAACATTTCTATTAGATTCTCCATGCTTTTAGTTCTGTTTAGGCTACTTCAGTGTTATTTTTCCAACTTTTCCAACTTCCGAATGTTACATTGTAATAACTCTTTAGTACAAGCTTCCCAGGGACACTTGAAGGCAGCGATCATAATCAGTTATTTTTTGGAAAATCCAGTGGAAAAAAAATACATGGACAACACAATTTTCTGTTGAGATTACAGATTACACGCAACAACAAACAAGTGGTATACCAGTGTAGTTCGGTTTGTGAGTAAATGACTCTTATGAACAACAATTCTTTTTAATGAATCAGAAAAGAGCCTCACAAATGAGTCACAAACAAACTAAATGTCTGAAGTTTCTAACTCATTACTGAAATATAACCAAGTATTACTTTTAGTTTTATCCAATCTTTGTGTCTTTTGAATGACATTTATTTTGCACAAGACAATTTTACTGACTTTGTGTGTGTGTGTGTGTATACAGCATTTGAAGCCACTCGTTTCTAAGCGTGGAGAGCAGTCCACTAGCACGAGAACTATGTGACGGCACCACATGCAATGAAGTGGAAAGCTCCAGCAATCACTGGACGGGTCAGTACTATGGATGCTCATTTTAACCAGTTAACCGTTAACCGACGGGTAAGAATTTTGACAGATTAATATAATCAGTTAAACGGTTTAAATGTCATTTGTTTTTAGTTTTTGTTGTGTTTTTTCAGTAATTTATCCAAATATTTGAAAACCTCTGCCACATGGTTAAAATACCTTACGCATATAAAATAAAACAACCACATATCATCAGAGTTTCAGCAGCTACTGAACTAGGTGTCCCCTAAGTTACATTTTATTATTAGATTCAGAAATAGGCCTAATGAGACACGAAACCTTTACAAACATTATAAACATAGCTAGCTATTTTAGTTCCCCTCACTCCACAACAACAGTATTCAGAAAAGAACAAGAAGGAAAAAATATAGGCTATAAATGACAAGCCAAAACAATTAATTTAGGCTAAAGTGAAACTGAAACCTACATTGGGTCTCTCATTTGACACAAGTTCCCCTATTCGTGATGTATTTGAATGACAAAATAGTATTTATTATGTAATCCTGGTTTTGTACTTCACTCACGTTCCAATATCCACCTAAAACAAAATGTTTTTTGGCATAACATCACGGCAGTATGGTGATAATGCTTAACAACACAGATTGTACTACATATTAACCTGAGCAGTGTGTTTTTTTCAATTTTTTTGGCTGATTGTATTTTATCATGGTAATGAACAGGTTGTACTGTCATGTTAGAAATGCTTAACTGTGTGCGCATGCAGCACTGGCTAATTACTTGAATTGTTTTTCCACTTGAACATTGGAAACAACTACTCCTCCTAGTCATACAGATAATCAACACTGAAAATGTTTGGTTGTATGTGTGTACATTAACAATAAAAACAAATCTTGTGCTTTTGTAAAATGAAGAAAAATAGGATGCCACTTTCTGCTCTCGGTTTCCTTTCACAGCCGAAAATGAACCAAAACTCTGCATACTCTGTACAGTTTTCTTGTTGATAATTTATTATTTAAGTGAAAATATATTTCTGTATATATTATATTTAGGCTCGGCTATCTAACTTTATAATCTTTTTCTCCGCTTGCAGTAGCACTGCAGGTGTATGATTGATGTGACCATGTGAATTGTGTTCTGTTTGCTGCTTTTTGCTACATAAAATTAATCTCTGGAAAACAAATTTGGGTATTTTTAACAAGTCACAGACACTTATCCTTTCTAATTTAATTTTAATTCAGTTCTAATTTAATCATGTCGGTTAACGGTTAATAATCAGTTGTCGGTTAGGAGAAATAACCGATTTGAACATCCCTAGTCAGTACATCTTTGTCTCCTACTATATACAGTATACATCTAATTTTAGATACTTCATATTTAATGACACATTCACTCTCCCACTCAAGGCTTTGTGCAAGGTGGCCAGTGCAACAACATTTTGATTGTCCAGAGGAAGAGCACTCGGCGATGTAATGCGTGTTATCGTGACTCGGCTATGATGGCGAGCCTGTGTGTGGTTCTGATGGCCAAATCTACCAAAACCAGTGCCAGATGGAGGTGTCCATGCAGGAATAGCACCGGATCGAGCAGATGCCCTTCAGCCACTGCCCACAGGGTAAGTTCTGCAACCTCCCTGCAAATTTATAGCCTGGACATGTTGACAAAATCCCCTTTTTTACACAATTTAGGGACCCAAGCTTTGTAAACCTATACTGTTTCATTACCAAACTTCGTTTTCCACGATTTTGCCATGTGATCTTGAACCAGGTGCTACCCTTCCTAGACCCTTTAGGATGAAGTCATGCTTCGTTGCATAATTAGAGACATGTTTTTCCATCCTTTTAAGAGGTTAATGCGCAGGACTTTGGATAAACACAGGCATGGACATGTGAGGAAGACCAGATGTTTCAGCCAAACACATCTCCAACCTAAATCACCGTAATGTGGATCAGAGCTTTCATAGGGTTGTTTTGGTCTGTTGATGAGATTCATATCTTGCCACTTGACATCCGTTGTTTTTTTTTTCATATCACAGGTGAGATTAAAGCCTCATCCACTTGTGCATCAAAGAGAATCAAAGTGTTTTCAGTACTTGGCAATTATCCGTGTCCAGACAGGCCCTTATACAAAGAATCAAACCTGTGTTTTGCTACAGAGAAAACTGAGGTGTGTGTACCTGCTCTGGTAGGAACATCTGTTCAGGTGCTGCAGTTGCAGATGATATAAACACATGCATACACTCATACACAAACCAGTATATGGTGTATTACAGGGCTCCCCAAATGACAGAGTGCTTTTGTCCGGGGCCCTTTGACAGAGAAAAGAAAGAGGGAGGCAGAGGGTTAGAAAAATCCTGTCACATTCCTTTCCGACGAGGACCAACAACAAAGGGGCTTTCTTGTTTTACAGAGGACCACCATCGGGAGGGACACAAAAATGGTTATCGGGACACCAGTGCCAATATGGTAGACCGCAGTAGCATGTTTAGGACTGCATGATTATTTTATTTCCATGTGCACTGATTTAAACGAGGGAATAGTATTTGGAAGTTTAGGAGCCATGCAAAGCAGGTTATAGATCATAAATTACAAGCAGTTTTGGTTTTAGTCAGAAGCAAAATGTTGCTACTGGATAGTGTGATTCATTTTGTGAATCAGTTAAAATAGTTTGTTTCAAGGGATCAATTCACAAACCTTCAGTGATTCTTTTGTGCATCACTAAAGAATTTTCCAGTAAGCTTCCATCACATTTTTCTGATACTGAAATAAGACTATAAATGGGTAAATATAGATTCTTATTACCATGTGTTGTAAATTGGTCCATGTAATTAAATCTATTTAGTGAAAACATTGTGGAAATGGCTGTTTGAAAGAATGTCTCATAGCAATAGATAACAAAATATCAGCTCATGTGGTATCACAAGTTCAAAGGATTGATATTAGACTTGGAACTGGAAGCCAGATATGAAACACTGAGCAACTGATGTATCTGTTTCCTAGGTAAAGTACTGCATTGAACTTTAATTTGACCTGTTTATGTGTGCATTGTCATCCTACAGTGGAGGTGGCTGTAGAAGAGCGAGAACATGCTACAGGAGAAAGAACCAGAACAGGAACCTATACTCATTCCTGCAGGTATCATCATCTCCCCTCTTCTTCTTTTCTTTGAACACATCTGCATCAATGCCCTGCAGGTGTGGTGTGCCACACATGGGCAGGTGTTGAAGAGTTCAGCGATCAGATGCTACATGCATAGAAGCTTATCGTGCACTGGCCTGCATATCAGCCCAGACTACATTAATGCTTGGATAATTAGTATCCCAGCCTCTTGTAGCTCACCTGCACCTTCCATATAGGGCTTGGCCTGTTCAAACACCATTAACTGTTAGAAGTTAGCTGGATTTGATATGTACAGTACAAATTTTAATGCAACAAGTTGGAAATCAATGCTGAAGTATCTTTAGATGGATTTATATCCATCATATTCTTGATTTTATTGCCCTTATTGGAGTCCTTATAACATATAAAAAACTGTGAATTCAAGAGAATTAACAATTAATTCAAGATACATTTTCTAAAACCAAGTATTATCTTGCAGAATTTTGCTTGTTTTAATGATGTTTGGATATTTTATTGGAAAACAGGACAAAACCAAGGTTTATGCAGTGTATTACCCTCATTGGAATGAAGGTAATTTGATAAGGAAAAACATTACAACCCATTAAGTAGAAAAATTAGCACTTAAGGCAAGTTAGAAGCACTCATGATATCACATGCACTTTCAGCTAGGTGTATGTGAAGGTATTGCCTGTGTCCTCTGGAAAACTCCCAGACTGATTAGACAGTTTCTTGCAGAGCTGTTAAGACTTGCCTAGTGTTGTGTTTGGGCCAAGAAAATGTGTCTATAGGGCTGTGGTTGTTGGGGTTCCTCAAGGTTATGGTTTTGCCCGCTTTTATTTATTTATAAAGCTTCCTTTACCTAGGTGCCACCTGTTTAAATGTTTGCAGGAATTTACAGTTCTTTTTGCTTGAGGTAATTACCAAGTTTGTTTGCACCCTATTAATGATTGAGGTGGCTTTCTTGGGTTTGCCAATTGAAAATCTGTTTGGAAAACTCACCATCACCTGTGTAGCAGAAATGTGTGTTTTGGAAATCTGAGAGCATTTCCTTGACACAAATTCAGCTTAGATCAGAAATGTTTTTCAAAGCAGAATTTCCAATTTGTAGTGATGTCTTATTCTGACCTATGCTCAAAAAACATTATATACTCTGTGTGTGTGTGTGTGTGTGTGTGTTATATATATATATATATATATATATATATATATATATATGAATGTTTAATAATGTCAAAGGATGATATAGAAATAATAGATTTCGGTTTCACATATAATTCTAAACTGCATGAAGGACATGTCTTATCCTTGATGATTAAGTGGTGCTGAGCAGCTGTGTTGACAAAAGCCTATAAACTTAGATGTCTTTTTTTCTCTCATTTCTGGACATTTCTATGTTAAAGCTCTACAAACATTCTCTGTGGAAAGATAAATGAGTTAAGACACCCAAGCTGTGAATTCTAACATGAGAGATACATTTACACACTTGGTCTATTAAAACATATGACAGTAATAGAATCAGCTTGAGTTGCTGCTTTATATATGCAGGAACGCCCCTACAGGCCATTTTGTACATGTATTTTTTTCTATCAGTCATGTAGTCTGACAATGGATTTATTTGCTAACTATATTAATTTAAAATGTTATTATTAACAACTATGAAAATTTACTTAAATTACACAGACATGTTTTTAGCAAAAGTAAAAGCAGCCAAATACATACACTTGAGGGACATCACAGCCAAAATGATTTTTTTTTTTTTAATTTTTTTTTATCTTGATTTCCAAAAAAAAAAAATATCCGAATATCCCTGAAACAAATCAAACAATGCTTTTGTCGAAGATGGCAATTTTTTTGCAACTGATTTATTTAATAGGAGGGAGGAGCCAGGCTCTGTAGCTGAGGTGTCCTACTATTCTTACGAGTATGACCCAGACACTGACAGCTTTTCACCAGAGAGTGAGGAGAAGATAATTCCTATAGGAGAAGAAGAGGGAGGCGGCAGACACCAAACAATTGGGTGGACATATCCTCACAGTGGACACAAAGGACTCACCTGAGCGATGGTGAGATACAGCCCACAGTCAATTAAAGGACTATTTCTTCACTTGTCACTTACTGACAGTATATAAAATAAGCATCAATCTTTTGTCTGTTTCTCTGCCTCCTCTACAACAGAGACCCCTGTCCGTCAGCAGCAAGTCGGGAGCTCCACATTGTACATTCTCTGTGAATATGTTTGTGTGTAAGAAAGGCTGGTAAAGAGTGGTGGACCCAGTCTGTTGCACGAGATGACAGCTGTATGTGTGTGTTTGGAAGAGAGATAATATCAGTTCTCCTCTCTTTTATTTTTTAAAATTCATTTCCATAGCTCTTTACGTTTAGTGATGGTATGATGTCTCCCTGTATTCCTCTTAAGTCAGTTTCTTGTAATCTAGTTTTAATAGTCTAGTATTTATGTTTGTAAGTATAATTTACCTAAAATCAAATACTGTGTTTTTGTTTTCTATCTGTGGTATTTATTTGTGGCTAGTGCCTTTGTTTGTTCGGTTATTTTTTTATTTTTTGTCAATTCCTCAGTCAGCTCCTCCCTTCTTTCTGAACACAATCTACTGGTGTGGTTTTACAACCCGTTAAAATGTGCTGTAATGGACCGTGCACTTCCAGAGCAGAAAAAAGCACAAAATTGTTGTAAGGTGTGTAGCTACTATTTTTACTTATTGACATCTGACTTACTCATTGAGAGGAGACTGCAACTGGTAAATAAGCTTCTTTCCCAGTCACCCTATGTTAAATTGTCTGCATCACAGAAAATAAACTCTTACACAAACTGGAATATGATTTGTACAGAATATAAGCTATTTTGACTAAACCTCCATGCTAAATGAAAATCAGCAGGCCCATATGAAATCTGCACTTTTAAACAGAATGCCTCTAATGTGATTATTCAAGTTCACTGAATAATTTGGTTTAATTTAATGATGCGTTAAGGTACCAATAAGAGTTTATTACTCTCAAGGCCCATGTAACAAACTTTACTGTATTTAAATTCCCTAAAATAAATGCAGAAAAATGCAGATATGCAAAGTGGCCTATGTGAAATTTGAAAATTACTGTAAATTTGAATGAACTTAAATGAATTTAACCTTCAATGATATCACATTTGGAAGAAAGTCAATGAGAATAAACTTTGTATGCAATTTGTATCATGTGTGAAATCTTTGTTTTATGTTTGAATCACAATTTGCATTCTGTCAGTTATATATGATATGCCAAATTATTATTATTTGTGTATTTATAGTAAGTATACATATAGTAAGTATAGAAAGTTTTAGTACAGTATTTGAAAATACCATATTTGTATTTTGGGTGGAATTTTCGACATAATTTAGTCTAGCATTGCTCACAGTCAGTTATACTAGTGAATTTGGTTTATGATGATTCTCAGTGCTAAGGCTTAAGTATACTCGGTTTTGATGCAAACGCTTAGCATATGCATTCAGTCGAACATGTAGTATTTTAAAGTTGCTCTTTATCTCCCTATTCAGATTTGCAAAATGATCTCATAATTACAAGTTATAAACTCAGAATTGTGTTTACATATCACAATTCTTTTTTTTTTTTTTGCAACTGGAAAAAAAAAAAATCACAGTTGTAGGATATAAACTTGGATATCCGTAGATTTTGCTCATGTGTCATGCACAGTATGCATACCCTAATGCATGCTTAAAAACCTTAGTATACTTTGGGCTTTTATATGCAGTGTAATCACAATATTACTTTTGAGCACAAATTCTTCCTAAAAGTACATATTTGTATGTTAAAGTTGCAATTTTAACAGTTTTGAGATAATCTATTGTTCCTGGTTAACTGCTTGAGCTTCTTCAAAGCTCTCTGAAACTTGTTTGAAGGTCCTGGCAAAACATTGACCCACGTATTGCTGTCTACTGGGTCAGCTTGTGATAGCTTGCCTATGTTGCCATCCAGCTCGGTTACCACAGCACTGTTAATGTTTAATATTTGTTTGCTGGTCAGTGCAGTGGTGAACATGTTCACTTGTCATGCCCCAGCTTTCAGGTCCTGCAATTTTTTTTTTTAATAGCTCTCCCAGACAAGCATTTCAGTTGGATAGATGGGAATATGTACTATTCACTTATATGTCCTTCAGAAGCTTGTAACTTCTCAAATGCGAAGGGCTTTTCTATGCAGCTTTGCAGGGGCCCCAGCTGCTGGTCTCCTTAGCGACCCATGCTTGATGGTCCATCTCTACTCAGATGAACAGAGTAAAGGCATGAAGAGAAGCGAGAGGAGGAATTATCTGATGGAGATGTGTTACATGACAGTGAATTCAAGTGATGACACCTTTGTGCTTCAGTCTCTCAACGCATGTGTATATTTAATGGATTTGGCGCCACTGATTGAGTCAACCAGGTTGAAATGAAGATTACTCCAGAAAGTGTTCAGTTTTCCACTTGGGGCTTCAGTTCTGACATCATCATCAGATTTTGGACGGTGGAGAACTTGACTGGACTTGTCCAGTCCAAGAGAGGTCAGAAGGCAGAATTGTGCTGCAGAGGATATCTGATTTTGTGCAGCTAGGAAGATGAAAATGAAAAGTTCTACTAACCATCACCTCAGCTTTGAACGTGGATGTTTTGAAGATCTACACCTACTTGAGTTTCTGAAGTAGCTGCTTGCGTTTTAAATTGCCTGGAAAAACTGATGCTGGCGTGAATGTTAATTCCTTAATAATTGCTTGTCCTTGAGCTCTGTTTACTCTAATTCTCTGGAAAAGTTGGCATAGAGATTTGATAGTAAGTAGGCCTATGTCCAATTCTGCAGGAAACGGACAACTTACTGTAGAGTTCTAGAAAACCTCCAGTCCCAAATGCAATCTTGGCTATGAGTGAAACGGAGAGGAAGCGTCCGGTCATTGCTGGCAGAGAAAAGGTGAGCTGTTTTAATGTATATTTATTTGTATATACCATGTACTAAACAACAATCTCACCTTCAGTGTAAGAAAATTGTGTTTGAAGGAAGTATCAGCAATTGCTGAACGGCGTTCAAACGAATAGCACTGGACTATTCACTGTTTGTATCAGTCCGCTGGGCTGTACATTGTTAACACCAGAAGGTGGCGACAATTGACACTCTTAATGAGTGAATTGTTATATTTTACTGAATCGTAAAACGAAACGAAAATTCCCTTCTGTATGTTGCTCAGAGACGGTTGATTTTACTCATTCTAAGTACGTTTGGAACTACTTTCGTTGGCGGAGCAACAATAGACAGTTTACTCAATTGACTTGAATAACAGAACCATTGTGTAGTTTGACCAAGTGCAACTGACCTTTTCCCAAAAGTTCTTGTAAGCAACACACAGTAGTGTTGTATTTTGTAACAAATGCTTCCAATGTACTCCATCAAATTTTCACTTAACTGAAAAAGAGTTACTTTTTTCCTTCAAAGGTCACTGCGTTCAGCAAGGTTCACGATAACTTGGTCCCAGGCCTGTCAAAACATGCTGAAGTAAGGGGTGAAAGAATGTTCTGTGCTCCCAGTAGCCCTCCTCATGCACACAAACATTTGTGGGCTGATGTCATAGCATTCCCTGGTAGTATCAGAAGATAGCCAAAGGCACTGTCTGTCCTCCACTCCAGGAAAAACCATCACGCCTCTGCGATGAGCTCACATTCCTGCTGGGCTGCATCTACAGGGTGTGGATCTCCCGAACAGATTCTGTCACAACTGCCTGCCAAAAAAATGCATCACTACATATTTCTGATTGCAAGGAGTGGGCTGTGCATATGTTGTGTGTGCATGACTACAGTATGCGGCTGTTTTCCATTCTTGTTTACAGGGCCAGGACCTGGTCGATACATCCTTCCACCGCTATCGGCTTTGTAGGCCACGATTTCACCAAGTCAACAAGTCCTGCCTACTCCTTCCATGGCAGGATGAGTAACAACAGTAAGTTTATATTGAGTTGCAGCAAAATAAATGAGCTCGGGGCAGGCGTTGCACAAGATCCCGGCCCTATGCATGAGCAGTCTTGATGGGCCCCATGAAAATATCCAGGTAAAATAAAATATATTCCAGACTTTTCAAGGGCCCCTCTCTTCCTTTAGGGGCCCTGGTAATCAGTACTGGTTTTACCCCAGTCCAGCCCCTGGCTCGGGGAAATATAACAATATAATAACAGCATATGTTTTTCTAGCTCATTTAATGCAAGGAATGTACAAATCATCTCTGTTGGATGTTTTGACTAAAATCATTTAGTTCTTAAACTTGTATTTTGCTAATGTCACCACTAGAGGAAGACATACTGCTGTAAATTCCCATTGTTGATCATTGCTGTGGAGAAAGGCTAGTAGATCAGAAGTTATATTTTTATTAAAAAGAAAAGGGTAAAAAGGGTACAATCACACTTAATTTTCTTGTAAAGGGTTTCTTATTTTTATTTTCACAGATATTTAAGGTAAACTATTTTAAATTATATTAAAAAATTAAGTACTTTCTTGTTTTGCATTATAGTACAGTATTGTGCACACCTTGGATATTTTATATTTTCATGCCTTCTCATTAACTACAAAAAATCTTGAACATTTAAGATTATTCAAATATTAGACTGGATTACCTGACATTTAATCGTTTGTCATTGCATATGATAAAATAAATCAAAAGGGTCTTCAAGACCTACAAAGTAACTCGTTTAACTCTACAGATAATTACACATTTGTGTGTAATAATTCACGCTCATGTGTGTTAAACAGTTCACTTCGGATATTCAACAAGTATTATGATGTAATGCTGTGTTTATTCTGTTTGATTGTACAGTGCATAGCATTGGCTGCAGTCCAGGGCCTAAATACCACATCGATGCCAAACTGACTCGCTTTGGAAGAGACGGCACCCTGCCTATTCCATACATGGCAGGACGGAAAGTCGAGGTAAGTCGGTTATTCAAGTGTACTTCTGTTGAAATGGTTCCTTATTTACTGGTCGATCGAACCCCTTCATGTCGAAACCAGCAGGAAACACTTAGCTGGAATGAGCTGACTGAGTCTGACAGTTCCTAACTCTTGTTGTATCTGATAATTGCAGCAGCAATCTTCTCACCCTGGACCAGGAGCATACAATCCTGAGAAAGCCTCTCTGTGCAGCATCCATCGCAAACCGCCATCCCACACCATGGGTTGCTCGAACCCAGTATCGCTCTGTGGACGCCATACCTGCCCCAAACAAATACACCCTTCCTTCTCTCATGGGCTCCAGTGTGCTGACCAAAGCATCCAGTGCCAGTTACACCATCTCTGGGACATGCAGCTCTGGGGTCCGTCTGAGGACTTATCTAAAACTCCAGGTCCTTGTAGATACAACCGCACAGATCCCAGTGTCTACCTCCGAGGCAGCGGTTCTCTATGCTGGGAGACACACTGCTGCAAGGGAGTCCACAGCGGTACCGGGTCCTGGAAGTCATAACCCAGAGAAAGTGACAGTGCACAAGCCCAGACCTCCTGCTTTCTCTTTAGGGATCAGGCACTCAGAGTTTGTGACCCCTTTAATAGTAGATTAGTAGTATTTTAATTTGTACATGTAGAAAATGTCACTGCATGTTTAAAAGGTTTGTAATTTGTCTCATAGTGAACTCTGATCATGCTTACAAAGAACAATTTCTAGTCTTCTGAATATTGTAGAAGTGAGCATAACTATAATCATTATTTAAAGATATTAAAAATTCCAGTGACTTTTCAAAGCGACAAAATTATAAACATAATTTTACACAACTCACATGAAACAAAACCATTTAAGAAAACTTGTTAGTTACTCGAAATAAAATAAATAACTGAAAAAGGTTTTATTTCAGCTAGTTGCAAACATTTCCCATTTTAAGTTTTCACTTTAGTTGAACTTGTACTAAAATAAAATGTAAAAATGGTGACAAAAATACAATTACTAAAATTTTTGCTAAAATGTAAAATATATATATAATATATTATATATATATATATATATATATATATATATCAGTGCTGTCAAATGATTAATCGATCCAAAATAAGTTTTGTTACGTTTATAGACTATGTACATATTTTTATGTTGTATATATATATATATATCATATATATAACTTACAGCATTATAAGAAAAATTTACGTTTATATATTAAATATATTTATACTAAGTTAAATTATGAAAATATAAATATTTAAACATATACAGTATGTTGATTTATTATACATAATAAATGTACAAAGTTATACACACATATATTATGTAAACAAAAACTTATTTTGATGTGATTATCATCGATGTACTAATATATTACAACACACAACAACACAACACACACACACACATATATATATATATATATATATATATATATATATATATATATATATATATATATATATATATATAATAAAACAGTGTATAACATACACTATAAGAAAAAAAATATGATCTGGATTTTTGTGAGTGTGATATCAATAAATAATAATAAAAAAATGCAGTTCCCTATGAGGAACCCTGAATATTTGCTTTAAGCTTTACATGAAATGCACATATTGATCACTTGTGTACATTATTTAATTACAAATTATGGATGCAAACGAGCTAATAAAAATATATTTATTGATTTGTCTACAACAAATGATAACAAACAAAGCGACTGCTCAACATACAAGTTGGAGATGTTAACAACAGCAGTTCAGCAACAAAAATCATCACAGTGTACAATAAAAGCGATTCCTTCTATTCACGACAGAGGCGATTTACTAGACCTGAAACACCATCCAACTTATTTTCAGTGACTCAGTGTAGATCTAACACTTTTAACACTTTGGAGGAGGGCAGCCCGTTCCCTCCGGCTCCTGTTGCCATCAGATCTCGAATGAAAGGGGGACGGAAGGAGGAGTCACATTTCATTGCCATCGATCTGCAAATAATAAAACTTACATACAAATCAACAGTACTGCATGGAAAGAAATGCACGCATGGTCAGAGTCGACCAGTAGTTTTAACTTCCGGCGACAATCCTGAAATCTCATTCCTTGGGAAGGGTCTTGGGAAGAGCAGGATGTGAGGTTCTGTAGGGAAAAAATGGGATGTTAGGGTTTAGGAGAATAATGGGCAACTTCTGTGGAACAGTTTCTACAGAGCTGTTTACCTGGACAGTAACTGAGCTGGTTTTAAAGCACAGCCCTGGTCTACAGGTACATACTCAACCTGGTTTATGGATCATGTAATGGATCCAGCCCTGACTCTGCTGGACTCCCAGTCCTCTCCACTCCTCCTCTGTCATCAAATGGGAGGCCGGCACCAGTTTGGAAAGCTGCTTGGGAAGCATTACATGTCTACGAGGACGGAGAGGGACAATGTTAGTTCAACTAATTCATACTTAACGGCTCTTCAAACTGTTTGCCAGGCAACATAACGCGGTTAGGACGAGAGAACCCGGAAAACACATTTGAAACTGACCTTTTCTATCATTTGCGGATGTTTTTAAGATATTTGCTAAAATGACATAACGGTCATTATGATGTTCCACGTCAACTCGAAATAAAACGACTGAAACCCCTCACCTGTACTCGTATTCCTCGTCGGAATACTTGTCAGAATAGTAAATCTGCTTTTTCGCCGAAGACATTGTGGTTAAATGCAAAATCCAGTCCAGATCCGAGGTGAAATCCCAAATAACTCGCGCAGGGTCGTCTCGAGTGTCTTCCGGAAGGCGCCGCTTCAGTTTTGAACTCAAACGGTCCCTCCGCGCTTCTGATAGGCTGAGCCGCTCGTCGTTTAGGCCCCGCCCCTCGTCGTTTAGCTCCGCCCCTCCGCGCGCCTGCGTTTGACAGCAGCACTGCAGTGCAGTGTGCGAAACACTCACAACGTGTACAAAGCGATTTATTTCGTCACTTGATATTTACAGACCTATTTTGAGACCTTGTTTTTCGTATAAGAAAATGTTTTTCTTTTCCACAGTATGACTTGTTTTGGTTTTACTTAAGTAAGCAAGTTTAATTGTGTGAACATGTAAGTGTGAGACTGAAGTGTGAAACCCAGGATGGTGTTTATGCTAAGAAAGTGTGATTATACAGACTACTTTGATGACCTTCTATGATAAATGATAGATGTCTAAATGCGTTAACCTTTTCTTTACTCCAGAAATGTCTTCTGACAGCACTTTTGTACGGTGGCCGTGACTTTATCCTGTCAAATGGAGCGTCTAAACGCTAGACTTTATAAAGCACACATCACTATTATCCTGAGGATTTCACATACCTATAATTACACATAGGTTTACAACTATATCATTAACAGATATATTTTTCCAGATATCCAATGCAAGTGATTTACGACAGAATGTAGGCTAATTTCAGCCATGCCTCAGTGTAAGTCTAGCATTTTCACTGAAATAAACTGAAATAAAATTTTGAGTAGATGTCAAGTCAAGTCAAGTCTGCTTTATTGTCAGTTCTTCCACATGTACAGTACATACATACAGAGAATTGAAATTGGTTACTCTCAGACCCCGGTGCATGCAGATAACACTAACAGTAGAGCCTAAAATCTAGATCAAATATAAAATGTGTCTTGAATGTGATATCTGTGTATATCGGACAAGCGTGGTTATAAGATGCTTTGTGTAGCTATCTCTGTAATGATGATCTAAACCACGAAGCCAATAACTTGACACGATATGTGCAAAGATATTGGAAAGTGATGATGTGACAAGATATTCACAAGGCTGCCGTCTACAAGAGCAAAACAGAACATGGTAACACAACTAAGTTCACGAGCTGAAAGGAGACCAAATGTTAAGGATAGAACACTTCAACGCAGAAGTGATTAACAAGATTACAAGTTCACATTGCTAAAATCAAATTTCATGCTTTGTTCTGAAACTCATGACAAGTTGTGACAGGGTGAGTTAGCTTTTTTGGAATATACAAAATGGCCACATTTCAGATTGAGTTGTTTGAGCTGGCAGAGGTTTGCTCCATTTTTTTTCTTCTTATGTTGGTTGTCATCTTTTTTTTTCAAATGGTACATTTAATGTCATGGCTGCTGATCTGACCACAGTGTTCCTGTGACCTTTTAACAAGCACATATTGTTGCAGTACAGAATCAAGCAGAGCAAGGAAGGCATCAGAAAGCTTCTTTACTGTCTCTGTTGTATCTTTGAATGTTTTATACATCAGTTTATGTGACAATATATGGCTTATTTGGTGTACATAGTGTTTTTTGTTGTCATGTTGTTTATCCTGTGGCAGTGATTCTATGAACACATTTCTGTTTTTTCTTTCTTTTTTTTTTTTCTCCATGTGGTACTCTTTTTGTTGTTTAAAGCGTATCAGGCTTCGCTAGAACTTTAACCAAGGTTAACTTCAGTGACTCTTGTGTTAATGAATTGCACAGTTTCCGTTTCACAAGTAACAGTAATAACTTTTGCTCAAGCTGTAAATTCAAATGAGGAATGCATTTGTGCATGTTTTAAAGCTACGCTTACAACAGTCTGTTAGAATGAAAATATACTTTTTATACTCTTAGACATGCTAAATGGCATTCAAACTAAATTCATGCACACCTTTAGGAACTCTTAGCAGCACCAACTATTAGCATCATCATTTTCATGTTTGAAAGCACTTCAGTTCATACAGTGTTTAAGCATTTTGCAACTTGGCAAATATTGACATTTGTGTGCATTAGACCAGAAAACCAGTAATGGATTGGGCATGTCATTGTAGGAGGTGTGTGTATGTGATGGTGTGTGTGTTCCTGGTGTGGTTCGAGTGGTTTCTCTCACTCTTTGGGCTCAAACTTCACATCTCTTGACTCTAATGTGCTTTTATCCTTCCCTACATACAAATAAATAGGTTTGCATGTTTTTTTTAGTGGCTTGATGTAGGGCTGGCATTGCAACCTGCTGCAGACAGCACTAGATTTGGTGAGTTTCAACTAGTTTTCCTCTTTCTCTATTTTCTTTTTTTTTCATCTTTAATCTTCACATGTCTAAATTTAGTATAAACTTTAGTATAGTAATATTGTGTTACATTGCTATGAATGCTTTATATGAGGATGTGGTATGTGTGAAATGTAGAAAATGTATTTTTATTTTGTGGTATTTTTTTAGGAAAGCTAATATTAATATAAGCGTCTTCACCACGCTTGACCACAATTTGATGTTTAATGGCATGATAGCTAGAGCAGATAATGAACTTGCTGTAAATGTCACCTTTGGTGCTATTGATCTATTTATGTATGGAACTTTTAAACAGGACCGCTTTGAGTAGAATCATTTTTATCAGATTAAAAGTAGTATTTTCCACTTTGACACAATATAATGTAGTAAATGCAGATTTCCAGTGTATTTATTAATTAACACAAACAAATGTTATAATAACTATAATAACTATTTATAAACCTTTTAAAAATAAAATGCAAAATAATTTTTTTTTATTTATTTATTTTTTTATTTTTTATTTTAGTGCTCTGTATGCTTAAAGGCAATATGTATGATTCGAGGGCATGCAAACTTTTCAGCAAAATATGTATAAATTAAGTTGTTATTTTCTCTGGTGGAATATATGTAACTGTCTTTTATGTCAAAATGATTCTTTGCAGTTAAAAAATGGGTTTTATGATCCTACTTATTTAAAAGTTATACATATGCATCTTGCAGTTTAAGATCTCATTGTATGCCTTGATAAACCTCATGTTGAAGATCCCATCTGCATAGTGGATTTTAGAGAAGTGTGACAATTCACGCTTAACTTAACGTTAATCTTCTTAATCTAAGATCTGAGATTAGATTAGATTAGACAGGTGCATCATATGGAAAATGATGAAATATAAAGAAAGGGTCAGAGTGCTCCAGAACTGAACATTTATTGCTCCGGAGGAGAACCAGACAGTAAATAAGTGAAGTAATCTTGTTTTCTCTTTTTCCTGATTCTATTCACTTTTATGTTCTCCTCTGTGGCTTTTGTTCGTAACAAAGATATTGATCCAGACCATGACCCTGCACATACACTCTCACTAATTACAAATGTTCACGGTGACCCGTTCTTGACGCTTAAATACCCACTAGTGCAGTGTATGTAACAAATGGAAAAACAACAAAATCTCTGCACAACACGTCTGAGAGTTCACCCAAGAGCTGTTGAATTAGGAAAATGTAGCACTTGAAAAAAGGCATTTGTGAGTCATGAAGCAAGCGTGAGGCTTTGTCAACACCACAAAACTGAGGTTTCCACTAAATAGTCCATACACATAGGCAACGTAGCGGAATATAGAGTATTTTAGTGCTTCCTGTTTATTCGCCTTGTGGAGTCTTTGCGTTTACTTTTTGGGCAGTTGCAAAAAAAGTGACGTCAGAGCAAAAGTAAGAGACTATTTGTCAAACAGGCACAGTGTCTTGCTGAAGTCCTGTAAATGTGACAACTTGGATGTTTTCTTGACTTCGACAGCAGAGAGAGACCAGAGAGAGTCTCAGCAATTGTTTTAAAATCCATACTGCAGCAATATGAAGAACTCTGTGTGAATGAAGAAGCCAGTTATGCTGTTGTGAGGTATTTAAAAATTTCATTTATTCTATCGTAACTGATGTAAAAGATGCTTTGACATCTTGAGTACTCATAAGTGTACACTGTGTATCAAGCTACTGAGATAATATAAAGTAGCTCTTTATTTTCAGCTTTAATTAATCATTGATGTCTATAAATCCTAAAGAAAACTATCCGTTAATCTCAACTGGTAAAGTCCCAAGTGTAAATCCTGATGTGTAGCATGAAAGGCAACAAATAACTAAAGCTACAAGCTCATTTCATGTGTTTAAAAAGATAGTTCACCCAGAAATTAATTTTCATGAACTCACTCTCATATCCTTCTTTCTTCTGTGGAAGACAAAAGAAGATATTTCAAAGAATGTTAGGGAACAGCTTGAACCCTATTAACCTTTGATATATATATATATATAAAAACACTAAGACATTTAATTTTTTTGGTGAACTATCCCTTTAAGCACGCTCTAAAACAACTTGTGTATCTGTAAAACGTCTACTATAATGTAACAAGTTATTAGCAATAGCTTTTGCTGCCAGACAATGTAGCTAAAACATTCACCAGCAGGAAATATCAGAGCTATGCTTTCGAGCCAAACCTTGTTCGTGGCATAAATGGTGAAATGTGAAATTCATGCACTACTAGCCTCAACAAACACAACTAGTAAGCTAATTTATATTTTAGACTCACACCAATATTTTAATGTTAATGAACAAAGGTACTTGTCGGGATGCTAAAAAAATCATAATGTTTTGATAGCCACACTGTCATCCTGCTGGGATAGGAGAAAGTATGGTAGCATTCAAAACATAACATGCATCACCTTAGCTACTAAATCTAGCTGTAGGACTGAATGGCATTGTATGTATCAGATTGTGTGTAGGTTAATAAGTGCAAGATGCTGTAAGGAGGTACTCAGGCAGATGTGCATTAGCTAATGTTGCCTGAACGCAGCTGGGTTGGGCAGGGCTAATAGACGGACCATAACACTATGACATCATCAAGAGAGTGGGGAAGCTGGGCTGAGAGAGAAGAGAGAGAGAGAGAGGGAATGAAGAAGAGAGGGAGGGATTAAGCAAGCCACAGTAGGGACAGACAACTGTCAGAAAGCAGAGAGAGGCAGAGAGGACGGAGGGCTAGACTCAGTCCAGACAGACCCCATGGGATTTCTCCTTTGCTTCCACTGCATCTTTCCTTTTACCTTTCCCTTTCCCTAGCCATCCCTCCTTCCCTCCCTTCCCCCCACTGTCCTCTCCGCTCTGGACCGCTCCTCCGGCATGCTACTTAAGCCAAAGATGGCCGCTTCGAACGACTCTGTGACCTCCTCCGACCACCTGATGCAGAGCCTAGCCATGAGCAGGAAGGTGGTGGCCCCGGTGCCCTCCTCGCCCACACCTGGCTTGAGTTGCCGCCTCTGGAGATCGCTGTCCCTTCCTCTGCCTTCGCCCAGGTGCTGGCTGACTCACCCGGGCTGGACGGCGAGCAGGACGCACCACCACCTTCTGCATGCTCATTCCTAAGATGCCCCAGTGGAAGTTCTCCACTGCTGCTCAGCCGTGAGCCGCCCAATAGCAGCTCCAGCTCCAATTCCAGCAAGGATTCTGGCAGGGCCCCGACCATAGTTCCCCTGCTGGGGCGACTGCCACCAGTGGTCCTGTGGCTAGTCTCAGAGCTGTGTTCAACTCCTGTGACCCTGTTTGTGGGGCCCATGTTCCCTACAGGCCCAGGAGGCAGAGGGGCCAGTTCGAGAGAGTCCAGTGCAGGGGCCGCTGAGAGGAGTCCAGGGGGCTCTGGGAGCTTCAGGACCGGGATGAACCGGAGGACCAGGGTGGAGGGAATGTGGCTGGGAGGTAACTTCACCCAGAAGGGCAGCTTCATCAACAAGCCCTCAGGGGTGTTGCACCCAGACAAAAAGATCAGCAGCACGGGAGCTTCAGACATCGTTAGGGTGAGTCCCCTGCTTATCATCTCGAAATCTCACCATGCTTTCCGCTTAGTGTTGTTTTGCAGGTCTGCAGCGTGTCAATAGGCAACTCTGTGGTGTTATCGACAGTCATTCATTTACATTCACTGCACCTTCTTATGCAGCTCTGAATAAGCCGAGAACAATATGACTCCCCTACACTCAGCTTATAAACAACTGCAGCATCTTGTCCTCTCAGAAGCTCTGAGTTCAGGCAAAACTGCTTAAGATATGAGAACAATGGTGCTCTATTCAGTGTATTGGTTATGTCAGGGTGCAGTTGCTTCAGGAGAAAGGAATATATAATTATCCAGATATATTGCTTTGTGTGGTACAGCGACTGGCAGAGCAGGAGGCAGGCGTGAGTAAACAAACTGCCCCTCAGAGGACCTCAGATGATGCTAACCCTGAAATAACATACAGAACTACCAAATTTTGCTATAAGTTTGATTGCATCATATAATAATTGCTGTTAATAGTGTTCATTGTCTGTTTGATTACGTCTTTAATTGATTTTTCCGATTACATTTCTGCCATATGCACATAAACTGACAGTCACTGATAATCTACTACTAAATATTGTAGAAACTTAATTTTCTGTAAAGTTGCTTTGCAATGATTTGTATCGTAAAAAACGCTATACAAATAAACTTGAATTGAATTGATCTGCAGATGTAAACAACTAAACTAAAATTGAAGGTAGGAGAGGGTCTCATTGTTTATGACTGAAAATGAGTGATGGCTGTTCATAAAATTTATACTGGATCCCAAGATAGACATTTGTGCAATTCCTGAATTTTCAGATTTTTATTTGCATGTGTTTTCTCTTAGGAATAACAATGAAATTGCAATTAAAGGTAGCGTAGTATGCTAATATAAAGGCAGAATGTTTAATATGACCATTTCAAGCTGATGCTGAGTATAAAAACATTGAAAACTTATTCCCAGTATATTTGATTCTTTGTTTAGTTTTGCTGAAGTAGAAAAGTCTGTAATAAAATTGTGACAAATGCTAACCAAAGACAGCTACTCTTGCAGTTTGGTAGATAGTTGTGGATATAAGCCAATATTTCAACTCTGGGCTGCATCTCGCAATCAAGGGTTACAAATGTTGGCAGACTATTTGACGTCAATAACAGCGATCCTCTCTCAACCCACTTTCTCACCCTCCTCCCCTGCACTCGTCCACCCGCGTGTGTTGTAACCACACAGCCTTCTCTCCAGCAGCCCAAACTGGGCCTGCATGACGCTCCTTAATTGCATTACACAGGCACCATTCATTTGTTTATTCAATTACATTTAATCACAGTCATTTGTATCACATGTGTTGCAGAGGAAACAGACATGGAGGGGCTGGTAGCCAAATAACACTGTGGCACGATGGTGCATCACAAATAAAAGGATTTTAGATCAGGCCTACATTTTCTTCTATTGTTCGACCTACTGTGGCACAAAATGCTAACCGCTAGATACTAAAATCATTCAAAGTGTTGTTTTCAAATACCAATTCCTAGGTTCCTAGATGACAAACATCCTCAGAAAGAACAGAAGACTACAAGAAACAGACATTTAAAAGCAGCCCCATAGGTTTTGTAAGTTACACCTCATATTTATGAAGCATAAACCACACTGGGCATTTCCTCCAGCAAAACATTTCCTGTGCCGTCCCTGTCTTAGAAATACAAGTGTGTGTATGTGTGTGTGATATAGTTGCATCATTAAAGAACAAGTGGAAACATCATTCAGTGATGTCACATGTGTGTAGCTGAGCATGTGCAAGTGCATGATGGTATTTTTTGTTGTGAGGAAGAAGCGTTAATTTATCATGCAGCATACAAGCCACAATGAGGCCTTTGAGAAGAAGAGGAAGCAGAAGGGTTCTGTAAAACAAAAGGAAGAAGTCTAATCACACTGATTGAACACTTCCGCTGCTGACTAATCTAGTTAAGATGTTCAAAATTGCTTGCTTGGAAAGAAATGGGCTGGTGTCAAGATATATACTGTAAAAAATAAAATAAAAAAAAAAAAATCAACTGATTAAAGCTTAAAGGCACAGTACATCCCAAATACTTTTTCACCTTTCAAACTGGTATGACTTTCTTTTGTCTGTGGAACACAAAAGAAGACTTTTGGATATGTCTCAGTGTTTTATTTATTTATTCAAAATATCTTTTGTGTGTGTGTGTGTGTTGTTCCAGAGAAGAAATAAGAGAGGTTTTGGTTTTGAAGCTAATGGTCCAAATTAAGGGAATTTTCATTTTGGGTGTACTGTCCCTTTAAGACAAAAGGAATGAGTGCAGAGATGTGAATGTAGTGTTAAAGGGACTGATTTATAATCATAAGAACAGTTTCAAGGTCATAATCGGGTTCTTGGGACTCCCAAGCACTCTTGTATTTGTTGAAGAAGAAAACACAGAGCTGATTTCAGGAACAAAACATTAAGAACTAGTTCACTCAGCAGTTCATTTACTCATCTTCATGTCGTCCAAACCTGTATGACTTTCTCTCTTCTATGAAACATAGCTGTCCATACACTGGAAGTCAATGGGTTCCAATGTTTTTCAGTTGCCAGTGTTTTTAAAAAGTCCTCTTTTGTATTCCACAGAAGACGCCATACAGGTTTGGAAGGTCATGAGGGTGAGCAATGATGACTGAATTGTCTCTTTAAAGGGTTAGTTCACCCAAAAAATTATTAGCCAGTAAATTACTCACCCTCAAGTCATCCTTGGTGTATATGACTTTATTCATTCAGACAAATCCAGTCGGAGTTATGTTAAAATGGTCTTTGATCTTTCAAGTTGTTTAATGGCAGTCAGCAGGTGTTGCAGTGCATCAGTCCAAAAGAAGTTAAATAAAAGCAGTAATCCATAATAAAAGTCTCTACATTTTACTGATTTACTTCTAACTAAAAATAACTAGGGTAACCACTTTGACTCAATCATATGGCCACATGACATATGCAGAGATTGCCAGGAGATTGAAAGTCATGATAATTTTCCAATCTTATTTGCATTAGAAGTTGGCATGACAAATCTGCATTTTGGTGGATAATAGCCTATGCTTGCCTATGCATGACATTAATGGATATTTAGTGTTTTTTTTTTTTACAACAACAACAACTGTAGAGGAATCTTGAACCTAACCAAAATAAAGACAGATGAACTAGATGCCCAACTCCAGACACGAGAGCCTCATAAAGGTGATCAGGACGCTCTCTGTTAGCAGCTCAGTAGTTTTACATTTACGTCCAGGAAACACCCATTTACATCCAAATGTAATTTAATGCACACAGAACACAACCTAGAAATATATTGAGAATATAAACTGCTTAATCTGCCATTTCCAGTAAGATTTAAAGGGATACCAACCAAAATGAAAATTGTGTCATTAATCATCTTACCCCATGTCGTCCAAACCTGTAAAAGCTCCGTTCATCTTCGAACACAATTTAAGCATCCTTGTGGCGTGATGATAAGAAGAGCATACACAGCATATGGTGATATGGAGAGACACAGAGGAGACCTGTTGACAAAGGAATTACTTTTGTATTCTTTGCTTACAAAAGTGTTCCGCTCACTTCATATAACCCAGATTGCACGTCTGATGGCAGATGGAGTATTCTGGGACTTTCATACCTTTTATGGACCTTGACACTGTTATTTATTGGCAGTCTATGGGACAGTTACAGGTCTCCCAGTTTTCATCCAAAATATCTTAAATTGTGTTCTGAAGACAAACAGAGCTTTTACAGGTTTAGAAACATTGGTGTAAGTGATTAATGACAAAATTTTCATTTTGGGGTGGAGTATCCCTTTAACGTTACTAAATGTGTTTGTGTGCCTGATGCGTTTAACTTCGAATAATGTCCAACAGGTATCTGTTTTAAAGCAATGGGTAATTTACTCGTTGATTTGCTTAAAATCCACTTTGTGAATCTGTTGGCAAACATGTTTATGGTGCATTCTATTCAACGAGTTTATTGCTAGTGCAGCAGAAATAGACAGCAAGCTGCTCGTCTTTGCAATTAGCAAATGATCTGGATTGTATTTACTACAGAGATGCTAAAATGTATTTAAAAGTTTGACTGACCAAATCGCCCCACATCCCACCACCACAAGCTCAACGTAAGCTACGCCTATTCCACATGATCTGTGGTTTGGGTTGAGGTGGGTGAGGCCTCAAATCCTTTAAAGACAACAAAATGATCTGGGATTTACCTCTGTAAGCATCCGTAACCACAAACACCGTTATTCAGACATATGTCGCTTGTCACCTTGGGGTGGGCATTTTTGCGTGATGTTCCTGTGACTCTTTGAAGGCATTAGTGACTAACTGCCGAATGGATATTCCCCTACACCTTCGCAGAGCACTTTCCACGCCCAGAGGGGCCAGACTGCAGTAATACCTCTTCCCCAGTCCACCCCACCAGCCATGATGCGGTTATTGCCGTCAATCTCCTCACACTTCGGGTAATTACCTTCCCCAGCACAGCTATTATGCCGTCTTGTTCTGAACTGCTGAGAACAAGCTGTCTTGCTGAAATTATACGTTTAGTATTTATCTGTAATTATGTGCCTGTATATCTGCAAGATGATAATTTCATAGTGTAAACAGCTTCAGTGCTTTTAATGGGAGTTTTTGAGAGTGCTCTGAACTAGACTGTCAGTGAAAATGTTCTTTGATAAGATAAATGTTCTTTGCTCTCTTTCTGTACAGCAAAGTGTTATGATTAGCAGGGCGGATTTAGTGATTTGGGGCCCCAGGCAAAATACAGGAATGGGGTTCAATTGTCTACACAATGCAAGGTTGTTAAAATTCTAAACTTTAAAATACATTTATTTTATTATTTTTATTATTATTATTATTTTAGTTACAAATTTAACCCTTAACTGTCACTCACGCTTTTGAACATAGACTTGAAAATGCACTTTCCAAACTAAAATTTTTATAATTCATGAACAAAACATTTTATAACATGATATTGATGTACCATTTTGTGGTAATGCAATGTCTGATTTTAAAATGGGTTTAAAGGATGAATTTTGAGATTTTAAGTTTTCAGTTGATATATCATTTCTGATTATTTCTAAAGTGTAATTGAGAAAAGGCAACTGAAGAAGACTTTTTTGACAAGGTCAGAACTCTGTTATGATGTAGATTTTTGAGGGTGCACTCTTGTCATAAATTAATCTATTACTTTTCCTACATAATTTCTAACAAAAACATTGGTAAAATATCTATTTAGGAGTCATAGACCTTTCCACGATATATAGTTTGTCAGATTAGATAAGGATTGTAAGTAACGTAAGAGTGCCTGTATAATGGAACTGAGGTGATAGTTAACAGGTAAATTGAACTGAAGGAAATTATACATTTACATGCTTGAGGATTATTTCAACCAAACATGAAGTGTGTCTGTGTGGAAAGTAACTCGCATCGCCTTCTACTTGGGTCCTTCACAGAAATGAGTGAGCAGCATTTAAAACAATAAGCATATATATACACATGGTTGCTTGGTATTAAAATTTATTTTTAGGGCCCTATGAAATACATTTTAATTGTTCCCAAGTTAAGTTAAAACTTTTGAATTTTAATGTAATTAATAGAAATCAAGGAACTTGTTTAATGTAACAAAAATTACATTATTAGGGCTCAAATTCTGTGCTTTCTATTAATTTTTTCTGTATTTTAATCAAAACATATCTAATGAATTGAATTCATAAAACAACTTAATGTTTTAATTTGTATACAAATCAAATGAAGGCAAAAACCCCAAAACATTAATCTTTCTTTAATTGCAATGAAAATAAACAAATCCTTTTGTACAAGTGCTACACAACCGTGGAGTCTGACATTTATTCCATGACCATCTGGTTCACAGTAAATTAATTTTTCATGAATGGATTCCGGAAATTTTGTCACTGTTTTGTCACTATTTTTGCTATAAGAAGCACATTCAACTGAGAGTAATGAACACCAGAGCAACCACTTGTGCTTCCAGCTGAGCATCTAATATATAAAACATTTTAGGGGCCCTTGGCTTTTTGCCAAGCTGATCTACACCTTTGCCTAATGGTTAAGTCCACCTCTGATGATTAGTAGCCTAACTTCAATGTTTTTTATTCACATTAACTTTCAATGTTAAATTCACATTAAAAATAAACTTAGTCGTATTGAGAAGTATGTTATGGCATGACACCCATATCTTTTAATAAAGTAAACATGACAGGTTTTTATGCATAGTTAATAATTACATAATATGTCACTTTGACCATTGCCCACTATAGATCAACATAATCTATAAGGTGAGAATCAAGATATTTCATGATAATTCAGTTTATGCATTTGAGGATGTTTGAATAAAAGGAAAAAATAAATAAAACATAAGTGCTGTTGTGGCTGCTGTGTGTCACATGACAACCCCCCAACTCGTGCCCCTCAAAAATAATGAGTGAATGCGCCCTGGCTTAAACCATCCTTGTGTTTGTGAGAGAAAGAGAAACAATTGTTGCTTTTGTTTTCAGCAACTAAATCATGGACTCTTGCTCTTGCCAACAGGAATTAGATACATATTTCCATGAAGCAATGATGACCTCTGGGAAATTAAAACAATTATGTATATTGAAAGTAATGTTGTCATTTTGTGTTCTTTATTTATTTATTTATTTGCAGTACATGGGATGCATTGAGGTTCTGAAATCAATGAGATCGTTGGACTTCAGCACTAGGACACAGGTCACAAGGTAAAGTGTTTTTTGTTTGTATTGCTCTAAACCTAGATCAGATTTAATAGTATTTAGATTTAGATTTTATTACACACCTCCCCTGTTTTGTTTTGTTTTGTTTTGTTTTTAATTCTTGCTTTGATGAACTGAATAAATTTCCTTGAATTTTGTTTTATTTTTTTATTCATTAATTTATTGTTTTCATTATTATTTAATTTTCAGATTATACTCTATATGTTTTTAGTTTTGCTGTTTGTTATTTTTTCATTTTTATTATTTTCTTTTTGTTTATATTATAATTTTTAACTTTTCATTTGTAGAATTTTCCAACTTTTAACTCATAATTTAATTTAATTTTTATATTTTTTATTTAGATTTTATTACACACTCACCAGTTTTTTTTTTTGCTTTGTGAGCTGAATCAATTTCCTTGATATTTATTTTATTTTAATTTCATTTCTTATTCATTGTTGTATTATTTTTATTATTGTTTCTTTTCAGATTATACCCTCTATGATGATGTTTATGTGTATATTTATTTATATGTGTAGAAGCATGTGCATTCTTGTAGGGTGGTGGAGGAGCTCCAGATTCCTGAGGGGAGCAGTGGAGTCCCTCTCCCTGCCCTTGCTCATCGATCAACAGTAACCCGAACCCCAGGCCCACGATGGGCTTAAAGTGCAGATAGCACAGGCAGATGGAGATGAAGTGATACAGCCATGTATTATCTACATCCCACTAATGACTGAGGAGGCCTACTGGGGCCTAAGATGATGCAGATTGCAAGGGGTGGAGTTAGAGTTGATAAACACAGAGGACTGGAGAAGAGTGATTGTTTTGAGTAGAGAGCGCAGTCTGTTATGACATTATAATGGTTATAATGGCAATGCTTGGAACAGGCTGCATATTTAGCTAGAATCTATTTTGCAGCAGAACGGATGGCTTGTAAATCAGCTGATTTGGCGGCCTCGGGAAAGAGGGAGTGTGGATGTGCTCTCTCATTTGTCATTGTCATGTAGTGTGGCCAATGTGCAATTTTTAATGAGATCAAAGGCAAAACACACACAGACGCATAAACGAGTAACATAAACACCCAAATGCAAATGGTCACAATAACACTATAAAGAGCACAGCATTTATTGGAAACATTCCCTGAAAAGTCCTTTGCTAGGACAGTTGGCACTTTAAAATATTAATGGGTTATATGATAGCACACTGGTATTTCAAGTCACTCAGTCCGCTGTTGACCTCATAACCCATGTGCCCTGTGCCAAACGCTCTGCTGCCATTGATATACAATAGTTTCATAAATGACACTTTTGTTTTAATTAGTTGTGTTAAGGCATCCATCACTAATGTCTAAGTTTAGGGTTTTCAAAGATTTTTCTATTTTGATTTTTTTGTTCAGATTTGATTTGCTTTGTTTGGTTTATGTTACAGGTTTATTGATTGATTGCTTTGTCTTTTGGTTAATTTTTGCTTTACTTTGTTTAGATTTTTCTTCTGCTTTTGCTTTGTTTTGTTTATGGCATGGTATTTATTTTAATGTATGTATGTTTTGTCTTTGGTTTGTTTTGCTTTGTTTCTTAATTTGTTTATTTGATTTGTTTTCTTTTGCTTTGATTTGGTTTATTTATTCTTTGGTTTGTTTTGTTTGTTTGTTTTGTTTTGTTTACAAAACTACATTTATTCTTTATGTATGTTTTGTCTTTTGGTTTTGTTTTGCTTTGCTTTGTTTTGGCTTGTTTCTTCTTTTTTTCTTTTGCTTTGTTTGGTTTGTTCATTTGTTTGCTTTGTTTATGACAGTATTTATTTATTTATGTGTGTATGTTTTGTTCTTTGGTTTGTTTTTGCTTTCTTTAGTTTTGGTTGTTTCTTACTTTGTTTTTATTGGTTTTATTTTATTTAGTTTGTTTGTTTTGATTTAGTTTGTTTGCTTTTGATTTGTTTATGACAGTATGTATGTATGTATGTTTTGTCCTTTGTTGTTTTTGCTTTGTTTTTTGATTTGTTTCCTTTTGCTTTACGCTTTTGAAATTGTGTCCTATTATTTTATAGTTTTGCTTTTGATCTGTTTATTATTTTATCCATTGACAATATACAGATGGGCCCCTGTTTGCTGACCTGGCATTATGCTTCCTCATTTATTTTCACACTGTGGTTGCACTTGCTTGTTATGGGTTTTCAAGATATGTGTGATTGTGACATCTGGTAATACTTCTCTGATAGTGCTCTTTTTTTTTTGTAAATGTGTGTGTGTGTGTGTGTGAACACAGGGAGGCCATCAACAGGTTGTGTGAAACTGTACCTGGAGGAAAAACTGCCTGGAAGAAGAAAGTAAGAGAGAAAACTGTAGTTTTGGCCTTGGCATTTTTATTATTAAGCATAAATCTAAGAAAATGTAGTGACATCCAAATGTTTGTTTTGCTGCCCATTTTAGACCACCAATAAAACCCTCCAGTCTGTTATGGGAAGAGTAACCCTACGTTTGCTGGAATGACCATCGGCCAACATCTCCATTGATGGCTTGAGTCTCCTCGTCCCCACCACACGACAGGTCGGCCTCCTCTCGTGCTGGATATCCCTTCAAATCATATCAGAACAAACTACTTTTCTCACTTGTTTAGCTTTGGAAAGATTGATTCATTTGAGTGAATCAGTTCATTTGGATGAATAGATTTAGATTTGTTTTGATTTGAGTTCCTCTGCAGCACTGTAGTAAATAGTTCTATGTTTTGACTTAACTGCTTAAAGGGATAGTTCACCCAAAAATGAAGATTCTATCATTAATTACTCACCCTCACGTCGCTCAAAACACGTAAGACCTTCGCTCATCTTCAAACACAAAGATATTTTTGATGAAATCCAATAGCTTTTTCGTGAATGGTGGCTGAGACTGACCCGGACGACAAAAAAATCATTGAATAAAGTAACTATTTTTTTTTTTGCTACAAAAATATTCTTGTAGCTTCATAAATTTAAGGTTGAACCACTGATGCCACACTGGCTATTTTAACAATATCCTTACTACTTTTCTCTGCCATAAAACATTTCAGTTCCCTTGTTGTCTCTGGAAGGTCAGAAAGCTCTCAGATTTCATCAAAATAACTTAATTTGTATTCCAAATATGAACGAAGGTCCCACAGGTTTGGAAACGCATGAGAGTAAGTAATTAATGACAGAATTTTCATTTTGGGTGAACTAAACCTTTAAAGTAGGATGTTTCTAATTTTCCTTTAATTCTAAATAAATTAAAGTCTAACTAATTAATAAGTTTTTGTAGTAAATAGTTATTTGTTTAAAAAGATAGTGCCCTTTAAGTAGCTTCAGAACTCTTGTAGTTCCTTGACAGATATTTATTTATTTTTATTTATTTTTATAAGTGCTGAATATTGATTTGAATTGACTACATCACATCGCTCTCACTCTCATCTCTTTATGTAGGTGATTGCCCACCACCCCATGCAGTCCATATCTTTCGCTCTGGTGGAGACTCGGTGAGGCCTCTTCTGCATGTTTAATGCCTCTTCTTTCCACTCTTACCATTTCTCTCTACACTAACAAATGGCACCTGATTCTTACTCTGATTTCATCTTGTGCTGCAGGATACACCCGACATTCGCTTATGTGGCCAAAGACCCTGTCAATCAAAGAGGTATTTTTAGATTAATTATTTATGTTTTATGTTTGTATTTATTTTATATATACATTTATTAATATTGTATTCATTTTAGATTTGATTGTTCATGCATATTGTGCAATCAATCCTATTTCGCTTTGATTTTCTGTTTTATCTGATTGTCACCTGCTATTTTGGCTAGATTTCTGACATATGAACAATGTTACCTTTTTCTGGTCCCTCTAGCATGTCACATCCTGAGTGCTGTGACGGTCTCGCTCAGAATGTGATCAGTACCATCGCCAGGCTTTCGAACTGCAGTTCAAACAGTACCTACACAGCCCACCCAAAGCAATTCCCACCATGGATAGGTGAGAGTCACATAATTTCGCAGAATCCATATTGTCTCTTTGGGCTTTTGAATGCATTACAACATGAAAATTATGGTAGCTGCTTCATTGTTTCACCTGCAGTTAATACTGAGCTTCAGTTCTGAGCAGTTTTCGCAAGGTTGAAACAGGATACACACAGCTTGTGTTTCATATAGCCATCCTGTTTTGATTCCAGGCCGCTTATTCAAAGCTAAATTCATTTAAGGGGCTCTCAGAAACCACACGACTGCTCAGTGACACATCATTAATGGATCATTTCTCTCATTTTGTTCTGTTTCAAATCATCGTTGTAACATGCTTTCTTGACTTTAATATAAACAGTCTTCCAAAACCTAGTAGGCTGCCTTGTAGTCTACTTCCCTGTACTGGCAGCATCCCAACCAAAACAGAAGTAATGTGACTTACGTGACCCGCTATACTAAGGCAACAGCTGTGAGTGTGCTGTTAGCATGTTGCTAAGCTAACAATATCAAACTCTAAAGGTGCAAAGAGGTCCATTTCCGATTGTCAATAGTGTAGTATGTTTAAAGCACATCTCACACACAAACACACATATTTTTAAATTGGTTAATTTGGTGAGATGTGAACTCAGCTTTATAATCGTAAACATAAAGCACACATAAATATAGGTAATATTATCAATCTTTAAGTACACACTGCTAGATAAACTGTTTTCTGTTGATATATTTCAATACCAAATTATTTATATATTTATATTAAATATACATTTACTTTCACTGATCTCTAAGATGCTAAATAGCTTTTATTTAATGGTTAGGACCATACAACAGAAGAGTCGGCATGGGGTGATGACGAGGAATCTTCTGAGCACGATTACTACAACAGCATCCCAGGAAAGGAGCCTCCTGTGGGGAGTGGTGGACTCTAGGCTCAGGCCTCCCAGGGCCTACTGGGTCACGCCCATACACAACCACAAAGCAACACCGCTCAGGTAAACTTTATTATATAGACTTTATTATAGATGTGTGTGGATTTTTATTGCATCTTTTATGAAAAGCATGAAGTTTGTGGTTTGTGGTGACAATTGCTAAGGTTGGTCTTAATAAAGAAACATCCATTTCTGTGAGTGGTGTTAGTTAGCATAACGCTAATGGCTTCAGGCAAATAGCTGTTTATGTATACAGCACATTCTGTAATGAAAGCTGAAAGCTCATATGCCATTCTTCAGTTGTCAATGCTTATTTATAAAATTACTCAACCTTTTGAAACCTTTGACCTCTTTAACCTGGCCTGTCAAACCATCTGTCATTATTTGCTTTAAGTACCTTCTGCACTGCAAAAAATCAATATCTATCTATCTATCTATCTATCTATCTATCTATCTATCTATCTATCTATCTATCTATACAAGTGTGTTGTACTGGAAACTGATCTCAGATCTGTGCTTATTTTTTCAGATGGGGTCACCGCCAAAAGAGATGCAGACAGCCTCCTGCCGCCCACTTATGCTATGAAGTGCACTGGGACACGCGAGAACAACAGCAGCTCAAGTGGACGCCTGGTGGTTATTTATCAGCCTAACGCTACTCTTGTGATATTTTAGTACTTTGAAGTGATTTCTGAGCCTCTTACTGGGTTTGATATTCCAAATGTTCCCTCTAATTGCTTAGTTATTTACATTCTTTAAATAAAGGTTCCAAAAGGTGCTTTCACAACAATGCCATAGGGCAAGAGGGTCTCCAAACCTGTTCCTTAAGGGCCTTAGAAGAACCATTTTGTTCCACAAATAGCCTTTCAGTGACAGTCCTTAAAAGAACCTTTTTTTTTTTTTTTTTTGGTGTGTATTTTAAATAACTTTTTCAGAATCTTTTTCATCAGAAAGGTCCTATGTATGTTAAAGGTTCTACATGGAACCATCAATACCAATTAAGAACATTTATTTTAAGAGTCTACTGTGTAAGTAACCTGTTTATTTTCCTTTCTCCATTTCTGTAGCTTTGACTTCCATGGTTACCTCGAGCAGACGGTCATCCATAGGTAGCTACATTAGGAACATCTGTATGTAAACACCAGAATCTGGACAAATGGAGGCCTCAATGAATGCCCGAGGAAGATGCAGATCCGAGAGTCCAAAGAAAGACATTTTTGATATGAGTGAGTCCACTACAAATGACTGTATTATGATTATATATATATTTGACTAATATGTTAACTACCATTCCTACTGTTTCCAACCCAACAGGGCCATTTGAGGATGCCCTCAGCGCTACACCAGGCTGGAGGAGTTTGTGTATTGGAGGACAGTGGCGAGTCCCATGGCGCGGGCCCCTGTAGCCTCCATCGAGGACCAGCGCGCGGAGATGTGGTACCATGGCCGCATGAGCAGGGACGCAGAGAATCTGCTTGGTCGAATGGAGATTTCCTGCGTATGGACAGCCACTAACCCGGCCAGTATGTGCTGACTGGGATGCAGGTGGGCTTCCCAAACATCTGCTGTTGGTGGATCCTGAAGGAGTGGTGAGTGGTGTTTCAAGCTCAGTTTTATATTGTAGATTTTGATGAAGATCCAGTTTGATATCAAAGTTGGTTTGAAGAACTAGTGAAGTAATCAATGAAACCCCAAGTTCTCTTTGAAAAGGAGGATTGGGGTATGTTGTACTGGTATGTGGAATCAAAGTATATTTCACTATTGATATGAAAGCCATCCAGGCCTTATTTGCCTGATAAGTTGTCTATTAATGATGTATATTAAAGATTTGCTTGATTGTCGTAGTTCTGTTGATGATAACAACAACAACAATAATTAGAATTAAATAAAGGTTTATATTTATATAGCATTAATATTTTAGAAACAAATACACAAAATATAAAAAATTATAAGTGAAATAAAACATTTAAAAATGCTCAAATTAAAGTAAAATTAAAAACAGTTATTATTATTGCTATATATTTTTAAAAATAAATGTTTTTATTTGTATAGCACTGTTCATAAATAAAATGATTCACAGGACACAATATAAAAGTATTTTGATAAATGTATTCAAATGTAATAATTCTACAAAATAATTAAAAACTAAACCAATAAGAAAATAAAATGAAAATGAGAATAAAATATTAATTATAATGTGTTAATATATTATAATATAAATATAAAATATAATAATGTTATTAAAAACTGATCAAATGAATGTACAGATAAATATGCAAAAAAATAAGGAAACATTAAAATAGGAATTAATTATTATTAAAAGTCAATACAAATAAAATAAAAGGAGAATATAATAATAATACTATTAATAATATAGTAATAATAGTAATAATAATTATAAATGTTAGTTGGCTAAAAAAAGTAAACAAAAAGGGACAAAATGATAAAATAATTTTATTATTATTATGAAAAATAATCAAACTTTGCAACCCAAACAAATTATGAAAACACCCTTAAACCACATTAGTTCACATTTTCCTTATATGCCTTAAAGGGATACTCCACCAAAATGAAAATTTTGTCATTAATCACTTACCCCATGTTGTTCCAAACTCGTAAAGCTCAGTTCATCTTCGAACACAATTTAAGATATTTGGATGAAAACCTGGAGGCCTGTAACTGTCCCATAGACTGCCAAATAAATAACAGTGTCAAGGTCCATAAAGGTATGAAAGTCAGCAGAATACTCCATCTGCCATCAGACATGCAATTTGGTTATATGAAGCAACGGGGACACTTTTGTAATTTGAAATAAAACAGCACATCCTTGTGGTGTGGATGATACAGAAGAGCATACACAGCATACAGTGATATGGAGAGACACAGAGGAGACTGTTGACAAAGGAACTATTGAATAAAGTGGTTATTTTATTTTCTTCGCAAAAAAGTGTTCCCGCTTCATATAAACCAGATTGCACGCCTGATGGCAGATGGAGTATTCTGACAAACACTTGACCTTTTGTGGACCTTCACACTGTTATTTACTTGGCAGTCTATGGGACAGTCACAGGCCTCCCGGTTTTCATCCAAAATATCTTAAATTGTGTTTTCCAAGACTAACAAAGCTTTTACGGTTTGGAACACATGGGGTAAGTGATTAATGACAAAATTTTCATTTTTGCGTGAGTATCCCTTTAATTTATTAATTCATTTTTCATTTAATTTTCATTAGGTGAGGACTAAAGACATGCTTTTGAGAGCATCAGCCACCTGATCAACTACCACCTGACAAACAAGCTGCCAATTGTTGCAGCAGAAGCAAGTTACACCTCCAGCAGGTGGTCTGCAGAAAGCCCAGTTAAGACATGGTAAGAGGTTTGGCATTTTTCTACAGATTATCAAAGCTGTTTGGTTGGGGAATTCATAGCTTATGTATTGTGTTTTGTTTTTAGGGTGCAAGCTCTGTGCTAGCCAATCTAGAGTGACCCACACTATTGACTTAAACAGACTCTGAGCTTCCACTGGGACTTGTGGGATATCGCAGCTTTCAGCAAGTCTTGCTCAATCCACCCCTTCTTCAACTGAGAAGACCCCAACTGAGAGCTTGGCATTGGAAATAAAGTGCTTGTGAACACTTTTTCCCAGCAGACTGTTCTTGGCATTGCCTGTCAGAAATGTGAACTTATGTGAAACACATGAGACAAACTGTCTTATTCCCTTCTTTTACATCCATAGAAGCATGCTTCAGTGAGCTGTTGTTTCTAAATGTGATGTATTCAGTAACTGTGGCTCTGATCTTCTCTGATGGTCACCTCTGAGACTCTAGACTTCATTGTGTTGTGCTTCTCACGGTTTGCTCTCAGGATGCAGTATTCGTAAGGACGTATATAAAGCTCATAAGCTCAGTCGCTCTAATGCAGTCATATCAAATGCACATGTTTAATTTATGAACTCAGGACCAAACGCTTGGGTCATGCTCATGTGATATTGCCCTTTTAAACCTTAGTGATTCAGACATGCATTATACTTCAAATATTCCATTTCTCTTTGTGTTTAGTCACAAACAAATACCAACAATGCATATAGATTTGTTTTAAAGGTGCATTCGATAGTTTGGTGCTCATTAAAAAAAAAACATGTGGTCACATTAACAAAACATAAGTGTAAATTTCTGGGCAAAGAAGTTTTGTTATCCATTATCAATAGTGTATGCATGCATGAAGCATTTCAATTTGAGTTGAAAATGGAATTTTTTCAACTTGCGTGGAAGACACGATTAAGACAAATATTGTGTTCGCCACAATCGCTCGATCATTTCACATAATTTGTGTAGCTCTGTGCAAATCTACATCTATTCGCTATTGACAATAGTCAATTCTCCCCAAAATTTTGATGCTAATTCGCTAATGCATCCCTTGCTAACATTTTTGCATCCCTCACAAAATTCTAGATTGTGTGGATTCCTATGGAGATGACTGTATTTGGCTGTACAATATGAAGCACCCTAAAAAGTAAATCCTCACAATCCTGTAGATAGCTTAGTAGGAAGTGTAGTCTGGTGATGTGAAAATGAAAATTAGACAATGAAACTTATTAGCTTTATCAGTGAAGATAACATCTGTCACTGTACAACAAAAAACAAACAAAAAAAAAAAAGCACAAACATCAGTATGGCATACACAAGATAGAAAGATTTGATGATGAGGAAAAGTGTTTAACACCATATGGCTTTGGTACTTTAAGTAACAAAAACACAAATGCTAACGCTTAGCTAACTACTGAATGCACCTTTAAAGTCCTCATATGTATTATTTTGCTGTTTATCTGGACACAAAAGTCAACCACACATTTTTTATTATACATTTCATTAAATAGTTAGTGATGTCAAGCCATCTTATTTCAACCTAAAAGCTGCTTTCTGGAGAAATGTCATCAACTAAAACCTGCCTCTATAAATGTTCAAATATTCTGCTTATATAAAAGAAGTGTCTGGTTCACTACAGTGTATAAAGAACCACTTTTTTTTTCTTACTCCCACTATCCAAAAAAGAATATTCCAGTGCCTTAAAAGTTTTTATTTTTACTTCAAAAATCTGTCCACTTCCTTGGGGTTTATACATCCTTTCTGCATCCTAGTTTCTGTTATTAAGCTCTTGTATGCCAGCAGTGAAATTTGGAATAACATAGCACACTACTTCTACTATTTCAGCACATTAGAATATGGCAGAAATAGAAAGAATAGCAGGGTTTATCTAGTTAGCATATTTCAATTAGAATCAGATAGTAGATGCTTGCTACACCATTTGGGTCCAAAAGCATCTTTATCCACTGATAAGCATTTAAAAGTATCCATGAGTTTTTGCAAACAACATATAAATCACAGATATTTCAAAACACATACATACAGGGTCTTGCTCCAGCCTAGCAACTGACATTGAGATAAATGTGAATGCTAGGGCTAACTTTCTCCAGGATTCTAGACCTCATTGCCACCAATTTAAAACCACTTTTCTTTCTCAGGATGTTGTTTCTCATGCTCTGTTAGCTGATCTGAAAGCATTCTCAATAAAACTGAACAGGAAGGGAAAAGTAAAAGAAAATGTTTGGTTTATTTTTAAAGAAACAGTATCCCAAAATGCAAATGTTGCATCATTGTCCATATGACTTGAATGTTGGTCACGGGTCATATGGATTACTTTTATGAAGTTTTGTTATTTTTGAGAGCTTACCATTCAAATGTTTGTGGTCAGGTTTGATGTTTTTAAAAAAGTTCTCTAATGCTCACTAAGTATGCATTTATTTGATCAAAATCGTCCTGATATGCTGATTTGCTGAAATATTTGTCACTATTATCAATGATGAAAACAGATGTGCTTTCTAATATTTTTGTGGAAACTGTGATGTTCTTTCAGGATCCTTTGATAAATAAAAATTCAAAAGAGTGGCATTTATTTGAAACAAAACCTTTTGTAACATTACAGATGTTTTCTGTACCGCCCACCTTCGCTGTTGGAAAAGAGCAGCTTGGACATTCTGCCAAGCATCTCCTTTTTTTTTTAACAGAAGAAAAATAATACACATTCAACTGACATAACACATTTGAATTTTACATCAAATATTACTCTGATTTCAAAAGGAAAAGAAACCTGTACTAACAGAGCGTGCTCAGCTGTTTGTGGTGAGATCATATGGATGTGCGAGATGAGTTTGAAACAGATTACCTGTGGTGTAGCTACGCATCTTTTAACACCACGGAAATTCATCATAACGCACTTTTTACCACAAAGTACATTTTGACAGTACTGTGAGAGGCCTGCAAAAGAAGTGTCAACCGCAGAGTTACAAAGAAAGGCACATCAACAGGATTTCACCGCTTATTGAAATGTGGTACAAAAGTATCTGTGTTGTCCCTCATAAATCATCACATACAGGAAATATAATCATCTCTATAATCATCCTCTCATTCACAGTTTCAGTGCCTCTTGTTGGCGGTGCACAGTGGTGATACACTTCGGTTCAAGGTGCATGATAGCAGTCACTTGAACTCTTTGTATTGCTGTCAGTTGCAAAGCACTAATTTTGACCTTTCTGTGTCATAACGGAGGATTTGAAGCAAAAGCCTGAACTTCTTCATCCATCCGCCCTGTTAAGTCATAAACAGTCGATAGGTATGTGTGACATAAGACGCTCCTGTAGATGTAAGGTTGGTTATGGGTCTCACCTGTACAGCAGCTAATAGATGAGAGCGATATATTGAAACGACAGCTCTTGTGTTTCGCCGAGTCCTGAGCACAAGATGAAAGGAAAGACTTTAGATGTGTGTTATTCATTTAAACGCACACACTTTTAAAAATAAAAGTTCTTTATTGGCAATCCAAGGAATCTTTCCATTCTGCAAAAGGTTCTTTATAGTGGAAAAAGGTTGTTGAGATTATTAAAATGTTCTTCACACTAAGAAAAAAAATGGTTCTTTTCACTGAAAGTTTTTATTGAAACAAAATCAGTTCTTCTACACTCTTAAAATGAAGGTTCCAAAGGTGGTCTTCACAGCAATGCCACAGAAGAACTTATTTGGTTCCCCAAAGAACCTTTCCTTTAAAAGAACCATAAGTTTCTTCATGTGAAGAACATTTTAAAGATCAGAAGAACTTTATTTCCACTGTAAAGAACCTTCGAGCAAGTTTCCAAGGATCTTAAAGGTGGAACCATCAGTTATGCCAATTATGCGTGTAATTATCAATAAGGCTGATAAAGTGAGGAGCCGCTACGCTCACCTGGAGTTGCTGTGTTAATCGCGGTTACACGGTTCTGCAGTGCAAACTGTTGTCCAGGTATCCCTGAGGATGGTGGCGATGGAGAGACGTGCCAGTGGAGGAGTCAAAGCCCCAGAGCCTCCTTCAGACTAAAAACCTGCTTAGACAACTCTGTGATCTGCAGGAAGACGGTAAGAAAGCGGAAAAAAAACGAATCAAATGCCCATATCTTGAATTTCACATCATTCACAGTGATCTGTGAGAATGGACAGGCCTAAAGTGTTATTTTGATGGAATTTACTGACGATTCTCTGATTGGTGGAGTTTTTTCCAGAATTATGGGTAATGTAGTTTTCTCCACTACTGAACATGATTATGGACTTATGACTTCAACAACTATATAGCATCGATTAAAAACCTTGTAGCTCACACTAGGTCTTCAATATCTTAAGGTCTTAAAATCAATTCTCCTATTGAGAAAATGAATGGGATTTTACTTCCAGAACCCGACTGCTGCACTCTCTCCCTATGGCCTCATGGGATAGACAAGTGTCCATTAGATGTGCACTTCAGAGTCTCACTGGAGATCCAGGTACTTATCGCCACTGTTTTATCAATACTGTGAATTCGACATACACGGATTGTATAGTATGGAAGTAGGTATATTCGGATACAGCCCAACTTTTTTCCCCTCACACCTTGCGGTCTTTCTCCTTGATGAGCCCCTGAGAGTCTTGGATGTCCTGGTGCAGCTGTTGGATGTGGGTGGACTCGCCTGAAGATCCGCCAGCTGCTTTTTTAACTGCCTCCAGCTGGGATTCAGCCACCTGACGCTCTTATTAAATAAAGCCTCCGCTGCACCTGGAAAACCTCAGGGAAGGAGACTTTTTTTTAGATAAAACTTGGCTCGCTTTTTAACATATGTGCAAATAGGTGGAGTGGAAACTGTCATAACATCAAGGACAACACGCACCTCAGTGCAGGTCTTCTGCTGCGTGCTAGATCGCTAACTGGGCCGTCCAGGGTATTGATCTCAGCCTGTAGCAGAGTCTTTGGGCCTCATGGTCTTCTTTGGACACTAGTCCCTGTTCTAAAGCTTTCTGCATCGCAGATCTTAAGTTCGTCTCTTTTCACTCAGAGACTCCTGAGCCGCTCTTGACTCTGGCTACTCTCCTCTAGAGATGCTCTAGCTCTGCCTGAAGTGAGGAAGAATCAAGCTCAGAAACCATGAGTTCAAGGGTGTCCATACCTGCTCCTAGTGGGTCAAGTCCTGCAGAACTTAACTCCAACTTGCCCCAACACACCCTATAGTGGTTGGAGCTAAACTCTGCAGGACAGTGGCCTCCAGGACCAGGAATAGACACCCTTTTCTATGCATACAGAAAAAGCATTTCTGCAGTATTAGCATTTATTCTTTCCAAATGCATGTTTTAATTGAATCAATTCTTACAGATGAGTGCTTTGTGAATCATTTTGAAGAGTCGTTAAAGGATTCATATGCAAATTGGACAATGCTACATTTCAGCATCTTTGTAACTTACCTTGACTTTATCATGTTCTTCCTTGCTAACTGAGTCTTTTGCACAGCCCACAGCTCAGATTCCAGTCTGGCGATCTCAGTTTGAGCTTGCTGACGCAGTGGCGTCTCTGCTTGCAGCTCTTTTCTGTGTTTGCCTAACTGCTGGGTATTGCAGACAGCACCTCCTGGTGTTTCACCAGAGGTACTCCATCTCTCAGCTGTAGTGCATCCTGAGCCCGCTTTCTCTCTCGGCACAAAGGCTGTCCAGAGCTTGTGCTGCCTCTTGCCTTGCAACTTCCAGCTCCTCCTGTATCGCCTCTAAGGTCCGTCCGCTGGCACAGGTGCAGGGAGTGCTCTGATTGGTCAAAATTTGAGTTATATTTAAAGGCAGGAATCAAATGGCTACTTCGGAGAGTCTCAGAGGAACAACAGGTGCACTCACCAGATGCAATGGAAACCTCCGAGCCTCGGAAGGGTCCCCGTCGCCTTCATCTTCACCAATGTGGATGGAGGGCTGAGCCTTTCCAGCTCCAGTAAGGCCTGGTTGAGTGGTAGCCACTTGCTCGCTCTTGAGCTAGCTGGTTAAGCTGAAGACCCAAAGTGACCTGAACCTCCTCAAACTGACCTCGAGGGACACTCTCCTTCAACGCCTGTCAAGTTCTTCCACCGTGCCTGCAACCTGTTCACTCAGCTCCCCTCTCCTCGCTCCTGCGCCTTGGTTTGCTCAGGGCTTTTTCCAGCTCTTCCACCCGCTTTTAAGACTCACAACTGTCTCGTTCTCCTCCTCTCCCTCTTCTCCTTTCTCTCATCCTGCAGAGCTGCCTCAGTTCCAGTCACCCTCTGTTTCAGCTGTTGGATGGTGTCATTGTCACCTTCACTTAAGCCTCCCCATCAGTCTTTTGCTTAGCTCAGCTCCAGCTCCTGCTGGTTCTCCACATTTGCCCTTCCTCAGGGTCCTCGGAGCCCCTTCAGGCTTCGGCTCCTGCTTCCTCCACTGAATAGACCCCAGACGATCTGTTCTTTGAGTTCCTCTAACTCGCCTGGACTTGAGCCAGCTGTTCCTCCAGAGCTTTTTGATCTTTCTCCTCTTTCTCCTCAGATCTAATAAAAGCAACCGTTAGGAGAGCAAAAGTTTAAATTACTTGACAGGATTCATATGTGCATGAGTGACTGATATTAGTTTAGATTAGGTATGTTCCAGTTTCAACTCCAACAACTTCCTTGTCAATAGAGATAAGAATCACCAGAGGCTAATAATATAACAATACTTAAGCCATGAAATTTTATTATTGTGTAATTAATTTTTCAACTGCAGAAAGTCAAGCAGGTCGAACTGACCAACATTGTCATAAAAACTGTCAATTATGTTGCAATGCCCAGTATTGGTATAAAATATTTTTGATTTTATTATTCAGAACTAAAATATTTTCATATATACGATTTATAATAAAATATTGATACTTGGAGTTCATGTACTTGACACACTGTCGCACAAAATAATGTATTGATTTATTTCCCCACCCATACTTGGTAATGGTTATGTTTCCTAATTTTCATTTACATAGGTTTATGTATTTTTTTAGGTAAGTGCCAGTTCCAATATCTACCAACAACATTTTCTATCAATGGTGAAATATTTTTGTTAATTTTGAGGAAAGATTGTGTAAAATAAGGATTTACATTCTTGTCAATTTTGCAATATAGCTGAATTCATGATATCATGCAGCACAATGGACTGTTTTTGAAACAGTCAGTACAAATGGCCATGCCCATTTACATTTACAATAAGGTCAATAACATCCAATGAAGAAACAAGAATATGTAAACACTGACAATAAGAAAACTAAAAAAAAATAATAATAATTCTTCTGGACAAAAATACACCAAATGAATAGATATAGACTACTATACAGTACAGTGTAGCCTATCTGAATCATATCAAGAAAAAAAATTAGTCTGATCTCATTTTAACCACATTCCAGGATTCTCTCAGATGCTTGAGGCTTCAGTTGAAGCCTGGCCTCTTGAGTATTTCTCCTGTAGTTCCTCAAACTCTCTCCTTAAAGATTCATACTGAGCTGTGGGAACAAAATCTGGGCCTGAGCTCTGCATATCCGTGTCATCCTTCTCAAACATTTCCAGCATCTGCAGACCACAACACAATAGAGATAAAAATATTGCAATAACTAAGGTATTTATTGGTTTTCTCTTTTAAAACAGCACATGTAGTTGCCATATGTTGCCCTCAGCCATTATCCTCATAGCATTCTTTGATCTGTTTGTTTTACCCTGGACTTCAATGAAAATACAACCCAGTTTGAGGACCTTGCAAACATGGCTGATTTATGTCAAATGTACAGTTGTAAGTGATAAATTTGCACAAACACTTTCTACTAAGCTCATTTGAACAAGAAAACATGAGTTTGCCACACATGTTCCCCTAACATTTTCCACAAGGACTTTGTAAGTGGAATGTCATATTAGCACTTCACATACATGCCATGCTATTTTTACCAGAATGCAGTACCACACTGATCAGGGCAGGAAGTTTGGCCGATTGCCCTGAAACTTTTGAGTACCTTCAGGGCATGGTGCTGAAGACACATAATAAGTTTACTGATGATACACCAATGCTGTTGTAAAACATAGCATTTTTGTCAAAATTCCAAATGGCTAATGCCCAAAATGGCCAACATGGTAAAATTGGGTATTGTTCTATATCGACTGAATCTTGTGATTTTGGCCAAACTGTTCAGAATTTATAAGCCAAATAGATCCATTTTTCATATCTCCTGACCACTAGGTGGCACTGTGCTGAAACTGTGCAGTTAGCCTCAGATCATGGTTGTCATAACCATAGACTGTATAAAACCTGGACGTAGTGTCCGCGGACGCCACCCGTAGACTCCTGAAGAGCGCTTTTGAAGCTCAGAGTGTGCAGAGCGGCCATCGCCATCTTGGCAGCACGCCACCGCTGACTCTCCGGATAATCAAAATGGGCAAAAGGCAGGAGCTGGTTGCTGAAGCCACGCCTACCTAGCTGCAGCAGTGAGGCAGCAGCAATCCACCTGTCAGTCATGTGGCCACCCCTTAATTATGCAGAACTTTAAGACTTAATATAATTTAAACGGATGAGTTATAAAAAATTCACCCCTCACAGTTGTCATGAAGGGCAAAATTAGCTATATAGACCAAAATCATTTTTTGCACCAGGCTGTAAACATGTTTTTTTCTTCTGTAAAGTTGGGCATTTTAACATGGGGAGTCTATGGACTGACTCCCTTCTGCAGCCAGCCCTCAGCGCCAGTCGATGAATTGCAGTTTTAGTCACTTCCTTATTGGCTTCACAGAGAGAACGGAGGTTGCCACCGGTCATAACACACACCAAGTTTGGTCTGAATACGCTAAAGTGTCATGTCCACTTTGGTGAGCTCTTTGACAAATGGCTCAGTTTTCATGAACTTTTGTTTCTAGCCCTACAGTTCAATAGTTATTAGCACAAACGTGAGTACAAATTTGGACAAGTGGTGGCGCTTAGAGGGTTTGAGTTAGAGACCCAAATTGGGTGTGGTTAATGTTGGGGCTGTCCTCTATCAGTGTGGCAAATTGCATATAGTTTATCATATGGTTCTATGGGCTGCCTTAAATTTCCAGAGCGTAAGAATTAGAAGAACACTAATTGATTCAAAGATGCCTATGCACCTCCAGTGCTTGGCCCCTAATAAATAAGAGATTATATATTTTCTTAAGTTTAATTTTTTATTTTATTCTAATGAAAAGGGTCATTTTAGATTTTTTTACATTGTTGTTGCAATTAAGCTAAAAAATAAGTTAAAAATGAAGGGTTTATTTTCATGTAAAAATTACAGTGATGAGAATGACTACTGAGAATGCAAAAAATACAAAAGGATAAGCATCTATATCTGAGCTACATATACAACATGAAGATGTTCCCATCTTTAAATCTCTAAAGCAGATGCGGGCTTTAAGAAGCAGGTCAGATGCAGTATGTGGTTAGTGCATATTTATCGTGCCCATCTGAATAACCTTTAAGAAGCTGCTGAAAACACATCTAAACACAGACAATGAGGTCAGTATTCTGTATGTGTGTGTGCTTTAGTGCTTTTGTTGCATTCTGCAAATGTGTGTTTAAAGGAGAGAAACTCCACCTGCACTTTGAGAACCAGGTCGGCATTCTGGGAGGTCAGTTCCTCCACTTTTCTGCAAGCTGCTCTACCATGGCAGGATTCTCTTGAGAGGTGCCCTCAGCCGCTAATCAGCATCCAGACCTCGGGACTGCTTAGAAAGTAACTTCTCTGCTCCTGATACATGACATAAACTGAAATGTTCCACTTAATTTGCTCCAGGACTTTTTCTAGCTCTTCCACTCACTTTTGAGCCAGTGTTCTTGGCTCACCTGGGAAGTCCAACATGTCATCTGAGTCCTCCGCTTCAGAGTCACAGGTCACACCGCCACCTGGCTGCTCTCAACTCCTCCAGCTCGGCCAGCAGTCGGTCACGCTCTGCCTCAACCTCACTCAGACGCTCTCTCAGAGAGTTTAGCTGCAGAACATTTTGATATTTAGTGATAACTCGCGATATGACAAAATCACACAAGTTTAAAGGGATAGATCCCCAAAATTGAAATTCTGTCATAATTTAGTTGTTTAATAGTTGTTCCAAACCTGTATTAGTTTCTTTCTTCTGTTAAACACAAAATTAGATATTTGAATAATGCTGTTAACCATTAACTTCCATAGTATATGGAAAAAAAAATAGTATGGAAGTCAATGGCTACAGTCAACTATTTTGTTACCAACATTCAAAAAAATATTTTTGTCTTCAGCAGACAAAAGAAACTCATACAAGTTTTGTTGTGTGGTTTTTCCTGTTACTGATAGGAAAGCGTGCAGCACATATTTACATATTCATCATTTTTTTGGACTCTTGATTTTGACAATCAGCTTTTTCTGAAAGTAAAGTAAATATGACTTCATTTTTGAGAGTTTCAAATCCCATTTTGTTCCCTTTCAGTGGAAATGGCTAGTAAGCTTATTATAGTTAAAGAAGTGCAGTACCTCCTCCAGGGCAGTGGTGGCGCTGCTCTGCTGCTGCTCCAGAACCTTGATTTTCTGCAGCAGGCGACCTCTCTCCAGCCTGAGCTTACGGATCTCTTCAAAGACTTCCTCATCCTCCACCTGACACACAAACACACATTGTAGAAATAGTCACATGGAATACTGCTGAAATTACTTAATGTGTATATTATGATGTACTGTGAATGCTGACTATGGGATATGTTGGCCAAATTACAGTTACAATTCATTATAAGCAAAAAGTTTTTGATATTGGTCGCACTCACAAGGTTCTCAGATGGGGAGGTTGGTTCCTGGGGGCAGGAGAAGGTGGGCGGGCTCTGTGAGTCAGGTGATTGGATGGGGACAGGGGAGGTGGTGTGCTTGAGGCATCTGAGGAAGGGCGCCCTGCAGAATTATTAAGCATAAGCCATGCATATTTAACTAAAACAATGGATGTCATTCAAAACCATGTGTATGATTCTAGGGCCCTATGACTCTGTGATGTTGAAAACATGAAAGGAATCATGGAATTCAGTCTTAAAATGGAATTAAAATATAACATGGAATTTCATGAATTTTGAAATTTCAATGAATAAATCAAAAATCTTTTGAAAAATAACGAATTTGTGGAAAATTAACATTGATACAAGGGAAATAATGCTATTTAAATCTGATGTAAAACTTCATGAATTACATTAGAAAATTTAAATTTGATAAATCAAAACTGTTCAATTTAGCCACAAATTATTTTTAAACTATGGAAAGTTTAATGTTTTTAATTTAATATCAAATTTACAATTACATTAACGAATTAAGAATTCTTAGATTGCAGAACACTTAAAATGGATTTCTTGGAAAAATTAACAGAATTTAGGGAAAAATAAACCACAATTTTGAATAAGGCCCAGAGCCATCATTGTAGTGAATAGTCTTCAAAACGAAATTGCCATACTATATCATTTATAAATGCTTTCGAATTTGACAAACCTTTTCATTATGGGACTTAAGCAGTGTTATTTATTAGAAACATGTAGGTTCGACAGAAAAAGCTTTTTGGTGAGAGAAGAGATGGGATTGGAAAATGACAAATGTGACTCAAATTGGGTTAAGAATTTTATTAATGCTTTCCTTTATAGGTCATGGATTCATGAACCCTGTACCTGAGCAGGAATTTAGGAGAGGGCTTATACCACAGGCGTTATTCCTAGATGGGTGAGGCCAGGAGCCTTTAAAGGATTAATGCAAGTATGAAATATGCAACTTAGGTTATTTGTCCTTACAAGTTTAAACCTTTCTAATTTAAGACCAGAGCATGTTATCATTTATAAGACATTTGGTTCCACAGAAAAATAAACCTCTGCTTGGACAGTGAAAGATGACAGAATTTTCATTGGATCAAGAATTTTTATTAATGCTTTCCTTTTATAGAGGTTTCATGGGATTCATGAATCCCATTGTACCTGAGCAGGAGATTTAGGAGGAGCAGGGGCTTTCCTTTATGGGGTGTGGTTCCCACTAGATGGGGATTGGGAGGAGGAGGAGCCTGCTGGTGTGGGGAGTTTCAGGATGGACAAGTTAGAAAGCAAAGCAGCAGCAAGCAGCAGCAGTGTTAGTTAGATTTGTAACATCGCTTCTGTCTTCAAACTACTATTCAACTTCTTAAGTGAATGCATACTTATGTGATGTTAAAGAGAAAGTGTGCCATTTTTTCCATGTTTAAATACTTTTTTCTTTCATGAAACAACTATATGTAAAGATGTGGTCACATTTCAAAATTCAAACAAAATTTTGCAGCAAATAGCTCCATGTTTATCATTAATAAGTGTAGCGACACATAAAGGACCACTCACACAGAAATCACTCTCAAACCAAAGCTTTCTCTTGGTCAAAACAACAAATTTTAGAACTTTGAAAATTATTTGCTCCTTTGTCAAAATTCACAATTGCATGGAATTACTATTAAAATGACTACTTATTTAGCGTCAAATTATTTTTGTAATCCCACATGTTGCCACTAGGGTCAAACATCACACACTTCACCTTTAAATCAAGCTGTCTGGATACCGAGTTAAGCTACTCTCAGATGAGTAATAAAATCATTATATTTGTGAAACATTGGTATTTTATAGCAGCATAATCCATCCCTGACCATCCTTGAGGATTTTCTGTGGTTTAGTTATTTGTATGCATGTGATAAAGTGTTGGGAGAGGCCGTTTCTTTTGACAATTACCTCCTCACTCGAACCCTCAGCGGCTGGGAATGCATGGGACAGAAATAAGAAACAGACAGCAGTGCGGTGAGACTCACACACACACCATCACTCCAAACAAACTCTGCAAAGCCACGCTCAAACACATAACTATATATAATCTTCCCGTCCACCACAGGCTCACTGTTGCATTAAAAAAGAGGCAACATGAAAGCAGACAGGCAGCACATTTATCACTCTGTCAGGTGGTATGATCACAGGGGCCCTTTATTAACACTGCGATCCATTTCCAACTCAGAGCACATATGTTTCCAATCGGCCTTTGTAACTCGAAGTTAGCAAACTTCTCTGTGTACTCAACGTAACATCTGCTTTTTAGTCTCTCCTCTCAGATTATGAGCTGTATCCAAATGAAAATTGGGGCCAAACATCAGAGAACCACTAGGCACCAGATGGTCCCTCTCTCCGAAGGAGTTAAAGGTGAGGACGAGATGTGTGTGTGGTTACCTGTGGAACGCTCTACGTCTGCAGAAGCTGGGTAATGTTGTGGTTGCCGGCGTGATGCTGTAGTGGGAGGAGTTATGCCCCAGAGCATCGGTAGGTGTGGGTTAGCTCCGCCTTTCAATAACAGCTCTACAGTCTCCATGCTGTCACTCTCACAGGCCAACATCAATGCTGACCTGCCTCGAAAACCCAGATGTCCAATATAGAAATCCCCAAAGTATATATTATGTATTTTTTTCTGTTGAATATAACACATCAATTTCTAAGTTTAAACTGAAGGACTAGAAACAAAAACAAAACAAAACAAACAAAAAAAACATTTTCATTATATATATATATATATATATATATATATATATATATATATATATATATATATATATATATATATATATATATATAAATAATATATTATATATCAGAATAATTGTAAAAACTACTTTTGTTACTTGAAATAAAATAAACTTTAACTGAAATAACAAATACAATATAGAAAACTTATTTTATTTCAGCTAGTTGCTGAGGCAACATTTCTCATTTTATTTAAAGTTGATGTGGTAAACCTAATGAAAATGAAAAAAATAAAAAATAAAACTTCTATCAGAATAGAATATATACAAATAAAAACAAAAAGTTCTAAATGTTAATAAAGCTATAATAGCATCTCAATACTAAAATAACAGATATACACACACACACACACACATGATATATATATTTTGGTATTTTCTTTTGGTGAAATATGTATGGGAAGAATTCTGAAGGTACAACAATAAAATTAAAATGAACATCTGATGGCTTTCCACAATTAAGCAAAAGTAATGCTTTTAATATTTTGGCCTAGCTTTTATTTTTATATTGTCATTTATAATTAATTTTATAGTTTTTTCCCTCCTAAATATTTCTATTTACATTTAAGTGATTTTAGTTTTAGTCATTTCAGCTTATTTTATTTCAGTTCTAATTTTCATTAAAGTTTTTTTAATTATTTTTATTTCATCTAATATGTATATCTTATTATGCTTTATTTCAATTCATGAAAATGCTTTTTAATAGTTTTAGTTCTCAATAACAACACTTGATTTAAACCATGCAGTAATTTCCAATTTGGTAAAATAATAATAATAAAATAAAACTAAATCTGAAATGTTTTGTGGACTTATTATGTATACAAGCTGTTTAAAGCATATCCAACCTGCCCTGGCTGTCCTGTATATTAGGATTGGCTCCTCGCTCCAAAAGGAAAGCACAAAGTTCGACTCTGCTCATCTGGGCACCCAGAATCAATGGAGTTGACCCATCCTACAGAATACAATAAGTTAAACCTTTTAAAACTACATTTTTTTGACTCACTGTACTCAATATTTGGCAGATACTTCATAGTGTCCCTATTGATACATGCATACTAATAAAACTCTATCCTGAATGTCAATCTTTTTACTCTGTGCTGTGTTCAGTTGAACTTACTCCATCTTGAACATCAAGGTTGGCTTTGAAGTCCCACAGAATCTCAGTGCAGGACAAACTGCCACTTACAGCTGAACAAAGACAAAGACAGAATAACATCTGAACCAACAACAGCTTTGTGTTAACGCCCAAATGCAATGTTCAAACGTTTTATTACCAGCATGGTGTAAGGACGCCTCCCAAAACTGTCTGTGGCATCAACAGGCATGCTCTCCACAGAATGAACATTATAACTATACTACTTCAGCATCAAATCAGCATTGGCTCTTTCTAGGAGTCTGACACTTGACTCCTACCTGAAGAAGCCTCTTTAGACATCTGACTGTCCATTCTTAGCAGCAAGATGGAGAGCATTAAACCCTACAGAGAGAAATGAATGAATCTCTTCGAGACCTACAGTATAAGAACATCCGTACTAGTACACTAAACCTTACCAGTGCCGCTCTGTTACATTGATGTCCACCCCATGAGAGAGGATGACCTCCAGACAGTCCAACCTGTCCTCGAGACGCACAAAGATGGAACCTGTGAATTCAGCAATTTCTTTCATTGTCTCATGTGCTATTTTTTTTTATCAAGTAATTAAATATATTTACAATATTTTTAGCAAGACTATGTCATAAGTTGAAATCAGAGGTCCACTCACGCTGATTTGCCCTCCGAGTCCAGTTTGGATGGGCAGAGCCTTTCTTCACCAGCAGTGTGGCAACTTTTCTGGATCGCTCTGTTCTACAGCCTGCAACAACCTGTCATCTGTCTTACTCCAGTCCTGACTCTAAAACACAGAGAAACAAACACACAAAACACATTATATTAACACAACGCGTTTTTTTTCAATATTACTTTCCATCTTTGACCAAAATCTACTGCATAACTTATAATCGTGGAAATTCTTCAGATAAATAAAATAATTTTCTTTATCAGTGTTTTTAATGTTTTAAAACAATATAAATTAACTTGATTAGATATTAATTAAGATTAATTTTTAAAAAAACGAAAACAAACAAACTGTGAATAGCACATTTCTGAAATGGCATGTTGTTGTCTCATTACCACTAGATGTCAGTGTAAGTCTAAGAGCAATGTCACATCATCCAAAACAACTAAATATTTACAGATACAGATACAGCAGCACCAAATTAAGAATTTGGTCCCACTACTAATTATTTTGTAACCACATTCCCTTATTTTAGTCAAATTTGATGGTGTTGTACAAATTTGTTCCCTTTTTTAGGTACATCGCAACCATGTTTTACTAACTAGTTCCCTCCTTTAATTAAATCGTGAACATGTTGTATTAACTTGTACTTTGTTTTCATTAAATCACAATCACATTGTACAAATTTGTTCTCTTGTTTTAGTTAAATCATGACTTAGGTTTTACTAACTCATTCATTCAAGTTGAATTGTGAACATGTTAAACACAAATTAGTTCCCTCATTTACTTAAATTGTGACCACATCAAATCGTGACCATGCTTGTACAAATTCCTTCCTTTTCATGTTTTACTAACTCGTTCATTCCTTTAAGTTAAATCGGAGACATTTTTCAAATTCATTTTCTCGCTTTAGTTACATTGACTCACATTAAATCGCTGACCATGTTGTACTAATTTGTTCCCATATTTTAATTAAATTCTACACATTGTACAAATTCATTCCCTCATTTTAGTTAAATTGTGAACATGTTGTACTAACTTGTACTTAGTTTTAGTTAAATCGAGACCACATTGTACAAATTAATTCCCTTGTTTTAGTTAAATAGCGACCATGTTTTACTAACACATTTATTTGTTTAAGTTAACTTGTGAGCACATTTACAAATGAATTTTCTCTTTAGTTACCCTGCAACTACAATAAATCGCTGACGTGTTGTACTAATTTGGTCCTTTATTTTAGTTCAGTTGTGACCACATTGTACAAAAATTGTTTGCTCATTTTAGTTAAATCACTGACGCATTAAATGCGTGACCATGTTGTCACAAATTTGTTCCTTTGTTTTAGTGAAATCATGACCATTTTTTACTAACTGTTCATGTTTAAGTTAAATTGTGACCACATTTTACAAATTGTCCCACGCTTTAGTTAAATCGGACCACACTGAAAAACATTTATCTTGTTTTAGTTAAATCATGACTGTTTTGTAGTTATTCATTCCCTTGTTTTAATCTGATTATGGAACTTATTATTATAACATAGCCACAATTTACCTAAAACAAACAAATTAATACATTTTTTTTTCTTTTATTTTGCACAACTTAGGTAATTTTACTTGTGTTTTCTTGCTACATTCTGCTACATTTATCTCGGTTTAAGTTTTTTTTTTTTTTTTTATTTTACTAAAAAACATTAACATCTCCATGTGTTCTGTATACCCTCACTAGGAGGGCTGTACATACCGTAATCATGCCGTAACACATGCAGAAGCTTTTCATTGGGCTAAAGATGACATGAGGATCCATAGAGCTCAGAGGGACGTCCTGAAACCTCTGCTTCTTTCCACGACCCATCCACACTGTGTGCTCTCAACAAGGACAATAAATACTCGCAAAAGTTCAAATGAACTGAACCTGAACACCACCCTCCTCACGCTACCAAAGCCCTCATAAACAGCCAAGGTTATGACTTTGTATCTAATCTGTCTGTAAGGACGAAGGCCTAAACGCTTACTAAATACGTGAACTCTGATTATATATCCGATTGCTGAAATCTGTCCTATAAATGCAGCTTTCTCATGTGCAACTCTTGCTATGCCATCCTGTTCTGCTATCTGCAGAGATATATGACACACACTGCAGTCACTGCCTGGCACACACACACCTCCCTGCCCGTTGTCCTTCTTTTTATTCTATCCCAGTTCTGTCTCACTTCTCTATATATTTTACCGTCCACACTGTTCCCTACGCTCGCTAATCGCTCTCTGATCCCAAAGCTACTGTATTAGCATCAGGGGTGAGAACTCAGCAAACACAACAGCAAAATACACAGTCAGCAATCAGACTAAATGGAGGTATAAAAATACACACAGTTTTGGTTCTGCAACCCCTCCCAGTGTCTAGTAGTGCACAGTAGTGTATCACTTTTATGCTAAGTCAGTCTGTTTGAATCACTTCCTGTGATGCCTGACAGATGCTGTAGAATAACAATATTGTGGTTTTAGTCAATGTCTGTTAGCTTTGAGGTAATTTATATGCTTATGCACTCCTAAAAGTTGACAAACTAGCTTTTAGCAAATATTGGCATTTTGATACAGTTTTCTTGTTATAAATTTTGATGACTCATCTTTTTTCACATTAAGGCTTAGCAATATTTTTTGTCTGATGAAATACTCTTTTGAACTTCAACTTTTAGAGGAGAACTGGGCCGGTTGGTTAAAATATTTTACTTCTGTAATGTGACATGTTTCGAAGTAAACATTCAGCAATAAACAAATGTAGGCGGATTTGATTCTTAACCTAATGCAGGTTTGACTGGATCATAACAACCTGTTCCAGTTTTTGCAATAAGTAAAAAATAAATAAATAAATCAGTATTATATTGCTTATTAACACTAAAAATATTAACATGTTTTTGTCAATGCTAAAATTAAAATGCTGAAATTAATAAAATATAAATATAAGATAGAGAACTTTAACTTTAAAGAAATTAAATGAAAGTTTTAAGGAAATAATGAAAATGACAATATCACATTTTAAAAGCACATACTAAAAATAAAAATATAAGAATATTTGTTTATAAATATTGAATATTTATAAAAATAATGTAACTCAAAAATATTAATAAATAGTATATATATATATATATTTAGTTGTGTGTTGATGGTTAATGTACATTTAAAATTACACTGTCTCTTATCATTACTGCTGACTTGCAAAAACAATTAATAATTTATATTTATTTTAAAGTATTTATATTTATTATGATTTATATGTATTATTTTAGATGCTTATTTATGTTATTTATGTATTACTTATTATATTACAATGAATTTTTTATAATTATGTATTTCTTTGTATAATACATACACATGCTATATTGTATCATTATGAAACATCTATTTTTATATGTTTATATTTGTATTTAAATATTATTCTTTGCATATAATAATTTATATATTATATATATACATTTATTATATATTTATTAAATCAATACCATATATATATATTATGATAAACTAAATATAAAAATATTACATCATATATATGCATATATATATTATATATATATGATTATTATATATATATATATATATTATATATATATATAAATGTCCTTATCAAAATGCAAAGGAATATAAAATAACATATAAATAAGCTTTATTTTGTTTTTCCCCACCCATTCAGTCAAATAAAACTTTTCTAACACACATACAGTATATCTTTCTTTGACTTTCTGACCTCACCAACAGCAGACATGTATGTGGACATCTACCCCAGACATGAGGTTTGGTAAGAATAATAACAGAGAAAACATCCAGCTCCCTTTCTCTCCTCTACAGTGCCTCATCTATCTGTCACAACCTCAGAACACTAGGATCGCCTTCACACAGTGGGCTCAGATCCAATAATATAATGTGTTATGAATATTAGTGAAGATGAAGGGCCATAAAAGCATCTAACAATGAAGAGCACAGAATACATCATATACTGAGTCTGAGTGAATGAATGTGTTTCAATAATTGAACACTAGTAGAGGTCTCTGGTTACAGGTGCCTTCTGCTAAAACACGGTAGTCACCAAAATACTCAAGATATCTAACAACCTGGATACTATACATATATATAACAGTTTTGGAAACATAATGGCTCATATTAATAGTTAAACATAGTTTAGTAAGAAGACTAGCACACTTAGCTACGTGCAGGTTCTTACCTCTGACTCTTGAACTTTGCTTTCAATGTTTTCATCTTGTTTTAAAGTATGAGCTGTAATGAATACAACACATTTTTGTGCATTAGGAAATTAAAATGTATACTGTTTTACAAACACATGCCTCATGAAAGTCTTATAAAATGTGAATAAATACAGAAGTTTCTGTGATTAATGTGTTCAATAAGTCTGAATCAAATCGAAAGCAACTTTGCCGTTGTTTATTTTGTATAATTATTTATTTTAATAATAATCATTCTTGCTCTACCCACATGTTTGATGCAGACTCAACACCAGGAGTCATAGAAATACACAAGCTTTATACAGAACACATTAAATAAAACAAGAGCAATGCAAAAGACTTACATTCAGTGTTTGGTGGTATTCTTTGCTTTCCTCAGGTCTGCTGTGTGGATGTCCTGTGGTGGGATGCCCTGACGTCATTTGCAGACTACACGCCTGTTGGACTTGGCTGACTGGGCACAAAATCCGACCAATCAGCGGCGAGGGCGGGCAGTAGAGTCTTGATTGACAGATCCGCGCACCGCATGTTTCAAACTTCAGGAGTCATGTGCGCTTCATCGAGACGCGCCTTTTTTCTGATATGAAACAGTGTTAAATAATACAATAAGAGGCTGACTTTAATCTAAATTATTTAAGATATAAAAATGCTAAAAATAAATATAAGCCAATCAGATAAAAGTTTAAAAGCCCAACAGCCAATCAGTGCGTCTGTAGAGCGCGCGTATCACCTGACGTGCCTCAAATATTGCTTTGCATTGAAAGGAAATACACATTTGGAGCATTTTCTTTAGCTAGTGAGTGTTATGCTATGTTTTAATTCACTTATTCATCCTTAAGTGTGTTATCGATTATATAGTTAATTTAAAAGTGCATATAAACCACTGTTATTATAGTTAGTACTGTAAGATATATTGTTAAAATATACATCTTAAAATTAGTGAGGAGAGTGTGCACGTGGACATTATTGGCACATATGTAGCGAGTGAGATGTGGCAATACATATGAGTGACCACTGGGGCGATGAATACTAAGCGCATGTTCAGACATGGCTCTTCAAACGTTCTTACAGTAGTATTCAATAGGACATATAAAATCCAGTGTATGTATGCAATATATTAGAATGTCAAATATACTACATTATGTATTTTACATATACAATAATGTGAAACAACGTGAATTATACAACAACGTATATAAAATTCCAAAAATAAATAGAATAATAATAAAAATAAAACTGTTAAAAGGGCTGAGAATATTTACTTTTCATAAATCAGAAATTTGGATTAGCCTCAGATTTAAAAAAAAAAAGCATTTGCCCTGCAAAGCATTAATAGCCTATAAAAATATTATATTGTCTAAATCTATACCATGAATGTATAGAAATGATTTGAGAGTCACTTACTGGTACAAAATGCACATTTAAATGTAAAATGTTCAAATCATATATTAACCTTTTCCTATTCCCTTCTGTCTCTCTTTAGAAAGAGCAATTTCCCTCTCTGTACTGGCGTTTTCTTTGTCCCAGGAGGCCCTTCCTCTCTCTAACATGTCCCCATTTGAAAGGGGCAATTTAGAAAAGTGAGGGAAGATGTGTGTCGCACGCTGGCTGGGATGGAGGGCTATGACCTCATCCTTCCCTCCATGTGGGAGAAAGACAGAGTGAGATCATGGCTGTCGATAAAACAGCTTCTTTATACAGTGAGGTTTTCAGGGTCACGCTTTAATGGCATGGGAAATATATATATATATATATATATATATATATATATATATATTTTATATATATATATATATATATATCTGACAATGTCATCTGCTTCTTCTTTGTTTGAATTCAATTAGCATCTGAAGCACATTAAGACATCTGTGTGAGAGGACGCAACCACGAGGCTAGCACAGATGTGTGCTTTGTTATTTGTTGTGTGTTGTAAACGATTAGCCCTGGGCCCTCAGTTTTATGACTTTCTACAGTACCTCCGTCGTTCAGTCTCCAGATGTGAGCTGAGGAGGATTCTGGTGTGCAAAACATCTACACACCTTCACATTCACACCGGAACACTTTGGTGAGTCTGTCAGATTCATGTGAGACTGTTAAAAGCAGATCACAGGTGTGACAACTGTTTGAGGAGCTTGCTTTTCCCTTCATTAATCACTATTCTCATTTACCAGCTCTTTCTATCTATCTCTCATTCTATCTATCTATCTTCCGTCTGTCTTCGTCTGTCTGTCTATCTATTCGTTCTCTCTGTCTGTTTCTGTCTGCTCATTATCTATCTGTCTGTCTTCGTCTGTCTCTCATTTCTATCTTGCTTGTTCTGTTCTGTTCTGTCTATTCATTTCATTCATTCTGTCTGTTCTTGTCTGTCTTGTCTATCTTTTCTCTATCTATTCTTCATTCATTTCATTATTTGTATTCTATTCTATTTCTATCTATTCTATTCTATTCTGTCTGTTTATTTATTCTCATTTCTATTTCGTTCTGTTCTCTGTTCTGTCTTCTGTTGTCTTTTTTTGCTTGTTTGTTTTTTCTGTTTGTTTGTTGTTTGTTTATTTATTTGTATTTATTTGTTGTTTGTCATTCTATTTTTATTTATTTCATTTCTTTCTTTTTCGTTATTATTTTCATTTGTTTGTTTTAATTATTTTATTTTCATTTTGTTTGTTGTTGTTTCCATTATCTTCTTCTTTCATTTTCATCTATCTATTCTGTCTTGTCTGTTTCGTTCTGTTTATCTATTTATTTCTGTTCTGTTTGTCCTATTGATTCTTTTTTGTTCTCTATTTTATTTGATTTTTTAACTCTTATCTTTATTGTTTGTTTCTTTGTTCTGTTTCATCTGTTCATTTCATTCATTATTTCTGTTGCCTGTCTGTTGTTCGTTATTGTATTTGTGTTGTCTGTTGTTATTGTTTTATTATATTTTATTTGTATTCTATTTATTTTATTTATTTATTGTTGTTTGTTTATCTGTTTCATTTAATTATTCTATTCATATTCTATTTGCTATTTCATCTGTTGTCTTGTTTGTTTGTTATTTGTTTCATTTCTTGTTTGTATTGTTATATTATTTATGTATTTATTTATCTTTATTTATTTTCCATTTATGTCTCATTTTACTATTCAATTTATTTTGTTATGTTATCGTTACTGTTATTCATCGTATTGTTTGTCTGTCTTGTTCGTTCTGTTGATCTGTTTGTATTTACTTTTATTTGTTTGTTACTTTTTGTTCTGTTTTTCTTCTCATTTATCTTTTGGCTTTATTTATTTATTTTATCTTTCTTCTGTTTGTTTCTGTCTATTTTATTTCATTTTTCTATGTTGTTCTAGTTTTCGTTGTCTATTTATATTTGTCTGTTTCTTCTTTTCGTTCTGTCTTGTTTTATATTATTTCTTCTTTGTTTATTTCATTTCAATCATTATCCATTTATTCATATTTATTTATTTATCTATTTCTGTTCATTCTATTCTGTTCTGTTCTGTTTCGTTTAATCTATTTATTTTGTTGTCTTCGTTATGTCTGTCATTTATTTTGTTGTCTTCTTCTGTTTTGCTTCTGCGTTCATTTCATTCCTTTGTTTATTTTTCATTGAATTTATTTACTATTATTTAATTCTTATTCTATTTATGTTCTGCTCTGTTCTGCTATCTATTACTATCTCGTTCTGTCTGTCTGTCTTAACTATCTGATCATCTTTATCTATCTATCTGTCTAGTCTGTCTGTCTGTCTATCCATCCATTATCTTTCCTCTCACTGATTGGGATAAAATGTTAACATTTTATTGTCTGCATTTTACATTTGTTGATTATAGTGTTTGAAGGGGAAAATGTGGATTAAAAGCACTCTTAAAGTTCTGTTTATTTAAAGTTTGCTTTTTAGCTATTAATTGATCCAACAAATAGATTAATAGATGTCAATAAGTGCAGCATTACGTGCAGTTCGGGGCTAGTTGTCACACTGGGAGTTGCTATAAGGACTTTATTTCAGTAAAAATGGGTTTTAAGTAAGAAGACCAGTTAAATTATGCTATAAGCTCTATAAGAGTCTGTTTAATGGCTACTTTCACGACTTACCCATTAGAGTTTCAAAATAAACCAACTATAGCCTATTCACTGGAGTTAACGTTTTAATTTAATGCTGTTAACAGTAATGAATCTTAAACTGTGCCAACATAATACACCTACAGTAAGCATGGTTTCTAGATCTGTGCCATACAGCTTCTCATAATGATCGGCTAAAGAGAAAAATACAGCACCGCTGGATGTGAAGACCTCCCCTTTAAACCTAACATCTCTCTCGCTCGGTCTCTCTCCCTCTCACTCACTTCCAGCCAGAACGCGTTCCACTGAGCTTCACTGTTCTTCTCTCTCTGTTCTCTCCAGCAGCGAGCGCGTTCTTCATCACATTACTGGCGCCTGCGCGTTGTCCCGTGCAACATTCTAACATTCGAGAGAACCGCGTCTGAGTTCCACTGATGATTTAACGCTGAAACCAAAAACGTGAGTATCACAACTTGTCCTCATCAGCAGCTTTAATTTGGTCTCAAATCATCAGCCGTGATATTTTAGATGAAGTGTCAGCTTTGTGAAATATTAAACGTTGACTGAAAGTGACGTCCATCGCAGACTCGCGTTCACGTTTAGTTTACAAGAGAAGTTCCCAACTGTTATCTCACGGAGTTGTCCATTTTCATTTGTTCTTAACCGAAATGTAATGTTAATGTTCAGGTTTTCGGAAATAATGTATTCTTAATGGTTTATTGTGCGATCAGAAGCACGTGCGAATCTCTAGTTTGTTTGTTTCGTTCTTAAAACAGCTTGTTGCAGCTGCTCCTCCTCTTGAAGCAGTTTTACTATCTACCAAAGTAAAAAGCTCATCTATCTATCTAGCAGTATCTATCTATCTAATCATTTTCTGACAAGTCTGTGGTAGGACATATTAAGTAGAAGACTGTTCATACATTTATATTCAAAAAATGCTTCTAAGATTTAATAATGTTTATATTATTTTCTTTCCATCAGATGTATTTTTCTTATTCCTGAATGTTTATTTCTGCTGTTGCAGAGGTGTTGAGAACATCAAGGTCTTTGCTGTCCATGGACCACCTGTAAATCCAGGTCTGTATATCTAGGGATCGACCTTGTTTGAGGACCACAGTTAACTGAAACATGAACTCAGTGCATTATTCCCAAGGTGTTTTGCTTAGTTTGTGGATAAACATATAATCTCATCCACATTCTAGATCCCTGACCTCATTATAGGTCACCATTAGACTCTTTAAGGACCACTGCAGTCTTTGTGGCCTTCACTGTTGGACATTCACGCAACAGAATAGAATGGCAAAGTGGTTAAAGGACTATTTAAGTTTCGGAGCAACGAAGTTCCCCAGAGCCAAAACCAGACTACAGAGAGAGTGAGATATTGAAGGCGATCGTGCACAGAAGAACCTTGACTTTGAAGACCCTTATGAAGACTTTGAGAACAGAGCTAGAAATGACAACGAGTCAACTGAAATGTCCCACATGGGCTTCGCTCTCCTCTGAAATCTTCGAGTCTGGATATCAAGGTTGTGTCGCCAAAACATCGCTCTCATAAAGGTGGACTCAAGAGACCTGGGACGAGCAAGATTCTCCTAAGCTCCGTGTCTTTGGAGGAACCTACAGATCCGTGAGTTATTTGAACAGTGGTTCTCAAGCCTGTCCTGAGGACCCAGCCTCGCTTTTGTGTGTCTCACTTATCTAGCACACCTAATTCAACTCATCAGCTCGTTAGTAGAGACTGCAAGACATTAATTGGTGTCTGATAAGAGAGACATAGAAAATTGCAGGGCTAGGGTCCTCCAGGACAGGTTTGAGAACCCTGATTTACAATACTTTTAGTATATAGCCAATATTTGTCTATCTTGATAGTATCTGCATTGGACAGTAACATAAGTCTGCCAGTAACAAATAACATAAAAAGTAAGTTGTAAAATTTCCTGTGTTCAAATCATTTTGAGTGAATTTTGCATAAATATTGTGTGAAACGTTAATTTAAAGTTGACTCTCTTCTTGATGTTAAACCAACCAACCAGTCCATCACAACAATGTGCTCAACCAATGGTGTGATTTTGGAAGCGGGCTATGTATTTGACCAACCAATGGTAAATGGGGAGTGTTTTTTGAGAACATTTGGCCATGTCGTGACTAAACATGTATTATTTTATATATATATATATATATATATATATATATATATATATATATATATATATATATATATATATGTAATTGTGTATGTTGTATGTAGTTGCCAACATTTGAAGTGGGTCAAAAAGTTGAAAGCTTTTAGGTTTTAGGACAACTTTGATGAAAGGTTTTGATCCACTTCAAATGTTGTCTAGTGTATGTTAAAACAATTTGATATGTTATTTGCTGTATTTTTCTGGAAACTATTATTTTAGAAATTTATATAATTTCTTTTGGAAAAAAGAAGAGCAAAAGAGACAGAGACACAAAGAGAGAACGAGAGATTGTCTGAATTAGGCTAACTTACCTCTTTGCATCTCTAAACAGTGTGTCTCCTCAGCTAGTGAGAAATGTCAGTGTAGCCTTTAAGTTACTACACTGTATAGGCTGACTGATAAAATCGTCAGGGCAGCCCTGACAACACCTTTTGTGCAAACTGCGTGACCGTTATTACTGTTAACTATGCAAAGTGATCTGGAACTGTAATGCGGTCAGGAGAGCTACCTGGAACTCACGTTCACCGTCGTTTCCCAGAAAATAATTGCACACCTCAGAGCGTTGTCAGCCAATCAGATTCAAGCATTCAACGGCCCCGAGTATAAAAAAAAAATATATATATATAATATATACACACACACACGCGTTATAATATATATGATAGTGTTTTCTTGCAAAATAATCTTTGTTATAGTTACAACTTTGAATGTATACACACCACTTACTGTGTTTTAAACTGCTAAGTAGTTATAGATCTGAGGAGTTTTGGTGATACCTGAAGCCATCAGGTGATGAAATACATAAAACAAACTGTCAAACAAGTGATTTGTGGTGTGAAGCAATCTTTCATGTAAACCCTCTGTTAACCCTGCATTAGATTTCCTGTCTCGGAGCACGTGGGTGTCAAAACCCTTGATCCACCACAGCTGAAGCTCTTGAATAATACATGGAGTTTAGTTAGCTGGTGGGGTTGGAGGCGGTCCCATAGAGAATACTCACAAGAGCCAGGAAGGTTGGTCCTGTGATCAGACATTGAGTAGAGACTTAATACTGGCAGACAGCGGAGGAATCCGCACACACATGGCCACAGACAGATAGCAGCCTTCAGTGGAGTCTCATTGATTGTAATCAGTACCAGTGATGAGCGAGCTGATTGGTTGGAGCTTGAAGAACGGCCGTGCAATGCCGCCATCGATTTAAATCCCAATTTAGTGGTGACCCTCTAAGTGCATTGTCTTGCGAGCACCGTATGCATCATTCCCTGTTAACCTTCATTAATTTCCTCCGTAATCCTAATTAAGTTTTTATAGGCTTCCTAATGAACATTTCAGATTTATTGTCCTCGTATTCTTGTTAAAGATCAGCCAGACAATTGGGCGATTTGCCTGGTGGGAAATTGGGAGATTGTTACGAGCTGTGGTTTGCAGGCTGAATGGTGCGCATGGAGCCGTTGGCTAAAGGCCTTGTTTGAGAGACCATATGGCGTCTTTGTAATTGTCCCAGTGCCAACTGATTGAGGCGTCCTCCGGGTCTGATATGGGAGACAAACACACCTCCTAACACACTCATCAACACTTCCCCACTGCCTCCTGCTTCACGGGAAAAGGTAGCACATCTTTGCAAGTGTGCTGGTTTTCAATGTCTTGTGCTGTATGAGGTGCTATTGCTGAATGTACCGCTTTGAAAGAATGTGAAGACACAAGGGCTGCAGGAGTTTGTTTAATTTGTATTTTTTAAGGTCCAGGTATGCTATGCTTGCTTGTAGGGCTGCACAATATGGTCCTAAATTTTGTGAAATATAAAATATTTTCTATAAAACATTAATGCCCTCCAGTGACAAATAGCTTTGGTTTTATATTTAATTTAATTTGATTATATTAATGTTATAAGTTGAGATTTACAATAAATATTTTAACTGCTACTATGTAAAAGAAATACTGCTGTAAAAAAAAAAGTACCCTATTTGTTTAAAGTGTTTGAAAACCAAATGTTATTGCACTTTTGTTTATATAGCAGTACTTTTAAATGAAAAGTCGCAGATACAATACTTTATTTTACTGCATAACAATGCGATTAATCTCAAAAAAATCATCGATTAATCGTGATAAAAAAAATTAACCATTGCCCAGCACTAATTATATTATATTATTAAAATGTTAAGTAGTCATACATTGGAGGAGTTAAGAAAAGGGCTTAAGAAATTGAGTTAAGGAAAATAATATAATTATTTTATTTTACAATACAAGTCAAAACTTTCTTTTTTAAATAAGCTCTTAAAGCTTCTCTTTTCCTCTCTTTTGACAACAGCTGGTTTATAAGCATTTCTCATTATAAGTTAAAGATGGTGTTGTGTTCCCAAATTAATGTTATAAGTGATGCAAACTCACAGAGATGGAGTTTGAACTGCGCTGCTCTGAGACACTTAAAACATTGGATCATGAGCTGCTCATGTGTAAATGAACACGTTGCTATGCCTTACTGTGAAACACAGTACAAGTGGGGTTGGTTTTGCCTCATAATTATATAAAATTATTTCCCTTCATTCATATGAGATAATCTTCAATTTGTCCCTTCTTCTGGTTGAAGATCATCACATGATTTTGTTCTTGTTTCAGGTGGTTCCTTCAGCTCCAGTCATGGGAGATACCGACTACTCCGACCCATTCGATGCTCGTTTGGACCCACGTCCCGAAACCGCTCAAGGCCCGATCACTCCTGAGAACAACAGCTACATGGAGCCCTACGAGGCCCAGAAAGTGATAACCGGTAAGTCAGACTTTGTCCTGTTTCTTTGGTGCGTGTTCCCATAGCCCAGGGAGTCTGGTTTGCCCTTTGAGTCGTATGGAGAGAATGAAGTATGAGCGTGTCTTTCTCAGTGACTCACTGCTGAGTCTCACAGATTACAGTTTTATATTCATGTAATCTGTTCCATTGTTTTATTCTTACAAATTGTTGAACTTTGCCCTTCTCACTTGCTGATTTGAGAGATTTAAGGGAATACTGTTCCAAAAGGTAGCCACAAATCTTAAGGCAGTATAGCATCGTTTGCAGTTGAAGCGGGCCCACAATGCATTAGTGGTACCAGCAGAGTCCAGAGAAATGCGATTATAACTAACTCCTGTAGAGTTGTTTAGTCATGACATCAGGTTGCTGGCCAGGAATGCTAATTTGCTATGGGTTCCCTCAGGAATTTCCTATGGGTTTTAGAATAGTGATTTTTGATTTATGAGGAAAAAGGGGTCTGTAGTTAGCATTAGCTCAGAGACTTTCACATTTGGTTTTGTTCCACAGTGTGAATGACACAGTCATACTTCAATTTACCTTATTTCCCGTATATTTTACATTCAGATTACCTTTGTTTTCATCTAACGCTCACTTAAAATTAAACTTTAAAACACTAATAATTTAATAGCACTGTTAACTGAAAATGAATATTAAATTTTCATACTGTAAATTATATTGTTGTGATAACTTGCATTAAGTAAATGTGTTCTAAATTGACATGTTTGTAATTGCAATGCCGATTAAAAGCCTATTTGAAATTAACCACTAACTACAAATTGCTAGCCAAAATATTCCTCTAAATAAATAAATAATACTAACTAACTGTAAATTTCAGCTTCCATTTTAACTAAAAAAAAAATAGCTTGAACTTGTGGTCTTGAATCAGCAGATAATGTGAAATAGGAAAGCATTGGTATTAAAATTCTGGCCAATAAATATAAACCGATATTTATTTAACCGATAACTGACAATATTTAAATTATATTCCAATTGAATAGAATAAATTAAATTGTCTGAATGTATTAAAATGCCCCTATTATAGATTTTTGAAAATGACCTTTCATGCAGTGTGTAACAGCTCTAAGTGAATAAAAAAAAAAAAACTCCAGCAAAGTTTTAAATCTGAAAGTGCACCGTGTATAAAGTTATTGTCTCTCAAAAGAAAGAGTCGACTCTGAATCATTGAAATGAGTCATTTTTAAAATGAATCCCAAGCCGTTTCAGCATATTGCCCACCCACTTGTTGGTCTTTTGAGTTGGTCTGAATGAAAATGCAATTCATTCTTTGCCACTACTGCGCTTTGGAGCAGTTAAAATAGCAGTTTCCTGTAGCGCTGTACACAAAGCAGCACTGCACTCACAAGCGCTGCTTTATCAGGCATTACAGGCTCATTATGAAATGAAAATGAGACCAATCAGACCAATCACTGCAGATTAACGTCACGCAAAGGAGGGTTTGGAAAAATGAATCGTTGAGCCGAATCGTTTGGGAGTCATTGAGCAAATAAGGTAAAAATAAATGCATATTATAAGATACAATCTAAGTGTTTTTTACCTTGCATGCATGTCAACCTGTTGTAGAGGGCCCCAAAACCAAAATATGAACCTTTCATAGCATAATAGGGGCACTTTAAAGTTTACCTATTTTAAGCTGCAAGCGTTGTGGCTGTAGTATACATGGTTACATAGAAAACAATGAGAGAGCATCGCGTGACATATGGTACAAGCTCTGTTAGAAGGTAGCTGTCTATATAGACAAACTTTGCTAGGTTTTGGAACCAGCGAAATGCATTGCGTTCCTTAGATATTTTCAGGGAATTGTGTTGGATTTTTCACGTGGGACCCCAGCATCCACCTTAATTTCTCCTTAGATGCGGTCTTGCCTTAAGCAGCCTCATTTAATTTTCAATCCATCTCTAAGGTTAATCTCTCTCTCATTCTCCATCAATTCTCAGGTGCGGAGATCTGCAGCCCCTCTCTCCGGCGTCTGGCAGCACTCAAACCACTCCCAGCTCTCCCTCTCCCTCTACCTCAGGGTCCTTCCCTCAGGGCCTCCTCTTTAGCCTATGGAGCTAAGACCCATTAGAGCAGGATGTTGAAGGTTAGTTGTCTTTCTCTTGTTACTATGCACTGCCGATTTATTTCTCTCTTTCTTTCTTTCTTTCTTTCTTTCTTTCTTTCTTTCTTTCTTTCTTTCTTTCTTTCTTTCTTTCTTTCTTTCTTTCTTTCTTTCTTTCTTTCTTTCTTTCTTTCTCATTAAGCACGTCCATGCCAGTATTCCTTTCAGGCAGTCGTCCATGTCTGGTCTGTTTGGTTTCATGCTTCTTCGTAATTTTTAATATCTGGGCTGTTCATGCAGATGAACTCAAGTGACTAATTCATGGATGTCTTTGTAAATTGCATTTAGGGTTGAAGATTAAGAGAATGTTCAGATTTCTATACAGCTTTGATCAACAACTATACATATAGTGTCTTGTACAGTTTTTGATTGCTTAAATACATTTCTTGAAACTATGCTTCATATTCTCAAAACAGTAAACACAAATCCATAGCGTCTCACCCAATTACCCAAACAACCTATTTTCAGGGCAAAATGAAGCTCTACACTCAAAACCATTCACTCTTGCTGAAAGACCAAACTTTGCCTTCAGACATCACACCAAGCCCTCAAAAAACACACACACTACAACATAGTCTTACACACTGGTGAGATAAATTCAAAACAATACTACAAAACAAAATCAGTAATAAGTTGTTGCTTTGGTTCTTCCCCTCAAGGAACATTTCACATGATGAACAGTGTATACATTTGCACATTTTCTATTCCTTAATGTACTGTACAGTATAATACACCAAACAACAACAACAAAAATTCTGCCCCAGCATCACATCTTTGGTCTGGGACAGACATCACAGCTACACTGGCCCTAGCCAGGCAGTGGGTAAAATCCTCTGCATGGCTGATCCCCGTCACACACTCAACTGTAATGTCTAGCAGGCTTCTCCCATTCCATGCTCTCTGTGTCCTACACAAATAGAAGTACTGATTTTACAAAAGTGCTTTTTACAAAATGGAAGCAGACAGAAACTCTATCTGTTTGAAAGGCAATTTGATGCATGTGTTGTAACAGAGTACAGCTCTCAAAATTTACAGTAGGCTCACTGAGGTACATCTACCTGTTTTCCTCCCTGAATGTTTCTATGATCAAGGCGATGGTGAACAACTTATAGTTTGGCTGAACTCATTGCCCAGCCTCCCTCATAGTCATACCATGGACAAGGACATGGTCAACTAGTGGCACAAATTTCATCTGAGACTCCTTGTCTCCTTGCCCCTCATCCTCCTCCTCTTTCTCTTCCTTCACCTCTTCCTCCACTCCTTACTGCTCTTGCTCATCCTCTTCCTCCTCTCTGATGTCCTCGACCTTCTCAATCGACTCTCTGGATCCATTGTTCCAAATCTGAATGAACTGAATGGGGCTCTTTTATCTATCTATTGAAGGTTCTGACTGGTGTGGATAAATTTTGACTCTTAGTGTTTCCATGGTATCTGTAAATGCTATGACCCAAAGTTATGCTGACTTAGTGAACAATATTGAATGCTAGTGCTTTCTAAATGACCACATGGTGTAAGCACTGAGAAATGTAGGAATTTGTGTGTAGACTTTTGCAGTAAGAGTTCACCAAATCTGACTCATGTGTTAAAAAGGGTATAGTGTTTATAGTTCAAGCAAAAAAATGGGTATGCTTTCTGAAAATGGCATTATGGTCTTGAAATTTTTAGCTCAAAAGCCTGCTTATAGTGTTTAAGCAATAAGAAAAACTGTAAATATTGTGTTTTGACAATATATTCGGTTTTTAACCGATTAAAATTCTTTCATTTATTATATTGATTAAATTGATTGGATTGATTGGATTGGATATTTAATTGTGCATGCCAGTATTGTTATAGTTTATTAAAGTCTTTTACATTTTTTTAATAAAATAAATTAATTTAATTAAAACTTTAACTTAAAAGTGTAAATAAACATTAGAAATGTTCCCCTAACTTAAATAAACCGTTCAATTACTAAAACTTTAACTTAAAAGTAAAATAAAACTGAAAATATAAAAACAAAAGCTAATTGAAAATATTAATAGATACTAAAAAATACATAATATAGATGTTAATACATATTTAGATTTATTTTGCCATTATCTAAAACTTAATATAGAGTTAATATCTAAAAAAAAAAAAAATTAATAACACAAGCTAAATAACGATTTAAATGTAATCTTTAGCAAATCTCAAAATGTATATACATTTTTCATGCTGTACATAATGTGTGACATAAATTGATAAACCTTTAAAAAAATAGATTTTTTTTTTATTATTTTTAGTTGTAAAGTTTTAGTAGTTTTTGTGTTTTTATTGTATTAGTTTTTAAAGTTTTAGTTAAGTACTTATTTTATTTCAGCTAGTTGGCAAGGCTAAATTTCTTTTATTATTACATAAAATATTTTACAATTATTTTAGTTTTAGCTAACAATTGAAACCCTGAATCCTGCAATTCACTAGCATTTAAAACAATAGAATTGTGTTTTAGTGTTTTATGTATAATTTATTTAAATAGAATATTTTATAATTTTAATATCAGTTATCGGATAAATAATTATCGGTTTATCGGTATTGGCAGAATTTTATTGGATTAGCGAATTTTAATACCACCGTCTCACTAATTCACTCTGATTCAAGTCAAATGTTCAGCAAGCAAACTTGAGCTAAAATGAAAGCATGATATTTCTCAGAACATTTTGTAGTTGCAGTTCTTTTCATATAGGCTTTTAACCGACTGTTATTTTTTGCTGAAAAGCACTTGAAGGTCATTCAGACATCCTGTTTTTGGTGCTTGTTGTTCGAGAGGTATGATAATGGAAATGAAAATGCCCATCAGGAGAGATGATGAGAGACCCCAGTCCTTGAGATTGGACTGGGTCTGTGCTGCACACCTTCGCATCTCTTTCTCTCTTTGTTAAGCCCTCCGTAGTAGAAGCCCGCAAGCTGTGCAAACACAATTTGTCATACGCCACTCTTCACCAGACATTTTCATAATTAATGTGGCCCAGAGCGGAGCCCAGCTGTGGAGCCAGGGAATATTCGATTTATTGTTGTCTTGATTTAACAGCGGCCTGTCTCACACCGTTTTAATGAACAAATGCCACAATGAAACTTCTAGAAGATGTCTGAATCAGCTTTCAAGCCCAACTTTATGACAATAATCTTACAAAGCCAGATGTTGGACTATCAACACAAGTCTGGTTCACTTTGCAACTTATTCTGACCACAACTGCACTTGGATATGCCATGTGACTGACATTAAAATGTGAATGACCACAGTTTGGTTATGTTTAAAGAAATAGTTCCCCAAAATGAAAATTTGCTGAAAATTTACTCATCCAAAATATAGATTTTTTTTTTTTTTTTTTAACAGATTTGGAAAATGTAGCAGTACATCACCTGCTCACCAGTGAATGCTCTGCAGTGAATGGGTGCCGTCAGAATGAGTGCAAACAGCTGTTTAAAACATCACAATAATCAAAGTAACTCAGTCTTCAGTTAACATCTTGTGAAGAAAAGCTGTGTGTTTGAGAAACAAATCGATCATTAATATGTTAACTTCAAACTGTTTCTTTCAGCTAAAATACAAGTCGTTTATCTATATTTTTGCTTTCTCGTGTAAAAGTTGTCTTATCTTAAATCAGGAGAGAAATATGCACAGCATGGTGATGGAGTTGTTACTTAAAACCTCCAGCTTTTGCCCACTAGATGTTAACTGATGGACTGGAGTGGTGTGGATTACTTGTGGATTATTGTGATGTTTTTATCAGCTGTTTGGACTGTCATTGTGACGCACCCATTCACTGCAGAGCATCCACTGGTGAGCAAGTGAGTAAAGCTAAACTTGTCCAAATCTTTTCTGATGAAAACCGACTCATCTGCATTTTGGATGGCTTTATAACATTTTATTTGGGAAAGTTTATAGCAGGTTTGTTTGGTGTTGCAGAGCTGCAGAGGAGAGCTGGTGGTGGAGCAGGAGGATGGGGAGAGGGAGGTCCAGCTCTATGACACCCATATGAGGGAGGCGTCCCAGGGCAGCGGATCTGCCTGAGGAAGGGGAGGGAGAGCAGGCTGCCATGGGACGAGAGAGGCCTGCTGGCGAATCGACCAACCGTGGGAGTGGAAGAAGAACACATCTCAAGGCTTTTGCTGGTAAAACGATTAGCGCTTTAACTTGCTTGGTTTTATCGTCATCTGAGTTTGAGGGCAAAAATTTAAGTTGTCTATTCTTCAGACTTCATTGAGTCTTTTATTAAAAGTAATTGATAAATTTCTCATTTAACCATTCATTCGGATTGTAATTATACAGGGTGCCGATAAATATCGGCCGATAATTAGCTCGCATCTTGTCAGTAAAGCGGTTCTCTAAACAGCGGTAAATTCCATCAGGTGTGTGATTTCATATAGAGCAGCTGTTACTACACAGAAGCCGTTGTTAACTGACAACTGCGCTAAATCACATTATTATCAGCATTGGTTTGTGCGAGCTTGTCAGTTAACTGTGACTTTGTGAATAATAGCTGCTCTTGTAAATCCACACCTGATGAATCTTACCTGATTAGAGACCGGACTCTACTGAAGATGCGCATTATAGTGCTCGATATTTATTGTACACTAGAATATAGTGCTTTTTTTTCTTTTTTTAAATTAATTTATCTTACTCATTTTCTGATGTTACCACATTACTAAAAATGCCTGGTCCTGCAGATTTGCTTTATTCAACATTAGGAAGATCAGGCCCTTTCTTTCAGAACATGTAACACAAGTCCTTGTTCAAGCTCTTGTTCTGTCCAGGCTGGACTATTGCAATGCTCTCTTGGCAGATCTTCCAGCCACTTCCATCAAACCTTTACAATTAATCCAAAATGCAGCAGCATGATTAATCTTTAATGAGCCGAAAAGAATGCACGTCACACCTCTGTTCATCAATTTGCACTGGCTAACAATAGCTGCTCGCATATATTCAAGGAATTAATGTTTGCCTACAAAACCACCACATGGCTCTGCACCCTTTATCTCAATTCATTACTTCAGACTTATGTGCCCTCTAGAAGCTTGCATTCTGCAAGTGGAGATCACTTTATTGTGCCATCCCAAAGAGGCACATAATCACTTCTAAGACTTTTCATTAACTGTTCCCTCCTGGTGGAATGACCTGCCCAACTCAATCAGAGCAGCTGAGTCCTTAGCCATCTTCAAGAAATGACTAAAACACATCTGTTCCATCTTTATTTCACCCTCTAACTCTAGCACTTTCTATTATATTTTAATTTTACGTTATCTATTTATCTTCTTTTTTTATTTAAAACAAAAAAACACTAGCTTTCTATTTTTTCTCTTTTTTCACACTGCAGGTGAATAGTGTAAAAAAAAAAATTAACTAATAGTTATCACCTTACTTACCAAGTTGATTGATTACATTGATAATTGCAAACATTTTTTGTTACAAGTTTTCTAAAATGTTTTATTTTATATGCAAATGAGGCATTATTTAATGAAATATCGCTTAATTTGCATAAATTTCTAGTACAAAAATATGAACACTGGATGAAGTCGGTTTCAAAATTCTTGTTAAATTTTTTTGACATATTAGAGTCAAATGTTTTACAGAAGGAATTCTGGGTATCTCTTTTTGTCACTCCATAATTCAGAAAATATTTTGAACGGCTAGAAAACAATATATTTTCACCATTTTTTGGGAATAAAATGTATATAATCAAGAAAATTATATATGAACAAATCCCTCTGTAAAACCTTCAGAATATAGACAGGAATAAAAATGTAAAGTTTGGTGTGTGTAAGTGCCACTGAAGTGGAGATTTATGGCTCAGAGTTGGAGAAAAAACTCATTTAGAAAGCGCCTTTAAAATATGTATTGCACTTGAAATCTATTGACACAAATAGATAAAGTGCTATAAAAAACTAACACTGTGTTTTGGATGTTTTCTTTCCATAAGTCGAAAAACACTTTATGAAAAGCCAAAAAGCCCAAAATCTAAATATTGACAGGTGCATGAAAAGCTGCTGTTTTTTGCCTGCAGTGTCTCCATAAAATGTAAAAAAAAAATAAAAAAAGGAATTTTAAAAGTTGAATGAAGTAAATGAATAAAAAATTACTAAATATTTCTCCACAGTGACATCAAAGATTTGTTTACAACAGTAGATTTAGGTGAAAGATTCTTTTACATTGAGTAAAATGAAATAATAAAATATTTATTTAAATGTTTAAAATTTATTAATAAAAATAATTATAAAACAAACAATAATTATGTGTTTGTGTTGTGTGTGTGTTTTAAAATGACATTTCTAAATAAAAATTCAATAAAATATGTATTTAAAATAAAACAGGCTTAAGTTGCCTAAAAGTAAATTAATGTAGTACTTTATAAAAAAATAAATTACTGGAAATGACTAAATATATGATGGCCGTCTCCACAGCACCGTCCAATGGATTCATCCAACGTAACTGCACAATTTGAGGGTGATAGATTCAGGTGGAAAGTATTTTTCATTGTTGCCTGCAGCAGAAAAAGGCAAAGGAAAATCAATCTGATTAAATCGTTGAATATCATTATTTCACTTGCAAACACGCTACATTATGGAAGTAAAGCGGTTCTGAGCTATGTGATTCTGTTTCATGTTCTGCCACTGATCTGAGGCCAGTTTTATAGATCTCTGGATAATGATTTGAAGTGTTTTGGAAACAGAAGCCTTGAATGGGCATTTAGGAACCACAGAAGAGACAATACAGCCTGTAGGAATCAATTCTTCTTACTTTGTTTCATTGGGTTTTTGGTATATTTTTGGTTTAGGTCATTAGCATTTTTGGGATTTGGTGGCAGAGGGATGCGAAAAGTGCTCCATATGGATGTTATTGGATCCAGTGAATGTGGCCCTGTGTGTTGTGTGTGCGTGTTTTGCAGAACTCACAGGCAGTAGATGAAAGCAGTGCCGTGGGGCCAATCCTGTTTAATTGAGCTGTATCTCTCGTCAGGGGTCAAGGTGACACTGGAATAAATCATCCCTGCCTGGCTCCTGCGCTCACCTCCCAACACACAAACACACACTTTTTCCATTAATTAAGGACTTTCTCAGCATGTCTGAGCTTCAGTACACAGAACCAGTGGTCAGCAGTGCCATGCATGAGCACAGCACTTCTAACATCGAAACTGCAGTGCTTAACTGCTGCAGAAGCACTCTGTATTTTTAGCTAGAGAGACAGAAAGTGAGCAAGGGCCTGTGGTAACTGCTGATGTGACGACCTGCTTTTGAAGCACAGAAATAAAGAAAGAAAATGGTTAATAAATGCCATGATTGCACATTGTGTGAGCTATTAAAATAGCATCTGATGCGTGGTCTGATGGACCCGATTATTTAGGGCTTCCTTAAGACTGATAGTCAAAGGAAATGGTCATAAAATTTGACAGCATTACTGTCAGAAAATAAAAATCCTAAAGTTGCTGGAGTTTCATATACTACTGATTTGAGGCCAGTTTTATAGATGACTGGATAATGAATTAAACCAGTGTTTTTTGAAATGGAGGTCTTTTGTTAAGACTGACTAGTCAACCAATTGTCCAATATTTGTACTTGGACATTTTCTAGTAGCTGCACAGCTCCAGCACTGAATAGTGATGCTGAAAGCTCTTGTGTGTGTTGGTGCGAGTGAAGAGATTTGTGTGCAGAGCGGGGTGATGGTGAGGAGGGGCTATAGCCTTGCAGTGGAGGGCGCAATCAGTCACACTCTGACACCTCCACTCTTCTTCAACCTCCCTCCCTCCCTCCTCTCACCCTTTCAGCTCTGACAGGTTTGTCCTCCTGCAGTGCTGACACACTCGGCTGATAAACCACCGCAGGGGTGCAGGGCATCTCCATCCACCTCCTCCCCATCTACCCCTCCAGCAGTGGTGATTATTACACTCAGGGGAGAAGCGGGTGAAAAGACTATTGGACTGAGGCGTGATGAGCTAAGGGGACAGAGAGACAGAAGGACACATTAAAGCATCTTTAGCACATATACAGCCATTTTCAATTGCATCACTTTCAATGGTGGTGCTGTTGTCATTTCACAAAGAGGTTAACTAATCAGAATAGGCGTTATTAACATATAGCCTTAAAGGTATAGTAGCAAAATGTATTACGTAAATGTCCCTGAGGGGAAAAATAAGATTTTAATTTGTTTTTTTTTAGAATGGGAGCGCTGTTACTTATTTTACATTAAAAGAGGTAACCAATCATCATAGTGGGTCATTACCATATAGTCATAAATAGGGATGCAGGTTATTGGGTTTTGCCGATATCCGATATGCCGATAATTTTCAACTCATTTTGGCCAATAGCTGATGCTGATACTAATATAAAATTATTTTTTAATTTTGGTTGTTTTAACAAGAACTTATTTGTTAGAATTAAATAAACAATAATAAAGTTATTTTATAATGATAGTATATTGAAGATTTGAAAATAGTTAAAAATAAACTATATATTAAACCACTGCAATGTTTTCTCAAAGATGCAGTAGTAACCTTAACATTTTATTTTATGATTTAACATTTGTAAATGGTCTAAAGCAAAAGAGTTGTAAAAATTCTGAAAATCTTTTAGAGCTCATAATTTTTAAAATATATAACATATAACACATTAATGAATAAATCATTATATATAAAATTATTTAATGTAAGTGTCATGTTTGTGATTTTATTTTTATTTTTTCATGTAAGCTATAGCTTCTGACCTTTAAATCAAAACATACTCATTATTTTATGGCATCAATTACTGCTTTATTTAATCAGAAACAGTCTAAATATTATTTGTGTATTTTGCTTTCATTTTATTAGAAGTGGGCCAACAGCTCCAGCGAATTAAAACTCCTTACTGAGCGCATTAGGACCCTGGTGAGTTTGCCAGTGCGCTTGCTATTACTGTTTACTCTATCATACACTGAAGCGCTTCATTCTGTAGCGTGTATTCTCAGATTAAATGCAGCGATCCAAAACAGTGAATCCAATCACCATTCAGACAAAACTTTGCTTCAAGAATGATCCACAATGCTGGCGTGATCTAATCGACACTGTTGACATGATTTAATCGCTAGCACACCCTGAGTACCTGTGAATTAATGTATTCCCCTTATCGGCAAGACATATCGGCATAATTTTTTCATATCGGGCGATATTTACATTTAAACCATTATCGCCGATTCAAATCGGTCCGATAATATCATGCATCCTTAGTCTTAAAGGTATAATAGCACATACTAAGCGTGTCCCTCAAGTAAAAAATTAAGTTTTCACAGCTGTTTGCAATGTTTTTAGCTCAATCTTACTGTGTTATGTCAGTATAAAACATATCCCAGACTCCTTTGCTTATGCGCTGACATGCCTTCACAACAGATGGTTTGGTTTTATTTGCATTTCAGCTCCATTTTAGCGTCTCGGTTCAGTTGTTAAAGTGTGACTATGACAGTAAAATCTTGGCCCCAGTCCAGTGAGCCTTAATTAGGCCATTGCAAAGCTGTCACTATCCACTCAATTACCACAATCACTTAAGGCACATGCGCGCTCGGCCGTCCCTCAAGCCTCTCTGCACTCATTACCATGCTAATCAACCACAGAGATGCATTCAGCAACACGCCAATGACTGTAGATCATTGAGTCACACAGGTAGAGGATGTGAACGCTGGTGTAGCTGTCTGTCATTTTGTCCATCAATGCTTGTATGTGTTCTTGACTTGGTTTTGGGGTTTAAAGGAGTCACAGAATAAAGGATTGTGCAAAGTGGACATATAATAGACATATTTTGAATGTGTCCCCTTTAAAACTTCTCATACACTTTTCTTGGAAGGCTTCCCAAACCGAGAGTGCCATTGGATCACTTGTGTGGAGGATTTGGTTAGGCTGCAAGGGCTGCTGAGGGAACATGGCTTGTGTGAGTGAAATAGAGAGAGAAAGTGGTGGCTCGCATGTCCTGGGTCTGTCAAGGCTGTAAGCAAGCCGGGAAGTGAGAATGTCTCCTATATCAATTTATTTCCCTCTTTTCTCTCTTGTGACAGTAATGAAAAGGCATGTGTGGTAATTGCTCTAGCGTAAATACACTGAGGCAGGAGAAAGAGGGATACATGGGGGGATGGAAGAGGGAATATCATCTCACTTAGGAGGAAAAATGAAAGTGAGAGAGGAAAGAGGCGTAAGTGGTTTACAGAAGATAAAGAGTGGAGGCGTAAAGGATGAATGTAATGAAAGGGAGAAATGGGATTTTCCGGTAATTACAAGAACAATAAGTGAGGTAAATGGCACATTAACTTTATTTGTCATTTTGAACATTAGTGCGGTCTTCATTTATTTAAATATAAATAGAATTTTCCCAGTTTTCTCAAATTTTACTTGATTTAGGTGATGTACAAAATATTTCTTATTCACAATGACTTGGTGGAGGTAAAATTAATCAATGCTATAAATGTTGCATGTTTATATGCTCTTTTTTATTTTTTAAAAGAAAGTATAAAATTTTATATACTGTATATATATATATATATATATATATATATATATATATATATATAATTATGTATGTGTGGGGGTGTGTGAAAAAAGTAATTGTGTAGGTAAATATTAATAAATATTTATACAATTACATATAATTACAGAAAATAAAATAGAAATTTGATAGAAATCTATCAAATATGCATAGATATATTTATCAATATTTATATGAAAATAATTGTTGGATGGATGGATGGATGATAGATAGATGGATAAAATTATGCAGACAAAAATGATTAAATATTCATTCTTGTTACTTTTGTAAAAATTTTTAAAAAACTACAAAAAGGAAAAATATATTGAATATTGTAAAATGGCAGCAAAATATTCAGATGTAGCAGTATCTCAGAGTCTTAATTGTCACATTAGCAGTAAAATCTGTGCATGTTAGCTGCCACATGTTAATTGAATCCAGAAAAAGCCTCCAGATGAGGTTTTACAGCTCACATAAAATGCTACCAAAGCATAAAACGCATAAGAGTTTGTTTGCACCTTTGGTAATAACATCTATTGTGTAAATTGAGACTTAATCACAGTTTTGCACTGAGGTAATATCGTTTCTTTTATTACATGCTCAAATGAGGCTTTCATTATTCCTGATGGGCTCTCGCACTTAGAATAATCTCGCTCTCTGCACATTTCTAGCTAGAGACATATTTCTCTATAGCCTTGTACTTTAGTAGTAATGATGTGCGAATGCTGTGGCCATCTGTCCCAGCGTGATGTATTGTAGCCCAGAGATGACCTTTGTGGGAAGTGGCTGCTCTTCAGTGTGGGTTTTTTGCAGGTCTGCTAACAGGCACTGATGCGCTGCCCTTCGTCAGCCTGACTGGGTCTGACAGGCATGCTGGAACCCAGGAGTGATGGGACAGCAATGTAGAGCATTACAGTCATACAGTGAAGGGCAGGACGCTTTCGAGAGTGTTAGATGGTTGTACAAATGTAGGTCTATAGAATTAGAGAACAGGGTATGTATATCTCTGTCTGTATAGATCTATTAGGCACAGACGGGTTGTTTGGTACCAAATTTCTATAAGATTTTGATAATCTGTCCACACTCACGTGACTAAAAAAATGCATGTTACGCTGACCATCATGCTACATAAGAAGATTTGTAAGATGTATACTACACTTTTACTCAAAACTCACTTCTAACCACCATTGAGTGCTTGTAATAACTTCCGATTGTGATCTAATGTGTATTTTGGCCATATAATGTTGCTGAAATATGCTATTTGTAGCCTTTGTATCAAGCTAATTGCTATACTGCCTTACCATTTCTCCATAAACACCCTGTATTGTTATGAAAATAGGCAGAATCTCGTGAAAATCGCGATGCAAATCACATACTGTCGTAATCATGTATTTATTATCTTAATGTTTCATCCATAGAAATGTTCCTATGTACAGAAACAAAATGAAAGTGTAATGTTATCTTGTTAAAACAATTTCCTAAAATTGGAAAGTATCATTCAGGAACCAGTATCAAAGTTAAGGTATCAATATCTAAAATATTTGAAAACCACAGACCAGCAATAAACTGGTCTAAATTTATAATGTTATGGATGTAAAAGCACAAGAAGTAATGCCTGTGAAGTGATATATTAGCGTAGCAACAATCGATGTACAGCTAGTCAGCTAACTGTGTTCTGTAGCTTCTGCTGTGTTGCTAAAACTATCTTTTGGATCTAACTGTAATTATTTCCCACATCAGAGTTCCAGGTTATAATATGCAAAAGTCTAAACATTAATCTCTTAATTTTACAATAAGTAGTGAAACTTACCCAAAATAAAGGCTTAAACATCTAAACAAATGCACATTTAAGGGGCTTCTTTTCTGGTGCAAAGTTTTCAGACAGCTTTCAAAATGGCCACCAGACAGAGTGAACACATGGAGACTCATATCTCAGTGTGCAATGATCTGACTGACTTGAAATTACAGGAGGTATGTATTAAGCAAACACCTCTATTGTTTAAAGTGCCCTATTATGGGTTATGAAAGGTTCATATTTTGGTTTTGGGAATCCCCAACAACAAGTTGACATGAGCCCCTTTCACACTGCAGTTGGTCTTGGAAAATTGCGGAAATTGCCAGATCAGCCTACTGTGAGAATGCAACACGCCCTGGGATTGATTCCGGATCGATCCGGTTGGGACCTAGTAACATTATCGGGTTCAGTCCCGGAACAAGCCTGTGTGAACAAAAGCCAGATCTAATGCCGGTGTCAGAGTGATGACGCTGCGTATCGCTACACTCTTTAGCGTGTTTGAAGGCAGATCAACGTTCAGCGACGAAAACAAATATGTGCAAACTGTAACGAAGCAGAGATCAGTTAGTTCTTCACTTTCTCGCTGAAGCTGAGATCGTTCGCAGCTTCTAGTGAAAGTTAACGCTGCCTAGTGTTTTCGACTCATTACATACGTCCACACCCTGATATCACGCGTGTCTTACGGGACCTTACGGTTGTGTGTGACGCACGACATATTCCGGAAATCACTGGCAGTGTGAAAGGGCAAAATCTAGCGACCGAAACAATTGCGGAACACATTACCCGTGTATTTTCTCGAATCGCAGTGTGAAAGGGCTATGCATTCAAGGTCAAAAAACACTTTCATTGTATCTTATAATAAGCATTTATGTTTTACCTTACTTGCTCAACAACTCCCAAACGATTTGCTCAATGATTCATTTTCCAAACCCTCCTTTGTGTGAAATATATATATTATATATATATATATATATATATTATATATATATATATATATATTATATATTTATTGCAGATTGTATATTATGTGTGTGTGTATTTAGTATAATGTGTGTGATGTGATATATATATTGTGTGTGTATATATTTTAGTATATATCAATAAATTGTAGGTATGTTATATTACAATTATATTAACATATTTGCATGGCATAGTTCGTATGCTAATATAATGACGTGGATTATGATATATTACAGTGATTGGATATTATATATTAGCGCTGAGCATGCCTATTACTCAATATTGTATTATTAGCGTGATATATGATTATGTCGAATGTGGAGTATATATATGTAGTGTATTATTCATATGGCGTAATGGATATATTATGTATACATATATATATGTGTGCATAATGTATATATATTAATATGATGAGTATATATATATATAGAGCGTATATTAATCATATTAATATTTAATGCATATGAACTTATAATATTTATATTGCAAATATTATTAATATTAATTACATTTATTCAATATTACTTTATCTAATGTTTTTTAATTTAATTTTCCTTTAGGAATATTTAAATTCATTTTAATTTTATTATATATGTATGTTTTACATTTAAGATTTATATTTTCAATTCAAATCGTGTTGTAAATATCTTTAATTCGATAACTTTAATTTTTTGTTACAAATATATTATTAACAGCATATTTCCAGATTTTACATTCATGTAAGACCCTTTCATCTGATGTCGGACCCGCAAATTGCGGAACATTGCCGGTCGACTTCTGTGTGAAAGCAAACACGTCTCGATTGATTCCGATTGAACCAGTGGGGACCTAGTAACATTCGCCGGATTCAGTCCCGAACGAGCGCCGTGAACAAAGCCAGATCTAATGCCGGTTGAGTGTGATGACGCTTATACGCGATTTTAAGCTGTTTTGAAGGCAGATCAACGTGCGATGAAACAAATATGTGCAAACTGTAATGAAGCAGAGATCAGTTAGTTCCTCACTTTCCACGCTGAAGCTTGAGATCGTCACCAGCTTCTAGTGAAAGTTACGATCACTTCGCTGATTCAGTCATTAACCGCCTACCCTGATATCACGGTTTTATCGGACCTTTACAGGTTGTTGTGAACGCATCGCTTATATTCGGAAATCACGCAGTGTAAAGTGCAAAAATCTTAGCACTGGTTATAATGCGGAACACATTACCCGTGTATTTTCGAATCGATGTGTGAAAGGGATATTGTGTATTTTATGTTTTATTTATAATATAATTTTAAATATATATATATATATTATATATATATATATATATATATATATATATATATATGTATATGTAAGAGAGAGAGTCCAGAGGTAGTAATATAGTGTAGTATAGCTCATCTGCATGGTTGGTCACTTCAGTTGGTTTATTAAGAATTGCACTGGATTATTTGTGGAATCATCTGCATCATTGGTGGAATTAGGCAGATTATTTATAGGGTTAGCTGAGTTTGAAGGAGGTTTAGCGGGTCCACTCTCTGATTCTAGTTCTCCAGATGGGACCATTGTAGCGCCAGGCATCAATAATGCACAGGGAGCGGGCAAAGAGTCTGTGACATTCTCTTCAATAATTCACCAGTCAGCTGGGGATGTATGGGCCGCCTGTTTCTTTTCCAAACATCACCCGTCGTGTTCTTTGAGAGGACGCATGAAGGGGTGGAGGTGTCGGATGGTGGTCTGTTTATAAAGATGTCACACATCTCCCTTTGGCCTATTCTTCATCTTGTAATCCTGTTTGAGAGTGTGATCGCTTGTATAGCTACAAGCCTCCATGTAAGTGTGCTGAGTTGGGATTGAGGTGATTGGGATGCAAAATGTGAATTTTTCGATAATTTTACTTTTATTTACAAGTTTACCCATTCTAACTAGCTGAATAGGTAGTTAATTAAAACATTTCTTAAATAATCTGAGAATAAGATCAATTTTGAACTTTTGCTGTTAGTGGAACATACATCAATTGAGTTCTTCATGGAATTCTTTACATATTCTGAATTCTAAAGCAGAAAACGTTGCATCTCTAGTTTTGATACATCGCAATGGCTCCTGTTTGAGTGTGTATATATGTGTTGGTAATGAGATTTATGGGATTGAGATGGTAATTAGATGTTGAGTCAGCTCCCACATTGCATTTCCTGCCTGATAAGCAATGCCAAGACATTGTCTCTCTTTCTCAGTTATCGCTGTTTCTCACCATTCTCTCTCTGTCTTTCACTGTCTGCATCACACGCCGCTCTTCACCGACATAGATATGAAAGATCTGACCGAACTGCCGTGGCCTCCTCCAGTCGGACAGCTGGAGGAGGAGCCCATCTGTGGTGAGCAAGGTGAACTCTGACCCTCCTCCCCACTGCTGCCCCTCCAGTGTCCTGTATCTGTTGAGCTCGCTGAGTCACTGTTTTGCTGGACCTCAACCTCCCGCTTGCTTCCCATCTGATTTAAATCGCTCCCCACTCATGCTGCTCTCATCACAGTAGTTTTCATCCAATTTTTCACTTGGGATGACACCATATTACAATTCTAGCCAATATCAGTGTTGTTATTGTTAGCTAAAACTATTCAAACTATTTCGTTAATTGACAAGCTGAAGTAAACTGATGTAAACATTAAATGAAAATTGTAAACTTTATATAAAGTTGTAACAATATTCCTTAAAATAAAATAAAGCAAAATTGAAATATTTTTAAACATACAAAAGCTAATAAAATTACAAAGCAATAAAAATTATAAAATTGAAATAAAATAAAAGCTAATTCCAGATAAAGTGGTTATTTCCATTTTGTGATCGATCATCAATAAATGGGGATTTTGTAGTTCTAAAAGACTAAAATCTAAAATCAGTCATTTTAAAAAAATAAAATAAAAGGCCTTAACGAATGGGCATTAGGACCCAGGGGAGGCTGTTTCTGCTGCTGTATACACACTATTGACTGTTAACACAATCATACAGCCGACACGCCATTTTGTACTTGCATTCAACGATCCAAAACAGAGAATCTAATCACCATTTAGACAAAAGTTTGCTTTAAGAATGACGACACTGCTGATATGATCTAATCAGCGCATAATATCGGTGCATGCCTACTAAATGTAAAAACACAACAAGCAAGTATGCAAAATTAAATATCCATCCTAAGATAAATCTACTGATAAATTAAAAAATATTGGCAGGTAACCAATTAGGTGCTTCCCTAGTGTCCACGCTTGATGACAATTGAATTAGGGGTGGCAATGATGATCTAAATATTACAATGTGAGAAAGAGCACGTAGAATTAAGTACCTATCTACCGATAAATTAAAAATATCAGTTAATAACCGATGAAGGTGCTGAAAAATCGTGCATCCCTAGTTGTCACACTCGGTTTGATACTTGAGTTTGATTCCACCCCTCCTCTGGATCCACAGGTCTCTTTTCACATTATGTTTTTTGGCTTTAAAACCTGGTATGTTTGTGTTATAAATGTGCCACCTTAATTTCCTACAACCCTCCTTTGTTACTCCTTTCTGTTTTGGTTTGACTCCTCCTGCTCTGCAAAACATGTATTGTTAACTGTCCTAACCAGGCATGGTGTGATACACATACACATTTTTCAACTGTAAATTAAAAAAGAAAAATGAAATATCATATGTACATAAGTATTCAGACCCTTGAAATTGTGTTGTAGTTTTATGTTGCAACATAACAAAGTTGAAAAAGTGAAGGTGGTCTGAATACACTGTATCTGATGTTTAATATCGGATGTATGAAATGATAGGTGGTGCAACAAGACAGAAACCAATTTGTCAACTGCATTCACATTATGCCCCACAACCATTCCTCATGGGAACCCTAAATCTGTGATTATCATGAACGAGTTTTATTGTTTTGTCATGTCATTCCTGGTTACTATGCAATGTTATAAAACTTGTTCTACTGCTGTTTGACATTAAATCATTTTCTCTCACTGTGCCCATGCAGTGCAGTTTGAGGGTGCTGAATGGGACCGCTCCTGTTCTCCCACAGAGCCTGAGGTGTCCCAGGCCTCGCCAACCACAGGCAGCATGAAGCTCTGCAAGCCCAGCTAACCTCATTCAATGTCGGAGAGAGAGTGGATCCCACCCTGCCCCTGGAGAAACAAGTGTACGCCCAACACACACCACAAACCATTATTGGTTTGAAGAGAATCTAAGAGAGGAACAGTGACAGCTAATCTAAAATGCGCAATTAGAATGCTATCAAATATACACCTTGTAACTGATTCTGTCATCATTTACTCACCCTCATGTCGCTCCAAACCTGAATGTACATTTCCTCTGTGGAAGATAGTTCAAGAATGCTGCAATGGTACAATGAATGTCAATGGGGTCCAAAACATCAAAAAAAAAAAATTTTTCTTTGGTTTCCACAGAGAAAATAAAAAGTCATACAGGTTCTGAACGACGGAGGGTGAGTAATGGCTACAGAATTAGCATTTTTGACATTTTCAAGGCACTCGATGGTCTCAGTGTGACGCCTCGCCTGTGGGAACATCAACCTAGTGTGTTATTGTTTTATGGCTATGAGAATATGATTTATGTGGAGGTGTGCAGGCTTGGGCCATTAGAAAGTGCAGTCAAGCGCCTAAAATATGGCTACAGATTAGTCAGCTGGGGTCTCACAGGAAAACATGCTACTACAGTCACTAACACACACGCCACTCGCTAAATATTTACAGGTGTCATATTCAACACATTTGAAGTATGATTAAAGAGTTGATTTAGGAACATTTTCTATCCTCTTTGACCCTTAGAATTAAACGAAGCTGTTTTGTTACTGTACCATTAAGACTTCTATATGTTAATGAGTTCTGTTATGATTTGCTGACCTCTTTGTCTCTCAGATGGTATCACGGGCCTCTCAGCTCCAGGTCGAAGTCTCCGCTGACCCTCTGTAAGGAGTGCAGTTATTTGGATAAACAGCGAGACCAGCCGGTTGGACTACTTCTCTCTCTGAGGTACAGCACTGCACCTCTTCCTCCATCAGCCATAGCAACATTTTATTACTCAATTCCTTCATACTGCTAAATGAAGTAGGCAAATCTCATCCCCATTACCCCATTTCAGCTAATTGCCTTGTGTTTTGCTTCATTTGTGTCTAGTTGTCTGTATCTTAGTTGGTTTTGTTCTTCATTCTTACCTACTTTTCTTTTTTTCACCCCTCAGTAGAGTTAATCTTTTCAAAGAAAGAGTCGTTTCAAAACATATTGCTAATATAATGTTTAATTTTATTGTGCATTTCATATATGTATATCTTACATGATTTCCTAATTTTGTGTAATATATTATTTTCAATATAATTTTACATTTGTTTACTTTTACATTACATGTATTTCTTAAAATTATAAATATAATAACATTATATTATATATATATATATAATAGTGTATTTTATAAATATATACTGTTATAAATATATACTTTTGGGGAGATATAATGTAATATATAATGTGTTGTTATATTAATTGTAATTAAATGTAATTATATTGTGCAATTCACATATCTGTATCTTACATTTATTTCCATTAATATTTTATAATATATATAATAAATATATAAATATTTTTATATGTATATATATTTAATTTTGAGTATTTTATAGATGAATATCTTACATTAGGTTCCTTAATTTTATATAATATGTAATATTTTTAATCATATTGTTGCATTGTATATATGTATATCTTTAATCTATTTCCTTAATTTTATATAATGTGTAATTATATTATATTACTGTAATAAAATGTAATTATATTGTGCATTTTATATATCTGTATCTTACATTTATTTCCATTTTATATTATTCCATTTATAATTTTTTTTACAATTTTGTTTACTTTATAGATGTATATCTTATATTAAGTTCCTTAATTTTTATGTACATCTTAACTTCCTTTATTTTTATATAGTATAATATAATAGAATGTTTAACTATTATAAATATAATATTTTGTTTACTGAATATATACCTTACATGTATTCCCTTCATTTTATAATTTATATTACCACACTTTTTTTGAAATAGTCACACTGTAGTCTCAAGTTTGTGTTTTAAGCATTTTTTATTGTTTTAAACAATAACATTTTCTTAGAATTGTGTTTTTGATTTAATTTTCTCCCTTGCCTCCTTGGACAAAAGCGTGCCGTCTCATTTGCACACTAATGTGCTTTTCGATAGTGCTTATCTGGTCAAATCTCACAGCTCTAATTACGCCTTGATCCAGAACCCCTGTTCCCCTCCTCTTTCTTCTGCTTCTTTTATTCTCCCGAGCTGTAATCAGGCAGGTGAACAGCTCTTCAGTTCACAAAGCTTCTCCTGGCGTTAATGAATATGAATGACCTGCAGAAAGCCGTTCACACACCTGAACACCCGTAATCACACACACCTAGTATTGCAAGCACACTTTATAAGTCACAGGCAGAAACACTCCAGAAGACACTTTGTTCACATGAAATCTGTTTTTACAAGCTCGATTCAAAACGCAATGTCTACAACAACCGTGGGGATGAATGAACGCGCTGTCTGATGTCGGCCTCAGAGGCCTGATCCAGCAGCTCAAGCGTGGAGAGCTTTGAACAAGCTGCCATTGAGATTCACAGGCTTTATTTTGAGCACAGACTCTGTTAGTCAGGTACCCCAGATAATACCTTGCTGGAGACATGACATGCTCCTTGAATGCGTTAAGTCTTGAATTTTGAAACAGGCAGAAAGATGTTCTCAGCCTCCATGGGCTTTCATTCACACTTAAGGTGAATGGTGTATAGTACAGTATGACAGCTTCAAACTAACAAATGACTTCCTGTTTCTATACATAGAAATCCAGCCTTTTGGGCTGAGCCGTCTTAAAGGGGAGGTCGAGAATAATATTCACACCAGACTGTGCTGAAGTTAGGATATACTTTTACACCATCACTCAAGATTGTCCTATTTATCACGGTAGGCTTTTGTTCACCGCTGACCCAAATACTAGATTCACAACCCACCTAGGGATCAGGTTATAGTAAAGCTGTATTTTTATTATTATTACTATTTACTTTAATTTGGGTAAACATTTGTTTGATTATTAGCCATATTTAATTTGTGCATTTTATTAAACTGGTTAAAAGTATTTTTCAGTAAAATTTTGTGTTTTGTGCTTGTGTGTTTACTTTTACATTTTTGTTTAATTTTTTTTTTATTTTATTTTTTTAAAAATACCACAGTATTGGCATAGTATTGTAGCATAAAAAAACCTTTTATTACTATGATTTATTTGCTAAGGTAATACCTTGTTTTTTTAAATAGAACAGAGTAAAGTATTTTTATTTTATTGTGGAAATCATTTTTCCAGGTTTATCATTTACTTCATAGAAAAAAGTTTTTTTAAGCATTGTTTTCAGGCTTACAGAGTAGAGTTATGGTAACACTTTAGTATAAGGACCAATTCTCACTATTAACTAGCTGCTTATTAGCATGCCTATTATAAACATATTGGCTGTTTATCAGTGCTTATAAAACACATATTCTGCATTACCATATTCTACATCCCTAACTTCACTAATTAATTAACTTAACTACCTTACTAACTATTAATAAGCAGCAAATTAGGAGTTTATTAAGTGTTAAAAAGTGTGAACAGTTATTTTTCTATTGTATTTTGGGAAAGCATTTATTTGATTTTCAGGCATAATTAATTTGTGAGTTTTACAGAAGAGATTAAAATTTTTGTTTTTGGAAAGCATTTTTCAGCTTATGTTGTTGCCCAACATGCCTGAAGATCAATGGCAGTGTTGCATGTTTTTTTTCAGGAGCTGCCAGGGATTCATGCACATGAAGTTCAGCCAGTCCAAAGATGCGCTATATCCTGGGCCAGAACAGCCCTCCATTCGACACCATCCCTGAAGTGATCCACTATTACACCACACACAAACTCCCCATCAAAGGAGCCGAACACTTGTCCTTGCTCTTCCCTGTGTTGGTTCAGACTCTCTGATTGGTCAGAGCACTGCAGTCCTCAGTGCTATGGGTGGAAACATACAGTCAAGGGATATGCCGTTGGAAATGAAATCAGCAACAACTTAGACAAACTTTTGGTCCCTCGTGTTTTAATTGTACAACAGCATCTGGTTGAGGACATCAACTTCTAAAATGGACATGTCAGATCAAATTACAGTTAGATCTGTTCACATGCTATTTCACATTCTTGTTAATAACCCTTTTCCATATCACCAATGACCCTCCTGTGAACCGTATCCAGACTGGTGGCAGCCAGACCTGTTGCTTGTCTTCAGTCCGTGTTATTCTCCGCTGGGATGGTGGATTAGCGCGTTAATGTTTATTGATCGATTAGCAGCCTCTTAGGATGAGCAGACGGGCCTCTGTATTTTTATAGCTGCTGTAAGAGACACTTCAACATGGCTGTTTATGACTATCTGCTCTTTAAAGTTTGTAAAGCCTTTTGGTTGTAGTGAAGGAGACCACACACAAATGTTTGGTCTACTCAAGACAGTAGTCCTCAGAAAGCCCTTTTAATTCTTACATAGTCTTTGTTAGACTTTGCCACTGTGGCTGGTTGAGATCAGTGCATGTTGGCAACTTTGTTGAGGACAGTAGCTGATTCTAACTGATGAAAAAATAATAATCAATGATGTGGTGTTTGAATCATGATCATTTGCAGAGATGTTCCTGTAATTGGTATATTAGGTCACCGATACAGAAAAATGCTGAAAATGTGTTTCTGTAGCTGCTGTTTTAAACTGTTTTACATGTTATATAATAAACTTTCTAAAGAGAATGCTAGTTGTTAGCAACTGTTGCTTCAAACTGCATTTCATGTCAGTTGCTGACAATTTAGGTACAAATCATTTTATTTATTCATTTTACGCTTTTCATCAAAAAACAATCTTGTAGTTAGGTGTTCCAAATGGTTGCTAGTAGGTTCTGAGTGGATGATAGGATGTTCTTGGCAGTTGCTAAAGTGTTCTCGTAGTTGGCTGGTTCCTAGGGAGTTATAGGTGGTTTCTGTAGGCCACTAGAGAGTTCTGTATGATTGGGTGGTTGCTAGGGAGTTATAAGGGATTTGAATTCTCTGTGGTAATTTCAGTACATCAGTCAGGACATGTAAATGTTCATTTTTTCATTAACCAAATGTGTCTTATCATCAAAACTTGTAAGTATTAGCAACATTACATGGCTGCTCGCACTAATGTTAAGATTGTTAAGAAAAATGTGCCTATTGAAGTGTTTGTGCGGAATGTGGAAGCTGAATAGTAGCGTGTCACTGTATGACAGTTAACTTGGAGGCACCGGTGCAATCATTTGCATTTAACTTAAAATAGGCTACTCTGTCATTTTTGCTCATACAGATAAGAGTAATACATCTGTCGAATCTGCTAAAGGTCTACTTTTATTTGTGTGCACTTAAAATAACAACAAAATGTGTGCTTTGTCGTCTAGGTCTCTGTAAACTTGAGCGAAGAACCAAAACTCCATGTATACTTGCCTCACAGACATGAAAAATATATCTATAGAAGATATCTAAATTTAAATGAACCAGTTCAAATGGAAAACAAATATTTTAAGATTGTTATCCGGATGAAACATGCACGTCCACTGTGGAGATGATGGTCAGTGTTTTCGACTTCATCACTGTAGCCCAAAATTAGAAAACACTTACCAATGTATTATTTTAATGTTAAGATCGTTTTTTTGTTTGTTTGTTTTTCCTGATGCATTCATAATAATGACTTCTGCCGGTGCACTGTGGCAAGCTTTATGCATGCACTTGAGCACTGATAGGCTATAGAAAATCAAAGGCTCATTATTATAAATTATATGGTTTATTAATATAAATGTGTGATTAGTCGACTGATCGCTTCAAAAATCTTTAGTCCAGGGCAACCCTATTTATAGGGTGTTTGAGTAGTTGCTAGGGTGCTCTGGGTGGTTGCTATAGTCTTTGGTGTACACTAAAGTGTTATGGGTAGTTGGGTGGTTGCTAGGTGGTTGATGGGATGTTCTGAATAAGTTATTAGTGTGTTCTTCGTGGTTTCTGTGGAATTTTGGGTAGTTGGGTGCTTGCTAGGTTCCTAGGTTTCTGCTTAGGTGCTCTAGGGGTTTGCTAGAATGTTCTAGGTGGTTGTTAGGATGTTCTTAGTGCCCACTAGAGTGTTCTAGGTAGGTGGGTGTTTGCTATGGGGTCCTAGGTGGTTGCTGCAATGTTCTGATTAGTTGTTAGTGTGTTCTATGTGGATTTGAGGAAATTCTAATGTCATTGATTACACACAACATCATTCCAAACCTGTAAGACTTAGCTCATCTCCAGAACACAAATTAAGATATTTTTGATCAAATCTGAGAGCTTTCTGGCCTTCCATAGGCAGCAACACAACTGACACATTCAAGTCCCAGAAAGGTAGTAAAGACATCTTTAAAATCATCCATGTGACATAGTGGTTAATTTTATGAAGCTACGAGAAGTACTTTTTGTGTGCAAAGAAAATAAAAATAACTTAATTCAACAATATTTTATCTTCCATGTTAGTCTTTGACGCATTCATTCCGACAACATCACAAGCATGTGTGTGCATTCTTCTGCTTGCAAACAAGCCAATGCCCTGGTTCTGTCAGAATGCCAGTTCCTGCATCAGCAGAACCAAACGCATGTGTGGTACTCTTCATGAATATGCGTCGAAGACTGACATGATAGAGAAGAAATTGTTGAATAAAGTCGTTATTTTGTTTGCTTTGTGCACAAAAAAAATTCATAGCTTCATAAAATTATGGTTGAACCACTGACTATATTAACAATGTCCTTACTATCTTTCTGGGCCAGAATGTGTCAGTTGCATTGCTGTCTATGCAGGGTCAGAAAGCTCTTGGATTTCATCAAAAATATCTTAATTTTTCTGAAGATGAACAAAGGCCTTACTGCTTTGAACGACATCAGGGTGAGTAACCAATAACAGAAATTTCATTTTGGGTGAACTAACCCTTTAAAGTAACCACAGATACCAATATACTTAAAACTTAGTGTATGAGCTACAACACTGATATTGTAACAAGCACCAGTAGTCAATTTAATTGTTGTAGCTTGCCATGCACATTAATAGCTTCAGATTGTTTATCAAGAGACAAAAAAGATGGTGTTGAGATTGACAGAAAGATGCGTTAATGGTCCTTTTTTTTTTTTTACTGGGAGCATGTGCCATGCACATAAAGATTGAGAAGACTGAATGTAAAGCACGATTGTGAACATTTTGCTTTTCCCATTGTGGCCCACCAAAGACCGTCTTCCTAAATCATGCAGTGATGTTTGTGTGTTCATGTGTGTGTGCTTCCTCATTATCTCTGTTCTGCCGAGCGGCGTCTGGGATTGCTTTCATTACACTGCCAAATGAACGGCGGAGAATGATTACTGGTGTGCGGTGGAGAAGATGGTTCAGATCAGTCCTCGTCCCTCCAACTCGGTACAGAAGATGGTGAGATAAACGGGAAATTAAGGGTTGTTTGCAAGCCGCTTTTTTTATGCAATAACATTTTGGTGTGCTTGAGATGTCTATCACAATTTAGGTTATGCCTCACAATTGTGCATGTGTGCATATTTGGCAGCACATAATAATCTATCAGATGCTGCACTGAAAAGACACCTCGCGATCAGAGCAGAGCCAGCAATAATTTCACACTCAAACCACAACAATCTCAATCAAGCCAAAACTCATGATCCTAAAGCGGATGGCATCCAATGCTTCTGGCTTGTGTTGGCTACTTGTACGATTGTTCCCAGCTGCTCTGACACACATCCAAGCATGTCCACATGTGCGCTCGAGCACCCGTATCACATGTGCGAGACAGACACATTAATCTCACTCATACATTCCACAAACAGGCTGACACTCACTCTTGAGGGAAAGCCGTTGACAGGTGTGTCTGCTAGACTGTAACCAGAGATCGGTCAAAATTTAAACAGCTGAAAGGGGGAGCCCATCTACCGTGTCAATACCTCAAAAGCCCCTACGACGTCTTCCTCACAATGAGCGCGTGCTAATTCCTCTGGTAATTAGGCTCTTACTAGTCATGGAATAATTAGGCCTTACAAAGAGAGGCTTTTCCCAGCCGCAAGCTCAGACAAAAGCCGAGCAGTGAAAGGGGCCCAGATGTGCACCGAAGGGTGGAAAAATCAACAGAAAGCTGCTGTCATTATCGTGTTACAGGCACTCGAGCGAGCGTGTCATCTGGATTTCATTACGGTGAGGACTGGCAACTTATACCATCTGTTAATTTACTGACATCTGACCTTTGAACTCTCCTCCCACCCTTGTGGCAGCTGGCTAGATAAAGACCTCATCCTGGAGAGCTTATCTCCTAAAGCCCAGTCAGATGCAGCTCACATACGGCTGCATTTGAAGGCTATTGTTAAGGATTAAAGACTGGGATCTGGGGAGGATTGAATGTATCCTCAGCTCTACTTCAGAGGTTAAGGACAGATCATCCCCAGAATTCCAGGTCTCAGGATTGTAATTCAGGTGTCCGTGTGATGTGATTAAGCCAAGCAGGAATGTTCCTGGTTCAATATCCTTGGTCTTGAGACAAGATTCTTATCAAATAATCACAGGCCAAACCCTATGCCTAACCTAAACTTACACCTAAAATCGAAGGGGCAATGATTCTTGTGAACTCTAGACATTTAATCAGGTCATACAAGCTATGTGCCTTAGGATCTCACTGTGGCAAATTACATTTACTTAACTCTGTCCACAAATTGCAAGTACAGTGCCTTGAGCTCTAGGGTGTCCAACTTTGCTCCTGGAGGGACACCATCTTGCAAAACTTGGCTCCACCATGCGTGCCTGGGAGTTTCTAGCGATCCTGAAGTCCTTGATTAGCTTCAGGTGGTTTAATTAGGAGTAGAGCAAGAAGGTGCATGAAGGTGGTCCTGTAGGAGCAGGAGTGGAAACCCTGCTTTAGCTCATAACCCTTGAGGGTACATCTTTGGTTTACCTTCCTCTTAAAGGGGTCATATGATGTGATTTCAAGTTTTCCTTCTCTTTGGAGTGTTACAAGCTGTTGTGAATAGATAAGATCCCTAAAGTTGAAGACTAAAGTCTCAAACCCAAAGAGATATTCTTTATAAAGGTTAAGACTCGTCCCAGCCCTCCTAAACGCCTCATTTAAACATGCCCCACTGTGTGTGAAGATTTGCATAATGCGCCCAAATGTTTACGCAAAAGAAGAAGGCGTAACTTCAATTCGCTGTTGCCGCTGGCACCATATTGTGGAGACGCTGTTTTGTTGTGAAAGTAAAAATACTTTGTTTGGTCTTCCAAAACTGGAAGCAACAAATGGCTCGTTGTAATGGGTTTTATTGTATGTTAAGGGGCATTACATTTCCGTCCACATGCTTGAGGCATTCAGCCAGTCACAAAGCACTGGATAGCTGGCCAATTAGAGCACACCTCGCTTTCAGGTTGATAAGCTTTGTAAAAATCAACTCGCTTCAGAAAGCGAGGCATAGAGAGCAACAATAATGTACAGTATGTGGAAGATGTTTTTGAACCTTAAACCACATAAACACATTTCATTACACCAAATACACAAAATAATGTTCTTTTTAGCAACATCATATGACCCCTTTAATGTACTAATATGCACACTTTAAGGTAGATTAGTTGCAAAGGTGTACTTTGTGGTAGTGCCCAAAGGCAAGCTAAAAGTCCACTTTTTGCAGTATTTCTTACAGTGAAGAACCACCCTGTGTTTTAGTATTCCACAATTTTGTTGATTTCATTATTTTTTAAAAGAACTATAACATAATTTGGGCACCCTTTCATTGGCACTTGCCATGTCAAATAAGGCAACTGGGCTTGTGCCGGGCTACAGCTTGTCAAAGTCTGGCAATGAAGCATCTTATCCGCTTTCTATATCCAGTTTGGATCAGTATTTGGTTTTGAAGCAAGGGTGCTGGATCCTGCCTGGCACTAATAAGTGCTAGCAAATTGTACCAATAATTTTGGCCAACTCAATGACAATTTACCCAGCCTTGTGTTGTTTCAAACTTGTATGACTTTCTTTTTGTACCAAGATATTTTGAGATGTTTTTGTCCATATAAAGAAAGAGATTGTTTTGGACCCCACTGACTTTCAGTGTATGGACCAAAACCATTCAAAATATCTCCTTTTGTGTTCTCCAGGCTAAAGCAAGCCATACAGGTGTGGAACAACATTAGGTGACTAAATGACACAGTTTTACATTTTTGGTTTAGCTTTCCCTTTAAAACCAATGCTCTAGCTAATGATAACTGTTCTACACCCAATCTCAGGTCTTGGGTTAGTAAGGCTGGTCTCTGACTAATGAGGGAGGTCCAATACCAAACCTTGACCAGAAGTGCACCAAGGACATCATTATGGTTTCTAAATCTTGTTCCTGACACATTTCCCAGGCAACACACGCACACACAAACACCTTCTACCTCAGTCAACCCTTGAAAGCTTGTTAAATGTGACCCTGGTCCCGAATGGGAGAAAATCAATTGAGTGCTCTCGCATTGGCACATCCTGAGTCGCTGGTCCAGATGGAGGTATTGTTCACACTGAGTGCTGGGCCAAGCAATGTGCCAGTCTGATGTATTCAGCCACAGAGACTCTCCTCAACTCTGACAAGCACACATACAAATGAATATTCTCAATAGTGGCCATCCACAATAGCTCAGTGGTCTGCGCTTTGAACCATTGTAGCAAAGAGCCATTCATTATATGAGGTGTAGAGGCATATTAGTTGGCAAGTGTGTAATACCTCACTTTAAAGGATTAATGTCCTCTATGTGGATCGCTTACTTCAAAGACTTTGTATAAAGCTTGTTGTCATTGCTTGTGTTTTTGCAAGGTTACATTACACATCACGCTTTAGCCGTCATTGTTTTGTTTCTTCATGGCATTTCAATGCTTTGGTGTGAAATGTCTTGACAAATGAATTGTGGTGATACTGAATGCCTTTGAATTCTTAGCTACGGGATGCCAGCAGGCGTGATTTTACCTAGGAAACTGCTTGGACCTTGTTAATGAGTTCGATTCATTTAACATTCTATTTTTCCCCTCAACCTGACTGCAAAGATCACTATGATGAGAGAGAGCATCAAGCGGCTTAGGATGGTAAATTACTTGAAATGTCACACTTTTCTTATGATAAAAAGTTTTTCAACAAAATGTCACTTGTTCTCACAATGTTATCAACATGAACAAAACTTGCTGTCAACTGAGCTTAATATCTGATAATACCTTTATGATCTAAACTAGCACTTGTTTGCACAGCTCTGGTTAGTATTTACTGCAGTATGGCTCAAAGATTTGCCATTGATCATGAATTTTTTTTTTACAGGCAAAACCATTTATTAAGAGGCTACTATGATGCATCTACCAAGTGACTAAATAATAGTTCTCAGACTGCATTGTGTGAGCATTGCTTTCACTATTGCTCTGTGGCACAGTCGATTTCAATGTGATTTCACAGCTCCCTCTAGTGGTTATATGCAAATAAAAGCAGCACATACAAAGGCAACCTCAAAATAAGATGCCTGTTTTTCTTCACACCAACATATCATAGTCACACTTTAAATTTTATGGCAGTTTTATATCAGTTAGCAAGTACTATTGAGCAGAAGCAACAAAATTTCAACACATTCACAATACCAGACCCTCATCTTACATTCCGCAAGTAAACCAATCCACAGAATATTAACCATACAAATCCACAGTCTTTTTTAAAACACTCAACTTGTTAAAAGTGTATTACAGCTAGCTTGTGTAATAGGTAAAATAGCAAACTATTCAAAATGTTTTTGTCTAGTAATAAACTGTGGGAAAATGTTAAAGGTCAGTCATACACACAGAGTGCTATAATAATGCTATAATACCGTTAAGGTGTTTTCCTTCATGCAAATTGGATTATTTTGATAAAAAGATTGCACACCTAAGCTTTTCGAAGTGATTACATTCTGTAGTGGCTCTATGTTATGTGCTCACAGCACATGTTCCGTTCATAAATATTAATACATATAGAAGTAGATTCAGTTTGTGTATCCTTTGGTCAGCGCTTTGTTCAATCTCACTTTGAGTTTGTTGCTCTTTGAAATCTCATTGTCAATGGATGCCTTTTTGTATTAGATAAATCCAAGTTTTGTAATCCTCAGAGAGCTGAAGAACAGTGTATAATTGCAAGCGAACGTCGCAAACATCTTGGGAAATAACAAAATCCCGCTCTTTTAAGCCGACTCCTAGTATCTTTTTCAAAACTTCCCCAAAGAAGGAAGCCCCAGCTTTAACCAGCACGCGAACAGTAGGTCACCTGGCCCGAGGAGTGCATGACAGCCGGTGGCGGCGTGTCCCCATGCTGATGCTGGGAGTTTGAGGGTGGGAACTTTACCTCGCATACGGAGGACTTAGCTGCACCACATGCCGCCACCCATGCTTGATTTGGTGTTCTCTGCTGTGGGAATGACTGTTCCCGGGAGTGCCGTCCCTGTCACCGTGGGTATAGAGTCCAGCTGCGTTGGACAGCAACAGCAGCATAACACGAAGAAGCTGCCGCATCTCCGGCTGGAAAGCGTGTAGATGAGCGGGTTGAGGCGAGTTGAGCACAGCCAGTCGATGAACCAGTTCACCTTATAGAGAACCGGGCACCGCTCTGGACTGCATCCCACATCCAGCAGCAATAGCAGAAAAGGGGAGCCCAACAGGCCACAAAACTCCAGTACTATCACTACCGTGCGCAGAAGTACGAGCGAGCGATCGATGGCGGGAACTCACTCTAGCCACTGGATGTCACTAGCAGGTAGATGCGCTATAGCACCACGATTGCGCTAGAAGGGCTGAGAAGACGCTGATGCAGAAGGCTATGTAGCTTTTGTGGTACAGTGGTAGGACAGTGGAGCAAGTGTGGAATCGGTCCAAGCAGTTCCAAGCCGAGACTAGGCAAGGCTCAACAGGACGAAACAGCCCAGCAGGCTCCCAGGAGAGCTAGCAACCTCCCTCTTCCTGTGGTCTCACAAGGCGTGAACGAACCATCGTCATGTGGCGCTCAATCCCAATAGCGAGCAAGCTGAAGGTCGAGCGCTCAGTGCCACAAACATGCTCCCCTCGCGGCAGCCACTGGCCAGTACTGAGGAAAAAGTATTGCGGCCAGAGGTGAAGATGTTAACTCATTACACCACTCCAGCTAACAAGTCCGAAGTGCCAGATTGCCGATGAGGAAGTACATGCGGCTGTGGAAGCGCTTTTGCGCCATAGTGCCAGTAGTACAGTGATATTCTCCAACACGATCAGAGTGCAGATGCAAATGATGAAGACTCTCTATGATACCCGTGCTTTTGGTCTTCCCCACTTGCCCGAGTGGTTGTAATGGTTAACTATAATAACATTCATTCCAGGTTCAACCTCGTCATCCATTTTCCACACAATCTCACGACCAATTTTTAACAGCAGATGGTCTAGGAGCACCTTGCAGTGAGAAAGTTGGGAAAGGACTCCACCACTTCAAGCATTATGATTCCTGATAACAAATAAAAACAAAACAGACCCAAGAAAATATTATCTGACTTGACAGCAGTTAGTAAGAAGTGGAAATGTGGTTTAATATTTCTGCGCAAATTTATTTTATTTTTTTAAGATTTTGTTTTAGCTAGTTTAATCTTGTCTAAGGTAGTTTAAGATGATTTAAGCAACACCAAACCTGCCAGCAGACCAGTTTGGGATACTGGCAAGCTAGTTTTAGGCTAATTTCAGATGTTTTTACAGCAAGGTATGCAGGATTGTTTCACACAAGGAGACATGGATGTGGGTTTAGCTTGTGAAGGTGTTGAAATGTTCAGATCATGTTTTTGTGCCAATACTACAATGTATTAGGTCATATTTAAAATAATAATACAAAATTATCTATAGCTTTCTATCTGTATTATATTATATTATATTATATTATCAGTGACTATTTTGCAATAGCCTAGTTAACTGTATTCTTATTTATTAGATTAACTTATTTAATTGTAATAATTAGGTTATTGCTAAATATTATCACCACAGAAGTTAACATATGGCATGCAGACACAAGAAATATCAGGCACAATTCCGTAAAGTGTTATGACTTCCACTTGAATTGTAATGAGACTAGCTTTAGGCTATTGTATAACATTTGATCGGTTGTTTTATCTTTGATAGTTATAAGAAGGCTATAATAATCAACAGACTCTGACTGCAACGATATAGCCTGAATTAAAGCAGACTAATGTACGAAAATACAAAAACATACATGCTAACAGGTATGCCATAGTTTTAAGTCGTTCTGTGACTTGGCATTAGTCCCTAATGTCGTATAAAAAAGAAAGTAGCCTAAATAAAGGTTTTACAGTGTCTTGTCGGAAAATTACTGCCATGGTAACATTTTGTACAGTTAACGAAATGAAAAATCAGTATGTGTGAATTAGAATTATAGCCTACTAAGATTTTCTTTATAAGATTTTAAGTGATGAAACAGACTTACCGGTTAATTCTCTTGAGAGATGCACCTAAATCCTGAGTCACTGGTTAATAAACAAACCTTTAAAAGTTTTAGGAGATGAAAACCTTCCAACAGGCTACTACTCAACGACCAGACGTGTGGAATTGTTTATCCTTGAAGCACTTTTCCCCAATTTGAAACGGTTTGCTTTTTAACTAGACTATATCCAAGTTTTTGTACTTGACTGTAAGCGCTGTCAGATTATTAATGAAAATAATTCACCTGCGAGTTCTGATCCTAAATTCCAAATGACGCTCGTTTCCTCAGCTCACATTCTGGGCGGGAACTCAACTACACTTCGGTTTTTTTACAGGCAGTGAGTGAGCTTTCCGTCGTCTGTGTTTGGATGGTTCTGAATTTGAGTTTGTTTGGGAAAGGGCGCGCGCGCTAATATTTCAGACCGTGATGATGAAGCACGCACGCGCTCGAGCATCCTCTGATGTTTGTGTTATTCCTGTGTCATTAGGCTGGCATCATACGTAACTGTGGGAAATTTACTGGGTTAAGTCACGGAGAATGACCTAACCTCGTACAAGTCATCATGATGACCTCAGGCACTTGACTTGAAGTGTTTTACACCGCATGCAAGAGTCTGAGATCTATATGTGACCTTGGACCACAAAACCACAGAAAGGTTTGTCAGGATAGGACAATATTTGGCTGAGATACAACAATGTAAAAATATGGAATCTGAAGGTGCAAAAATCAAAATATTGAGAAAATTGCCTTTAAAGTTGCATATTATTAATCAAAAATTTAATTTTGATTATTCATGGTAGGAAATTCACAAAATATCTTCATGGAACATGAACTTAACTTAATATCATAATGATTTTGCAATAAAAGAAAAATCAATAATTTTGACCCATACAAATTTTATTGGCTATTGCTACAAATATACGCATGCTACTCATGACTGGTTTTGTGGTCCAGGGTCACATATGTTCTTCTCAAGTCATTATTAGCCTATTGTTAGCATTGCCTGTTTGTGAACAATCAGATCTTTTCAATTAATAGTGTGTTCTAGTTGATTCATTCATAAATAGTTAATGCTTCAGTGATCTTCAGAACTAATTTTATTGTACTTTATATGATTTTGCGTCCCTTCTTGAAGCTTGAAACCCACTTCAGTCCCCATTCATTTTAACTGCATGGGAAAAAAATGACAAGTGTGTTCTTCAGAAATTGTATTTTGTTTTCCACACCCAAAAGAAACAATATCATTTGAGTTTTGAATGTCGTGAGGTTCGTGAGGTTGAGTAAATGACGACAGAATTTTCACTTCTGGGTGAACTTTTCCTTTAATGGGGCATCCAAAATAACCCGATTGTATTTTTGCCTGAACTCATTTCCCCTGATGACAAGCCAAGACCCACAACATTTCCACTTACAACATCTCAGATCCATTCTTTGATCAAACATTGTTTTTCATGGTAAAATGGGAAATGGCATTTATTCCCTCCCTTCAGGCGACAGGTCAACACTCTCCCAGAGCCTCAACCCGCTCAAGACAGACATGCAAAACAAAAAAAAGTTCTGTCTGGTTTGATATGTGACATGGTTGGCCTAACGTTAGACCTTGGCTTTAAATAGCCATGCATTCTGCTCAGTGATTATTAAATATAAAAACATCAAAGCTGCTTGTAGAATGCATGCGTTTCTTACACTCCTTCCAAATTTGTTCTCCTTGCTGTGCACAAACCAGACTTCACATTCTCACAGTATTCCCAAGACAGTGTCCAGTCTAGCACTCCAGCCTGGGGATGGTGCTTGGGCAAAGGAATGTTTGGGAGGGTGTTGCAAGGACCACTATCACGTTCCCTTGGTTCTGATCTCCCCACTTTGCTCAGTCCAATCATATGGAAGATCTCAAGCTGGGTGAAGGAAATGTGGTGGATTTACACTCTTAATAACAAAGGTTTCAAAAGGAGGGTTTTGCAGCGATGGCATAGAAGAACCATTTTGGTTCCTCAAAGAGTGAAAAGTTCTTAAAGAACAATTCTTCTTAGTGTGAAGAACATTTTAGTAACCTAAAAACATTTTTCCACTATATAAAAAAGCATTTATGCAAAGAAAGGTTCTATGACGTTAATATTCTTCACAGAACTATCCATGCCAGTAAAGAAGCTTTGGTGCAATGGAAAGGTTATATGAATGTTAGAAGTTCTTCATGGAACTATTAATTCCAATAAATAATATTTTGTGCAATGGAAGCGTTACATGAATGTTGAATGTTCTTCAGGAACCACAGATGCCAGTAAAGAACCTTTTGTGCAATGGATGTTAAGGTTCTTAGTAGTTCCATAGAAGCCAATAAAACCTTTATTTTTAAAATGTAGTTGCCATTAATACCGTCAAAGACACCCAAGACATTGTTATGGCAGTTGTGCCTACTTCCTGCATTTTGTTTAACTTGGACTTTGGGAAAAGTAGATGCCGTAGATGCAAGCCCTTGCGATTTCTCTTCAGTAATCAGCCGGTAATTTTCGAGTATGTTTTTAATAGCAACATGTGCTGGATTTATTAAGCTGGTGTTTGGTATGCTTATGGTAAGTGCTGTGAGTCAAGGCTTCCTGACACTGAACTTAGTGGTGAGTTGGCTGGTTTGGAATGTAAAATTCAGTGGGAACTCAAGGGGTATGTGTTTATGAGTGTAGGAAAAAAAAATCTCTTGGGCCTTAACCTTTCTGCCCTGGCCCATGCCTCCATCCTAACTGCCCTGAGCCCATACCCATACACCTCCCATCCCTCACGCTCAGACACCAAACATCTGGCTTTTGCTTATACAGTAACTTACCACACTTTACTAGTTCCCATCAATAAAAGCTTCCTTTCCATTAGCTGCACATCCACTACATCAGAACACATGAGAACATGGCCTGTTCTCACATTCACGTTCTCATGATCCTTCAGGGATTCAAGAATTTCTTCTAAAAGTCCTGTTTGTATAGAAATCACAGTCCTCTAAGACAGATATCTTCTGATACTGAAGAGTATCTTATCTTGGCTTTCCTATTGTCTCTTATCAACTGGCGTTTGGGACATTTATAGTCCAAATGTGTTGCTCTCTAAGTATACTCTTGACATTTGTTGTACCTCCTACAGGTCTTTTTGTCTTGTAGCTGAACTGCATTCCTTTTAAAATCTGAGACATTTGTGATGGACTATTTGTGGATTGCGAAAAGGATGCACACATTCATCTGTCAGATTCAAATGGATATACAACTTCCAACTCAAAATTATAATAATTGTAAAGAAATATTCAACCTTTTATTACATTTACGATTTACAAATTATTTTACAACACTTTTGATTCCAAAGCGACTTACAAATAGGGACAATGGAACAATCAAATATCAAAGAGCAATGAAAGCTGAAGTGCTATAACAAGTCTCAGTTAGCTTAGCAATTACATGTAACAAGGGTGTTTTTTAATTATATAATAAATAAAAGAAACCAGATAGAATAGAAAAAAAATAGAGCAAGCTAGTGTTAGAGGCCTTTATTGCTTTTGTTAATTGTATAATAAATAGAAAGAAAAGCGAATAGATAGAATACAAAAGATTAGAGAAGCTATCTTTTTTTTTTAAGAAAACAAGCAGTTAGTAAATGAATAGAGTGCAAGGCATCAGCATGCTTGAATATTATGTGAGTAGATATTGTTAGCCAGTGCAAACTGATAAACAGAGGTGTGATGTGCATTCTTTTGGCTCATTAAAATTAATCTTGCTGCGCGTTCTGGATTAATTGTAGAGGTTTGATAAATCTGGCTGTAAGACCTGCCAAGAGAGCATTGCAATAGTCCAGCCTGGACAGAACAAGAGCTTGAACAAGGAGTTGTGCAGCATGTTGGGAAGAAAGGGCCTGATCTTCTTGATGCTGAATAAAGCAAATCTGCAGGACGGACAGTTTTAGCAATGTGGTCTAAGAAAGTCAAGCTGATCATCAATTATAACTCCAAATTTTTGGGCTGTTTTTGAAGGAGTTATGGTTGATGTGCCTAACTGGATGGTGAAATTGTGATGAAACAAGGGGTTTGATGGAACCACGAGCAGTTCTGTCTTGGCAAGACAGAGAAATGTCTTTAGACAAGCTGAGATGCGAGCAGCTACCGTCAGATCATCAGGATGAAATGAGAGGTAGAGTTGAGTGTCATCAGCATAGCAGTGATATGAAAGCCATGTTTCTGAATGACAGAACCTAATGATGCCATGTAGACAGAGAAAAGAGTGGTCCAAGAATGAGCCCTGAGGCACCCCAGTAGATAGATGTTTGCACTTGGACACCTCACCTCTCCAAGATACCTCGAAGGACCTATCTGAGACTCAAACCACTGGAGTGCGGTTCCTGAGATGCCCTTTGCCAATAGGGTTGACAGGAGATCTGGTTGTTAACGTGTAAAAAGCAGTGGTCAGATCCAGCAAGATATGTATTGAAGATTTGGAATCCGCTCTTGCCAGTCTTGGGGCTTCAACAACTGAGAGCAGGGCAGTCTGGGTTGAATGTCCACTTCTAAAACCAGACTGGTTGCTGTCAAATGGGTTGTTCTGTGTGAGAAATGCAGACGGTTGAACACAGCTTCGTTCAAGTGTTTTTGCAATGAAAGGAAGGGAAACAATTAGCATTTACATTTAGCAAATTAATTTAGCTGAAGTACCAAAAAAGTAAATAAGCTAAAACTAAATAAACTAAAACTAATAAAATAAATAAATAAATAAACTAATAAAATGACAAAAATGCACAACAAAAACACTAAAACTACTAAAATTAAACTGAACACAATATATAAAAATCTATTTTGAAATATTGACAAAAACTATAATAGTTTAGATGTCTAACCATCATAATCATGGCGATCATATATAGCCTCATATATGTCATTTAAAGGGAGCTTTTTAACAAGCGTGAATTTATTTGGCTTGAGCTCACTCTGTTAAGCACTAAATAAACTTCTGCAGTTTGCTGTTGGAAATAACTTGGATGGCGTCATGTAAACAAGCCTAGCACTTTAATCCACTCGGTTCTTTCAGGACAGGCTGGGAATGCTTTCCTAATCCAAATGTTTGAGGGTAGGGATGGGAACATTTGTGCCTTTTAGATGTGTCCACTTCATGTTAGATGTCAAGTGTAGAAAGAGGTCATCTATCATATCAAACCATCTCTGTCCCCACGGACTGGACCGAACCATTCCTCTTTTCTGGAATTCAAGAAATAAGCATTTTGGCTCCATGTCCAAACAAAACTTACTTCTATGTTTAGCGATGGTGTGCAAGGTCACAATAAGACTCCCTTAAGGGTGTTATGGAAGGCTGGAATGAATCTGAAAATGTGCTATTATGTGTCTACCAGAATCAACTCTCTAGGACTTCTGGACCAGTATGTCTTCAAACAGCTTGAGAACATCTTAATGAAGAAAGTCCAGTCATCATTCCAGTCCTGCTCTTCTTAACACATCACCACATTCTCAACAGTCTGGGAGTTCTTGACACTGTTTTAAGTGAAGGAGACATTCCAAGATATGTTATTATTCAACTCCCCTTTCATTTGATAATCGCAAATTTAAAGCTTGCATAGGACCATGCTAGGATGCATTTAATGAATAAGTGAAATTCTGATGAAGTGATCAGTGTGAAAATAATTAGATATATATTCATATATAATATTTACTATATCATAGCCCTATACCAGCTGAGCTACAGGACATATCATATTGAAAATTATATTATTTTGCATAGCTTTATTTAATTTTTTGTTAAAAGTCTAGTTATTTAATTGTGCGAGAGCCCCAAAAGACAGTTAGACAAGATGAATATTAGTTGTTGTTTTTTTCTTTTAAACAAACAATAAATGTTTTGAAATGTTTTGTATAATTATTTGTAACATATCCTCTCATTAATATTTCTGCATCATACAAATTCAGTGTCACTGTTGTTTAGAAGATGAATAGAGGGACTGACCGTGGTCTTCTACCAGTCAGACTCAACATAAAGAGCAGAGATAGAGATCTGCAGAGGCAGCAGCTGCCCTGTTGACCTTCTCACCACATCCAATGAAGATCAAGACTGACTAACTATTGAACCAACCTTCCCAAAGCTCCATGGCTCCATGACTGTGCCTCACTAACTAAAGTGCTAAAAACAACATTTCACAGTATTACCCTCAGTAACTCTAAAATCCCATCACTAGAGAACAACGCCAGATAGTAAATCCTTATTACCCAAATAAGGGTTCTCTTTCATTTGTTATTACAGTTCAGTGATTTTTAGCTTCATAAAAAGGACATAAGATATTCTAATAGAGATGATACCATAATTATAACTATTTTCCAATCTTGATATTCTCCTTAAACTAATGTAAGTAATCTTAGATTGTTTGAAATTCCACAGGTAGTCAAATTAACGATACTATTAGTACTGCTCATAATGTGTGAAATGTTTCAGAACTAAAGAAATTAATATTACATTTGAAATGTTGAAGAAAAACTTTTTTGGGTTGTGGCTCATGGGGGCCACCATGTTGAGATCACTGACCAGCAGAATACAACAATAGCTTTGGTAACAGCAACCTTCTGATTTTACACATTTGACTCTTAGCCAGGAGTTTGATTGACAGGGATAAAATGCAGATACATTTTGTCCAAACAAACAGACGGTAGTTAATGTGTGGACTTGAACTAAAATGTGTATTGATGTTTTCCGGTTTAAGTAAAACACCTTCTGATGTTCATTCAAGTTTTTGTGTTATAACTAGTAAAGAGCAAGAGATGATCGGTTCATGTCCACTTGAAATGAGGCACTACAGTGATCTGTCATGACACAATAAAGAGCCACAGAGCTGTATTTATTGTTCAATTCTTACAAAATGAGAAAATTAGTTTCATACCTAAAGTAACCTGTATTGTCTTGTCTTCGGCATGTTGTCATTTTCCCTTTGCTCACATGTTATATTTCACTGCATGAGAGCATGATTTGTGGCGTGTGAGCACCATGGCTTGTCGGACCTAGCAACAGTAACTAAGGGTGTGGGTTTTTGGAAGGGTCAATTCTGCATTACGCCACTAAATGCCAGTTTAAAGTCCAAGACTAAAGTCCCAGTCATATCTATGGAAGCTTGTTCCTGCCTTGAGGTGTGGTCATATTTAGCATTGTATCGGTGAATTTTTGCAGTTGAAATGTATTAATTTCAATATGAATCCCAATACAAGATTTCCCACATGGATTTCATAACAGGTTGAAGTTGGTCACACTGATTTGTTACATTGATGTTAACAAAAAAGACGTTGAGTTGACAGAAAGGTGCTTGATTTGAAAGTGACTTCTGTGTGAGCGATAGTTCGGCAATGTAAAATTTCACCAAAGTTTCACAAATGTAACTGAACCTTTTGAGTGAAAAATAAAATGATTTAGTTATGAGATATGAGATTTATAAGATAAAGTTTAAAATAAGTCACAGTTTAGGAGAAACAATGTCACATTTTGATAAACAAAGTCCAATTGCAACAAATAAAGTTTTGCGTCAAATCTAGTACTTTTAATTTAGTTTTTCCTGTCTTGGAAACAGGTTTCCATAACATACATAAACAAAAATTTAGTTTTCAGTTCCTTTTTTAGAAGAGAGACATTAATGACATTGAACATGTGTTTGAGTGTTTGAAAGTGACTAATTATATTACGATAATGCAGAATGATAAGACAAACTTCTGTTCTGGTTTAGATAAGCGGGTACAAGAGTGTTATTCTTTGGATAAACTTAAAATCTGCTCAGTGTGGCGTTGATCATCACAGATATAAACAATGCATTTCACCATGAAATTCCTCTTAGTTTATGATCTGTAAAATTTCAAAGCTGTACTGAGATAAAGTCTGACGGTGCCGTTTCGCTGGTCTCGAATCAGCCTACACATGACCTGACCAACAGACTTAGAAAACTCAGTTTGGATCAGGTCTGAGATCTTTGAAGCGCATCTGTCTGGCACATTTTCTCCCTACGCCCGCGTCCAGCACCTTCACCACTTGTGTTTATACACCTCCTGAGACTGAGCGTCTTGTTTTTATATTGAACTCTACTATTTATACTGAACTATCATAACTACCTTTTTGGGGGTCTGCAGGCACACGTAGCATTCGCTAACGCTCACGGCACGCCTGAATGGGTGATTAGAGCGACCTGCAGTGAGGAGAGAGATGTGGAGGTTGAAGATGCTGGAAGGCCATGTGGTGCTGGGAGGGTTCCTTACGAGAATGTGGTGTGAAAATAAACTTAGCGGTAGCTGAGTGGGAAGAAAAGGCGGAGAAAAGAAATGATGTGGAATTATCTCTCTATCACGCTCATCCCTTTCCTCAGCCTCCTCCCAACTCACAGACCAGATGAAAAGCAGTGTCTATTTAAGGGTGACCAAGCGTGCCATTTCCCAGGACACGTCCTGGCAGGATTTCTATATTGCCTAAAATATCCAGGTATTGGCTTTTGTTTCATGTTTTCATAATAAAGGTAATGATCGTTTGACCAATAACATGCAGACATTGTATGCGTATCGACCAGTTGTGTGCGTGAGAAGGTGGGATCTACAGAGAAGCGGTCAAAGCAATGCAAATACGTTTAATATTTATATTTTGAGCAGTTCACAGCATATACCTTTCCAGTTTCAATGCTAACTTTAGCAGTGTTAGCCATGCTCTGGAACATTTTTTCATAACTCAGACTTAAAAGTGATTCTAACACGTTAAAATGTGTGGAAAAAATGCTTTTAACAGGAGGCTTAAAGGGTTAAAGCATCAAAAGCCTTTCAGTGTCACAATTTTATCTCATTTAAAAGCTAAAATTTGAACCTTATGCAGTATTTATAGCTCCATTTCCAACAATTTCAAAGGCTTCAAACTGGAAAACTTCCCTGTGATGTGTCACACAATCATGGCTAATCAGAACCAGTGTTGAGGGAAAGCATACTATACAAAGTATTGCATTACAAGTTTGTGTAACTCTATAAAAAGTAACTAATTGCATTACTTAGTTACAATTTAATAAAGTAATGCATTACATTGTATTGTCATATCTGGTCCAGGCTGAACAGTTAGAAATTAGTTTAAGAATGTTTATCTAAATATAAATCACTCCAAATCAGTTGCAGTATAAATCCAAATGCACAATACAAACTTTTAAAGATAAGTTAAGGCCTGTTCATACCAAAGATGACAACTACCATTATGAAGTATTGCACACAAAAAAAGTCCATATCCCAAATATAACGATAACAACACAGAAGAACGATATCCGGAGTCACTTTCAAAACAATTCTTTCCAGTTGATGAGCGATAAAAACATTGACAATCAGAAACCACCCGACTTTTAAGAGTTTGAGCATTAAAGTAGAAGACAACAAAACTCCAGTGTGCTTACAATAAAGCGGACCATTATCATCCATTGGTGTGGACACTAATATAGTTATCGTTATAGTTCTTTGTATGAACTGGAATTTAGTCCATCCCCTTCTGTCTCTATTAAATCCTAGAAAGGGTCTGTGTCGTTCAACAGCAGTTTTCCAAAGTATTTTTAGCTGTAGGTCAGCATACCCATAAATGGTTGATGCTGAGGTGCCTCCTGGGAAGGAGTTTTATCAGTAATAAAGTGCCTCATATCAAATCACAGCCTCGCAAAAGGGTTGTTGATTCTCACGGCATCCATTCCACATCAGCTCTAAAGAATTGTTTTCTATGGACTGGAACCAAAAGATTAAAACAGAACCCTCTGAGGAGGCTAACTGTCACAACTAGCGTGAAAGGCTCGCCTTTTTTTGCTTCATTGAATGAGTGACAACATTATTACTTGTTGATGGCTTACAATTTGTCCTCAGATGACTTTTCAATGTTTTGTTTAGGGTAGCTGAATGAAGTATATTTAGCTACAAGGCATGTTTATGCACATAATACTGGAATATCTTTAAATGCTAGTTGGTGTCTGCAGTTATTTACATTGGAAAGCGCTAGGCACTGGTTATTTAGCTTGACACTCAATATCTGTCGCAAATGCTTTTCAAGATGTTGCTTTTCCATAAAATGGCCGTTGAATGATTCCACAACACTTCGAGTAAATCAACAATGTTGTATAGCGAACTAGCGCTAACCGATGGAGCTCCTACACAAGAGAGGAATTGTGTTGGATATCTGAGGCACTTGTGTGTACCTGAGTCGGAGCTTGAATGCTGTGTGTCTGGCGATTTAATGACGCCACTCACAACCCAAATTACACTCAACTTACTGGTACATTTGGAAAAATAACACTTAAAAGTCCTGCAACACTGAATCTCTTGTGTCACATCAAGAGGTTGAATTAGCACTACTTGCAGCTAGCTAATCCTGTCGATGTACCTGGTTATGTTTAGCCTATTAATCTCACTTATTTTTTTTTTTTTCATTTAAATTCTGTGATACACTGAAGGCAAGACTATTTAAATGAACTATACAGAAAACAGAGCAAGAATGTGCAAGAGAGAGGGATGTTTGTCAAGGTAAACAGAAAGGCTCGTTGGGTAAAGTTGTCAACTTTAATTGCTGCTTACAGGAACGCTCCTCTGAATTACCACCTCTGGCTTTACTAAAACTGCCTCCAGCTAGTCTACAGTGAACCGACAGAAAACTATTTAAAAAGCGGCAATAAATGTATAACGATAATTTGCAATTTAGAAGGCTTTTTTTTTATTACTGTTACATTTTAGTATCAAATCATCACAACAGGAGATATACAATATAATATTTGCTGGCAAAACTTGATGCGACAATGCTAGTGTGGCTTGCCTGCTTTAGATGCTAAATTGCCTTGAGGGTTGTTTGCATATTATGTTGGTTTCTAATTGGTAGCCTACACCCCAAGATATTCTGGACTCTGTAAATATATAGTATTTTATTGCCCGTTTAATCACCCGGTCAGGTACTTAGCATGTTTTGCTTTATCATGCTTGTCTGTATATCCCGAACAACATAACTTTAGACCTTTACTCTCAGATAATCCTGTTTTGTAAGAGCTCAGACGGGTTGCTGTTCTGAAAAGAAACCAGGCTCAGTGAAATAAGCACAGCCGATCCTTAAACCGATCGCTAGCGCTACAGGAAGAGCTGCAGACCTCGACGTCGAAACTAAACAGAATAGTGGTTTAAATCCCAATTAATCTAGATTGAAGGATGCGGTTTACTCTGGAACTCACTGAGGGCTATCAGACCATCAGTGCTTGGTTTGTCTACTGGCCTTTAGCTGGCATAAACATCCTGTTTATACTGTGAGAGGAAACAGAATGATACATGTTAGAAACACTCACTGCAATGGCCACATTTTTACTATAAGCTAGAAAAATTAGATTTGTATTTCTTCCAATATAGAATATTTATACATATATTTATATTTAAAAAGTGTGTTCATTTAATTAACTAGTCACATGAGAAATCCGTAATGATCAGGCACCATGCAAGGATCAGATGTTACTCCAGACTTGAACTTGTGACATACACAAACTAGACCACAAAAAAAATAATGTTTCCTTATTTCATCCGAATGAAAATTCCTTCATTATTTCCTTAAAAGCGACAACAGCAGACCTGACCGCTAACATGAGCCTGTGTCCGCTGAGCTTGTGCATGAGATAAAATGACTAATATATTTGGCTGCCATCCCAACATGATGCCTGACCACTTTTATGTAGAATCACCTTTTCTAGAAGACTGATATGACTTACCTTTCTTGCCAGTGTATCGGACATTACTGTCAAAAGTGCTGTTCAGTTATTGTCTACTTCAAGAATGTGTTGCCACCTTGTGGTGGTTTGTTAGTGTCAAACCACAGGCCAGCTTTAAAGTACACATATTTCGAATTCTACACATGTAGAAAATATATTATTATAGCCTACTATCAGTGATAAAGTGTGCAAACAGTCTAAAATGAGCTGTTTTCAGTTGATCTGTAATCTGTAATGTCTGCACAATGCGTTCACTTGATAGGAAATCTGGCAAATGGAGGAAATAGTATTTGTGTTTATTTAGGCCTGACTCATTCATTCAAACTATCAGCACTTCTATTTTAAACGTTTTAGGGAAATTAAGTCATGTTTTTATTCGGTTCACCAGAAGAACAGGCTTTGAAACATCCTGAAACAACTGGTAAAATATATTAATCAAAATACCTCAAAATATGTAAGATGTCATGCGCTCTGATATTGATGTGGGATTAATATGATTCCTCTCGTCAAGCTGCAACACTTTTTTCTTAGCCTACAGTTTTACAGTCTTAAATATAACAATATGATTGTAATATTTCCTCATATTTTTTCTTGACGCTTTCAAACTCCCCAAACTTTCTGTTTATTTTCAGATTTAAGTTAGATTCTGATCAAAGTTCACAAACTGTTGTAATTGGCCTTTTGAAGAAAAGTTCTGAATTAAACAAAATGTTGTTTTATGCTTCACTGTGTTAGTTACATGACCGGTTAATATTTTGCATAATAATCATGTGTTCTTCTGTATTCTGTTCTTATTTTGGTGCTCAAGCTGTGACATTAATAGAAAAGAACACATTAATAAAGTGAGATAACTCTGACACTGGCAATGCTGACATTACAAGTGAGGAATTAATAGGACAAAACAGTTTCAGATGATTACAGTCAGCCAGTATTTGAATCATGCAAAACCATTTCGGATTGTCCAGGACATTTGGACGATACAATGAAACTGCATAATGTGCCACATGTTTGCTTTCATTTTAACAGCTGATAGAAAGAAATGATTGATATAGGTTACAGTTAAAGAGAAGTGATAACTGGAGAACTCATGTGAAGGATATCGAAAGTCTCGTGTTTGCATTAACATGCTCATATATGGTAACCATATTATGGTTTTATCAGTACATTGCTTAAAGGTTTAATAAATCAAAGTTCACGATGGTAAGAGGTTATTCTCATTTTAGGAGCCCACAGACATTGCCCCTGGTGGTCTCTGATAATTGGTACGTTATATATTTTTGTGCACCACCATGCACGTGGGATATTCTTGCAGTTCTATGAAACATAAACTTAAAATTGTGAGACATAGCCTAAACTCAAAGGTCAGAAGAAACATTTATGACCATTTTCTTGCCATTCTGAGTTTATATCAGGATTTAAAGGTTTTTTTTTGTCTTTCATCTTTGCCATGGAATAAAAAAGTTAAATGTGACTCTTTCTTGCAATTGTGAGTTCATATCTCACTTTTCTTCTCAGAACTGCGAAGTTCATGTTTTTTTTGTGTGTGTTCTTGAAAACTGTTTAAAACAGTCATTTGCTCAAACTAATAATGTAGAAGAAACACACCTACCAAGTGTGCATTTAGCTTCATATAAATTTGCAGTTTAGAAGTTATATTCTCGCAATTCTGACTTCATATCTCAGAATTATGACTTTATATCTCACAATTCTGAAAAAAAAATCTGAATTGTGAGAATCTCAGAAGCTAAATGTACACTTGGTTGGTGTGTTTCTTCTACATTAATAGCCGTTTGAGCTGACAAATGACTGTTTTCAAACAGTTTTCCAAGAACACTCCTAAACGTGACTGGCAGAGAAAACAGATAACTCACCGATGCACACCATTGTTTGAAGCAAGGTTGCATTGTAAATATTTTCTCATTTTAAAGTCAACAAATGTGATTAATTACTGATTAATGATATTAAACAGGCCCTATTATCACTAATAAAAGCTTTCTGGATCAAATGACATGCAAGAGTCAACAGAACTGAAATATATGACAATCGGCTGAAATCTGATCTCCATTAAATGATCCTCCATCAGTCTTCATCTCAAGATTGTGATTTGCGGTCTTATTTTAAACAATCAAATACAGCGGAGAAAAAAGTATTTATGTAGTTTCATCAGATCTCATAATCTATTTTCACACCTGGTGTAAATAAAATGTAATTTGATCTATCATTTATAATAAAGAGATATATTACACTGTGAATCAGATGTCGAAATTATTTTACGGTTTTCTACATGTTGAATTGTTCCTCGGCAAATTACTTGTCAGCTCTTCTCAGTCAGACCACATCCTCTGAGAAACTGATGCAGGTGTTTGCAGACTTTACATTCATTTCTGATCTGAAACCATTAGTATGGTTTCTGTTAGTCACTAGGATTGGGCTTTGGGCAAGGAAGCATAGCTTATAGAATATCAGGGCAAAAAGACAACCTGTACTGACAGACACACACTGATACACATGATAAGTTTATCTGCGAGCAACACTCTGACTCCCCTTCATTCTCTCCAATGATTCTCCGTGGTGGATTAGTACAGCAGATCACATGGACTCCATCTGCCATCCAATGCCACAACAACACGTGAGTCTGTGAGCACGTGAAGTTCCTCTTTTTGTAATTCAGGCCTCATATACAAATCAAGATCTTTACAATAGACTAATATTTGAAGAGCTTGTCTAAAGGGGTCTTGGTTTTGTTTGTTTTGGATAAAATGAATCCATGCTATATAAACTGTAGGTCTGTTAGAATTTTAAACCAGTTACTTATATATCACATGGACTCTTTACCAAAGCTGTGAATATCTTAGATATTGAAACGGGTGGGATTTTCAGTTCTCATTTCTTAAATTTGACATAATCTTGAATATTGATGTACACCCTTGTGACATTATAGTACATTTCTTTTTAATATGTAGACAAGTATCAAGAAAGCAAACTAATAACAGCATATAAAACATGTACAGCAACTAATTTAATCACATTTTTCCCTAATCCCTTAAAGAGAATGTGTATTTTTCTCCTTGAAACAAACTGCATTGCTTATTTAAATAATCTAAATAATAATATTTATGAAAGAAAGAAAGAAAGAAAGAAAGAAAGAAAGAAAGAAAGAAAAGAAAGAAAGAAAGAATGAATGAATGAATGAATGAATGCATGAATGAATGAATCAATCCAAAAAGTTAGTGAAAGAATGGATTATTCTTATTCCTGGTCACTATTGTAATAAAATAAAAATGCTCAGTAGTTCAATAAGACCCAAAAGTAACTCTCCACAAACAAAGTAACATAATTTAACATTAACATATTTATTAATAGTATATATTGAAATAGTTACTTTAAATTGTAATTATATTTTACAGTATTAGCCTACTGTTATATTGTATTTTTGATCAAATAAATTGGTCTCGTGAGCTTAAAACTTCTTTCAAAACCATAACAAGTCTTACCCTAAACTTTTGAACGGTATGGTGTTGTATATTTAGCCTACATATGATGATGATAATCAAATGAGGCAGAGCTATCCTAAAAATATACTAATAATAGACACTTTAAATAGGCTATGTGACTTAGGACAGTTGAATCTATAAAAATTTTATGGCTCTTTGACACTGACATCATCTTCTGGAAATAAACATAGGCTATCTTTTATATGACTTTATACAAGCCACATTAAGACGTTCACGTGAAGTTAAAACTTCTGCAATTTCATTCATAGTTTAAAGTTTTGAATACTATTTTAGACCCTCAAACTCTAAAGTATATTTTGCGCAACAAAAAAGCACCGGTGGGATCGATTTCCATTCAGCACAGACATATATATACAGTGCAGATGAGATCTGATGTGTTATTAATCTGAGATGGTTTGGTGGCTATCACAGTTAGTCTGAATGTAAGTTCAATAGGAGTTCTACACAACATCCGGGCATTGCACCGCTTGCGCAGAATCGGAATGGCGGAGGTAAGTGAGCTGCGGGCTCGGTGGAAGAACAACACAACGATTAAATGATTCAGCCGCTCCGGTACGCTTTAACAATCAGCCGCGCATTACCGGACAGCTTAAGACCCGGTCCGTCTGATCGAGCGACTCAGAAAACGGCAAAGATAGACGGTCACAAGGAGGAAGTTAAAATGGGAGCACCCTCAGCGTTCCGTCGCTCTGTCTATCTCTATGCGTGTTGCGTTCACGAGCGTTTAATTCGCCAGATCGAGCGCCGTTCAAAACAACGGGAGAGCGGCGAGGGCGCTGGTGCTGAAGCGTGCCCCAGGTGCGCACGGGTGCCAGGTCTAAAGTTTCTAAACTTCAGATAGTGGCACTGCCCCTCGACTTCCCTAAAAGTGTTTCCTTCTGCACCGGTTCAGAGTCACGGCGCAAATGTTCAGCACTGACTTACAGGAAAGCGCCTGGAGTGACAAACTTCAGTAGAGCTCGGTGTGGTCACATACTAATGCGTTCAGTGGCTAAGAAGAGGAGAAACTTAAGAAAACACACTTTAAATATGTTTGAGGCACTTGCAACTCTTTACGTTGGGCTTTAGAGTATGTCTAGACGTGTCTCATGAGGCTAACATACAGAATTATATTCAGTTTTGTGATATAAAGCGTTTTTTTTCTGAAGGAGACTTGTAATATGAGGGGAAACTGTGTAGATGTTATCTAGAACACGCCTAATAGTGGTCATATGGCAATTTTGTTCCATTTCTTGAAGGTTACTATCAGGATGAAACTACTAATAACTATTTTGGTGTAAGCTTGGTGTCAAATGTTTACCGTGGTTCGTTTTTGTAAGGGTTTAGTTGCAGCTAGTAGCTTTTGGAAATGTTCTAAGGAGTTCTTCTCTTGGACAAGTCACTTCACAACAGGGTTTTGCACTTAATTCATTTTCAGCATGTGAAATATTGCTTGGATTGGTCTAAAGTCTGTGAGGAGTAATTTTAACTTCTGGTGGAAATTGTGGGAGCTGTGGTGAAATTTTGAAGACCTGTGATAAGTTTACTTTGTTAGCACTTAAGAGTGAGAAATGTTATTGACGGTCATACTGGTTTATTTGGATTTTGCCTGTCATAACTTATATTTACCAGGTGGATTTGAGATGTTGTAACTAGTGGCTTTTAACTCCATAAATACAGGGGCTTCAAAAGGCCTTTGGACACAAATCACTTTTAAACATTTCTGAATGCCACCACATTAGAGTTGAATCATTCTGCCAATTCTGCCATATCCTAAAGCTTTTCTCAAAAGTTTATTCTCTAGCCCTTTCTCCAATTAATTTTAAATTTAACTGGCGTTTACCAATGTAGTTTTAGTGGATGTGTGAAGCCGGTCAACTCTTTGGTCTTCATTTTAAACAATTATTGTTCGTTTGATTTAATATATTTATTGAAAATTGTCTGTTCTCACTGTGCTTTAGCTGTGCAAATGGGTTCCAAGGACCAACGGCTCGGTCAGTGTAGACATTTTCCACCAGGGCTACGGGGCCACTGGAGGCCCTTCCCGGCAACCACGTTCCTAGAGGGAGCAGGACGGGAGTCGTGGCCCTCTCATGGAGGCAGGCGATAAAGATGGCAACCAAGTCCCATGCAGTGAGTGGAACGTTGTTTTTTTTTTTGCTGTGCATTGATAGATTGGATTAGATTTGTGTTAATACTGATGAATATGAGGGGAAAAAGGATTGTTTGATCACCTTTCCACAGGGTGGTGAGATGCCCTTGAGCAACTGCTGGCACTTTATGGGTACAACATGCCTGATCCTGTCCTGCAGCAACAACGGGAGCCAAATGAGCTGGCAGCCAGTCTGCCTGAAATGACACTGGACAAGGTCACTATCACTGAAATAATCATATTTGTATATCTGTGCTTATCCGTCTTATTTATAACGTTGGACTTCAATGCACGAGGCTTCCAGTGTCATTAGCACAGTTGTTTACCTGTTTAAATCAATCCGTTATGCTGCTTGATACTGCAAACTGCATTTGTTTTTCATTGCATTTTATTATATTATGTGATCATAAACTCACAGGTTTGTAGCACAAGTAGGTTTGCCTTTACTGAACTTTCTTATTCTTCTAGTCATTTACCTATAGTGGTTATTTAATCTGAAATAACACACATGGAAAGAAAAGCTTCTGTGTTGCAAAATAGGTTGATAAAAGCTTCTTTTTTTTTTTTTAAATTTTACAATTTCGATAGCAAAAACATCCAACTTAGTTTATCATAACCATGACTTTTTATCTCAAACTGTGGTTTATTATTATTATTATTATTCACAATTTTGACTTTATTTCTTATTTTTAATCTCATAAATTTCATACCTATTTATTAAATTGTGATTTCACTCTAAAGGTGTGGGAACCATGAAGTCCATGAAAAAAAGAAAAAATTTATTTCAAAAGTATAGCAATGTATTAAGTTCAGCTCACACATAAGTCACTTTTAAACAGAGCAGCTTTCTGTTGGCCAACTTGCAAATTTGTGTGACCAAATTGAACCCGTTGGAAATCTTTTGCCCTCGAGTGAAATTCCTAATAGCATGGATTCCTATTTAAAATGACTTGATAACACAAATGCCTATGTACTTCTTTAGAAGTGCTTAGAAAGTGAAAATTTGCCTTTACTGCTGGAATTTAGAAGAATCTTTTTATGAGGTTCAGATAGGTAAAGCTCTACTCTCAGGAGGCGGAGGATGTGGACAGCCGTTCCTCTGCTGATGACCTCACACTCTCGATCCACGTCCCATTCATCTGACCTCTTACAATGTCACCTAAGAGGTACAAAATCAAATTACAGTGCAAATTTTTGTACTGTACTGGCAATCCTAGCTGAATATTCTTGTAAGCAATGTCAGTCCTTAACAATGCTAGTTGCCGTTTTTCTTTGCTATTTGTTACTTTATATTTTGTTAAAGATGATTTGTTCACACTGCACATACGTTTGGAACTTCATCATATTTTGCTGTCAACATAATAAGACATTTAGTGTGTGTTAATTTTCAATGAAAAATCTATTTTCTGTTTTCAAAAATGTTTGGGCTTACTCTCAAATGGTTCTTTACTTTACCAGGCAATGACAAAGACACTTCAGTCAACTGGTCTGAAGATGACTCAGAAAGCACTTCTATCCCCTCCAGTGATGGCTGCAAGGTAAAAAAGAAAAAGATTCATGTTATAGTGTACTATGTTTGTTGCATTATTGATCACTAATTTATTGAATTTTGTTTAATAAATTTATATGACAAATCATTGTGTATGAGTGTGTTTTAAGTTGCATCTTTTAATAATTAAATTTATGTGGCTTTATATATATAGGGTTATGAATTTTGGAAATTATAATGGTCCAAGAATAGAGCCCAGTGGGACAACGTAGTTAAAAGTATCAGTAGGCCCTTGTGTGCAGAATCAATTAAAATGTCAGGTTTTCTTACCCAATACTTTATTAAAGATTTAATGATGGAAAACATGATCTTCAGGGTTTTTTATTTATATTTGCATTCAGCAAGGACATGTCAATTTGGTCAAAGTGTAGTACTTCTATAAATCACCAGGCATTGAGCATATTAGAATGAAGGATCATGTGACACTGAAGACTGGAGTAATGGCTGCTTTGTCATCACTGTAATAAATTAAATTTCTATTACACTTATACATCTTTTATAAATCCATTATTTGATATATTTCACAATATTTTATATATATTTTTTTAAATAAAAAGCATAGCCTGGGTGAGCATAAGATACTTCTTTCCAAAACATCCAAAAAATTGTATTGACCCAAATGTTTTAATGGTTGTGTCTATAAAATAGAATTTATGATATTTTGTAATGATTTTAAAATGTCAGCTTAATGTTAAAAAATATTGTAGTAATGCTTTTGTGCCATGTTTTGGTTATCAGGACATCATGGTGGGCCCCAGTATCAGGCTATAATTCCTTCTCTCTGTACACACACTTTCTATGAAAGAGGTGAGTGTCTTCTCTTGTCTGGTGTCCTTAACACTGGCTCCAGGGATGTGGTTTCAGTGGTCTGTTTTGCATAACCAACCTGCAGAGTCCCCTGGGATCCACAACTGTCTTGTTACTGTTGTCCCCAGCCAATGAAAATGAGGACCAGTTATTGTGGACCCCAGATGTGTTGTCCAGTCTGGCTGTAGAAAAGTTTTGCTTGAAGTCCAGAGAAAAGAGAGTGACGATGGACCTACAAACACTTTGACAACAGGAGTATAGTCAAAGACAATGAGCAGGTTAGGCTGAATCACACAGATGCAGCATTTGCCTTTTCATGCAGTCTGGAAGTGGCTGAATTGTAGGGTAACATTGTTACCCCTAACATTGCTAGCGATGTTATGTTGGTTTTATTTATTTACTATTACAGAATTTATTTATATATTGATATTATATTTTATTAAATATTATATTTTCAGTTTTGATTTGATTTGTTTTAGGAATTTAATGTTTTAAAAAATATTGCTATACAATTTTAATTCATTTTTATTTCAGTTTTGGTATTTTTAGTGCATCAATTATTTATTTATTTCAGTTATTTGCCAAAGCAAAATGTCAAATATTTGTTTACTTTTAATGAAAATATAATGGTCCAAGAATAGAGCCCAGTGGGACCTCTTTACTTTTACATTAAAGTCCACATGAAATTTACACTGTATACTTTGTTAGCACAAATTGCTAGCCTTGAGCTGAACAATTTATCTGTTCAAGTTAATCCACAGGAAAAATGGTCTTGTAATCTTTAATCAAAATTTGAAAATTTGTGTCACTCTGAAATGGCATTCCTTCTCTAAGGACAGCAGTTTGCGGCTTTGTGCAGATTATCCTTAATCACTGCTAGTTTGCTGTGAGCAAGAGATCAAAATGTCAGGTTTTCTTTTAAAAATATATTTAAATGTGTAAGATTCTGCACAATTTTCAGGTTAGTAATGAATGTTTTTGTTTATTTATTATTATTATTTACTTTAAAAAAATATTTTACTCCAATTTATGCTGGAAAACATTATCATTAGGTTTTGCACAAACTTGTGAAGTTCATGCAACTTTGATGCTGCTGTCATTAGAGCAAAACAACAACATGCCAAATATTAAGACATTCTGAAATTACATAGATCGTTTTCACTAGTGACCTCATTCTTTTCTACCTCACTGTAACTTTTTATGTTTAGTGGTTAATGTTTGATCTTTCAGTGGTTGATCTTACTTTCAGTGGTCTTTCATTCTGTCTCTTTTGTAGGCTCTATATGAACTAGTGAAATGCAACTTCAATGCAGGCGAGGCACTAAGAAGATATCAGCTTTAATTTCAAGGTTTTCAATGGTAAGGCCTCTGTAATTTTTTTTTTTTGTTTTCTTTCTGTTATTTTCTTTCTCAAACCTTATTTAGTAGGCAGTCAAAAAATGAAATCCATGCGTCCATCTCCTAGGATGTATAGCAGGTTAATTTCAATGTAAAAATGTTCCAGAAGAGCTTTGTGGCTGGAGTGAGGAGGAGTGTCGAACTTTGAGTATGGTTACCGTGCCCATGGGAAGGAATTCAACCCTCATACAGGCCAATAAGGTAAAACCTCATATCTTTTTACGTTTCCTCATATCATACATTGTATCCCAGTATAGATTGCTGCTGATGTTTCAACCATTTTTTTGAGAAATGAGAGTCCCTTAATGTGTCTGGCTCTCTTATTTGCCCTCACCAGGTCCTCAGCTCAGTAGGTGAGTGTATAGAGTACTACTACATGTGGAAGAAATCAGAGCGCATGAGTATTTCACACAGCAGGCCACCAAGCTGGGTCGGAAAAGTGCAATCTGCCATCTGGCAACACGTGAGTGTGTGGGTTTTTTTTTGTATCTTTTTGAGTAAAGACTTTATAAAGATTAAAGGGTCATATGCGATTTCAAGTTTTCCTTTCTCTTTGGAATGTTACAAGCTGTTTGTGAATAGATAAGATCCCTAAAGTTGCAAAGACTAAAGTCTCAAACCCAAAGAGATATTCTTTATAGAAATGAAGACTTCCACCCTCCTAAAATGCCTGCTTTAAACACTCCCACATGTCTACATCACTGTGTGGAAGATTTGCATAACGCCAAATGTTTATGCAAAAAGAAGCTCCTTCCAAAAGAGGACACAACTAGAGATCAGTGGTTAAGTTGTATTTACAAAACTGTTCCAGAACAGTTCAACCCAAATATTCAGATGGGAGCAATTCTTTTATGGAGGACAAAGACTGTTTTCTGGGAGAGTAGCCTACAATGCCGGTTGCTCTGACAAATAATGCTGACTTACAAGCCTGTAAGTATGCTTTCATATTTAAAGGATTTGCCACTGATGATTCAAACATGAGTTTTGAGCAGTGTAAAGTAGAGCTTGTTGTTTGTCATTTCTCCGATCACAAATGCAGACATGATTTTATGTTTAAGTGGACGATACACAAGCATATGCTGTAAAAAAGACAGTATAAGTCATTATAATCAGTAATTATGTCCCCATTGGATGCAACAATTGTTTTGTCTTGTTGCTCCTGACATGGCATCACATGGTAGGGTGTAACATTTCTGTCCACGCTTGAGGTATTTGGCCAATCACAACACACTGGATAGCTGTCGCTGACGCGTTTCAGAAAGCGGGCATAGAGGAGAAACAATAATGTACAGTATGTGGAAAATAATGTGTTTTTGAACCTTTAACAGCATAAACACATTTCATTACACCAAATACACAAAATAATGTTCTTTTTAGCAACGTCATATGACCCCTTTAAACAAGTAATAATGAAATGGTGCAGAACAATTTAAATTAACAGGTTGCATCTAAATTCTGTTTCAACAGCAAATTAAAGGAATAGTACACCCAAAATGAAAAATGTACTCAGGCCATCCAAGATGTAGATGAGTTTGCTTCTTCATCTGGAGAAATTTAGCATTACATAACTTGCTCACCAGTTGATCCTCTGCAGTGAATGGGTGCCGTCAGAATGAGAGTCCAAACAGCTGATAAAACATCCAATCTGCAAGTAATTCACATAACTCCAGTCCATCAATTAATGTTTTCTGAAGTGAAAAGCTGCATGTTTGTAAGAAACAAATCCATCACTGAGGTGTTTTAACTTTAAACTTCTGGCAAAATATTATTCCATAATCCATGATAATGCTTCCTCCATTGAAAAGTCCATCCCCAGTTGTTCTCTCACATCAGAATCCACCAACATATATTCAGAACAGTTTTGGACTGTTTTTGATTTAACGGTGCTTGATCTGTGCATATTTCTCTCTGATTCAGACAAGATGTGTTAATGACTTCTTACAAACATGCAGCTTTTGCATCACAATACATTCACTGATGGACTGGAGTGGTGTGGATTACTTCGGATTATTTTCATGTGTTTACCAGCTGTTTGGACTCTCATTCTAATGGCACCCATTCACTGCAGAGGATTCACTGTTGAGCAAGTGATGTAATGCTAAATTTCCCAAATCTGTTCAGGCATCTTGAATGCCCGAGGGTGAAAAATCTTAAGCAAATTTGGTTGAACTTTTACAATTTTACAAATTGTGGAGACTTTTATTTCTTGGCATGTAAACTAAATGAACCAAGACAAATTTGATCACACTGAAGACAAAACTTACCTTTTTAAAATAATGATCTGATGACACTTTAATATGTCTCTTAGAGAGGATGCTGAGCCAGATGGAGATACTGGTGATGTGGAAGGTGCCACTCAAGGTTTGCCAAGTAGGCCTTCCATTCAACTCCGACCTCCATCGCCACCTGCAGTCAAGGAGCTGGATAAACAAGGTGCACTTTACTAGTTCTTTGATATTATACTTACCCTTCCACATGCATATGAGTTCATTAAAACCATCCATTGGTAACAGCTTCTTCATTTATGTTCATTTGTTTATGTCGACATAAATGCATTTTTTTCTTGATTTTGGGATGGATGGTCAATGCGTTATGATTTGTTCATTGTTGTTTCCCATCTGCCACATTTTTCCCATTGTGTTTGTGTTCTTTTATGTTTTGTCGCCTTTCATTTGGTCGATGCATCCAGAGGACAGCCTGAATTGCGCAGCTCAGTTTCAAAGTTGTCCACGCGGAAACGCACGCTGCGCTCCTATTAAAGCCCTAAGCTTCCTGCTCACTGACAGCCTAAAACTGACAGACAAACAGGTAAAACAGAAATATAGATGTGCCAGGAAATGGATCATGCCTGCTATGCAATACATGTTCATGCCCATCATCATTTGTGTATATAAAAATCTGCAGTTTATTAAGAAGTATTCCTGAAAGGATTTCAAGAAATAGTCATTTTTCCTTTATGTAACCATGATGATCTACACACATTTTGGGAGAATTTTTAAAGTTGTAATTGTTTTATATGTTTTCCTGTGTCTCAATATCTTGTTCCATCATGTTACTCTACTTAAAAAATTCCACCCTGTGACAGAAATGTGTATATCAGAATTTCACAATATGGTTAAAAAACCTAAATTTTGCTATTTGTTTAGAATAGTGTTATTTTAGTATTATTTACAAATATAGAATTGTATAATATTTTGAAACCATTTTATATTTTCAGTTTTCAGTTGGGTTTTTTTTGTAATTGTTTTGTGCTTTTATCATTGTATTAGTTTCAATTTAGTTTTAGACTTACTTTTAGTACTTCAACTTATAATTAATGTATTTCTTTTTTTTTTAATTTCATGTTTTTCCATCTATACTATTTATAACTTACCCTAGCTTTAAATCAATTAAAGAATTTTATATTTTTTTGTTTTAGTTTTAGTTTTAGTTAATAATATCACTAGTACGGTATCCAAAATTCTTAAAGATAGTTATGAATACAGGTTATATTTTCTTACCATTGTGAAAATAATTAAGTTAAAGTGTCTGAATTTGACCAAAGCATATTTGTTCAATCTAATACTGCATAACAGTTATGACCCAGTACTACAATAATAAACAGAGTGGAGCTCCTTTAAAAGTTCTTGCCAAAGTACAACAGAAACTCAACAAAAACTTTTCTGTTTTCCCTCAAATACTCGAGCACATTTTCTTAATGCCTGTTCATTCTTCCAGGTTCTGAGCAAACAATGGAGAGATGGAACTATGTGCAGGATCTTGCTCTAGCCCACAGGGGCAGCAGTCCTTCAGCCAATTTCGCTTCTCCCACCAGCACTCCAGATGTCCACCCAGCTTTCTTCTCCTCTCTCCCTTGTAGTCACTCCGTCCCTTCTTCTCATCCAGACTCAGGGCTCCTTGGAGCAGGTTTTACCAGCTACAACTGGGGTCTTTTCCTGAAGATCAAGCACCTGCTTGCTCAGAGAATCTTGCCTTAAGAGGCTTCAAATTGACTTTTCATCACCTTCCTCGCCTGTCCCACCCATCCCAGATTTTGGATAATCGGTAGCCTCTTGTGCACACCTTGTCCATCAGCTCCGCACCCATCCAACACAGCGAAGGAAAACATTCCAGATCTAAGCAAAGCGTGGCGACTCTCATTCACCTGGAAATTCAGTCAGTTGTTCTTTTCAAGCTACATTAAAGAGTCTGAAATACAGGATAGTTCAACCAAGACAATGTTTTATCATACTCACCTTTATGTCATTTCAAACATGTTTACATTTCTTCTGAGGAACACAAAAGAAGGTATTTTAAAGGTTGATTTTATCCATGCAATGAAATCTATAGGGGTCCAAAACTTGCTAGCTCCATAAAACACATAAAGGTTCAAAACCTTCAACTCTTGAAATTTTTCCCATTGACTTAAATACTGAAGAAAGTAGTGCATACAGGTTTGGACGCGTGAGCATGAGTAAATGATGATAGAATTAACATTTTTGGTAAACAGTCCTTTTAATCGAGACGTGTTAGTATTATTTAATCTGTGTTGTCTTTTAAACTATTAAACTAGTAATTGGGTGTTTCAGGAGCTGGGTGTCTCTGTCAGACTACTACATGCAATGAAAGTGTTTTAACTACCTAAATTTAAGCTTCTTTGGAAATTTGAGAGGGGTACATCTCTCTGAGATGTTTGGTCTCACTAAGACTCATTTTCAGTAAGTGTTCATTAATTTACTGCTTATACAGTTAATGCTCTTTTCATTGCATGTAGTTCTTATAAACGTTCAAAACTAAAAAAACTGAAATCACTTATTTCTCTTTGTTTAAAGAATAGTTCACCCAAAAATGAAAATATGCTAAAATGTACTCGCCTCAGGTCATCCAAGATATAGATGAGTTTGTTTCTCCATCAGATTTGGAGAAATTTAGCATCATTTGCTCACCTGCAGTGAATGGGTGCCGTCAGAATGAGAGTCCAAACAGCTGATAAAAACATGCTCTGTGTTTGTAAGAAGTAAATAATTCATTAAGGCATTTTAACTTTGTGCATATTTCACTCCGATTCATACAAGATGACTTTTACACTAGAGAAAGCAATATATGGATGAAAGAATCATTTTTGAAGTTTAAATGTGTTAATGATGGATTTGTTTCTACAAGCACACAACTTTTGTTTCTGAAGACGTTCATTGATGGACTGGAGTGTTGTGGATTACTTGTGGGTTATTGTGATGTTTTTATCAGCTGTTTGGACTCTCATTCTGACGGCACCATTCACTTCAGAGCATCCATCAGTGAGCAAATGATGTAATGCTAAATTTCTCCAAATCTGTTCTGATGAAGGAACAAACTGAGCGTGAGCCTGTGTATACTTTCAGCAGATTTTCTTTTTGGGTGAGCTATTTCTTTAAAGCATAAAATGTTTAACTTGCAAAGACAATATCATCAAGTGAACTACTAGTGCAGTAGCTTCGTCCTGTTTGTTGCGATATTCTAGCTTCCCGTCGTAGGTTCTCTTTGTGCAATAAAAAACAAAACACAAGTTCCTCAGGGGCTCGATCGTTTCCCTCGGTCTGGTCCGTCAGTACTTCAGTACTAAGTGTTGAAGAGGGTTTTGAATGGTTTATGAATATCGCTCCACATATGCTTGCCAACACTTGTAATCCTGATGTAAGTGGCAGATTCACTGCATTAAGTTTCTCAGGTTTTGCAGCCAGTTTGTGCATCTGTTGTATTTGCGTGAAGCCAAACTACCCACAACCTTCGCTACCCAGAGAAACTGGCAGCGTCAAATCTAGTGTAGTACCTCATTTGTGACTGGACTTCTGTTAGTTATGAATTGAAAGCATCATGCATCATCATCATCCCAATCCCTGTATGCTTCAGTGTGTTTCTAATTGTTTAGTCAGCTTTAAGTTTTGTCTATAGTTTAGGTTCAGAAGATACGAAGGGAGACAAACATTGCCTGCTTTTTTTTCTAAGCAATTTATGTATTACTGCTCCTGTTATATTGATTTATTGTCCCTGTTATTATATTTTGTAAATAATATTAAAAGAATTAGAAAATTGATTTATTGTCCTATAGTTGAAATGCCCCTAATGACTGACCTATCAATATTCTTCATAGTTAATTTAATCTATCTTTAAAAAGTTTGAGGTCTTTTTTTTTTGTAACAAAGTAATCAAATTAGTATTTTATTCAGCAAGGATGGATTAAAATGATCAAAGGTGACAATAAGGGCATTTATAATGTTACAAAAGATTATTGCTGTTCTTTTAAACTTTCTATGCATCAAAGAATCCTGGGAAAACATGTCAAAATATTAATAAATAAGGAACACAAATGTTATTAATAATAAGAAATCTCTCTTGAGCACTAACTGAAATAAACCTGGTTTATCTGGTAAACTTGTTTTATGAAACAGGCCCAGGGTGGACTTCTTAATTTAGCTGTTCAGTATTGTCAGCATCAGTTTGAGCTCCTGTATTATTGTATTGTGTCCACTAGAGGGCATATTAACATACAAATCTTAAACCAGCGAGGAAAGAAGCTGACCAGAGGCACAAACTTCTGTATAATCCGTAACCTATATTAGACCAGAAATAATAATAATAAAAAGTATTTCTAATTAAAAGTGATCTGTCGTTTAATCCAGTGGCGTTACATCTCAGTAGAATTCAACAATCAGTAGCCTGTTAATCCTCAAGCTTACTTTTTCCACTGAGCATACATTATGAAAGCATTATCTATGAAGCATTTGGAAACTAAAAGACCTACAGGAACCAAAACGTGTTTTAGTATTTTAATAGCCTTATAGTAAGGTTTCCACTTAACAGTCTGTTAGTTGGGAAAATGTAGCCTAGGGCCTATTATTTTTCCCAAGCATTTGTTAGCTGCAGGGTGTGCTATAGGCCCTTTTAGGGGCTTTATTAACTTTAGAAAAGGGAATTGCAGTTATCATTATTTAAGTTTTAGAAGTGGCAAAGAGACTAAGTGCTGTTATTATTATTATTATTATAAATAACGAAAAAAGGCAATGGTTTAATATGGGGCACATCAAACATTATGCCAATCTAGACAATTACTGTAATCAAAGACAAAAACTGGGTTTGTCTATATTCTAAATTAATATTAATTAATATGATCTTATTATTTCAAATGCTTTCAAATTCAGTTATTATTCAGGGGCTGACTTGATGAGCATGCACCTGCTGTAAGCAGACCAATGTTTCTGCTTATTTTAGTATACAAACAATATATTAATGGCCGGTTTCACAGACAAGGTTTAAGCCTAGTCCCAGACTAAAATGCATGTTTGTGCTGTCTTAACTGAATACAAATTTCAACTGACATATCTTAATAAATAATATATTATAATATAATATCCCCCACCCACCGATCAGGGCTGTGCCCCTAAATATTACAAGCCTAAAATGCCCCTGGTTAGCTGTGTAGGTAATATGTGACCCTGGAGCACAAAACCAGTCATAGCACTGGTGTATTTGTAATACCAACAATGCATTGTATTTGTCAAAATTATAGATTTTTCTTTTATGACAAAAATAATTATGATATTAAGTAAAGATCATGTTTCATTAAGATATTTTGTAATTTTCCTACCGTAAATATATCAAAACAAATTTTTTATTATTATTAATATGCATTGCTAAGAAGAAAGGACAACTTTTAAGACTATTTTCTACTTGTCCAAATATCCTAACCATACATCAATAAAAGCTTATTTATTCAGCTTTCAGGTGATGTATAAATCTCAATTTCAAGAAATGGACCCTTATGCCTGGTTTTGTGCTCCAGTGTCACATATACTGTAGGCCTACGGGTTGTGGCGATATTCACGCATTTTAAAATAAGTTGGCTAGGTGTTTCCCTAACTTTGTAAAAACACATTTTGTCTCAAAGTCTATATCAAATTTTCAGAGGTGTGTTCAAGCAGTGCACTAAAATATTCCCAATGAATTTAAAACAGCAAACCAAACCATGCTCACACCAAATCATACTTTATCTATCTATCTATCTATCTATCTATCTATCTATCTATCTATCTATCTATCTATCTATCCATCCATCTATCTATCTATCTAGTCCTGGAGAGCCGGAGCCCTGCAGGTTCAGCTCCAACCCTAATTAAAACTCTGCTGTCTGTAGTTTTCTGGTAACCCTTCAGACCTTGATGAGCTTGTTCAGGTGTGTTTGATCAGGGCTGAAGCAAAACTCTGCAGGGCTGACGTTCACCCTGATCTAGTCTAAATACCTCGGTATAGCCTCGAACATGGTCCACAACAAATGCAACGATTTGCTATGCCAGATAGTCTTAATAATGTAGTGCAAATACTGCCACGTTCATGTTTGTGTAATGTTTGTTGTGTGGTTTTGCATGCGCGTCCCTCACTGTCAAGGTGTGGACACGGCGAGAGCGCGAGTGGGAACAGTGGCGTGCTTTCGGAAAAGGTGGATGCGTCTACAAAAAAAAACAGCCGGAAGGGGTGAACGCCAGTCCGTTTTACAATAGCAAATATTGCACCAACGCGGCCCTGCCGTCGCCCTTGAAGTTCTTGATCTATAAAGTCGTAAAGCTGCCGCGTCTCTGACAGTCACCTAAGCTGAAGTGAAGGACGAGGAGCGCAGGTAGAAGAGCAGAGCCGGAAGAACTCGCATTACTGGTCGCGTTCGCTTTGTCTAGCTTCTTCCAACAGGATTATCTCCGATATTATCTCATAAATGAAGTGAGTTTTAACGTGCTAGTTTTAAAAGTGCATCCGAGCTAAAGAAATTATGACGGACTTGAGGAAAAATAAACTCTTCGTCCTGGTGGACGTGCTGTGTGTTGTTGTAGGTAAGCGAGTTTACCAATTCATCTCTGAACTTGCAAAGTTGTTGGTTGAATGCTATTTTATTCATTTCTAACATGGTATTTGTCTTTTTAAACAGTATAGGCTGTTGTGTGACTGGGTTGTTGACATAACAGACATGGACGATCAAAAAAGAATAAAATATTAATAAATCGTATTTGTATTGTAAGGAAATTGGCAGTTGTAAATATAAAAGAGACGATTATGTGGTTAATTACATTTAAATCAAACTTTAATTCTCTTTAGATATTTTAATCAGTTCAGCTTTTCCATAACCTGCATAAGCACACAAACTTCAAAACTGGCTTTGTACTAAGTTGCAATAAACATTTTTGACATGCTGTCGCCATGTATAATTTGAAGACCAGTCTTTTGTCAATATTTAATATATATTATCTTACTTATTGTAAAATGCAAATGCTTTAGGCTATGTTTAAAGTGTCATGATAAGGCACCTTTCAGGTTTAAATATGTATTTGGAGGTGTGTTCTGTGTGTTTACAAATGGAGTTGCATTCATCCTTGCTTCTTTTCCTGGATTTTGCAAGTTCAGGAAGCTGAGTATTTGTTTATGGAAATGTGATCCAAGCCTGTCAGTATTTCCCACAGTGTTTGGCAGCCTCGAGTGCCACAGAAATGTGCCTTTTCTTGCATTTTGGCTTTTTCAGGGCTTTGCTTGCAGACCAACCATGAGACAAACCCAATGACCATAAACATCTTAACATAGTCACAGAGTAGTACCCATTATGGGAGATTTGACTTGCTTCAGTGCTGAAGTGAGTGTGAACCAGCTTGACCATTGCTTCCTTTAAAAAAATACTGTGTTTTTCTTAACTGCATGAGGTATCCCTGCTATGATGCTGGGAGGTGAAATTTCTGCACCTGCCCTTTGAAGTCCTTTATTGTGTCTGTGTTCTCCAACCTCCAGCATTGGATTTCATGAGGGCTAGAACTTGCCCTAGGCACATCCTTCACCTTTGTCTCAGACTACACCTTTACCACAGAGCACATGTCTCTGTCTACATGAAGTGACTGATTTGAGGTGGTCTGTCCATGTTTGGACAGGGATGGACAATATTGTCCTAGTCATATGGTCTTTGAATTCATGACTAGTTTCATATGTTTTGAAATGCTATTTTAACAAACGCTTCAATGCAATGTCATGTGGTGCACAGTTGTTATAGTAAACTAAGTCTAAAACTATTAAAATGGTTTTGTTAATCGAAATTAAGCTGAATTTATTTATATATATATATATAAAAAGATGGAAAACTAAAGCTTAAAATACACAAAAATGTTAAATGTTAACTTAGCAACTTAAAGTAAGTTTAAGTACTAAAATGACAAACTAAAACTGAATCAAGTATAAATTAAAGCCAAATAGAAATATTTTTAATTAAAAAGGACATATTAAACTATTGAAATAAACACTGAAAATATAAAATAAATGCATATAAATAAATGCTACTTGAAATGATGAATTAAAAATAATAATATATAATGTATAGTAATAATAGTATATAAATAATATTAAAATAACATTGTGTTGTAACCATCAAGTAAAAACACATTTCCCAAAATATTTCAAGGTAATTTTCCTTTTCTTCTTTTTACAAATAACATGAATTAATTCATAATATCTTAAGATTATTGGGAGGTTGTACCAGATGACATTGCATCATCATGCCCTGTCATAAAAAAGATCAAATAATCTGATATTTTAAGAGATTCGTTGACCTTCACACACAGTGATGAGGGTCCGAGGGTTGCACCACATGACATCGCTGATTCTCAGATGCTTTTGAAAAGTTTACACAAAAAGACCATCAGTATTTTTCCTACTTAACAGAATAATTCACAGAAAATTACAATTCGGTCATTAATACAAACCACTTTCAGGAATTTCCCATTTGTTGCAGATCATTTTTCAATTTGGTCAGTTTTCTGCTGAAGATTCATGTATGGAAATAAAGGCACATCTGAGAAAGGTCAATAACTTCTCATTCAGTGTCGCACCATAACTATATATGAGTGTGTATGCATAATTTGGTTTCTGATTGATCTACAAGGACATAAAGAGAGCTCAAAGTCCTGTAAATTTGAGACACTTGGCCTTGAGCTAACGAAAGCAAGCACAGGTGGAATTATTCAGTCATTTTCAAATAAATATCAGCCTCTCAGACTGCTTTAGAAACAACAGAAAGTCCCAGAATCGGTGAGAGTTCAGCTACTGGAGACTTTCTGTAAGTGTTTCTGAGCAGTAATATCCTTTCCCAGCCCTGAATTTGACATTCAATCCAGCCCACCTCCCTCTGCTTCTCTTTTCCTTCTGTCTAAGTAAACTTTCCCTCCACACAAACACAGTCTGGCTTTTGCTTTAGCTCACAGGCGTGTATTTTGCTGTTCCCTCTGTGCTGGTATGCTTTATGATTTCTACATTATCAATCAATGAGTATTTACGGAAATAATACTTGGCAGATCATATTCAGCATCTATTCGAGTCAAAGCGCAAGATCAGTGTTTTACTTCAGTGAAATTGATAGAAGTTAGCTAAGATTATCAGTTTAATATCAAGCCAAGCTTTTGGCCCAGTACTGGAGGACTTTCCAGGCCTTTTTTTACCAGGAGCTCAGTATTTTAATAAAGCACTTTATTTAATAACTAATATTATAATGTACAGTGAAGGACCATTTCTTGTTTCAGCAGACCCTCTTTAAACATTGAATATTATTGGTATTTGTAATAAAGTATAATTGTTATATTGCTAACAGGGCCTGTATGCAAAGGTTTTTATCCAAAGTGACTTACAGATGAGGAATGTTACAAAGAGTCAGTGATTCATACAAGAAGTCATGAAACATGAATTCCACAATAAACATTTCTTCAGTAAAGTACAAGCTAGAACAGACATGTAGTTTACACAAACAAGAAGTAGAATTAATTCATTTTCATGGGTTAAATGCTATATGTATACGGTGTGTGTGTGTTAATCTTATGTATATATGTGCACTCAGTTAAAAACAGTAATATTGTGAAATATTATTACAATTAAACATAACTTTTCCGCTTTTAGAATGTGATTTATTCTAGTGATGTTAGCTGAATTTTCAGCTTCATTACTCCAGTCTTGAGTGTCACATGATCTTTCAAAATCATTCTAATTTGTGTTCAAGAAACATTTATTATCAATGTTGAAAACAGCTGGCTACTTCACTTTTTGATCAATTTAATGCATCCTTGCTGAATAAAAATATCATTCTTAAAAAAACTGAACGGAGGTTTTTAGAAACATTTTAGAATTTACATTTGTTAAAAAATTCTTTAAAAAGTGATTGCTTTTCAGGTAGAATTGGAAAAATTAGCCTCATAGACATATTGCCAGACTAATTCCCTAAAACTACTGGCAAAGTAATATGGGAAACACAAGGAAAAGTTTAGGCTGTTGGAACTGTCATGCATTATATTTCAGGTCTTGGTTAAACTTGTTCAGAAAGGTCTGCGTGAGATGCAGTTGCAACATCAACAAAATTGTTCAGAAATTGTTCACATCGTGAGACTATTAACATGATGCTGTTCCATTAATCACAGAAACCTTCTTTAAAGCAAAACTATTTTGCTAAACACTACTAGTGTCTAAGCTAGCCTATTTCCCACGCAATGTTATATATTTCTGTAGCTTTCAAGAGCGTAGAATCAAACACTAGCATTAGCGTTGGGAGGTAGAGGGCTGGGACGGACGGACTCTGCTGTATGGTGGAAGAGAAGAGGAGGAGGGTGGGCGTTCTTCTTGAAGCAGGATTCCAGACTCTCCTGCTGAGGCTGTAGCTTCAGCACATAGCTTCCAAATGAGTCAGGCTGCCTTGCCAAACTACAGCTCAGGGACTGCTGCCGCGAGACAGACCGCCTTCAAAACGCTCACTTAAGGCTACAGGGTTGTATTTTCGTAACACTTATGATGGTACTCCAAAAAACCCACAAAGAAAGTCAAGAACATCTCATTTTCATCTTCAGAGTAGGAACAGAACGTGATCGTTGTGGGTTCGCTCGGATGAACTGGCTTCGAATGTTGAAATGAAGCCAGAATGGATTCAATGTATTGAAAGCTGAGTGTATTTGTTGATGCACCTTGAAACAAGTTAGGATACAAGATAAGTCAGTAAAACATAGGGTGTGTTTGATAATGAAATGTGGTGAACCAATGTCAGGATGAAGGTCAAAGCAGACCCTAAGAAAGACGGATTTCTTTTCTTTTTTTAAATGACTGAGTGGATTTTCCCCAGGTTTTTTTTGGAAATGCACCAACTCATGCGTCCTTGAAACTGCAAGCAGCACAATTCAGATTTACTCTAAATGTATGAGCTAAATGCTCCATAATTTCAGTTTCTTGGACCAGCATCATCATGCCAGTGTTGGGAAAGCTACACTGTAAAAGGAGTTTTGAAGCTCATTTTTCTTTGTAATAATCTATTTACTGATTTCTGACTGAAAATAGTTTTAAAGTAAATCATATACCAAATTTCTTTTGTGTACTTTGAGACATTCCAAGTAGTTAAGTAAGAAATATTTGACGAGCCGTTGAATTGTTAGAAAATAATGCACACCAAGGGTGATACTGCCCATGCGAGAAGCAGATTGCTTATAATTCAACAGCCGAGTCAATTATTTCCTTATACTACAAGACATCGATCAGATGATATATTTCAAAGTATTTTTTTTATTTTATACAGTTAATTACCAAGTTATGAGAAGAGTGAGAGTGTGTGTGTGTATAGTGAAACTTTGTTCATTTTCTTGAGCTACAGTACTGCTGTTACCTCAAGTCATGTAGCTTTGAAGTCGCTAAACTATTTTACTGATAAAATCGTCAGTAGAGCTAACAACGCGTTATATCGCGTGTATTATGTTTCCGTAGTGTAGCGCTGTAGGAGAAAGCGGGAGAAATAGAGTAGCTGTGTGTTTATGTACTTAACGTAATTTTGTGGCAAAACATGGAAATGATCTGTTGTTTTATCCTATTGTTACTATATTTATTTGTTTGGTCAGTGTCTTGTGGGTTTTGGTTATTTTGCTGTTGTAAGAGCTTTGATATAACTGAAATCATTTGGCAAGTGATATGGAACTGTAATGTGGTCAAGACCTGCCTGGAACTATACTACGTTCACACTTGCCTTACCTTAGAACATTTGTCAGCAATCAGAAGTTACAGTAAAACTACGTTCTTAAAGGGATAGTTCACCCAAAAATGAAAATTCTGTCATTAATTACTCATGCCATTTTAAACCCGTGAGACCTTCATTTATCTTCGAACACAAATTAAGATATTTTAATGAAATCAGAGAGATTTCTGACCCTGTGTAGACAGCAACACGATGACCGCATTCAAGGCCCTAAAGACAGTAAGGACATCACTAAAATAGTCCATGTGACATCAGTGGTTCCAACTGTAATGCTATGAAGCTACAAGAATACTTTTTGTCCAAAGAAAACAAAAATACAAAACAGTAACTTGTTGAAAGTGGTTTGAGCCACTGAATGCTAAGGAAAAGTTTACTTGAAACAAAAAAAAGTGAAACTAAATTGTTAACTCTCCCTATAGTTTTCTTTCTATGGAATGAAAGGTGTAAATTTAAGCATAATGTCAAGCTGCTCCATGCAATGAAAGTGAACGGTGACCACAGATTCTCACACATGACTTGGAAGATTTGGAAAATATAGTGTTCAAGTCCTAAAGCGGCTTTCATGATGCATATTCTTTGTCTTTACTGGAGCTATACAGTCTCTGGTCCCCATTCACTTTCATTGTATCCAGATATTCTGATGAACATCTACTTACCTTCAGCTAAAGAAAGAAAATCTTCAGAATAACATGAGGGTGAGTAAACAGTAACAGAATTTTATTTTGCTGTGAACGTTTCCTTTTGTGTACTGAATGAAACCGCTAGTTTAGTCCAGTAATAGCCCTAGCGTTCCTCCAGTGGTGTGAGGGAAAGTGTAACTGTTTCAAACTGAGATTGCCACCAATTATCCCACATACCGTAACTGCACATCAGTTTGAACCAAATAAAGCAACACTCTGTTCTGCCCTTCATTTATAGTGTTCATGAAGGAGTGGGAGGATGCTCTAAACAAAGAGGGAAACATGAATGAGGTGGAGACTGTAGGAGTAGCAAGCTCATTTTTTGTCTGTGGGATGGGCAAAGGGTGTAAATCTTCAGTCCTTCAACGTTTCAGCAATGCCAACTCTAATTATCTCCTCAGCCCTCTTGGTGAAGTCACCATGTTGCTTTGTTACAGTTTCTTGAAATGCTGCAGTGACCTTTTATATATATAAAAAAAAAAAAAAAGTTCCATATTAGAGTTCATGGATAAAGTCTGACATCATTTGGTCACCCTCATGTTGTTCCAAACCCATCTTATGTAGAGCTGTCACTAAAATTATTTTGGTAATCGAGTAATGGATGATTATTCTGACTGATTAATCGAGTTATCTGATAATTTTTAGTGGTAATTTAAATTGACCTAAGCGAACAATAGACTTTAAAAGACATATATAATAGCAATGAGGCAATAATAATTGGTTCAAATAAAATATCAAAAGCAAGTCAGTTAAATAAAAGTTAAAATAGATACGTAATAAAACAATATAATCATAGAGTATGTACATTATATATTCTATCAAAACCTGCAGGAGGCAACAATGACCTAGCAATTGTTTTTACGCTTTACAACGCAATCTAATCCTTGTTTAACATTGACTAAACAACATTTAATTCAAATGTCCACTTAAAGCGTCACTTTCGGTATTTTGTGGGTTAATAGACACGGGCAAAATGCAATCAAGAATTGAAAAAAAATTTTATGAAGAAACTTGACATGACAATTTTAATTTGGACCCCATCCACTTTCATTGCATGTAAAATAAGTGTGAATATTCTTAAACTTGTTTTTGAGGAATAACTACCTGATTGTAAGCAAATGATGACAGAAGTTTTATTTTTAGTAAAATGTTTAGTTAAGAGCTAGAATGCATTGCGTTTACTCTCATAGCAGGACGAAGAAAACACTCATAAAAGACCTCATTCCAAACGGGGTCCTTTAATGTTTTACAGGAAATTTCACTTCCTGTACCTTCAAATGGAACTAATTTGTTTCAGGGAATGGTTGAAGGGTGACGGCTGGCGGCAGTTGAGACAAGGTTAGTTTTTCCTTAAGTGCTGCCCCAATACTGCAATGTGTTGGGTGTCAAGCACGACTTTCTTCAAGCACATCTAGCCTCTGCTTCTACGCCACATCTCTCCCTGCAGTCCTGTTTCATTGAGTAATAAATGACTGCCAAGCTTCGCACCTGCCAACTGAGGCTTTGAACTCAGACCGTTTGGAAGCTCTTCCCGTTGACCATGTTTAATGTACCTTACACTGACTTAATTCCGTTGGTACACAGTCTGGAAAATGTTTTGTGAGTAATACTGATGAATTTCACTGATGAGAACCAGAATATACAGCTCAGCCTTTTTAAATGTAAAGCTGACAGATTTTAAACTGAGTTCTCAATGCTTCTCGATGTTTTGATTGTGTTTGTCATTAGTCAATGACAGTTTGAAATAAAAAAGTACTTCTCTGTGTGAGATCTTTCAGTTTTCCATCTTGCAATTTTACCTGTCCTTTTATTTCCTAATAACGTGTCTCAACAGTTGAAAGGGTTGGAGAGAAAAAGAGGAAAAATGAGACTCTGTTTTATTGGGCTTTTATTTTCATTTGTTTGGAGTGTATTCATCTGGCAAACACACAGGTCCAGATCCTCAAAGTGTCTGAATATCAATGGAGTGATAAAACTGGAGCCATTGTTTTGTGGTCTCCTTCAACAGGATGGTCTGTGAGACCTGAGGAAAAGTTTATTTTTCTTGCATCACATCATTTTGAGCTAGTGAACAGTTTAAGGTAATGTTCCAACTTTAGTTTTAATATAAAAAATATTACATATGTTTTGTGAGTAAAAAAAATAAACATAATGTAAAACAATGTTTGTATGTGATAACAAGAAACATTTAATAGTTTTTTGTTGTTTTGTAGTGCAAGACAAAAGAAATAAAACATCGTAACTGTTTTCAAAAATTGTTTAAATGCATAACAAAGAAACAAACATATTGATATTTTTGAGGAAAAATTTGACATGTGAACAAACATTTTGTTTTGTAAGGTGCAAAAAACGATACAGTGTTGTAGAAAGTGTCTATTAAAGCTGACTATTTTTAACTAGTGATTTTATTATTCAGTTGATTGTTGTTTGTGTACTTAATGGTCCTGAGAATAAAATGATGAAAAACTTAAAGCTGTATACTGTTTGCTGTTTACACTAGAAGCTTTGTTTTCAAAATCGCGTTAAAAGAAAACAAATCACATAGTTTCGGAGAAATATTCTTTGAAAAATGCTCATGTCACGACATTCATAGGTAAACATAGATTTATAGGTAATTCTATTTTTGATGAAGGTGCAAGAACTGGCTTAGAGTGTTGAATGGAAAGCGCTCATCTATGTAAAAAGGCTGATGACTGTTTTCGTCATCAAATTACAGGAATGTAGCTCTTTATGTATTTACAGTTCATGTTATGAGTCTTTTGCTTGAACGCTAACCAGAGTTTAAACTAAATGGTCTTTGGGGTCAGAATAATGCAATGAATGAAATTAGCATTTAAAAACTAACTGCACTAGTTACTTGAGGCTGAGTCTAATTAATTAGTAATTAGTTAGTTAGTAGAGGTCGACGACTTGATCGTTTTGCCGATTAATCGACACCGATAGTTGATTCCGGAACTATCGGCTTTTAGCAAAAATGCATGCCGATAGTTTTCCAGGTTGCGTCTGTTGCTGGAGCTGCTGAGAAGGGTCGTTGTCATTATATAGTGCGAGAGGCGCCTCTTGAGGTGGAAATCACTTATGCCTGTGTTGTTTGTTTAGAGGCGTGCGCTGGCTACAGAGCAGGAAGATTTAAATGCAGCCGACAGAAAATCCTGCTGCGCCATCTCCATTTATAAGATTAATGAAAGTATTTTACTTGTTAGTGTTTTAATTTTAACATTTACTATAACTAATACATTTTAAATTTTAAAGTGTCTTCAGTTAACATTAGTTAGGTATTATGAAATTTATGAACTTTAATGGTCAATATAATATTCATTTTTTTTTATCATTTACAAAGTATGGTTCAGTATGTTTTAAATAAAAAATAGTAAAGTCCTTTTAAGTTTTCATTCAGTATCCATTTTAAAACCATCAGGATGATTAATTGTATCAGCTAGTGTGGACCACAGTATCTGTTCAAAATCATTCGACCTGGATTTTGACCAAATTGTGAATCATTACTCTAAACATTCAAAGTTACATGAGTGGTATTGTTTTAAAAGTGCACGCATGAGGATGTCAGCTTTAAGGTTTGTCAGTGCATAATGTTTTTGTGTTTGTCACTGTTTGTCATAGACCACAGTGTATGGAAATAGTTTCATTTCAAACAGTTCTTTGTTTTGGGAATACAAAGACACTTATTTGTTCTTAAGTGCCTCTATGATTCTATTACTCTGTCTGTTGTCATGACAACATGAATCCACTTGTCTCAAGAATACACTGGAACTCAAAATGACTTGTTTTGGATAAGTTATGTTGCACCTTACTTTAACTTTTTTTTATGATTTCAGTTTCTAAATTTCTAGTGCCAAACTTTAAATTACATTAAAGTTAAAGTGATTGGTAATTTTTCTCTCTTTCTTTCAAAACACAGAATTATTGTTTTGTTTAACAAAACAAAAGAAGACGAAAGTTTTGTATGGTAAGGTGAGAGCAAAAGAAAACAAAACATTTATAAACATTTGTCTGGAAAAACATTTTTGTTTTGTAAGGTGCAAAGCAGAAGAAAAATCTTCCTAAACACTTTAAAATATTTTGTTTTGAAGGAAAAAAAGGTGTAAGGTGCAAGTTTTAGCTGCGGTCTTGTATGAATGGTGCTCTATATATATGTTTTTTAGTAGTTTATTATGTGAATGTTAATGAGCCCATTATGTACAGATTATGAACTTCTCGTTTGTATATTTTTAATGGCCCTTGTAGAATAATATTGAACATTTGAAAACTGCCTGGGTGAAAGCAACTCCCTCACATTAAGCCCAGAGTTAAATTTGTGACAGACCTGACCATCTGTCTCACAGATCCTCTTGTACATTTTAATACCACAGTGGTATAAAAGGTACTTGAGCAGTTCTGGTTTGTGTGCTGGAAATCCAGATTTAGACATGCTGAATGAACCAGAAGGTCCAGAATCAACATTTTTAACTGCATGTTTTCCTGCTGATGAAGCATCTTTCTGATATCTCTACAGGTCTTTGGCATTCATAGCATACCTAAAATATCTGCACAAATGCTATAGATCCCATTCAAGAAGCAGAATATTTTCATTTTCTTGCGGTGAAGATATGCAAACTTACTACAACACTTTTATACATCCACTTGATCCATAGAAAATGGATTTACAGGAAGTAGCATATTGTTCTCTTGAGTCACTGTGGCTTAGGATCACATGGTTGCTGGGTGATTTTGTAACATTTCGAATGTCCCAAGGACATTTTCCATTCATTAAAGGATCACGCTGTGGCTACATTCAGACATATGCATCTCCAGCCACATCAGTTCACCGACTTAGACGTTGTGGAAAGGATGTCTGGGCTGTGGGTGTGAATGGTGCGTGTTTATGGTATGGCTCACAACGTGTTTTGGGTTAAGATGGTGCAGTCAGGTGACTTCCTCATAGCTGTGGGATTAATTTCGCGTGACTCTTAGGAAAAAGAGGTACTATAAATAGTCACTGCTTCCATGGCAGAATTCAGATGGTATTCTAAAAGTTATTTTAAAAATAATAAAAAAAATTGTCCTGAATTTCATGAAATCATCTATAATGCAAAAATAACTGCTCCAGTTTTATTTGTGTATATATTGTATTGTTTGTGTGTAAAGCATATATAAATTCATGATTTAATGGATTGAAAATGTTTGTCATGATGAGAAAAAGTTAAAAAAAATTTGGTTATTATCCAACTGCTGTAACAATAACAAAAATGTGATACTCACCAATAATCAACAGAAATATGTTTGATTGAATTATATTTAATTATAAAGTTACCCAATTTTTTTAGTAAAACAAACATACTATGATTTATAAATATATTATGTAAATATATACATTATATAATCTAAATGTGAAATTGTTGTTTTCGAATTAATGTAATTAGAAATGGTTGAAAGTATTTATTTTATTTTATTTTAAATATGACCCAGACAGGTTCTTGTCAGGTTTTAGGATAATTCACCCTTTATATTCTTCACATTAGAAAATAAGTTTTAATTTAGGAAGCATTATCGCTTTAAATTGCTTTTATTTATGTATTTATTGTTTGTTTGTCTCATTTCCTCTTTCATGTAGCTTCTCTGCCCTTTGTGATAATGAATATTGTGTCCCAGCCATACGAAGGAGGCATCTACTGCCAGGACGAGAGCATTAGTTACCCTCTCAGACCAGACACAATCACCCAGTGACACTGGCTGTAGTCACCATCACCTGCACTATCATCATTGTGAGTCCCTCATTCATTGATCTCCATCATTCCTTCCATGATCTCATCATCCCATGAGTCAGCGCTGATTCTCAACAAAGTGTCCGTTCATGACTCCAAGCAGAGGGTTTTATTATGCACAACAACACAAGAGTTATGTGCTCATGGACTTGTTTGACATATTAACAACAAACCCAACTGTTTTAATCTTTGTAGCAAGCTACACAAATGCATACTTCTAAACATTTACTTCTTCTGTTCCTCTAGATATCTTGGTGAAGCTTATCTGGTGTACAGCAAAAAATTCACTCCAACTCTACCTTTAATCAATATGTGTCAGCCATATATAAGGTGCTGGGTGCCTTCCTGTTTGGGGAGCCGTCAGCAATCACTGATCGGACTTGGCCAGAAGTACACCATTGAGCACCACGTCCACATTTCTTAACAGTATGTGCTCCCAAAGTCTGCAAAGGATACATGAGCCACGATCAACTGCACTGGCGACCAACGTAATGTAACTGAAGCGGTAGGTTTCTCATTATATATGTTCTAACAGATAGTTTTCAGTGAATTTCTTTTGAAACTGTATGTGATTTGTGTTCGTGAGGTTGTCCTTCTACTGGTCACTCCTCCTTTGGGATGTATTGCATGCTGTTTCTAGCGGTGAGTGCCACAGCAGCCAAATGCTAACATGTTAAACATTAAAGGGGTCATGAACAGAGAAATCAAAACGACATTGACGTCGTTACTATAAAAACATCCTGTAAGTTTCAGAACTCAAAACTATCTTGTTAGTCTAAAACAGCTCGTATGAAGCCAATTGCAAAAATGACATGTGCCACTTTATGATGCAATAGTGTGGATAAACACCACCTCCTAGCAGATGATCAACACCTGCTTCTACATCGCTGCCTGTTTAGCTCGCTCCACCAATTCACACATGTAGTGTAAATAACAAGAGAACAGTACAAAATAAAAAAGGAGGTTCATGATCCCTTTAAACATTTAACACAAGTTTGGGGTGTTTGTCATTTGTCATTCTGACTGCAGAAATGGATGATCTGAAAACATTAGCTTAGCTTTTCTATGTTTACCATAAAGTGACAAATCAACCGTTTGGTTGAGCACGGTTTTGAAAAATTATTAAAACATACTAAAGTTTTTTCATGGCACCAAGTAACATAATTTTTAAGTTAGGGCTCTTACAGTGTAACGTCAAAAAAAAAAAATGCAAAATTTCACCAAGAACAGTTCACATGGCAGAAGTGATTTCTTTGTTTCTGACATCCATGTTAGAAGAAGTGTTGTTGATTGACACTGACATCTAGTGGATTTTTTTTTACATAACATACCTCAACCAGATGGTACAGGTGGCTCAATCAGCTTGAGTTAAGTTAGGTACTCTCTCAATAAAATATAGGACTCAAAATGTGTTCAACCATTTGGTCGAAGCAGCGTTAAAGGGTTAATTCTGCTGTTATATTAACGTCAATGAAGGTGTTAAATGCAGTGACATTTACTGGTTTTAATAAATTTTCAAGTCAAAATCTAGTTATCCGATCAGAATCCATGCCATTGGGAATTTCCATGTGAGAGATTTCCTCTCAAAGATTTGGCATTATTCAAACTGGTCAGGCAAATTCATGACATTGACTGAAAGAAGGCTGCTTGGTTTGAAAGTGACTTTGTTGTGAGCGGTGTTTCATACATAGCTACATTTGACAGTAATACTTTTGCCTGTGAAATCTTTGCTAATATTTGCTAATATGACTGCACATTAAGGCCTAGAGGGTGCAACTGTTTTGAAGCACAAATGGATAAGTGAGGAATATATGGTACAAGTTCAGATTTTGAAGTTATCATTATTTTGTTGCAGAGTTTACAAACTAACTGGAATTTATTTAATGAAACGATCAGAGAACAGAACAGCAATAAAACTAATCTCTGAAATCAGCCAAGACAAGTTCTGCATCATCCTAGATACAAAATGATTTCCTGATGAATAACAAAGCAAACTTTTAGAGAGCCCTCTGAGATAATGCTAGCATTTTTATTTTCCAAAGGCTAAAAAAATGACAGCCGTTAAAGAGTTTTTCTTTCTTTCAGTTTTCTAATCCTCTCAGCAAATTAAGTCATTATTATTCCTCTAATGAAAGTCACCTCTTCTTCTTTCTCTCACCAGTTCTATGTTCAGGCCAGGTTGAATGCAAAATGGGCTCGTCTCCTGAGGCCCACTATCCAGTTCTTCCTGGTGGCCTTTGCTGTGTATGTAGGTTACACTCGTGTGTCTGATTATAAGCACCACTGGAGCGATGTGCTGGTGGGGCTCCTCCAGGGGCGCTCATTGCAATTCTCACTGTAAGTTAACCCATTTTTCCTTTAAAGGGACAGTTTACCTCAAAAATATCCATTAACGTCATAAAAACCCTAAAACTAATATCCTTATCCTTTTGTTGTTCCAAATCTGTATTACAAAGTACTAAAAGAATAAGAGTTACAAATTTGTAATTATTAATTTATTTGTAATGGAAAGAAAGATGGGAAAAAGTGTATAAAAAAACATTAAAGCATAGCATTGTGATATTAATTATATATATATATAATATATGCATAACTGCTAACGTCATTGTCTCTTGCAGGTGCGATACATATCAAATTTCTTCAAGGTCCATCCTTATCCTCAGTGCTCAAGATCAGAGACAGCGGACAGTGAGGAACGGAAACCAAGCTTACATTTAAGCGAGGTACAGCACAATAACCATTTAGGCTATTCTGGACCTGTGTGAGAGAAATGAGGCCAGACACTACATCTCCCACAAACCACTGGACTGACAGGAGGGGCGAGCAAGACTGCAATGCTCACAATGGTCCTCCTTGGAAAACAAAAAAGCTTTAGTGTGTCTTCATTTCTTTTGAATGACAGAGAACTTTTTATACATATTTAATCAATTTATTTTAATCAGAATGATTTGCTGAGGATGTTGAGGGGCGGATTGATATATGGTATATATACTGGATCAGGTTTCGGACAAAGTCATGTACGCATGTATAATCTGAATTGTAAATCTTACTGTTGTGTAAATAATGGCTTGCTTTTCTTATTATAAATTGATGAACCAACAGAATCCTACATTCTGTGGCTAAAATGTCAGAAGTCACTTTTGCTAATATATGTGCCTTAGTAATTATATAGTAATCTGGACTGCAAATAGTGAATAATGTAAAAAAAAATTGCTAGGTTATATTTTTTGTTCCTTATTTGACAAAATTTAAACGTGAGATACCACTACAGCATCTGCAAGCCTGTTATGCTTCTTTATATTTTCAGTTTATGCATTTTAAAAAAGCTGGCTTTATTGAACTTTTGAATTGTTGTTTGCGTGTGTCCAAATTCCTATTAAATAATTGTAATATTAATCTGCTTGTTGGTTGAGTGCTGCATTATTTTTTTTAACATTTTTCAGATTTCACTGCTTTAAATAATGTTTACTTTTACACTGGTGCATTATCATTGTTGTGCCTGCATGAATGGTCATGTGACATTTTAAATGAAAACACACTAGCCTAAATATGATGAAATGGAACCTATTTTGATTACATTTGCATTCTCTGGAAGAAAAAAAAACCATAAGCATGGTACATTTAATGTTTGCATATCCAGTTAGCATATTTTAATCCAGAAGTATTATGTCAATAATATGTGTTTATGTAGGCATGAATTAACATGAATTCAATCCACATGTAAACTTTAGTTTTATATACCGTAGAAGGACATATCAGTGGTTGCCAATCGTTTGATCTTATTTGGTTTGCAAGTGTTGTTTATTTTAGCCATGTTCTCATGGGCACTTTCCTGTCTGTTCAGCACTGCAGTAGCCAGGCATTTAATGTTGACCATTTATTCAGCCACAGCATGACTACAAATGAGATCAAAATTAGTCCGCTTTCTTTCAAAATGAAATCTCAAGAGTTTAATCAGTCCTCAATTAAAATGCAATGTCAAGGTGAAGAAATTGAGAAAGAAATGCATTGTTGAATACTCTTATTCTAATATTCAATTATTGAATAATAAATTCAAAGCGATATCATAATAGTATGTGCACTCAGTGTGAGTGTGGGCAGATCTGTAGTTGCACATGCGCAGTTCTTTATTTGTGTTATAAAACAGGCTAGCAGGCACTGAAACCACTGGTCAGGATGGTAACAAAGCTCCCAACCTACCCTTGTGTTCCTAAATGGCAATGGTGTGACAAAAAACCTTCTTGCTACTCTATATCATGTTGTGTTACTTTTACCTCAAATGTAAGTTGTTATTTTGTGGGTTTCCATCTGGCCTGATTCCTCTCAGCTTATGCAAGAGTGGGTTTTAGAAGATGTCAAAGAAAGCCTAAATTGCTCTAACAGATTTAGCACTTTTGTTCCTTTGGGGATGATTTTAGGTCTGTTGTCACATTACTGTGTTCAGAGCTATTTTAGCTCTGTATTGTTGGGATCTCCTCCAGTAAATAATTTGCGTGTCATTTTGTGTGAAGATGGCTCAGTTAGCTTGTCACATTCCTCAAAATTCCTCCGTCGGTTGTTTTGCACTTTCAATGATAGGCATTTAGACTTACAACAACCTTAAAATACACAATAGTGTTCAATGCTGCAAAGTTGGATTCACCAGAATAGGGCTTTTCACACTTGAAATTGTTAACCCTGGGTCATCCTAAACCCCGGATAAATGGAATCCTGGGTTATCTGTAATCACGCTTCACGCTACTCATACTATACCAGGGTTAACTGTTAATCCTGGGTATTCATTAACAGACGCTTTCACACTGTACATTCGTGAAACCCCGGTTAATGGTCATATTATTTGCATATTTCGGTGTCACTGATTGGACGAACAGCAGGCTACCTGTTTACACGGCTTTTCCCGCTTCTTTCCAGTTATTTAAAGAGAAAATGTGCTGCATAGGTCTTTAGCTGTTTTAAGCTTCATGAGACGCACAAAGGCAAGAAAACAGACAAAAGTACAAAAGAAAGAAAACAAGGTGCAAAGTATGAATATTTCTTTTGAATTTTGAGGTGTGGAGAGACTAGGATTAACTGTAAGAATAATACCGTCTCCTCATCACCCAGTTCCACGCATTCCGCTTTTGACATTTCTTGTTTTTCTCTTACCGGCTGCTGTTTACATGCACGCTTCCTGTTACTGACGTGGTAATCAAGCCTTGCTGCTCAATTTCTGATTGGCTGTCTGTTGCCAAGCATCCAGCAGCAACAAACAAACACCGCCTCGCTTCACACTGAACAAACTTAGCACGCAATGTGGGGTTAACACCACAAATGTGGTGCTAACCCTGTTCGAAGCATGGGTTTCATAACCCCGGTATAAACCTGTGCTAACACCACATTCAAATTAGAGGTGTTAAACATTTCTTTACCAGGGGTTAAAGCGGTGTTTAGAACGACGATAACCCGGGTTACACGCAGTGTGAAAAGCCCTAATGAATCTTTTAGCTAGGGTGAACTAGGTTGCACAGAATAATCGACTTCAATGCTCTGCCGTGACGCTTTAAGCTTGATGCGATTAGTCGCTAGTCCTGTAGAGGGCTAACAGGATAAGAAATCTTTGAAGGACCACATTTAAGCTCCATTTAAAGTTAAAATGACGACTAAATGTATACCCAAAAGCTCCACAAGACATTTCTGAATATATTACTGGATGCTCGAGATTGAACAGGAGAATGCACATTTTAAACCGCATTTATTGTACAGTGTAAGTTAATTGTTGATTCTAATCAGAATCAGAATCATTCAGCGCTGAAAATTCACTGTCAATGCTAGTTCTGTGATTTCTCAATAAAATAGCCTAGAAACTGAAAAGTTCAAGCATATATTTCTTAATAACTAAATCCCACAGTGTCACTACTACTAGAGACGCTGCCATGTAGAATTAATTCACACATGCAATCACTCACCATGCATTCTATAAATGTAAGCTTTACTGTGATACTTTATCTATATCTGATTTAGAACAGCAGAAATCTGTGAAATAAAACGACCCAAAGACAAAAGAACTAATAAAAATTAGCTGTTATGGGGAAATAGCCATGTGGGCAGCGCTGTCATATACCATAGCTGTGCACAAGGGGTTTGTCACAGCCTCCAGACTTATTTGTTCATTAATGAGCTCATCAGCTGATAGTCGACTTCGACTCGCTTTCATCACATAAAAGTCGACTTTAAAAAATCAACTTACCTGTAGCCTATATATTATCGATGTTGTTTTTCAATGTTGTCGTCGATGTTATTGATACACACAACTGTGGCATAATGGCCAGTCCGAAGTCCGTTATTATTAGCTCCTCCTATTTGATGTTGATAAAGACAGGAAAGTAGCCGGTGTCTGCTCCACCAATGAGCGGACTGATATACAGCATTGCTATGTAAACATTAGGAAATATCTGATAGAGCTGAATTTATTAAACGTGAAAGAGGGCTGATTTTCAAGTGAAATGATTTCTGTTGAGTGTGTTTTATTTTATTTTATTTTTTGTAATTGTTTGCACTATGCTTATGAAACGTCAGTATCCTTTGGCACTATATCTTATAACTCATCACGCCATTGTTGATCTTCAAAATGTCAGGTTTTCTCATTTTCTCCTTATAAATACATCTAAACAGCTACAAAAACATACTAAAATTAGTACTATTATTTTCTTTAGAGTTCATTATTGGCAAAAAAGGCCCCTTGCTTTAGGAAAAATGGAAGGTGTAGTAATTCTGAGTCATATGTGGCATATAGCCTGGCAAAAGTGAATAATCCAGAAGGGATCTGCTGTTCATTTTGAAATGCACAGAGCTGGAGGCCCAGAGAGACAATGCTACACTTTTTCAGCTCAGGGGTCAGTGATGCCTGGCTCCGCCACACCAACCCCGCTGGATGGGTTTATATATTTATACTCGCTCACTGTTGCTGCTGTTCTCTGCGGCTCTGTGACAATTATAACAGGTAACATACATTGGACGGTTGTACACTTCATGAACAACACACTGACTATTAATTCAGACACTCCCTATCTACAGATGTAGGGCTGGTCAATAAATGTTAATGTAACTGTTAATAAATTTGCAACTTTATACCTTCAAATTACAGTCATTTAAATTGTACCTCTGATCCTGAAGGCCAGCGTCCGCTAACTCTAAGGGGCGCCTGGCTCCGCTGAGGTCAGAGGATCCACAAGAGACATCTGGACTGGGCTGCAGTGGCTCAGGCCTGCAAAATACAGGGTCTGTTAACCTGCCAAGTGGGCTGCAGATAGTGGGCAAGGGGAAAATATGAGTACTATGCCAGAGAGAGGAGACAAATTGAGTATTTTAAGATCCAAAAAGTTAATGGTGGAGCGAATTGAAAAACAAGAGGACATAGGGGTTTCTTAGCCATACCAAGCAGACATTAAATCTGACAAAACATCTCTTTGGGTCCATCAGGGTATGTCGTGAAACGTTAAATGATTTATAAATAAAGAAATTGTAAATATATGTTTTCATAATAATAATAATATATCATTAATAAATAATTTATATCATATATGATCTCCATATTACAATAAAGTAAAAAAAACACATGTATGTAATATGTGCTATACTGACTCCTCCTGGACATTTAAAGTATTACACCTTAACTGTCATCTGATTAAAGCCTGAAAACGCTACTTTGGTGGAGGTTTTATTTTGTATTATTTAGGAGTTATTCCTCAAACGGTCTGCGGTCAGACGACTGTCTTTATCGTTTGCTTACTAATCTCGGTGAGGTCTACGTATTTTCTGAATATCATTATTCAACATATTTTAAGGGGAAAAAAAGCTCAGGTTCTACCGAGATTTGAACTCGGATCGCTGGATTCAAAGTCCAGAGTGCTAACCATTACACCATAGAACCACGTGCACCTACACTCGCGTCATGCACTAATATCTGAAAACACAGAACACGGCTCAAACCCTATACTGGATACACAATATAGCTACGCAACAGATAATATACATACACCTAAACGTTATATGTTATTGAGAAAACGTTTTATCGTGTTTTATCGCCAACTTAAAATGACAATGTCAATGCATGTTGATTTTTCATTCAACAAGTACAAAATGTATCAGTTTGGCTTACTATTAAGGTTATTAAACTAGGTTAAAATTACTATATGGCGAAAAACTAAAACAAAGACAACAACAAAAGACCGTGAAATCCGCGAGGTAACGTAAGGCTAACGTTATCAAACATGACAGCTCATATCATATACCATGTGCTCAAGATAAAGACGTAACAACCGTGAAAATCTATGTGTAAAATACAAAGCAGCATGGGATGATTGCGATTACGTCCACGGTCAACATGTTCACCACACTATAACAGCTCTCCATTAATTTTAATAGTAATCTGACGCACGCCCTCACTTTTGCAATACCGCCCTTGAACTGAAGGGGCAGCAGGAGCTCGGAACACATATGGCATGTATTATCATTACACTGATTGCAGTCATTATTTAAGCAAATTAGGATATTTGCGATGATTGCGACAATGACAACACAAATAAGGCTTTTTTTTTTTAAAAATCAATATTATAACAAATAAACAAACGAAAAGCTTAATATTTTAGCATGGCATCTTTACTTACAATAGGCCAATGTAATTAAGACAGTTTTAGGAAAATGTCATCACAGTTGGCTCATTAAAATGTCAGAAATACAATATCAATTAAAAAATGTGTTTTCTATTTTAAATATGACAATGGATATGAATTTATTCGAATAAAGAATGAACTGACAGGCTGCCGAGAGCATAATTGATACACATCTATGATTATGGTGACATTCCTCTGTATATGCATTGTGTTGGTTCCAGGTTGAAGCATAATTTTTGTCAGTATGAATCATTTTAATTGTACTTTGAATAATTACTGAGGTGGAATTTCTGGTTCCTGTGTTTTGAAGTTCGATATCGGTGCAAATGTGCTTGAATGACAGTGTGTGTGTGTGTGGATGCTGATGTGGGTCATTAACCCTTCTCTGCCCCTGGGGAAAGCAGGAAAGAGGAGGAGGATGGATGGATGGATGGGGGAGAGCTGGAGGATAGGGAGGGGGTTCCCAGGGAGGAGAATCCAATAAATCAGCCTGCCGTCTCCATGCTGACATGGGGCTTGTCTGTGAGGGTGTGTGTTTGTGTGTATGTGTGTGTGTGTAGAGGGATCACAACAACAGCATAGCCTTCTCTGGCTGTCAGTCACCTCCATACTGGCCAGGCAACATACTCTACACGCCTCCCATGAGACCCTCTTACCATTCATCCATTAGTTTTCTGTGCTCAGTTCTGGCAGGCTGATTACTTACGTCTCATTTTCTTTCTTTAGTCTTTTGGATGTCAAGTTTTTCCCAAAGTGGGAGTTTGCATCATTGATATTAAGTGTTTTCTTAGCAAGGTCACATCTTTTAAGTGCATGTTTGCGACAATTGCTTAAGCAGGTAGTCAAGCAGGCTACTACAAGTGTCACACCAAGAGCTGAAGTACCAACACAAATGCAAACAAATCATCTCTTCAGCCACTGAATAAGTGACCATATCTGCTCTAAATATAGATCTGTAATTGGAGAATGTGAAGACAAGCTGTCAGTTTGATATCTGTGTGCAGGTATGTTTGCATAAAAGAAAATTTTTGCTAATTTACAATATGCGAAATCCAAATGCATCTATCTATCTGTCTATCTATCTATCGAGATAGATATATATACACACACACACACACACACACACACACAGTATATGAAGAGTTCTAATGCAAAAGCTTCTTGGTCAAAATGAGATAAGTATACTGAGTGAAAGCTCTCCACACATAGTATATGTTCATCAAGTACTTTCACTTCAAATGCACTCAAATCCCAGCCTCAACCCATTCAGAAGTACCAGTACTTACATAGAAACCTATACATAGTAGCCAGAAATAAATGCTAATTTTAAAGAAAACCGTCAGATGCATTTAGAGGCTTTTATATCTAACTCTCTCTCTCTCTCTCTCTCTCTCTCTCTCTATATATATATATATAGTATTATTTATATATTTAATATACTATATATTTGAAATCTTTATATATATAAAATTATAATAATATATATTTAATATATGTATGTATTATAAAAAAAATATATAAATCATGGTGATTGAATTGTCCATTCATAATGAATAGGCCTTTTAAAATATAATGAATTATAAAACATAAAAAAGGAAATAATGTCATAAAGAGGACCCTTGAAGACACTTGTGACTGTCAAGGTCAAGATATCTTTAAATATCAAATAATTCACTTTTTTTGACAAGGTTAGTTCAGGTGATAAAATGTCATGTGGTGCAACTCCCCAGAAACTCAATATTAATTTATTATTATTATTATTATTATTATTATATATATAACAGCAATGACTAAGATATTTATTTAAAATAAAGAGTAAGATATTTGCACACACACACACAAACACACACATATACATATATATAAGACACAACTTTTAACTTGATAGTTACACCACATGACATTTTAGAGTCATTAAATAAAATTTTTAAAAACCTTGAAAATTGTATACACTTTTTTTTTTTAAAGCACAAATGCCACATTTTTAAGGCATGTGTTTTTATGCAAGTTGATTTCTAAAAAAAAGTTATATCCTTGTTTTCATAGTCACTGATGATGGATTTGTGATGAACTATCTCTTTAAATACTCACCCTTCTGCCAGCTCTGAATGCTAAAGCATATTTTCCTAGTAACAAAGCAAGTAACAAGTTAGTCTTTTCTGTTCAGCTTTCAGAATGCTCATATCGGTGTTGGTGCAGTATTGTGTGGGCTGCATGTGAAAGTGAATTACAGGGGAAGATCATTGATCAAGTTTGTTACTTGAGGGACTGGCGTGGAATAAATAATGTCAAACATTGTAGGGATAAAAATGTCTTTTGTTCAGTTTTCTTGGCTCCATCGAAAGCTCCTCTCGTCTGATCTGAAAAATAGAGATATTGACCATTGCTTGTAAAACTTGTGTGAATTCGAGCTTTAAAATACTCCTTTTCTGTCTCCCCACAAACACACACACACCGAACATCATATATCAGACATCCTGCAGCATGACTCTAATATGTGTCAGCTTATGACTGTTTCCAATACATATGGACCGAGAGGCCAGGAGACCAGCTCTGTGTATTAAAATTCATGGGAAAAAATGGCATAATGACCTCCCCTTCCATTCCCCATACATCCTCTAAATCTGTATCTCTCTTTTTAGCAGATCCCTCTACACTCTTCCTTCCCTCTATTTCCTCTCCTCCTCCGATCCTTTCTTTCTGTTTTTTTTAGCGCACTGCTGCCATGTAGTGATTTCTACAGTGGGAAAATTGCTTTTTCAATATCTGCCTCTCTAATTATGAGCCCAGCTAAAGGGGTCACGCCACTGGAATACTAATAAATGTCTCCCCGTTTTGCACACGAAGAGAATTTACATATTATATTATTTATGTATTATATTATTTATGCTTTAAGAGTCACTGTCGCTTCATACTGTTTTGTCAAAAAAGCAAATTTGAACAATTTATCCAAGATATTCCTCAGCGATAATGCCTTTGTAAGCTTATTAAGCTGTATTCCCTGACCAGAGCAACACACACACACACACACACACACACACACACACAAGAGATTTGATTTAGGTCACACACACTGGTTCTTATTGCCCCCAGAGCATGTTATCTTTATAGCTGAAGCTGTGTTTCATGTGTCTTCAAGATCAAAGATAGAAAAAATTAATGCCGGACCGACTATCTCAGGAATCTTCAAAATCAAGATATTTCATAAACAGATGGAGAGACTGGTGGCCTAAACAACAGTGATTTACATAGGAAATAGCCCCGTTTTAAACCACTAGCCGTGGATTTCAATGTAGGTGCCCTGAAACAATGCAAAGCGATTTAAAGTAATAAAAAGAGAAGAGGGGGCTACTTTACATCACAAAGGAATTTGAATTCGTCTCCACCGCAAGCACCGAAAGGGTTAAACGCTTTCTGTCGCTCTGAGAGCCTGACTGACGTTTGGGGATCTATAATTGTGACCGCGCCAATCAGCGGACGGTCAGCGCCCCACTGGGGCGCTCTCGGCGCTGATTGGCTAAAGCAGCCAGCGTTGATTGTGGCTGGGTCAAACCCCACGTGGAGATTTCATTCAATCATTTTACAGTTAGCTGCACCCTTATTTTTCAATCGAAGTCCTGTGCATAAATTAGACAATGTGAAGGGAACGTGTGAATAGAGACAGAGACGGGTGCTATATTTAAACTACACCCCAAATATAATTTTTTTAAACATTTTGTGGAGAGGAGATTTTATTAGACTTATTAATTTGGATCATTATAGCTAAAACATTTTTTTCTTCTTGGACTTTTGCTCATGACGTCAATGACGTGATGCTTGATTTATTTTTTAAATTGTGACCCTGAACTTTTGAAATGAGATTTATGCATAATAAATTTATAATGTATATTATTTATATTTAATAAATAAGCTTTACATTGATGTATGGTTTGTTAGGATAGCACAATATTTTGCCAAGATACATATCTGGAATCAGGGTAAAAAATAAAAATCACATTATTGAGAAAAATCGCCATTAGAGTTGTCCAAATAAGTTCTTTGCAATGCAAAAATCAAGTTTTGATATATTTACAGTAGGAAATTTACAAAATATCTTCATGGAACATGATTTTTACTTAATATCCTAATGATTTTTGTCATAAAAGAAAAATTGTAATTTTGACCCATACAATGTATTTTTGGCTATAGCTACAAATACACCCGTCTACTTATGACTGCTTTTTGTGCTCCAGGGTCACAATTGTTCTACTAAAAATACAATAAAACAATATACATTTTATTTTCAAATGTAAATTATGTAATTATCTGTCCAGAGTTTATCAAAATTCTAAATATAAAGTTTAAATGTTGGCATTAGCGGTTTGTAACCTTTATTTCTTCAAAAGGACAACAAAACAAGCAGTTTCTCTAATTTTGTAATATTTGAAAAACTTTGGTTAGTGTGGCTTAACCAAGATTCAGGTAGCCATTTGTTAACATGTGACAACAAAACCTAGCATGACTGTATAAAAGTCATAAAATATCACATATTTCACAGACTTTAATATAAAACAAACAGTTAATTCATTTTAAAAGGGTAACCACGCATTTTAATATTGTTTAGGTTGTGTAGGCCTATACTCCATGTAATCTAGTGCTTTTTCTTGATAGTCACACAACTTTTCATTTTGGAGTCATTAAATTGTAGAAAATAACATAAATGTAATGTATGAAACCATCAAACACAAAGACAACATTTCCATGCCAAGAACTAATTTATAAACGATTTCTCCTTTTAATTATCCCAAGGCATCCTTATTTGTCACTGACCCACATACACAAACAAATTCAGCACTGAGCAGCTCAATCCAAGCGTCTTATGGGTTAAAATGAGTGTGACTTGAGAATTTAACTCTTTGCTTCTGGTTACCACAAGCCAAACCCCTTACCCTTTTTTTTTTTTTTTTGCAAGGGGCATGCGTTTCTCTTGAAGAAAACAACTCGCATGTCCCATTGAAAACAGCTGAGGATCCGAAAGGAAGGAGTGGATGAGGAGAGAGAGAAGAGAGAGAGAGAGAAGCAGACAAAGAAGCTGCGGCTGCGTTGAGTGTCGCGTCTTGGGAGCACGATAGCTGGCCATCCACTTGGTTTCTTTATTATTTCCATCAGTAAAGCACATCAAGGGAGGGGAGCTTTGAAGGCCGAACGCGTGCATTCTGATATTTGGAGGTGCGTCGTAGTGAGGGACTCGACACCGGACTGGGCGCATCTTATATCGCGCGATAAAGCAGAACAAAGGGAGTCTTGAGCGAGGAATGCGCGAGCCGAGCCTGGCGCCGCCGAAACAGGGCCAAATGTTCTTCTGAGTCCCAAAGAACGGCGCAAACTGATCTGAAACAACATTTAAGGCTACACCGAAACAGAAGACCCTCAAACCGCAACAGACCCGTTATTCACCATGTTTCCCCAGAATCGACCGCAGGTAAGTTACCTTACTACTCCGTGAAATGACCGTCTGCTTGATGCGCAATGCGCTTTTGAACGCTTCATATATAGGCTAAAACAAAGTCTGTTTGTACCCTTTGTTTCATTATTTAGGTTAAACGTTCACATGGATTGCGAAACTGTAGTTGGCCGAGTATTGGTACTCATCAGGGCATGATCAGATCAAATCAAGCCACACTAAAATGTGCTTTTAAATAGGTGGTAACCAATGCAATCTATTTCATCAATGTGCTTAAAGGACACTATTTCCCCTTTATGTTACTGTTAGTGTACCCCATTTCATGTTGTAGGCAGATCTCTGTATTTTAACCACTGATGTGCTATAAGTTGCAAGAGTGCCACACTTTTCACCTTTCATACATTTAAGTTTTATTACTTTTCAGATTTGAGTACTTCATTAACCTCCAATGTGAGCATCCTTTAAGGAAGCTAGTTGGGATTTATTATTAGTGGTATGTGAACTAGGTCAATAAATCAGAAACTGTTTGTACTTTTGAAGTTAATCAGTCAATAATTGCATTCGTGGTCGATTATATAATGCGTTAGCTGTGTCAGGATAGTTCAAATGTCCTGTCAATATATATAGTGCACAATGTGTTATATAGCAAATATTGGGAAATTATGTTTGGTTTAGTGTATGTCTCAATTGCTGTAATTAAAATGTAAGTTTGTATCACAGATATATCGGTGTGATTTTGGTCACCCTGCTTTCTGGTTATCATATTGGCTGTTGAAAACCCATATTGGTCAACTGCTATTTAATAAATGTCAGTTACCATTGAACACACTGGGCTGATTGAATCAAGCTATGTGTTAAAATTCTTCCTGAGGTTTCCCTACAGTCACCATACACCTCCCCAGCACCCCAACCTTCCCTAAGAATGCTTTGACATTCATTTCCTAAGGGATGGAAATTAGATTCCATTGGGGTGTGCACTTTGCTGATCTGAAAGAGATGTGCGTACATGGGTGAAGTGTTTTGGTTTTCCTCCCCTTTTAGTTATTGCTCTGCAGTGACCAGGTTGCTCGGTTCTTTTCTTATTTCTCTTTAGAATGACTGATTGGTCGAACCTGTTTTTCCAGGGCACCCAGCTAGTTCTGAATACGCCTCTTTCCACTCACCTTGAACAGCCGAAACATGAAGAGTTTGTTGGGATGTGATACAGCTATGTTTCATCATCTTAATAAGAGTTCTTCTTTAGTCCAAATCATAGCTTTACAGTTTTAGATATAACCTGTAAGTATCCATATAAAAAATCTGAAGAGAGATTAACTATGGCACAGATATTTAATTTAGTCAATTATGAGTGAGTATATCTTGATGAAATTGGAATAAGATTGTATCGTTAAATAAAGAGGTTGAAACACAGACAGTACCAACCCACTCATTCCTCAGCCTGTGAACAAGGTTAATACAGCCGAAAATTATTATCTTGTTTAAAACAAGCAATTTAATACAACACCTTTTGTTTGATGTAGGGATGGCTTCAGTCAAAAATCTCTCTTTATTTCCCTCTTTACCAAGACAATAATTTTCATGCTAATTAGTCAGTCCATCAGTTTGTTTGCTTTCAAAGTGCTTTTAACACTGAATGGGAGTAAGTGGTTGTTGTACACAGTTTATACTTTAGGCTAATAGAGAGAGTCATATCTATATTTCATGGGGTTAAACAAGGTTTTTGCATTCAGATAAAAGAGATTTATATTGCTTTTGAGTAATGCAAACAAAAACTGGATTGTTTACATATGAGGCTACATACAACTACTTTTGCATTGTCATACAAGTGGAAAATCTTAATCGGCAGGTTGAAACAGTGGGCAGTTCCACAAATTGCTTACTGACACCTGCTGATTGGTTCTAATTCTGGCTTCTGGAGGGATCTGCTCCAGCTAAGGCGTCTCCTGCAGAGGAGCACCACTATCCTTCCTATGTAATGTATTTCTCAGTATTCCTCATTGATGCTGTTCCCATTTCCTCCAGCCTTCTGTATCCAGAGGAATCCAAGTGAAATCAGGACATGGCCCATTCTGGCCATGGTACTTGCCTTGGCACCTTCAGCAAGTCACCCTCAGATTGCAAAAGTCATTGGGAGAAAGCATGGAATTCCTTGAAACCGAAAAGAACAAACAGGCTGCGGGTTACCTCATAAAGGAAGCACCTAGAGCAATTACCACAGCTGACAACCAAGCGTCGGCGCCTTAATGTATCCTGACAGCGGGAAATTTGAATAACGAGCTGTGCAGAGCGGTAGAAAAGATGTGATGTTAATGAAACAGGTGCCTGGCACCATACTACACCACATCCCTCCCGTCCTAAGTAAGGGATTACTGGGGCATTCCTTAAAGCTCCATGCTGCCAGTAGAGTCGGAATCAATGAAACAAGGCTCGCAGGTCAGATTCGGGAGGTTCTTTAAAATGCAAATGCCTGCCGGTTGTTGTCACTGTAGTCGAAAGATTTCATAAAATGCGGAACTTCAAAGCGTTGCTGGGAAAGCATTGCCTGGTTCCTTGGATTTGTGTGTACACCTAAAAAGAGTTCTTCTTCAAATGGTTCAGAGATACAGAAAGTCCATTCCAATTATTTTTAGCCTCAGTCCTTCTCCACCCGTTTCCTAGGGTGGATGTTTATGTGAAAGCTTTATTTTTAAGGGAAAAACATGATATAATTAGCGGCTTGCTGGTTCTCTGAGGTTTTACTTGGTGAGGCTCCCATGAAAGACACCTAAAGAGAATATACAACTGTTTTTAAAGCACAGTTATAATTTAAACAATGAACTCAGTGAAGAGTTTGGAGAATCCCAAATTGGGCTCTGTAGCTATTCTCTGGGAATAAAAGCCAAGCGTGTGGTCAGTTTTTTCCAAGAGATTTGTGTTTGAAAGCAGAAAGCCTTTATTAAAGGTTAGCCACCGTGTTGACAGGTTTTGGGATGTTGGTCATCATGGCGTCGCAGCATTTCACAGGCTGTGTAGCAATTCTCGGATACAGGCCATGTGGGAATCTTGTAGGCCCCTCAGCCAGACCTCTGACAGAAAGAAAGAAGCTGTGGTTTGGACAGCTCAGTGGACAGTGAGCGCAGTAGTGTTTAGCAGCTGCTTCTTCGTTTAGTGTCTTTGTAAGTGGGTGGGCATGGGGATTTGGGAGATCATTATGGTTTGATGCAACAAAACCTGTAATTAGAGGAGAAGAAATGAATGAAGAGAGTGTAATGTGGCACATACAAAAACATTGGGCAGGTGCTCGATCATATGAAATGCACATTTTGCCTGACGCAAGACCTTAGGGTCGGAACGTCATGATTATAATACATTTTTGAGAGCAATAGTGGCAGTGTGCCGATTTTTGTTTATTGACTGTGAAGGAGAAGAAATAAAAACATTGCATGCACACTCACACTTTCCAAGACACATTGTGAGGGTGGCAAAGAAACGGACTTGGACATGCCTATAATCTATAGACTGGGCTTTTCATAGTATCTAGACAGCTCAAGCTATAATTTCCAGCAGACTCAACTTTAGCATGACCTGTCCCTTACTAGAGGTCATGTGAGAACTTCTTAGCGATTCTTCACTCCTCCAAAAGGAGAGAATTTTGCCATGACTGTCATTACTGCCTGGCATGATATAAGATTTAATCAGTTCAGTCAACTTGAGTTTTCAGAGTTTTGCCATAATTCAGATTACTATGTCAGTGACTCTCGCTAAAACAAGAGTGGCTTACAATGCCCTGCCAGGTCCATGCCAGGTTAAACCCTTGGTGTGAAACTGTCAAGGTCAATTGGATCATTTATTGTGACAACCTTCAAGGAAAGTTGCACAGAGGATTTACAAGCTGATTTAGCCTGAGAAGCAGGTTATCAGAACACTGAAAATGGCTGCCATATTGAGACCGGACACATAGAAAGAACCACAATAATGGCCTCTCAGAGGTGGTGACACTCTGTGGTTTCGGAAACCTGAATGTCTAATTAATGAACATTGAGTCTCCAAGAAGCTCCATGCTAGCTCTTTGGTCTCAGCCTTTCAGTGAAGGCCTGCTTTCTTTTGTCCTTTTTTTCTTTCTTCCGAAGTCTCTTTGCACCTGTCAGCAAAATTCAATAAAAGAGGTGAATATCAGAGTGAGAGGCTGGGTGGGGTAGAGAGAGAGGAGATAAAGAGGAAGAAGGGAATAGAGCCAAGTGTCATTCCCCTTCCTCCCGCCTCCCCTGTCAAATGGCCTTCCTCTTCTTGTTCTCCAGACTCTTTTCTTTGGCCCATGAGTAGTAATTGTAGTGTGTGTGTGCTCCCTGCTAGGCCAGAGCTGTGAGAGCCTGGGGATCTGGACTGCAGATTGAAATGCAGGGCTGGAGAGAGGAGCTCGTTAGAATCCCTAACAATGCACCGTGTCTCCCATGCTGAAGGCCAAGAGGCTCCATTCTTCCTGTGTAGTTGGTCCAACCCCCCAGACTTCCCCAGTACTCCAAGCCTGGTGACCCCTTCACCCACAGACACTCTCACCCCTGTTTGATATTTGTAGCTCATCTGTCCCCATCCCTCCAAGACCAGCTTTAAGCTTAAACTGTCCATGTACTGTGTCTTTCAATTTCTCAGTAACTCTTGGCTAAGTCAGTGCCTTTACAGTGTTAATGCAGGTCACACATGCTCATAACACCCTATGACACTTTGCCAAGCGGTTAGCCACTCAAGTGCTTGGCAGTAAATGCGACTACCGGTCAAAACCAAATGCTCTATGCTAATTGAAGTAATGGGGCTTTATGCACTTTCACATTTGATCAATCATGTCCCTTTTGGCGTTTTCCCTTCTTTTAGCTCATTAGAAGAAGAGTTTCCGTGAGAAGTGCAAGAACCCCTGTGAGGTGCAGTCATGAAATGAGCTTGTGGACCTTCGTCAGCAGAAGGGCTTGAAGACAGATAGGACGGATGGACAGGCCCTACTGTACAGCACATAGGCTTTTGTCTGCCTGTCTGTCTGCATTACCCTGAGGCCAAGCTCCTAATTGCTGGAGCTGGCGCAATTCAGTTAGCTTGGTGGGGTCCCACCCTGATAGGTTCCTCTTTCTTGCTGTCTTCTAATCCATGCTTCATTTTAAACAAATGTCTTGATTCTAACAGCAAGCATAGTCCCCACCCCAGTCCCCATCCTCAGCACACCCACAACCAATGTCATATAGACATGCATCTGTCTGTAATTCTTTATCCCTTTACAATGGAGCCTATGTCATGGAACTACCCCAACCCCCATCCTCTCTCTTCTTTCATTGCTTTCTCTCTCATTCTGGGTAGCTTGTCTTTCATCAGTGTCCTCGTTTCTGCCATCGCCTCAGCACTTTCTATCATGGTCACAGACCTCTGTGCAATGAGTTCCTCAAATCATTTTTGCACTGAATGAGTCTGGTTTTGAAGAATACATAATTCACTGTTTTAAACCGAGTTTCATTATAAGTGTTGAAATGATTACGGATCCAGGTCCATGTATTAGGCCCGACAGTTGCCAGAAATTTTCATCCATTTAAAAAAATTCAGATGCTAACTCTCCTTTATTTTCCCACATAGGCACCTTTGCAACCACCCCTGGGTCCTCTGCTTCAGCTGCTGCAGCCTAGCGCTGCTCAGCATCGAGGTCGACCAACCTCTGAAACTCACTTACTCCGAGACCTGGACCGCATAAGGAGGAATTCCAGTTCCTGCAGACACAGTATCACAGGTACAACCCCTTTCTATATATATATATATATATATATATATATTATATATATATATAATATATATATATATATATATATATATATATATATATATTAACTACTCTAAGATGTCTAATGTCAGTATTATCAGAATCATTATTCCCAAGCCTGTGATTTAGTCAACCCATGGGAGGTGTCTTTGCAGAATTCCTGATGCAGTGCATTGGTGGGCTATAAAAAAAGGGGTTAGATGTCAGTGGTTGGTTTTCAGGTTGCTTTCTTGTGGTAGCTAGTTTTGTGCTTTCCCAAAGATGTATGTGAGCTCTAACCAGCCTTACCAAGATGACTGACTTCACCCCCAACAGCTAGCCATCTATCTGATCAACCTTCCACAACATGGGTGTCTAGTTCTGCACTTGGAGGGCCATTCTTTTGCAGAGTTTAGTTCTAACAGTTGTTAAATGCACCTGAACTGGTCTTCTTAGAAACTTCCAAGGAGGTTATTGCAAAAGGATTGGACACCTCTATTCAACACCGACTGGAATTTCTAACAAGTAGGGCATAGAATTTTGTTAGTATTCAACAGAAATCCCTTGCAGTAGCTTCTGAATGGGAAAGGCCCACCACATTCTCATAACACACACGTGCACCTTTGATTCTGTGGATATGTGTTTGATGTTTACTCTAAGGCTGAGGAATGTGGCCAGACCTGGCATGACCCGTGTGTGATTTCTGGTAGCGTGCTGGCATTCTCTTGGTATGGTAGTCCATGCCCTTCTGCACACTCGACACCCCTCCTTATTACTGGCAAGCCTTCACACGGCTGCAGCTTTGATTCCTCATGCCAGATTTGGCAAATCCACCCAGTCCCCACATTCCTATTGTTAGGGTCTCTTCTGTTCTCGCCTTCAGAGTTCAGTCAAATAAGCCCAAAATCCTCTGTACAAACACAGTTCAGCCCGCTGATGGATGCTGGTTTTACACTTGTATCTGCCTGGATAGCTATGGTTGAATTGTTCAAAATCTTTCCCAGAAGCCAACAGCGAAGCAGTTACTTTATGCACCCTTCTAAATTAATTTATAGATAGTATGGCCCTCTATTGGTCTCCCAGTCAGTTTTAAGAGTTGTCCATCTGCTCTTTCTTTTGCAGTTAGCTGTTGCTCAGATATCTAATGAATCTAGCTTAAGCCTGATGGAGGAACAAACACCTGCACTTTTATCTTATTGTTATCGAGATTAGAGCAGGGGTCAATTCTCTTGTTGGGTGTTTATTATTACAGCATTACATACATAAACATAAGTTTAATACTTTACTCAGACCTAATAAACTGCATTTGCATATAGTAAAATAATGTATAATCCAATAAGCACAGTATGCAAATACTTCATGCAAGTTATGCTTGTTAATCAATATGAATTTTCAATGAGATTTTGGTCTGAATTAAATGAAAAATGTGTATTACTTCCATTCTTTTCCATTATATTTTCCCATCTAGAGTGACAAAACAAAGAGCAGAAGTTGTGCATTAGGTGTGCAATTGATGCTTTTGTTTCCCTTCTCATGCTCCACAGAGAGTGATGGGAAATGTAGATTATATGTGCAAGCCTGAGCCTCATAATTTGGCTAAAACAGTGGAATTTTCTGGCAAGTCTTATTGCCGTCTTTCATCAGTGGTGCACAAAGCGGTCTGAATACTACAGCGTAGAGTCAAGATTGACAAGTATTATGATCAATACACTTAGCTTCTGCCATGAAGTTCTAATTGATGTGCCCCAACTCAGCTCATGGGCTTGAAGAAAATCCAGTTTCCTCAATCATAATTATTATAGCCAGTATGGCTAATGTATGCTTATCCGGTAAATACCATCTTTCCAACATAACAAAGCATCATTATAATTTGAATGTCAAACATTGTGAGTTCAAGTCAATGGGTGATTTTACAGTTTGACTAACATTTCTTGATAGCACTGTAATTAAGCCCTGAATGGCACTTCATGAGGCATTACAATGTATAGTCTGAAATCTCAGACCTCCTTAGGTCAGGCAACAAGATTAGCAGAGGCCTTCCCATGGTGTTCAGATGCGCATTTCCCATAATAATTTCCTGCCACGGAGCTGGTCCCACTCCAGTAGAATGTGGCAAGCACACACGGACACGCCAGAAAGGCACAGACAGCTCTTGGCTATATGTGGCATGGCTTAAATTTTAATTTTAGTTCTCGTAATTTGTGTCTGGAGGCTGATTGGTGTTGGATTAAAGGACAGGAAAGAGTCAGAGCTAAAGAGATTTGACAAGATGAGCTGGGGAGAGGTGTGTTTGTGTGTGGGTGCTGGTCTATGTGAGAAACACACTTAGGCCGAGGTCAAGTTACAGCCAAGGTCCGCAGGAAATGTGAACTGGGCAGGAACTGCATAACAAAGATAGCTGCTCCATACGGTGCTACATGCTGTGTTGCTTGCAGTGCTGCACATGTTTTCATGTATGTCTCCTCGTGTTCCTGATCATGTGTTTAGGTTTGGGTGTTTTTTGTGTAGAAGGCCTCTAATCAGCAGACAGGAGAGCTTTAGACCGAGGTTCCCATTACAGTAGTTCTTGCTTTGCCCAGCCCTTTTCTGAACACCTAGCTCGCTACACACCAGCTCACCTACCTTGCTAATGTGTCCTCTGGGTTTGAATGGCTCAGACATAAAGACAGCCAACCCACAGACAGCCACCCGCACACAAAGAGCATTGCGCTGTTACCATGATGCCTTCTTTGTGCCCAGACAGAGTGGACTTTTAGTGGATTCTAGGCATTTTATGATGCAGTTTGTGGTCTAGGTCTGCTTTGCTGGATACATCTGTAGTGTGTGGTCCGCATTCCCTCTAGCACGGTGTATTTAAGCCATGTGTTTGTGGTGGGTGGTTTGGTTCGCAATTGCGCTTTAATGTCGGTGTGTCTGACAAGAGTTTTTCTTCAGAGATTTTGCTGTATACTTAGATTGACAGTGCTGTTTTAGTTTCCTTCATGTGGAATAACGTGGCATTGGCCTTGTTTTATGAGCATTATGGTTTTACCACACTTAGCGTATGGCTAGGAAAACTTGTGCTGCATGTGTGATTGTTCAGGTAGCTAGCTATAAACATGCTAACAATTACATGCCAAGTTGATTAACAGTTCAGCAGTTTTGGACCTTAGTCAGTATTTAATTTCTGACAGGAATGAAGATTGTGAAAAAGACGAACAGTGGTTAGTGGATTGTAGGGCTGCACGATTAACCAAAATTAAATAGCAAAGGCAATAAATCGCAATCAGGCAGAACCTCGCGATTGTCATGCGATATCTTCAGTGAAGCATGGTTCTGTGATCAGCAGTAAATCTCCATCTGAAGGAAAGAGGGTGCTCTCGCTGAAGCTCTAAATATGCCTCCAGAAGAACCCAGGAAATGCCTATAGCGTAGCTGGACAAACAGAAGTGTAGAACTGCTTTATTAATTCAACGGACTAATAAACACACTACTAGGACAATATATGGTTTATCTGAGTTTGTCTTACTATAATTTTATTATAATAAAGTATATAATAATGCAATGCTAATCGACATAGCCTTTGTCACTGCTTTAGAATACTATGAAATTAGTACTTACAATACTATGATTTTCTGTGTAAGAAGTCACATTTTCACACAGAAGGATTTACTTCAAACACTCGACGTATGAAGTGAGTTTGGAGTAAAACCTGTTATTAAATGTGGTATTTTCACATGCTTTCAGATAGAGCAGCATTTACTACACAGAGCTGTAGTTCACTGACAAGCTCATGCAAACAGCTTTCATAATTGCAGAACGATTTCTTTGATTTCATAATCGCTGACTAAATTGTCTGCGATTAACACCATTTTGTAGCTTGTCAATGATCTATGGCTCTGTGTGTGTTAATGCTGCTCCATCTGAAAGCAAGTGCTGGAGATTTACTACTAATCACAGAACCGGCTTTACTGACAAGATACGCTGACAATCACATTTGATTAATCGTGCAGCCCTAGTGGATTGTTCTTTTGTTCAACAACATAACGATTGTTCAGCTGATGAAACGTCTTTCTGAAAAACTTTCAGTAGACAAATGTAGATAAAAATGACCTGATATAGGAATGAGTATGTCTATGGCTGTGACATTTGTTGACCTAAAGAAAAATAACCATTAGAACCAGCTGTGGCATCTGAGAATGCAACATGTAATTATGTTGCTTAATAAATCTGTAATTTATGAATACATGAAATGCATCTGTGTTCATGCACTAGCACAGAGCAATTTCAGGCTTCAAAGAGTGTATGAGGTTGGTGTGCCAAAATGCAAATTTGCGCAAAGGCAAAACCTTCATCAATCCTTTCTCTGGCAGTAATGGGGTTTAATTTAGCTCTGAACTGGACTATTTCACTAACTAATCACTGTGTAGCGGCTTTAAGCAGAGAGATGAAAAGCACTACGAGAATACAGAAGACACAAGGGCTTTTACTAATGAGGCACAGGCATGGCAAATGAAGATGAGATCTGTGAGGAAGTGGACTCACTTTCTCTAATTGGACTGATACTCTCACCGTCCAGACTGAACATTTGCTTTTCACTCAAATTTCTCATTCAGGCTTACGCTTTGAGCCTCAGTTATGAATTCACTCTGTTGTGGTGTGTGAGATGATTAAAAGTGCAGTTAGCCCGTGTGTACATATTGAAGTAATGGTGATTTGCTTGCAGGATTGCTGTGGTGCAGGCAGCCTGCAGATTTGTTGCACGCTTCAGATGATCATCTTATCGGCTGTCAGGGAAAGAAGCGACCTCTCTCTCTCTCTGCTTTTTTTTTTTTCTTTATCTCCCTTTCTGATTGTATGGTTTTGAGGTTTGAGGTTTAGTAATTAAGGGTGGGAATCTTTAGGTACATGTGCCTTAATTCCATGTCAGTTTGGGTTGATTTAAATTGATTTTGGTGTTTATTTAGACAAAATATTATAGAATTTGAATAGCACCCTCTCAGTACTTGCATTACACCTGTATTTAATTTTTTTTTTTTTTTTGCTCTTTTAGTCACCTAACACACATTTAACCATTCAAAGTTCAAAGCGTCATGATGCATGCTAAAAGAGACTTCGTTATAAAAGAACACACCTTATAATTAAAGATGGGAACAACTTTTCTAATCTTTGACATTAAGATCAATAATACCAAGTTGCCAGATGGTTACTAAGGTTAAAAGATTGTTCACCCAAAATGAAAATGGTCATTAATAACTCACTCCTTTGTTCATCTTGAACACAAACTAAGATATTTTTGTTGAAATCTGAGAGCTTTCTGACCCTCCAGTAATGGCAACACATACTACCTAGAAGGTAGTAGGATATCATTAAAATAGTCCATGTCACATCATTGGTTCAACCAAAAGAAATAAAGTCATTATTTTTGTTTTCTTTGTGCACAAAAGTATTCGTAGCTTTATAAAATTAAGGTTGAACCACTGATGTCACATGGACAATTTTAATAATATCCTTACTATATTTCTGGCCTTGAATGTGGTATCTGCATGAAGAATGGTCTTACAGATTTGGAATGACATGATGGTGAGTAATTAATGATAGAAATAATGGTAAGTATACGCCTATTCCTTTAACATGGGGTAGAACAACTAATGCTCAGTGATTGTTTGCACTTGCAGAAGCTTCCAGTTGCTGTTGTTTATTGGTCGAGGTGTTGTGCCTGCATTTAACAGATTTGACCTTTTGAAGTTTAATTCCACATTAGCCTTGATTTAACTCTCTATCTCTACTCAGCATCGTGGCACGCTGAACTCCCTGCCCTTTTTCCAACTGGGAGATGCTGCAGAATTTAAATGATGGTATTTATATCTCGTAACCCATGTAAATATAAGCCTGAAAACAGATCTAGCATCTTTATCCAATGAACCTGACAATATTCTGAGCTGTCATGCTGTTTTCTCCAACTTCCCTCGATTTTGACAAGGGGCGATGTCTTCACGCGTCGCATAATTGAGGACCAACTCTTTCAGGCGAGATGGGAAATAAATAAATAAGCAGAGGCGATCTCAGCGAAGCGCACCGATAGATTTGTCGTTCCCGAATCCTGCGACGGGGTGACTTTGCAGTGAGGCAATTCCAGTGTAATAAATTCTAGCAGGGGAATGAATTTAATCCTCCCCAGCTCCCTCTCTCACTTCCCGCATAACCCCATCCCCTGCACCCCAGCCATCATCCTCTCGCTCTTCCTCACTCAGGTGATAAATGAGTCAATTATCGACGGTTGTCGCAGTCAGTGAAGGAGAGCGGATGTGCCGTTATTACCTGTTCGGTGCAGTAATGTTGTGGTATTAATCATATTCTAATTTCCCAGGCCCTCCTCTGGCGCTTGCATAAATCTGCGCCTGCAAACAAGTCAGTGTGTGTGTGTGAAGAGCTGAAATACAGCCAAGAGCGAGGAGAGTGTGCTGTTTGATTGTAGTGGATTCAATGTTGGTGTGTGCGTATCTGTCTCTTGTCTTTGTCTTTGTTTGTTTGTCTTTACATCTAATTATTTTGTCTTTTTTGCATCTATTTGTCTGTCTTTATCTGTTTATCACTGACTGTTGTGTCTCTGTCTATCTATTATGTCCATCTATATTTTGATACTTTGTGTCCATATATCTTATTAATCTCTGTCCATCTGTTTCTCCTTTGTCTGTCTTCATTTTCTGTCTTATTCATTATCTATCTATAAAGCTGTTGGTTTGTCTCTCAGTCTTGCATCTATTTTTTAGTTTAGGTTGAGTGTCTGTTTACTTCTATTCATCTCTCTGTGTTTGTCTTTCTGTGTGTCTTAGTCTCTTTGTTGTGTCTTTGTCTCCATGTACATCTTGTATGTGTTGGTTTGTGTCTCTGTCTGTCTTTCTAGCTGACTTTGTGTCACTGTCTCCTGTCTTTCTATGATTTTTTGTCTTTACATCTGTCTAACTTGTATTTGTCTTTCTATATATGTATCTTTCTGTCTGTCCACATCTTGTCTATATTGTCTATATTTTATGTCTGTCTAAATCCTGTCTATGTCTCCATCTGTTGTCTTTCTTTATTCTGTTTTTATATCTCTGTATATTTATATGTGTCTATTTCTGTCTTGTAAATCTAATGTCTATATATATTGTATATCTGTCTGTCAGTCTGTCTCGTTCATCTAGTATTCATCATTGGCTTTACATCTATTGTATTTCTTGTCTTTCGGTTTGTCTTCCTATCTCTTTCTGTGATATGTCTTTTTTATTGTCTGTAATTGTCTGATTGTCTTTGTCATCTCTGTCTATATGTCTGTTTGTCCCTAGGTCTTTGTATTTTTTGTATTTCTTTGTTTATGTCTGTTCTTACATCACATTTTAGCAGCTTACCAAAAAGGCAGCATGAATTTTTTAGTGTTTATATACCGCCTCTACAATTATTAAAGTCTCTTTTGAATCATTCACCTCCACTTATCTTAGATTCAAAAAAGAAAGAAATAAAACTCAATACGCATGTCTGAACACCCAAACAGTCCTGCAGAATTGCTCTTTCAACCAATCCAACAAAACATATCTCTCTTTCTGTTTCTTCTGCAGTCTGAGTTGGAGTGTGAAAAGCTGGCCTCAGAAGACAGAAATACAGAGACATTATGTCATGGTAAGACAAACACACACCACACCCCAACTTAGTTTTGCATCAGATCAGACACCCCATCCAAACAACAGATATCTTTCTTCAGCCCTCAATCAGAGTCCTTCAAACTCAACTCATCCATCACAGAGACGAGTTTTCAGAGCTGCTGCCATGTGCCTCAGTGCCCACAGATATGGCAGCAATGTCAGCCCTGGCATGCCATTTGCTCTTGGCAGACGGCAACCCCTTTACTCTGTCGTTTCTTTCTCTCCCTTTTTTTCTTCTTGGCTCATAATTTTTTTTTTTAGTGTGGGGTAGCCTAGCAACACCATGGGCTCTTGGCAGAGCTGGTGAATACAACAGGCAGCTGTCAGGCCAGCTTCTTTTATTGCCAGGGTCTTTCTATCCCTCCGTCTCTGTTGTTTTACCCTCTCCTTCCCTTTTCTTGATTCTCTCCATCTAACAAAATTACACTTTTTTTTTTTTTTTATCCATGCATACCAGAATTTATCCAGCTAGCTAAAAGGAACTGTTTACTAAAAAGTGAACCTTGTTTATTTACCGACATGGAACAGACAAGTAGGAGTTTTAACTGAGCATTTGAACAATGAAAAGACAAAAAAAGTAGACCATATTGCTTGCTTCATATGTAAGTCTTATAAAAGCCATTTTGTGAGGAACAAACCAAAATCTATCAGTATTTACTTTCAGACTTGATGTGAGAGAATATTATCAGGGTGAAAGGTGAATATTATCAGTAAATGTGTACTCTAAAAATAACCACATATGTTTTAGAATGATTGATTTATTTATTTTTATCAGCTCTAAGCTAATTTCTGCAATTTGTGGCAAGTCTGCCCTTTTTAACAGCGTGATTACATTTACCATTGTTTGGCCATATTTTTGCAACATATTTCAATAGGAATCCATGCAATCAGGAATTTTAGATGAGGTTGAAAGTTTCCTCATGCAGATTTTGCAACAGGTTCAAGTTGGTCTCACAAATTTGTCACAATGAAAGCGGAAACCTGTTTGGTTTGAGAGTAACTTCTGTCATGTATTACTATACCATTGACTGTAAAAAAAAAAAGACCTTTTCCTGTGCTCACACAGAAGCACCGGTAGCGTTTGAAAGCCATGTATATCAGCAGATCCCTAATATCTGCACATCGTCGATGTGACAGCGCCTGCTTTCAAAGCGCTTCTGTGTGGAACGATCTCTCAGCAGACTGTGAAGCGATGATCATTGTAGCCAATCACAGTCATATCGGTTGAGCACGCTGAACACAATGGCCAATCAGAGGTGTTAAAGAATTTGCTCAACAGCGTTCAAATGTAAGCAGGAAATGGACATTTTTAAATTTAGTACCGAAGTTGGTACTTTTGCGACACTAGCAGAGTGACTTGATTTCCAAACAAATAATGACACTAATTAACATTTAAAACAGCCAACTTCGAATACTCCTCCTAGTATTTGTTAGTTTAATGATATACTTTTCTTTTCTCTTTTTTCAGTATCTGAAATGTCCTACGGCCTCAACATAGAGATGCACAAACAGGTAAGTTTGCTGGTTCCCTCTGCTGATATCTTTTGATTTAGCAGTTTTACACCATTATACTGAAACAACAGTCAAATGTTAAGGTAAACACATTTAAAGGGATAGTTCTCTCAAAAAGAAGATTGTCGTCATTTACTCCCTCGTGTTGTTCAACTGAGTTCTTCTTCGTTGAACACAAAAGTAGGACTGTCACAATACAGATTTTTCACTACATTGTTTTATCATGGCCTGAAAAATTCCGATACGATATATTTTGTGATATCTAAAGAAATCTTGAAAAATTAAATAATAATAATAATAATAAATATTCATCGTCAAATTAATTTATTTATTTATTTTTTTTTTTGACCAATAATCACACGTTACACCGTTCAAAATGGAACAATTACTAAATTGGAATCAATATGCTAACGACATTTAGATGTTACATCAAGTCTTGAAATATGGAATAACTACATTTTTAGTTCAAACGTTATTACCAGTGTAATTCTATGATTGGAAATAATCTTCCTATGGAATCTGATGTTTTTTACTGATTCTATCAAAATATTGGTCAGTGAAAGACATTAACAATATAGATGACATGATAAATATACATATCTGTGAAATTACCTTTGGAAGAAACCTATCTTTTAATGTAATGCTTTTCGAAAGTTCAAATCAATAAAACATTTTTCTATTTTATTGCAAAAATTTTTTTTCATATAAGATTTAGATGGAAGTTTTGTTTTAAACATTAGTCCTAGAGTCAAATATTGAGAACATTCCATTAGGGGTTAGTTCGTTGGTTGCTAGTTGACATGATACCAATCACACTGAGTGTTTGCATACAAATGCACTCAATGGTTTAATGTGGGCTGACAGTATGAAATGATTTAAATGCTTATTCCAATCATGTTTGTTGGAGAGTTATATTCTATTATCTTTTAGGGTTTAATTGATTCATTATGTCTGGATATCATTATCTCTTTGTTGGTGACAGGTTGGGAAAATATCTGAGGACTGCTGGGCTTGTTTTAGATTTTCTAAAATATTGTCTTGTGTTCAACATGAAGAAGAAACTCACTACGGATCGTATGTGTCTTATGATGACATAATTTCCTTTTGCTGAACTATCCTTTTTAACAATGTAATGCTGTTTAGGTAAGGGTCAAAAATATGCTTAAATTTTGCCTCACATTCAGTTGCAAATAAATTTTTTGCTGATGGTTTAAGATGGTTTTAGCTGATTAAAGCATCTTCACTAACAAAATATAAGAAACCCAAATCACATTAATGGGTAGTTAGTTGTTGGTTGACTAGTTGACCATCATGGCCCATCACTAGTCATTTGCTGTGCATGCAAACACACTCAATGGTTTTAACGAGGGCTGACAGTGAAGAGTCGTGTAAAATGCCTGTTGGTATCACATTGTGATTTGTGCTGGAGAGTTTTATTATTCCTTTTATCTTTTGTAGGGTTCATAATTCAGATTCAATTATGCAGGGATCTTTTTTTTTTTTTTTTGAGCGTTTTATAGTCAAAATCCTCTTAGGTCTGGCCTGTGGCACTTGTTTTAAAATTAATCTGCAAACAAACTAATTAGATCAACAAATACGTGTCTGGGTGCACACTCCCCTTTCCCCTTTCTCTCTCTCTCACACACACACACACACACACACACACACCACTCAGGTGTGTGCGATTGTCTAAAAGTAGCTAGCTGTGACTTTCTCACTCTCCTTCACTCATAAATTGCATCTGCTACTGATCTGCATTTCCGACCTTCCTTGCTCAGTCTCTCTCTCTCTCTCTCTCTCTCTCTCTCAGTCTCTCTCTCTCTCTTCTCTGGCTCGTCTCTCTCTCTCTCTCTCTCTCTCTCAGTTGCAGATGTCAGGTCGTTCTAAATTGGTCAAGCTCTCCGGGTCTGTTCTCTCCCCTCCGTTTCAATTGCCTTCTTTTTGACATGCTCCAGATTCCCTTCTCTATGTAACTCCCCTCCTGCTTTCTGCATCTCCCATCCTCTGTATTCCTTAACTGTGCCTTTCTGCTAGCCTCTTTTTTTCCTGAATTTCTCTTCTTTAGCTCCTCTTCTTGCCCTCCTTTCCCAGCCTCCGCTCCCCTCTGAAGATGTCATTTTGAGTTGCGTTCCTAACAAGAAATCATTGTGCTTCCCTGGGAGGGCTGTGATGGATGGATATAGAAGAGATGGGGTGGGGTCTATTCCTCCTTTCTGGAAAGTGTGGAGGTGGGGTGGTGGTGGGGGGCTTTCTACAGCCAGTAAATCAGTGAACCCAAAATCTAAATATTGTCAGGTTTACTCACCCAATCATATATTGACATCAAAGAGATATTTTTGAAGAATGTGATGGTTGCTCTTTTACAGGCAATTACAATGAAAAAAAAGTATCTTTGAAGTATCAAAATGGTCATACCAGTGTTATTTTTGTATCACTGACATAGGCCTACTTTTATTTTATTATTAATACTTTAAGTAATTTTCTGATTTAAATGTTAAAGGTTTTATTAATTTTGTTGTGTTTTTGTTTATTTATTTATTTATATTTAAATGGGTTGAATTCAGGCAAAGTGGGACATTTGCCCCTTCACAAAAAGCCACCCTCCTTAGTTACTGTTGCTTTGTCCGACCTTAGCGTTCCTCTCTCGCTACACACCATGTTCTCTCACACAGTAAAAATGCATATATTAATATATATATATAGTAGTTTATATTAGTAAAACTTTTTTAGTTTAGAGGTTTTTTTTTTTCAGTTTCTTTTTTAAGATAATATGTCTGTTACTGTATATGTGTGTGTGTATTGTGTATGATATATATTATATATATATATATATATATATCATATATATATATATATATATATATATATTAATATATATTATATAATTAAAATACTATTATAGTACTTCAGTATAATATATATATTATATATATATAAGCATTTATCTAATATTTATATATTATCATATATGATTATCATGAGTATAATATATATTATATCAACATAAATATATAATTGATTTATGAATAACTATATTCATATATGGCGATATCTAATAATGTAATGTACTGTATAGCAATTGATCATATTCATGATTATATTGCTATAAAAGAATCTATATATATGTATATATATCAATGAATTAATGACTATATGAATTATGCTATATAATCATAATGTGAATTTGCAATAAATATATGCATATATTGATTTCATATGTAAATATTGTCATTATAATATGTTTTATTTTTAAATAAGCTTTGATCCCGTTATTGCTGATATCAAGATCATATAAGATATATCATTAAATGGTTAGTATATGTCAATGTAATACTATGTATATTTGTAATGAAATGTTATTCGTGAATCATAGGATTTAGCACTAAAATAATCAATGTCATGATTACTATGAAAATGATTAATTTATTGTTAGTTTAAAAAGCTTATGGTGCTTCGGATTTTAACTTTAAGTACTTATGAAGCATTTCATCTAATATTTATGTTTCATTTGATTTCAGGTTTATTTCAATCAACAAATAATTCCGATTTATGAAAACTGTTTCTTCTGGGAATCTAGAGACTTTCTTTCATGAATGTGCTAAAGACAACTTAATGTCATGATTTCCTGTGAATAATGACTTAAATTTGTCTGTTTGTCTAATGGTGCAAAATGGTGCATAAGTCATATGAATCATTGTCATTATATTTTATGCTGCTTTTGTGTCGTTTTGAAGCTCAAAACTCCCAGTCCCAGTCCCTAGTCAGTTGAACTGCATGGAAAAGTGCGACCAGCACAGTCTTCAAAATATCATCCTTAGTGTTTCACAGAAGAAATGAAGTCATATGGGTTAGGTACAACATTTAAGTCACTGAATGAACTATCCCTTTAAGAAAAATATTGTGATGGGTGGATGAACATGGATATAACAATGTTAGTTTATACCTGTTGGCAAAATAAACAGTCATGGAGAGGTTGCCCTCAGCTCGGATGAGCTCTTGTTTTTGTCACTGGCAAATGATTGAAATAGCCTTAGCATGGCACCCCTAGCACTGTCTCAAAAGACACAGCAGCTTGATGGGGTAAGACCAATGACCTGCTCACAGGGGGCGTCACTCCTCTGGCTGAACCAGAGCAGCAGATGCTGGGCATGAATATTTCAGGCATCCCCTCTCCTCACTCGCAACAATTAGCATGAACAGATGTGGAGGGCTAAAATATTTACTAGCTGTGTGAGCCGAGGTAGCAGGTTACACACCTTGCGGCGTCTTGTGTGATAGATACGTTTGGGTGAACAGGATTGTATTTTTTTTACTATTGCTGAAGCATTTGGTTATCACTGTCCTTTAATTGTAGTTTCAGCTTGGTGCCCAAGAAGTGTGCATGGGCTGACTGATGCTTTGTGCACAAAATGGCTCAATTTTTTTTGTCATGATCTCTTTGGCATTCTTTGGCTTTCGAGGCAAAATGTGCACTGTTTGTGGCATCAAACTATTCAGTAGATGTGTTTGTGAATGGTAGTAAGTTCTTAAGTTATGTACAGTTTCAGATTTACTCACCCTTAACAAACAAACACAAATTTGGTTGGTCACACTGAAATGTCAGTTAAACAGCGTCTTCCTGTCTGAGCGGATAGTTTAGTGTCAGTCACTGCAATGTTTTGATGCCTTAATTATAGTTGTCAGCTTCATCTGAACTAATGTTATAAGTACTACTATTGATGAATAAACTTACTAATATTTTAATTATTTTATTATTGATGTCATAAAGTTTTAATATTTATTTGTCTATTTATTATAGTAGCAGTAGTAATACGTTAGCTTTGATGCAATAATGGTAATAATAATAATTATTAATATTAGTAGTAGTAGTTATATATTAGCTTAAATTTATAATATTAATAATAATAAACTTTTACAACATTTAATAACAATATAAATGTAATAATAAATTATATTAATTTATCAGCTGTAGTTGTAGTAAGATTATTAATAATAATTATTTTTAATGTGAAAGTACTGATAGATCGACTACTAACACCTACTAATAGTAGTAGTAATTATCAAATAGTTTATAATATAATATTTATAATAATAATAATAATAATGATAATACTTATTGCTAATTAATATTTGTTATTATGGTTACTAATAATAATATAAATATTGTAACATTTATTTATTAGTAGTAGTACTAATAGTAGTAGTACTTAGTATTTTATTATTTATTAGTATTTGTAATAGTAAATTTATTAATTAATCTGACTGTATAACTGCTATTGGTATTGCTGCTACTAAGAATAATTGTCATGGTTGTACAATAGATACAGCATAATAATAATAATAATAATAATAATAATAATACATATTAATTGTTATTATTGTTTACTACTAATGTTATTGTAACATTTATTGATTGGTAGTATTACTAATAGTAGTAGTACTTTGAGTATTTATTATTATAAGTAGTATTAGTAATAGTAAATGTATTAATTATTCTGAATGTATAACTACTATTGTAACTATTACTAATACTAGGAATAATTGTCATGGTTGTACAATAGATGCAGCATAATATTAATATTAATAATAATAATAATAATAATAATTATTATAATGTTATTATTCATATCAAAATTGCCAAATGATGGTGGGAAAAGTCATTTAACATTTCAAAAGTGTACATTTTGTGTTGGATGAAATCTATTTTTGCTTGCTTTCTGCTTCTGCTTCCCTCTCACTCTCCATATCTCTGCAGGCGGAGTGTAAGCGGCTGAGCATGATTTGCTAGCTCATTCCATTCCTGTCACAGGGGTGAGATGAGACCAACACACCTCAGTCCACAGCTGCGCGTCATGAGGACTCGCACGGCCACATTGCATTCAGGCGTTCTGTGATTGATAATTCACTCACTTGTGCTCACACACACACACACACACACACATAATATCACTTTTCTGTTTCTCACACACTGCAATCACACTTTTTTCTCTCTTCCTCTCATATTTCCTCCGCGTTCTCACTAGTCTCTCATTCAGATGCCTCTGGGAAGCCTATTGTTATTCTTGTAAACCCACTTCCACAAAAGCGGCTTACGGTTTGCCCAAAGCTTTTCCTGACAGAAGAAAAACAACTTCCCTCCTGTTTTAAGTATGTTGTATTCATACAAAATGTCAGCCGGTGTGTGTGTGTGTGTGTGTGTGTGGATGAGATATACAGCTTCAGAAAATGAAAATCCATGAGTACACAAAGACACACTAGGGTGGCCATCTGAGCTTTTTTTGTTGCATGTTTGTTTATCATTGTGGCCATTTTCTGACCTCCAGTCCACAGCACCAGCAGCAGGTGGTCCAGGCCATGGAAGGCGCCAAACAGGTGACTATGGGGGAGTTGAATCGTCGATGAGGAGTGCGTGGACTCCCCTCTCCTCCCACGTGTGTACTTCCATCTTTCCATCCTTTTTTATTTAACCTTTCCTCTTGAGTTGTCATTGCTGGTTTTTTTTTTTTTTGGATTCAGTTTGGTTTATATGTTTTGAAAGCGCTTTTTATAACTAGGCCCGGATGTATAAAACTCCATATTTTTTTAAATCGACTAGTCATTTGGATAAAAACTAGTCAACTTTTGTTGAGGATGTGTTATATAATTGGGTTCTCCTGACCACAATTGGATACATTTTAGGGGTGCTAGCATTAAGACACATTTCTGTGTTTGGCTAGATAGAATGGGAAATAAATTCAAATTAGACTTATTTTAGACTTATTTCTAACTTGCATAAGTCATCCAGAACATGGCAGGATGCTCAAAAAATGATATCTTTCTTGAATCTGTTTGCCTGCAAGTGTTCCACATCCATATGCTGTTATTTTCCCATTGGAGCACAAAATAGACATTTTGCAGATTCTTTGCACTGCACTTTTCCATACAGCGATGAAAAACCAGAGCTCACTGTGACCTTGTCTGTCTTTTTAAGAGACAATAGCGGTTTTCCATTACAAATTTGTGCAAAACTTTTGTGATATTTTAGAAATGCTGATTTAAAGGGGTCATATGCGTTCTAAAAGAACATTATTGCATCATTAAATGTTACACACCTCACCATACTGTGATGCGTGTCCGCCGATGAGACAAAACAATAAAACCCATTACAAAGCGAGGTGTTTGTTGCATCCAGTGGGGACATAATTACAGATAATAATGACTTATACTGTGTTTTACACATTGCATATCAGCTGCTTAAACATAAAACCATGTCTGCATTTGTGATCGGAGAACGACAAACAACAAGTGCTACTCTACACTGCTTAAAACTTGCGTTTGAATCATCAGTGGCAAATTCTTTAAATATGAAAAGCGATCTTACAGGCTGTGAGTCAGAATTGCCAGACTGTCCTTACAAAGTTGGATTTGCCCCACTTTATAGAAACAGCCTTTGAGCACAGCACGCATTGTAGGGTACTCTCCCAGGTTCAGGAAACAGTTCTCCTAAAATGCGTTGCTCACATCTGAATATTTGGGTTGAACTGTTCTGGAACAGTGTTGTAAATGCAACTTAACCACTAATTTCTAGTTGTATCCTTTTGGAAGGCCAAACAAAGTAGTTTAAGCTTTCACATGAAACAGACAGCTCCTCCACAACATGCGCGCGGAAACAATACTACATCGGAATCCAAGTTACGCCTTCTTTCTTAAATTTTTTTCAAAGCTTGTTTCAAAATTTATGAACACTGCATCAGCATTATTCCGCCCAAAATGGTTTGAATTTTCTGTATGCAGTAACCAGCATGATGTTTGAATCTGTATGCAAATTTTGACACACAGAAGATCATCGGTAAATGGCTTTCTTATTCTTCCTCGCATAAACTGTCCTATTGCTTCAGGCGACTATCGGCTGCTACGTTTTGGAGTGTTTGACAAAGAAATGTTGTGTGGAAAAGTGGACCATGAAAATTTCTTTTGTGTTCTGTGAAAAATAAAAATAACAGCATACAGGTTTGGAACAACAATCTTTTGACATTTTTTTTTTTTTGCCCACTAGCATGAGGTGTGAGTGGAGACTAGTTGAGTGTGTGTCTGGCCACCAATGACATCCCACTTTTGTTGTGAAGCATTTACTTCACATATGATTTGCCGTATTTTTATTCACTTTGGTGTTTTGCATTTTGATTTCTCTCATGGCAGTCATCAACTTCAAATTATTTTAATATTTTAGTTTGGGGTGATCATTAGTGAATGCTGCAGCAGCGCTGTTCCCGAACCCATCCGGTAGAGCAGGTGCCCTATTGTGATGGACTCCCTCACTCCGGGACACTGGGATTCATTCCTTTGTAACTCTGGTGCAGATCCAAGTCTTAACTGTGTTGTGTTTTTTTCTCTCTCTCTATCCTTTCCTCTCATCTCTCTCTCCTCCTCCTCATGCTCTTTTCATTTCCTCTGGCTATCTGTTTCTTCACTCTACTTCCATCTCGGCCTCTGTGTCACTCTCTTTTATCTCCCACACTCTCGTCATCTTTCTTTTCCCTCTCTATGATACCCCCCACCCAGCTTCATCCCTCCATCATCCTCTTCCTCTCATTCCCTCTAGCACAGCTGCAGGCCCAGCACCTTTCCCAGCATGCTGCCCAGGGGCTGGCCATGGCACCCTCACCCCTCCGCCTGCCTCACCGGGACTGGCTTTAGGGGTGGCTCTGGGCTGCTGGCCCTTTCGGGCCCTAGGGGCCCAGCTGGCCTCTAAAGATGAGCGAGCCCATTTGGAGGCTGTGGCAGCGGCTGCAGCTGAACACCAAAGAGGTATAACAAATAAAATCATACTGACATATCACTTGAATGGTTTATTTACACCAGGGACAGAACTATCAAGTGCAGTTATAATGCTGCAATGTTTTAATCGGTGGGATTACAATGAATCGTAATCAGATCCATCTTTCAGAGTGAGCAGAGGCCAAATGTTGTCCAGTTAACGTCTGTATGTGCTGGACAAAGCCGAGCTCAAATACATTATCTAGCTCTGTTAGTTTGACTGTGCAAAAACCAGACTGGTACAGTTTCTGTCAAAAGTAGATGTAAATGCATGCATGTATTATAGTTATAACATTTCAATCTCTCTCTTTACCTGTATGTACTAATTAATCTAGAAATGTGAAGTGTTCCATTTTAGTACATTACTCTTTAGGACTACTAACAAATTATCAGATAAAACAACTTTAAAATGTGATTTAAACAATAAAACTGTAGGTTTGCTGCATTTGCAGGGTTGCACAATTTGGCCAAAAATGTCATTATTTTTATGTAAATTTTCCTAAATAATAAGTAATATTAGTATTTTTTTTAATAAAAATAATAATAAAGTTATTTCACTGAAAAATAAAACTGTATAAACTTTACTGTACACTTGTAAAACTAGAGTACTAATGAGCGGCTTGTTTTGAGTGCGTAACTTTTTTGTGATAATCACATTGAGCCATATTGTGATTTTTGGTTTTATTTTGATAAATCGTACATCTTTATTACTAATCCCTTACTGTTTTGTTACAAACACAATTTATGAATCATGTGGCTTGTTGTGGCGATGTTTTCTAAATTTAGTGAAAGGTGTTCAGACTATAGTCAGCGGTCACATTTGTCACTATAGTGTGGTGACATTTCAGTGAAATCAGCTTTCTCTTGGTCAGTGTGGCAAATCCACCCACTTGGACATGAGCGAAATTTGTGTGGGGAGCTTTTTTGGCTCTCACATGAAGATTATTTCATATGAATAATGACTATAATTCACCCACAAAATGTGACCACACCTTAACAATTTAGACTAAAATACTGTAGACTAACTTTGAAGAAGAGATATGAATTGTACCTTCAGATTAGAATATCATAGACCAGACTTTAGTGCAGTGCAATTGCTAGATCACTTATCACATTTTCTTATAAGACTTGAACTCTACCCTGAAACGTTGACCAGTTCGTCTTTGAAATCTGTCAGCTCATGTATCATCAATGAAACATGAGAGTGGGAACTGAAGGAATATGCTTTTGTTATTATTAGCGGTGTGCTAATTGTTTTGTCTGGTGGAGGGGTGAGTTTTGTCTAACCGTCATAGTCACATTGTTTGTTTTTGGTTTGTTTTGACTGGCTGCGGGACGCGTTACCTGCCCTTCCCATGATCCCCACAGACCGTGAACCTGGACCAGTGAGTATCAGTAGTATCTATCCGTTTTCTCTCGCTCTCCTCTTGCTCTCTGTCTCTTTCTAGTTGAGTTCCTCTGTGCAGACTGTCATGCATTAGCGCCTCTATTGCCTGTGGGTCCAGCAGTTATGGAGCTGATTTGATTTATCCCTCGCCTCCTACATCATTATCTCTTTCTTCTCGCTCACACACACACTTACACACACACCCACATCCTTTCCACTCTCATTTTCTCATCTTTTTCTTCCTCTTCCAGAGTTCACTTTCTAACGGAGACAAAGGCAGGCCTTCAGACTACCTCAGCAACGGAAAAAAGAGAAAAGCAGATGAGAAGGAGTTTATGACCGACTTCACGTAGTGTTCTTTCCAGCGTAAATCTGCTTCATCCTTTTATTAATCATCCACATGATCTTTATTTGATTTAAGCATATGTAGGGAATAAATAAAGATTGCTAAACTCTGAAGCGTTTTTTTTTTTTTATTCAGGGCAGCAGCGAGAAGAGCGATGACAATTTGGTCGTTGACGAGGTCGGTTTACGTTAAAGAACGAACTTAAAATGAGGCTGACCGTGTTTTCTCCTGATTAATCCATCATGTGCATTGTGTTCCCTCAGGACCTTCTTCTCCAAGGAGTGTGCAGTCGCATCCTCCAGAGAGACGGATTAGATAAACTCCCTGCTTCCCGTGAGCCTCTGCCCCAGGCAGTCCGACCTGCTGGCTTCCTCCAGCAGTGCTGCTTCCCCTTCAGCAGCAAGGAGCCTCCACCGGTGCATACTTAAAACACACACAAAACCGCTGTTTGATGTTAAGCAAAGCATTTCTCATTGAGCAAACAAGTTCCTTCCCTCCCCAACTAAAGTCTCTCATTGCCCTTCACTGCGACACTGTTTTTTTCACCTGCACAAAAGAGCACTTTCTTCTGCAGCAAAACACATCAATCGCTTTGCTTTTGCTAGAATCACAAGAGTGACAATTCCTGGCTTAAGTTTGATTAATGCTGCAATTGTTTTCCCAGTTCTTTTTCATCAACTATATACCTTGCTTGAATAATTAATGTGTGTAAATGCCTTCCAGAGAGAGAGTCCAGCACACCAGGGATGAAGCCTGGCACGCCCATGTCCCAGGAGGGGTCCACCCAGGCCCCAGCGTTCCTCCGAGTTCCGCCCCATTCCTGGGAAGACAGGGTTGACCCTCTTGGTAAGATCCTGTTATCCTGATAGTCCAGGTCTTTAGTAACTGAATTTGTAGGTTTCTTTCAACCTGGTTTGAAGGTCCTTACTGAGGGTTGATGGCTAGTCAGCCAGCAGAGGGCAGTAGTGGTCTTCCTGTTTCTGAAAGGTGGTCTTGTTTTAATTGTATCATCTTGCTGAGCTTATGTCCTTGGAGGCTGTGTAATTGTTTTAGCATTCTTGAGAATCATATTAATGGGGTCAAAGTCATGACACTGTGTTTTGTCAGGATCTTTTAATTTATTATAAAATTAAAAATAAAGTTCATACATACAGTGACTTGAATGAACCTTCTATGATACGCATGTTTTAATTTCTGAATTAAAACTTGCTTTTACTATTTTGAGGGCACAAGTCCAAATGTAAGTGTGGTGTAACTGTCTTGATATCATAAAGAAGATTTAAAAAAGCCTCAATGAAAGGATGAAATTCTGGATAATGTTAATGTTATCTCATTATAATCTCATTATTTCTTAAAATGTTTGGCATAATCTTATTACTCAAAACAAATAAAAAAATTAAAATTGGCAGTTTGGCATAACTATTGTATATATAAAAATGCATTTAATAATTTATTTTATTAGTTTTTTAAAAACAAGCAACAAAATGAAGCAATTTTAGTAAAATGTAAATATTTGACAATGTTTCTCCAGCTAATCAAAGTCTTGTGGAAAATAATAGAAATGTTCATGATACTACTAAAATGTTTTACAATGAAAAATAAATATTTAAAAACTTCTTTACAAAATAAATGTATACAAATTCTAGATAATGAAGAAATTTTTCACATTTTTGTCAATTTATTATTATTGCTTATTTATATTATACTTCAGCATTGAGAAGAAACCTTGCCTGTCTTTTCTGCTTGTCTATTTCTTAAGTTCTATTTCAGTCTTAAACTATTTCTTAACCTCTATTTCTGGATTTCTTAGCTTAGGTCTGAGGAACCCATTGGGGTGCAGTGGTCCCCCTGGTGCTTTTGGCCTTCCTCCCGGAGTTAACGGCGAGTTGGCTGGAGCTGCAGGATACGTGCGGTCTCCACCTCGTCTCCCCTCAGATGAGCGGCTCGCTGCTGCTGCGCTGCTGCAGCGCCGCTGGATACTGGACGCCACCTGTGGTAAGGAAAAACACTGAGATGGTTACATTTACCCTGTGCCTTTATGCTTTAATCTCTCTAATTTTTTTTGCTTCAAGGTGGGCTCAGTCTCCTCACCCCATATGAGGGTACCAGGGTTACCTGCTAGTCTGCAGTCGGCAGCTTCTGGAAACCGTAAGTTTCCAATGGCAGTTCCTCTCAGTCAGATGGACTCCATAGTCCAATCTGTCTTAAACTAAATCCTAATAATAAGACTTTCACTCCCCAGTGCTTACTCGTTCCACGGGCGCAGATGGTCAAATGCAGCCGGTGCCCTTCCCTCCTGACGCCCTCCTCGGCCCAGGCATCCCCGCCACGCCGCAGATCCACACCCTCAGTCATGGAGGTGGTGTGCGCGGTGACCATCAGCACCTCCACGCGCTCACGCTCTACACCGGCGGGAAAGGCTGCGCAAAGTGTGGGACATCAGCCAACCGGGCAGCAAGAGTCCAATGGCCCAACTGGACTGTTTGGTGAGATCTGCTCACGCTTTAACTCTACTTGTAGTTGGAACTCGCTGTCCTAGTTGGACTAAATAAAGTCTACTCTTTTGATCAATCAGAATCGAGACAACTATATCCGGTCATGCAAGCTCCTTCCAGATGGGGACTTTGATAGTCGAGGCGAGGCCAGCACGCTGTCAATCTGGGACTTGGCCACGCCCACTCCACGCATCAAAGCCGTAACTGCGTCCCTCGGCTCCGCCTGCTACGCTCTGGCCATCAGTCCCGACAACAAGGTCTGCTTCTCCTGCTGCAGTGGACGGGAACATCGTGGTCTGGGACCTGCACAACCAGCGCTTCGTCCAGGTATCTACAGACTCCTGCTGGTGAGAGAGACCATGTTCATCTTCCTGAAGTCACTGATGTCCTTGTGTCGCCCTCTATAGGCAGTTCCAAGGTCACACAGATGGAGCCAGTTGCATCGATATTTCCAACGACGGACCAAACTGTGGACAGGAGGTCTGGACAACACCGCGCGCTGCTGGGACCTGAGAGAGGGTCGACAGCTGCAGCAGCATGACTTCACCTCACAGGTACTGCAGCTCAGAGGAAACACAGGAAATGTAGTTGTATATTTCTCAATTGAAGAGTTTGCATGCATCTCCAGCTACAATTGTTTGTTTTTAGCATGAAATAATGTGTTTATTTGTGCATGCAGATCTTTTCTCTGGGTTACTGTCCACGGGCGAGTGGCTTGCAGTGGGGATGGAGAGCAGTAATGTAGAAGTGCTGCACGCCTCCAAACCAGACAAATACCAGCTGCACCTTCCAAAAGCTGCGTTCTCACCAAGTTTGCCTACTCGCGATGCTTTGTTTTGTTTTTGTTTTCCCCTTAAAATACCTTGCTTTTAATTAGCATTATAGAAAAACATGGCTGTTTAATTGAAGGGCTGTGCCTGAAATCTTACTTTAACTATTGCGGTAAATGGTTTGTAAGCACAGGCAAAGATAATCTACTGAATGCATGGCTAACTCCATATGGATCAAGCATATTCCAGGTAATGATTTGATAATAGTATCTGTTGACTATAAATACCGCAGAGTTGAGTAACTAACTAAAAGTAGTGACACTAATAACCTTAATACATTAAGTAAGCTTTAAAATGCTGCAGCTTTTCCAGCAACAAGCTACTTTTTCTGAAAATAAGCTGAATTCTGATCGAGCAGCCAATCAAACTGACAAATTTTAGTAAATGACCTCATTCAAATAAAATTAACTACTTTAACAAAACAAATGTGCAATGAATGCTTCTTTATATTTTTTACTTAATCTATTCAAGTTAGCTTGTACCTTAGCTAACTACTTTTTAAAGGGTAGCTTAAACTATTTAAAATTGTAGTTTTCTGAAATACAGAATAGCTTCATTGTTTAACCATTTCAGATAGCTTATTGTCATAGCACAATTTAACTGATAATTTAAATGGCATTTTGTCACTATGATGGAGACTTTTATTATGACATTGTCACAATGAGTCAAAAAAGATTTTATATGGAGTAAACTCTTTCTGTTTGTCCTATTTTTCAGAATACATGAGACAAACACTGATCAGCACTGCTATCTAACACCTGATTAAACTTACTAACTAATTGTTTTTGTCCCTAGTCTAAGGAATGTCGTCTGTCCTCAGCTGTGACATTTCCCCTGATGACCAGTTCATTGTCACAGGCTCAGGAGATAAGAAGGCTACTGTGTATGAAGTAATTTACTAAACCGAATGTGTTTGGAAGCGCCATTCATAAAATGAGAAAAACTGATTGGATGGAGGAAACCAGATTCATCATTTTGCCTTGAACTTGGGAGACAAAAGGTGTGGCATGGACGTCAAAATGGACTCTGAGACAGCGGTATGGCTGTACATTTCGACTCAGGATCGGATGGTGGATCTTCAGAACTGACCTTGTTTTTTAATGCTGTGAGGAAAGCTGGTAGACTAGCTTCAAAAACATGGAATTTCTCCAAAGACCTCCTCTTTTCTTCTTCTATGTATCTGTTTTTTTTTTTTTTAAATAAGATGAAACCTCTGTAGTGAATATAATAGTAAAAGAAACCTTATTTTTTTAGCCTTCGAATTTTCACAGAAATGGACAATTATGGAGCCACAGTGTATGAATGAATTATGATTAGACCTAAAGGACTGGCCTATGACTTCTTAGCGATAATTTTCTTAAAAGCTGACCTGATCTCAGCTCTGTGTTATGACTGTATGGATGATGTATAAGATGATGGACTATGATATGAGGACAACAAGGCTCTGGATTTTACTGTGTCATTGACTTCAGGGAAGCGGCTATAAAGACACTCAGTTATTGTCCTATCACAAGAATACTGTATGTTGGAGCATGTTGAAAATTATTTTAACTTTGTTCAAACTTGGTATGTATGAACTGTAAATAAAGCTCTTTAAAAGCCAAAAGATGCATACTGTTGGGTAGTTGCATTAGTTTAAAACTTGTGATGAAATGGAAGAAATACAATTTTACCTTTTTTTTTTTTATTTTTTTTTTATCCGCTTTATGTAGATAAATACACAAATTTGAATAAAATTTAAATTCAAAAGTAAAGTTTAAGGAATATGCAGACCAAAACTCATGCTTATGCTAATTTGAATTTCTATGTCATCTTTAAAATAAGAAATTTAAATGTGTACAAGAATGTGAATGCATTAAATTCATTAATTGTAACAAGCTAATGTTTGTTGCTGATGAGATGTATTTAGTGTATAAACTAGAACTACAATGTAAAATGTTTACAATTATTGAATGTAATACAATTTACATTTAATACAATTATTACAATTTGATATTGTAATACAATTATTACTATTTGTTATTGTAAACAATTCTATATAAATAAAATTTGCATTGGCATGAGCTGGTATTTATATATTTTTTAATTATTGTTTGAAATTGAACCACTTCTCAAGAACTCAACAACTTCAAAAGATGACCACAAGTTTAATTTGTCAATGTACACATCTTTTACATCACATGGGAAGTGCTACAGGGATATCACAGCGATGCCTTCGAAAAAGTTCCTTGGCTTTCAAGAGAGAGCGTCTTTAACAAAATCTTGACGGTGAACATTGTTCTCAGTATACAAACAATGCGTTATATAAGGATAGATAGATACAGATATTAAGATAGCATAATGTCAAAGACAGATCGTCAGCAGAGCCGGTCTGTCTTGAAACGGACAAATGCCAGTGTTTGCAGGCAGCCATATTTTCAGCAATTGAAAAAGAAAAAAATAAACACTGCACTTTCTCCATAATAAACAGACTGATCAAAACACTGTAGTAACACTGCTTACTATTGCCATACAAAAGAGAAAGAACCTGATACAATTTCTTCTGTTCACAAACAAAAATGGTTTGACTCATCCAACCATTTTCTGAGTGCTGAGAAAAGCTTTATAGATCAAAAGAAGAATGAATAAAACAAAACTGTAATAATAAAAAAATCTGTTCCCAGCAGGATGTTTGGTGCATGTGAATCCTGTAGTGTCTCTCCTTGAACATTCCTGGTCAGGTTGGCAACCACAGCTCTTCTTACTGATGGTGTGCATCAGGGCTCTGTGTTAGGACCTCTCAAGCATTTCTCTCATTTACCTTGTGAAAATGTACATTAAGGGATGTCAATTAAAAAACTGCATTTAATTGCATGACATCCCTATTAATTATTTGCTGGTACTGATATTGCAATATTTGCAATCCTCAAATTAAAATAATCTTATCTTCATAATGACTACTGCATTCTGTTCCATGCTGTGTTGATTAATTACGTGATTTCTTTTTTAGAACCTATTTTTGTAATTAGCTGTTCTGCAATAAACATCACATTACTTTATACATTTTAACAATTCTTAAATTTTTGATGAAATACCATATACCAGTTTTGAATATTTAGGTATTTGCCTCATCTTATTGAAGTAGAACAATCATAAAAGATTTCCCCATGCAAAGCTAAAAGATAATTAATGACATGAAAATGAGCATTAAACCACAAATGAGCTAACATCTGTATGATAATCCACAGGAATTAAAACAGAACGGTCGTGGTTATGAATATTTGCGCACGAATCCTGCATGATTTACCCTTGCTCCTCATTAGACACTGACTTGTGGAAGGCGGAAATTAAATGCAGGTTGGAGAATCGACTGGGATTTGCCACATGAATGTATAATTGGGTTGGATAGGCGAGTGGAGAATTGTTTTATGGCCATATCAGTGTTCATCCGAGATGCTCCAACGTGAGCCAGGAGCCTCCTAACTCTTTTCTCTCGGAGGGAAGATGCTGTGCCAGCTTTATGGAGAGAGTTTCGACTAATGAAATGATTGTCTGGTTTTGGTGTTTCTGTAAGTAGAAGCTCCCTAAATACCTGCTGTCAGTGGGCTTCCTTTTTAGCTTGGAGACGGTTCTAATTAAAACCTCCCAACTACTCACTATGTTCAGTAATGGAATACTAGCATACTGCATACTTCACAGTATATACTGTGTACTAAATACTATTTAAAAAAAATATCTAAAGCATAGGATGTAAAATAAGAACAGAAGAATGTTAATAGGTAGATTGCTTACAAATTGCAGTCCGTACTGATTACAGATTATGATGAAAATTGTAGTTTGGAATGTAATCTACAGTAGGTTACTTATTTTAGTTAATGTATTATGACTACTGTTTAAGAAACTTAAAAAAAATAATTATGTATAATTTGCTGCCATTGTGTGAATAATATGTAATCAAGTAATCTTTGAAGTAATCTCTAATCTGATTATGAGCATTTTAAAATGTAATATAATCAAATTATGTGTACTTCATTATTGGAATCTGATTACATGTAATCAGTTACTACTCAACATTGTTAGTATGTCATCTGAGTATTTTATGTATAAAGAAAATGTCATACTGTGCACAGTATACCTATTACATAAATAGTATGAATAGTATGGTAGTATGCCATTCTGAGCAAAACCTATTTCTCAAATGGTTGCGAAAGGACTGCAAATAGAAGAGCTATGGTTGCCTGCCATGCCATCCATGATTGTTTCATACTTGCGCGATGTTCATCCATCCATCCGCCCATCTTTGTGTTCAATACACCACCTCATACACCGTGGCTTTCTTTATCCCCAGAACCAGTTACAATATATTTGTCGCCTGGGGACACGCCACAGCTCAGGACGGATGAGGACTCCTTTGACTGAGAGAGAGGTGAGAGACAAAATGAGACATTTTGCAAATACCGATGAGATCCAGCTAAATCTCACTGTCACAATAGAGCGTGCAGTGATTTTCGAATCTGCACCAACAACTGTCTCATTTTAAAACAAGCTTTGTTCTTTCTCCATCGCATTTCCTGTCGCAGCACAGCTGCTCTGTTATTCTGAAATGTTAATAGTGTAGCAGCATTTAAAGGTTTAGGACATCTAAAGACATCCTAAGGAAGAAATAAAGTCATATGGGTTTGGAACAAACCTGGAAAATACTGGCTCCATAGGCGTCCTCCATGCATTGAGCAGATTGTCCTTTCCCGTGCTTACAAAACCACTTCCCTGAAATACACACAGAGAACATGAAATCTTGTGCCATCTAATAGCATTTATTTTAAATAGGTATAAATAATGAAGGTCCATAGGAAAACATGGATAAATTCAATGAGTGGTATATATTCTGCATAGTGACTCGTCATCGCAGTAGGCAAACTTGAGCGAGAACGCAGCTTCGTGGAAGGTGCAGCTGGTATTTGTCTGGTTTGGAGACGGCAGCACTTCTACATTACTGCTCTCCATCCCCACTGCAAGCCACTCGCCTAGGGACAGTAACCCAAGGAAAGATCTGCGCACATAAAAACACTTCAATAAAAGATCCAACGATAAAAATGTGCCTGCAGGCAGAAAATTGATGCCAAGTACCTTTAGTCCATAAAGGTTTGAAAAATGAAATATAAAGGCACGATGACCAAATTTATTCTGCTAATAAATGTTTCCATTTTATTATGGATGACTCCAAAGTGCAATACTTCTATGTGTTATGTGGTGTTTTGAGTAAGATGTTTTTGTTCTTAAAAAAAAAAATATATATATATATATATATGCAGTACCTGTGAGGTGAAGTCATGCTGCTGCAGCTGTCGACCTCTCTCAGGTCCCAGCAGCGACGGTGTTGTCCAGACCTCCTGTCCACAGTTTGGTCCCGTCGTTGGAAATATCGATACAACTGGCTCCATCTGTGTGACCTTGGAACTGCCTATAGAGGCTGTACACAAGGACATCACGTGACTTCAGGAAGATGAACATGGTCTCTCTCACCAGCAGGAGTCTGTAGATACCTGACGAGGTCTGGTTGTGCAGGTCCCAGACCACGATGTTCCCGCCACTGCAGCAGGAGAAGCAGACCTTGTTGTCGGGACTGATGGCCAGAGCGTAGCAGGCCGGAGCCGAGGACGCCAGTTCGGCTTTGATGCGTGGAGTGGGCGTGGCCAAGTCCCAGATTGACACGGCTGGCCTGCCCCACTATCAAAGTCCGCCCATCTGGAAGAATCTTACATGATCTGATGTAGTTGTCTCCGATTCTGATTGAACGAAAGGGAAAACACTCATTTAATCCAAGTCACCATTATTTATATAGCTTTTACAATGCAGATTGTGTCAGAGAAGCTTACAGTATTAAACATGGGAATAGTGTGAAATAGTGTGCTGTTCTCCTCTTGCCAGACTGAAACCAGCAGTTTAATTCTTTAATTCTATTTCCAACCCAACTAGGATGACGAAGTACCAACTACAAGCAGAGTTAACGGGACGCAGATCTCACCAAACAGTCCAGTTGGGCCATTGGACTCTTGCTGCCCGGTTGGCTGATGTCCCACACTTTGACGCAGCCTTTCCCGCCGGTGTAGAGCGTGAGCGCTGGAGGTGCTGATGGTCACCGGCACACCACCTCTCCATGACTGAGGGTGTGGATCTGACGGGCGTGCGTGGGATGCCTGGGCCGAGGAGGCGTCCAGGGGAAGGGCACCGGCTGCATTTGACCATCTGCTCACGGGGAACGAAAGCACTGGGGAGTGAATAAGGTGCACGTTAAAGTGATAGATAGTGAATGCAAAAGGAAAGCTGCTGAACACAAAAGACATTTTGAAGAAATTTTTGTGAGTACAATGAAAGTAAACATTGGACCCCATTGGCTTTCACTCTATTGACAACAATTTTCTAAGGGTCAGTTAGAGGTTGGAAAATGGTCATAAAAACTAAATTATGACTGATTTTGGTGCAATAAACCATAACATTATAAGTGGACTTGAGGGACAAAATTTAAATGGTAAAAGGACTTGTTTAAAATAAGAATAGGAGCTGATTCAAACCTTAAGTACTCAAGCAGTTTGACAACATAATTATGAAAAGTTTTCTTGTTTGTGTATGCCAGTGGGTGCAGCAATAATTTGCCATCTTAAGGATGTTTGCCTGAATTCAAGTGTTTTCTCGCTTAGCTGTCAGCTGGGGACTTGAGAGAGCATTGTATTACAGGTGCGCAAACAAAAACACTATTTAAGACTAACACTGATACACTGGCCATCGCATGCAACTCCATCCAAAACCAAGGGGGTAAAAGACAGAGGAGTAACTCACGGCTTGCCACCAGAGGAGCCAGGCAGAGAGGAGGACAGCCCTGAGGGCCTAAGATGTGAACGAGATCTGACGCTACCTGTGGAGGTGAGTATTCAAGCATCAAAATGGTTTCCGAAACTTCTGTCACTTGTAAGAGATTTAGAAACACAGTCACCATAGGGCTGCGTGTGTAGGCACTGGCTGCAGCACTGATTTGGGGCAGAGGGTGAGCGAGCCCGGCCGCCTGGCTGGCCAGCTCTCCGCTAAGCCCAGCTGGGACACCACCCAGGTGAGCCGGGTAGGAACCGGCGCCATGGTCAAGGGACTCCAGAGCTACAGGACACAATTAAACTATTATTTGTACTGAATTGTAGCATGTGTGGCTGTAAACACAAACAGACAATCCTCACCCAGAGGGTCTGCCGAGGAGCCAGGTTTGTTGACCAGGCGTAAACAGGAAGTGCTGGGCCCAGGTGGACCAGGGGTGAGAGGGTCATGGTGAGAGGGAGAGGAATTGCCTGATTTAGAGGAGGGCGACTGAGATTTTTCTGTCTGCCAACAGAACCAAAAGTCAGATGTTATAATGCTGAATATATAGAAACACTAATATAGATTCACAGTAAATTTAGGTATCCACAAAAAAAAAACTTTTTTTTAAATGATTTTGCTCTGCCCCACCTCAGACTTGAAATCCATGAAATAAAATTCTATAACAATTTCAGAATTTTGTCAATTTGTTAAACTGATAATCTATGTATTATTATAGTAAAAAATAAGAATAACAAATAATAACAAAATTAATTTTAAAATATTATTAAAAATATTAAAATTTGTTATTTAATTAAACTTTTAAATAATTTATATACAATTTAGTTTATTACAAATTTATATACAATTTAGTTTATTACAAATTAATATAAATGTATACAAAAATATGCATTCTTATATAATAATAACAGAATAATACTTATAATATTATTCTGTAATAATAACAAACATTTTAAATTTTAATTTCTATAGTTTATCATAAATATAATGATACTTACACATACTAAATTTAATCAAATGCAATCCTACAAAAAAATATAAACATTTTGATTATTCGTGCTTGCATATTCAATACATTATATTAAAAATAAGTATTAAGAAAAAATATAAAAAAATTTATAATAATTAAAATATTTAAAAACTTTTTAATTTAATTGATAGAAAATAAGTTTAAAAGTAACTACTAACCAACACTTTGTCCAAAACTAGACCTTACATTAGATGAAAACACACACACACACACACACACACACACACACACACACACACACACATCACACACAATCTGTGTAATTAAAAACAACAACTTCTAGGCTCTATTATGCATGTTGTTCAGGAAAAGTGCCACATATATTTTATATTAAAGACAAAGTATTTGGACACGCCCTGGTTGTCAAACATTATTGAAGCATGGCATAGTGAATGAGACGAATGTGGAAGAGAGTCGATTCTGGTATATTAGGTGTCTGAGAACAGTGGTCATACTTGTGCCATGTCCTTGTTTTGCCAGGGGTGGTGTGTGGGAGGCCGAGGGGGACTAGGGGATCCTGGGAGCTCTTTCCTTAGGGTCGGGCTCGATCCAAACCATTCCCATGTGGAGACAGAGGGCCACTGCCTACAGGAGAGGACGGCTCCTGAAAACACAGAGTGAAAGAGTTAAGGAGAATCAAGAGCATGAAGGCATTTTGCTTTTGTTCGATATGTGAACTTTAAATGGTTAATAGGGTTTGCTCAAAATAAGTGATCTTTGTTAACCTGGAGTTCAACAGAACAATGTCTGATCTATTCACTTATATATTTCATTAGGCCATCCGTGTTTACTCTAGAAAATGACATAACAGGATATTGAAGGATATTGCAGGAATGTTTTTTTTTTAATGTTTTAAATGTGTTAATTATGCAGCGGGTCACTTAATGATTATAAAAGCATAGCGAGTGCTCGCTGACTCCAGACGCTCTGCAGCAGAAAACAATCCTGATTCGCCTGTGATACTATCAGCAATTACTGAATGAATGCAGTTTAATAAATATGACTGATGTTCAATATTTGTCCAGTAATTGAGAAACAGAGCTGTAACGCTTTACCTTGAAATGGATGATAATTACACAGAAAAAATAGCAATCATAATGAATGGGAGTTTTTTCAGGATGAAATGCATTTGTTGGTGCTGCTCTACAATCAAATACAAATATGTCATTAAGATTAAAGTCAGTGCAAGACTTGCCACCACAATGCTAGGGTGCTGTGGGTGTTTACTGTGAGGCCCAAAGTCTTTATTATATTCTGATCTCCAGTTATGGATTGGGTTGATATTCACAGGCAAAGAAGGTTATTGCATTTTGATTAATGCGATGAAGATAATGTATTTTACAACAATATGCTGAATGAATGAACTGATGAATTAGGCACAATAAGACCAAGAACATGTATTAAGAAAGGAAACTGGTCAATTTTGATGTAGAATAACAAACCAAAACAAAACAAAGAACAACATTAGCAGAATAATTAAAAACAAAACACAAAACAAAACAAAAACCAGAATGTTAATTGACAAAAACCAAACCAAACCATAAAACAGCATTAGTAGAATAATAAAAAAAAAAAAACAAGTAAATGGACAACAAAAAAAAAAAAAAAAAAAACAGCATTAGTAGAATAATAAAAACAAAACAAACAACAAGTAAATTGACAAACAACCAAACCAAACAAATTAAAACAAAACAAAAAACAAGAAAGAAAATTGAAAAAATCCCTCAAAACAAAACAAACCAACAGAATTAATAAAAACTATTTGAAATAAATAAAATGTACATAAAAAAAAAAAATCAAATAAAAAAATCACTGTGATTAAAATAGGCTGTCAACTGAACACATTCATTTAATTTATTACATATCTTCCTACCCTTTGAGCAATTCAAGCCTATCAAGACAAATATGAACCATAATTTTGAAATATAGCAATAAACAATATATCTATTAAACCCAGTTATTGTAAAGTCTACTCACTCTTTACCCATGTCTTCATCTTTATTTGGGGCTTTTATAAGCAGTTATTGATATATGCAAATAAGTGCAGTCTTTCACCAATGTTAATTTAACAGCATGAGAACTGACCTCATTTGAGACATCTACTACAAGATTGTCCTCGCTCTTGTCTCCGCACTGTCCTGAAACACAACAGACAGGAGAAGGACGGAGTTAGACGCAACACACACACACAGGCACAAAATATATACCCCTATGGGATATTTATCAGGTACATACATGTACAATATGCAGTGTCCTTTTTCTGCTCCCCCCTCCCTCTTGTGTCTAATTTCAGCAATCACAGTAGGGGACACCCCCATCAACACCTCTTGTCCATCGCTCTACACTCATCTCACTCTCCTCTTTCGCCCATCTCTGGGAATCAGGGGTGACACGCACTTAGTTGCCATGGCAACTGGGCTTTGATGTGATCATGGCCTGATGTTCCTATTGCCATCACCCTATAGTGACATCATCCCCTAATTATACCCGCATGGACGGTCACATCCGACTCTTCCCTACATGTGTGTTTGATAAATGCTACACCTGATGCGCTGATGGGCTTTATGAACTATAATAAACAATTATACTATAAAAGTTTTATTAATATATATATTGATATAAATGTAACAATAATATAATAAAACATAATATAAGTATTTAATATTAAAGTGGTATAAGAATTATATAATGTAATTTTATGTAATTTCATATGACTAAAATAGAATCTTTTAATATAATAAAAGTAATAATTGTTTTAATTATGTAATAATTATACTATTGTTATTACTGAATATACATTTATTAATTATATTTAAAATTATAAATATTATTATTATTTAATATACAATTTTATTTAAATTAGATTTATTTATAATTATATAATTATACATTTATATAATATAAATGCATATATTTTATATTACTAAAATATAATTTTATTATTAAAGTATTTTATTTTTATTTGTTTATATATATATATATATATATATATATATATATATATATATATATATATATATATATATATTATGTATGTATATTATTAATATACATTAATTATATTTAAAATCAGTCATATTAATATTATTTAATATACAATTATTTTAAATGATATTTATTTATAATTAATATATAATATCATATATACAATTATCTTAATTGCTTTTTGTGAAAATGTGGAAATATACCATATTAAGATCAAATTACTTCCAATAAACACAATAAAGGCTGCAATTAAAAAATTGTCTATAATAGTTACAAAATATATAAGGAATAAATGTACAAAATTCAAATCACGCTTTATACTAGAATTTGGACAACAATACAAATGTTGCAAACATTATACTCACGCAATAAAAGTGCATGCTGACTAAGACATGATCATTTAAATTAAATTAAATTAAATTAAATTAAATTAAATTAAATTAAATTAAATTAAATTAAATTAAATTAAATTAAATTAAATTAAATTAAATTAAATTTCACTGGGATAAAATAACATTAGGGCTGTCAATTTAACACTCTCATTCAGTTTATTCGGGACTGAGACAAGTATGATGTCATCCTCATGTGACAGAACCTACGTAGTGAGACGGCAGGACGTCTTTATCATCACAACGTCTCCGCTTTGGCCTCGCTGCTGGCCTGTGAGGAATAAACCCCTGATGGACCCTGACGATCCTCCGCTGCCTGACTGTCAGTTGACGACACTGATTTACTCTACAGAGACAAAAACACAGCATAAACACACACAGCTCATTTCCAACAAAATGCTAAGGTTGTGCAAAGTTCACCTTATAGTTCATTGTTCTGAGGCCATATGATCGCTTTGTGTTGGAAGTCAATAACATCAAATGTCTATTGTTTCCTCGAAGTGTAACCAAACGCTTGGATGTCAAATCTGCCATATTTGAATTACAGCTGAAGGGATTTTAAAGGTAAATTTTGGTATTTGGTCATTAAGAAAGGTCACTGTATGGAAAAGCTACATGAAGGTGAGGAAATGATGGCAATTTTATTTTAGGTGATTTTTCCTTTAAAGCTGAATCCTGCACTATTTTGTAATGAGATATACTGAATACTGAATTGGCCCCCAAACATTTGGTCACCATCCAGTGTCCAGTGCTGAATCTCAGCTTTCATCATTATGAGGAGTACAGCAAAACCAGTCTCAAATCAGTGACTTCAAACACTTCGCTTTCTGCAACGGTGCAGTTTTATGAGCCAAACAGGAAGTGCATTGGACTGAGATGAGAAAAAAAAGCACACAAAGAAGCCCAGTTCTCTCAAACAAACCTGTTTTCTCCAAAATCTCTCTCTCTTTTCACTCTCCCTCGCTCAGACCTTTCCTTGACTCCCCATTTTCTTCCTCTACAGTCAGCAACAAGAAATCATCTCAAAGAACTTGGCTGATATGACTCTTTCTCCTCTGAATCGTCTCCTATGCAAGCCGTTATGCCATGAAAAAATGTAAAAATATAACAATTTTTTTTTTTATTTGCTAACTTTTATCCCACAATTCTGTATTTTTTTCTTTTTTTGAATCTTGTCTGTGCAAGCTCATCCTATGGAAACATGTTTAGCTATGTTGAAAAATGTAATAAAACAATACAAATAAACAAATATTTAAAATAATTAAACGTAAAAAAAATTTAAAATGTAATTAGAGTTTTATCTCACAATTTGTCACAATTTTGAAATAATTATCTTTTGTTTATTTTAAGAAATAAGTCAGAATTTGAGTTTATATTTCACAATTTTGTGTTTTTATCCCTAAAGACATATTATAGCTTCTAAATAGTTACTCACTGAATATGTGACCTTTCAGAGCTGATTGAAGTCATCAAGGTTTTGAACCAATGATGGTAGTAAACAAGCTAGCAAGATTCTTTTTTATGGGACTGTTCCTTTAAGTCTAACTATGATTCACCAAATGACAGAGAATGATGGTTTGTTACATCAAAAGTACAGAATGAACACTTTTCCTCAGCCTAATGGCAGAGGGCAGGAACAGTGCTGTTTAGAGAGTCCTGAAAGGTTGGTCGGATTTCATAATCTGTACTTCTCTTTAAAGTCGCTTATCAAAGTCAGTGGGGTGGAGGCACACATATACACATACAAACACAAGTTTGATACTCACCCTGCTGGGCACCCTCTGGGAGCCGAGGGAGAGAGAGCAGAAAGAGAAGGAGGGGTTGGGGATTGACGCAGTCTAGATAATAATAACAACAATTCCATAGCAAGCCAAGGTCATGCTGAAAACCCAGTCAGGGTGCAATAAAAATACATCCATTGTATTGAGCAAGTCGCCCTCTGGCTTTCAGTCTACCAGACTTTCAAGGCTTCTCAGAAGTTTATCCAATCTACTGGACCCACTCAACACACCCTCATTATGTTTCATTTTGTGTTTTTAGGCCAACTTTTACACTATCACTATGTTATCATGCACCCTTTAACGCTGGACAAATCATATGAGGTGCACAATAAACTTTCTTAGGAAAATTTACCAGTTGCATGCATTTTGTGTCTTGTTGAAGTCTTTATTAAAGGAATAGTTCACTCCAAAATTAAAATTTGTTCAATTGTTCATCAATGGATGCTCTGAGTGAATGGGTGCCGCAGAATGAGAGCCCAAACAGCTGATAAAAACATCACAATAATCACAAGTAACCACAAGACTCCAGTTCATCAATTAATGTCTTGTGAGGTGAAAAGTTGCATGTTTGCAATCCAGGGTGTGGATTACTGTGATAGTTTTATCAGCTGTTTGACTCATTCTGACGGCACCCATTCACTGCATTACATCTTGCATTACATGAGGTTGAGTGAATTATCTGCAAAATTTTTGGGTGACCTATTCCTATAAAGAGTAAAGATATACTACATTTATTGTTACTAATATTATTTAAGTCATTTAATAACCCCATGCATTTGTGACATTAAAAATGCACATAGACAGTTCAGATGGACCCTCACCTCGCAGGTGCTCGGGGTCTAGATGATTGCGCTCGCCCTGCTGGCCAGGTGGGCGGAGACTCCTAGAGCCCGGTGAGGGCCAGCAGCCCTGATGTGCGCCAGAGACAGACCTGAAGGGTGAGGAGTGAGAGGAATACCTGGAGTGTGGTGAGACAGGTGCTGGAGCTGCTGCTGCTGAGAGACAGACAGACAGAGAGACAGAGAGAGAGAGAGACAGAGATAAACACAACAGGTAGACATCATCTATCTATCTATTGTTCGATTGTTTATTCGTTCATTCATTCACTGCATCATTCTGTCTGTCCATCAAACTGTCAATCACTCACTCACCACCCATCCATCCCTCCATCCATCCATCCATCATCTATCTATCTATCTATCTATCTATCTATCTATCTCATTCTATCTATCTATCATCAAACTGTCACTCACTCACTCACTCACTCACTCACTCACCATCCATCCATCCATCCATCCATCTAGTCTGTCTGTCAAACTCCATCAAACTGTCAATCTATCTAACCATTTATCTGTTTATATGTCTGTCTACCCATCCATCTATCTATCTTTTTATCTATCTATCTGTCCATCCATCTACCAGATGAGAGGTCAGAGGTCACTCACCCAATGATGGCGTTGAGCTCTGCCATGGTGACCTGTTTGGCACGTTCCACACGCCTGGAACAACCTGCTGTTGATGCTGATACACACAAAGATACATGGTAAGACATAGATTCAAAATATTCACTTATAGACACAAACCCAACCACACTCAAATAAACGTGAATTAACACATCTAACAAAATTGTATTTATCCTCCATTACTCTCTCGACTTTCTACTCCATCCCTCTGTCTGTCACACACACACACACACACACACACACACACACACACACACACACACACACTGCCACACACACACACACACACACACGACTGTCAGTATTGACAGACATATCACTCTGTCCTTCCCCGTCAGCAGATACTAACTCAAGCTAATGCTAAAGGTGACCTCCTAATCAATGCAGTTCGCCTGATCTTTTATTGCTCATCTGCCCAAATAAATCCTCCTCATTTAAAATGAGGATCCATTCCAGACGTTTTATTGGACCACAGTTATCCTCAAATGAAAGGGAGCTCTATCAGTATACATTATATAAAGGGTTATATTTACAAACAGACTATATGAAAATAATGATCTGTAAACAGATGTTATTTACTGAAGTCTTACATAATCTACAATTAAAAAAAAAAAATCACATTATTCAGTCAGAATAACAGAACTTATATACATATATACATTATATATATTAAATATATAATGTGCTTGCACAGTTTCTGGAGAAATTATGTTAATCCTTTCTCATTTTCCGCTTTGGTTTTGACCTCTAAAGGTGAGTTGCATTAATTCATAGTGTGTGTTCATGCAGCCCACTATAGACTCCAGAGGACTGCAGCTCCAAAGCTTTGAAGATAACAATGGATCTGTGGCTCCTCGACAAGGGAACTGGAGCTTTGAATTAGTTGGGACACAAAACAAGCCATTCTAGTCTTAGCCATCCATACTAACGCAACAACTAGAAAAGCAACAGCCGAATCTCAAGAGCTCGTTTCTAATAAAGTTCTCCTTCTACCCTTCATGCGAACCGATAGAAACTAGCAACTCATGAGACCGATGAAGGGATAGTTCACCCAAAAAAAAATTCTCCACTTGTTCCAAACCTTTATGAGACTGTTTCTTTTGTTGAACACAAAAGAAGATATTCTGAAAATGCAGAAGAAATTTTGAAGACAACAGCCATTGACTTCCATGTATTTTGGACTTTCATAGTCAATGGCTACCATCAACAGTTTGGTTACCAACATTTTTCAAAATATCATCTTTTTTTGCTCAACAGAAGACACTCTACAGGTTCGGAAAAACTTAGGTGAGTAAATGATAACAGTATTTAAATTTTTTCTGTGACTATCCCCTTAATTTGTTAACTGTCCCCAATAACTCTTCAATTTGTATGTGAATGACTAGAATCGGATGTTTGGACTCATTTGAAAGGTAAAGTGAGACATTGGTGGACTTCTGGTTCAACCAATGGTGTGAGTTTGGAGCCTGTTTGTAACACTAGTAACAGAGCTGCTAATAAAGCAAACAGCGATGCTGGACTCAAGCTGAATTTGCAACCTGAGCTCATCAAGTCATCGAGACGCACTTTCAGTAACTGAATGCGGCAGGAGTTTGCGGCTTTGTTAAAAAACGCAGGATATCAGCAGCCCTTGTTTAGTCAGAGATGTGAGACAGGGTCATTAAAATCTAGAATCTGTCTGGCGTACTGAGGGTGAATCAGTCTGACGGAAGGGTGATGACAAAGTGTGTGCGCCTGTGGGAAGACCCCGAACATTGATGAGTTGTCAATCACTGTCAGCATACCTCCTGAGAGAGGAAAGGGATGATTTGAGCACAGATAGCACTGAGTCGCTTCACGCATCTCGCTGCAAGAGAACACACACGCATACACGCTTGATTAGAAGAGAAAACAGTGACAGTGATAAACCTGTACAACGGCACTGGCTCTCAATTCCCAAGCACACACACGGCTAAAGCTTAGATTATGTTCATGACAGTGATGTCTAAGCAACAAAAATTGCACAAGACAAAAGAAGGGAGTGACAGATAATAATGAAATGAAGGCATTAGCAATCTGGGATGGAGGTTGCAGGTTAATTGTACCTATTGTGGACATGAATAATAAAACAAACTGTTCCTAACACTAGCAACCACCCAGAACACCCTAGAAATTAGTTAAAAACACTCCTAAAACCCTAGTATTCACCAACAACACTCTAGCATTCACCTAACAACCATACAGAAATGCCCTAGCAACCACTCAGAACACTCTAGCAATCCCTAGCAACAACCAAGAACACACTAGAAACCATCAAGAACTACAGTATGTATGTAGCAACACCCAAATGCAAAGCAACACTCTACTATTTAACAGAGCAACCTAGCAATGCATAACACATTCATAATACCATAGCAACACCAAGAACACCATGGGAGCTTAAACACACTTAAAACCATAGCAACCACCAAGAAGCACACTAGCGATCATCTAGCAACCATATAGAAATGCCTTAGCAACCACCCAGAACACTTTAGCAGCTATTTAGCAATCCACAATAACTATGTATGTAGCAACACCCTACCAACTGCAAAGCAACAAGCTACTATCAAACAGAACAACCTAGCAATGTTAAAAACACTAATGATAGCCTAGCAACCACTCAAAATACCCTAGCAACCACCAAGTACTACATAACAACACCCTATCAACTGCATACCAACATGCAACTACCAAACAGAACACCCTAGCAATGCAAAACAAAAAACAACAACAACAACAAAAAAAAAAACACTCATAATACCATAGAAACCATGCAGATCACCATATTAATAAGCTAAACACTTATAAAGCCCTGAAACCACCAAGAACACTCCTAGCAATGAGTCAAAACACTCATAAAACCCTAGAAACCACTAATAAAACCCTAGAAACCTAGCAACCACCCAGAAAACCCTAACACCACAGTGATGCCCTAGCAACACCCTAGAAACCACTCAATTACACAACATAGCAATTATTGAAAACCATTCATAACCATTCATCCCAAAAGCACCCAGAAAATGCTACCAATTAACTAAAGTAACTCATAACATGCTAACAACAACCTGAAAACCCCAGCAACGCCCTAGCAACCACAAAAAACCCTAGCAATTAACTTAAAGCACCTCACCATCAACATTCTAGCAACCACACAGAACACACTAGTGACGCCCTGCCACCACACACACGTAGAAGTTCCCAGCAACACCCTAGCAATCACCCAGGACACCCTAACAACCACTTAGAACACCTTAGCAACCACACAGAACAGCTAGTGATGCCCTGCAACCACACACTGTAGAAGTTCCCAGCAACACCCTAGCAATCACCCAGGACACCCTAACAACCACTTAGGAACATCCTTAGCAACCACACAGAACACACTAGTGACGCCTGCAACCACAACTGTAGAGTTCCCAGCAACACCCTAGCAATCACCCGTGACACCCTAACAACCACCTTAGAACACCTTAGCAAACACACAGAACACACTAGTGATGCCCTGCAACCACACACGTAGAAGTTCCCAGCAACACCCTAGCAATCACCCAGGACACCCTAACAACCACTTAGAACACCTTAGCACACCACACAGAACACGCTAGAACACCTTAGCAACCACACAGAACACACTAGTGACGCCTCTGCAACCATCACACTGTAGAAGTTCCCACCAACACCCTAGCAATCACCCAGGACACCCTAACAACCACTTAGAACACCTTAGCAACCACACAGAATCGAGGCAGTGTGGGCAAGTGACACTTATATGTTCTTCAGAAAATATATGTCTGGTTTGAGTGTGATGAGTTCTATTCATTCAGCCATTTCCATAGGCTCTGAGTGTGTGTGTATGTGTGTGTGTGTGTGTGTGTGTGTGAGAGAGAGAGAGCTCTTCAGGGCTGAATAGCTTAAATAGTCTCAATCTCCTGCAACAGAGCACACAAACACACGCACACGCTTAATTATAGTCTCACTAAGAAAAACAACAGACAGGCAGACAAGTGTTTCACACATGCTGCAACACATGAACAGTTAATTACTTTCAGTCACACACACACACACACACACAACACACACACACACACACACACACACACACACACACACACACACACAAACACACACACACACACACACACACAACACACAAACACACACATCGCTCCTTTCATGTTGTTCCTCACGGTGCCCAGTCACCATCCACCCCTCATACTCCAGCCATTATATCTGCTTTTACTGTTTTTTCATTCTTTTCTTCCTGTCCTGTGATATGGCTATGTGATTCTCTAACACACACACACACCTCTAATGGAGGAGTATTTGCAGTGATGGAGGCACAGAAACACAGCAGACCACTAAGTGCACTCTAATACCTACATGAGGAGCAAAGCAAACCTGTGTTTTAGAGCTCTGTGTTTGTAGCAGAGCTATTTTAATCTGCACACCACCACACAATACATTAAACACAATTCATAATGTCTATCTATCTATCTAGTACAATGTATAGGATATTAACTTGTTATGAATATTAGGTTACGATATTGGGTAGAGTAGTATTAGCTGGAAATATTATTATTACCTGGCAGAATACTTGTTACCCCTGCCATATGAGACTGTAGACAAGTGAACGGAAGTGTGTTCGGTTGTTTGCATTTTTGTTGGGACACAGTGTAGCAGTGATGCTGAACATCTGCAAATTGTGCGTGAGTGTGCACGCGAGTGAAACAGCCATTTGTGTATAATGAGGTTGAGGGAGCGAGTGATGTAACCGGTTTGGAATGAAACAGAGTGTGTTTGAGAAGAAAAGAGAGAGAGAGAGTGCAGGAGGGAAATGAAGAAACAGAGGAAAACAAGATGTGTGTGCATGTTTGTGAGGAAGTCCCAGGGTGCCAACCATTTAGCATAATGGCTTTGTCACTCGATCAAAAGGACCTGAGTAGGTGCAGATGCCCGCTGTTTGTGTGTGCACATATATTTACCCAGAATTCACGTGACTGAGTGATGTCTCCAATGTCTCCAGATTTGCATAGACTTGCTTTGTGTGTGTTCAACAGTTATTATTACACAGCTCTGTGGAATACTTGATTCTGATTGGTCATTCAGGTATGTTATCCCTGGATAACAACCGTAAAAGCTATAACACAGGCTCATTCGGCAACTTGTTTGAACTATTTTTGTTCTTGGTGGAAGCTGCTCCGCTTGTTTAGCTAATAAAATATTAGAACTTGATTCAAAATGGTGTACAATTGTTTAATTATGTCATCCTGGTATCGCTGGACTCGCTCTCGCTTTCATACAAACACAGCTGCTGCCATTTTGCTACAATTGTTTTGTACGCTATAATGGAATATAAGAGAACTTAAAACATTTTTAAAAACATTTTCGCTTTTATTGCCTTAATTATTTTGTGGTGAAATGTTGTGTAATACGTGGTTTGACTGCACAGTTTCCTTAAATGTCAGTTTAGTTTGAATTTGCCGCTTGCTCGAATTGCTGTCTTCACGGAAGCTTTATGCTCAAATATTTCAACTCAAATCAATATTTTGCATCTAATTATTTATTTATGTGGCAAGTAGCTGTGTAATAAGCGGATTGCTGGGTCCTGATCACCCTGTCGGGTTTATTCTGCAGAACAACCGGCTGGATGTACATTATCCCTTACTTAACTTTTACCATCCAAATATAACGAATCATATTTTCACTATATCTACATGACATGTTTGCATGTCAGAAAGGCAGCAGCATTTGCAGTTCTGGGCTGTCTGCTAATTATTTGGCGAGTATAATATTTGTTCATGAATGAACTGGACTGATGTTCAAATTTGAATATAAAAAAATCTAAATATTAACATTGGAATAAAACAAACATACAAACCTACATTTTGTCTATGTATATATAAAATATAACAATTTTAATAACACATATATATATATAGAGAGAGAGAGGTAGCAATTATATATATATATATGTATATATATATATGTATGTATATATAGTAAAATAAAAAGTGCACTAAAGAATATCTGTACCTATATAAATAATTGAGTAATAATTAGGATAATTTATATAAACATCAAATTAAATAAAAATTATTTTATATTAATAGGTATATTTTAATTAACTGATGAGTGTGTGTAAAATCAAACAGTTTTGGGTCAATGACGTTGTCAGATGCCCCATAAACGGCTTTTTGTTTTGTTTGGAGAGTGTGCGAGTTTGTGTATTTATATTTGTTTGTGCACTCATGTGCAGGAATGTGTCCACATCCCCTCTGTAAGTGCTTCCCTCCACACATTTAATTACCCATGAGCCTTTGCATGTGTATAGGGGTTTGTGCATATATGTGTGCTCGTGTCCTCCTTTGTGAGCTGTCTGATTTTCAGTGCTTTACTGCTCTCCTCTTCCTCCCTCGCTCTGTTTCTTTCTTCCTTCCGAATGGAAGGGCCATCAATCAGAGAGAAAGAGAGGGAGAGCGAGGAGAGGAGGGAGGAGAGGGGATACTGGCAGAGCCAGGGGAAGAGAGGCTGGCACACCTGCCCAGAGAAAGAGAGAGAAAGAGAGAGAAAAGGAGAGAGCGAGCACTAGAGTGAGCCAAAACGAGAGAAGGAGGGAATTTAAGAGAGAACAAGCACAGATAGAGAGAGACAGGGGCAAAGAGACACAGTGACTGAGAGAGAAAGAAAGAGCAGTGTGGCAGAGGAGGAGAAGAGAAAATGAGGGCTTTATTGAATACCTCTGTGCCTGTGACCACAATCAGTGATTAGAGCGCCATTGCTTAATATTTGCCTTTAAATGTTCAAAGAGAGAGAGAGAAGAGACAGAGGAAGAGAGAGACAGGCTCCATTAGACATAAAGAGGGCAGGCTGATAAGACCAAACCTGCATCCAGGGGCAGCACTTTAAAGGCGTGTGTGTTCGGTGTGTGTGTTGCTTTATATTTCCACTTTTATGGTTCTGCTGTATTTTTTTTCCTTTTTGTCCACTATCCCACCTTTCTCTCTCTCTCTCTTTCTCTCTCTCTCTCCCCCCCACACACACAACACACACACACACACCTCACTGCATTGATGTAATCATAATGCCAGAGACATTAGAGGGGCTTTTCAGTATTGCTGAAAACCACACCCGCACACACACATATATAGACACAGAGAGATGATAGATAGATAGATAGATAGATAGATAGATAGAAGATAGAAGACAGACAGACAGAGACAGATAGATAGATATGAAAAATAAGTGTAAAATTAAAGTAATTACAAATTATCAAAATATCATTCATAATCATAATATGACAATGATTCAGCACTGTTGCTAATATCTCATATTCTAATATTCAGGGATGCAGTGAATACATCTATTCAGATGTGTTGAACTATGATTGAGATGCCAATCATGTGCAAACATCAACAGAGCACTGCTGAAAATCTGTGGTAATTTAACACAGCACAGAATTCAGCGACAACACACACACACACACACCTGACCCATCTAAATCTCTGTCTAGCCACCCCTCATAGCTTGTCTTAATCCAGTGCTTTAATTGAACAGGGACAGGAGTGAGACCTAGAGACAAACAGGAAAAGCCTAAAAGCACTACGATCAGAGGATTACAGGAGGGGCGAGACGAGAGATGTGTGTATCCTATTAGGAGGCAAATCAGTTTGTAGAATATGAAAGCATTAGGACTGAAGCCCCCCACTGACACACACCCACATGTGCCGCCACTAAATGGCACATAAAAAACAGAAATTGAGGGTCCTTGCTTCACATGTCCATAAAACAGTCTTGCTCTGTCTAAGTGGGTGGTTCTTAACCAAACTTTATGACCATTCTTAAAGCTTTTATGTTCTAGTGTTTATGTTCTTTTTATCTTTCTGTCTTCCATCACTCTCCATTCATATGTTCCAGCTCACACAGAGAGTGTTATGATTACCCCTTCTTCTACGCACGCTGATGCTGGGAAAGACTGATTTAGAGGGAAATCAGTCAGAGGAAAGGAAGGACAGATACACACAAGTGCTGCCTATTCTTACAGGAGGTATTAAGCTGTTCACAGACCGCCCAAAGTTTATTCATGGATCGCATTATGCATATTGTATACAAAAATGGGTAAAATCACCCGTTATGATCTGCCTGTCTGGATTTATATAATATAATATACAAATAAATATTTATAATTATATATATTTTATAATTGTTATTATATAATTATCATTTTTAATGTAAATATAGTCCACTTCATGCTTTTAAGAGCTCTCCAAAAGCATGTGTGTGTGCTTATGAATATGTGTGTGATTATGGAGCATCATGGACGATTCTGACCCTCCCTAAAACCCCATTATAACCATTTCATTGCCCAACACACATGGGGAATTCACTGAGAATGAATTGCACCTACTGATAGCCTGTTTATTTCCACTTGCATGTGTATGTGGTTTCAGTATCTGAAGGAATTATGCAAATCAGGGATCAAATTGAACACAATGTGCATGGTCTAGTTTCTCATTTTAGAAGTCGGAGTGCTTGGTTGTGGAGGATGATCTATTCAATTATTCCTAAGTTTTTTTTTTTAAATATGTCATTATTAATACAAAAAATATTTATATAATAATAGATTAGTGCTGTTAAATGATTAATTGATATGCGCATATACAAAATAAAAGATTTTGTTTGCATAATATTTGTGTGTTTTGTGTATATTTATTATGTATATATAAATACACATACATACAGTGTATATTTTGAAATATTTACATGTATTTACATGCCTATATTTATATTCATATAATTTTTATTATAAATAAATATATTTAATATACAAACATAACACATTTTTCCAAAAATATATACATGCATGTGTGCATATTTATATATACATAATAAATATACACAGTATAAACACATTATTATGCAAACAAAAAAGTTTTATTTTGGATGCATTTAACTCGATTATTGTTTGACAGCCTATAATTACTAAAATAGAAATTTAATAATATTTAATTATGTAACAAAAAATGCATGAAATCAGACATATATAAACTAGATTCAAACTACATCCATAAATATTACAAGTGTGACGGTCAGATCACATGACATCAGACATTTATAAACCAGATTCAAACCACATCCATATATGTTAGGAGTGCCAATGGTCAGATAGCAAGAAATCAGATGTTTATAAAACCATAAAACCATATCCATTTGTCATATCCAATGATAGACTTACAAGACTTTAAGATCATGTTAGCGAGGTCAGATTACATGAAATCAGATGTGTACAAACCCATATCCAATCCACATCCATATGTGTTAGACATGTGAACAGTCAGATCATATGAAATAAGACTGGATGCAAACTACATCCATATCTGTTACAAGTGTGAACAGTCAGAGCTGAATGAAATCACACATGTACAAACCAAATCCAAACGCATCCATATGCATCACACATGTGAACAGTCAGATGACATGAAATTAGCCATTTATAAACCAGATCCAAACCACATCCATATATGTTACAAATATGAACAGTCATATCAAATAAAATTGTATCTTAATTGACCGGATCCAAATCACATCTTTTGTGTTACAAATGTAAACGAAACAGTTTTTTTATCATTTGGGGCATGACACAAAACATGCACAATATTGTATAGCTGCAAGCTTATAAAAAGCCAGTGTGCAGTGTGAACAGAAAATAAGATGAAAAGAAGATTTCAAGTGTTAAAATACCACATGCAAAACTGTTCAGTGAATTCGCAACAGGTTTGTCTTACCTGTTTGTGCATCTCAATGTTGAGCCCGTAGGACATCTCGTAGTACTGTGGGAACACAAAGCGTGAGAGCATCAATCAGTACCGTGAGGAATTAAACAGCAGTGAATCACCATCAATCAAATTAAAACCACAGCTGCCTGATAGACACTAACGACTCGCTGAAACTACAGCAAGACAGAGAGAGTTTGAACGCGTCTTCGTGTGTTTCTGCGTGTCTGTTTCAGCAGGCAGAATGAGCAATGATGCCAATGATGAAAATGAAACCTGACACAACTGCTCGCTTATTCTGTCTTTCTCCATCTGTCTGTAACGCTCACACACTTGGTAACTGCTCTGTGTGTAGCTCGATTTTCAAAAATCCTTTTCCTCTTCTCTCCCTTATCTCTGTCTTTCCCGATCAGCTCCCTGTTACCGACCTTCCTTTTAATCCTCCTCTCCCCTGCCCTTCTCTTCTATTATTCCGTAAACTCCATTTCCCATCCGTGATGTGTGCCTGACCTCCTCTCTTCTATCAAACCTTCCTTGGGTTTAATCTCAGGATTAAAGCCTCATCATATCTAATGACAGCGACTGGAATCCCAAAGGTGTTGATATGAGGTTAACGAGCAGTAAAATATTTCAAAGTTTGGACACGTACCTTCTTATTCTTTATTAGTGTTTGAGCAAAGTATCTATATTGATATTACTGGTTCTTCTTTAGCTCTATTCTTTGTGCACCATTTGCGCTATGGGCTTAAGTAGTTCCTCCCATTTTCAACTCAGTGCTTATTGTCTTCTGTCTACAGGATTGTATTTCCACAGCATAGTGGTACAATTTTACGGATTTATAAATGAACCGTTTGTATAAATAAATGTCCTGGTCTACATTTGTTATGACATCCGCTTTGAATATTACAATGCTCATGATCAATTTTGTTAACTCTATAATAAGTAAATTCACTTCACCAGCTAATTACTCTTTAACAAAAGTGATGTCATAGAAATATACAAAGCTATTGCAAAACGGAAGTTCAAAGACAAAAATTTTATAGATGGCGATTGTTTCTCTGTCTATAAAGCTCTAGGTTTTAGTCCTAAACCGCAGAAGAGTATCAGCATTCTCAGATTGTAGGAATTTCTGATTGGTTAATAAAATGGCGATTTTCAATTAAAGTTTTCAATATTCAATAAGTAACATTTTACATGCTGGATATGCTGGACACTTGTTGGCTGATTTTTCCTCACTATCTGACCCAAAAATCCATTAAAGGTGTCATGAACTGAGAAACCAAAATTCCCTTGATCTGTTGATATTTAAGAGATCATTATGCTATAAAAACATTCTGTAAGTTTCAGAACTCAAAACTTTTTTGTAAGTCTAAAATGGCTTATACTGAAGCCAGTTTGCCAAAATGACAGCTTGTGGAATGTGCCACTCTATGATGTCATAGTGTGGCTAAGCACCGCCTCCAAGAAGATCAACACCTGCTTCTACATCACTGCCTGTTTAGCCCCCACTGATTTGTGCATGTAGTGTAAATATCAAGAGAAGCAACGGTGTCTGTGCAGAAACCAAACGATAGACTTTATTTGATGAACTTTATTTTTAATGAAGTGCCAGACTGTGTCAGTAAGACCTTAGTACTTTGTTCATTTCATTTTACCATGGATTAGTTTACAAACAAGGCATAATTCGACACAGAATTTTCAGAAAGATTTAAACTAAAGACGATGCTGTGCCAACTATATTGGATCCGACAGTAATGTCGCAACACAAGTGTGCCCAGCTTTTATTATGCCTGTTAGGGCTGCACATTATGACAAAAATCATAATTGTCGAATTCACTTGAAATTGTAATCACATATTACAATTATTAATTACGATTATTTACATTGGTTGATATTTATACCATTGTTTGATGCAACTGCATTTTTATATGAAAAAGAAGCTGAAAACACTAACGTCAAATGTCAACTATTCATCATATTAGTTTCTTCTTTAAATTATTAAAAGTAAAAATATGAATGGTATTATAATGTTATACTAAAACTAAAATTAAAATAATGGAAAAAAAACCTTATAACTAGTGTGTCAATGATTAATCACGATTAATCACATCCAAAATAAAAGTTTTGTTTACATAATATATGCGTAGTATGCTGTGTATATTTATTATGTATATATAATTACAAACACATGCATGTATACATTTAAGAAAAAATATGTTATGTTTATATATTAAATATATTTATATATAATATAAAATATAAGAATATAAATATATAAATGTATATACATGTAAATATTTTCAAATATTTACTGTATGTGTATGTATTTATATATACATAATAAATATACACAGTACAATAATCATAGTATGTAAACAAAAACTTTTATTTTGGATGTGATTAATCAGATTAATCATTTGACAGCTACTAAAAATAACATGTAGAAAGAAAAAACATATCTTAAGCATGCAGAATAAGCATTAGTAAGTGGACTTTGAACGATTAATTACCGCTTTGAAGCGATTACGAATTGATGCCTGATGCCTGTTATGCCTTTAAACCTAAATCACAAATAGCGTCCATCTCTGAAGGATGTAGGCTGTCAAACATACACAACTATTAGCCAAACATAGCAGTGAGCGTTTACTTCCGATCCGCCATGTCTATTCAAACAGAGCGCTCAGATGAGAAAAAAAGCCCATTTCTTCCTTATTATTAAAAATCTTAATAACATTATAAGTGGACCTCAGAGAACAATACAAAATAATAAAAGAGGCAGTTCACAATCCATTTAAATATAAAAACAATGATAAGATTTTTGTTTTGTAAAGAAATTCATGCATAGGCACAATTTTGTCAACAAAACTCATTTCAAGCCTTGTATAAAACCTTCAGACCAAAAGGATTTTAAGATCATGAGACCATAAATCCAGTCAAGCGTGTCCAAACTTTTGACTGGCAGTTGAAATGTTAGTCTATAAAATGAAGCATTTTAGACACGTGTTGCTGTATTCAAATTTATGGCATTTCCAGTATTGATAGCTCCGGAGGGTGATGAATCTTAGATAAAGCGTGACATAACAGCAGAACTATTTCCCCATCTATCTGGTCTGCTGGCACACACACAACACACAAATATAAATCACGCTTTGCTGGTTCTGCATGCTGATAGTGCAGCAGTTTCAAAAGCTCTGCGGGGCCCAGAAGGCTATTCAGCAGTGCTCAGATACCTCAGTAACGGCCAAAAGGTCTCTGCATCATTTCAGACCAACATTAGTTCTCAGCATGTTTTGATGTAGAATCAATCCAGGAGAAAACGCCGAACAAAATTCAAATTCACACAAAAAATAGGCGATATATCAGCCAATTAATCGACCTGGCCGACATATCCATACCAACTGAATGCTTCTATTAGCCGCCTTAACACAAAACCAAACACACAGGTTTGGGGAAACAGTGTGCTAGATGTTTGGTATCCACCCTAGAAACCATATAGAAACACCCTGGCAACATCCCAGAACACTCTAGAATCAGGCACTGGTTGTGCAGGCAAACGTGACTCAAATTGAGCTGTAGTTAATGTGGCAACAGGAGAGTTTGTATCACTTTAACTGACAAGTAATCTATTACCTCAACCTACACACAGTCCTGTAAATAAGATGTTTAATTAAGCTGAAATAGTTTCAACAGTCAGCAAGTTGTGTCTACAGTCTCCTGAGGAAACTGTTGAATGATGGAGTGCCAGACAGGCAGTCTAAGGGACGGGACACCTGCAGCTCATTTTCTCTTTAAAGAACTTTAGTCCTTTAGTTGTAGCTTTACTAAATATCTATTGGCTTTTTCGGTTACAATTTATAGACATACAATTACAGAACTCAACATAAGGACAGTTCCAGAACCATCCTTGTCCCAGGACCAGTGTGAGAGAATTTGGGACAAGTTGTTGGACCTCTCGCATGAGCCAACAGGTCATTTGTTGTGCTCATTGGGACACAGCTGGTCATGTCCCTCTTTAGAAGTCTGGTTCTCCACTATCCAATCAATAAGTCAAAATCTAAAAATGTAAAAAATATTAAAAGTGAAAACGTAACAAAAACAAAAATCCAGCTTATAAAATACATAGTCAAAACTGAAATGAGTTAAATACTATAAATACATGTATGCCACAATTTTAAACAAAATAGCTTAATTATAGCTAAATTCATTTCATTTAAGATGAATTTTAACATACTGTAAGTGTGTCAGGAGCAAATGTATTCAGCTCTTTATTTAAATAGCAAGTTTTTAAAAACTTAATTAAAACAATAAAATAAACTTAATAGAAGTTTATAATTTGAATAACACTTGGAAATATAACTCATTTAATTTGATTAAGTTAAAATGAAAAGTTAATTATTGTTACGTTTTAATTAAATAAACTTTTTTAATGAATAACAAATACATTTGCTCCTGGAACAAATATAATCTTCCTTTGTGGGGTCCACTAAAAATATTGACAGGGTCAGAACAAATTTGAATTAATAGCAAAAAATCTTAAATTAATCTCTAAATTAATTCCATTAAAACAACTTATTTTTGTTGAGTTTAATGTAGCTATAGATAACTAAATACACGCTACACAAATACATTATGCTGCTAAAAAAATTAAAAGTATCTTTTTTTTTGTGGTGGGGCTACTGAAAATATTGATAGGGTAAGAAAAAAAGCGTTTAGATTAATTTACATTGATGAAATAAATCTATAGTATCTTTTTTGTGCGAGGCCAGTACAAAATTGGCAGGCCAAGAACAAATTTCATTATTAGCTAAGACATAGCACACTTGTGTATTTAAGGTCATATCTGAAGGTGGGTGAGTTTCACTGTGACGTGTTTTATTTATTGTGTTGTTATTCTGGATATTTGCAGGATTGTGCGTGCTTTTGGCTCATAATGCAGCTTATTGTTATATAAGCTCTCTCATGTTATGTGCATTCTCATTCTACACCATGAGTGTGTATGTGTGTGTAATCCCCTGAGTGTGTCCGTGTGTGTGTGTTGTCTGGAGCAGATTGTGCTGGCATGTGGCGGATGTGCGGAGCTCAATGCGGCGGAGGTTCAACAAAGCCTCTCCTCCTGCCGCAGCCACGGTGTGTGTGTGTGTGTATTAGTCCTCACCAGTCTAACAAGGGGCAAAATGCACTGGGTGTCCCCTGGTTCAACCCGGCAGCTGTTTGCCATCCGTCAGCTTGTACATATATCCTGCTGTGTAGCTGGACACTCGGCTCTTGCTGAAATCTTTGTAGATTCTGTGTGTGTGTGTGTGTGTGTTGTGTGTCAACTCCACTATACTGGATACAGCTGTGATCTTCTAAGCTCAGACACATTGATTGGCTCATCCTGATCTAGTATTACTAGACAGGCAACATTGATGAGATATAATTTCCATTGGGCTGTCCTCTCCGCTCGATCATCGCATCTGCCACGAGGCCCATTAACACCAAACAGCCCAATTTGGATTGACCGATATAAAAATATCCATCCTCTGTACTGTCAGAAGAGCTCCAAAAGGAAATACTAAATAGATTTGCATTATCAGTAAGAAATACCAAAGTTTGCGAAGGTGAAAAGGTGCTGGGCTTTCAGCATGCGTTACGATAGCTGTCAGATTTTACAAATTTTCGTAATTACAGATTCCGACTTATCAAATGTGTTCACGTCCTTGTAGGACTCGAATTACAACTTATAAATGGAATTCTTTGAGAGCTCCAACTTGTACACATAGGCTATATTTAGACGCCACATATGACCGCTCCAGACACGTCGACACATCGCCATCTTTTAAGCGGTCAATGTGTCATCACTCACAGGTAAAATCACGAGTTTCCCAAGATGCCACAAGACTGCAGCCTCTTGCAAAAAAAAAATCGGAGATTTAAATTCCTAAAGAGACAGGATACATTTTCACAGGTGAGAATGTGTTTGTGTTTTATATGAAGGCCTATTAACTCAATAAGACAGGTTTTAAACTATTGTTACTTTATAATGTTGTGTTGGTTAATGCCTTCTTCTTCATGTATTGTGTTAGTTTGCAAACATGTATTGTGTGTAGTTTATCACAGAGCGGTTTTGACTGGTTTTGACTGTCAATCATAGATGTGATCCACCACAGTCAGTGAGTCATCACTCACAATAAAATAAATGCTTTTCCAAGATGCCACAACATTGTGCAGACTCTAGTTGTAAAACCACATAAATTTAAATTCGAAAACAATTGGAACTTTCACAGTTTATATAATATATATTAACTCATTTTACAGGTTTTGTTCACTATAGTAACATTTTTTGTCAAGTTAGCTAATGCTTTGATCATTGTAGTATTGAGTTAGTTTAGCTGCTTAAGTAGGGTGACAATACGGCAATTTTTCCGGACCCGTCCTTGGCAGATTTCTATATTGCCAAATAAACTTGAATTGAATTGAATTAAAATATCCAGGTTTAGGCTTTTTGCACTGTGCAGATTGATCGTTGTAGGACATTCCCGAAGCTACAGAGAGCAGAGCAGACTGCTCCTATGCTTTCAATTCACTCTCCGGTACTTTGGTGTCATACAATGATCACACGGCAGCAGCTTCAAGTCGAATGAATGAACAAACGCATGCGCATATTGGCATCGGCTTTGATGCGTTCTCTGTAGATCTCACCTTCTCACATCTCCGATTGATCAATTATGTACAATACCTGCATGTTATTGGTCAAACTACTTTGGATGTTTTAGGCAATATAAAATCCTAGTCAGGGCGTGTCGAATAAATGGCACATATGGCCACCCTATGCTTAAGTCTATTGCAGATGTGGATATTCATACAGCATATAACTACAGTTGCAGACACGACAGGCAACTTGCTCTTGAGTGTTCAATTTGACCATTCCAATATGGTGGATGAGCTACATATGCAGTCCATGAAACACTAGCCTATAAAACCTATAAATATCCATGGTTCAAATATTATGGTGGACAGCTAAGGTACAACAAAGCCATGGAGGCAAGCATGCAACCTTTAGCAAAAAGTGTACGCAAATGCTACGCTAGTTTGACAGTAGCAGGAAGGAGACCAAAGGCAATTGTATGATGAGAACCATGTGATCAAGTTAGCCTTTACTCTTTTCCAATGGTAAGTACAACAGATCCTTGCATCTCCCAATAATAAGACATTCCATGTATTCCATGGAAGAAAGTCAGTCATACATGTTTGAACGACATGAGTGTGGGTAAATGATGACAGAATCATGATAAGTTGTGTATTAAGACATTCATATTCTTCATCATTTCAATCAGTTACAAGCCAAAGAAAGAGCATTATCATAAATATTTCATTATACTTCCTTTTTCCCCAGACAATAAAGTGACATTATATGAAAGCCATGAACGTCGTTGGTGACAGTGCTGTTGGCGGCTGTTCTTGAATCGAGACTGAATTACGAGTTACCTGGCAAGTTTCCTGACAGCGGGAGAAAATTGCGAGTGCGTTATCAGCCACACAAAACCAGAGCCGTGATTCATAGACTGCCAATTCATATCAGTGCAATTACAGATGAAGCAAATTGCAGAATGCCATTTTATCAAATTGAATTTCAAACTGAATAAAACCTTGAATAATTAGTTAATAAGTATGAGGGTATAAGGAATTTCTGAAAAGGAACACTATCAACACTGTAATGCAAACAAAAATTACAGCAACACTAAATAATATCTCCATTTGCTCTCATATCTGGTATTCTCAGAGTTTAGAAAAAAAAGCTCAACTAGCTGTCACAATACCAGATTTTCACTACATGATTACTGTGACCAAAGTATTTTTTTTCTATTTTAGGATGGGTGGGAACAGCTAGATCACAGAATGTGTTTTTGCATTTAAAAATAAAAAATGTGAGATTCAGGACAGTGGAATGAAAAAGAAAAAAAAAGTTTTAAACTGTTTTAAAAGTTTAACTTATTTTAACTGGAGGGGCTTTTTTTATTTCCATCTTAAGTGTTTGCATAGAAAAACAATGAAAAACTGTCTATTGGAATGTAAAATGCAATACCGCCACCTACTGTGTTGGAGTGTCCATGCTGGATTATTTAGAATGTTGTATAAAGTGTGTAGTATTAACATGATAGTGATTTTTTTTTTATATATAGTTATCATCAATACAGGTATATTGTGAAACCTGTGATCTTCATCAAAATTATCTGAGCTTTGTAATGTGCATTCATTTTAGCTCTATACTCTCACAGCATGTCAACAATTGCCTCACAGAGTTACAAGAAACATCTGAGCAGATACAGAGTACAAAAATTAGAACCGGTTTCATGAGCTATAAAAGAGCAATTCTGATCAATAAAATGTTCCTCTGAGTTGTTTTGACCAACATATCATCATGGATACATTAGGTGATGGTCTGTAAACAGAACCTCACGCACTGAAATCAAGCTTGTGTAGCTAGACAAGAATGTTCTGGCCCTTCGAATGTTTTGGAAAGTTAAGTGAAACACGTAAATGAAAGATGTTTTAAAACGGTTTATGATTTTTTTTTTATTGAAATTGTGTACTGTAGCTTTAAATGCAAGTTAAAAACTGCAAACTGCAAGTAATTTAAAGATGATTTTTCAAAAACTTTTATTTATTTGTTTAATTTTCTTTGGTCTTTATATATATATATATATATATATATATATATATATATATAATCATGATACTAATGAGTATATTAGTGTACTTAGTATATATATATAGCTATATACTAAATAATTCAGAGTATATTAAGATATTTCATAATTTTTTCCACCAAACTTATTTTAGTCAGACCACTAATGAGCAGATTTGTACTGTAGTGCTTTACTGTTTTATGCTTTGTATGAAAATTTTGAAAATTAAATTTCAGAGTAAATTAAAGATATTTCATAATTTTTCTTCCACTGCAGAACTTATTTTATCAAGACCCTATTTGAGCAACCTGCAGCGTTGAAAGCTCTGTTTAGTTTGTTGAAATTGTTTGAAATGATTTTGCAACACCTTTGTCCTGTTTGGCAATTTGTACTAGCTTTAAATCGAGTTAACTGAGTAATGAATGTTTGCGAACCTCCTGTTTGCTTTATAATTTATTTGTTTGGTTTGATATCGTTTTTTCATCACGGGCAGCAACAAGTTTCAAAATCTCTTAAAACAGGAGCAATTCATTAGTGTTTTCTCTCTTTTCTCTCTCTTATTTTCACTCACCGCAGCACTCAAACATTTAGCTTACTAAGAGTAATCGTTTCAAATGTGCATCCTTTCTGCCTTCCTGGTTTTCCCCTTCTCTTTCTTGTGTTTTTCTTCCGCCCTCATCTTTTTAGTCTTACTGTCTCCTCTGCTTTACACTGTCTCTCTCACTCTGTCAGTTCTTCTGCTCTTCATCTTAGCTATCGGCCTTTATCTTCCCCTCCTCTTTCTTCTTTTTTTTCTGCTGCGTTTCAATCACCGCTTCTCTCACTCACTCACTCTCATCGGTCGCTTTGCGCTGATCTCTCCTTATGTTCTCTCTCTGGCTGAGGCAATCTGTGACAGTAATGTTCAGAGGCGAGCAGAGAGCATCAGACGGATGAGTTGGGGCTGGGGGTTACTGCAAAAGCAGTGCATTAGCCCCTCGTTCGTTCCATCTTTCCATCCTCAGCTGCCCGGGGTCTGGATTACACAAGCGGTCACAGAGTGACCATGTAGATGGGCTCATTAAAGGCTAGATCACAATGGCACATCAGGACACACACACACAAATACTGCAATCCACAATCAGGATTTAAGATTTAATAGTTATGACAATGACTTATTCGAGGATTCGAACTCAGTCTTCCAAATCAGCTGCATAGTTTAGCATATAGTTGAACGTTGTATTGAGCCTATAAGACAAATTTCTGCTTCTTCTGAATTTGTATCATGGCTGACATATTAATGCAAGGCCACAACCTCAAGCGGTTTTTTTAAATAACCATGGGGTGTTTTTGCTTTATTGGATAGATAGTGGAGGAAGAGATGACAAGACCTTCAGCATTGCTCAGAATATCAGGAGTGTGTGTGCCAACCACTGAACCACCGGCACGAACAAAGCTTTTAACACTTGAATATCATCCAATTCACTGTCTCTGTTGTTTTGTTAGCCAGGAGGCTAACACACCATCCAAATGAGCTCTGAAAACTATTTTATGCTCATCAACAAATAAATCATTCACTAAAGAGTGACAAGAAGAACACACAGTCCTGTCTAGTCAGTCAAAGAGCGTAGACAGAAATGTGGTAAACTATAAATGCATGAAAATAAAGGAGAAGGCTGTTGAAACAAGTCTTAGTGTACATGGCAGGTCTAGTAGGCTTAATATAGTCTTGTGGGTTATCTGCTTTCTGCAAGCACTGAATCCTTGTTCCTCTCATTATTTACATGTCTGTGCTTGTGATCTTTGTTTCTCTCTTTCCATCTCTTTTCTCTCATCATGCCATCCTCCTCTCACATATTTGCCCTTCCTTCCCCCTTACTTTTCATCTCCCCCAACCCTATCGAATCCCTGATGTGTCCTCAGGTTAACCAAACACCCTGTAACATGAAATGAAACGCTAATCTCTCTTTTAAACACAGACGGGCTTTTATGCAGTATTTACTGGAGCGTCGGCAGATCTGACGATATGAGGGTTGAAAAGCTCACCATGATATAGTGGCTGCATCTCTGTCTTCTCGCTGGCCAACTTCTCACACTCTATTTTGAGACTGTGAAAACACGGCAGAAAAATATGAATGAAAAACAGTAGAAAGATACGAATTGTACAAAAGATGCGAATGACTTGTCGGTGTATCAGAAACCGAGTCTGAAAAGTCTGATTCCGTAAATTAATAAAATGAATTAGTTAAATTAAATGAATCAGAACAAACCGATTTACTGAATCAAAACAACTTGATTTAGTTACATGAATCGAATGATCCAACTCACTTAAATGAATCGGAACAAACTGATACACTTCAGTGAATGAGAATGAATAAATTAAATGTAATGAATCAGAATAAACAATTCACTTAAAGAAATCAAAACAATCTGATTTACTTAAAAGAATCAGAATGAATGAACTAGCTAAAGGATTCGAATAAACTAAGTCACTTAAAAGAATCAGAATGATTGAACTCGCTAAAGGAATCAGAATAAACTAAGTCACTTAAAAGAATCGAGAATGATCCAACTCACTTAAATGAATCAGAACAAAGTGATACACTTCAATGCATAAGAATGAATAAATTAAATGTAAAGAATCTGAATAAACTAATTCACTTAAAGAAATCAAACCAATCTGATTTACTTAAATGTATCAGAATGATTGAACTCACTTAAAAGAATCAGAATAACCAGTTAATTTAAAGTAATCATAACAAACCTATAGACTTCAATAAATAAGAATGAACTGATTCACTTTAAATCAATCAGAACAAACCATTCAAGTAAATGAATGAACAAACTGATTCACTAAATGGAATCAGCACAAATTGATTCAGTCAAAGGACTTCTAGTGCAATTTACAGTGTGACAGTTACAATTCATGAGAGCTATTGATTCCAATTCACTTAGCTGAAGTAATCCAAATGATTACTGAATGAATCAAAATGTGTTCAGTTCTTTTATTTCACTAGTAAGTGCAAGCAATCACTTCAATGCGAACAAGAATGAACGATTACATAAATCATAGAACAAACCATTCATAAATGAATGAACAAAGGGATTCACTGAAAGGAATCAGCACAAATTATTCAGTCAAAGGAACTTTCCAGTGCAATTAACAGGCTGGACAGTCCTTAGAGCTCCATGTTGATTTTGTTTCAGTCCTTCAGCTGCTAAAGTTCACATGCCAAATCGGTGAGCTGCAATCAGCTATGTGCAAGCATGCCTTCCTATTTCCACCTCGAGGAGGCTACCCAAGAACCCCCAATGACTTCGCCTGAGCGTAAGATAAATGTAAAAAGACTATTAAGTTGAGCTAAAGGTCATGGAAGGCTAGCTATATCCAACCCGCTCCTTTGGGAGTATACACCTCAGCTCTTAGAGCTGGGCGGGAGACTCAGGTGAGTCCTCCCCTTGATCCTTGCAATGGAAATCACTTATTCGAAGTGCCTTTGTTCTGAGGTTTGGGACCACGGCCTCTGTCCTCCTGGTGCAGATGCAAGGGTAGAGCTAAGGTGGAGCACAATGGATCCTGCTGACTTTTGAGCAACTCAAAGGTGACCAGGTATAGACTCCGCGCAGGATGCTGGGGAACTGCCCAAGGGCTGCGGGATCAAGCTAAAACCTTCACTGGTAGGATGGGGGTTCACGGCCTGACTGAGGTGCGCTTTAGGCAGGAAGAGCCAAGGGACCGCGTGATTCACTAAGAGCATAAAGGTAAGAAAGGACTGGACACGGATGTGGACAGAGGGGCTGGCTTTCACTTTGGGGCACAAGGTAAGTCCCTTAGGAAGCAACTGGGTTCACCTGGGCAGACAGGCGAGTGTGTACAACACAATATGCTGGCTTTAGCTTTGGGCATAGAGGTAAGTACATCCAATACAACTGGGACTTCACTCTGGGCAGACAGGCGAGGTGCTACAACACAATATGCTGGCTTTAGTTTGGCAAGGAGTACATCCAATACAACTGGGACTTCTCTGGAGCAGGAGTGTCAAGCCTTGGCTGCTAAGTGCAATAATCCAATACAACTGGGACTTCACTCTGGGCAGACAGGTAATACAGCACAGCTGATTTCCTCCTACAGCAGCCAACTCCTCACCATTGATACTTCCCAATAGATCCACACTGTTCTTACTTGAAATGGTTTCCCACCACCGCCGCGTGGGGAAGAAGGGTCAGGATGTCATTTGACTGCATATAATTGGAGATGTTTTCTTACGCCTCGGTTCAGCTTCCTTCACAGGTTTGTCCGGGCCTGAAAGGTGGTTGTTGACACACAACACAGCACAACACTGCAATTTCCAAGTGTATACACTCACAGCAAAGGACAAAGACTCACCCACTGCACTCCACACACTCTCTGGTGAATTTAGGGTCAAAACCCCGTCTGACCAAAGACTGTCCTGGAAGTCGTGAAGACACTGATGCCACGAATATTCAGATTTAAAGCGTTGCTCACAACAACCCAACATCCTCTCTCGCCACTGGTCCCGGCTCACCCACAATCCTCCTCCCCAGTGGGGCCGCTCACATACTATGCCACAACTCACAAAACACTCACAGATGGTTCACTCAGATGATTATACTGCTGTCATGGTTTAGGGTACTCACACCGTCTACACGAGTCTTTTTCCCTCTTCTTTCCAGCTCCTGGATACTTCTCCTGCTGCCACGCGTCCTGTCGAAAAGGCCTCCTTCAGGATACTTCCGGTGAGTCTTCCTGTTTTCAACCACTCGAATTTGTTACACATATCCATGGAGCATTTCACAGTTAAGTAGACATCCCAATATACTCAGCCCTGGTTTCTGTTTCTGCAAACCCTTGTTCTCCGCTTTTGCCCAGCCAACAATATCCTCTGCCTTCTTTTCCACTGTACTCCCCGAACCCTCCAACTCACATGGGTCCGGTGCAGTATCGACTCACATAAAACAAAGAACTCCCTCCTCCTCTGCAGTTTCTGAGGCCCTCTTTATACCTCCTCCTTCTCTTCATACTGCTGCAACCAATGATCAGCCTCTGTTCATCTATCCACCTATATCAATAAAACCCTGATTTCCCTTCCGGAGTTCCCGGTGTTTGAGAATTATGGTCCAGGCGGAACCTACCTCCATTTTTTGTTCTGCTCCTTACAAGTCACTCCGTGATCATCCTCCCTACCCAACTCGTTCTAGTCCCTAGAGACGCTCTCTCTGCCCACTCACCGTAACATGAGTGGGCCTCGGTTCCCCATGAACACAGGCATAACTCGGGCGGGCCTCGGCCTCAGTCGGCCATTGGGGGACCTTGACTGCTTCAACTCGAGGTGGAATCCTGCCACTCACGCCAAAAATCTGTCACAGGTCGGAGCTGACCACCCGATGTTGTGAGTCACGCCCTTCCTAATTTCCACCTCGAGGAGGTCCCAAGAACACCCCAATGACCAGACACTAGAGGCCGGTAAATAAATATTAAACAGACTTTATTAAATTACTAAAAAAAAGGGTATGGGAAGGGGAGGCTAAAATCCAACCCTCCTTTTGGAGAAGTAACAGCCTCAGGTCTCTTAGACTCCGCCAGGGAGATCTCAGGTGGAGTCCTTCACTCCTCTTTCCCTTCTGGCTATGTGACGACAATCAGCTTATTCACGAGTGCCCCTTTGTTCTGGCTTGCAGGGACGACTGTCCAGGGCCCTCTCCTTCCTGGACGTACAGATACAAGTGGTAGTATTGAGAGTTTGGATGCACAATGGATACCTGCTGCTACTTTGACGAACTCCAAGGCGACCAGCCGGATTATACCCGGTCGTCCCAGATGCTGGGGAACTGCCCAAGGGCTGCCGGGATCCAACTAAAACCGTACTGGTAAGTGTATGCGGGAGGGGGTTTCCACGGTCTCTCGTATCCTGGAGTGAGAGTCGACATGCAGGTAGACGCTTCAAAGGGACTCAGCAGATCTGCACAAGAGCATAAAGGTAAGTATAACAGGGACTGGACACGGATGAGTGGACAGAGGGGCCCTTGGCTCTTCACCTCGGGGCACAAGTAAGTCCTTAGGAAAGACAACGGGGTTTCACTTGAGCATACAGGCGAGTGTACAACACAATATGCTGGCTTTAGCTTTTGGGCATAGGGTAAGTACATCCAATACAACTGGGACTTCACTCTGGCAGACAGGCGAGTGTACAACACAATATGCTGGCTTTTAGCTTTGGGCTAAGGTCAAGGTAACATCCAATACAACTGGGACTTCACTCTGGGCAGTAGGAGTGTACAACACAATATGCTGGCTTTAGCTTTGGGCATAAGGTAAGTACATCCAATACAACTGGGACTTCACTCTGGCAGACAGGTAATACACGACAGCTGATTTCCTCCACAGCAGCCAACTCCTCACCATTGATACTCCCATAGATCCACACTGTTCTTACTTGAAATGGTTTCCCACCACCGTCACGTGGGGAAGAAGGGTCAGGATGTCATTTGGCGGCATATATGGAGATGTTTTCTTACCGCCCATATCGCTTCCTTCACGAGGATTGCCGGGCCTGAAAGGTGGTTGTTGACGCACAACACAGCACAACACTGCAATTTCCAAGTGTATACACTCACAGCAAGGACAAAAGACTCACCCACTGCACTCCACACACTCATGGTGAATTTGGGTCAAAACCCCTCTGACCAAAGACTCGTCCCTGGAAGTCGGAAGACACTGATGCCCGAATATTCAGATTTAAACGTTGCGCCACAACAACCCAACATCCTCTCTCGCTCACTGGTCCCGCTCACCCACAACCTCCTCCCAGTGGGCAGCCACATACTATGCCACAACTCACAAAACACTCACAGATGGTTCACTCAGATGATTATACTGCTGTAGCGATGGTTTAGGGTACTCACACCGTTACTAACACGAGGTCTCTTTTCCCTCTTCTTTCCAGCTCCTGGATACTTCTCCTGCTGCCGCGTCCCTGTCGAAAGGGCCCTTCGGGCATACTTCCGTGAGTCTTCCTGTTTTCAACCACTCAATTTGTTACCATATCCATGGAGCATTTCACAGTTAAGTAGACATCCCAATATCTCAGCCGGTTTCTGTTTCTGCCAAACCCTTGTCTCCGCTCTTTGCCCAGCCAACAATATCCTCTGCCTTCTTTCCACTGACTCACCCTCCAACTCACGCCAGGGTCCGGGTCGCGTATCGCTCACATAAAACTAAAGAACTCCCTCCTCCTCTGCAGTTTCTGAGGCCCTCTTTATACTCCTCCTCTCTCTTCATACTGCCCAATCCACGATCGCCCTGTTCATCTATCCACCTGCGATCAATAAAACCCTGATTTCCCTTCCGAGTTCCCGTGTTTGAGAATTATGGTCCGAGTGGAACCAATCTCCGTCATTTTTTGTTCTGCCCTTACAAAGTCACTCCGTGGACACAAACAACATGATATCAAAACTGCCACTTGTTGAGAAAATAGCTAGTTAGTTGAAAAGCTATACTGAAAGTATGGTTAAGCTAGCAACATCACGACTTTTAGTCATTTCTCACTAATTCTGAATGCAGTTTTCCATGGATAATATGAAAATGTCGATGCCCCACTGCTGATAGTGTGCTGTATAATACAGTGTCATTAATTCAATACACATCCAGCCGGTTATTAGCCTGTAGGAAGAGATTCATAAATAATCAAATGCGTTCACATACTGGAAGTAAATCAGCTCATATGATCTGACCTGTGGTACTGAGCCTGAAGGAACTGGAACTCCCTTTAATCGGTCCAGAGTCTCCAGCACCGTGAACTTGAATGACTGTCCCGGCTGCAGAGGTACCTGAGGAGAGAGAGAGAGAGAGAGAGAAGAGAGAGAGAGATGGCTTATTAATCAGTAAACAGCCATCGGTCTGTGCTGGAAGATTGGACAGCTTAAATTAATTTACCAAAAGTGACTCATTGAAAAAATAGTAAAAGTGCTCCCAATGCATTATCTTTGACCTTGGCCTCACTACAAACACTACATTTTTGGTGAGGGAGGAGAGAAAAATTTGATAACAGCAGCACTTCTACGGTAGTGGTAACCCTCATTTTGCAAAAACGCTTTCACAAGATTTAAAGGGGTCATGAAATGAGAAACCAAATTTGCCTTGATCTTTGGAATATAACAGGTCTTTGTATCATTAAAGCGTCCTGCAAGTTTCATAGCTTAAGACATCATCCCCATTATAAAGCGAGCCATTTATTGAATCAAGCTCTAAATACAGCTCGTTCTGGATCCATGGTAAGAAGTGGACGTCAGCGCGAGCTGGACGTTCCAACCATTTGCATATGACCGCTTCCAGCACAAGACAACTTCACGCTCATTTCAGTATCATTGTCGCCTGCGTGTGTTCAGTCGACGGACAGCGAGTGGGTCTGTGTACAGGAAAATTACAATGCCAGTGCAGATGTGCTCAAACATATAAGGTTTTATCATTGCAAGAGCCATCGCCGAATGCATCACCATGAAATGTTCTGGCTGGGGTGTTAATAATTGATCCATAGGCACTGTCGTTAGCAATCATAACAGTGGGGCTAACACTGAACTCTTAAAGGGGAAACAACCAAAACAGACTGTTGGAATCAAAGGATGAGAAACAGGGTGGGAAAATGTCATAATTCACTACATTTTAAAAGTTTAAAAAAAAAAAAAAAAACTTTAGTAATACTATAATTGCACCTAGGGGACCATAATAATAAAATAAAAACCCATGTCATGACACCTTTAACCCTAACTCTAGGTAGACCAATCGGCTGTTTCAGCTGATGGTGCCTTCCGATCTTTTTTCTTTTAATTTAGTTACCAATACCACTGCTCGAACAACTTGATGAAACACACCTAATTCAAATTATTATTTTTTCTAGTTTTGCAAACTTTGAAAAGATTTGCCTCACATTTGGATGGAAACCTACTGTAGCTAATGACAACATGTCAGATGTACTGTAGGACATCCAAATTTGCCTTAAATTACACAAATTCATACTACACAGAACAGTTTTTTAACAGTCACAAAGTTTGTTCTCATTTAAAAGTAATATGCCTACTTGGTAAACAATTTGGAAACAGCTAAAGAGTTTAGTTTGATTCCTGAATGAATGAATGATTCTTCTGAGTGGTTCTTTTAGTGCATCAAAAATTATTTCAAGAGATTATTGAAACAAGAGTGTGGTTCTTTCAGTTCTGTCTGATGCATTTTACCATACCCACATATTTCCCCAAATGCAATTTCACATGGGCTCATCCTATGAGCTCATGGATCTAATCTGATCCAACTGTATTCATATCTACCTCTCCTCCTCATTAAGACCCAAGTCCTTTCCTTTGCTATTTTTAAACACATTTCCCATTCTGTCAGCTGCTTCCTAAAATGGCTGCCTTTGTCCCATGCTCCTCGGTTTCTAGTTTCTCTCTGAAGCTTCGTGTCCAGCAGCAGCTGAAGATTGCCGGTTTCAGTAGGAGCTTAATTAGTCTAGACAAGCGAAATTCAATTAAATTTCAATTAGGCTAACGGTGGAGGTCAGACACTGGTGAGCTTTCGAGTAATTAAGCTGCAGGCTATAGCTGACTGGATGAGTTCAGTACACACACCACCGTGTTTGTTTGTGGATAGAGGGGGCAGTCATCATGTCCCTACTGACCCTCATTCATTCAAAGCGGTGTGTTGTACAGTAACTGTCCTGAAAGCAGCACACACCACACAGGGCCAGAACTCACAGGATCATGGTACATTTCCACAACAACACAAAAAATATACAACCAGCAAACAGCTCATAAAAATATTGTAGCCACCGAACAATTCCATGATTTAAGTCCATGTAAAGCAATATTAAATGCATGTTCTTCTGAGTTTGTCACACCACAGAAAATTGGATTGATTGATTGAAAATTTGAATGAAAAAAAACACCAAGTAAATAAAAAGGTATCAAATCGGAAAAAATAAGTAGTACTTTCTGCTCTCAAATGCAGGGCATGTCCGCTATGGCTGGAACCACACCCACTTGCAGGAAAGCTGACGTCTCTCTCAGCTGTCAAGTACATTCTACAACCTGAATGGATGCTCCCTCAGCAGCTTAATTTAAATAAGGAGATGAGCTGTTTTGAAAATTATGCTAATAAGGATTATGCATTTATGTGACAAGGCACAGCTACCGAGTTAGCAAACCGTAGCTGTAGTCAGGGTTGCCAGGTTTCCAACAAAGGAGGGGGAGGTTTGGGGTACAGTTTCAAAATCGTGGCATCGCGTTACTAGAATTTTTGGGTGGTTACCAGGGTTGCAGTTGCTCAAATGTTGTGGCGTGTGCCAGGGTCCTTCAGTGCAGTTGCTAGAATGTTGTTTAAGGTCGATAGGGTGTTCTGAGTGGTTACCAGGGTTTTAAATCTACTGTCTCTGCAGTTGCTTCAGATTGTGAGGGGTTGCCAGAAATTTGCTATGCCATTGCTGGATGTTGTGGAGGTTGCCAGGTGATGCTATGCAATACTAGGTTGCTGTGAGAGGTAGGTCACTGGTTTCCAAGATTTTGCTACACAATTTCTAGGTTGTGTAAGTGGTTTCCAGGTCACTTGGATGTTGTTATTGGCTGATAGGGTGTTCTGGGTGGGTAACAGGGTGTTGACTACTGTTTCTAGGGTGTTGCTGTGCAGTTTAGAAGCTTCAACAAGTTGCAAAATTTGAGCTATCATTCATGTCTACAGCACAAATGGTGCAGAATGGGTACTGAACAATATCCTGGTTTCCATTATAGATCTGCGAAAACCATTTCCATTAATAAATGTTATGCGACTAAAACAATTTTACGCAATAAATTATGGTGGCGCTGGTAGGTTTACGTATATTGCAGCCACTGCACTAGCCATTATTTTTAATCAAAGGAGAGTGCGTGTTGTTTTAAGCAAAGCAGTGCAGAGAGCCACTTCTGGGATGTGCCACAGTGTGGCTGGTATAAACACAAGCATTGACTAGAGTGGCGCGATCAGCTCCGTGGTCATGTCAGAGCCATAATCGCCCACAGCTGTTTCAGTGTAAATAAGGGGTTATCTGAGCATTAATGGCAAGGAAAACCCTTACATTTGAGAGCACCACCTACAAAGTGTATCTTGGAGGTTATAGTACATTAAAGAATGACCATGTGACTTATGTATGCCAGGTGACCTGTAAATGCGGAAAACTGTCTCCATTGCAGTTTTGTGAAATGTTCCTTTTGAATTGCCTGAAAAACCACCTCATGCGAGCATATTTTTAATTTTAATTTTTTTTTGTGATATATGGGAGTTTTTGAAATTGATGTATTGCCATTGAGCGTATTTTCAATTCGCAATTTCAATATGCACAATTAGAAGGATAATGGAAACATGGCTAATTTTTATGTTAAGTAAAAGCAACAGTATTTAGCCCTGCATATAATCAATAAATAAAGCATCTTTTATTGCTTTAGATGAATTTAGAAAAATATTTGTTCGGATTGTATTAAAACGAAGGGCTCACAGTACAGTACAAGCATGCGTGCAAAACTCACACATGCAAATAAACAAGGAGGAATCCTGGGTAAGAGCGTCTGTTTAGACACAACAGTGTGTGTCAGACAGAAGGAGGGGAATCCTGAAATCCAAAACTGATCCAGTTAATCTGGATGGAGGGGATGAGGCAGACAGCGAGCCATGTGGGACAGCTGCTAGTCAATCACAATTTAGACGAGCTGCAGCAGGCTAACCTAGAATTACTGGAGATTATCTTCTGAGGGAGGTCAAGGGGAGAGACGAGCAGATCCCATAACAATGGTGGGAAATGAAATCACTCCCAATCGCCCACTCTGATCATCTCATATATCACTGCTGGAGTTGCTATTTTGGACACAGTGACTTAAATCGGTTTGAAGGAGGAGAGAGACACCGTCGAAAGAGGGCCGTCAGCTTCCGGAGCGACCGCTGAGCTGTTTCTCGCTTGTATCCTCGCAGACAGGCTGGGATAGAGACATCCATGAAATAATCATCCGCTGGTGAAATATTTAGTGCAAAAGGCACCTGAATAGATAAGGATCACCAGAAAGTGGGAGGAACAGAAGTGTCAGTGTGATCTCGGGGATCTGGGCAAATGTGTGAGTGTGTGTGATTTGCTCTCTAAAACACAGCTTTCCTTCCTTCCCAGTCCTGCAGACCTTGTCCCCACAAAATGCTTGATTTTAGCAGGTGCACCTTGAACTTGGTGTCACACCCTCATTAAACAATCTGAGAAAAAGTCCTTCTATTTTTGCCAATCATTTCTGAGGCTTTTACCCAATCTTAAACCCCACTGAATGCTGAGGCGTCGGGTGGCTGCTCGGACTATCTTGGCACATACTGAGCGATGCGGCTCTGGAGTAGCTTGCTTTGTGAGGCGAGCAAAGCAATCACCGTCAATACTGGATTAAGAACTGTGGATTGGCAGGCAGAGAAAACAGCTTTTATGCTTTACAGAGTAAATCAGCAATAGTTTGAGCCTAAAGGAAGAAATAAAGAAGGTCCACGAAAGAGTGTGAAGATATGAAACCTGCAACAAAGTTTAACATCCAAATGTGGCCAGAATAAAAGATTTATTAAAACAATACGGCTGTAAGTAAAATGAGCAAAGGAGAGCACACCACCTCATTAAAAAGCATATGTGAAATTTGTGGCCAGAAATTTGGCTACAATTTTCACTTGCCTCCACATCAGAAACAGAAAGCTGGCATTCACTCTCAGACACACATACACTAATAACACACTAAAAAACATGTATGAATATGGTACAATTATTGCTTTGTATAGAAAATAACAGAGAATCAAGTCTTTGCCATTAATTAGTAATCAAAGCAGTTATAATCATCTGTAATCAAGGTTTTGAAAGTGGGACCCATTTTTAAGTGCCACTTTTAGTACCAGAATGGAATGGTTTTCATGACTTTTAGCTATGTCAAGAAACATGCATTTTCTGCAATTGATGGATTTTTCTAGTGAATCAAACACACTGTTAACTAGTACAGTTAAATTCTCAAACAATAACTATCATGAGCCTAGGAATTATAATACAAAATGTGTGACCGTGTAGTCTGATTCTTGAACAAATAAGTCTTACAAAATGATTATTTTTAGTGAATCAAAAGCATTTAGTGTAACCAGTATTGTCCAATTCCCAAATGCATGACTCTTCCAAACTGGTTCTTTTAGAGAATTAAAATGTTCTACTGTTTCCCAATTTCTTAAGAAATGACTCTTATGAGCTGGTTTGTTTTAATAAATCTACTCCAAACTCTTAAAAATAAAAGGTGCTTAAAAGTGGTTAACCACAATGCCATAGAAGAATCATTTTGGTTTGATTCCAAAACAAGTGCTAGCATTGTTTTGGAACTAAATTTGCATAAACAGTGCCTTGTTTTATTCTGATTGCTATAACAATTAATCTTATGCAGTGGTTCTTTTCAGTAAATCAAAATATACATATGAGAAGTGTAGTCCGATTCCCAAATGAGTGACTCTTCTGAGCCATTTCTTTTAATAAACACTTATGAATAAGCAGTTACTTATTCATGACTCAATTACTGAAGTGCTTTCATCAAGTTGAAATACCAAGGACTGTTACTTTGTCACGCTCATGTCAAGTCATAAAAAGCCATTAAAGGTCAAGATAAACACATTTGAGAAAGAATTCAATAAATATGAAATGGAATATATGTCTGTCAGTTATTATATTCTGTTGAAAACTCCTGAGGGCAGTAAATGCAGTAAGAACTTTTTCTTCCAAATATTTTTTCCTCAAAAGTGTCTACTAAAGGAACTGCTAATGGAAAAGTAATGGTTAAGGGATCAGAATACATTCCTCACATACCGTCCCTAGTAATCATATAAAAATTAGGCAGCAATGAAAACCTACATTTAACACAAATTTCCAGCATTCAAGTAACTTACCTGTCAACACCACAAGCAAAAATCTTTGAAATGTGACATATTTTAATGCATACCTCTAAATACAGCTATATTGAGCATGATTTTCTCTATATGCCATCTTCACTATTAGACCATGAGCTCAGTATCCACATCCAACACACACCAGCACCTGCCTACAAAACACCCATAAATCCACACAGTGCAAACACAGGTACTATTAGCGATGAGTGCAAACACACTGATGCCTCATGTGCTACGTCGCTCACACACTCATATTACAGCCTTTTATTTGTATCAGGTTCTCAAACTACTGTCATGTCCAACAGACCTCCAATAGCGAGGTTCACATTTCTCACACCTCACACATGACATCTGTGGACTTCTCACCCTTAAAGCGTTAACTGACGCTGGCATTACCATTTAGGCTCTCCATCTTCAGTTTAAAACAATGTGTTAAGTGCATTTGATCCACCTTGGAAGTTCATGTTCTGTGACAGTCGGAAACCGAAGGTGTGGCTGCAGCAGATTAAGAGCTTTGTCTGCCCAGCTTTTTATTGTTGTTGTTTTGGCTCAGAACACGGAGCTGTAACCCTTCTCTCATTCCACCTTCCAATCCCCTGCTTCAGATAACACTTACCACAAAAATCCAGTGGAACCAATTACCAGTCCTCCCGATGCAGTTTGCCTTGCAAATCAGGCCTTAACCCTTTCGATAGGCAGGTACTGCAGACTCGACACACTCTTTTCACACCGACAGGCTACCTCTGATTTGACTGGATGATGCTGAATTGTCCAACTAAAACTACTGATGGGCCAGTCTGATTTGTAAAACATTGCCTGAAGCATGCTGAAACATTGAGATTTACATTGCTTGAAGAAAATGCAATACTAGGGTAGTTTCCAGGAGTTGCATGAGATTGCTAAGGATTCTAAGTGTTTTTATAGGTTCCAAATAAAGGGGTGGGGGTTGTGGTGATGAACCATAGATGCAAATAAAGAGGTTTGATTTTTAAGGTTAAGTAGGAGCAAAAGTAACAGTGATGCTGTTGGCCTAATAGCCTTATGGTTAGTGTGTCAATATATAACCTAACTCCGCTAACTAAGACCCGAAGTTCTGTCTCAAGGTCCTTTGCGATCCTTCTCTCCTCCCAGTAATTTCCTGTCGCTCTCTAATGTATCCTATTTAAATAAAAATAACAAAAAAGTAACAGTGATGCTTGGTTAATGAGATCCGCTAATAAACAAGCTGTTCTAACCATGTGTGGATCTGTGTTTTCTGAGAACAGAACTCTCACGAACATGGAGATTTCTTTAAAAGTTACAGAACGAGAAAAGGTGCGAGCACAAAGGCAATGTTTATGCTTGGTTACACAGAGAACTTTCTCACACCTTTTACTAGTGCAGGTCATGTTTCTGAGGCCATGAGGGTAAAAATAAAACCTGGCTGCAGATTTCACTAGTCCTTTGGAGTTTGTTCATTGTATCGTATAAATTACATTCGATCACTCTGACTGGGAAGCTCAGGACATGATTTGTTTAAAGAATGTTACAGGAATACAAATATTACAAATATATAATACATCCGATGGCCTCTTTGCTGAGGTCTAAAAAGGTGGGGAGAAGGTTAAATCCACCTGCTAAATTTTAATCTAAAGATGAAGAAAAGAAAAACACATGAAAACCATGAGGAAGAAAAAATAAATATCATGGAAACCTACAAAACTGTCCTAAAATACTTTATGCCAAATCTATTTGCCTAATTTTTTTCTTCTGATTTTAAGGTGAAATATGTCTCATTCTTGACAGTTTTACAATGGAAGTCTATGGGGCAAGTGCACTACATGCACACTAAATCAGTCTCAAGGGACCTTTCATTCATTCATGAACACATCTGATGCCTTATGCTTGTCGTATATTACAAGTTTAGGCTTGACTGAGCCAGACTTAAAACAGGCTGTGATGTACAGTAGATTCTTCAGATTCTAGAAACATCAATAAACCAGAGAAGGGTCACAGATAACAAATAAACTTCCCACAGTGAGCCCTATCCAACCCCACCCACACTACACACACACACACACACACATATATATATATATATATATATATATATATATATATATATATATATAAATAACATCTAAACCCTCTAGATTTGCCCAAACGACTGCCATCTATTAGAGGGCAGAGAAAGGTTTATTACACAAACTAATACAGACACACATTGTGTTTGATTCCTCCCACACAACTTTCTATCAACTGGCTCTTGAGGACACCTGGGTGAAGATGAATATGCGCATGCAACTGAAAGTCTGAAGAGACATCTCTCTTACACCCAATCGCTTCATCTGTCCCATTTGTCGAGGATGTGGGAGAACGAGAGGCGTAACACTTACCGGTGTCTACCCCATGGGTACATGGTCACCAGAGGGATGCCGCTATGGGTTTGATGGCCAAGCGCTGACCCTCTGTACTCCTCGTGCACTCTCCACCAGGGGACAGAGCCCTGATCGAGCTCGGGAACCCGGCTCTGTTCTTTCTGAGCGCAGAAGGCTGTCAGTGCATCCAACAAGGGGTCTTCCAAAACAGATCCCCTTATTCACACTTGGACTGGATATCCCCCAGAATTCCCTGACGCCCCACTCGTACTGTCCGCTCTCAGTCCCGACAGATCAGGAGAGCAAGAGGAGCAGGGAATTCAAGAATCACGCCCAGCTGTCCCCGGTCTTGTCCTTCTACAAATGTCCCAACCAAGCTACAAAAAGAAACATGTATCTCCATTCGAAGTCTTCCAACCTTGTAACAGTACCTCAAAACTACAGGGCTTCTTTGCTGAGGTCTAAAAAGGCAAGGAGAAGGAGGAACAGGCTTTGTTTTAATCTAAATCTAGAGAGGGAAAAAAACACACAGGAAAGCAGGAAAGAACAGCAGGTCACTGGAAGATCCAGCAGGCTTTTCAGCAGCGAGCCCTAGACTGTAATATATTGTGCCTGTTGGCTTCAACACAAACACACAGCCTGCTCAAGCTGCACTTAAGGTGGACGAGGCGAGATAGAAAGAGGGTACATAGAGCGGAGAGATAGAGACAGAAATAGACACCAATACATGCTACAACCAATGATGCATGATTTCTTGTTGTCATTGCATTGAATGGCTAATAGATTCATATCACCATACAGACCTATAGAGGGAAAAAAACATGAATTAGATATCTTTTAGAGGGCAAACTGAGACATTTGCTTATATTTTTTTGACTGAAATAAAAATACCCCTCTTACCACCGTAAACTCTGATGTGTCTTTTCTAGATCAGATCTCAACAAATGTTTCAAACTGTGCTCAGATCTTTTAATATACTGCAGATATTTCTCATCAAATTTTTCAAAGACCCTAATTATCTGAGCCATAATACCTACATTCATTTAACTGTTTTAGAGAATATAATCTTGATTATACAATAAAATATTATAGTTTAAAATGATACAAAATATGACATATGTAAACTGTATTGCTATATTATATTACAATGCACATATATTACACACATAAACCTATATGTTATTAAATAAATTATATTACTAATTATACTGTTTAAATTATATAAAACTAGAAATATATATCCTCTCTCTATATATTGCACACATAGTATATCTACAGTATACATACTCAAAAATAGAATATTATAAATTATATTTATTTGCAAATTCTTTATATTAAAAAATAATTTATTAAAGGGATACTCCACTCACATATGAAATTTGTATTAATCACTTACTCATGGTTCAACCTGTAAAGTTAGTTGCTTCGAACAATTTAAGATATTTTGATGAAAACCGGAGGTTGACTTCCATAGACTGCCAATAAATAAGTGTCAGGTCCATAAAGGATGAAAGTAGTTTTCAGAATAGTCATCTGCCATCAGAGTTCAGCCGTAACATTATGAAGCTTGCAGAATACTTTTTGTATACAAAGAAAACAAAAATAACAAATTCAACAATTGCCTCCCTGTGTCTCTCCACTTCAGCATAGCCATTTTGGAGAATCTGAGCTGAATGCAAGCAGAATACGCTCTTCTGTGTCAGCCGCACACAAGGATACCCTGTTTTTGTTCAAATCAAAGCGTAAATACACATGAAAATGTATCCTGTGTCAGCGCTGACACAGAAGAGCGTTAGCTGCCTGCATTCAGCTCATATTCAAAATGGCCTACACTGAAGTGGAGTGACACAGGAGACAAATTGTTGAGTAAAGTCGTATTTTTGTTTTATTCACGCTCAAAAAATATTGTCGCCTCTTCATAATGTTACGGTTGAACAACTGATGGCAGATGGAGTTTTCTGACAATGTCTTTCATACTTTTCTGAACCTTGACACTGTTATTTACTTGGCAGTCTATGGGACAGTCTCAAGCTTCCCGGTTTTCATCCAAAATATCTTAAATTTTGTTTCAAGACTAAGAAAGCTTTTACAGGTTTGGAACCAATGAGGGTAAGTGATTAATGACAAAATTTTCATTTTGGAGTGGAGTATCCCTTTAAATGTTTACTTATTATTTACTTACTGTATGTCAACAGTTGTCTCATTTGTCTCAATTTACTTTTCCTAAGGAATTTTGGAAGAAATATCATAGACAAAATTCATACTTCAATGTAGCATAACTGAAATCACAAATAAGTCTCCTGAGCTTTGAAAGAGCAACCTCTGAGCAATTAAATTTGCCTCAGGGGAGAAGCAAATCAGAAAATAAGGGATGTAGAAGAAGAGAGAGAGCGAGAGAGATAAGGAATGATTCAATTTGCCAGCAATTCTGTGAAAGCACCATGTGTGTCCAACCTCATATTTGCACGTCAGCCTCTGACAGACAAGCATTAATCTGCCCTTTGAGAAATAAACTGGCAAATTAAGTTGTGATTGCAACACTTACAACCTTGATTCATCCAGAGCATGTTCACATCATTGCTTGTGTGTCTGAAAACACATCAGCAAATTTCAATCATTTTAATAACCCAGTCATCACACCAGTATCATCCTCATCTCTTCATCATCTCTTGTTCTCCCCGTCATATAGCATGATCCAGAGGCGCCCTTTTAATCATCCCTCTGTCTGCAACACCTCTCTGGTCAGGGATTGCCCTAATCGCCAGTATCTAATTGGTGGATTAGACAGGTAATTATTCACACGACTCTCTTCCTTCAACCTCTTACTGATACACGCATGAAGCTGGCTGAGTACAAAAGACATCATGGAAATGACCGACGAGACAATAATCTGCCCCGGACTGGTTGGGCTTCTGCATAATGGTGTCCAGGAAAGGGGTCAACAGGTTCGACACAAGATCTGAAATAAGATAATAGGAAAATCAGAGGAAGACAAACTGAATATTCATGTATAAAAATAGCTGCATTTACACTTCAGTTAAAGTTATTTAAAGACATCTTGACTATTATATCATCATCTATCATCTATCTATCTATCTATCTATCAATAAATATATCATGGTATAAATTCATAAATGAACCAATATGAGCAACATTTACAGCAATTAATCAAGTTCAGCATTAGATTCGCATTCACATTTGATCCAAATCAGCACCAATATAGATTCGTTCGCAAATAATGTGATAAAGTTCATTTGCATGTCACTAATTCTCCTAATAAAACAATTACGCATTATACACAAGTATACTTTTTATGAATAGTTTAAGTAGAAGCTTCTAAAGCTTATAAAGATGATGAGGCCACTGAACAAAGTTTAGTGTCCTGAAGCGTGTATGTTTACCTAAATATAAGCGGGAAATAAGGACAGAAAAAATCACTGGACCCGTTTCATTTTATTTACTCTATTTATTTATGCGTGTTTTATATATACAAACCGTTATTTAAATATCAAAAGAGCAAATTACACGTGATAAATCAGACCCCTCACCTTTCTCCAGACCACCTTAAAACTTGGCGGCTGTCGGGAACTCTCCAGCGCTCCTCCGATTGGTTATGGCGACTCATCCGTTCCAACCAATCAAACCGTCAAAGTCCCACGTTGGCTCTTGCATCAGAGGCCGCAACGGACCAATCGCGGCGTTCGTGGCCGCTGATTGGCTGCGGCTTGTGTTGAGGGCGGGGTGCAGTCTATAGGGATTGTGGGCATTGAAGTTCCAATTATTCCGCACCCCGCCGCTCCCGCCTCCAGCTGCCAATCACGCCGCATAAACGATCACCTATGACTGCTAATGACAAATGAGCAACGTGTAGCACCTAGTGTTGACTGCCTTCAACAATTAAGCGAAATAACAAATAAACACTCTCTTTATTTGGTGAGTCATAGAGGCTCAATGATAACCTTGTAAATGAATGAGCAGCTTGCTTATTAAACAGCTGAAAATTCTATCATCATTGTTCTGTCATGCTGTTCCAAACCTGTATGACTTTTTCTTCTGTGGACACAAAGGGAGTTATTACCATCTCATCTTTACTATGGTACCACTATGGTTTTTTTCTTTTCTTTTTTTTCAGCTGGATAGTTTGGCCATCATTTGTCAAAGGAAATGTTTCAGGCATTACATGAGGCATTTTGCTGACTGCATACTTTACAGCTCTTAACGTTATATAGGTCTATAATTAATAATCATAATACATCAACCTGCCTGCACGTATTAATCATAATTATTTAAAATAATTAAAACAACAATTAGTCATTAATATTAAATTATATTACTGTTAAATTACATATATTTATTTAAAAATATTTAAAATTGTAGGGAGCATGGTTGCCTTGTTGAACATAATATAGGCTAAATTTTCAGATTTCATGGTAGTTCATGTACATTTCCTCCAAACAATATATTTTTTTTTACTTTTATTTTCATATTAGATATTAAACATAATAATATATATTAAAATATTTAATGAATAGTTCATCCAAAAAATAAAAATGTAGTTATCATTTACTCACCCTCAAGTTGTTTTAAACCTGTATGAATTTATTTCTTATGTTGAATAAAAGAAGATATTTTGAAGAATGTGGGTGTCCAAACAGTTGAGGGTAGCTTTTGACTTGCACAGTATGGAAGTCAATGGGTACCGCAATCATTCGTTACCTACATTCTTCAAAATATCTTATATCTATAAATAGATTGTAATATTTATTATAAAATGTATATAATATAGTGCTGTCAAATGATTTATCGTGATTAATTGCTTCTACAACATATATATGTAGTACTGTGTTTATTTATTATGCATAAATACACACACATACAGCATATATCAGGAAAATATTTACATGTATATATTTATATTCATATAATTTATATTATATATAAATATATTTATTATATACATGTAATTTTTTTAAATATATACATGCATGTGTGTTTGTTTATATATATTCATAATAAATATACACAGTACACATACATATACTATGCAAACAAAAACAATTTTTGGATGAATCATTTGACAGCACTAATATAATATTAATAATATATTAATAATAATATTAATAATACACACACAAAGCCATTTTTATATTATTAAATGACTAGCATTATTACAGTGCAGACAAGTGTACAGCAAGCACACACATGCACACAATGAAAGAAAAGAGAGACTACCTTTGTCAGTGAGTATCGATTGCTCTGATAGATGTGGTCTATTCTTTAACTGAACTAAGCTCGATTGCTAGCGAGCGATCAGTGTGGCGGGCCTCCCATCTCTCCAGTAATTAACTTCAGGCTTCACCTGTTGTGGCAGCTCAATCGGAGTAGGCCTCGCACTATGAAACACACACAGACTTTCCTCAGTCATCTGCCTGTAGCTGTGACAAACTACAGATCTTTATTCAAAATGCTGCTTTGTTATGTTTCACACTCTTTGTAACATATCACTCTACCAGGTACCAGGTAGAGTGATATGTATGACAAAGATGTGAAACATAAAGCAAAGCAGCATTTAGATAAAGATCGTAGTTCACACAGACAGATCTTTAGCAAACACATGGGTGTGCTAATAAATCTGCATTGATACCTGTTTTTAAAATGCACTCACATTTTCCGTTTTTGGCTAATTTTCACAGGACATTTTTAAAAGGAATCTATGGAAACTTAGAAACTTAGCATGAAATACAAGATACAGTATGTAACTGTGATTTTTATCTCACAATTCAGATTTTTTCCTTGAAATGCAAGATAATAAGTCGAATTGTGAGTTGTAAACTCAGTATTCTGAGAAGAAAATTCTGTGAGATAAATTATCACCAGCTTTCATGTTGCTCAATAGCTAATTACCCTCCCCCATCCCCAGCTCCTCCTCTTCTTCAGTCGGATTCGCCTTCTGATTCCCCTTTGAATCAGACTAATTTCTAAAATGTTTACATTAATTTATTGAACATTAACTATATCTGCAATACATTTATGGTGGTTCTGTTCTGTTTACTCCCAGGGGTTATCGCTAGGCTGCATGGATGCAGGGAGTTCTTGCCCAAAACAGAACCATACCACCAATCCAAACTGTATGCTAATTGTCAATCATCTTTGACGATAGCAGTCCTGACAGAAGTGATTTGAATATATCTAATATCGAAATTACTTAACTTCCCAATTTGTAAATACAAACTTCCCAGAAGAAATAAAATGTAGTGATCTCCACTTGCTGCTGCATAACCTTGCTATTAGAGGAAGTAGAGAACATAAATTATGACTGATCTTGTGCTGTCCTAAAGCTGATGGATCTAAGTAGGAGATTTTGACATTGTGAGACATATTTGCATATTCTATCATGTTGGAGACTACAAAATGATCGTGAACAGACATCAGTATGTATTAAAATCAACATAAAATGACATTCACACCCCACTGACAGTAGCTCCTTAATATGATGTATATATGAGTAAAAAGAATATTTAATGAGGGGAAATGGGTAGAAGTTTATCAATTAGGAAAACTCAATGTATTTTACAGTACTTACTACATTAGGCAAAATCTATCATACAGCATCTGGCTAATTAACATAAACCAATGGCCTGTGTGGCTTAGGTGAATGTTGTTTAAAGGCAGAAAAAGTTATTACAGTTTAAAGAAAGAACAAATTTATTCTTTACAATAGCATGCTCAGTATGACTAGGAACATTTATTAATAAAGTAAATAGGGTCCATTTTAATTTCAAGCGACCAAACACACATTGTTGCTGAATGAAGGTGTCAAGAGACATTCAATCTCTTTCCACTTTCTCATGTCTCTTTCTTTTGGCTTGCTCTGGTGCATTATGTAAGTGTAAAATGCACAGGCGGAGGTTCTTGTGACCAGATGTAGTGTGAGTGTGTGAGAATGGAAAAGAGCTCATGAAGGAAAACAGGGTTCGTGAAATAATCAACAGAATGAGAGGGAGGAAAGAAAGATGAAGAGAGAAAGTGTAATGCGTTCTGCCTGAGGGCCAGACAGTGCGAGTAAACACTGAAAAATTCCAGATACCGTGGTTTTGAGAATCCAGAGGGAATTTTGTGGTTTAAATGGCCTAAAAACAAGCTCGGCTTAAACTCATAGGGGAAGTGAATTAACAGGCAGAGAAGAGGATTTATGCGATTTATTATAGCCACATGTTTCAGTCTGAGAACACACAGCATGCAGCAAACAAAGGCAAAACACACAAGTTGCGGACACAGCCACAAACAATCCAGATTCAAAATTTGAACTGCAATAACAGCACGCAGGCGTCTCAATAACGCCGTAGTAAAACAAAAGGTCGCTTTTAACTAAGGCTTGAGTCTCAGTCGCTATGCCCAACATTCGCTCTCCTCCAGGATTTGAACATAATCAGTTACATCCTAAAATTGAAGCAGACATATCTAGCCCTCATGGCCTCAGAATTCATAACCCTAATTTTTTCCATTACTGGGTCAATCGCGCAAGAAGCAGCTCCAGACTTTTATTTAGGCCATGTTTTACCTTCCCATGATCCCTTCTGAGATCCAGCTCTGGAATTGTAAAAAAGTGAAAAATGTGTTATATTTTTACAGATATATTTATAAAGGCTATAAACATTAAAGGAGATCTATGAAATTTCAGGGAGGGTAAAACAAATCATTTAAAATCACTGTGGTAAGCCTACAATGTGGATGAATATGTTTGAGTACGGCTACTTATTTTATAAAACAACTCAGCATGTAAGTTGCATTTTTATGTTTCAACTACAAATGGTGACAGAGAGGCCACAGTTATTCCTTTGTACTTGATTCATTTTAAACATGGTCAGTTTTGAAGTAAATGATGTCAAATTGTTGTTGGTTCTTATTGCATCATTGACATTTTTATGTATTTGAGGTGCCATATTTAAAAGTTCACAACGTGAATGAACTTTCAGAGCTAAGAGGGTTTTTTGTTTTGAGAATGAAGATTTTGGGTATATGAAGAATATATATTTGGGTATATTTGAAGAATAATGGGTACTGCAGTCCAAATTCAAAAAATTGGGTTGTTTTGAGAGCTGTCATCGCTACTGAGGTTGCCAGATTGAGGACATGCAACAGGAACAAGCAACTGACAACAGTCTGTGTTTTAATATGCCTCTGGTCATACAGCATTTAGATGGATGCTGAAGCTTTTAGGTTTGGTAGAATCTGAGATCTCTGACCCAGTTCATTTGCCTGCTTCCATGTTGAAGTACACTGTGTTTTCCACCAACTGGCAACCTATGCGGTTGAAATACTATTGGGTAGATTGGCAGTCATGGAATCACTCTGATCAAAACAAAAACAGACATTCTGACATGGAACACACATTTCAAAGTAGAATAACTGGCTGTAGCATTGTTTTTTGGAGAAAGTATGTGAACATAACATGTTTCTAACTATCTGCAAACATATTATGGTATTTTTATGCTTTAGTAAAGTCAAAAAAATTGCACATGGCACCTTTATAGTCATGATGAAATGGAAGTAGAGGCAGATCTTTTCTTTGATATTATGACATATACATGCAAGTGAAACCGGTTATCGAAGGGAAAAAATTGTAGGGCAGGACTTGGTTCTATGCATTGGCTGTTGATTGGATTTTGAGAAGTGGGTGTTGCAATAAAAATGGAGACAGAAAAAGCAAGCTTTAACAGGAACAGGGTTTAAAAGGATTGTTCACCCGAAATTTTATGAACCTATGAAAATACATTTTGTTAAAAAAACAAAATGACTTGTTCCACAATTCCTTCTCTTCACTGTCAGTTTTCAACGCGGTTTACAAGAGCATCAAAAGGCATATTTTAACGATGTTCTTACCTTTCTGGGTCTTGAACGTGGTAGTTGTGTTGCTGTTTATGCAGGGTCAGAAAGCTCTAGGAATTCATCAAAAATATCTTAATTTGTGTTGTGAACTGTTGAATGGGTATCTTATGAGTTTGGAAAGGCATGAAAGTGAGTAATAAACAACATGAGGGTGAGTAAATGATGACCTAATTTTACTTTCAGCTGAAGTATTTATTCCTTTCAAGAGGTTTTACAGGAATGCAATGTTTGTTGTTGTTGTTTTTGAAAGCATAATTGGACAAGGAAAGGATCTTGGAAATAAATGAGATGAAAGTTCTCTCTCTAATGCAGCTGTAGAGGGTCTGGCCAGTTGGCATGGTGCCCGCCCACGTCATGCCAATTAAGTTCATCAGCTAAAAGTCTTCCATCTGGGAATGAGCCTGTTACAGACAACATGAACCCTTCTCTGATGTATCTTGGAAAAACACCATATATAAAGAGTATGTAAGAATTCCTGCTTGCTTTTTTCTCCTACCTTGATCTACCGGATTCACTTTTCTTTTGGTTTGATTCCAGCATTAACCATTATTGTTCAAAACAGTGCTGGATTACATAAAACAGCTTGTGAGTATGTGCAATGGGCTATTACAGATCACAATCCAGCTAAATAACTCCATCTGGTGGGAGCCTTGCATTAAAGAGGCAAATCAAAATTACAAGAGCTGTCGACATCAGCCAATTAACGACATTGTGAGGAAACTAAAGCTTGATTGTACTATACCACTGTGCAGCTGTAAAATGAAATTTCAGATCATAATGTTTCCTTAGTGTGGCGATTCAATTGACTAACACTTGAAAAGACACGTGGTGGCCATGTTTGGGACTTCTGGATACGGAGTAACCAAGTGACTTTGAGTTAGGGATGAGTAAGTGCGATGCAAAGTTTTAACTAATTAGGAAATTAGCACATTCATATTGACAGCTAACTGCACAACAATTAAATGTAGGCTTCCTAGTAGTGCAACAAAGTTGAAAAGACTACAAATACAGTGAAGATATTGTTTATTGTTTGCCTTTCTCTTTCTCGCTGGTTTATCATCAGTCATAAGTCATTTTTCAAGTCTCTTTTATCTGCGTCCCCCAATCACTCCATTTTTGTGACTTAAACAACCTTTTATGCCAGTGACCTGTTCTCCTGCCGGGCCCTTGAGGGCCTTCTGTTCCAGCTATGACTGATATTCACACTAAATATTGTATGTAGAGAAACTTTGAGTGTTGGATTATAAAGCACATTTGATATTCGGACAGTTTAGGCGCTGTTGCAAACATTCACAAGCTGCACTGTTGATCATGTGTGTGCTTATACACACTCACGACGCTCATACCTGAGTGTCAGGTAAGGAAATATCAAATGGGAAAAAATAACCTCGGCACTGCTTTTGACTGACTGCTATTCTGAAATATAAAGGAATGGAAACTTCAAGTCAGGCTGCAAAAATACTAGACGTTTCAGAGGAAATATTTTATTTTCAAATAATTTCCCCTGGATTCATAAATGTAACCGTGGACTGTATAATTACTGTTGCTGGATTTAAAGTTCACAAATAAACAGTATGGCTTTGTATTAAAGTCAACATGAAATCAGAACGGACTAGATTAGCTTTCATTAAACTGAAATGAATGCATTTTCTTCTGCACCTTTAATATACATTACTGGTCTTATTGTAATTAATTAGTGCATGTAAAAAAATTCAACCTAATTTTAATTAAAATATGACTCTGAAACAATTTGACTTGATATCACTTAATCTTGACAAACTACACATCATTAGAAATGCAAGTCTTGAGATTCCACTTAGGTTTGTTATCAATATTTCACGCATGTGTGCAGGCCAAACACAAAGTGAATATTCGATCAGGTTATCGCTATAGATTATTCGCAGGATGCTTTTGTGTCACTCACGCAACTTGCATAATGCTCTCCTCCATTTTCTGATACAACTAGACATGTCAAACTGGATGGGTTAATAAGCTCTTCACTGATTGGCATGCGACAACGGTCATGCAAATTTTCCGTTGGAGTTGAAATTTTTGTATTTGTGTGGAAGACGCATTGAGATATATATGGCAATCCGCTCTTTGCATTGACTGTGTATGCAATCTAATTGTGCAAATAATTAAATTCGCTTTTGGTGTGCACACACCATTATAGTGTCAATAATTTATAAATTTTTGTCAGGAGGTAGCCTATGCAAAATAAAAATCAGTTTATGGCTTTAAGAAATAGTGATACCATTTCTTGTTTTATGATTTTTCCCAGATTGTTTATGCACATTGGTCACACCACACAACTGACTGAGCAGTCTATTTTTTCAAAGATTTATAATATTCAATACTGACCTATATATAAAACCAGCTAAACCACACAAGCAGAATCCTTCAACTTGACCAAGCACTGTCTTCACACACATTCCCACTCCAGGCCACTGTGACTGTGACACAACCGCTCCAGCAGTGTAAACAGACCACACAATGACCACATGCCATTCATCCAGCCACTGCTGTTTGGCAGCAGCCAAAAGTACAACCTCAGGGAATCGTTTGGACAGAGAGGCAGGGTTGAGGCAATCCACTAGGGACTCATTCAGCCATGTTAGCCCCTCCCACCATCATTACACCCTACACGAGCCATACATTTTTACATCTAAAGTTAATTTATCATATAATTTTCACTTAAATACCTAGTGCGGTTGCAGGGGATGGTGTGTACCATGATGGTGCACCATCCAGAACTGAGAATGGCTTTAAATTGCAACTCAGAGAAAGTGACAGAAAAGGTGTAAGAACAGGAACAGAGAGGAGAGGTGAGAAAGAGTTGAAAAGTTGAAGCAGAGGCAGATGGAAAGAACAATATGGGACAGACTGATAGATCAGGAGAGGAAAGGATGGATAGATTGACAGCGGACGGGTGAGGGAGAAAGGCTAAGGGCAGTTTAGTGCTGGTAGCCTGAGGTGTTTTCCTACTTCAGCGCTGATGGATGGAGGAGGCGTAAACGAATGAATAAAGAATGAGAATTTCAGATGAAAGCCTCCAGGAATAACAGATTCTCCTCCATCAACACACCCAAGACAGAGATGGTGACTGAGGAGAGAAAGCTCACTCAACTGAAGTTTCTACTACTAACTGATCTAGGATTTAGGTAAGAGTTCATCCACAAATGACAATTCTGACATCATGTCCTCATGCCTTTTCAAATCTTTTTTAGCTTACTTTCTTCTGTGGAACACAGTGCTGTGAACACAATGTTTACACAGCTATTGTTTATACATTGAATGCAAACAGTAGCAATTGGCAAACTCTGGAATAGGTTTGACAATCAAGATCCTAAACGACAATAAAAGTAACATGAAAGTCATCCAACCAACAAACTAGCCAACTAACTAATATTGTATATATCCATCCAGTACAAGGAGTCAGTCAAGCTCCTAAAGGATATAAATATGTATAATAAAAGCAGCCCAAATAACTATTCATCTATTCAGGACAAGGAGCAGTAAAGACCATAAAAGGATGTAAAAGTATGATAAAAGTAGTTCAATCTATTATGAAAAGGCGATTTAGGTAAAGCTCCTAAATGACATAAAAGTATCATAAAAGTAGTTAACTATCAACTCAACTAACATCTAAGGTGCAGTAAAGCTCATAAAATGACAAAAGTATCCTAAAAGTAATCCAATTGACAACTATCTATCATCTAGGACAAGAGGCAGTAAAGCTCATAAAATTACATGAAGATAGTTAGCTAGCAACTAACTAGCCAGTCAACCAAAATCTATCCATCATCCAGGATTAGTATCAGTAAAGAACATAAAAGTATAATTAACTGAAACTAATAACTAACTAACTAACATATCCATCCAGGATGAGGGATAGTCAATTCCTAAAAAAATAGAAAAACATCATAAAAGCAGTCCCGCTAACTAGCCAATGAACTATTTATCCAGAACAAGTGGCAGTAAAGCTCGTAAATTACATAAAGGTATAACTACCAATTAGCTAACCAACCAACCAACCAACCAACATCTATCTGTCTGTCCAATCATCCATCCAGGATAAGTATCAGTAAAGGACATAAAAGTAATCTAACTAATTAACTAACTAACTTCTACCCATCCAGGACAAGGGGTAGTAAATTTCCTAAAAGACAGAAAAGTGTCATAAAAGTAGTCCAACTAACTAGCCAACTAACTATATATATATATATATATATATATATAGGGCAAGGCAAAGTAAAGATTAAATAAAATAGTTATCTACCAACTAACCACACAACCAAAATCTATCCATCCTTATAAGTGGCAGTTTATCTCCTAAAAGGATATAAAAGTAGTCCAACTAACTAATTTACTAACCAACTAACATATTATTCAGGATGAGACTATAAAGCTTCTATTAGGACAGAAAAGTATCATAAAGGTCGACTAACTAACTATTTAACTAGCTAGCTAGCTAACTAACAAACATCCAGGAAGAGTGAAGTCCCTAAATGACAGAAAAGTATAAAAAGTATGTCAACTAACTAACTAGCCAACTAATATTGAAAAAAAATGACTAAATATGACAATAGGCACCTAAAATGAAGTAAAATGATCCAACCAACTAACTAACTAACATCTATCCATTCTGGATGGGATGCAGTCTTGCTTCTGTTAGGTCAGAAAAGATCACAAAAATACTTCACCTATCTATTATGTATTCATCCAAATAGTGTCTTTTGATTTTATGAAATCTCAATTCCAACAGGTTGCATCTGAGTTATAATGTTGTATGAACTTATGAGAGGAACAGGGCTATACTGGGAAAATTATGCTCCTAAGGGCAGGAGAGAGCTAGCATGTTAGCATTACTGGACCAAAATTCAAAGTATATTGTATGATATTATATTATAGCTTACCTTAAGACATTTCTACATGAAAAATGGCTGTGTACCTCTAAATATGCATCTAGGCAAAACCAAGCCTAAAATAGAATTAACTTTTCTAGTGCATTGTGGGAAATATGTGTGCAACCAGGAATTCATTTGATTCCAGACCAGTATATTTTAAGGTCTCACTGCTCTTTGCAGCCTGATCCTATTGTTTAGAGGATTTTTCTGAGATAAATGCTCTCAAATCTCAGAGCTGTCGGCCAGTAGTGCTTTCTATTCACAGAAGAGGTAGAATGAGAAAAGGAGGAGTGGATGGATGAGAAAAGAGACAGATTAGAAAAAACATTCTGACAGTCCTTCTCTCCCATGGTTCAATTCTGCAAGCACTGAGTCAAGGAGAGAGAGCGAGAGATATCACAGGACAAGAGGGTAAAAAGAAAAATGAAGATTAAGATGAGTGCTCTGGCCATTGCCGGAAGAATGAAGGGATGAAAAAAGAAAGACAGAGGGAAAAAGAACAATGTGATGATGAGTCTGGTGTAAGCCTGAAGGAATAGAACAAAGAGAACGAGACTGATGGAAAAAGACAGAACAAGAGAGAGAAGGATTGACAGGCCACATGAATAAACCAGAACAGCACAGAACTGAATGTGCTCCATTATCAAGCAGTAAGACAGAGAGAGAGAGAGAGAGAGAGAGAGAGAGAGAGAGAGAGAGAGTCAATCATGATTAATCAATGGCCTCGTAATCATTCCAATTCAATAATCACCCTTCCCCATCTCTTTCCACACTTGACAGGAAACCGCCGACATCAGGAGAAAATGTCAAGTGAGTCACTATACAGGCAAACCACATGAAACAGATCAACAACCTGTCCATGTCATGCCAAAATAAAAGAATATAATAAAATAAAATAAAGTTTTACTATTATTTTTTGATTTTACCCCAAAAATGTAGAATCTATTTTTGGGTCCATTAACACTGAAGTGTGCCATTTTTTTCTGCTAACATTCTCTTAAAGTGGTCATATGATGCGATTTGAAGTTTCCCTTTCTCTTTGAGTGTTTCAAGCTCTTGGTGCATAAAGAAGATCTGTAAAGTTGCAAAGACTGAAGTCTCAAACCCAAAGAGACATTCTTTAATAAAGTTAAGACTTGTCCATGCCCTCCTAAAATGCCTCGTTAAATGCCCCACATGTCTACTATCGATGTGGAAGATTTGCATAACGCCCCAAATGTTAACGCAAAGAAAGAAGGCGTAACTTTATTCTCGCTGTAGTATTGTTGTTGCCGCCACTGTCATGTCGGGAGACGCTTGTTTTGTTGTGAAAACAAAATATTTTGTTTGGTCTTCCAAAGGGGACACAACTAGAAATCAGTGTTAGTTGTATGTACAACACTCCAGAACAGTTAAAGCCAAATATTCAGATGTGTGCTGCACATTTTATGGAGGACTGTTTCCTGATCCTGGGAGAGAAGACTACAATGCCGCTGTTCTGACTCACGATCTGTAAGTAGGTTTACATATGTAAAGGATTTGCCACTGATGATTCAAACGTGAGTTTTGTGCAGTGCTAGTTGTTTGTTGTTTCTCCGATCACAAATGCAGGCTTGGTTTTATGTTTACGCGCGTGATGCAACGCAACGGTAAAACACAGTATGAAAGTCACGTGACATAGAGCCAATGGTACATACGGAATTGTGCTCTGCTTTAACCCATCCAAAGTGCCACACACAGCAGTGAACACACACACCCGAGCAGTGGGCAGCCATTTATGCCGGTGCCCGGGAGCAGTTGGGGGTTCTAGTGCCCTTGCTCAAGGGCACCTCAGTCATGGTAAGTTGAATAATGCGTAGGAGAGTCAGCTACGTAGGCTACATTCCAGTCTTCCCACCTACAATTCCTGCCGAATCGGATTGCAAGTCCAATGCTCTAACCAGTGAGGCCATGACTTCCCAGTGATAAGCTCATTATAATAGTGAAGTGTAGTGAAGTGACATACAGCCAGTCATGGTGACCCATACTCAGAATTGTTCTGCACTTAACCCATCCAAAGTGCCACACACACAATCCGTGAACATACACACCGTGGAACACACACCTGAGCAGTGGGCAGCTACTTATGCTGCGCCTGGAGCAGTTTGGAGGATCGGTGCCTTGCTCAAGGGCAACTCAGTCCTATTGTCGCCGAGACTCAAATCCATAATTATGTCCCCACTGATGCAACAATATGGCTCAGTTTGTAATGGGTTTTATTGTTTTTGTTCTATGTAGCACCAGTGGTCTAACCAGGACATGATCACAGTATGAGATGAGTAGAGTTATACATTTCAACTTGAGTGTATTCCAATCACAACACACTGGATAAATAGAAAATAATGTATTACAATAACTAAACTGAAGTAAAAATTTATATATATATATATAAACAAAAACTACAGAAACGGTTACAACAGAAAAATGTTACAATAAAAATGGAAAACATAAAATCTGATTCAATATATTACTAAAAACTATAATTGTATCCCAATGACACTTAACATTAATACATACATTAAAATAAAAATTCTGTTTAATATTATTTTATTATATACTATTTAAAATTTATTTGAAATATTTATACAACATATTGGCCTTTAATTAATGCTGATTTAAATTATAATTTAAAAATTATTCTGTAATAAAATTGTTGTTGAAATAATGAGAATCTAATGAGAATAACCACCCAGAATAATTAGAATTACACACAAATACACATGTGTGTGTATGTTTTCCCATGTATAAAACAGCTAAATTAAAAGCTTTTAAGATGATAAATATTTTACAATTTAAAAGCATTTTTTAAAAAACATATTACATTTGCAGTTTTCTGACAATAAGCTCCTAACTACTTGCTTATTAATAGTTAGTAAGGCAGTTCTTAAGTTTAGGTATGAGGATTAAGGGACCTTAAATATGATCATGCAGAATAAGGCATTAATATGTGCTTTATAAGTACTAATAAACAGCCAATATGCTTGTAACATGCATTCTAATAATAATAATACTGAATGTGTTCCTGATGTTTAATATATAATGTTTGGTAACACTTAGGGACCAATTCTCACTATTAACTAGTTGCTGCTTAGCATGCCTCTTATTAACATATTGACTGTTTATTAGTGCTTATAAAGCACATATTCTGCATTACCATATTCTACATCCCTTATCCTGCCCAATACCTAAACTTAACAACTACCTTACTAACTATTAATAAGAAGCAAATTAGCAGTTTATTAAGGGAAAAAATCAGAGTTAATGGTTTGTTAATAGCTAGAATTGGACCTTAAAATAAAGTGTGACTGAATGTTTATATACAAGGTTTTTTGGATTACCTTTGTTTGATTGTTCTCTGATTTGGGGGTAAATGTAACCAGTCTCTGTGAGATTCACCCGTGCAGCTTGCAACTATTTTATATCATGATCCATTTTAATCTTCAAAGCTGGCTTGATCTCATTCCACTCTGTAAATTGATCACAACAGCTTTTAAGCATTAAACCATTGGCTAAGCGAGAAAGTGAAGGAAATATAAACAAAACCCTGCCTTCTGACAGCCTTCTGACAGAAAATAGGGCACTTCATATTTATTTAAGCTGGGCTCAGATCCAGAGAAATCCTGTGAGAGTTTGAGACAGAAAGAGAGCGAGAGAGAGAGAGAGAATGAGAGAGAGAGAGCTGCCAGGCTCTCGGGCTTCCCAGCAGCAGAAAACACCGAGACAAGGGCAGACTGTCATTCAAAACCACAATCACGAGGGAGCGTGGAGAGTGTGTACCAGAGAGATGCAGAAAAACCCACAGATCACACTGTCACATTTAGATATGACTGAGATGCCGCTTATGAAACCAAATCAGGTTGAGCATCTCCAGCACCCTGATTAAAACATAATGATGTCTGGATTGCACAAATAAAACTATTCCTAACAGGATGAAAAGCAATCCATCGTTTCTGTAAATGAAACTGTAGACTGACATAGAACCAAAGACTGTCATTTTTCAATTAACATAATCCAGAGGGGATTTCATCTAAAGTGTTAAATGTCAAACATGTCACCTAGTGGATGTCACTTTAGTGAAACATCTGGTTATAGCCACTGTGGAGCGATGCTGATCAGTGATATAATGACTCTACTTGCAATTAATTCCTTATGGTGATGAAATTATGATACAAAGCATTTAAAGTCCTTTAAACTTGCTTGATGAAAATCCTGTTCTGAAATGGGGAACAAATAGTTTTTTTGTGTGTTTATTTTAAGCATACACAACTTAGTCTAATTGTTTTCTAATATTAACAATACAACTTATATATAGTGTTTTCATTTGTTTGGCCTAAAATCCAACATGACATTAAAATTGAGTATAAAATTTTGTATTAGTTTTCCAAAACTCTACAAAACTTTATGTAGAAATTATTCATCAACAAGGCTGTTGGTAGATTCCAAACATTGTCAGAAAAATATTACTTAACTGCAATGTTAATTCCCACAAGCATACAAACAACAAAATAAAAACATTGACGCTTCAGTCTGATTTGATTGATTTTATTTGTAAGGCACCAGAAGCATTTCCTTACTGCAGAAATTTCCATTTATGTATAGCAAATGATTATGTCTGTTTTAATATGGAATGAAGCTATTTTATAACACAATTATTTTTGCACTGTAGGTTGTACAATATACATAAAATTAGGAGTTGAAAACTAACAAAAGACTTTTATAGCACAGAATGCTTACAATGCTTTTAACAAATGGCAAAAGGCAAGCAATGAATTCTGGGAAGAGACGGCTGTCAGAGGTTTAAGAAAGAAAGGAAGGGTCGACAACCTGTTCTCAGGTGCCTCATGAGTTAAGAGTCCTCTAAAACACAGACATATCATTCAAGACTGACACAAAAGCTTCCATTTGCACATAAAGCTTTAGGTCTATGTATAAGGTACACATACAGTACACCTGGCCCACCTTTATAGCAAAACAGTTGGCATTAGGCTAGATCTGATTCTGAACTCTTAATGCTTACATGGCACCACTACATTTTTGTACTTTAAAAAATCAACAGAATAGATTTGAGCATATGTAGCAAGCCACGAGGATAAATCCTGGCACTTCTTTCATAAATACACTGGCAGAATGAATCAAAAACATTTCCCAACTAAAAAAAAAAAAAAAAAAAACCTTAAGCAGATTTGTTTTGAAAGCACTACAATATCATCAGGTGGACTTTGTTGACATTTCTTATGTTGGCACGGTTTCATTTTGACATTTAATTGAAAAACTGTGCACTGTCCCATTAAGACATATTAGGAAGCAGCTTCACTCCTGAATCCGATATGGTTTAGCTGTGTCTACGTTATAGGTGTCCATTACAGCAAAATTTGGACCAACCAAATCTAAAGCATCCACAAAATCACAAGCACAGACCTTAAAGAAAAAAAGTTTTTTTTTGTTTTCTTCTTCAAATCTTTTGTATTTTCAGACTGAGAAAACCGAGGACAAAGTGTGATGTGTACTTTGGCATGAAAATGCGCACAATCTATGACTAGAATACTGCTATAGCTGTAAGTCACTGTTTCAATAAGAAACAAACAACAACAACAAAAATCTTAAATTCAGACTGAACAAATGTTAGACTTATTATTTATTTTTTGCGTGTCAAAAGAAGCATTTTATATATGTTTGCAAAACCAACATTGGACACTAAAGTGACCCTGAGGGTGTTACTGTGGACTTGCTATGGACTTACTGCCCCTCTTGGTAGAATCACATACTACATAATACAACATGACACTGGGAGACTGAATATTCAAACTGCAAATCTTAGCTTTACCTTAAGTCCACTTAAAGTAACGTATTGTACCAAAAATGTCTTTTGTCTTTGTTGGGAGGGCTTGTTATAAATCAGACTTATGGTTTCACATACTTCCTGTTTTGTAGTGCTATCAAAATACAAATAATTTTTTTTAAAGAAGGCGCTTCTCATTTCTCAAATACCTTATTCTCACAACTTACCTTCTAAGGAAAACAATATAACTCCACCATGTAGACAATTGACATTACTATAAAAAAAGACTGAAAAAATCTTTTAAACAGCATTCCTTTTCACTTGGTGAGCAGGTTAGCTAGCATCTCAGAGGATTCATCTAATATTCTCTGTCTAAGACAGCACAACAGCTTCCAAACACATTAGAAATATAGATATACAGTACATTGAAGGGCCTAGTACAAATGTTCTTTCTTCTTTCAGTACCGCTCATCAAGCAGTTTAAAAGGATAGTTCACTCTAAAATGTAAATTCTGTCACCCTTTACTCACCCTCATGTCCTTCCAAACCTGTATGACTTACTTATAGTGAATCACAAAGAGAGACATTTTGAGGAATGTCCAAGCCACTCTTTTCCATACAATAAAAGTGAATGGTGACTACAACTATCAAGCAAAATTTCCAGTAAATAATAATTGAAATCTCTTATGTTTTTCTCACAAACAACTTCAGAACACTTGGAATATAGTACATGAGGGCATATGGATTAGTTTTGTGAGGCTTTTATGGTGATCTTTGTTCTTTACTGTTTGGACTCCATTCACTTTTATTGTATGGAAATGAGCAGCATGAACATTCTTCAAAACGTTTCTTTTATGCTCCACACAAGAAATTAAGTCAAACAGGTATGGACTGACATAAGGATCATTTACTCATCCTAAGGTCATTCCAAACCCTTATGACTTTCAACTTTCTTTCTTTTCCATACAATTCTTTTCACACAAACAGCTTCAGAACATTTGGAATATAATACATGAAGGACTAGGATCATATGGACTAGTTTTTGATTACAAGTGTTCTGAAGCCATTGAATGAGAAACTTAAGAAATTTTATACACTCATTAAAAATTTTGCTTGATGGCTGTGGTAACCATTCACTTTTATGATAATGGAAAGGAGCAGCATGAACCTTCTTCAAAATATCTCTGGGATGTCTTTATCTTCATCTTTGGGATGATATAAAATGAAACAAATCCTCATTTTAACTTGAACTGTCCCTTTAAGGTAGGATCGATGCAACAGCCGTGTGCTTCGAACAATAACACCACCCTTTAAACACTAAATGGATTATGCGCAGCTAAGTTTTAGATTCAAAGTTGCTTTTAGTCTCAGAGTTACTGCCTGGGGCCAAAGTGCTTTTGACTCAGTTATTGTAGATTGTAGCTTTAAAAGGTGAAAGATTTTAAGAGGAAGAGCGTGAGCGGAAAAAAAAAAAAACAGAGGAATTATTACTGAAGGGTCGATGGTCCATTAACGATCGCACCATTTTGTAGACCATTTCCACAACGAGCATAAGAAATATACAATATATATATATATAGATATATATACATACACGAGAGCAAGAAATAGTGTAAATAAAATAAAATCAACCATCAGTAACACAATAAAAAGGTGGATTGGTATAAATACATATAGAGAGCTGGTGGAATGAACCAGAAGGAATGACATTAGGCATGTGAACACAGTAGCAATTTAGAGGGTAGATAGAAAGATGCAAGGAGACTGGAAAAGCGAAGGAAAATAAAAGGGGAAAAACAGGGGAACAAGTGCCTCTGCTCTTTCACGTGGAGCTCTGGAGGATGATCGGATGAAGGAACAGGTTTGGCGGGCACTAGTCGGACTTGTCTCCATCTTCCTCATGGGTGGCTGTCGGAGGTCTCAGCGTGTGCCTTATCCTCCTTGGCCAGCTGGGCCTGAGAGGCCAGGATGCTGGAGAGGGAGAAGAGGCGGAGCTGGAGGTGACGAGGAAGGCGGCCGGTTGGCTGAGGCCGAGGGAGAGGGTCATGGAACGCCAGGCCCTGCAGCTGAGAAAGCTGGTGAGCCTGGAGCTGCTGCTACAGAACACACACTACAGTGTTGTTACCTACATAATTTATTAGTTAATAGTAACTTTCGGTTACACTTTATTTTCAGGTGCCCTTGTAACAGTGTTAAGTACAGAGTAATGTTAATTAACTTCATGCACTTACTATATGGTTAGGCTTTGGCTTAGGGTTACTTGCATGTAATTATGCATAATTTATTGTTTGTTATCATAATAGTAAGTACATGTAACGTGTAAGAAGGACACCTTAAAATAAAGTGTTAACTTCTTAGTTTACTTTTCATTACATTACTACAAAACAGTTTCAGCTCTAAAGTATGACTGGATAAACAATGAATGAAGCTGCAAACTTGCGAATTCTAGATTAATGAATCAAATCTATACACATTCAAAAAAGTTTTTTTTAATAAAATTAATAAACAATAAATATAAGTATTAATTTATGATGAGTAAATTAGTTATACAAGTATTAATTAAATTTAAATTGACAATAAAGACTTTCATATTACGAAATTTCCTTCTAGTCTAGTGGCTGCTGAAAATTCAGCTTTGCCATCACAGGAATTAATTGCATTTTAAAATATATTAAAATGTAAAACGGCTCACTATATAACTGACCCCAAACATTTGAATGGCAGTGAATATATCTGACTTATGTTACTAGGTGGAATAACTGTTTACCGTGATTATTTTTTATTAATATTAATAAATGTAGTAATTTATTGAACATTGGTACTTTTTGAATTACACTGGTGCTATTTAATAAAAGCTGTTATTTGATAAAGAAAATAGCATTTTCTATTGTATTTAATTACAGTCTATGGATGCAAATTACCATAAACAATCCCTACAACAACAATGCACAAAAAGTATTAATAATGTATTTCTTTATAGATATTCAGACTGCCATCAACCAATGCAAATGCATTTCCATAAACATAGCCTACTGTATAAACCTGTGTGTGCCTCACATGAGCCACACTCACTCACAGAGAGACAGTTTACCCGTATGATGGAGTTCATCTCTGGTGGGTGACCTGTTTGGCTCTCTCTATCGCCCTCAGAACCTGCTGCTGGTGCTGAAAAAGACGCTAGACACACACACACACACACACGACACACACAAAAATAAATATCACATCACATCTTGTACAGTATGTTCCCACACTCATATTACTATCATTATGCAAACATAATCATGCAATTACACTATAAATACCCACTCTCCAAAATAATGAACTGAACCCATAGATTTAATAGTGAAATCTTTACATCCCTAGCCTGTTCACATCAGACTATCTGGAGCATTTAAGACCAGGTGTAATGCTATAAACTACATGTTGAGGGTAACGCTGCTATCTCTCGCTGTACCTCTTGAGACAGGTAAGGCAAGACTTGAGCACAGATCCCATTTAATCTCTTCAAGATCTCTGCCTGCAGGGAGAAACACACACACACACACACTTTTCTGTTCAGCAAATTCTTCCTTTTAAAGTCTGCTGCTGCAAAAATATAAACAGACCTACTTGTCTAAGTACATAATTGGACAACAAATAATCTAATAATAATAAATTCTAAAAAAAAAAGCTTGTTATATATAAAAACTTTATTTATATAAAACACTTTATTTATATAAAAAAATACACACACACATATTTATGTTTTAAAGTAAAGATATTTAAAAAAAAAAAAAAAAAAATATATATATATATATATATATATATATATATATATATATATATATATATATATATATATATATATATTTATTAATTTATTTATTAGTTAATATTAATATTACATTTAGTGACAATGAAAGGACAAAGATATGAAGAGAAAGCTCATATCAGGAAAACATGATTGTCCGAGTCCTAAAAATGCCTGCAAGAACTTGAGAGAAAAAAAAAAACAACAAAACAAATGGAGAGAAACATGCAGTGGGACAAAGAGAGAGAGCAACAATAACCCTGTTTCAATAGCCGCCATGCCTGACACTTCATACAGCATCGGAGAGAGAGCAGAGAGCGAGCGAGAGAGAGAGAGAGAATGACTGCATACCAAGCACTGGCATGCTTTATTCTTTGCATTCATGCCCTGTATTTCTGTCTCGCACACACTCTTCCTGCCTGACTGACTTTTTTAAAACATATTTCACCTGTGTCACATAAAGGGGCAGGGACTGATGAATTGTGCTCATGAGACTGGCTGCAGCAGCGCAATGGTGGTGCCTAGATTTCCACGCAGTCTGTCAGTCTAGCTAACTGTCTGCCATATACAGATCATACTATAGACATTACAAGGTTATAAACAGCAACACTTATTGGTGCATTCCACATTTTGTGGAAAATGAAGCAATTTCAATCACTTCATCATTCAAATATACTTATTTGTGTTTATATATAAATGGCATATTTGTATACAACACACACACACATATATACATATATATATATATATAATGTGTGTATATAGTAGAACAGTAGAGTAAAACAGTAATACTGTGACATATTACAATTTAAAATAAGTGTTTTGTATTTTAGTGTTATAATTTATTTATTTATATTAAGTGGAATATTGATCATCATTACTCAGTCTTCAGTGTTACATGATCCTTCAGAAATCATTCTAATATGTTGATTTGCTGCTAAAGAAACATTATTATTAATAGTTTTGTGGAAGCCATGATAAAAATGTTTTTAAGGATTCTTTGATGTATAGAAAAATAACATAGGAACTGTTTATTTAAAAAAAAAGTATCTTTTGTTTAGTAAAGAATTTTGAGCTTGTTTCTTTATTTATTATTATTTTTTTATTATTATTTATTTAGTAAAGCTTCTAAATCATTTTAACACATTATTACTAATTAAAGATATATGGGACTATATACTATATTTTTCCAAGATTCTTTGATGAATATATATATTTTTATATAGTTCTTATTTTTATTTATTTAAAAATATATAAAAAGTGATAGGCCAAGCAAAAGACAAAACAGGTGAAAAAATGTTATTTCCTAAGGACTATATCTATCTATCTATCTATCTATCTATCTATTTTACATTTAGCAGATGCTTTATACAAAGCAACTTACAAATAAGGAGAATAGAAGCAATCAAAATCAACAAAAGAGCAATGATATAAGTGCTATAACAAGTCTCAGTTAGCTTTACATAAGATACGTGATAAAGTTTTTTTTTTATATAATAAATAAAAAGCAAACCGATAGAATAGAAAAAGAATAGCACAAGCTAGTGTTAGAGGCCTTTTGCTTTTGTTAACTGTATAATAAATTAAAAGAAAATAAATAGAATACAAAAAGAATAGAGAAGCTAGTGTCAGTTTATTTTATTTTTTTCATTTTATTTGAGAAAACAAGCATTTAGTAAATGAAGAGTGCAAGTCTAAAAGTTTTTTTTTTTTAAAGAAAAGAATTAGAATAGAGACTGCTAGAGTTAGAGGGTCAAATAAAGACGGAAGAGATGTGTTTTAGCTGATTTAGCTGATCATTTAGATGGTATATATATATATATATAAAATCATATTTTAGTGTTTCAAATCAATCAAATATCTCAGCTATCATGGCCTAGAAAGTGTAGTCAAAAGCTAGCCATGAATAAATCAATTTTCATGAATTGTTAAGGCATAGTTTGGTACCACACTGACACTTCTAGTATAGTCAGTCTCAACTGAAGCACCAGCATTCAATAATGTTGAGCAAAAGCAATGAAGATGGAAATGTGAGCATATAAACTGCTCTCAGGGATGTGTGTAATTCGTCAGATTAGACAAACTCACCTGCTTGTGCATTTCAATGTTCAGCCCATAGGACATCTCATAGTACTGCAAAAAAAAAAAATAAAGCAAGTCAGACATGAACACGCTGCATTACAGCTCGAGTACACAGAACTGAACATCTGGGACCTCAGCGTAACATGTGCGGGGTACTGGTGCGTAGTAGCGTGCTAAAGTGTTAGCCTCAGCTCATCATCCACCGCCCAGCAGAGCTCAACACAACCTCAGCCACTAAACAAGAGCAGAGAGCATCAGTGATGGAGCCAGAGTTGGATCAGGGTCGGCTCTGCCAAGCAGCAGTAGGTCCCTAAAGCATACCACCCACGAGAGCGGACCACCCTCCCCATCTTCCAGCGGCGGACAGAGCAGGGGAACCCGAGTAGGCTATTAGAGGGAGGGAGGGCGCTCTGGCTGATGCGCTGGAGAGCAACGCCGACAGATTAAATGAGATTAACGCCGACGGATCAATTAGAGGCGGAATATCAGACGGCAACACGAGGCCGGCCGGAGACAACGAGGTTAGAGAGGAGGGAGGGAGTATCATCGGGGATGGAGGAGAAGAGAGAGCAGAGCACACAGACAAAAAGAAAGAATGGCAGACAAGGTGGAAAAGAAAGGGATGGGGTGGACGACTAGGGAGAAGAGAAAGTCAAATCATACTAGATGGAGCCAGAAGCATCATGGCCAAATTTAAACTGATAGATTTTTGAGGCAAATGGATTTTGAATGCAGCTACTTAAAAAATGTACTTGCATTCTAGAAAAATAAGTTCATAGTTATTAGCGAGTTACACATTTACTGAAGTGAAATATTTATTGAAGTAAATGAATAAACAAAAAACAAGCAAATAAAATAACATTATAATATTTTATAATGTCATATTATATTATATTATAAAAAATTATATATAAAAACTAAGTTGTTTTGTAAACAAATAAATCAAATAAACAATAACATAAAAAAAGCCACCAAATTGTAAAATAATATAATACAATATAATATAACATAATAAGAACTGCCAAATAAATTAAAAAAAAATATATATATATAACAATGTAATAATAATAATAATAATCTCAAAGTTGTTAATAAAAAAATTAAATAAAGCTGAAATATAATACCACATAACAGACACTAAACTGAATAAAGCATAATATATATATAAAGATAAGATGTTTGTAAATAAATAAATAAAAAAATACATAAAAATAAATATAAAATAAGTTCCACTAAGATGTTTGTTAAAAAAAAAAAAAAAATGTATGTATATACATATATATATATATATACACACACACAGACACACAACACTACACAAAATATATTTACATTTAGTCATTTAGCAGATGCTTTTATCCAATGCGACTTACAAATGTGGACAATAGAAGCAATCAAAACTAACGTATTGTTGCTCTTTTTAGTGCAAATGAAAAGTATTGGTTAACCTAACACAGTACATGTAGCAAGGTATTACACACACACACAACACACAAAAGAAAACAAGTAGATAGAATATAAAAAATAGAAAGCTAGTGTTTTTTTTGTTGTTTTTATAAAAAAGATGATAAGTAGATAAAGTGGAATTACAATAGAATAGAAAATGCTAGAGTTAGAGGGTCAAATAAAGATGGAACAGTATATATATCAAATACATTTAAATTAATCAAATAAATAGAATAAAGAAAATACGACTATAAGAACTGCTACACAGGAACCACTAAACTGAGAAAAATAAATAATAACTGGCAAGTTATAAATAAATAAAATAAAGCTAAATTAACATAATATAATTGACCATTTGCAAAGGGCTTAACTGACAGATGATCTGACCAATCATAATGCCAAATCGTCATCTTGCCCAACAAACAAATCAGACAGGAGAGTAGATTAACTTCGTGGACTTAAACTTGAAAAATAGTGTGTAGTGGACGTCTTTCACGGTTGAAATAGAATAGCTTTGATGTTCAATCATGTTTATTTGTGCTTTAAGTAAATATGAAGAGCGATTGATTCATGTACCGCTTGAACTGAGGCAATACAGCCATCTTTCACGACGCATTACAGAGACACAGAACAGTATTTATTGTCTGAATTTCTTAAAAAAAGACAAAATTTTAAAGCTGAGACCTTGTTTTATACCAGGCGTAACCTGCTGTCTTGCCTGTCGGTTAGTGCTGTAGTGTATGTAGTGCACCCAAAATAATAGATTTTGTTTACATAATATATGTTTGTGTACTGTGTATATATTAAACAAACATAAATATACACACTACACACACATTATTAAACAAAAACTTTTATTCTAGATGCGATTAATCGTGATTAATCGTTTGACAGCACTAAATATAATATAATAGGGACTTTCGCACCAGAAGAACCTTTTAGTAGTTCCTAGAACTACTGCGGACGTTCCTGCTTTTTGGTGTGTTCACAGGACCACAGGATCTAGGAATGTATTTAGTTCCTAGAAATCAATTTGGGGAACCAATTTAGCTCCTACTTTGAGATTACGGTCAAAAACAGTTCTATAGGAACTATCAGTGAAGCAGTGTAACGCTAAATGACCAACGATACTGAAACACGGATACCCGGCATTTTTAAAAGCGTGTAAAATATTTACTCCACGTAACATGGAAAACACTGATAACAGCATTTACATGTTGTCTGCAGCATGTGTTTCTTTTCAGCCTCAATGATAAAACTATAAGGAGATTTAGTCAGATTTTCACACACTTTTAATTGCGTAAAATGTGCATTTCCATTCTATTTCCATTATGCACGAAATCTCACATACGCACCAGCACAACACACAACAAAAAAAGCTCAAACATTAGTCCTCCATTCAGTGGTTGTTGATGTTTGTAAATGCCGCAATATAGATGTCACTGTTGGCGCTTCAGAGGTTCCTGCTGTTGGTGCAATGCAACCAGGAAAACGGCGAGGGAAAAATTTGTTATCCAGTAACATCCCTGCTGGCTAGTTCCTAGAGCTACATGGTGCGAAAGCATAATATAATATAATATAATATAATATGAATATAATATAATATAATATAATATAATATAATATAATGATAATAGTAATATAATATAATATAATATAATATAATATAATATAATATAATATAATATAATATAATATAATATAATACTAAACTGGAGAACAATAAAAAATTAAAAATACATGCATAATAAGATCCACAAGTTGTTTGTAAATAAGCATATATAATAAATATAGTAATCAAATATATAAAGGACCACCAATTTTAGTAAATAAATAAAGACAGGTAAGTAAAGAAAATATAACTTCCTTTCAGTCACAAGAGTACCAAGTGAGCCCAGCTACCACTGATGTCCCCTCAAAAAAATAGGTGCATGACCTCTGGGTGGACAGGAGGTACAGAATGGTAATAGAGCAGCAGAAAAGACAGTGCAGAGGCAGACAGAGAATAAGACAATGGAATCAGACAGGTAAGGGCTAGGTTAGTTTCTTATGGGATGTGAATATGTTCAGGCACATCTAGCCTAAGGCCGTCCCTCTGGAGGAGAACGATTCTGTGCAGACTTACCATGATATAATGACGTTGCATTTCTGACTTCTCACTGGCCAGCTTGTCACATTCGAAGCTTCAGACTGAGAGAGAAAAGAAAGACTGGTCAATGAAAAAAATGTAGACACTAGACATATATTATGCACGGAGGCCAAGGGTTCAGAATGCTTCAGACATTTTTTTAAGATTTCAGGCTTCTTCAGCTTCTATTCAGTAAATAGGAAGAGGAATTTAATGTTAATAAACTGTTTATTTTAGGAAAACCATAGACACATTTCTTTATTACATGTATCACATCTATAGGCTCTGTGAACATAAAATAAGGGTCACTTATTTTAACCAATCAAGTAATTAGCCAATCATAAAGCCATCTGGCTGTCAATTATTTTGCATTTTTTTTTGTTTTGTTTTTTGTAATGCACAGTTTGAAGAAAGTAAAATGGTGGACCCTAACAAAATTGCAGAAAATACTTACGAACATTTATTTTGTAATAAATCAACAGGGTGTAAAAAGCACTCAAAATATACACGCGTGAGTAAAATATAAAGTTCAACTTAAAATTTGTATTTGAGTATTAAAAGTAAAAGTACTGTACTAAATCAGCCACATTTAAGAATTGATAAATTTTAACAAATAAAATAAAATAGGAAACCATTTTTTTTTCTCTAGGTAAATTATTTTAGAGAACATTTAATCAGTCAAATATTTGTGTGATAAAATTAATTCGATAAAATTTAAGAGAATACTGGCAATAAAAATTGAGTGGAATAAAAAATATAATAATACTCAAGTACAGCAATCAAGTAAAATGAATAGTATTTCACACCCTGTAAATCACCCAAATCAGGATCCAAAATCAGCCACATTTAAGAATCGCTAAAATAAAATAAAGTAAAATAATAAAATAAACTAAAAGAATTTACCTGGAGAAAACATTTTAATCGGTCAAATATTTGTGTGATAAACTAATTGGATAAAATTTAACAGAATATTGGCTTAATTTCTTTATATATAAAATGTACAGATATAAACTTTTACACTATATATTTTAGAAAAGTGTCAGGACTGGATTTTCATACAGCTGACTGGAATCGAACCAATTTCCCATATGAGCACCAGAGCTAACCGGCCTTCAGATATGTGCAAACCACTAGCCTTTCAAGCCACATTATCTCTTTTATTCCCAAAGAAAAAATAAATATTTGATTATGCTTTTTCAGTATGTAGGGAAATCCAAAAAGAAGTTCCATATGTGAAAAAGAGGGCTGAATGGAAAACGTCCATTGAAAACAATCAGAGAAAAAATATCTGATCTATTTTAAAAATAAAGTGCCACGACATACTAGAGGTTTTTGTTTTGTCGCCGTATGACAAGCATTCTGTCTCTTCATACCTCTCCAGTCTGCTGCTTCCACTTATCCCAAAAAGGGAAAAAACTGGGCTGTTATGACTGTGTAAATATATTGGGGTTGTCATGGTGACCATCCTCCCTGCTGCCAGGCTACCTGTGATTGGCCATGCAAGCCACTGATTGGCGAGTCCTCCTGTAGGTTTCAAAGATGCTCTCAGAGGAAAAAAAAGAGCTCAAAAAAAACGACACATTGATGGAGTTTTATTGCCACTTCTTTCCGCCTCAAATCGCTCCCTGCTGTCATCCTTATTTTGATTTATGTATTCCCTGATCTATTTATGCATTTGTAGAAGGAAGCACAGCTCGGCAAGGCTCTGGGGACGCTCTGCAGAACATTTCCTTTAAAAGGCTGAACGCAGCACCAAAAAAAAGCCCTTGTCTTTTGAATCTCAATTGAAGTCAATGGCGGCTAATCCATGCTCTGAATACAACACACAGAAAACGAGGGCCTATTCTTCTGTGAACCAGGGTTAAATGAGGGTTTGCTCGTTGTCATGGGAATAGGGAGGGAAAGACATGTTGCCTTAAAGACGGGACAGTAGCAGCGCTTTGTGTCTTTAAAAGAGTCTTCGCTCCGCCTACAGGAGTCAAGGCATCAGACGGATCAGATCACAGTAGCTGCTCCTCGTTAATCGGCAAGGGAATGAGGCACTAGGGAAGCTTGTTAGAAAAAAAAATGCCTGCTAATAGTGAGTTTAGTCACACTGGTTTGTAGAGGACCTCCTTAAAGAAACGGTTTGAAAATGAATGTGGTTCTGAACTTGTATGGCTGTCTTTCTTCTGTGGAACACAAAATTAAAATTGATAATGTGCTGGTCTCTTTTTATAGTGTAGTCTGATTCAAGAGCAAATGACTCTTATGAACTGGTTCTTTTAAGGAATCGCACAAGAAGACTCACAAGTCTGAATCAATCTGATGATTCCGATTAACATTTGACTTAATAAATCACAAGGCATTACTTTGGATGTTTAACTTTCTGGTTGCTCTTTTCTACTATAGTCGGATTCAAGAACACAAGTTTTATTGAATTACACAAAAAAGACTCATGAGTTATGGGTTAGAATTAATCTGGTGATTCCTTGCAGAATGAACTCACTGAATCGGAGTAGTAAGTGAATTATCATCTAACTCACTCACTGAATCACAAGTCATTACTTTCCTAATCTCGTAATGTGCTGGTTGCTCTTTTCTACTATAATCAGATTCCAGAACAAATGACTCATGAATTATGGGACATTGCAATCACAACAAACAAAAAAAAAAAACAAAAAAAACCCCATAATTTCAGTTTTAAAAGCAATGCTTCTATTTATTTTTATTTTTTTACATTTAAAAGTCAAAATTCTAAAAAATGCTACATCTAAAACTTTAATTAAAATAAATTTAAGCCAAATATAAATAAACAAATCTGACAAAAGCACATAGCAAAATTAATAAAACAACCTACAATTAAAATGAAAACTGAAAAAAGCTAATTTAATATATTAATAAATACCATAACGCTATTAGGGCAGGGAAAATAAATCGATGCATCGAAATCGAAATGATTCAGCATCGATTCTGAGATTTTCTGAATGCATCGCAATTCTTTCTCGAGTCGATTCTGAGCTTAGTTTTGAACAGCAGATGGCGCTGCATGCTTTAGAAACAGTCGTAGTCTGCTTGTTTTAAATCCTTATCACACACTTGAACCTAAAACAATCATTCATAAAATTCAAAAGTTTGAAGTGAATTACAAGGGTGTTCACAGTGGGCTGTTTTAACATTAATCACGCATCATAAAAGCATTCTGAGCGAGGTGAAATTACACAACTCAGCCGAACACACAAGCTCTTCAGCTGCTCTTATTCACGAGTGTTTGAGTGTGCAGATAAAACTAGAGTAAAGCGCCACCTGCTGTTAAAATCTAAGCTCAGAATCAATTCCAGAGAGAATCGCGATGCATTTGGAAGATCTCAGAATCGATCCACTAATACCTAAATGGTATATAAACAATACAAAAATAATACTGCCAAAGAAAGAACAATGAGGGGAATAAATGACAGACTGTAATTTTAGGTGAACTATTGCTTTAATGTACTGAAAATGTGTGTGTGTTTGTGTGTGTGTACCTGTGGTATTGTGCTTGAAGGAACTGGAACTCGTCCTGATGCGGTCGCACGAGTCTGACGTCGTGAACTTCAGCTGCTGCGATGAAGCCTGGAACGAAAGCAATTTATGGCGTCAATCACATTAGTCAGAGAACGGTCTCGAGCATCAGCTGGGCATCCAGGGGATGAACCAGCTGCCATTTCAATGCCAAGACCAGACAAACCCGCCAAAACAGATGCGCTTTCTAAACACAGGGAATTTTGTAATCAAGAGTGGATTCAAGTGTACTGTATAAAAGCGGCAAATGAAATCTCGAGGCTTACTGCGACATTCAAAACTCATAATTTAGAAGGCGTCTGTCATGTCTGGAGCGACGCCACAAGGTTTTGAATTACATGTATTCGCTTGCAGGTGAGCTTATTTCCCTAGTGTGGGGCCACACCTGTAGGAAAATGCAGATATTATTGGAACTGTTTTGGCTTTTCAGGGTGGATTTTCCTAGACTTGGTGATATGTTGGCGGTTTTCCCAATAAGCAACTGCCATACTCAGTATTTTGATGAATGCAGGCCTTCCAGCTTTCAATGTAATTCTTGTAATGTAGAAAAAAGGAAAAAAGAAAATCCAGGAAGATCTCTGCTATTGCCAATGTTTTCCGATTCTGGCTACTGAAAATGAACAATAGAAATGTGCATTTTGGTCAATTTGACAGTAGAATTGACTTTTCTGAGTAGAATTGGTGTTTTCTGGGTAGGATGAGGTTCAGCAATGAGCGAGCTTTTGATCAGTCCACATAGAAATGAGTAAAATGAGCTTGAACCTTTGGTCAAAGCAGGAGTGAATTAACAAGTAATTTATTTTATTTTTCTCCAGTAAAATTTTTTTTTTTAAAAAATCAAGTTTTGGTACAGACCACATTAAAGAGCATATTTTTTAGTTTTAATTTAATATTTTGAATTGGGTTACATTTTTAAATTTTCCATTTTAGCTTTATTTAAAGTGTTAGCAATTTCTGTTGAGTGCTTTATCAATTTTGTTTTATTTTTTGTTTTTAAATATATCTACATAGTTTTTTTTTTAATCCATTTTCGCTTCAGTTTTACTTTATTTACTGGCAACTTGCTGAAAAAAAGTTTGTTTTATATAAACAACATTTTTTTTCCATAGTTTTAGGTTTGTATAATCATGCTTTTTTTAATTCAACAATATAACGTTAAATAAAATTTTTATTAAATACAATAATAGGGTTTAAATTAAACCCTAATAATAAAGAATTTATTATTATTATTTCCAGCTTCAAAAGATTTTAAAATGTAGATTTTACAGTGGATTTTAGCTGGTACTTTGGCTGGTCATTAGGTTTTGGTAGCATATTTTAGCATAAAATAATAATACATAATGTTAATAATAATATAATATATATTAATATTGTTGTTATATTATTAATAATAATAACAATAATAATATATTAGGTTTTCATGTTGATCCTATATAGTCACATCAATAAAGAGAAGCAAAGATAACAAGAGACACACAAAGAGAGACAAATTCGGACACATGTCATCCATCAGCATGCAGGACTTGGTTGTTTTTTTTATTGGGTGCTCTGATCTCTTCTGAACAATAGAGCAGCTGATTCATCATGTTATTTTCCAAATTGCCAACCTGTTCTTGACTCCTTTCGAGGTTTTGCTTTTCCGCTTCAAAAATCCAGAGCCACTCGGCAGGTGAGAGCTTCGACGGATGAAATTCTCAGTACGAAGCGACCAACCTTTAACACAAACTGTGTACTTAGCCCAGCTCTGTGCTCGCTGCATATGAAAGAGAGGCTTGTGTCAACAGCGAGCACTTAGTGCCCAAACAGTCAATCTTTTTCAGACGAGCTAACAGTAGCCCCACATCTCTGTGGCTACAGGAGATACGGTTTCCTAGGGAATGCTGGGGAACAGGGCTGACTGGGAATGTGTTTTGAGTCGATGGCTCTTGGTGGAGCGTCCGGCGACGAGTGTTACTGACACACAATACTTGCTTTCAACAGCGCCATGTTGACCTGCTTGCTACACCATAACGTCATCTGGACTCTTTAAGCAGGCACTGAACACTGTTAGCTGTTTGCTAAACAGAGAGACACTTTAAATACATTAATAAAGAAGATGTGAAAGTTGCAAAGACTAAAGTCTCAAATCCAAAGAGATATTCTTTATAAAAGTTAAGAGTTAACCACGCTCTTAAACGCTCATTCTAACACGCCATGTCTACGCACTGTGTGGGAATATTTGCATAACGCCAAATTTGCATAAGAAAGTATGCTGAACTTTATTCTTGCTGCTTCGCTGGTCCATGTTGAGGAGATGCTGTGTTTCATTGTGAAAGCCAAGTACATTGTTTAGTCTTCCAAAAGAGGACACAACTAGAAATCAGTGGTTAAGTTGTATTTACAACACTGTTCCAGAACAGTTCAACCCAAATATTCAGAGGTGCTGTGCATTTTGTGGAGGACAAGGTCTAATTCCTCTGAGAGTAGCCTACAATGCCGGTGTCTGTTTCTATAAAGTGGGGAATTCTAACTTTGCAAGGACAGTCTAGCGCTTCGACACCACTCTGAAGGTCACGCTTTTCATATGTAATGTTAAAGGATTTGCCACTGATGATTCAAACGCTTTTGAGTTTTGAGCAGTGTAGAGTAACTGTTAGAGCTTGTTGTTTGTCGCTTTCTCCAATCACAAATGCAGACATGGTTTTATGTTTATGGGCTGATCTGAACGCAATGGGTAAAAAGTCAGTATAAGCCATAATGATTAGAGATGCAACCGATTGCAATTTTCTTGGCGATTCTGATTTTTTGTAAGTGTGATCTGGCGATACCGATTTTGCGATTCCGATTTTCTTTCTAAGAACTATAATTGACAGCATATACAAACAAAATGTACTTTTCTTCAAAGCAAAATTTTATTTTCATAATAAAATAAATAATTAAACATTACAATTTCCCAAGTTACAGGATCTTCTCTCACTTAAACAACTCTCAAAAAATAAAAAAGCTCGTGGACGGAAAGAAGTAGAAATAAAACTGAAAATGAGTTGCTTATAAAACAAAACAACTTTATAAATTGACCTTTTCTCTTTTTACTTGTCTTACAAAAGTCAAAAGATCCTATGTATGAACAAAACTGAAGTGTCCAATACTCTTCCAAATAATAATAGTGCAGTAAGTGGGTAATAAATGTTGCCAGCATATGTATAAGCAAAATGCTACTTGAGCATTGATGGCAAGTGGTTCCCTGGATTATTTTAGCCTTACAAGTTTCACAAATAGCAAACTTAGTGTCTTCTTCACTCACAGTAAAAACTTCCACACCAACGATGGTTTGCATTAGGGCTGCGTTTGACACAAATTGCATGATTCGATTCAATATTGATTATTTTGGATATATATCACTAACAGAACTTGACAAATTTCCTCAAGGAAAAAAATCTCTCAACTAAAGCTGTAAAATATACACGAGTCATTTGGTACTACATTATTATAATATTGAAGGTTAAAACTGACTGATTTATAAACTATAGCATACTGTTAAAATTACACAATTAAGTTTTAAAATAATAAAGTTATAACTGCATAATAATATTTTTACTTCAATTGCATTTTTAAATATAAAATTCTAAATGGTGCTGTCAAAATGATGTATTTATTCAAACATAAATTAAACATAAGAACAGTAAAAATTATATTGAATATGTTATATGGTGCATATATTTAGCAAAATACCCTCTACAAGTTTATTTTTCTATCTGACTAATGAGGTTTATGGTCAACCGAATATGTTTGTTTCTGAGGTAACGCTTAAAATGTGATGTTACGTGACTGTTTACAGCCTGTTATATTGACATCTTTTCGCGCTGAAACACTGATTGAGCGATTACATGAGACAGGATACGGATTGTAAAGATGTACTCTTTCTTTAACTTACCTTCGGATGTTTAGTCATGACGCATGTTTATTTTGTGCTGAAGCTGGTATTAATGTGGATGATATGATTAGTTTACGTCCGCGATGCGTATAGGCCTGTTGAACTGAGGCGCTGTTACAGCAATCTGTCACTCCAGATTAAAAACTGCCAAAACGGCATTTATTGTTTGAATACTGCAATACAATGGACATAAATTGAAACCTGAGACTTTGTTTCATATTAAAAGCACCAAAGCACAATGCTTATTGGCGATTTATTGGATGGAAGTGCACTTCAATGTTCGGCCCATTAACTGAAAACAGAGTAGACTAATTGATTCTTGGGATTTAAGAATCAATATCGCCCATGCAAAAAAAGAATCGATATTATCACAATCTCCGATCAGGGCTGATCATGCAGAAAATCGGCCGATTCCTATCCCTGGCCCATCGACTCGGTGCACCTCTAATTATAATCAGTAATTATGTCCCCACTGGATGCACAAATGCCTTGTTTGTAATGGGTTTTATTGGTTTTGTCTCATCGCTGAATGTCCTGACATTTTATCGCACTATCAGGCACACACAGCATCACAGTATGTTAAAGGCTGCACATTTCCGCACACGCTTGAGGCATTCGCCAATAACAATGCACTGGATAGCTGTCCAATCATAGCACACCTCGCTCAGAATGATGAGCTTTGTAAAATTCCACGCATTACAGAAAGGTATGGAGCATAGAGAGAAACAATGTACAGTATGTGGAAAATAATGTGTTTTTGAACCTTAAACCACAAACATTTCTATTACACCAAATACACAAAATAATGTTATTTTTAGCAACATCATATGACCCCTTTCAGAAAAACATCTTTTATATTTATTCAGAGGAGGTGTACTCATTTATTCTCTGCACTGTATGTTTGAATACGTTTATAATGAATGAATGAATGAATGAATGAATGCTATAAAATTTCTATATTGGCCTATCAGCTAATATATAGAGACTTTCTTTCTTTGTTTTTCTTTATTTCTCTCTCTCTCATAATTCAATTCAATTCAACTGGATGGTAAATCTAGTACAGATATGCATTTTAAAATAATCATAAATAAATACATGCCTTTTCTTGTTGTTTCTCTTTTCTTTCTTTCTCTTTTCTCTCTCTCCTCTTTCTTTCCTACACAGTATAGAATTTAATATCAGCCTACCAGTTAATATAGTGAGATTATTCATATTTATGTATCATTATTTATTTATGTTTATTTACAGTCTAATAAATTGTCCGCTTATCAGCAACAACCAGAATTTTCAAAACTTATTAAAATTATTTTTCCATGTCATTTCACTAATCGACCGCTTCGCAAAAAGCCACCCTCCTTAGTTACTGTTGCCAAGTCCGACAAGCCATGCCTCTCTCCCATTATACACCATGTTCTCACGCTGAAAAATACATTACGGTTATTTCTGGTATGAAACAATGTTCTCGCTTTAAAATTTTAGAAATTCAAACAATAAATAGCGTTTTCTGGCTTTTTAATGTGTTGTAATAGATGGCTGTATCGCCTCAGTTCAAGCTGCACTTGAACCGCTTTGCTTTTCCATATTTACTTAATGCACAAAATAAACATGAATGAACATCAAAGCTGTATTTTATTACGACTGCAGAAAGATGTCAATACACAATTTTAAGTTTAAGTCCACCGAGTTAATCTACTCTCCTCCTGTCTGATTGTTTGTCGGGCAAGATGGCGGACTTGGTGTTATGACTGCTCAGATCGCCTGTGCAAATGGTCAATTACACTAGTAAATGAACCAAATGTCATGATAATGTATATTAACATTAGCATTCAAATAAAATTACATTTGCTAAAGAATCACAGCTTTTGATACCATTGCTGTCAGACTTTATTGCCAATTTGAAATACGTATTGAAATATAACATTTCACACAGGAGATTTCTGTTTGTTTCCCATTCAAATAGATATGAGCTGTACTGGTATAACCAGAAATAGCAAACATGCAACCTTTTGGTTACCAGGCCAAATCTTTAATCACCGAGCTACACCAGCCTTAATAAAGTGACTGAAACCTTCAAGGCTTGATTAGTCTAATGATTTTAAGCTTTAGAGCAAATCCCATATTCACTTAAAAGAAAACCACACACAGGCTCACTCATGCAGCACAAGAGCCAAAATATGGGACAATCCCTAATTTAACACTGCTTCTGTGCTTCTCCTTTGAGATGCAATTAAACCATTAAAAGGCTTTATACGCTTGGTGGGAAATTGTGAGTCTTCTGTGGCTAAATGGGATTCATCATTCCCGTAATTACAGTTGTGCCTCCCACCCCAGCGTTATAAAAAAAGAAATGTTCTAGAAAATTCTTTCAACTCTAATGTTTGTAGTTTATTTTTCCCCATCCCAAGGGATTACATACAAAAGCCCAGATGTAGTTATCCCAAGAGGAGAAGAGAGTCTTTACACTTGAATTACAGTGAATGTGGTTGGTCAAATGCCAGCAAACCAAGAGGCACTAGGGATCACTACAGCAAATCCTCAACCCCAGTCTTCCTGTATCTGATGCTATGTTTGGAATAACATACTATTACTCTATTTCTGCTGTACACTGTAGACTATGCACAGTATCCAAACAGAATACACAATGGACAATTATGGATTAGCAAAAATGTGCAGTACACAACAGTGCATGCTGTGCAAAATACTGAATCCAACAATGCAATGTACTCAGCTTGAACCCTTATTTCTTATTAATTATTTGATCCAACTGGGTTCCAGACTGAAGTCCTACAGATAGTGGTAGACCTTTAAATAAAATTATTATAGTCATATTACTGTATTTTTTTTGCATCAAAAGCTCCATTTTCCAATTTAGCAGGATTTGACATATAAAACATACATTTACTGGTAAAGCATTGGCTTTGAGTTAGTTCTCAATAAATTTTCTGAAGATCTCATCGTGGAGGTCCAGCATATTATTCATAGTTTGACCGAATGGGACCAAGGTAACCACAGGTACAATAAATACCATTCATGGATCCAAATTAGCATACACCCATGTAAATATGGATGTTAATAAAATAAAAAAAAAAAAAAAACAACTATGCATTTTACTTTGTTAATACAAATACCAAACTTTCAATGCACTGAAAAAAGTCTAAACTATAACCCCCCAAACAAAACATCTAAAACAAAACAGACCAAACAAAAACACCAAAAAAACAAACAAACAGACCAAACAAATAATTACTAAAAAAAAATAAAAACACAGACAGACCACAAACAAACAACTTACAAAACTAATAAAACAAACCAGACCAAAAGAACAACAACAAAAAAAACAAACAAACAAAAAGAAAATTACACAAATAAAACCAAACCAAAAAAAACAAAACCGCTTTAAAATGTTAGGCTATCAGGTTTATATAAGGTTTGACTCACTTAAGAATCATTTGGGGTTCTGGCAAAGCTTTGTAACAGATTTCTGTGCTGAATTTCATTAAAACTGGAGCCAGAGAAAATGGCACCAAGTGACTAAAAGATGTATGGTAACAACACATTTTGTTGCACCATCATGACGTAATGTAAAACTTGATGATTTAACAAGAACATGCATTAACAAACTTTTTCTTAAAACCAATCCACATTAGACTTAAAGTATTGTGTTTCTTCACAGTGGCAGGAGCATCATAGGGGATGGTGAAACGGAAGCCACCTGCAAAATAATAGTGGTGGCTAATCACGCTTTGGGACAGGAAGTTGATTTTGATGATTATCTCTTTGCCCAGCCTCGCTATTGCAAACCCTCACCCCTTTCACTTTGAGAGAAATGGTGTTATCCCACTTCCGCCCAATCTGTCCTCATCGGTACGCTTTGAAAGGGGATTATTCACCTTTATCACTTCAGGCCGCGACGACCAAATACAAGCTTCCTCTCAGCTGGAAAGGCCACCGGTGGCAGTCAAATTACAGACAAATAGCTGTCACACGGCATAAAGGATACACAACACAGCGGTAGGGGGTAGTGAAAGCGAGGGGTTCGAGAGCATGCAATGGTAACGCTCAGTCAAGAAGAGAGCGTGCAAGCACAGCTGCTCACGCATTGGAAATTAAAAGCAGCGGTCAAGGTGATTCGAGATTCCAGGCAGAACAGTAGTGATAGTGATTGATGCCGTGTTGGTAAGAGCTCAGCACGGGTCAGAGACTCGAAGACAGCCGATTACTCCGACCCTGTAACAAATGGCATGGCCATGGGAGGACAGCGACTGCCCACAAATAATGACCCTTGGAAAGAACCCTGCAGACTTATGGACTTCACGCTTTCACAGTTCAACTTAAATAAGGCCAGACTGGTTGATTAACATTCAGCTGATGTGTGCCAGTGTTATTTATTAACAATAAAAGTATTTAGAATTAGTTTTATTTTAATTTAAATTTTTTAAGCTTTATATTTTATTTCAGGTTTAATTATTTAATACGTTTATTTTCATTTAAGTTCAAGTTTTTCATTTCTGCTTTGAAAAACTTTGTTTCACCTGAATCAGACATGTCAAAAACATTCATCGAGGGAGTCCGTTGTTAGACTCACTCAAATAACTAAGACATGATTCAGCTGGGACGTCACTGATCATGTTGCTCGTGTGTCAATAAACTAAACTCCAAAGAAAGTATTATTTAATTTTTTAAATCATTTACATTTAAATCAAATCATTTGTGACTTTGAGACATGATTTGAGGTTCAATAACTGACTCTAAGAATTGGATGTCAGTGATCACGCTGTTCATTGTTGTGCGACAAACTTAACGCAACAAAGAAACTTTTTTTGTGAGTGTTTCCTGCATCAGTATTCAGCATCTTTGTTGCTTTGAGTTTGTTGGAAACAAGATTTTGTATACTGGTTTGGGAATATTTTAATATTTCTTTAAATACACAACTCAAGATAACTAACAAGCTCGTGAAATTCATTAGTACCAGGGTATCATATTGTTATAACTTCAACTAAAACCATAGAATCATTTAGTAACCTTGAAATACAATATTTTGATTAAACTTATCTTTCTGTAGCTAGTTGCAAAATAAAATTAATTTTCATTTCATTTAACTTCAAATAACTAAAACTAAATAAGCTGTATACAAATATTTAAATTAGGGCTGTATCGATAAATTTTAAATCTATAACTACAGAGTGCTGCAATTAATTAAAGCAAATTTGTTATAAATACCCAAAGATAATTTAAACTATTATCTATGTTAAATGTTTAGGCTACAATGGCCTAACAAAGTATGGAACATAAAAGAGATAATTTAAGAATCATCCTCAGTATTTTTTGTTCATGCAATGAAAGTCACTAGTGATCAAAACGCTTAGTTATCAACAGTAGGCTATTCAAAATACCTTCTATTATGTTGTGCAAAAGAAGTGAGTCATTCAGGCTTGAAACAACATGAAGGTGAGTAAATTATGACAGAATTTCTTTATTTATTTTTGGTGAAGATATGTTAATGTTTACCAGCAGGTGGGTAAAGTGTTTTGAGTTGATTTGTTTAAAGGCTGATTCATTCAGGAATTTAGTAAAGGGATCTTTCTATGGGCAACTGTATCATTTGTTCACAGGAGTCATTCAAAAGCGGATTCATTCAGAAACTAAATACAGCTGTGTTGCTTCGGAGATGCACAACAATTTGCTGTGGCTTTTTAGGTAATATTTTGTTAGCAAATTAAACAAAACAGAAAATTGTGTTTAAAATATAGCACAATAATAACTTCTGATTCACTGAAATTTATAAAATGTATGTTTCTTGACAAAAAAAACAGCACTTGTGTGATATTGCTCTCACTGCTCATGTGTATAGCTATCATAGAGAAAAACTCATACAGGGCATATTTTGCCCCAATATCTTGAATTTCAGGGCATAATGAGGTTGTTGCCTTGCATCATATTTGTTACCAGTCAACTGTATGAAATGTAAGATGACACACAGGTCTGGGGTGGGCCCAGTGTGTAACGGTGTTAATTGTATTATTTTTTCATAGCTAATTAATTAAGTTAACAAGTTAAACTGACAGCCCTAATTTAAATATTATATCAATGATTAGGGATGCTCATTTAAATCGGTTAACTGTTAAGCGACCATATAAAATTTTGACCGACTATTACAATCAGTTAAACTGTTTAAAAAGTTTTTTTTTTTTTAGTAATTTATCAAAATATCTAAAAGTTGTTTTGAGTCTTTAGAGAAAAAAAAAAAACACAAGTAGCATTTCATTATTTAATTCAGAAATAGACCTAATGCAGATCTAAATGTTTACAAACATTATTATAAACACTGTAAACATAGCTAGGCTTTTTTAATTCCCCTCACTCCACAACAAATCATTTCAATTAACAGTAGGATTCAGAAAAGAACAAGAATTAAAAATATAATAAGCTACAGCTAATAAAGCGACAAACCAAAGCGAATTCATTCAGGCTAAAAGCGAAACTGAAACCAACGTTAAGTCTCTCATTCAACACAAAATCAAATGTTTCATTATGTGTGATGTATTTGAATGCCAAAATATTATTTATTATGTAGCCTACTTCACTCACTCACTTTCCAATATCCACGTAAAACAAAATGTGTTTTGTCATAACATCATGGTGGTACGGTGATAACACTTAACGGCACAGATTTTACTACATAGGCCTATTTAAACTGAGGCAGTGTGTTTTTCCATATGTTTGACTGACTGCATTTTATTATGATAATGAACAGGCTGCATTGTCAAGGTAGCAATGCTTAACTGTGTGTGCTCATGCAGTGTCAACAACTGCCTCAACGACTTGAGTTCTTTCCTTCTAACACTGGAAGCAATTACTCCTTTTAGTCATAAAGATAATCGAATTGTAAAATGTTTGCCTTTATTTGGGTACATTCACAATAAAAACAAATCTTTGTGCTTTTGTAAAATAAGCCTAAAGGAAAATAGGATGCCGCTTTCTGCTGTCTTGGTTTCCTTGCCAGCACAAAATGAACTGAAACTCTGCATACTAGCTAGCTAGCTTTATCAAGTTTTCCTCCACTCACAGAAGTGCTGCAGGTGCTGATGTGATATGATGACCATGTGAATCCTCATGTTCTGTTGTTTGCTCCGCTTTTGCCTCTAAAATTAATCCCCGGAAAACAAATGTTACCATTTTAACAGGTCACAGACACTTATCCTTTCTAATTTAATTCAATTCTAATTCTAATTCAGAATCAGAATCAGAAAGAGTTTTATTGCCAAGTATGCTTGTGCATACAAGGAATTTGTTTTAGTGACATAAGCTTCCAGTACACCACACAGACACAAAAAAACAAAATTGAAGTAAGATGCAGGGATGTACTAGGATGGAGAGGTAACAAATAAATATAAGGATATTGCACATTTTATTGCATAAGTGGGGAACATTTAACTGTTCATGAGGTAGACTGCCTGGGGAAGAAACTGTTCTTGTGCCTGACTGTCCTGGTATTTGTGGCTCTGAAGCACGCCAGATGGCAAAAGTTCAAAGATGGGGTACTGAGCCCTTTTCCTCACTCTGGATGTATACAGTTCTTGAAGAATGGGCAGGGGAGCACCAATAATTCTTTCAGCAGTCCAATTTAAAAGTAATCTTGTCGGTTAACGGTTAATAATCGGTTAATGACGTCGGTTGTCGGTTATGGAAAAATAACCGAAATGAACATCGCTATCAATGATACTAAAATAACACTGATCATTGCAAAAGGACATGCATGTGATAATTTTGCAATGAAGGCACTGAGAAGTGAACTGAAGAGTGGCGATCATAGCCTTTGTTTGTGGAGGTGGAGGATTTAGGAAGGCTTCTTTAGCCTGTTGTGTCTGTCGACAGGCAGGTCTGAGTGAGGTGCTGCCACATTAAACAGTCCCCACCAGGCTGCTTTGTTTCAGACCGCTGCTTTACTCTGGGGCCAGCTTTCCCACAGCGCAAGTCCATCACTGCCAGAGAATACTGATGCAGCCGTCTGTCTCAGTGCACACACACACACTCAGAAACATGTGTGCAACATACAAAGCCTCTAAGCCATGAGCAACTGGCAAAAACCTGCTAGTAAAATAATCCTGCGACGCTAATTATCCCAGCACGCGTCCTTCACACCAAAGGCCAGGAGGAACACAAACAGTCAGACAAGCTAATTAAGCCATCCGCCTAGTCCCTTTCACCAAGGTACAGGCCGAGACCTATTCAGGGAGGACAGGTATTGTCAGCAGCTCTTTTGAAATGGCCGAATTTATCATTTAATGTTAAAAAAAAAACAGAAAAAAAATTGTATCACCTATGTCACGTTTTTCCTTGTCCTCTCCACATCACGCTTTTCAGTCCAGAAAGGTGTTCTAAGACCTGTTTGTGATGCTAATGAGCAGTTATGCCATCAACAACAAAGACATCTGTTTGGGAGTGTATGCTACTATTCCAACCTGCAGAAATGAACACTGAATTTGTTGATGCCCATTTATGAGCTATTTGGCACAATTTATTGATTGAAGATTATTAGTCATCATTGTTAAAACAAGAATCACAAATACACGTACATAATAGATTTATTTATATTTTATATACTCACATTACATATATATATAAATATCATAAAAACAATTGTAGTATAAATATATAGTATGTTATACTGTATACTAAATTTTATATAGCACAAATGTTTATATAGATATATAAAATAGTAAATTAAATAGTATACGTTTTATTAAGATTTTCTTCATTAAAATTATATTTTATGTTATATATATATATATATTATATATATATATATATATATATATATATATATATATATATATATATATATATAGTATATGTGTGTGTGTGTGTGTGTGTGTGTGTGTGTGTGTGAAAATTAGAAGTTAAACAATATATAAAAAATACTTAGTATATAGATAAAATTGTGCTATCAAATCGATTAATTCCATCCAAATAAAGTTTGTTTACATAATATAGTTGTGTACTGTGTATGTCTATGCATTATATATAAATACACACACGTATATAATTAAGAAATATTTACCTGTGTGTGAGCATGCATATTTTTTTATTTAAATTACATATGATTTATATTAGAAACATAAATATTACATATATTTTAAAATGTGGGTTATATTTATATATATAAATATATACAAATAAATATACAGTACACATACATATATTACGTAAACAAACTTTTATATATAAGAACTGAAAACAAGACTAAATCAGCAAATACTAAAAGGCAGATTCAAACTTTCACAATTATACAAGCTTGCAAAGTCCTTTTAAATCCATTTTATTATCTTAGCATGACAAAAAGGTAGTTTGCAATAAGTTTTGTCAATCGATGCATGAGCATGAGGGGATAAACGCGAAGTGGGCTTTTTCCCAGCGAGTGTGTGTGTAAGAAACAGAGTTTATTTAATGAGCAAGATGTGGGACACCAGGGATTATCCAGCGTTGAGGGATTTGGGGAGGGAAAGATGGAGGTCTGTCCTGCTCACTCGAAGCAGACTTAATAAATCTGCCGAACGCTCCACCCAAAACATCAGGTTGAGGGCTTGAACACACACACACACACACACATTGGTGTGTGTACGCTTTCTGTGCCAACTCTCGCTTCTCTTCCAGCCATTACCAAACAATGGCTTTCAGAAGCGACTCCTTGAAAAGCCACAATCAATGGCACACTCCAATTCACAAATCCCCACCATTATGACATCACTAGTCTGGATCTGGATTCAACGAACAAAATGGAGGACAAAACGCTTTTAAACGCCATCAGACGACAAAAAAGTCAGATATGGTTGCAGGTAATGTTCATGCAATGTTTAATAAACATAACAGCTGGATGTGTTTGGGGTGTGTGGGATAAATCCATAATCCCAGCTTTTAACTTTGTGCTTGGGTCTTAATACTCTAATTAAGGAGTGTATGGTTCGAAAATTTCACCAACATTGTTAGATGACCTTGAAAAAATATAAACAGTCAGGTGGGCTTGCATTGCAGGAATCAAAAGGCTGCATGTATGGCTACACCGAGGTGGACAACTGAAGTCATGAGGCGTTCTGGCTGGTCAGAGTAAACACCTTCTGTGTCAAGTCGGGTGAGAAGTTGTTGCTATGGAGTCACAGTCGCAGTGGCAAAAGAGTAGCACCGACTACAACCGGCTCAAATTTTCACATGCTCCCTGTGGGCCATTCATTATCAGACAGAAAAGGAGACTGTTCAGATCACTACCTCAGCTCAAAACCTGAAAAATATGATTTATATATTGCTGGATGAGATTTTTATCCAACAATTGGCCTAACGATAGGAGTTTCAGAGCGTCAATGTGACATCAAAATTGACTATTAATTTCCTTAGTACAAAAGTGAAGAGTGAAGTCAGACATACAAGAGTGTTCACAATAAAAATCTAGGTTAAACGAGTGAAAAGTTCTTTCAAAATGAACTCTTAATATTAATATCACTTTCATATGATTTTGAAAAACTTTTATACCATTTTCAAGGATTTCAATGTTAAATTTAAACTAGGTGGTTTAACTATCAAGTAAAATGCAATGGCATTTTATTTATATTTGTCAAGGTCAAAAGTATTTTTGCAAAATAAAAATTATTAATTCATAAAAATCCTTCGTTTTGGGGTGGATGCATCACATGACATTTTCCAAACTAAACTAACCCTGCCTTGTCATTAAAAAAAGTCAAAATATGTTAATTTTATGCAATATTATAGTTATATATATTATGCCAAATTAGAGACTTATTTAAATAATAAATTGTGCAAAATTTTATTCTTAGAACTGACCCATATGTTTCTGTTCTAATGTGCACAATTATTCACTGTAAGTTAATCAGAATTAAAAAAAAATAAAAAAAATCAACAATCTGCTCCACCTCCCAAACAACTTTCCTTTCTGTATGACATCACCAAGTCCACTTTACACAGAGCCAATCAAAAGCCACCCTACATTTCTGCTCACATAAAATTCAGTTTCAGTTTCAAAAAAATTGGCATTTTAGATGCAAAATTAGTTGTGGATGCCATTTATGTTGATTTTATAAGGAAGCAGCGATCAAATGCTTCAAAATAATTCTGGAAAGCAAACCAAATCATGTTGCTCAGTGGCATCTAATTCACTTCTACTTCCAGCCATACCTTTAATCAAGAGCGTTAATCAAAATATCTGTCATATTAGCTCATTAATCAGCAACAGCCTGCAAGAAACTTAACATGTGACAAGTTATCGCATTCAAACCAGTCTAGGAATACGAGAAACCCGCTTTTAATCACTTACGCGTTAGTTAGGCTGATTAGGAAGCGACTCGCTATGTGCATCTCGATCCATAAGCAGCGATCCCACAGACTCTCTCTACTTGGGCTAAAAGATCAAGATGCGCAAAACACACCTCTGATTCTCTGCAGGAAAACATCTTGCACAATGCAAATGCATGTCATTACAGATTTACACCTTGGGGTTTCTGGCAAAAGTCTTGCTGTTCTCACAAAAAAAAAAAAAAAAAATCAGCTTGTGTTTCTCAAAAGTGTGATTGTAGTGTTAGTTAACATCAATTTTAGCACCCCATTGGCAAAATGATGAGAGTTCATTAAAAAAGATTAACAGAACCTGAAAGATGTCGACATATACACGAATTTGGCGCTTAAACCTCATAATTTCATACCTCGTTGGAAACTACAGCGTAATAAACATATATTAATGGTTAGTAAAATAACACACCAGCATTAGGAGGTTTTGGGACTGAAGTTGCATATATTAATACACATTTCGGCAACTGTTAAATGTCACGGCCGCACAACATCTACATTGTTCCCATTTACCAAATCACACATTAGTGGATTTTACGGTCAAAACGTGTAGTTTAGAAATATAAAGGGTGATGTGATCAAATGAATGATAAATATTTAATCTTCGCGTTAAGTTTCAGCATACACACACTCGCACGGATGCCTCTCCTGCCTATGCTAAGCTCAAAGCAGCTAACAACATCAACACAAACGCTCGATTTACACTCACCGAGTGCCTGGATTGTGGAAACATCATGTCAGTTTTGGTCTTCGGGTCTTGCCTCGTCCTCCTCAAAGAACAGGGAAGCAGTTTGCTCAGCAGACGGTTATATTTGTGTGTGTTTTCTTTGTTCCGTCGCTAGCTGAGGCTCCTGTACAGCTCCAGGCAGCTCGCGCCGCTGCTATGGTAATAAAGCAGCCTGACGTGTGCCGCACTGAACGCGCTCTTTAACACGCATTCGGCATGGAGCAATAATGGTCCGTGGGCGATCTGCTGGAATCTGTCGGTTGGCAAGGTGTCTTCCTGTCCCTTTCCCACGTTGGGAATGAGCGCAGACAAGGGCTGGTGTCTCTCTCCTCCCTGGTTGGAGGAAATCGAGTGGCTGACTGTGCAAGAGATGAAGTGGAGTTTGGGAGCTGATGGCTGCTGCTGTTTTTCTGTATGCATGCAATTTTTTTAAATTATATATTTATATAAAATATAATTACTCTAGTAATTAGTAATCGTTTTCGTTTACATCATTTAGATAAATACTAACTCTGATGCATTTTAGTAAACAACATTAAACCAGCACCAGCAACAGTTAGAATATATATATATATATATATATATATATATATATATATTATATATATATATATATGTGTGTGTGTGTGTGTGTGTGTGTGTGTGAGTGTGTTAACTGATTAATTTTGTGCAATTTAAATATGTAAAATACAGTAAAATCATTTATTACATATGATATAAAACAGTTAGAAATCCATGTAGAAAGTTGGGAATATAATTATATAAAACATTTAAATTATATATAAAAATATAAAATATTTTATATTTGTTCCTATTTATATATATATATATATATATATATATATATATATATATATATATATATATATATATATATATATATATTAAACTTTTAATTCCTAACAATTTAATAACAGCACCACTAACTGGTTCTAGATAAATACTTCATATATTTGTATATATATATTGTTTCATTATATTACCTATATATAAAATATTAGTATATATTAATTTTATTTTTAATATCTACTATTTTGTATTTCATGTTTTAATGTACATAAATATTATTTTTAATATAAAACTATCAAAACAGCACCAACAAACAGCTCACATATATATATATATATATATATATATATATATATATATTTTTTTTTTTAATCCATATATTCATCCATCTATATATGCAAATATTTAAAAATGTAAATAATATCAGCATCCGCATCAATACAAATGACTGAAATCTGATTGGATTATTCTGCTCTATCACTATATATCTGTCACATTTCTGATGTTCAACTCTAACCTCAACATTAAAAATAGCATCCATCTAAAAAAAAAAAAATATGCTGAAATGAGATTTAATGACACCTTTGTAGCTGAAGTCATTAATCATGAACTGTGTGCTCGTGAGAATCATTTCATCATGTATTTAACTCTTTATGACAAGAAAGGGTTATCATTACAACTTCCAGGACTCTTAACGAGAGGACCATCTATTCGCTTGTTTGTAATAAAAGACAAATAAAAGCTCAACACAGATGCAAACATATAGGAACAAATTTTATTCCAATTTAAAATGGATAATTTTTTTCTTTAAAGGAGAAGGCTATGAAAGTCATTTTCATGTATGAATGAGGTTCAGGCAAAAGTGGTTGAAATGAAACATACAAAAAGAGAAATATGTCTAAAATACTGTAAATGAACAATAATTAAGCCCCTTGTCAGCAGGGTTTCAGCGTTATACGGTTTTTCCTTTACCCGACCCTCTCCGCTAAAACAAACACATGCAATTAAAATGTCATTTCTTTTAAAACAGCAGTTTGTCATCTTTAATCTTAAATACAGAATAAAACTGTCCTTTTCCTGTTCGCGTTTACCATAATCACATACTTAATGTTTATTTGTTTTTAAAACCGGACCATAAAACACACAAGTCCTTTTTTAAATGATTTCCACAACATTGGCACTTGTAAAGAGTCTGGCTCTACAAATCAAAGGGATTAGGCACCTCAATATAGTACATCATTTACATTTGGTATGCTTTAAAAAAGAAGAAGAAGAAAAAAAAGAGCAACCAACCAGACAAGAAATACATTACAAAGTAATACAATACTTTGATTTTATACACCACTACACAAATGTTTATTTTAGCTGTTTTATCAAAAACAAATGTATTATATTAAAGTGTCCTACATACAAGTGTTCAGGTAATGCATCAACATCAGAAAAAAATAAAGAAAGATAGCTTCATATTTGCAGCATCCATCACATCAGCGTGGACCCCAAGCTAAAGCGTCATTTCTATTCATTAGTGTCTGCATCTCTCAAGAGTACCAGGAACAAGTTTGGAGGAACAGATAAGTCACATGAGTGGAGTTCATTCCATTACTGCAGAGTAGGTTCAGTGCTTTAACCCAGGGAGGAAAAACATATCAATCTTATTCACAAAAAAAAAAACCTTAAACACCAGCTAAACAGGATATCAAAGCTACTTATACCATCTGCACAACATATTCTGATGTTTTGTGGACTTAACTGGTCAAATGACTAGCTGTAGTGTTTCTGTTTCTGATAAAGAACCGTGTTTCTCAGATTAGGCCTAGCCCTTCAAATGAAAGCCGTATGTACAAAAGCTTTAAACGTTCACTGTTCAAAAATGTGTCAAAAATTTGCAGGTCCACTACTGGTACAACAACGAAACAGTTTGAAATTGGCATATGATGACTGATAGTTCCATCCCACCCAAGTGAAGAGTTTAAAATGAATGAAGTGTGAAGCCCGCCAGAAGAATGACGGTATGCAAATCTGGAAGTTTGAAAACTATAAACAAAACAACAAAAAAAGCAGCTAAACTGGCCTGGCACTGGAGGACTGTTTAGTTAAGAAAAAATAGAAAAAATGCAATTTGGCAAACAATTCAGAAATGCACTAAAAGGTCCAAATGTTTATGTAAAGAAGGCTTATAGGAAAATTAGTATACACCTTCAAAACTACACTTCCATAGTAATTCATCACAAAAAAAGAATCCTCCTACAATACATTCAATTACTAGTTAAAATAATAATAATCGGCAATAAGTGACTATTGTGATTCAAATATTTTGCTAAATCATTATGTTAGCTCTCGTGATTTTTTTTTTTCACAAATTCAGCTTTTCAAGTTATGTTGTTTCAATAATATCCTGAACAAAGCCAATAAGACTGTATGAGTGCTAATGTGCGATAAATTCATAGCCAGTCGGCTGAAAAAAGGTGTCACGATAAATGAGTAAACAGGACTCAAAGCAACACCGTCCACAGCCCCAAACCAAACATGGCAAGGGAAACGTGTGACATCACCGCCACCAATACTTCATTCCTAAACTTACAAAATCAAAACAGCCCATTCGAAGTTGTTTGATTTCGGCAAGAAATAGCATACATTTTCCGAAGATCTCCGAAGGTGCTCCCTGGATGCACTGCAAGCTGAACCTACGGAAAACCGGCAACTCCCAGGCGTCACCACGCTGTCCCTGATTCAGATACCCACTTCAGGCTACCTATTGCTCTATCGCTTCATAGAGTCCTTTCATTCTCTGCCCACAATTAGCCCTTGTAATGAAAAGTATGAAAACTCACCTGAATTACATCATAAAGACCCCCTCCCCCAAAAAAGCCAGCTAGCTATGGAATCCAAAAAGCTAAATCAAGCGAGAACTAAGATATGGTATGCATAAACCGAGAGCGAACTCTCAAAAAACAAGCAAGCAGAGGCCAGTTAAGAATCCAACCACCAATAAAATTCTCAATTTCCTATTTGCATAAAGCGATGTTGATAAAATGGAAATTCAACTCTCCATTTTCAAGCATTTCAAATATTGGAAAACTAGAAGAAAACAAAAAACAGAATGGCACAATCGATTTAGGAAATACCAAAAAGAAAAGATCACTTGCCAATGGATTTTTTACAGCAGTAGAGACTCAAAAATTTCGTTGGAAAAATGAGTCCGACTAATTACATATCTGGTCCATAAATTACATAAATAAAACAAACTAAATCGATTTCACCCTATATAGCACTTTATGCTTGAGTTCCAAGTGAGTCTACTAAATTTAAATCACTGGATATTGAATGTTATACGAGTAAAACATGAATGAATCGGCTAGGAAAGGCGTTATTTGATTCCTTCGGTCAAAGATTTAAAACTGATGTGACGAAGCATGTAAACAAATCACAATCTTTCGGTAAATATCTTTGAATACTAGCTGGATCCCTTTAATTATACTGATTAAACACCCAATACTGGCAAACATCAGACTGGAGGAAACAGTTCGCTGCCTGAATGATAAATTTAGTGGATACACAAGCTAACTGGGGTGTTTTAGAAACAATTTCGGAAGCAATTTGAGCATTTTGAAAAAACTGGTGGGGTTCATTACTCATCATTACAAAAAAGTCACATGGTGTGCCATCTCTTCTCCAGTAGATACATCACTCCTAAAATAGTATTGAATCAAATCACTCCACCTGTAGTGTTATAGCATGTGATTGCACAACTAACACCTGGCTGAATTCAGTGATGTCCTTCAAGAATGTCGCCCACTCTTCATTACGGACGATCCACCGAGTGTTTCCGTTAAGTTCGTACCTCAGTTTCATTCAGGTGGAGCCACCTACAGCCCATCTACAGAGCAAACAATGCTCCTTGTCATTAGGCACCGGCTTAACGCCCAGCCTTTGTGTTTGAGGAAGATTGGATGATAAAGCTATCGGCTGGAGGGTCGACACTCAGGAAGAAAAGAGAAAACAGGCAAAGAAAAGGACTATGTGAAGATCCAGTGCCTAAAAGGGTGAAGGTGTGTCTGCACGGTTCCCGAGCGGTGTTTCTGCGTGTGAGGTGTGTAGTGCTTCGCGTGTGGCTGCAGGTGTCTCACCTCGTCGATCTCTGCTCACACTAGGTTGTACTCTTTGAGGTTGTGCTGCAGGATGGTGTCCTTGACCGCGAAGACAAGCGGATGTTTTCGGTGTCTGTGAGCAGGTGAAGTCGCAGTAGATGATCTTGTCGCTGTCCGGGTTCAGGTCAACAACATCTTCAGGATGAACTCGCTGCCCGCTGGCGCCCTCTAGGACCTGTGAGTGGGTAAATGAGAGTTTGGAGACCTAACAGGATGTGGAATTGTATTTGGAAGTGGCTGCAGTTCACAAGTCTACCACATGGTGTCAGTGTAGGCTTCATTTGAAACTTGTGAAAAGGCCATTACATCAAATTCAGGGAAGTAGTCCACCAGGTGAGAGTACATGATCTTCTCCTCCAGAAGGTCCTTCTTGTTCAGGAACAGAATGACTGAAGAGTTCTGGAACCAGGGGTAGGTGATGATTGTGCGAAACAGCTTTGCTTTCCTCCATGCGATTCTGCAGAAGTCAGAAACAAAGATACCACAATGAAAGGGCGCTCGCTCGACTGCACTGAAGACTGATGCAGATTACTGTTAAGCATCATTAACTGCGGTTAATGCAAGTCTAGCTGATGAACCTCAATGAATGATTTATGTATTTCCATATATACTCGGTTATATTATATTGCTAATTATAATGCAATTTCTATAAGTAGATACTAATAATTAGAAATTAAATATTTACATTTATAAATGTATAATGAAAGGAATCCTTTTTCTAAAATAAATTAAATATCTAATACTAATATAGAAAATACACTTACATACAAAATTATAAAATATAATAAAAATACATTTAAAATGTATAATAAATTAACAATTAAAAATAATGAATACATGTACATTATTAATTTAAATAAATAAATATATATTTATTAATAAAACAACTAAGGATAACACATTATTTTAATATTAAATATTAATCATTAAAATTTTATAAAACAAAGGATTATATACACTAATGAATTCTTATTTTGATATATACACATTTAAAAAAACACATGAAATGACTAATACTAGTAATATTACTAATAAATAAATACATTAAAATTATAAATATAATTAAACATTAAAATTGTTTGTAAATGTACATTATATAATTTTTATATGTTTTATACATTATAAAACTATGCAATAACTAAAAAAAAATATATACAAACTATAATACCAATTTTAATTATAATAAAAATATATGTAAAATAATAATAGTAATAATAATCACCTCATTGTCCGATTCCACAAGGACCTGGTCGTATTCGCCAAGGCAACCAGGAACATGATAGACGGACGTTCTCAAAGCAGTGGATCCACTTCCTGCGCTCTGATCTTTGCCCTCCGACATCCACCATCCTGAGACAGAGGTGACAAAGTATGAGTGCACATAAAAGACTGGTTTGATGATTATGATGACTATGAGAAAGGCTGTGCCAATGTTGTGTATGGTATCCAATTGAGACCCTGAACTGAAATGACTTTAAATTCATCCTTAAAACCAAGCTATGTTAACATTTGGCCAATTCTGAAAAGATTTGCACCATTTTTGTTGGAAATGGGCTACTAGGTATCTCAAAGTAACAATATTCTCTGTTTATCAAGTCAAATTAGATCTAGAGGCCCTGCAATGCCACCAAAAATAAATGAGTACTTAAGCATGGAAACCACTTGTCATACAAAATTAGATGCATCTCAAAAATCACATGTCTGTTATTATCATTATCTTAACATTTTGGCAGGAAAATCTTGAGGTTAATTGCATTACATCTGGAATTCATTCTCACAAACATGCACAAATTAGGTCGTGAAATTTTGTGGTTTCCAGGTATCAACTCTTTGGATAAAACTCAGACTTGTGCGTTTCTAAGCGTGAACTGAACAAGACCAGCTCAAAACATGACAGTAGAGGTTCATTTAATACAGAGAATTACAGAAGTATCGAAAAGGTAATGGATTTCATCATGCCACTGGAGAACAGATCTACGGTCAAGTATGGAGCGTCGTCCTTCTGTTCTGGTAAAATGGTGACATTGTAGTGGTGAATTTCACAAAGGAAGCAAAACTAACACACAAACATTTTTAGAGCGCCACAAACAAAAAGAGAACTGTAGAGTTTCAGATGCATGCTGGGATTAGTAACATCCAAGAAAAACGGACAGGACGGAAGGTGAATGAGCGATGAAAAAGCGTGTTGGCACTGTATTAGTAAAGCCCTGAGAAGATAGAAAACACATACACAACTGTAAGAGTGTCGGGCTGACCAACAAAAAAAATTAAATAAATAAAAAAAATTCACTAAGCAAAAAATGAATATGAAGTAAACAAAATAATTCCTGGGCCTTGGTAGGTCATGAACAAAATTAATACAATGAGAGTTTTCTGGCAAACTCATCGAACAAAAAGTTTCTTCTGGCCTTATAGATTTTTGAACTTTTTAAATACTTTTCATACTAGTTTGATAAGTCCAGAAACATTATCCAATAGCAAATAACACATAAATCATTTGTTCTGCAGTCATTCTCCAAATGACAAAATATTATCTGATATTTAATGTGATTTATATATATATATATATATTTTTTTTTATACATATATTAAACCTCAAGCATATGTCTTGTTTCATATTAAACAAGTAACACTTAATACTTGGTAAACAAGTACACTAACTTATGAAAATACTTTTTTTTTTGTTTATAATACTATTATATAGATTTATATAGCTTTTTATCCATTATATAAGCTTTTTCTATATTTATAATATTTTATAATTAGCACATTTGAATTTTTTTCTTTAATTTAGTAAATGTTTTGGAAATTTTATAGCATGCTTGCCTTTTTTGTTAATTTTAACTATAGTTATATAGTTTTCATCAAGTTAGAAAATGGAAATGTTAACTTAGCAACTAGCTAACATTTCAAGTAAAAAAAAAAAATCTTGTTTTGTTTTTAGTTTTCCCTGCCTACAGTTGAAGACACCCATATGTAACCATTTTACATTAAAGTGAGCCACATAGTAATCGGTTTTGTGCTCTGTATGTTGCATTAAAGCAGATAAATGTCCAAACTGGTTTTTTTTTCTCCTGAAAGTGAAAGTGCATTACAAGAATACAGGCCATTCCCAGTTCAACAGTCAGGTAATGCTCACTGCTCCTAAATTAATGGAAATCTACGGAGACAAACTCACAGGAGATTCCAGCTAAAACAGAAGGGAGTAAACAGAGCAATTTTAAACTGCCATTTTTCCCCATCACACCTGCACTCAGGCTCAGTGAGGGAAAACATAAGAGAAGGCTTTTATTTTATGTAGGCAACACAGTCTCCCTAGCTCGGTCTCTAGCGGCCAGGCTAAAGCTTTGATAAATGGACTCCTTCAGGAGCTACAACCTAAAATAAAGCCTCTTCAGCCAGCCTCCGTTCCTGCAGGAGGTACAGCTGACCTACTTACGAGGATAAGCTCTCTCACTCTGGAGGATGAGGAGCGGAGAGGAAGACAACTCAACCAGAATGTTTAAATGGCTGAGGCTGAGGAGTTTAGGTGTAACCATGTAGGTCTACTTAACTAAAACTCTCCACCTGTATTTCGTAACATTGTCTACAGGTTTTCTGCATTCAGTAGTAGCAGTCATCTAAAACCACAAGTGGCCTTAAAGGTGACATTCCAGACCTACCTTGACATTTACCTGGAATGTGAACCTGCCACCATCCAGATAAGTTTGGAAGTGTTTGTTTGTTTGTTTTAAATACCCAATAAACATTCGCAAGAATGTTATTTGTACATGTCAGGCTGGATCAAGAGGGAACCTTGTTGTAAGTGAAGTTATTTCTGGCCAGTGTCGGGGAGGGTTGCAGCTGGCTTCCAATCGATTGCGGCTTTGTGATCACCTCTCTTCAGAGGCATTTTCTCTCATCTCGCTCTAAACGGGGGTTGTGGAGGGCTTCTTGTTGCCGCATCACCGCGAGCAGTGGTTCATAACGCTTCCCCTTCACGGGCCTGAGCTCAAACTCCTGCCTGTGTGGTAATGTTCTCGCGTGTGCAATGGATTCTACTTTAAGGCCTTCAGTTGTAATGTTAAAGGTAAAATTTTGTCTGGTGTTGACTACTGTTAAAGAATTCTGACTGGTTTCATACAGTTTGGACTACATTTATTTTATAAACTATAAATATTTTTAATGGCATTACAAATCCTAGCCAAAGGTAACATTTCAATTTCTCATTATGCAATTAATAACCATGATCAAAATATTTATTAAAGTAGGCTTGGTAACCAAAGAAAACATTGCTGATTTTGATTAGAAATAAATAAGTAAATAAAATATACATATAGAAACCTCACATTTACATGCTAAATATTGTTATATATTTAAATAAACATACTTTAGAATATTTAAAAGTCAAAAACAAAAAGGCAAAAGAAAACAAATCAAAAGAAAGGATAAAACAAAATTAAAGACAAAAAGAAAACAAATCAAACCAAGACAAAAACAAAAGAAAATGCAAATCAAACAAAAGACAAACAAAAACAAAAAAGTCAAAAGAAAACAAAACACATGAAAGAACAAAAACAAAATAAAAGGCAAAAGAAAACAAAGCAAACAAAACAAATACACTTAAACAAAAGGCAAAAAAGAAAATGCAAATCAAATGAAAAGACAAATGCAACTAAAGACAGAATTAAAAAAAAAATCTTTTAAAATTTGATTGCTAAATACTGCTTAATATATTTTGTATTCAAAACAAAACCAAACTAAAACACAAAGCAAAATCATTCTAATGCATAAAACAGTGTGCTATCACTTCTAAGAACTTAGTTCTGGTTAAAACATGAATAAACCCTTATATCTCAAACCATCCTTCAATCAGCTGAATTTCATACACATAAATAACAATCAAGACAAAAAAATGGATGAATGTTAATGGAGTTAATGATGCAAAGAGGTTAAAGACTAAGAAGGACATTAACAGCCTCTAATGTCACAGAAATGTTGATAAGCGATTCGAACCTTGTTACGTTCAACTGGCGAGTGGACCAGATCAAGCGACTGATTGCAAAATGTTACAAACATGAAGACATTAAAACTGGGGAGGAATCCTCTCCGACATTATGATCTACCTGAAAATGATGCTTTGCAAGTCGAAGGGATACTCAATAATCCCTGTGGTAGGGATACGAACCCTAAGCACATCTTGTTGAGTCGGCAGATATGATGGGTCTGCGATGCGGTCCAAATCGCTAGATAGCTAGAGACAAGGAGAGCGGAGAGAAGGAAGAAGAAAGAATCAAGCATGGCAGCAGACCCCTAGAAAAACATTGAGGGAGCTGCTCGGGATCCTGGGATGCGACCCCACAACCTTTTGCTTACTCGCTGGCGACCTCTACCAAGAGTTCCCCTTAAACAACACTCTTTGCAAAGAAACAACAATAGCAAAGGTTGAGCCCGGGTGGGTGTGAGAATCGATCAGGGAAGGCAGCAGTGCAGTTGCAGCAGCAGGTTAAAGGTCAGGAGACAGTGGCGGAGGTGTAGGTGTGCCATGGGATTGAGGCGATACCTGAAGATTATATTTTCCAGGTCAAAGGGATACTCTATGATGCCAGTAGTGGGCACTGGACCCTCAGCACATCCTGCTGGCTGGGCACATATCCAGGGAGCATATCACGCCTAAATCAGCTAAGGTAACTGTGGGATGAACCGGTGAGAAACAGAGGCATGTACATGTGTATATACACAACTATATTAGTAGTCCCAAATGGAAACTCAACAAAAATGCGTGAACTTTTCATATTTTCCATGCAGTTTTGGAACAACTGTAGAATGGATTTAAATATGGTAAAAAAAAAAAAGCATATTAAAAGTATAAATCTGTAAATATTCAAACCCAAAAATAAACATTTTAACTCATCCTCATCTTTCCAAACTTGTCTGACTTTTTTTGTGGAACACAAAAGAAAGTTTACAGAATTTTATGCTGCGTTTGAACTTGTCGACTTGAGCCCTATTCGCACGGGATTAGTATTACCTGGTGACCTCCAGTCATTTGTAATAATTGCGGAGGTTGTCTGTATAATCCCATGGATGCCATGCTGATCTTATAGTAAATCGCCGCAAAATCCTACCATATTTCTACCATGCACCACACGGAATTCAGATGTGGAGGGTATTCCAAAACCACACAAGGTCCCAGATAATACTAATCCTCGCGAATAGGATTGTATTCGATTACAGGTAACGGCGTGTCAAAGTCGGATCAAATGCATGAAGATTTAAGGGGTTTTCAGACTTGCATTTTGTTTGCTTTTACTGAAACAGGAATTAAATTGTTATAATAGCGTGTTTGACTTGAACATAAGCGGCAAACCTCATGTTGTGTCAAATCCAGCAGCAGCTTGAAGACTTGAAATCAAGTGATGCTCAAGTGGTGTTTGCGTACTTTATTACATATAAAGTGTTTTAAATGTAATATTTGTCCGATACAGACATTTCAGGCGTTTTCATGTAGCAACAGAAAATTTTTATAAAAACTTTGCAACCCTCCATAGACAGCAATACAACTACAACATTCAAGGCCAGAAACATAATAAGGACATCGTTAAAACAGTCCATGTGGCGTAAGTGATGTCACAATGTCCTACTACGTTTCTGGGCCTTGAATGGTAGTTATTCTATCTATGAAGATCAGAAACTCGGTTTCATGAAAAATATCTTAATTTTTGTTCAGAAGATGAAAGAAAGTCTTACGGGTTTGGAGCGACATGAGGGTGAGTCATTAATGACAGAATTTCCATTTTGGGTGAACTAACACTTTAAACTATAACTATATAAGAATATGGAAGTCACACCACAGCTATAAAAAAAAAACAACACAAAAGAATGATTTTTTTTCTCCAGCTGATGAGCGATAAAAGCACTGACAGCCAGTCTTCTGTCTGATTTTTTAGGAGCCTGTGCATTTAAAGCAGCAGCGACAAAACTGAAGCTTGCTTACAATAAACAGAGCATTATCATCCGTTGGTGTGGATGCTAATATAGTTAATGTTACGGTTATCTTTATAGATATGATTTGTAGTATAATACTGCATCTAACATCTATGACTTAATACAAATAGCTCTAACTAACCACAAGAAAAGATGTAGCGTTCGACAATTCAATTACAAGCAATAAAGTTAAAAGGCGTAATGGCTAATGCCAGCACACACACTTACTATTTAGTGGAGTCAGAGGCTGGTACTCAGCCTGCGGTCTGAGCTTCCTGGATGCCTGGATCTGACCAGAGCTTCTTTATTGCACTGACATAGGGTTGGTCAAAGGAGCAAACCTTCTCCGTCGACCTCTCGCACCAGCAGAGCATTGTTCTGTGTACACAGTAAAATCCCATTTTATGACTTAATGGCTGTGTAATACTAATGACTTCCAGCGGGTTTTGAAACAACTGTCACAAGTTGTCGAGTTAAACTTTAAGGATCTTCTTTAGGAAATATTAACTGATTCTTCAAAACCAAAACATGAGAATAATTAACCGTGATCCTGCACTGAAGAAAGATCACCGTGTCACCGTTGTGTGACAGCAGTAAAATTACAAGTGGCGTAGTGATTTTATAGCCAGGTTTATGGCCTATCTGGGTTTGATTTGCATCTCGACGGCACTCTGGGCATCAAAGAGAGATTACAGTGCAGTGACGGGGGGGTTGTTCGTGTGCAGCAGTCACCTTGTTCTCTTCGTATTTGAACGGGATCTTGAGGTGCTCGGTGCACGGATCATGGCCTGCATGGAGGTGAAGATGTTCTGGTAGACGAGTTTGGTGAAGCACGCTTGTCCTCGCCGGTGTAGCCGTCCCGTGAATGATGCGATCTGTTTGATGAATGTACTCTTGCGCTCTCGCCTGTGCCTGAGGATGAAAACAACAACAACATTTGAACAGGATTAGATCATATTTTGGCCTCAGTTACATATCAGCCTTTGATTTTCAGAGTACCAAGGATATCAAAGCCTATCTGGAGCTTTTTCGCATTTGGCTCCAGTTTGATCCGCTTTTTTGAAGGTTTCAGCTGAAGGCAACACTTGTGAAGACTCCAGATGATGCCAGCTTTATAAGGATAATAGTTTTATATGTCGATCCATTCACAAGTTGTAAATGCTGCCTAACACGCTTTGTTATTTGCTTAATGGAATACATGATGTCAACTAACCACATAACATGTCCATATGACAGTAGTATACAGCTATAATAGTTTCTTTGACAAGTATTAAGACTAGTGCTGTCAAGCGATTAGTCTCATCCAAATTAAAGTTTTGTTTACATAATGTTTGTACCTGCTTACTTATGTATATATATACAACATACACACACACACTGTATATATTACAGAAAAATGTAGTTTTATAGGAAATAGATTTATTTATAAATTATATTAATATAATATATACATGTAAATATTTTCAAAATATATTCTTTATGTGTGTGTATTTACATATACATAAATATACACGTACACACACACATATAATAAACAAAACTTTTATTTAGATCTGATATGCAGATTAATCGTTGACACTACTAATTAAAACAATGTGTTATGAAAAATTCTATATAAATTTGGAAATTAAAATATCCCAGTTTGAATACTAAATCGAAACCATTTAATCAATAAATAATTGAATTAAAAAAAAAAATTAAGCCAGCACTACAAACTACAATAATAAAATGTATTAAATTATTATTGTTCTTCATTGATTTTTTTTGTAACTTTTAAACACTTTCTACAAAATAAAAAACTAAAATATTTTACATGTACACATTTAATATCAACACTTTTTAAAAATATAAAAGACAACACCACAGAAAAGGTAAACTTCAATACTAACTAATTTTTACTACACAGTTATTATTATTATCAGGATTACTAGACAACACTGGTATCATAATTTAATGGGCCAAATCTTAAAAAAAAAAATCATATGATAACTTATCACATATTAATCCTTACTGTTCTTATTTTGAAAAATGTTTGTACAATTGTTGTGCACTAAAATTGATGGTGAAAATTTTTACTGTGTAATTAATAATCTTTGTATTATTTAAACTTTGACAAATCGTTTTACAGTTTTGTGCTGAAAAGCAGCACACTCAATTGTGACAGATGCCAAAATGTACCAAAAAATTAAACTGAGTACTTTTTTTTTTTTTGTTCAACAACCCTATATTGAAATAAATAAGTGTAGAAACCTTAAGCGGAGAAGCCTTTTGCTTTTCTAAAAGAGGGGATACAAACTTATATAGTCTCAAGTTCAGGGTCTAATCGGTCATAGTTAACCATATTAGCCTTCAGTAAGCGAATACAGCAGCACTTTAATGAAGAAATCCTTAAAGCAACGTCTCCGTAGCATTTCTTAGGTCCTGACCACTCAAACCAGTAAAAATGTTTAAGCCACTGCCAAATTCAACAATACTTCCCTGGAAACTTGGGAGGTCTTGGACCAGCAGGGGAAAAAACAAGTCGAGTAACCGTCCGGTTTTCAAAATTTATCACGTTCTTGACAATACAGTGTCAACAGTTGGGAAAGTCATGCTTGGATTGGTATGATAACCAGTCGCATAGGTTTAATCTTGGCGTAGAGTACGATTCCAGTATTGACATCCTGACAACTGCCATTAACACAAATAAACAAAGAGATCAATTCAAAGCGATGTCAAGACTATAATGTGAATGGTACATAAGAATCTCGTAGTAATTTGAATTAAACGCCTACAATCATTTGGGATTTTAACGAGCACAAACACAAGCTATTTTAAATTACATTGAGTCTCAATCACATCACTAGGCATTAGAAATCTTCTCTAGAAGCCATGGCCAAGTGGTTCGTTCACATGCTCAACTTACGTCGAGCTCATATGGGAGATGCAGGTTCGATTTCCCATCGTTTCTTGTCCCATCTTTCCCTGAGCTGAGTCATGGCTAGTTTTAACTCCAACAGCTGGATTGTCAAGCTCCGGTCCCCTGCTGACTATCTGCTCGCTGTCTTCCTCTCCGTCTGCTCTCTCTCTGTACTGTCGGTGGTTTTCTGACAGGGAAACCCAATAAACAGCCTGGTTGCATAACCACTGCTCTTCTGGCTCCTTCGCTTGCCAAATAGCTGCACCTCCCTGCAGCTTTACAACAATCAGCCACAGAAACCAACCAAAGCTGTTTGAACATTATGGAGCACACTGATATCAGGTTTTCCTCCATATTAGGTCATTTTGGGGAATCAAACACACAAATGTTTGATTGATGACAATATAAAGGCCTTAAGAGGAAACTGGAGACCTGGTGATGAAACAAATGCATGCACAAAACAAACAGCGGACGAATTTAACAGTCTACTGAAATAATAGAAGGTATTTGTCTTAGTGGCTGGAAATTGCTGTTTGCAACCTGATTTTATTTCCGTAATCGATATATTTAAGCTGAAAGCGGGACAGGCAATAAGAGGAGGAAACAAAAAAATTCCCTAATTTTGTCAACCAGGAACTGACTGGATGACAGGCTGTTAAATACCAAAATAGCACGGACCAAATCAGAATTAGCTGAAAACAAGACCTAGAATACTATCTGACCATTATCTCACATTAGCTATTAACCAAACCATTAGCCAACTGGTATTAGCGGAGAAATTACCTAAATAATTTATTTATATTAACAAATAAATGAAAATTTAAAGTTCATTTAAAATATTAATAAAATACTAAATATTATTTTTATTTTTGTTGTTATAACAACAACTAAAAACAATTACATGAAAAAAATGTATTACACTACCAATCAAAAGTTTGGGTCACTAAGATTCTTTTAAAGAAATTAATACTTCTATTCAGCAAGGAGCAATTAAATACATTAAAAATGACACTTATTTAAAAAAAAAAAAAAAATCTTTATAGATGTTCTGAATTTTCTATTCATAACAGTAAAATTCTGAAATGATCCGTTCAAAATATTAAGCAGCCTGTTTTAACATTAAGAATAATAATAACAATGTTTCTTGAGCAGTAGGCCTAAACCAGCATTTCAGAGTGATTTCTGAAGGATCATGTGACACTGAAGACTGGAGTAATGATGCTGAAAATTCAGCTTTGCATCACAAGAATAGATTACATTTTACAATATATTAAAACAGAAAACGGTTATTTTAAATAGCAATAACATTTCACAATATTATTGTTTTTCCTACATTTATGTCAAATAAATTAGCCTTGAGTGAGCAAAAAGCTTCTTTTTTCAAGCTTTTGAACACTAGTGTAGGTTTGCATAATAGGCCTACATGATAACGTTTAGGCTATATAGATAATATTAGTTCCCAAGCAAATATAAGCTAATTTCCAGATGTAGAAAATTATGAAATAATAAAAAAAAACTCTTTAGAATAGGGTAAACTGATGAATCAATGAATCCATGAAAACAAACTAAAACTACTTTTAAAAAATTACACACCGACAGGTCAAACATCAAGGCCCAGCTATAGTCTCTTTATTGGGGAAAAACAGCAGTGAGTCTGGATCCATCCTATATTCATGTCTGTGAGCTTACAGTGCAGCAAAGTGGGTTGCCATGGCAACATTTTTACAGCATTTAGCGCACAGCAATGATTCAAAGAGAAGCCATACATTAGCGAGCCCTGCTCTTCTTTCACCATCAAATGTGTCAATCCTCCAACGGAAACCTTGCCATGCAGGAAATGGCAAATTTGTAAAGATAATTTCTGCGCTTTCAGTCATGCCATGTTGCCGTGTGCTGCACAATAACACAAGCATGATTTTATTCATTCATCAACTGAAAATAGGAAAGAAATAGATCATCTGTGAAGCACTACTTAAAGTCACTGTTGTGAGTGCTTTAAAACTATTTCGCCAAATATTTTTGGTTCTGCGAAAATGTCAGTGTATCGCTACAATACATCAAATATACAGCCCTAGAGTCGGCAATCACACTATCTATACATCAGCTTCAACAATTTAAATATATAAAAAAAAAACAGCAGATCATTTGGTATAAAATTAGACACTTAAAATCTTTTTTTCCATTTTAACCTGTTTTCTAAAACTTGCACAGGCACCTGATTGTGCTTCAGAATTGATGTTGGTTCAATCAAAAGTTCCAAGCTCTACAGAACCGGTTTCCCCTGCTGGTGTAAAATGGCGGATACCCATAGAAAATCAGCTCACATCAGCTAATACACCCATGCCGGGATACGAGTGTGTGTGGGTGCTTGCTGGAGAACTGGAGCGAGGGTAAGACAAAGCTTCCCTATCAACAGATGTAACGTTTGAATCTTCCACTGAAACTACAGTCTGCAATGTTTTTACAGCATATTTAGCAGTGAAGGCACTAAGGTCCAGCAAAAAGCATAAACATGCGATAGACCTAAACTCAAAAAGAAAATAAATGAATAAATAAAATTAAATTGAATTAAAAGAAAAATATTAAATAAAACAAATATAATATAAACAAAACAAAATAGAAAGTACAAATGTGAAATAAACAAATAAAATAAAACTGTAATAAAAAGATTAATTTATTAAAATAAAATAACAGTAAAAAATAAAAAAATAAGATCAATAAAAGAGTAAAACCACAATTATAAAATCAGATAAAATAATGAAATAGCAGTAATAAATTAGCAATAAAAAAACAAAATAGAAGTTCTAAAGTGAAATAAATAAACAAATAAAAAGGTTTTTAAAAAAAAAAAAGAAGTCGTACATTAGTCTTGTGGTTAGTGCTAACATATAGCTAACTGAGCTCAGCGGTGACCGAAGTTCAATTCCGCTCGAGGTCCTTTGCTGATCCCGCACCCGTATGCTTTCCTGTCTACTTTCTACTGTCCTGTCCATTAAAAAAGAAAATAAAATAAAATAGAAATGAAAAAAATAAATAAAAATAAACCTTAAAAACGCTAATTATTAAAATACTATAAAATAACCTACCATAATAAAACCGCAATAAAATAATAGTAACAGTCAAATAAAATTATAAAATGAAAGAATTAAAAATAAAAACATTTAAGGAATGAAACAAAATAAAAATACATAAAACCAACAAATAGCACTCTGCTGTTTTTAAAAGAAAGTCAGCTGCTACTACTTTGCCAGTCCCTCCCAATTTCAAGAAGAAAAAAAAAATATTGAATAAAATTAAATTATACAAGATATTGAATATATAAAACTAATTTATATAATACAAAAAAAAGTATAATACTACAATAATATATACAAAAATAACTAAATTAAACAAAAAATAAAAAAACTCTCTTCTGAAATAAAAAAAATACAAAATGTATATATAATAAAACAATATATAATACATAAAAAAAAAATACACAAATAGCACTGTGGTAGTTTTAAAAGAAACTTGTCTACTTCTTCACAAAACTCAACCTGATACGAACTCTGTTGAACAAACACAAACAGTACAGTCTCTGCAACTCCAGCTCACTGGTTTGAACATGGAAATCATGGAGGTGTGTATATGAGGGTATTTGCATGGTTTTAAACTTCGCATGCAAATCCTGAAGCCTTATCGCTATGTGGTTGCAAATGCTAACCAGCGTTTCATAAACACCACCACAGTGGCCAGATTGCTTCTCTTGAGTGAGGAGCAGAGTTTGAAATCCTTCTGACGACTTTGTCGCACTTTGAGAGCAATTCATCGCGAGTGGGCGAGTAATACTTCAAATTCAGCTTCCATGCAGTTTGAAGGACACAAAGACTTCACTAGTGATAAAGTGAAATGAAAACAGGCCATTTGTTGGTTGCATGAGAACCGTGTCAGCTTTGTTCTAGGTGTGTCCAAAAAACAAACATTCTCTACAATCTTTATGAGTCATGCAGCTCCTCCACAACACTCAGGTGTTATAGACTCAGTCAGCTTTCGACTCGGTAAATATTGGCTAGAGCGACCGTGTGGCGTAACAAGAAACCTGGAAGTCCGGGTTGTCATTCAGATGTACCCGTGCCAGAAAGCGAGATGCTTAGTAGCCGTTTTTGTGAATACGGTATTCAAGTGAGTGACGGACAAGATCCTTTTCCTAGCTTTCTTTCTCTCGGATCTCTGCATCCGGATCATGTTTACAACAACAGCGTGCATTCATGTGTGCTGCAGAAGTGTGGGCTGAAAATGAAGAGTGGTTGCCCTCGGCTCAAGTCCCCAGCAGAGAGACGCCAACACACACGCAAGCTTCTCTCTACCTCAATCACCCTGTATCTTCAGTTCCTCAACCAGAGAACAAAACGCAGCTTATACCGCTTATACACTTGTCAAAATGATACAAATCAATGAATGAAAATAGCTGCGAGGAATGCAAAATTGGTGCATCGAGTTTGTGCTCACATTTTGCAGCGTTTGTAGAGATGCACAATACATTGGTATTATATCGGTCATCAGTTGATATTACATATTTTTTACATTACATTATATTTAATTATACATGCAGATTTTAGCTTTTTCTAATACCGTCATGATTGTTCGCGACACCAAAATTTGGTAATACTAATTTTAATATCGGTTATACATAGTAATTATAGATCAAGATGTCAATATCTGTTGATCCCATTTCATATTCTATTTATACAATTTTACAAACTATGTCAAATATAATTTTACATCACCGGTAACATATACGTTATCGAGTGATGTTAAAGATTTTTTTGTACACTTTTCATGCCTTACATGATTGTTGCAACACCTAAATTTACTTGTAGCATTTCGATAATTTTAATATTGGTTAAAACATAGTAATTATTGGCCAAGATGTCAATATCGGTTTATCCCAATTTATATTTATTAAATTTTAAACATACAGTAAAACATACTTTTACTTTATTAAAAGGTGATGCGTTAAAAATACATTTGTTGGGTATGTGCATAAATGATATATTGGTAACATATCAGTTATCGGTCGATATTACAGAATATGCACATTTCAGTTGACTTAAATCGATCTTTAGCAAATCTCAAAGTTTATATTTATTTTTCATGCTGTTCACAGCGTTTCCCACAGACTTGCACTATATTTGTGGTGGCATATATATGCAAATTAATTTTCTGCCAGCAGGAGGTGCTTTTAAACGAGAAAGATAGCGGTTTCCCTGGTAGCGGCTGTACACAAAGCAGCTCAGCTCACAAACACTGCTTTATCAGGCATTACATGCAAGATGAAATGAAAATTACAAAAACAAAAATTTCTAAAGACAGTCGGTTCCCTACAGAAAAAACACTGATATAAAAAATCGTGTCGCGTTTTGATTTTTAAACGTGCAGTGCTCATGTTTATTCAACGAAGTCAAAGACTTTGTGGAGGTCAGTTTTGATATTGTGGAGCCACCACAAATAAATCAATGTATGGGAAACACTGGTACATTATAATGTTTATTAGTAGTTATAAAGCACATTCTACATGACCATGTCTTTAATTCTACCCAATACCTAAACTTAACAAATACCTCACTAATTATTAATAAGCAGCAAATAAGGAGTTTACAGAGGCTAAGTTCAGTAGTTAGCCTAATCGTTTGTTAACAGCGAGAACTGGACCTTAAAATAAAGTGTGTTTTTCTAATTGGCCAAAACCTGAAAATAACTATCGGACAGAATCTGCTCATCCTCTTTATATCTTAGTCTATATTTTATTTTCATTATTTTGCACACATTGTATGTTAGATTTTCACTTTATTTTATAAAATGCTGGAAAAGTAATAAAATTACTTCTTAAAGTTAGTCATGAAGTACTTGGTCTTCCTGATTGTGACATAAACCATGGTCACAATACACTTTGAGCATGCAAAATTTGTTTGGACTCTGCGAACGGTGATATGATGTCATGCTTAAATTCAACACATAAACAAGAATAATACACCTAAAATGTAAAAACATACAATCTACTCCACTTTCCTGCAGCACTGCAGTTTTAGATTTATATTCTTTTAATTCGATGGGAGGTCATGCTGTGACGTATTGATCTGCCGTTGGTCTCCATGTTCACGTGATGCAAATTCGCAGAGGCCAGAGCTCACAAAGTTTGAACTTTGGAACGCAGCAAAAATGTGAAAACTTTTCGCGATGGGCTTGCGTTCTGGTCTACGGATGCATGTGTATGAATGAAAGTCAATGGAACTAAAAGTGTAGTGTGACCGATGTTACTGAAATAACATCGAACCTCAAATAAATGTCGAGGATCACATGCAGCAAACTCTCCCAACACATTACTTTGGAAGGAAGCTACATCATGTCAGGAAAAATAACATTTTAATAAAATATTCAGAGCAAGGGCAAAGGCTTCAAATAAGACATATCATGGTTATTTAACCCAGCTTTAAGAATCGGTTCAACCAGACATCCAAAACAATCGTTTTCTTGGAATAACCTTGGGAGGTAGACAAAGTGTTTGAGAACTTCTGTAGAACACCACAAGAAAAAAAAAACATTATAAACCTCAAAAGGACTGGAATTGCAGGAATAAATGTAGGGTTTTATGATGGAAATTGCAAGACTTTAAGACCTTTTAAGACCAAATAAAGATTTTAAAACTAAACTGAAGGACGGAATACACCAATACATTGTTTAAAGGTAAATAGTTGTTTTAGAAACACTTCACAGTTTAAAGTGCAACTTCAACCAATCTCCAGTTTTTTATTATTCATTTTACAAAAAAAGCTCCTAACCTCTAGAATTTAGAAATTCTTCAGTATTTTTGGCTTGCTTTCCAGTACAAATGTCAAAAGATTCTTAAATCAAAATCTGGTTATTTCAGGGAGAAAAATTACATAAGATAACCCAAGTTTCTGTGAAACTGATCGAAATGAAGTGAATTTGTGTCGATGGAGCATGAACAATTCAAAGGCAAAACAAGTAAAGCATAATTTTAAGCATAAACTCACTTTATTTTGTTAAGTTTCTCAGAAAACAAGATTTCATATGCTCACTTTGCATCTTTGCAAATTAAAAGGATGTTTCATAATTTGTTTTGGAAAACAAGTTAAAAAAACAGGAAAATTCAAATTTTAGAAATGAATGCACCATTTAATGCTTACTAAGATTTAAGGCTTTCTACTCTGATTTAAGATCTTCTTAAGGCCTTAATTTGTGGAATGAGACTTTCTAAGACCTTCCCAAGACCTGAAGAAAATATTACCAAAACACAAATCTGTTGCTCTTTGAGAACATGGCCTTGTAAGCCCTGAGCGGTGACAACTTCCTCTCAGCTTTCAGATGGAGCGGACGAGATTTACCAGCTAGAAGCAGAAGGTTAACAGCGCTTGTTGGTGGGTGCAAGGCCCTCTTCCTCCACCAGGTATCTTATTGCTGTCTTTCCTCTGAGTCTGGACACAAAGGCTGGTTGTGTTGCATGAGCTTTCTAAGGACATGCGTTCTGTGAAGCACTTTATGGGTCAGCCCACACTAACAACAAGGCCCGTGACCGTGTCTTTTCATCTCAGCAATTTGAGGATCCCTCTCCGTCCAAATCCATCGTTTTTAACAGCAACTTGGAGCGCAGCTGGTTTAACTGTTTTGCCATTTTTGGGAACAGGATTGGCTTGTAAAACCACAACCTGGTCAGAACAGGTTTCATTCTCGACGTTGCTTCATGGTATCGTCAGCCTGCCAAGGATCAGTAAAAGAGACTCAACCAGAGAAGATAAAATCTGGACCTTCTTTGACTTCCCCAGTCATAAACTGGGATGCAAACACTGCCCTAAATAGATTTTGCAACCCGAGTTTCAAATTAAGCCTCTGATCTAATTATTTTCATAGCTACTGCATCTCTCGATCTGAGAACAATGTAAGGCGCGTGTTATGAAGCGTTACGCTCCTGAAATATTCAGATATAATCTCTAAGGCTTAAATTGCTGACAATCTAGCTTTGCTTACAGCCACAAATGAGCTAATGGCTCTGACACCAAAAGCAAAGCAAAGAGCAGCCTAATGGTCAGATCATGAGACAATGTAAACTGACACTAGTGCAACTCAAAGACTCTTTAAAACACTTACTAATGTTCATTGCTAATAAATTAACATGGAGGCTTTGAGTAACAGTTTAATGCGGGAAAAAAATGGTCTCATAGCCTTATATATATATATATAATAAATAAATAATAAATAAAATCACATTATTATACATTATGTACATTGGATATTTTAAATATATTTTTTAAAAATATGTACCCAAGAAAAAAAACAATAAATAATTTTCAATGTATTTTAATTTAAATATTTCTTCCCTTATAACAAAGCAAAACACAATCATATATAATTAATATATATATATATATATATATATATATATATATATATATATATATATATATATATATATATATATATATATATATATAATTTTAATATATATTTTTTTTTTAAATGTAAAGAACAGATTCATTCACTATGTAATATTCCATGAAATGCCCTTATATTTCCACGACCGTGGGAACGCAGGATCCCACTTGAACTGGGTCTACATATCCCATCAGCATTCTTTTAGGATTTTAGACATGTGGACATAAAACACAATGCAGATCAACACCTGCATGCATTACATAAAGCGAAATCATGCACACGAATGTCAAGCAGTGAAAGCAACGCTTCTATTTCGACTTCAACAGCATGTCAGCATCATTATGCATTAGATCCACAAGCAATAAGCGTTTATGTCAAACCTCATGCGTCTTCTGTCCGTCATTGACAGTCACAGCAGCTGTCAGCGATGCACTTACCCAGCAAGAGGAGTTTGAGCTCTCGTCTCGAATCTCGTTTGTCTCTCCGGAGCTGCTTGTCGATCTCGGCGTTGATTCTTTTGGACTCCTTCGCCTCTTCGCTCATGCAACAGGCCATCATGGACTCCAGAGTCATCACCACAGCGTTTGGAGATCCCAGCCCCGATGTGACACACTTCTACGGCCCGCTTCCCTTAGCAACCGCGTCGAAGAGGAACAGGATGGATTTGGGGAATGTTGTTTAAAAATGCAGTAGATGTAACGTTAACGTTAAATCGATTCAGAAAAGAGACCCCAGCCTGCTCATACAAACGCATCTATCAAGCAAGGCCAAAGATCGGATGAGATTGGAGGCCAGATGTGAATCTAAAGATCTCCCCTGCTATCAGAGCCACTCGAGCCCTGTTTTTGAGTATCTGTAATGACTACCAACCAGAGTCCCGGAGGGACACACTAGCCTGCCACGACATCCGTGCTGTCCTTTGCTGTCTCGCTAAGCTAACCGCCCCAGTGCCCAGACTCACCGCAACACTGTCCATCAGCTGCCCGGATCTCTAGCTAACACACGGCGACAGGTGGCAGAAGACAGCCAGACGCTGCGTGTGCATATAACACTGACTAGGCTGCAGACATTTGATTTTGAGCATCCAAAGCCGAAAAGTTAATTAGCTACGCGCACTAACTAGCTTAATTGGGTGGGCTAAGCTGCTAGCTAGCCGGAATCTTTATTTACACTCAACGCGCTGATTTCACCGCTCATTTCTTTGCATCCGATTGGGCTTCAAGGATATTTAAAGTCGAAAAATCGGCAAGGAAAATGACACAAGTGTGGGCTCCTAAAAAACAAAAAAGATTCGACGGGTGAAAAAATTTCCAGATGATCGCACCGTCCAGTCCGGTGTGAGTCGCACACAAACCCGGAGCTGCGACAGCTGGAAAATGGAGTGCAGTGACAGGGCGCCGAGCCAATCGGAGGAAGAAGCGCGCAGGGGGCGGGGCGTGGAATGAGGCAAGGTTGGTGGAGGAGCGGCTGTGGACGGTTGTGGCTCGCGGGGCGTGTCTCGCCACAAACCCTGCTATTCGACTGAATGGACAACGCCCATTCCCAGTCAGACATATCTGAGAAGTACTAATCTCTCGATATTTTCATAAAATAATAGTTTCATATAATATATATAAAATCATATATATTCACATACAAAGGTTTATTACTTAAAACAAATCACAGACAAATGGCGCTTCTGTTCAGTTTATAGTTGAAGTGACTTGAGAGGTGTTGTTATCACAAACTGTGAGAGAGAATTAACGTGCAGATTTACAAGTGATTCCTGGCTCTTTATCGACACCGTGTGGAAATTGCTTGGAAGAAAAGAGTCACAAATTATTATTTTACCTGAAGCTATTTAAAAGTTATTAGTAGCCTACTGATGCTGCTTTTGCTAGTTTTCAGCACTTGAATACTACCTAGACTGTTACAAAATTCATTTGTCATTTATTATCTTTTCATTTCTATGATACAGCTGTAAGACCTACTGAATAAAATAAAAATGAGAAAACTATATATGCCACTAGCAGCACGTTCTACTCAGTAAAATGAAAATATGAACTGATTTGAAAATCAGTTATATATATATATATATATATATATATATATATATATATATATATATATATATATATATAATAACATCGTTAAAGGGATAATTCACCCAAAAAATGAAAATAACCTCCTCCTCCCCTGCCAAGTATCCTGATAAATCAACACAAACAGATACTAAACACAATGATCAGCTAAAAAACAATACTTGCAGAGTAAAAAAGTGTTAGTCACTTTAAATAGTTACTCAGCTTGGAAGAATGATGTCAAGGGCAGAGCCTGGGTGTCAGGATTCATTTCTCTGACTTCTGATTGGTTCTCTTCTGCTCTGTGACATATCCAGTATAAGGCAGACTTTCTGGAAATGTAGGCCTAACTAGTTTGTCTGTAGTGAGCAGCGTAACGCAGTTGACAGAAAGCTCCTTTAAGGTGGCACATCCAGTGTTTATTTCAGGGAAGATGGATACTGTTTCCATCTTTCCTGAAGTAAAGTTTCACAACTGAAGGTGAGTGACACTCTTTGTATACGTTACGGTGATGCGGCATGTCTGACTGTTCTGCATTGAAGAACTTCCACAACTGAATTACAGTCGAAGTGAAGAAACACGCTCATTTTATTAGAAACTTACAGTTATTTTTCATAGCATTAGTGGTGACTATTGGTACATTTACATTTAATCATTTAGCAGATGCTTTTATCTAAAGCACTTACAAATGAGAACAATAGAAGCAATCAGACCAACGAGAGAACAACAACAGTATACAAGTGCCATGACAAGTCTCAGTAAGTCTAGCACAGAACCCATAGCAAGGTTTTTTTTTTCAAGAATAGGATAGACAAGAAAAGAAAGTAAAGTTTAAGCATATTTACGTAGACAACATTTGAAGTGGATCTAAAAGTTAATCAAAGTTGTCCTAAGACAAGAATGCATTTCGGTTTTAGGTTATAGGATAACTTTGATGAAAGGTTTTGATCCACTTCAAATGTTGACTACTGTACTTATACCTATCACATTCACAACCCTGGTTAGCCTGAATACCCTATGGATTTTGACTGTAATATCGTTTTCATTTTACAACTGAACATGTAGGCCTAATTAATATCTAATAACTTAATTTTCAGACACAAAAAGTTAGTTCCAGAGGCTATAAAAATCAATGGGCCTACAATATAACACAAATGGCTTTTTATTTAAAATGTATTTGCAGTTATTGCACCTCTGCTGGAGAAATGGGGATTACTACTTCTGTTGCATCTGCTGTTTGTCTAAAGAAGAGAGGGACGCCTTGGCAAAAATAAGGAGATCAACCTCATCCTTGCTGAGCAGCAGAAAAAGAAACGGAGAGAAATAAAATTGCTTTTATTAGGTGAGATGATTCTGTCAGTTGTTTAATAAAAATTGTGTCATGACTTTAGAAATGTGAGATATGCTCAATATAGGTTATATAGTTAATTAGAAAGTACAGTCAAATTTAAAATGTATTGTTACATAATCGATTATTTAATCGCTACCCTGAAACCCATTCAAAGTTTTTGCTTTTGAAAATTAATGATCAGAATTTGGAAGAAGAAGAAAACTATCATTAACACTAAAGTAGGATCATTATTTTAGTGATGATATATCGTCTCATACTGTGTCTGCGTGTAGAGCGTTCTCTAATCGCGAGGAAATTCCATCAGGTGTTGATTTCATATAGAGCAGCTGTTACTACACAGAGCCGTTGTTAACTGACAAGCTGCGAAATCCATGCTTCATTATGCTCTATTTGAAATCACGCACCTGATGGAATTTTACCGCTGATTAGAGAACCGCTTTACTGGACGAGATCGCGATAATTATCGCGATATTTATCGCACTCCTAATTTTTACATAAAGACATATTTTGTGGTTTCATACAGACGGAGAAACATTCAAACACACCCAGTGCTGAGCTTTTGAAACAACATTCAGTTCATATACAATTAGGTCATCAGTTATTCTTATACGGAAAGATAACATTCCAGATAACAAATGACTATTTTTACAGCATCTAAAGTTATATAAACCTCTATTAGTAAGTGCATTTATTTTCTTTTTGCAGGTTTTCAATGCTGAATATGTGATTATTTTTTCCTTTCATTTAGGCACGGCAGAAAGTGGAAAGACAACGTCTTATGAAGCAGATGAAAATCATTCATGGAAGCGGATTCTTGGAAGACGAGACGTTGCTACACTAAACTGGTTTTCAGAATATCTTCCAAGCTATGAGTGAAATGACAGATGCCATGAAGATGCTAAAGATCCCATACTCCAACCCACAGAACGAGGTGATCAAGAGACCGAGTGTGTTTTAAAGTAACTTTAGAGCCCAGAAATTAATGAGGGCCACTTCTTTCAGTCAACAAAGTGGTGGCAAATAAATAAACATGTTATTATGGAAAAATATAAAAGTTACAAATAATAAATAAAGTTAATTAATTAATTATTTTATACATACATACTGACAGGAAAAAAAGAATGAATCTCTTTTTTATCTGCATGTTTACACTAATTTAAGACAGACTGGATCTTGTACTGTAATGTATTGCCCTTCTCATTAGGTCTGTGATATTCATAGATTTATGCCCAGTGGTTCCAGGATCTGGATATACATCGATAACGCAGCTGCAGAGTAATTATGTAGAGGCTATTCGCCATCTATGGGCAGACTGAAGGGTTCATGGACTGCTACAAACACAAAAGAGTGTATCAACTAGACTCCACTAAGTGTAAGTCTCTTTCACAAAGTTCTTGTCAATTCTTGTCTTTTACTGATTTAATGTTTGACTGCTTCCCTGATGCCACTGATAATTCATGTGATGAATGTGAAACAAATAAGGCCTTCATAAGCACATGGTATTATTTTTGATAAAAGTGATATTAAAAATAACAATGATGATAACATGTTTTAAAGCTTTATTGATAACTTGGAGCGCATTGCAGCAGAAGACTACATCCCTACACATCAAGATGTTCTCCATGTCCGATATCCCACCACTGGCATAACAGAACATTGCATTAGTATACAGAAGATCATTATCAGGTATTTCAGTTAACAACCAAACCTATTAACAATGTAGATTTTGCTGCCATTTAAAAGAGTTCACCCAAACACCGCATGATTCTATCATAATTTACTAGAAAACCAAGTGTTGGAGGAATTCAAGGTTGAGCCACTATCTGATTCAAAAAGGACTTTATGAAATATGAGAGAAATGAGGGAGGAAGAGATTTAAGGGACAAATCTGGGACTGATAAATATTAACCGCACAGCAGATCAAATAGAAAAGTGGATGAGACAACTGAACTTGATTTCGAGTCTGTCTGTCTTTTCAGGATTGTAGATGTCGGAGGTCAGCGAGGACAAAGAAGGAAGTGGGTTCATTGCTTTGAAAATGTGGCGTCCGCATATTTGTAGCTTCTCTCAGTGAGTACGCACCAAGTTTTGGTGGAGGATAGGCAGGTCGGTAAGTTTCTGCTTTTCTTTTCTTTGGCCAAAGGAAAAGACTACCTAAATGAAAAGCAATTAATCAGTTTTTTTTTTTTTTTTTACATGCCATTTCAAAATTTTCCTGAAGAATTATTGGGAGTCCAATCCCATATTTTTTTGACAAATGTCAAGTTGATTGTATTGCATTATGGGATAGTGTACTGAAATAGGTACAGTGTGTCATACATTTCAGAATATAGCTGGTTATCAGGGTAAACTTTTAACTATAAAATACCCAGATAACCTACTACATCTCCCACAATGCTGTGTGCTCAGATGGCATCTTTCTTAACTTGATCAGACTGCCAAAAGTTCAGATGTTTTACACCATATAATCATTTATAACTATTTTACATCTAAGATGGCATAATGAGGTGGTCGTCCTACCATTTTTTCAAAACTGGTATACAGCAAGCTGTACACTAGTATTCCCTTACTTACTAGTGAAGAATACTTATATTAGTTCCCTAGTAAACAAAGCCATGTTCTGAATTCAGAAAAACAGACTAGAATGCAATACAATACCTTTATATTTGTTTGTCTTCATATGTCTCCAGTCCTTCCTGTGTGATAATGATAAATCTGTTCACCTTTGTACCTTCTCTATGGCTCCAGAACCGTATGAAAGAGAGTTTGTCTCTGTTCTACTGGTCATCCACTCACCATGGTTTGCTAATTCCTACATCATCCTCTACCTGAACAAAATGGACATCCTAGCTGAGAAGATTCAGTTCTCTGATCTAAAAACATACTTTCCTGAATTTGAAGGTATAGGTGCACATTAAAAGTGAATGCCGAATTATTTGGGTGATCTCTAGTTTGACACCTGATTTGCTCTTCCATCCCTTTTCTTTGTGGTTTGGCACCAACTACAGGCAAGCTGGGGACGTTCATGATGCCATGCTGTTCATCAGAAATTTATATACTGCAAAAACGATTTCCTATAATGGAAAAGCACTCCAAAAGCATCTACTGTCACTTCATTTGTGCCACGGACACCACAGAAACCCGTAAACTCTTCAATGACGTTAAAGACTTGATCATCATCGAGGGCCTGAACGAGTTTAAAATGCTCTGAGCCCGATGCACCTTCATTTTCATTCACCATCAGACCATATTGATCTCAGTGCCAAGCCATCTGCACTTAAAGACACAGCTAATTTATGAAGCCTTTAAATTGTGTGTGTGTGTGTGTGTGTGTGTGTGTGTGTGTGTGTGTGTTTAGGTTAGTTGCTTTGGTACTTTAAGTGAATATTTCTCAAGGAAAGTGAAAATGTGTTTTACACATGCCTAAAAGTCTTGATTTAAAAAAAAAAAACTGTGATTGTATTTAGGTTTGTATTTTAACTTGCTGGTCACACATTTTCTGTAATAATCCAAAAGCCAAATGGAAAAAAAATGTGTGTATATTTTATTATTATTTTTATTTTTTTTATTTTTTTTGAGGGAACCAGTAAGATCCTAATTTCTGGGTTGGTCTACAAAAATTGTCCTGACAATGATGACAGCTGCATCCAAAGCTAAAAATCTATGGGGAGGAGGAAGGCAACAAGGCACATTCAAATTTAAAGATTATATATCTTGTAAATTTTCAATAATGTAAAACACTAAATTGAATATTCTCTTTAAAACAGTATTTTGACAATTTAGTTGAATAATAGAATAACCAATGACAAAAAAATAGAATCAGCAGGAAAATACATTTATCCAAAAGCACATTTATTATTACAGCAGTTTGAACTGCTCAGGACAAACAAAAGCTATCACCACAGCTATCACCTAAAAAAAATAAAATGTTGTGGATCATCCAATTAACAACATTATACAGTATTAAAAGTATTAACTTTTGAAAAGTGTCTCATTTAGAAATTCAGTTGTTTTGTCTTGTGGAGTATGTAGGCCCTATGTAATGTCTGTGTGTGTGTGTGTGTATATATATATATATATATTTGTGTATGTGTGTGTGTATATGTAAAAATCTGTTATGTGAAATAGCTTATTCAGGACAGTAGTAAATAAATTTTTTTATGACCCATCTCATTTATTCAAAATTATTAATATTTTGTATATTCTGCAAGGTAAACTTATGAGCAGAACTGCATGTCATAATAGCAACACTATGAATGCAAATTTAATGATTTGATTCAATAGCCTATAGGTTTTTATAAAAAGTTAAAATGTCTAATATGTACTTCCAATTCATGGAAACAGTGAATAATAATTAATTACAATAAGTATTACATTTAGAAGTAACAACATGCCACTTAGGTCCTTAGCGTGTCCGATACTGTGTTGATGAACACACAGGAAACACAAAGATGAAGGTTAACAGTTTAATACACACACACACACACACACACACACACACACACACACACACACAATGGAACACTAGAGACACACGTAACATTGACAAGACCCAACAAACTAAAACTGAACAGACAGGAACTTAAATACATCCGACTAAACGAAGATAATTAACAAGACAGAGCTGAACATAATGACGAAATCAAATCAGTGAACATGACAACAAACTAACTGGCAGGAACGGTGAAAACAATAAACCTCAAAACTGTTTCAGCGGACTAAATCTCACAAACGTTGATAAATTATGATGTAAATCCATGGCAAAGCAGAGAAACAAATAGAAACATAATTAGTGCTGCTGTTCCAGCCAAGTAAAATTAATTAGTTTAACCCAAGCTAAAGAATAATAATGCACATTTGATCAGATATAACTGCAGTCCAAAATTATGAGATGCATTATTTGAATGCTTGGCCAAAGAGGTGTGTTTTTAATCTAGATTTAAACAGAGAGATGTGTCTGAACCCCAACATTATCAGGAAGGCTATTCCAGAGTTTGGGAGCCAAATGCTGAAAAAGCTCTACCTCCTTTAGTGGACTTGCTATCCTAGGTACTATCAAAGTCCAGCGTTTTGTGACCTTAGGGAGCGTGATGGGTTGTAGCGTGGTATAAGGCTAGTTAGGCAGGGAGCTAGCCATTAAGGGTCTTATAAGTAAGTAATAATATTTTGTAACTGATACGGACTTAATAGGTAGCCAGTGCAGAGACTGTAGTATTGGGGTAATATGATCATATTTTCTTGACCTGGTAAGGACTCTAGCAGCGATTTTGGACTACCTGTAGCTTGTTTATTGAGGATGCAGGACAACCACCTAGCAGTGCATTACAATAGTCCAGTCTAGAGGTCATGAAGCATGAACTAGCTTTTCTGCATCAGAAACAGGTAACATGTTTCATAGCTTGGCAATGTTTCTAAGATGGAAGAATGCTGTTTTGTAACATGGGAAATATGATTTTCAAAAGACACTTTAATGTTAATCACTTACTGCACTTAACTGAATAATTTTTGGATCTTTACTAAGAATCAGATTGATACTATGCAGTGTTATATTTATACACTTTATTCAATTTCCATATGTTAAATAAACTGTTCATATTTACTAAAGCTCGAAATTAATATGAATGAACCTTATAAGGTATTTTATTTCAACCGCAGAAAGATGTCAATACACACCATTTTTCAAGTTTAAGTCCACAGATGTTAATCTACTCTCCTGTCTGATTTGTTTGTCAGACAAAATGGCGGATTTTGCATTATGATTTGGTCAGATTGCCTGTCAATCAAACTCTGTGTGAAGGATCAATTCACATTGTACAGCAAAATGTCCAAGTATCGTCATGTTTACCGTAGATATAATTTTAACTCATGATTCAAAAACTCCATTATAAAAACCTCATTACAAACACACTGGAAGTCACTGGCTACCATCAACTGTTTGGTAACCAATATTTTTCAAAATATCTTCCTTTGTGTTCAACAGAAGAAAGAAAGCGATATTTGGGACAGCTTGAGGGTGAGTAAATTATGACAAATTTTTCATTTTTAGGCAACCTATTCCTTTAACAAACTATCTTCTATTCTTTAGGGCTAGGGACCCAGTGTCTACTTGTAACCAAAAATCCACAATGCTTCATGATGATTTAAATCTATAAGACAAAGACAGACGATACATACATTTTCCACTCAAAATAGGTCATTTAACACAAGCAATGAAAAGTATATATTCTTGTAAATAAAAGCACATGCTTCAATTGTTGTCATTTAAAACAGTTCAACAAATCCAAAACAATTAAATCATTTTAATATCAAAACCAAACCATTCTTGGACCTCAGTCTTTTGCATTGCATTTTGTGTTCAACAGTCTATGAGCCCTGCCAAGAAACAAACAACTTTATGCTTGCATTTGGAGCAAACACCAATTCCACAACAACGATCTTCACAACAGATGGTGCAAATATGCTTCACAAACAGCATCCTATGCCAAAACATTTCCTCCTCATCCTGAAAGTGAAATTTACATTATCACCTATTATTGTGGTATTATAGGCTACTGGAATTTCTGCTACATTTTATACAGTAAAATTATTAAGCCCACAGTAAACCATTGTTTTGGTAAAATATATTGTGTGACACTTCACTGCTTGTAAATGTGACAACCAGTCCTGCCAATTTCCCAACACAACACTATGGAAAGAGCTACTCTTAATATAAAAAATTGTGTTGGTCACTTTAAATAGTTACTAAGCTTTATGGAATAATGTCATGGTTCATTCTTCTGACTTCTCATTGGTTCTCTTCTGCTCTGCAACATACCCAGCATATTACACTTTAAAGGCAGACTTTCAGGAAATGCAAGTAGTTTGTCTATAGTGAACGAATGTGACTGAGCTGACAAAACTCTTTTGGGAAAACTCCTTCAAGGTGGCAAAGCCAGAGTTTATTCTGACGAAGATGGATGTTGTTTCCCATTACACACCGTGGGTTTTACAAATAAAGGTAAGTGTTTCTCTTTGTCATGTTTACTTAATTTTAGAGGTTGTGAAATACTGTACAGTAAAAGTGCATTTATTGTCCATAGAAGAGCTTTAACATTTTCATTGAGTCTATGATTGATTAATCTATACATGTTTGTGTTCAACTGGTCACACTATTATTGGTGATGTTAGAAGCTGAAAAAACATAAGCTTATTTTAATTGGGCAATATCACAACAGAATAAATGCAGTTAACGTGAATGTTGATTTTGAGTATAACATTTGGCTTTCATACATCAATTAAACAAGTAAGCATATTAATACATGGCCATGCCAGTGTCTTTAACATGGGGAACCATTTTTTTTTTTTGTTTCTAGTTCAGGTTTAAGTATTAAAGTTCAGGTTCAGGTACCAGTTAATCAATTTTAAGCAGGTACATAACATGTTCTTCAAATTCATTCAGAAATAGGCCTATTCACACATTCATTCTTAATAATTTGCCTCTTGAAAACAGCTCTGTAGTGTAGACTATCTTGTCGTGTTCAATTACGAATTAGTTTAAATAGTTGTTATTGTCAATCATTTATTTTTTTAGTAAAACAATAGTCAAATATTACACGTATAACTACTTAAATCTTACCTCGCACTCTTTGACTGTTAAAACTGTGGTGTAGCGCTTTGAATTCACAAGGCTCCTGTTAATAAAAGCCCGCCATCTTGAATTTGATTGGCCATCTCAATCATTGTAACGATGAGGAGCGCGGTAAGATGCTGATCGAGTCAGACCACACAGAAATGTACAGTTAGGGAGTAAATTTGGCAATATCTGATAGTTGGGGAAATCCTTGTTCTCCTCAAAGTATAATAAAAGCAAGCTAGTTCGTATTATTTCTTCTCAGCAGCAACAACAACAACAACAAAAAAGTTCCAGAAGAAATAGAATGCTCTGAAGCTTCGCTTGTAACCTGGCAACGCAAAGACTAAATATAATATATGAATAAGCGTAAACACAGAGCTCAAAGCGTTCTGTAGTCACTAAACTCAAACTCCAGTCCGGGTTTTCCTTTTGCTCCCGCACACTAGTTCAAGAAACCCAAAGACAAATCTACATTTTATTTAAAGATGAACACATTCTACATGGTCATTTTAAAAGAATTAATAAATAATAAATAAATAAAGAATTGTTTATGTTTTCATAGTTACTCTATTTCTGTGGGAGAAATGGGGATTACTACTGTGCATGTTTCATCTGTTGCTTGTCTGAAGAGGAGAGGAACGCCATCGACATAAATAATGAAATCAAACGCATCCTTGCAGAGCAGAAGAAAAGACAACGAGAGAAATCAAGGTGCTTCTATTAGGTGAGATGATTCTGTCAGAATTTATCAGAACTGTATTAAAATTGGAAACATGCTGCTGATATATTTCAACTATACTTTTTTCTCTAAAAGTAAAAGTACACTTAATCAGAGCATTAAATGTTGTGTCAGTAAGGGGTGTGTTACCTACATCATATCTTGAGGGTAATTTCCTGTCAGGTGTTCCTATAAGAGCTGATTAGGCTTGTAGTTATAAAAACTAACTTCCCTGTTTTGGTCCTGAGGTAATTTTAGTCAATGTGTGACTTCAGTTCCTCTTCCCTCACTAAAGCAGGAGCAACATTTTTGTAATACAGTACATACAGACATTTTCTGATTTTATCATCACATAAAGAAACATTCAAACACACCCAGTGCTGAGCTTTTGAAGAGACAATAAAATACACAATTAAAACTTGAGATTGTTCTTATACAGGACAGAACACATTCCACGAGTACAATGGCAAATTACTATTTTAGAGCAGTGTAAAATATAGTAAAGCACTATTAGTATGCTTTTATTTATTTTTTTTTTTTTTTATGTTTGCTGGTCTCTAATTTTGAAGCATGATCATTTTGCTTTAATTTAGGCACAGGAGAAAGCTGGGAAGACAAGCTTTATGAAGCAGATGAAAATCATTCATGGAAGCGGATACTCGAGAGGACGAGAGCGTGGCTACACTAAACTGGTTTTTCAGAATATCTTCCAATCTATGTGTGCAATGACAGATGCCATGAAAGTGCTTAGGATTCCCTACTCCAACCCACAGAGCGAGGTGATCAAGAAGCCAAGTGTGTTTTTAATGTTGATCATTTTATATCAACAATCATATAATCATAGATTTATTATGGATTAGAATCAAGTATGTCAAAATTATGAATTGTAAAAAAAAAAAAAAAATTGCATACATAATAAAAAATTGACATCATTTTTTATCTGTGTGTTTGCACCAATTCAGGATAGACTAGATCCCATACTGTAATGTATTGTCAGTCTCATTAAGTCTGTAATATCCATAGCTTTATGCCCAGTGGTTCCAGGATCTGGATATACATCAAATAACGCAGCTGCAGAAGTTATGTAGAGGCTATTCATCATCTATGGACAGACAGAGGCTTAAAGATTTGTTACAGTCGGCAGAGAGTATCAACTGCTAGACTCAACTAAATAGTAAGTGTGTTTGATACAGTTCCTGTCTTTTCCTGACTACTTGCATCTTTGTCTAGTCCTTCTTAGCTTTTCCTGATGGCACTGACAAATAATTATGCAAATAAGGCTTCACAAGGAATTCTATGGCACATGGATTTTACTGTTGTTGTTGTTTTTTTTTTAAAGCTTTATTGATAACTTGGACCGCATGCAGCTCAAGGCTCGTCCCTTAGCCTCAAGATGTTCTTCAAGTCCGATTCCCCAGACTGGCATCACAGACCATTGCTTTACTTTGGAGAAGATAACTCTCAGGTACAGCAATGAACAACCAAGCCCTTAAAGTGAAAATGAAAATTCTGTCATTAATTACTCACCCTTATGTCGTTCCAAACCCATTTTTGTGATGAAATCCGTGAGCTTTCTGACTCTGCATAGACAGCACTGACACATTCAAGGCCCGAAGGTAGTAAGGACATCGATATAAAGTCCATGTGACATCAGTGGATCAACCGTAATTTACAAGAAAACTTTTTGTCGCAAAGAAAACAAAAATAACTTTATCCAACAATTTCTTCTCTTCCATGTCAGAATTTGGCACGTTCATGACAGTTACCACGATTCACTTTTCCAGCTGTTTAATTTACCATATTTACAATTTCAATAAATTTAATGCCCAAAATATGCTTTAGTTTGATGTGAAAAATCTCTATTTATAGACACTGTGGCACCTATCCTATCTTGATAAATGTTACTTACCACATAACATGGTGTTTTGGACCCCACTGACTTTTATTTTAAATGGAAATTATTGACATTAGTCAGAATATCTTTTCTTCTTTCTCAGAAAGTAATAGGGTTAGTTAATTCATTTTTTGGTGAATTATCCCTTTAACTAATGACAGCATCATATCCTGAAATACAAACAAAGTCTTTACCTCTATTGATATGCTGTACATTGCATGTGGTTTGTTGTTTACAACTTAAGGAACCTCTGCAATGAGTTAATTATGCAGACAAGACCAAATGTTCAAGGAAATCAAGGTGAGCCACTATCTGATTTAGAAGAAATGTGACAAAAGGAAGAAGAATTTTTTTAGGGACATATATGGGATGCAAATCAACCACAACAGATCAAACAGAAAAGTGGATGAGATGACTGAACTTGATTTCTGGTCTGTCTTTTCAGGATTGTAGATGTCGGAGGTCAGCGAGGACAAAGAAGGAAGTGGATTCATTGCTTTGAAAATGTGATGTCACTCATATTTCTAGCATCCCTCAGCAGTACGACCAACTTCTGGAGGAGAATAACAAGGATGTAGCTTTCTACCTCTCTCCTCACATGTCTCCAGTCCTTCCTGTGTAATAATGATAAATCTGTTCATCTGTGTACTTTTGCTCTATTTGGCTCCAGAACCGTATGGAAGAGAGTTTGTCGCTGTTCTATACAACCATCCACTCAACATGGTTTGCTAATTCCTCCATCATTCTCTTCCTGAACAAAAGGACATCCTGGCCGAGAAGATTCAGTTCTCTGACCTAAAACATACTTTCCTGAATTTACGGTAGATTGGTGCACAGTAAATTAAGTGTAAGGCAAAATTATATGTGTGATCTCTTGCTTGGCATATCTGATTGTTCTTCTTTTCCTTTCCTCTGTGGTTTGGCGCCACCTTCAGGAAAACGTCGGACATTCAAGATGCCATGATGTTCATCAAAAATTTATATAGACAAAAGCAGTCTCCTATGAGACAAAACGCAAAAAATCTACTGTCACTTCACCTGCCACAGACACCAAAAACATCCAGACAGTCTTCACTGATGTGAAAGACACCGTCCTCGTCCAGGCCTTAGAAGACTTTGGAATGTTCTAATGAGCCCCAGACGCACATTCCACGACTCGCATCAGACTGTATTGATCCCAATGCCAATCAATGTACATTCAGAAACACTAATATTTTATAGAGACATGTTTGCATACTCTTCAGCCAAACTAAATTAATTTTTTTAATCATTATTTATAACTGACCATCCAAAATGTATATGGGTTAGTTTTCATGTTCATAATAACTAACCTATATTTACATGTGAAAAATTGACATTTTAAATTTACACCCATTAAAAATCACTGTGACATCAGTTTTATAATTAAAAGAATGGCTCAGAAAGGTGTTTTGGACTGAGAAAAGCTCTAGCATCAATTTAGTTATTTAAAGGATATCCACCAAATAAAATTTTGTCATTAATCACTTACCTTCCATGAAACTAGTTAAAAGCTCAGTAAGTCTTGAACTATCATTGTAAAATATTTTGGATGAAAACCGGAGCTTGAAGATGTCATAACTCCATAATATCCATACAGGTGTATAGTGTCCAAGGTTGATGAAATGTAAGAGATACTCCATCTGTCATCAGATGTTCAATCTGGAGCTCATATGAAGTGACAGGAACTTATTGAACAAAGTCTTATAGTATTTTTGTCAAGGGTTCCTGTGCTTCCATATCACCGTTGCGTGATGCATGCTTGTGAGTTTGAGATGATACAAGAGCACTACACGTATACGAGTGTATGGAGAGTACGAGGAGACGCTGACAAGGATTATTGAAAAAGTCTTATTTTAGTTTTTTCTTAACGCTTACAAAAGTGTTCTGTAACACATGTAACCATTGACAACTTTTCTGATGGCAGATGAAGTATTCCTTTGAACATAAAACTTTCAGATTACTCAGTTTCAGATCCTTGCATACAATTCTATTACATTAAGTGATCTATGAAATAATATATAAAGTGCCATCCTATTTCATATTCCAAAATATCTTACAATTCAATATATAAGATGGAACTTTGTAACTGTGAACTTCACTAAGACCAAGTGGTAAGGTGGTATACCACAAAAGGTAACTAGTGTTACAGATGCATCCTGAGACAGAGCTGTCAAGTGAAGTGTCATTGTTTGTCAGACAGTGTCTCCATACAGCAAAATGGATATGACAAACAGTAGCACTGGCCCTCTCATGACTGAGCCATTTGTTCACTACGTGTAGTAGTGTGTCAGAATTAATCTCAGCTGTGGTTTTACTATGCATTTTTTTGTTTTAACAAGCACCAACAAGAAGGAAATAGTGTAAAAGGTTGATAGTAATAATAACAACATATGTTCTATATAGCATGAATGTGTGTAGTATGCATGTAATTTGGATGTACTACATTTGCCATGTTGTCTTGGTCATGGGACCTACCAGCTTTAGTTTGGTTTCACCTGACAAATCCTCTCCTGTGGCCTCATGGGGTAGTAAAGTGTCCACTGAATGGACTCAGAATCTTCTACAGAGGTCATTCAGGTACTTTTGCCTGTTGTTTCATGAATACTATGAATTCCGACATACTATCCTTTTCACATGCTGTTTTCCACCTATTCTGAGAAGTGTGCATATTCAGATGCACCCTCCTAAACACCTATATAGAATGCACTATTTCTGTCATTTGTAGTGGTGTCCGACTCCATGGGCCTGTCCCTATCCCCATACCTGTGGTCTTTGCACTTGACCACTTTGATTACATTATGTATTTCTAGAATTTGGCCCAAGTGTTTTGAGTAGCATTAAGACATGTGTGGATACAACTTTTGATTACCTGATGGAATGTTGTAAAAAAATGCTTTAATAGTGCTTTATTTTACACATTTTTGTATTTTCAGTACATTGTACTTTAAAGTAAACTTCAAATGTCTGTTCAATAGTCCCTAACAGTCATTATAAATAATAACATTATTTAACTGTGTTTCTAATGAAGTTGTAAAAGCAGTTGTAAATGTTTTACAAAATACACACATCATCTCTGCAACAATAAAATGTGCAACACTATATTTTACTACCAAAATTGTAATCTTAATTTAACTTACACTGTTTTGGTGATTTTCAACCTGGGACAGAGTTTCCTGTCGCATGCGCACTCTCAGGTGTCCAAAACCATGAGTAAAATGTGATTTTTTTTAATCCCATAAAGACCCATAAACAGTGTACAATAGATGTTCACTCAGTGGCTAGCGTTAGGTCTACACCCATACATTGTGAGGACAGAATGAATTCCGCAGTCTTGCCAGAATATGAGCGTCTGCAACATTTCTGGCGCACTCAGTGTATGAATTCACTCACTTGCTTTCATTAACTTTCAGAATAGTGGATGAGTTTATAGGAGATATTTTCAGATAAAGCATAAGTGTTAGATGGTGAATTAATACAGTTTCTGAATGAATGTTTTGAAAGAATCTGTTCATTAAAGGTGGGGTGAGTGATTTTCAAAAGCGCTTTAGAAAACTGATTCGGGCGAGTAGCAAAACAAACTTGTAGCCAATCAGGGTAAAGCGTGTCTTCTCATGATGGGGACGAGAGCGTAAATATCGGATCAGCTTTCCAGTGCTGGAGAGAACTCAAAGCGAAAGGCATCGCGATCGGACCGAGGTTGCTTTGTTTCTTCTCGATAGGCGAGTAACACCGTGTCTCGCCGCTATACAGCTAAAGTATGTCTAGTACACTGGATGTATTAGCGTTGAAAATAATTTTAAAATTTGTGTCAATATGTCATAAATAGAATGCAGCAGCAGTTTTCTGTCAGGGATTTGGCGTGTCATGTCGTCCAATGTAGACCATCTATATATATATGTATAGGGAAGTCATGGCCTAATGGTTAGAGAGTCGGACTCCCAATCGAAGGGTTGTGAGTTCGAGTCTCGCTGGCAGGAATTGTGGGTGGGGGAGTGAATGTACAGCTGTCCTCTCTCCACCCTCAATACCATGACTTAGGTGCCCTTGAGCAAGGCACTGAACCCCAGCTGCTCCCCGGCGCCGCAGCATAAAATGGCTGCCCACTGCTCGGTGTGTGTTCACAGTGTGTGTGTGTGTTCACTGCTCTGTGTGTGTGCACTTCGGATGGGTTAAATGCAGAGCACAATTCTGAGTATGGGTCATACTTGGCTGAATGTCATGTCACTTTCACTTTTCACTTTCATATATATATATATATATATATATATATATTGTGAGCGATGTGTCCCGAAGGCTCATCAGCGTCAGCCCTGGCAACACAGTGGAATCACCGCACTAGCTCGTCCACGGGCTGAACGGCGCACCTGCAGCTCGTTAGCGGCATCTACTTCAGCCGGAAGGAAAGCAGTATGGTGAGCAATGTCTCCGAGCGCAGACACTAACTCTTTCCACCTCTGTTGTAGAGAGCAGGCTGGACCGTCCAGCCCCAACCAGGAGAGCACAGCACGGGATCCACCACTCAAGGCACAGAGAGCACGAGGGAGTTGGAGCACTACGGAAAGCACCGTCTTCACTCAGAGCACAAAGTTTTCAATAAATCCACCCTTCGGGATTTTCTCTGTCTATCGGTTGTCGTGTAGTTCCTCACCTCGCTCACACTGGTGGAGAATGCGGGCACTGAGCCTCCGTCAAGGAAGCGCGAGCGAGCTCGCCCTCCGCACCGCCGCCCACCGCATGCCGCTGCCTGACCCCGTGTCAAGCCGTAGCAGCTGATGCCGCGAATGCGGGCGCACGACGATTGGAGATGTATATTCAAATGTTTGAGGCCACCGATCCGGGAGGAGGGGCTAGACTTCTAGCGCCGCTGCTGACCGGGAAGCGCTGGCGATTTCCCCATGCGGCTGAGAGAAGCGGGACTATGGAGAGGTGAAAAGGAAATCCTGAGCCGAGTAGGCCTCTCCCAATCATGCGGGCAGCAGTTCCAGGACTGGGAATATCGAGCTCGACAGCCGCTCGCTGCCGAGCGGCAGAACTAACCCGGTTGGCCCAACATTGGCTATTGACAGGGGTCCCTCCGCACACAAGGTAGCTGGCGGTGGTGATCGACCGACTCCTCAGGCCCTCCCTGCGCGTTGAGGCAGGCGGCTGGCATGAGAATCCCACCGATCTCGATGAGCTCGTGGAGGCCATTGAGCTGGCGGAGGCCGCAACACCGGAGGAGGGGAAGCGGCGCCGCCTTTTCCCGAAGGGTGGTCCAGGCGGCGCTTCGCCCGGAGGCACAGCACCCGTGAGCAGGCCTGCGGTTCCCGGCCCCAGGACGAACCGATGCCACCGAACGCCGCGCTCCCCAGGACGGGCGTGGCTAGCAGGCTGTTCAGTTCGCAATCCGCCGCCGAGGCACCGCGAGCCGATGTGCACATCAATGGCGGCCGTTCATCGCCCTCCTCGACTTCGGGCAGCGGGTAAGCCTGATACAACCAAGCGGTCCTTCTGCCTCGAACATGGTTCCAGAGCCGGCTGGCGATACGCGTGCAGGGATACCGAACATGTACCGCACGGCGAGTGACCATTACGCACACCTGGTTCCTGGCCCGTCCGAGTGGGAATCTTAAAGGACCTACCGGTACCGTTATCCTCGGCTGGGATTGGCGGGTTCGATCAGCTCCCTCACCTCCAGCACACAGCCTGCTAGCCTGGCGGGGACCGCCGCGGAGGATCAGCAAGGCGCCTCGCTGACACCCGCTGCTGGCGTCCGGGACAGCCCTCGAGGAGGTGAGTCCCCTCCCAAAACTCTAACCTGTTCTTTGATGTCTTCCAGCAGATAGCGGGGAGGCAGCCGAAAGAGCAGCGGGGGCGAGACGCCTCAAGCATTGCTGGTCTCAAGTGCGGGTGGCGGAAGGAGAGGATCTACAACCGGCTCCCCCCCACCCCATTTCGTCATCCAAAGCGGCCTGCTTTACTGTGTCGCGAGCGGGGGAGGAAAAGAGCGTTGCTGGTGGTACCGCTGAAGCAAAATCCAGACGGTGTTGGAACTGCCCATGCCCACCAGATGGCTGGCCACCTCGGCGCTCAAAACACCGCGCAACGGATCCGGGATCAGCTTCCACTGGCCAGGACTGGAGGGGATGTCAAGCGGTACTGCCAAGCTTGCCCGACGTGCCACGGACATCGCCACATACTCCTCCCCAGCCCGCTGATCCGCTGCCTATCATAGAGGTGCCCTTCGAGTGCATCGGGATGGACCTGGTGGGGCGCTGCGAGAGTCGCCGGGGCATGAACACATCCTAGTTATCGTGGATTATGCCACCCGCTACCCAGAGGCCATTCCCTCCGCAAGGCCACCGCAAAGAACATCGCTGAGGAGCTCTTCCTACTGAGTAGTCGGGTTGGCCTACCAGCGGAGATCTTGACCCGACCAGGGCACCCCTTTCATGTCCCGGATCATGGCTGACCTCTGCAAGCTCCTCAAAGTCCGGCAGATCCGGACCAGCGTGTACCATCCACAAACTGATGGGCTCGTGGACGTTTTAACAAGACCCTTAAGCAGATGCTGCGACGAGTGTGGCCGAGGACCAAGCGACTGGGACCAAATGATCCCGTATGTGCTGTTCGGGATCGGGGAGGTGCCCAGGCTTCCACCGCTTCCGCCTTGAGACTCCTCTTGCCCGCCAACCCGAGGGCTTCTAGATGTCGCCGGGAAGCCTGGGAGCAACAGCCTGCGGTATGTCGGACCACCCTCGAGCACATCAAGGCCATGAGAAGCGGATCGACAGGGTCATGCCATTGGTCCGGGAGCACCTTTCCAAGGCCCAGCAAGACCAGCAGGCCTCTTCAATCGAGCGCCAACCAGGAGTTCCAGCCGGGAGACTACGTCCATGGTTCTGGTCCCCACCTCGCCTGTAAATTCCTGGCACGCTGGCAGGGCCATACACGGTCACCGAGCGGTAGGGACCCGTCACCTATAAAGTCGCCAACCAGGTCGCCGAAAGAGGAGCAGCTCTATCATATAAATCTGTTGAAGGCTGGGTGGGGACGGACCCAGCTCGCCCTCGCCACCCCTCTCCGTGGTTGTAGACATGGATCCCAACTCTCCAGCGCCCAGAAGCGGAACTGCAGCACCTGGTCGGTCAGTTCTTGGATGTGTTCTCCCCTGCCAGGGGGACGACCGTCATCCAGCCGAAGTCCAACACCACCAGGAGTTATCGTCCGGCAGCGCCTATCGTGTCCCGAGGCTCGGCACTGCAATCGAGACAGAGGTACAGGAGATGTTGAAGTTGGGGTAGTGAGCCCTGGCGAGTCCCTGGTCCAGCCTCATCGTAATGGTCCCGAAGCCCGAGCACCCTCCGGTTCTGCACGACTTCCCCGCCTAAATGAGGTCTCTGAATTTGATGGCTACCCCATGCCCGGTCGATGAGCTCCTGGATCGACTGGGAAGGGCCGTTCATCTCGACTCTCGACCTCACCAAAGGTTATTGGCAAGTCCCTCTGTCTAAGGATGCCAAGCCCAAGACAGCCTTCACCCCCAGTGGCCACTGGCAATGCAGGTCCTTCCCCTTCGCCTGCACGGGCACCCGCACCTTCCAGAGGCTCATGGATGTCCTGCTGAGGCCCCATATGGCACGCCTGGCCTACATCGGACGCGTGGTCATCCATTCCGAGACCTGGGGAGCATTTGAGCTGCTCGGAGGTGCTGCTGGAACTCCTGCGGGGGCTCACCGCCAACCCGGAAATGTCACCTGGCTCTCTCCGAGCCAGAGTACCTGGGCTTCTGGTGGGTCGTGCCTCATCGCCCCAGGAAAGAAGGTGACAGCTATCCTCTGGACCCTGCCCACTACCAAGACCCAGGCACGAGCCTTTTTGGGGTTGGGGGATACTACCGTTGTTTTATCCCTAACTTCTCCTCCTTAGCCTCTTCCCTGACAGATCTGACCAGGAAGGGGCAACCCGAAGGTAGCCTGGGTCAGAAGCGGAAGAGGCATTCCAGCAGGTGAAGTCAGCCCTCACCACGGAGCCAGTCCTCGAGCCCCGATTTCAACTGCCCCTTCCTGGTGCAAACCGATGCCTCAGACACCGGGTTGGGAGCCGTTCTTCCCAGGTCCAGGGCGGCAGGAACACCGGTGATCTATATTGCGGAAGCTGACCCCGACCGAACAACGGTATGCCCGTGGAGAAGGAAGCGTTGGCTGTCAAGTGGGCAGTCCTGGAGCTTCAGCTATTACCTCCTCGCGCCGGTTCACCCTGCTGACAGATCATGCGCCACTGCAGTGGATGGCCCGCCAAAGGACACCAATCCAGGGTGACCCGGTGGTTCCTTGCGCTCCAGGACTTCCACTTCACGCATTAACACCGGGCGGGGACAGCCAACGCCACGGCTGACCTCTCCAGGATAGGGGCAGCTTTGCAGGTCTGTCAGGCTCCTCCCCACCCTCCCCATATCTCCCCATTGTTCCGCAGGCTCAGGTCGCGCTTGGGGGGGTGGGCGTGTGTCCCGAGCTCATCAGCGTTGCCCTGGCAACACAGTGGAATCACCGGCACTAGCGTCCCGGGCTGAGCGGCCGCACCTTCAGCTCGTTAAGCGGTCTACTTCAGCCGGGAAGGAAAGCAGTATGGTGAGCAATGTCTCCGCAGACACTAACTCTTTCCACCTCTGTTGTAGAGAGCAGGCGTGTGACCGTCAGCCCCAACCAGGAGAGCACAGCACGGGATCCACCACTCAAGGCACAGAGACACGAGGGAGTTGGAGCACTCACGGAAAGCACCGTCTTCACTCAGAGCACAAAGTTTTCAATAAATCCACCCTTCGGGATTTTCTCTGTCTATCGGTTGTCGTGTAGTTCCTCACCTACAATATATATATATATATATATATATATATATATATATATATAGTGTAGACAGCATCACTGATTATAATGAGCTCTATAGTATTTTGTCAGCTGCACCACTCGCATCCGTGTGACACGTGTAACATTGGTTTTGCTTTGTTTCACAGAAGTAAAGCGTTACCTGGGTTTACTGTATGTTTGGGCGACTATGAAAATAGAGGCGTGTTTGTTTTGGTGATTTCAAATGTCAACACTGGCTACCAGGAATAGCTACCCCACCTTTAAATGTAGCCTAAATGCAGTCACTTGTTGCCATCTACTGGCATAACAGTGTAAACTGCAGAAAGAGCAGCTGGAAAATCCCACCATAAATGCACACACTGTTGCTCAGTCGATCAAATTTGAGATCTGAAATAGCTGTTTTATAGACTGTAGCACCAGTTAACACTGACCAGTCAAAATGCTAAATGAAATACAATTTCAAGTTTTTCCAGGAACACATACACATTACCAGAACATCATCTATTCTTTAGGGCAGTAAGGACCCAGTGTCTTCTTGTAACCAAAAAGCCACAACATCTCATGACCATTTAAATCTATAATGAGAAAACAGAGGATACATACATTTTCCACCAAAAATAGGTCATGAACAAAAGCAGTAAAACCATAGCCAACATAATCTTGTAAATCAAAGCACATGCTTCAATTTGATGCAATTTAAAGTGGTTTAACAAATCCAAAATATTTGAATAATTTTAATATCAAAGCTAAATAATCCTTGTATGCAGCATTTGCATTTGGAGTGAACAGTAATTCCACAATAATGGCCTTCACAACAGATGGTGATACCCTCCAAAACATATCCTCCTCATCCTGGAAGTGAAATGAGCTGGTAATTTTACCTCTGGATTATTATTGTGGTATATTACAGCATATTATATTGAGATGAAGCTGAAAGTATTAACATGTTGACCTCTGCAGGGCACCAGTAAGTCAAATTTACACTTAAAGTTTGTTTTGATTCTACTTGCCATGCATAACTGAAAAGCAATAGCTGACATTTTCCATCAAGTAGCCTACTTTTCCAGGTCACCTCTTCCATTTTGTTTGTTTGGATTTTCTAATTCAGTGAAGCATCATTGACAAGTTATGATTTTTTTTATTTATTTCTGCTTTCATTATTTTTTATGTACTTATATACAGCATCTAGATTATCGACATGGTTTTAAAGAAAACACTATTTCAGTCTTCCTATTTCCAAATGTCATGTTTAATTTAGAGTGTTACCATAGTTTATTTGTAATTACTGTGAAATGTACTTGTAATTTCTGCAAGCTTTTTTCAGTGTAGGCCTATTAGTTACTGTCAAAACTTGCAAATCTATAACTTTTATGAATTATTGAATGAATAAGTTGCTCTTGCAATTTTTGTACTCATCTCAAATTATGATACTTTTTTTTAAAGGTACCTATATTTTTATACAAACATATCATATATTAAGAAAGTGATATTAACAGACCAAATTTAGCACAAACCTTATTGATGATGCATATTTTGTACATGCAAGCAGGCAACCCGAATATAAATGTAATGCACAAAGTGTCACATTAAGTCTTTTCCCAGAGAAACCATTATATATATGTTAAGAAGGAAAACTGACAGGCTTGTGCTGCAGTTCTTTGGATGTTCTTCCCTCCAGGTCTTCAAAGCCATGTGACAGAAAACTATGAAAAGGTTTATGTGGGAGGTGTGTTGATATTACAATCATATTCCAGTTGGGTTGATTCTCCTAAAGCGTGTTTAAAACCATTCTGTCTTTCTCCAGGACTTTGACTTACTTACCCGGTCCCCATGGCAATATGTGGACTATAATATCTCACAACACCTTGAAAAGCCTGATAAACCGGTTCTGCCTTTGAAGACAAAAGACTAACTTCCAGAGCCCAAGAGAGAGGGTGTCAAATACCTGCACAGCTATTCAAGAAGTTAACACCACCTGTAACTTCTAAAACAGGTTTTGAACTTTTCTGCCTGAAACTGGATGTTTTTCTTTAATTTGATACTCACAACTAATAATCCACACTCATCTGCTTAGGCCACTCTTGGCAAGTACTGTAAACTCCATTCACTGTCAATATATTAGTTGATTATAAACAGCTTTTAGGTTTACAGTCACTTTAGCGCATTCCACTCACAAACGGATGTGTTTCAAAACACAGTGAGCTGTCTACCTAGACGGCATTTTTGGGAGATATGTTAAAAAAATGCTGACTAGCACAACCCTAGGTGGGCGTTCACATCGGGCGCATTCTTCTCGGCACGATTTTCGGTTTATGTATGCATGCGTCACACGGAGCTTGCGTCGCGACTCCAGCGTTTCGCGTCAAACCTAATAACTTTTGAAAACCCCAGTCGGGACCCTTACGTTCTACTCGGCTCCACTCCGTCTAGCACCTTTTCAACACAAGAACGCGCCCTCTAGGATGCCTCTAAGTAGGCAGCTGACTAGATTTGAGACAGCCCATATTCACACTGACAGTCCGCTCTCAGAAAGGACTTTCCTGAATTGCAGGTGTAGACCCGTCTGAAGCCAAGGAGGAAAAATCATGTGACGCTTACAGAAGAATTTGGCTTTTTTTAAGTGGGGAAGCTTTTGAGAAAAACTTCTCCAAGAGAAAGAAGCTGGTTCAAACCTAGTTCGGCTCTGGGAGAATAATGGATCGTGTTTCGTAAAGGCATTACTGACTCCGTACAGGTGTTTCGACGAATGCAGGTAAGTGATTCGTCGCGTTTATGTTGTAATCCCTATTTAGTCTTTATAGGTAGCCTATAATAAAAGCCACTGCGCACCTGCGATTAGTATTAGTTTTCTTCTTTTTCTCTCTCAGGGAAGTCCTTGATTGTGAAATGTATTTAAAATAGATTTCAGTAGACGTCAAGATGACACAGAAGTCGGTTTCCTCCTGAGTAGTCTATTATATGCATGCGTGTATCCTATATGCAGGAATGGAATTTTATAAATTTGAGGGAAGCTACATAGTCTTCTTATGATGGAAGTTCGGCTCATTTCCGCGAATCGGTTCTTTCGAACAGTTCGAAAACGATTTCCGCGAATCGGTTCTTTCGAACAGTTCGAAAACGATTTCTGCGAATCGGTTCCTTCGAACAGTTCGAAAACGATTCTCGATACGTTCATGTCACAACTTGTGGAGAATATACCTTGGGAGAAAGTATGGACCTTGCCTCATAGATATCTGCTTACCAATAAAGTAAAAGAAATAACATTTAGTTAATTCACAAATGTTACCCAACTAAAGCCTTTCTTAGGAAATATAAGTCAGACATTGACGTGAGTTGCTTTTTTTGTCATTCCTCTGAAGAAGACTTTATTCATTTATTTTGGCAATGCTCCTACACTGGAAAATTTTGGTCAGACTTTCTGGCATTTATTCAGTATTATTTTGTAAGTGATTCTCTTTTTGTTTTCATGATGCTTTCTTTGGATTGTTTGACTATTCAAAGAGAATACTGGAAAATATTACATAATTAATTTATGTTTCCTGTTAGCTAAATTTCACATTCATAAACAAAGTTTACTGGCTCTAAACCTCTTTTCTTTATTCAAATTGGACTTAGACAAGTATGTGGAAACTATCCGAAGTTCTGTTAATTTGAAAGCTATGAAAACAGTCTCTTTATATTCGTCCTTTGTGTCTTCTTAAGATGTCGTTTTATTACCTCGTTTTTCTTGTTGTTACCCTGGCATAACAAACAAATCTGTATATATTGTTGTTTTTGTTTTTTGTCTTTATTATTTTAAGTGTACTGTATTAATGTTTTAATGTTTGTATTGTTTAATAAAACGTTCATGTCACAACGCAATAAACTTTCTCAGCGTAGCTATTACAAGCTCGTGTCACACACAGTTCAGTTTGTTGCAGCCAACATGTCTCTGGAAAACAAAATATATTTGTACCTATAAACAATTTAGTTATAAATAAAACAAAAACAAATCAACGTTATTTATTGTACTGAATAAAGGCTACTTGCATCAGTCGACCTTCGAATCTCTCAGATCTCTCAGAATCTCTCAGATCGATACAGACTGTTTTGTGAACCAGGTTCAATTGATGCATTAAAAGTTTCGACTCAAAACAACATTTGATATGCTGAGTATCATATTGTCTTAATAAACATTACATTAAATGGGATATTTATCTCTTCATGCCTCTTCAGAAAGTTTAAGGGCTGTTTTGTCCTGCAGAGGAGATGGGGGGCTGTTGGAGATGGTGCTCACGACATGCATCTGTTGCTTGTCCGAAGATGGAAGAAGCCATCCTCATACACAATGAAATCAAAAGAATCCTTGCAGATCAGAAGAAACGAAGCATGAGAAATCAAAGTGCTTCTGCTGGGTGAGATATGTCACATATTAAAGTGTTTATATATTTTAAAACTATTAGAAGCACAAATATGGACACGAGGGCGTCACCCAAGGAGCTGCCTGAGATCTTTAAATGTAGTATCAAGTGAGTCATCTTAACTGTAAAGGGAGTGAACCATTAGAAAATAGCCTACTCGTAAATGAGGGATGATGTTGAGGTGTTTGAGCTGCTTGACATGTCACATTACCTACCCATTATTGTTGTAGCTGCTACATGGAGATAAGTTAGATGATGGCAGTAGTATGCTAATCTCTTTATCATGATTACTTTGAGGGACAATATCTTGAGACCAAGGTGATCAGGGCATGCCTGACTTTTCTTCTGCTCAGACATCTTGATAAAGGAGTGGCTAAAAACTGCTCACACTGATTAACTGAGCGTGATGTGAGGTGTTTGCTCGTTACAGCAATTTGCCCTTTGAACGTGGCGAACAGCTGAGAATCTAGATAACGGTTCTAATCTGCTTAAATCACGCCAACCCAAAGAATAGTGTAGAGTTCTGTCGAGAATCCCCGATGGTGCAGGTGGCAACTGCCTGTGCATACTTTCTGCAGCTCCAGCTGTCAGTCTAAACACACTTAAACATCTCGCTGTGGATTCTTGTTGACAGGACAGATAACATTCCTTTGTGAGTGAAGAAAGCCTCAAATGCTTATCATCTGCCGTTCAATCTCTTTCGTTCACTCCATTTTGTCGGTTCACGCCATGACCCTAGGTTTCAGAACAGTAACCTCCCTGATTCTGCGCTTCATGTAATATTGATGTATTAGTTTTGGATTTCAGTGACTGAGAGCGGAAGACTACTTTTTAAAGTCAGATGGTTATTCACTGCAGGCTTTTCTCAGACATTGCGTGATACCTGTCAGAACTGTTTTCTCTGTATCTTCACTTATGAAGGTCTGACTGGTAGGCTATGAACACCTAAGGATTCCCTGAGACGTGCTAACTTTCACATGCAGATATAGCAGGTGACTGTCCGAGAGAAACTCGTGATACCTAAACTGCTTCCAGAATTTATACTGACTAAGTGCACAGTCCTTGAAACACCATAACACTAAGACATTCTACTAAGCCTCATACACGGTTTCCGGAGACATGGTTTGAGATTACTCTGAGATTTATATGAAACAGGTAGTTACAACTTTGAAATTGACCAAAACAACTTTAATTATTTGCATTTGCTTTTTAACACTAAACAACATACAAAATAATGGTGTGTATATATAATGTGATGTATACATATTATATATATATATATATTACAAAATATATATCTTTTGTTAATAAACATACAATAGTATATATAAATGGCAGTATAATATATATATATATATATATACAAATCATCAATATTATAGTAAACAAGCTACATATGTTAGCTCATTAATATGAGCAGAACAGTTTAGGAAAGCATCCAACAATATTTATATAAACAAGCCTCATTTGTTGCCATAGATATGGAAACAGTTTCAGGAAGTGGAGATCCGTCAGATGGCACATTTGGACAGAATGTATGTGGAGGCTATCCCACGACTTTGGGCTGACGAGGGTATCAAGGCTGTTACAGTCGCGTAGAGAGTACCAGCTTCTGGACTCCACAGAATAGTGAGTATATGTTTCAAAAATAAACTTGGATGGCGATCAGAACCCTGACACAAAGCCTTATATCACCTGAAGGGGCTTGATTTTTACAATAATGAGCAGCTGACTGTTTATTACATGAAAACATCATAAATAAATAACACATGTGGCCATGAAATATTAATTTTAAAGACAGCTGAGTAATACAAGAAGTTGAATTTGAATACACTTCTGTTGAATCTAGTATTTGAAGCATGTATGTTCTTAGAATTAGAATGATGAATGAATGATGATATCATCTAATATATAAATTAATTTATTTGTAATGTAATTTATAGATCTAAATGATCTGTATTAGCTGTGTTATTAATATACTATATCATTAATAATCAGTACATGAATAAATACATTAAATTGTATATATATTTAATTAAATGTAGTATTTCTATTTTCTATTAGAATATAATTAGGCTATTTATATTATTTATAGATGTTATCTATTATATAATATTTTGCTAATTGATTTGTAATATCACATGATATTTATTACATTTTATATGATTAGTATTAGAATGTATATAACTACATTAATAATGTTAACAAATATATTTCTAACATATTAAAATGACTGTCATTACATTAATGCTACATATAAATATTAATACTAATATATTCATGCTAAAGGAATTTTAGCAGTTCATTTTTTTTGTCAAATGTTTATGAGTATAATGTTTATGATCAAAACCCCAAACTGGTTTGTGCAGATCCACATAGCACCATTGAGGGCAATACAGCTGTATCTTTAGACAAGCATACAAGTCCAAACAAGTCAGTACTGCAGTAAACCATTCAGTTGCATTAAATATTAACAAGTTTTCTTTCTGATGTGGTGTCTTTTATTTTAGTCATATATTATTAACGATTTTCACTTTTCAGTTGTTATAAGATGAATAATGTGTGTTTTTGTTTAAAAGTGGTTAGTGCTCACTTTGAATCAGCTTGAATTAAGGCAGTACTGCTTATCGTTAAGCACATTTCCTGTAAAGTACACCAGTGTGTTCTTGTTAATTGTTACCTAATCACTCCTTTACACAGTTCTGCATGTCCTTCTGTTCTCTCCTCCTGCTTCCTTGATCGTGTTTCAGTTCTACAAACCTGGCTGTGATAAGAAACACAAACAAACCAGGAGGTTTAATTAAACTGCCATCTAAAGCACAAACAGTAATAAAGCAAAAGGCAAACATCATGGCACTTTATCACACTCACACAGTTCTGAAATGTTACAATGAAGTATGTTGGATGTTTTGTTTAGCTATATGACAAATTTGGACCGATTAGTGCCCCAGACTTCATCCCCACAGCCCAGGATGTGCTCCGAGTCCGATTCCCACCACAGGCATCAATGACTACTCCTTCAGTGTGGAGAAAATCACCCTCAGGTACTGTAATGGATATATCTTATCAAATTAAAATATTTCACTTTTATACTTTTTTGCTAAAATTTGTTCACTCTCAGGCCATCCAAGATGTAGATGAGTTTGTTTCTTCATCAGAACAGATTTGGAGAAATTTAGCATTATATCACATGCTCACCAATGGATCCTCTGCAGTGAATGGGTGCCGTCAGGATGAGAGTCCAGACAGCTGATAAAAACATCACATTAATCCACAGTAATCCACACCACTCTAGTCCATCAATGAACGTCTTGTGCAAAACAAATCCATCATCAAGGCGTTAAACCAACACTTCTGGCCATAATCCATAATAACGCTTCCTCCAGTGAAAAAGTCACCTCATCTGAATCAGGAGAGAAATATGACACATCAAGAACAGTTTACAAGTGAAAACAGTCCTAAACAAATATATCAAAAAACAAATATGGATTTTGATGTGACAACAGGAGGATGTCTTTATCACTATAAGAATTGTTGTTATGGATTGTGGACTCATATTTTGGCCAGAAGTGACAGTTTAAAGTTAAAACACCTTAATGATGGATTTGTTTCTTTAAAACACACAGCTTTTCCCTTCACAAGGCATTAACTGATGGACTGGAGTGGTGTGGATTACTTGTGGATTATTGTGATGTTTTTATCAGCTGTTTGACTCTCATTCTGACGGCACCATTTACTGCACAGCATCCACTGGTGAGCAAGTGATGTAATGCTGAATTTCTCCAAATCTGTTCTGATGAAGAAACAAACTCATCTACATCTGGATGGCCTGAGGGTGTGTACATTTTCAGCAAAATCTCATTTTGGGGTGAACTATTCCTTTAATCCATGAACCCCTTGCAGTTCCTTCATTAAACATCCAGGGGTCCTCAACCCCTGGTGTCAAATTGGTGCTCAGTAATAAGATTTCATTTCTGCCTGGCAACTACCCAGAAAACCACAGCAACAGCATAGCAATGTGCTAAAAATCACTAGGAACACCTAAGCAACTACATATAGCAACACATGGACAAACTACCAAGCCTCCTTGCACTCAGAAAACTTAAAACATTTTTATAAAGAAAGATGATGTGAGTCAATAGCTGATGCAATCCTGTATATTTTGAGGTAGACATGCTTGATATATGACAGCAAGGAAGTAGGAACAAATAATAGGGGTTGACAGTTAGTGTTTAATGTTTTGGTTTAAACAGAAAGTTTCAAGAATAAACAACAGGATTTAATCTCGGTCTTACCACTTTTTTATTTTTCCCTGAAGGATTGTGGATGTGGGTGGCCAGAAGTCCGAGAGGCGGAAATGGATCCATTGCTTTGAGAATGTGACATCGCCATATTTTAGCCTCCCTCAGCGAAAGCCACCAGGTGCTGGAGGAGAATAACAAGGAGGTGAGCGCTCCTTCACCCCAGTCTGTCTGAATCTCTTGTCCTAATCGATTGCTTTGATCAGTCTATTTTGGGTCGGGACTTGGATCAGTACTGAGGCATATTTCACTCAACTTAAAGACAAAAAGAAATGTGCACATTTCTATTTTGCACAAAGATATAAAGCCTGGTTTTAAAATCAGTAACTTATTGTGACATTATGTAGATTCATTAGCTAACTAAAACTAATTACTAACTAAAATGTTAATTAAAATGAATAATAAAATAAAGTACTAATATAAAGCATAACTTATTTACTAAAATAAATAAAATGTAAATGATAAAATTATGTTATTATATATTTATGCAGCTAAATAAGTCGGCTGCTGTGATGTCTGTTAATCAAAAAAAAAAAAAAAAAAGAGGAAATCAGTAACTTTTGTAGCTTTAAGAATTCATCTATATTTAAATTAGAATTTAGTGTTTAATAATTTCTGTATATTTTACCTGCTTGCTGAAAGGCACAGGTAAATAACATTTATTATAATGGGTCTATGTGAAGATTGTTTTAAGTTCACTTAAGTTATTTATATTTAAATATTAAATATTTTTACTATAATGTTGAAGGGCTATAGTCAATGGTTAAATATTAGGAAAAACTAACAATTTTATAGAAACATATTGGTATTGGTATCAGTGATACTTACCTTCAGACAAAAAATATGCCACTAAACAAATATTAAAAATATACTGTCCTTATGTTTTTCTCACATTAATTTTAAGATGGAATGTGAAATTATTAGCGATATAAAAGTATATTAAAAACTTTAATGTTAGGTGTGATTAATCGGATTAATTTGTTTTGTTTTTTAATCGACTGACAGCACTAATATATATATATATATATATATATATATATATATATATATATATATATATATATATATATATATAAAATCACTATATAAAAATCTATAAAATTAAAGATAACAAGAAATAATAAAAATTAACTTAAAATTAAAATAAAATATAATAATAAAACCACATTTAAGATAATAATAAATAATATAATAGTATATAATTAATACTAAAATAATGGTTGTTCAAGCAATGAAAATCATCTATACATGCTTTTTATATGACAAAAATAAAATTAAGTATAATAGTTAAATGAGTTACATTTATTTTGTATTACATTAGTGAAATACTAATTTAATAAATTACATTATCATTATTTAAATAATATTAAATAAGCATGAATTAAATTCACTACAACAAATACCAAACACAATTTTTTTTCATATTAAAATACGCTTACTGACAGATTTGAATTGTCATGAAAATAACTGTCACAATGCAATGGCCTAAAATAGGCTTAATTGTATTAATGCAAAAATCTTTTTTCTTTTCTTTTCTTTCTTTTTTTTGACATTGAGGTGAAACCACCCAGACATTTCTAGACAGATTCACATTCTGTTGTTTCACGCTTTGTTTGCACCTTCCTGAAATGCTCCTTCCTGTTCTCTTCTCATGCAGCACTGATAAATTGCATAATCTCTTGTCTCTCTCATTTAATTAACTTCTGCCTGAATGCTTGCTCTCTCCTGCTCCAGAACCGCATGAAAGAGAGCTTGTCACTCTTCTACACCACCATCCACTCGGTCTGCCAGCCTCCATCATCTCTCTTCCTAAACAAGATGGACATCCTGGAGGAAAAGATCAAGACGTCAGACCTAAAAGTACTTCAGAGGGTTTGACGTATGGAATATATTTGTGCACTCAACAATTCCGTAAATCCCAACCTGACCGCCCCTTTAAAAAACAATCACTAGGGATGAGAATATCAGGCTGGCTAGAATCCGTCTAAACAATGGGAACACGGATTTTCTCACGCAGATGGTGTAGGACAGATATTGTTTCTTAGTGCTGATATGGAGAGTATTTCGTGAAAAATTCCAGTTTAGCCAACCTGAACTCTACCCTTAAGAACTTAGGCATAGAAAATAGCTGCTAGTCAGCATTTAACTCGTTGAAGGAGGTAGCTGCACTGATGGTTTAGGAAGATATGTTGCTTGTGTTAAATTTGAGCAGTACACCTAAAATGACATTGTCAGCTATTGAATTAACACTGAATTACCTACGGCATGCAAAATGCAATTCTCAGCATCATAGTGCTCTGATAGATCGCTTCTAGAAATTTATCAATGTTCTGATTTGCTGTTTAAATATTATAGATATTTTGGTCTATATAAGCTATAATTATATGGTGTAAGTATTATAAAATGTACATTATTCTGTTATTAATTTAATTATAGTGATAAATTATCTTATAGTTCCTTCTAGTCTATTTCATTTTAGTCGTTACATTTCAATAGTTATTCGAGTATAATTGAGAGAATAAATAAAATAAAAAAATAAGAAAGCAATATTCTATTCCTTAGGATGCATTGAATTGTTTTATGTTATAATGTTTTCCAAGATTTCTGTTTACAAAATGCTGTTTTTTAAACTTCATCCATCAAAGAATCCTGATGAAAATGTATCCGCTTTCCACAAAAATATCAAGCGCACAACTGTGTTCAACATCGATGATAATAAGAAATGTTTCTTACTCCCATAATCAGTATATCAGGATCATTTCCAAGGATCACATGACACTGAAGAAACCCTGCCATTTCAACAAATGCAGAAATAATCAAGCTATTTTGATTAAATAAAAGAAACATTCTGCTAAATATCTCCATTTGTGTTTTACAAAAGAAAGTCAGTCAGACAGGGCCACTAGAAGATGACTGAGTGATCCGTCCCTTTAATACAACATTAACCCAATGAAACAGCTACTAACTTTGAGCTCTAAAAGGGTTAAACATTCATTCTCAAGCAGAAGCTCTTAATAGTGATTTTAAAAATGTTTGCTTAGGTTCTTTCTCTCGGCTTACTTTATTGGGCCTGCCTCTGTAATTTGCATGTGGTGCTCCCAGTTCAATCGCTCTTACCTTCCAAGCTTGTACTAACTCCTCCCTCCTCTGTGGTTTGGTGCCACCTTCAGGCAAACGGAGGAGCCAAGACGCCATGGACTTCATTCGCAATATGTATAAACAGAGGGCGTGGAGTGCTGAGACAAAGGAGTGCAAAACATCTACCCTCACTTCACCTCGCGCCCACGGACACCAATAACATCCGAAGGTTTTCAATGACGTGAAAGACACTGTGCTTATCAAGTCTCTGCAGGAATACGGAGTGCTCTGACTGCCAACCCTAATAAACTCAGCTGAAGGGACGCACAGTTGATGGCTTGAATTGTTTTTCCTTGTGCCACCTCTTGCAGGTTCCATTTCTCTGTGGTTTGCTCCATCTATTCCTATATTCCTACTTTGTTGTCATTTTGGTGGATTAAACCATCAGATTCTTACGGTATGACACGCTTTCTTGAACTAGATCATTGCAAGTCACCTGCTTAAAGAGACATCACTCTGAAGGAATGAGGAAGCTGTGACTGTCACAGGAACACCACACAACAGGCAGATTTTCAGCTGTTTTGGTTTGAGGGGTGGCAGGAATTTTACACATTATAGCCGAGGCAAGAATGAACTGAGAAATACAAAGCAACGCTTGGCCCAAATATGTGACTTTACTGATTACTTAGAGCAAGAAGGTGGAGAGTTTCTTTTCAAATAGGACTCAAAAGTCATATGGGAGCCTGTTTCTGCCACAGAATAAATAAATTAAAGATAACTAATAATAAATAAGCATAAAAATATAACCTGCTATCTCACGATTCTGTGTGAGAAATAAAGGTACAATTCTGAGAAGACAAGTCTGATAGTGTATGATATTGTGAGAAGTCACAACTGCTAGAAAAAAAAAACGCTTTACACTTTATTTTAAGGTGTCCTTGTTACAGTGTAATTGAACATTTAAGTACTCAGTAATGTAAATTACCTATATGTGCTTTCTATATGGTTAGGATTAGGGCTTGGCTTTGGGTTACTTGTGTGTAATTATGCATAATTTATTGTTATTATAATAGCAGGTACATGTAACGTGTATCAAGGACAACTTAATAAAGTGTTACCAAAAAGTACTAATTGTGAGATAACATCGAATGAATGTTTTGTATTCATGGTGGAATAAAATGTATAAAAAAATGAAATAAAATGCATTTTTTTCTTGATTTTAAGTATATATATATATACATACATATCCATATCCATATACATACATATGTACATATACATACATATATAATTATATCACAATAGTGAGAAATAAAGTCCAATCCTTGACGGAAACAGGCTTCCATAATTTTCTTTCTGTAACATGGAGTAATTTTTTTATTACACAAACAGAAGCCAAATTGTTACAAAGAATTTGGGTCTTAAATTAAAAATCTTTCAAGTAAAATGTCACTGCTTGTAATCTGAAATATTTTTTTGGTCCCACTTTATATTAACTACTATGTGCTTACATTTAAATGAATCATTTGGTACAATGTACTTATTGTGTACATACATGTTTTACATTGAACATATATTGTAATAAATACCTATGTGTAATTACATCTGTAATTACATTTATAATTACACTATTGACCATCCCTGACTTAACCCACCCTTAAACCTACCAATATCATCAGACCTGTCCCTAACCTTACCCAGCATCCAGCCTCAATAGCAGCAGAGGTGTTTTGCAATACAATATGAACACAATATGTACATTGTACATTATTTTTTGATGTTAGTATATAATAGTTAATGCCACTTAATATTAAGTGGGAACCAATTTTCTTAAACAATTTTATTTTAGAACAAGAAATACTCTTATATATTTGCTCAGAATAGAGATAATACTGTTATTTTTATGTCAAATGTATGAATTTGTTTGTATATACAGTATGATGTGTATACATTTGATATATATAAAAGTATAGTTCTTCTGATGGTCTCTTTGTTGTGTATAACAAGTATAATAGTATCTTTACCATAAAACTGTTATTAGTTAATACACAATGCATATATACAGTATATGGTTAATTTAGTATTCATTTATACAAAACTTGGGTTAGCAGTTAAACTGTTATTTAAGCATTTAAAATGACCCAATCCATCTGCTCAAATTAAAATTAGACACATAATTTCTAATACTAGTGTGCTCACTATGAATCAGTCAGGAAAGATTACATTTGTTTTGCAATATGTTTAAAACTGTAAATTTAACTTAAGGCCTTTATGTTTATAAACATCACCAAGAATCCACTACACATAGACACTTTCCATGAATAAAGTACAAAAATACATATACAAGGTTTTTTTCTATGTTTCTTAGCAAATGGTTGATGGAAAGGTTGTGGTTTATCTTTAAAAAATATTGATTGTAAACCTATGAAGGTAAAAATTAAGTTTGTAATTTTTTTCTGTTCATTTTGATTTTTCATTCTATTTATGTGATTTGTAACTGTCAACAAAATTTGGCAACCCTTTACTATTAAATTCTTTCTAAATTGACTATAAATACAATTTACTTTTAACTTTTCTTATTTCTTGATTAGGTTTTATGATAAACAAATGTAATTTTAGATTCTCTAATCTAAAAAAAAAAACTATTTGTTTGATTATTTTCTTTTCACAATAAAATGGGTAACAGGGTTGAAGTTTGAGTTTTATGGATGCAGTTAACAATACAATTTGTACAAAAATTTAGAATTTACAATGAGATCATTTACTTTGCATGCTGAAAGTGTTGTTATATGTTATATAACAATAGTTATGTTATATAAAAATAGGTTGTAATTTTTTATTTTTGCCTCTGCTTTTTTAAAACCAAAGTGATCCTATACATGGAAAGTGCCTTTAATTTTAGCACTGATAAACTGGTTTTCTATTTTCTAGTTTTCTATTATTCTATTTTTCTTTTTCCCTCCTTTTCTATACTTTGTTTTGGTTACATTTTCTATTTCCTTTTTGTTTGTCTTTTTATCCAAATGTTTTCCATGTTATGCCAGGCAAAAGCGACAAGAATGACGCGATGGACTACATCAGTGCCCTGTACCTCAACAAGCTTTAAATCGCGGAAAATCGAAAGTCGGAAGTGCATTTACAAACACTTTACCTGTGCCACCTGACACCGACAACATCCCATAGGTCTTCGATGATGCTCAAGAGGACCGCTTCGCCAAGGAGCTGCAGTTATATGGTATGCTTTAAGATGCAGAGCAGACTGAACTGATTCCTGGAAAGACAAAACAATTGTTAAGATCACTAGATATGTTATAACATGGTTGAATGGATTCTTTATTCATCTTAATACAGTTGATTTAACTTCACTGACTGATTAATTCACTTACATTTGGAAATATTTTGCACTTTTTTGCATTTAGTAATATCTATATTCTACCAAAACTGAATTTCACAAAATATGACAAAGTGACAGAAATATTTGTCAAAATTGACAAAATGTCAACATGTTCGTGGTAAAATTTCATAACTTTTGATTAAACTGTTTGCTAAATGAGAATCAAGTACTTCATGTGTTTATATTTCACACAATAGATCAAATAAGTATTGAGCACTGTAAAGTCATCTATAAGTTAAAATTATGCAAAAAAGATGTTGCATTGGTTTTAATAGGATAAGAATTAATTTTTAAATAAAAAAAATTGACTGATTGATTGATTATCTTAGTTTTACCCAAGTAATCATATTTTTATGATGGATTTTTATAGTTTAGTTTCAAGCTGATTACTCACTAAAACTCCCACAGATTATGTTTTAATGCTATTTCACGCCTTATTTTGACTTGACAGAAAAGTTGGTTAGAAAAGTGTGAGTTGTTTACTTACTCTTTTATTCGCCTTTCCATTAATAGCATTCTATCGCTCATTCAGACTGATTCGCAAACGTGGAGGCAGGATTTATCACATGAACCAATCATAGCCAATTATAACATCCTATAATATCGCAATGGAGGCATTGCCTTAACATGACTTTCACCTATTCATTCTCTATTTCCCCACTAAACTTACGCACACCTTTAGGGGTCTGTTAAAACTCAATGGGCTCAGGGGAGGAGAGCAGACCTTACTGGTGCCGCAAGTTGAACAGTGATTCTTTAGAAAAAACACCTTTTATGTTGTATTTTGTAATAATATTATTTTTGTACTACAATTTTTTTTTTTTCTCATCAAATGTTTTGAATATTTTATTTGCCTCCTCGGACTAAACACTCCTGGTATATAAAAATATTACAATAATACCTATACAAGAAAATACAAATATGAGGAATAGCAATATGATTTAAAATGAACAAAAGAAAAAGACCTGTATTTATGCAGAAAGTATCTAAAATGTCTGGTTCCCAAAGGATCTGCTCTGTCGCTTCCATCCTCCAGCTTGAGGATATTCCTCTAATCCCCTTGCTTCACTTTCTCCTCCACACCACAATCTGGAAGCAGTATTTTATGGGTTTTAGGCAGAGCACATTAATAACAAGGCATGTTGGAGTCCTTACTGCAAGTGAAAATTACATCACGCCAAATTTCACCTGTCTTCCTCCCTCTCTTCTCCCATTCATTTGATGAATGGGTGAAAGTACTTGAGAGCCAGACTGGTTTTATGCTTATCGCTATAGAGACCACTTGTCACACTTGTACAAGCTCTTTGTGACCCAAGTGAGAAAAGATCCTCTAATTGCTTATAATTTTAGCATGATGCGGGCACAACCACCTGCAGACCTTTAAAACAGCCACTCTCGCTTGAGGTCTATGAGAAATGCTGGACTCAGTGTATTTTCTCTGTTCATCCACTGTGAATGTGTAACACACATCACAGAATAATTAGTCATTTTCCTGACGCCATTTCCAGCACATTCCAAATTACGGTTTATAGCATTGTATAGTGGAAATGACGGTGATGGAAATGAGGTTTCAAACACTAAAATGACCGGCTGCTTTATCATGCATACACAAATACACAGAATTAAACCATTTCCCATAATTAAAAAAATAAAGCTGCGCTCACATTTACCGTTTCTTTCGTGACAAATTCAGTCCAGTCATTTTAACAGGAATCACTACTGACAACTATAACACTGGACAATGGACATTTTGCCCAGGAAAATTCACATTTTTTAATGGCATCATGCTTTTTTTTAATTTAGAGAAAAAATGACATAAGTAATTTTCACACAATAGTAATTTTAAGTGTACTACTTTCCACATGTAATTATTATTTTATTGTGATTTATTTTTAATTGAAAGTCTGGGGAATGGTAAAACATTAAATACATAAATGACTGTTCACAAAACATATTTACCAACTCAATTTGATAAAAATATTTCAGAAAGCCATAACACAATCAATCAATCAAAGACAGAAATCAGTATTATATTTCACTTTTTTTCTCTTATTTCATTTTTGTCAGATTAGTCTTATACATGTCATAATTCTTTATTATTATTATTATTATTATTATTTTTTGGTATGGGACAAAATAATATCAATAGGCCTATATAAAAGAAATAAATAAAAATAAAGTATGAATGTATGGCAACAAGCTTCCATGGGCATTTTAATGTGATCTTCACATAATAAAAACACTGGCATCTGTTTTGTATCAGTTTAAAAAAAAAAAAAAAAAAAATATTTCATAAAAAATAATATGAAAGTGCTAGAAGTTAAAGAATCACCATTATACTACAAGATATGAATGACTGAGCATTGATGGATGAACCTCTATTTAACAAAATTCAACCATATTAACATAAAATAAAAATAAATTCAATTCAATATAAAACTAAATAAAATGAGCAATAAAATAAAAAGTGAAAAGTGTCGACTCCAAACTTTTGCTTGGCTTATTTCAAATGGCAAATACAAATCTTGAACCTCAGGTCAATTTAAATTTGTAATGGGTTTGTCTACTCAGTTTCATCTCCCTGTGTGTTACCATCCCTTTGAGGCCTCAAAAGAAAAAGCTACGGATTCAAATCTCTCAGAGTGTCATTTTGTAATGAGCACCTGCATTGATTAGCTCATCTGGCCGAAAGCTCAGTTGGGGAAATGCATTCCGTGGCCTGCTGACAATCACCCTGGGCAAGCTGTTCAAGCTCACATCTAGAAACAGATCTTTCTTAAATCCCAGACCCATTAAAGATGAAATTAGGTGAGGGAGAGAAGACTGAAGCTGAAAAAACACGGATGATGTTCATATTGTGAACTCAGATGGGCAGTTCAGAGTGGATAAAGATATTTTTGATGAAATCTGAGAGTTCTCTGACCTTCCATAGACAGCAACGCAACTGACACGCTTAAGGCCCAGAAAGATAGTAAGGACATTGTTAAAATAGTCCATGTGACATCAGTGGTTCAACCGTAATTTTATGAAGCTATGAGAACACTTTTGTGCTCAAAGAAACAACTACTACCTTCTGGTGCTTGAACGAGTTGTGTTGCTGTCTATGCAGAGTCAGAAAGCTCGGATTTCATCAAAAATATCCTAATTTGTGTACCTCAAGATAAATGAAGGTCTTACAGGTTTGGAACGACATGAGAGTAAATAATTAAGGACAGAATTTTCATTTTTGGTTGAACTATCCCTTTAAGACCTTGCTGAGTATGTTAATTTTTCTAGCAGTCTATATAGAGAATATAAAGCAACAAACAAATAAACAACTTTCATGGTATAATTAACCTAAGGTGTGTTTGTGAATGAAAAATATAATAGCATATTACGCCTTTATATGTAATATAACACTTTAATAATGTATATATACACACTTTAATATATACTGTAAGTTAGTTAGATTGCAGCTTAAATTGAAATTCTGTCACCATTTGCTCAGCCTCATGTTGTTTCCAAAACTGTAAACTTTTGCCTGTGGAATTCCTAGATGAGACCAGACAATTACTACGCTTACATGGACAACAGAATCTGATTATTTACCTTATTCTGAATAAAACAATATTATGATTAAGGTGTTTACATGAGTTGCTTTTAGAATATTCCTTTCATGTTCCCGCTTTACATGTTATAGCACATTGATCGATTAATGGAATACGCCATTACACCACCACATGATGCCATCCGACATCCCCTCCAGACGCTCACATATAAACATAAATTGCCTTTGTTGTTTATGGTATACAGTTCGGTGTTTCATTTTAAGTGGTCATATTGGTATTGTAAGTGGTCATATGATGCGATTTCAATTTTTCCTTTCTCTGTGGAGTTTACAAGCTCGTGGTGCATAAAGAAGATCTGTAAAGTTGCAAAGACTAAAGTCTCAAATCCAAAGAGACATTCTTTAATAAAGTTAAGACTTGTCCACGCCTCCTAAAATGTCTCGTTCTAACATGCCCCCACATCTCTACATCACTGTGTGGGAAGATTTGGAAAACGCGCCCAAATGTTCACACAAAGAAAGGCTTTGTTTGTCGTTTCTCCGATCACAAATGCAGACATGGTTTTATGTTCACGTCCGATATGCAACACAACACATAAAAACACAGTATAAGTCATTATAATCAGTAATTATGTCCCCACTGGATGCAATAACTACCTCGCTTTGTAATGGGTTTTATTGTTTTGTCCTGTCATGCCGGTGTTCTGACCGGACATGCCATAACAGTATATGTTGAGGGGCATAACGCTTCCATCAGAGCTTGAAACATTCGCCAATCACAACGCACTGAATAGCTGGCTAATCAGAGCACACCTCGCTTTTCAGACCGATGAGCTTTGTAAAAAACGATGCATTCAGAAAGGCGGCATAGAGAATTAACAATAATGTACAATATGTGGAAAATAATGTGTTTTAATCCACATAAACACATTTCAGTTACACCAAATACACAAAATAATGTTCTTTTAGCAACATCATATGACCCTTTAAGGTAATCAAAAATCTGTTTACACGGTAGATTCTTAATCAGAGATTTATTCAGTTGTCCATGTAAACGTATCTCATTGTCAGTGAGTGTGGTGAAGGCTTATATTGATAAATTACATTGAGCTTATATTGATCTATTAAAGGATGCTCTGTATAGTTGCACACACCCTGTTACTGTAAACTGGCCTGTCACTCATCTTTTCACAGTTAACACTCTTCACATTTCATTTCATTAAACTTTCTACCGATTGAAGAGAAAAGAAGTAACAAGTTGATCTGCCAGTGGTCTCTTCATGCAGAGAACACTGCTCATATTTTCTGCATATTGATGCAATTAAAAGTTAATGACCAACGGATGTTTATAAAAGTTCACATTGCTGTTGCAGATGAAAACAACACAGATAGCATTGAATATATATATATTTTTTTACTAGGTTAAATGCATGCAGCTTCACCATGTTTGAAGTTTTAACGCATTTTATACTGTTTGTAGTTCTGAACCGAATCCTTCACCAAAACACAATGGATTGTTGTTAAAGTGCATACGGATCATCCTGAAATAGTAGACCATCCGGGATTTTGGCATACTTTTTCAACATACTATGCTTTGGGACACACTTACTCTAATCTCACATAATATATATATATATATATATATATATTTGTAAGTCGCTTTGGATAAAAGAGTCTGCTAAATGACTACATGTGTATGTATTTAGGCTGGATAGTATGAACATTGGGACGAGGGTAGACTGATGATCCTGACAGAATAGTTTGTTTACCAACATTCTTCAAAATATTCTCTTGTCTTTGGAACATGAAAGATGTCATTTTGAAGAATGTTGGTAACAAATGGTTTCGAAGCTGTTTGGTTACCAGCATAAATATTTTCTTTTTTCTTTGGAACACAAAAGAAGATATTTTGAAGAATTTTGGTAGCCACATGGTTTTGGAAAAATATCTTCTTTCATGTTCCACAGAAGAAAGAAAGTCATACAGGTTTAAAATTACATAAGACTTAGTAAGTGATTACAGAATTTTCATTTTGCATGCAGGACTATCCATTTATATAGCCTATGATTGTACATGAATTAGTCGACATTACGTTTCTACAAAGAAAAATTAGAAAACTGATCCTTACAGGTAAAAAAAAAAAACAGTATAAAAGCACCTATATACAGTAAATGCACAAAATGTCTATACACTGGAAATGTCATTTCTGTTCATTTCTTGCTCTGTTTGGTTAGAATTAATCTAAAGACTGAGCAAACATAATGATCACATGACAGCTCAGTCCTTGAGCCAGTGATTCACAGGGTATCTGCTATTGCTCAGTGTCATGAAAGATTTGCACTGCCAATTACTGTGCTAATGTACACAAGGACCAAGTTGGACCAGCCTAAAAATACTTATTTATTTATGAAGAAGTCAAATTTAATCTGAAGCATTTGTAATGCACTCCTGAAATCAGGCTTGATCGCCAAGTTAACACTATGATATTTTAAAGGATTATGTGTAAATTCTAATAATAGGGTTTAAAGTTGACATGCTGCATAGGCAGATACAGAATTGCAGTCATGACACCAGTTTACCTACCCACGCACTAATAGACAGCGAGTCTGATGTGTGATCCGCGTGCACTGGTGACTGTCATTCTCTTTGGTTGAGCTGACACTCTTCCCGCTGGGCACTGTGTGTGTGTCAGCTTCCTCAAGCGTTACAGCGTGGAGCAGCCAGTCTCACTGCCCTTGTCAGACGGACAACTGGTTAGATGTGCTTGCCATTCTCTCCAACAAACTCTGCTGCCCTTCTCTATTTGCTGCGATCAGGGTACATGTGAAAACAGTCTAAATTCATCAAGTTCAAGTCAGTACAAATCTGTACTTTCTTCTCTTTTTCGTGGAGCATAAAAGATGATGTTTGGCAGAATGTCCAAGCTGCTCTTTGTTTTATACAATGAAGATGACAAAATGCACTATAATAATACCACAAAATGTTATGTACTTTGATGCTAAACCAAAATCCAAAAGAACCATAAAAATAGCATAAAATACACAGTGTACAAATGTCTTTCAGAGCCTTTACGTGAAGAACAGATTAAAAGGGAATATTTTGTGCTTAACAACTGCTTAAATAGCAGTTTTTCCTCAAATATGAAGACCATATTCATGAGAAGAAATATGCTTTGGTAAATTATTATGCTTTGGTAAACAAAATGTCAAGATTATGAGATACAAAGTAATAAGTATTACAAAAGGCCATAATTTTGACCAACATTTTATAGTTTTGTCATAAATATTACTTTGAGTCACATAGTTATGGCTTTTCGTATGATTATGACCTTTGATCTTATAATTTTGACTTTTATGTTATCATTTTGATATTTGAATGTTAACTTTCCATCTCAATTAACACTTAGTATCTTATATTGACTTGTCATATTTTGACCAATTTAACTTTCATCTCATAATTATGACTTGATATCTATAATTTGACTTTGTATGTCATAATTCTAAGTATATTCAAACCTGACTTCTGTCATATTTATGATTTACCATAATTTTTCTTTTATATGTATTTATTTATTAATTAATTATGTGGCACAAAGGGGCTTCCATACACAAAAAATATTTTACTGTATTTTTCTAATGCATTTTATGGAGCATAAATCATCTACTGTCATTGTATGGAAAGAGCAGCTTGGACATTCTGCAAAACATCTTTGTTTTAAGAAATAAAGAAAGTGACGAGAGATGAGTACGTAATAACAGAACTGGAAATTTGGGGTAAATTATCCCTTTAAGCATTTGAATAAATGAATTTTTCTTATTTACTTTTTCAATTAAATGATGAAAAAATTCAATTCCTCAGAGACTCAGCTTTGTGTCTCTCTGTTGCTTTTAAATATTTGTGCCAAAATTCAAATTCCATCCAAGTCATTTTGAGATTGCTTGTATCAGGTTTTATTAATCTCAGGGTTACTTCTGTGCCTATTTAAGAATGTCAGACAGTTATTATGTGACATTTAGAAAGATTTATTCATCATCTCTGTGTGAGCTTGATTATTATGGCACGCTTGTGTGAACGTGAGTTAGACCGAAGGTATCCAGTCACATTAAAAATTGTTTAAGCAAAGCTTAATTTATTGAGTCAAATATAACATTATAAACTCAGTATGGTAGCTCACGAAAATTGATGTCCACTCCCAGGTTAATAAAATATGTAGCATACTGTGGCTGAGCTGCTGAGTTCAGGTAGCTTTAGACTCAGACTTTGGAGAGATGCTGGTTGCATTAGCTGCATGGGCAGCCATGATGTCACTGTGGCGCAGACTTCATTTGCTGATAAGACGCTGCCAATCGCCTGCCTCACACACACACACCCACACACACACACACACACACACACACACACACACACACACACCTACAGGAAGGAACAAGCAATTTAGGAAAAAATAAATAATAAATACACTGGCTAGAGCCAGTTTTAAGTTCCTCTGTGTATTTATCAAACATCTCCCTGTGCTGATGTTTGGAAAATGTCTTTCACTTCAGCTAGGAATGTTAATCAATAATTTGACTGGTAACGCTGCCCGGGAGGTGAGGGATCTTGAGAGGTCAGTGTCTTAGTCAATTTTCTGTGCAAATACATGATAACTGTCCTCATGAAACCTTGAATGACTTTTTTTTCTCATGATAAAGTATTGCTTCCTCCATTTCTTCTTTCACTAATAGAGCTGTTAAGCCATCTCGTACCAGCATCGCTTTGTTACTGCGGTTAACTACTAAGCACCTGCAAGACAAATGAATATAAATATAGCAAAAAATTTATCACTGTTACTATTGCTTGTACTATTGCAAAAAACATGGACGGAAAAGCTGAATCTATCACAAGTGGAATCTAAAATAATGTGGAATGTTCAGAATTCAAAAATTTGGATGAATAAATTGAAAGTAGGGCTGTACACTTCATCAAATCACATGATGGACGTGACTGTGAATCACCCAAATCATATTGGCTCTTTAGTAGCCACATAGCAACCACCCTGAATACCCTAGCAACCGCATAGCAAAGCTCCTGCCATTGTGCTAGGAGTTTTGCAAGCACCACTCACATTTTCTCCCAAAATTGTAAAACCCTTGTTTTTCAAATTTGTCTTCATTTAGGACCCAACTGTCTGTTTTGCTTTTGCTGGAACGCATGCAGACACGCATAAGCACCTGTTTTGAGGCCATTAATTAGATTTAACCAAAACAGCTCAGGGCTTTGGTTTATTAATGCTGAGAACACCAAACACAAAATGTTCCCAATTAAAATGAAGATGAATGGCAGGGCACGTCCCCCGTTGAGCGCCGCGTCTAAATTATCACCGTGCAGACAAACCATTAAATACGCAGCCCTCACTCCTCGTCCCGACAGACTGAGCCCGAACCACCCACTGCGATCTGTCTTTCTCTAGTCTTGTTTTCTATTTATGTCTCTCTCAGTCCTTGTTCTGTCACTATAGGTGACGAGCCAGGGACGGCGATTCATAACAGCTTAAATAATATACTCATGTTTTTAAATGAGCTGCATATAAAAGGACTTGTCAGCTAACGAGAGATAAACAGTGTAATAAACACCTGTGATCGATAATAAAGTAAAATATCAAAGACTTTAAACACCATTTATCTCAAACTTGAAAGGATATAAGATGAAAGGGCACCTGAAACTCTTTTAACATACAAAAACAACTTCAAGTCAATGTTTTAACAACATTACAAGGAACCCAGTCAAAACACAGGCTTTAATTTCCTGGATCTTTTCAGAGCAGCCTATGTTGCTAAACATCCTGTTTGACTCCTTATGCCACATCCTGAAAGGTGCATGAATAAACTACCAATCCACAGCTAGTTGTGAAATGGTTGCGGAGAGACTGTTATAACTGTTGACACAAGTGTTGTTGGAAAAGCAAACATGCACAAGAGCAAAATGGTGCCACCCGTGACAACCAAACACCTCACTCTGGCAACAGAGAGAGGCAGGAGTTTTTATCTTTTATATGTCTCTCGTCTGCCTTGAGGCACAGTTTCTGTTTTTTTTTTTTTTTGCTATTGTAACTCTGATAAGAGCAAAGGATAAGTCTAATGTTGTAAATCTAGGCTTGTGACATAAAACAAAAACAAGTAATTTGTTATTTAATGCATTGCATACAACTGAACAAAAGAAAACAGCTTAACAAAGCTTAACAGCTTAACAAAATCCATTTTCATGTCCACCAGTGCATTGCAAAATAACTAGATAACAATTTCAGGTGTGATGCAACAATTTATATATTGAAGCAATAAAATGATCATGTTTTTTCCTTGTGGCACTATTACTTAAGAAACATTTTGGGAAATGCAGATATGACAAACGCTTCAGAGAACACTGATTTTGATCAGAAATTACCAGAAAATGTTCAGTTATATGTCAATTATAATAAAATAATAATTGCAACCAAGAATAAATTGTAAAAAAGCACTATGACCATTTTATTAACGATATATATATATGTATATATGTGTGTGTGTGTGTGTGTGTGTGTGTGTGTGTGTGTGTACTTTGTTTCAAAATATAACACCATGGATATTTATTCAACAATGTATGGATTTGAAATTCTTATTTGGAATTTTTGGATTTATGTATTCTAAATATTCAAAATTAAACGATTTTATTTATAGACTTTATCAAAATTAGAGCTTGATGTTTACTTTGATTTTTATTTGTTTCTTCACACATCTCAAACTCTTTACACACATTATTGTCTCCTTGGCAATTCAAGTGCACTTAAAAAAAGGTTCAAATTATTTGTTGTGATGTAAGTACACCACAACTGAAGGACTGTGGTAATTTGTGTAAAATATATATTAGCTAAATCATTAGCAAACAATAAATATTAAAAATAAATTTGAAATTGCAAAAAATAATATTTTGTATTGGTTAAACTATGCATTTACACTCGACTAGTTACCACAGTGTCTGAACAAATCATTCAGTGACATAAATCCAACTCTGAGGATGGACAAACCCGAGACAGTTATGTCTTTGGTTGGAAAGAGCGAGCTCTTGTATTTCCATATTGAATATTAATGAGTGTTTGATTTGAGGGGTGAACTAGACTGACCTTTCCTTCCACACTATACCAGTGATGAATCCTGCACACACACACAGACTAATTGTAATGGACAGACACCCAGCAGAGACACACAAACTAAATCTTGCAATGGATTCCTGCCATGCAAGTTTCAAAATAAACTCAAACACTAACTCAAACACATGACACTCACAATGTTTTCGCCTCTGCATCTCAATATATGAGGACATGAACACATGAACTTCATCTCCAGAATTGCTCTGAGAGTCACTTCACCAGCTTTACACCCATTTCATTTGAGAAGAACTACTGTCAAAATACACTGAAACTCAAAGATCTTCACAACAAACCACCAAAATAAGAGTTTGCTTAACTTGAAGAAATAATGACAGAAATATATTATTATTCCACACTAAAATATAATTCTCAATGTTATCATATTAATAATATTTTTAAGGAATATTATATAACCAAGGTGTTTTAAATAATTTATACAGTTCTGTTGTACAGCATCTTGCTTGACAATAAAAATGCAATGTTTTGTTGTAAATTAATTTATTTGACCGTGTTTTGAAAGGATGATCAACCTGTTCCAGATTACTAATTCATTTCATTAGACACACATCTGATTATAAATTTGTATCATTAAACAACACATTTGAATCATAAAACACAGAAACCAGAAAACATTCTAATGAAAAAGAAATTAGGAATAAAAGTGTAATTGTGAACAAACAAATTTATGTTTACATTCATTCTCAAGGCCTAACAAACATGTGGAAAGTATTTCCTTCCTATAATTAACGTATATGAATATCGCTATAAATACTGATATCTTATGATATGGAAGAAATATTGTGATAATATTTGTGGCCATAACGCTTCCAGCCCTACTCTCATTTTATTTTAAGTTTTAGCAAATTGGTGTCTATTTTAAACAAGTTCATACAGTCCATTTACCTAACTGTCAGGTTTAGAGGTGGACCTTCAAACTAACTTTTAATACAAATCATTCTGTACAAATTCAAACGAAAATGTAAAGTAATACTTAAAATATCAGATATGACTGTGCAGCTGTTGGGGCTGCCAGCTTATAAACCATCTACCATGTTCAAAACCAGCCTGACCACTTTAAACTGGTATGACCGAAGTTTTTCCATTATGGCACTGCAAACTAACAATGCGACGGCACAAATTAGCAAGCTCCTGTCATAATCAACAAACTCGCTTTCAGTGTAGACCCCTTTGTTGACTGCAACAGAAGCATAATAATTCTGTAGCTCGCTTGCTCACTTAGACCCAACATACAAAGAGAGCAAGGGCCACCATCACACCTACAGAAATAGAGCATACGGACAAAAAACACATAAATATGTATTTATACACAGAAATATGAACCCACACAGATTTCAAAGCAGACATCAAACCAGAGAGAGCGCTTGCTAATCTGTACATCGCAAGTAATTTTCTCCTTGATGGAGTTCGAGGTGAGGTCAATCTGCTATAATGTATTCTGTAATTTCAAGGCTGTTCAGTTAGCAGGTTCACAGGGAGGCTTAAAAGCCTAGTTGACCTTCCAAAGAGACATTAGCAGCACTTACAGTGATGGGCTGCAAAATCAGGATAGTTTATAGACAGGAAAAGTAGATCTTTGTCAGCCTTGGGGCAGTGAGGATAGCATGAGGCTAATGCTTAAATGGCCAGTTCCCTGCAGTCACTGACATTACTGGAATTGTTGGACTATATCGCTGTGCTATAAGGTTAAGACAAGAGTGTTTGTACCTGTCTGAGGGCACAGAAGTTTTCAGATACAATCATTTTGTCATTTACAGAAATACACCAAATGCAAATGCTAATGTTGTGCTATTAAACCGACATGTTGTTATTCAAGGAGCTAGCTATAAAATCTTAAAAGTTTAAGTAACATTGCATAAACATGACAGAGTAAAAGTGATGCATGTCGAAGTGCATAGATATTGCATTCACGCTCAACTCCACTCAACTGCTCTGGTCTGAATTATGCAAACAAAGACAAAGTCGAGTGATATAAACAATAAAATTGCCATGTGCTGTAACTAAATTGATAATGTATTCTATGAAAATCAAATCATTATACATTGCAAATAGAAGATGATCAAATTAAAAGTATACATGTGCATCTAATTAAACCCCTGTCATTATCAATTATGGGGCAATCATCAAAATTTATTATGTGATATAATTAGAATGTCCATGAGAATACTGAAACTATAATTTTCCACCCTGTGGCTGATATTCCCAGTAGATTTTCCTTTTTTCCTTTCCAGAATGAGTATGCCATATGATAGTGAGATAATGAGCCAAACACACAAAGTCCTCACACAACACACACAACACACACACACACACACACACACACAAAACGGCACTTTCATCTCAAGAAATCTAATTAGTCAAACGCCATTTGAGAGGAGAATTGTGGCAACTTCATCTTCCCCATCCTCACCAACACTCCCACACTGATTTACTCGGGTGAAGGTTAGCATGGAAAAATGTGAGCAATTACAGCACGCACACAACTGAAAGATGAACATTTAGCTTTTCAAAACCAAAATGTGTAAACAAGGCCATCTAAAGAGCAAATGCACAAGGAAAACACAAAAGAGCATCAACAAGGCTCAGACTGCAGGCTGCTGCAGAGATAAATAGCTATGTGCCTGCTTGGCTTCTATGTCCATCCATCTCTCTCTGATCTTCTCAGCCTGTATGGACACTGTCACTGAAGCAGACAGGACCATTTGTACTTCTGACGCCCCTTACTAGTGAACTGCCTGAGATGAGACAGAAACATAGAGTGATGATAGGTCAAAATATAAATACAACCCCAAAAAAATGTATGTAGGTTCTTGCACATAATAGTAACTGCAGTTAATAAAATCTAAAACAAACCACCTTAAACCATATAAGACAACATATATTTTAGAGCATGTAAATAGCTAAAATTATTAAATTACAAATTCAAATAATTTTAATTAACCAATTGTAAAAAAAAAAAAAAAACACTATACAATAACAAAGATATTTATTATTTTTCATTACAAAATAAAATGACAAGTTAAAAACATTTTATTATTAATATTTTTATTAATTAATACATAAAATTGACTAAATTATATTCATTTATTATCTAAAATTAATACAATTTTATATTAACCAATTGTATATTGATTATTATTGAAGGACTGTGGCAGGGAGGGAAGATGGCATGACAAAGAAGTGGGGATCCATTTGAAAGGCTTTAATAAGAGTGTAGTCAAACAGGCGTGGTCTATAACACCAAACAATGATTGCAGTGGCAAGACAAAGAGTAATCCAGAAAATGGTCAGGGCAGGCAGCAATCATAAACAAGAACAAAACACTAAGGCAAGGAAACAGTGAAACTAGAAACACAGAAAACTTAGAAACCACAGAAGAACTATACAACATTCAATCACCAGCAAATACAGAGAGTGTGGGTGCTATACTAATGTGAGAGATGATGAACTGATGATGAGATCTGATGGCTGCCACCTTTGGTTATTTACAGTGTGTGTGTATGGCTCAAACACAGAGAATGGCCGTAGCCATTATTGGCAGGACAGAGAGTACATTGTCTATTTCCAAAACTAACAGTGCTGTGCCTGTGGAACTGGGGTGAGTGGTGGCCGGCAGGCTTGAGTGTAGAGTCTGTCGGCCCATGAGCATAGAGACCCTGGAATGCCAGTTGCTCACACTGACACCCATCTGGCCTCGAACGCCTTGGGATGGACTTAATGCCTTCAAAAGCAACATTCACAATGCTCTGGAACACTGGAGTGGCATCCATGCTGGCTGAAGACTGTAGCTTGACATGAGCAGGCTTTTAGCGTGGCAGGCTTGTCGTGACAGACTCTGGAAGATCAGCTGAGATGGGACAATGCTCTGGAAGATCAGCTGTGATGTGACGGGACTCTGGACGCATCAGCTGTGACTTGACTCTGGAAGGCAACAGTTTTAGGAAGAGGTTCTGCTCTCCCACGGTGAAAGGAGAGCCACATAACAAGAGTGAATTATCCATGATGTCCCTTAAACTACCATTAACATCCCTCTGGGTAACAATGATTTTGAAGGCTCATTGAGTCCAAAATGGAACAAGTCCTTAAAGTCTCATCATAAAACAGCACATGGTACAAAACTCACAGAAAAGCTGGACATATTCCTCAATTGACAGGTCCTTTTGTCGAAGGTGAAGTAACTGGATCGACTAGGTCCATGACTGGCCTGAGCACTCAAAAAAACCTGCTGAATCCGGGTATGGCTGGTGATTCTGTGACGAGGGAGGCGGACAACGAAGTGGGGATCTAAATGCAAGTCTTTAATAAGAGCATAGTCAAACAGGCATGGTCGACAAAAGCAAACAATGATGGCAGTGGCAAGCAAAAGAGTAATCCAGAAAATTATCAGGGCAATGGTCAGGGCAGGCAGCAAAACAATCATAAACAAGAAAACAGTCCAGGGATCAAAACATGATGGCAGGAAACAGAGAAACTAGAAACACAGAAAACTTAGAAACCACAGAAAAGCTATACACATTCAATCACCAGCAAAGACAGAGATGTGTGTGCTATTCTTATAGTCCTACTAATGTGAGACAGCTGTGAATTGATGATGAGATTGGATGAGAGACAGGTGATGCACTTGATGAGTCCAGGCAAAGGATTATGGGAAATGGAGTCCTGAGTGAATGGCAAGGTACAGAATGGAATGCCCTCAAGAGGAGCTCATTGGCACTCCAGCTGGAGATCGGACAATAATAATAATTATTATTATAAACATTTATGCAACTTATGAATAGAGCCATTTTTGTTAAAGAAATGAAGTGACAAGTAAACAATCAAGATATTATTATTATTATTAATTATTACATCTATAATTATTACATAAAATAATAGTATGTTACTCATACATATTTATATAAATTTAGAATTAATACTATTTTAGTCAAAGGCAATGAAATTGAAACCAACTGCACACATGGTCAGAATTGTTGGTGCCCCTGGTAAATATGATCAAAGAAGGCTGTGAAAATAAACCTGCATTATTAATGCTTTTGATCTTTTATTTAAAAATGTTTACAAAAATCGAACTTTCATTGAACTAAAACAATTGAAAATGGTGGAAAGTTTCATTATGAAATAAACGCTTTTCTCAAATACACATTGGACACAATTATTGGTACCCTAGAAATTCTTATGAGTGAAAAATAGTATATTCCTATTCATATTTCAATTTTGAGCACACCAGGGTGATTATAACCATGAAATTATCACATGGCTTCCTGTTTCACAGGAATATAAATAGGAGGGGAAACAAAGGCCAAATTCCTTAATCATCCATCACAATGAGAAAAAACAAAGAATATATTTCTGATGTCAGCAAAAGATAATTGAGCTTCACAAATTAGAAAGTGACTTTATGAAAAGAGCTAGAGCAGTGAAAATTCCCATTTCCACCATCAGGGCAATAATTAAGAATTTCCAATCAACAGAAAATGTTACTAAACTGCCTGGAGGAGGGCTTTGTCTATATCAGTCCTAATGTCAGTGAGGAGGAGAGTTTGAGTGGCTAAAGACTCTTCAAGGACCACAGCTGGAGGTTTAGCAGAAAATAGTTAATTCTCAGGGTCAGAAAACCAAAAAAAAAAAAAAAATCAAACAGCATCTACATCACCACATGTTGTTTGGGAGGGTTTCATTAAAAAAAAATCAAGAAAAGAAAATGCTTTCAAAAAAAAAAAAAAAAAACATCTCCAGCATATTCTGTTGTCGGACACGATGGAACTTCAAACGGACTGGCTTCTATGGTCAGATGTAACTAAAAAATGAGCTTTTTAGCAGCAAACACTCAAGGTGTGTTTGTGAACACAGGGATAAAAAGTACCCCATGTGTACAATGAAATATACTGCTGTATTTTTATGTTGTGGCCTATATTTCTGCTGGAGGTCCTGGACATCTTGTTTGACACATGGCATCATGGATTCTATCAAATACCAACAGATAAAAAAATCAATAAGTGACTGACTAGAAATCTTATTATGGGCCATGTTTGGATCTTCCAACCAGACAATAGATCCAAAAACAAACCTTAAAACAACACAAAAATGGGTCACTGGGCACAAAACCAAGCTTCTGCTATGGCCGTTCCAGTTCCCTGAACTGCACCTTGGAGAAGCACCACCAACATGGAGCTGGGAATCTAAAGGGTCTGGAGAGATTCTGGATAAAGGAATGGTCTCTGATCTCTTGTCAGGTGTTCTCTAACTCATCAGGCATTATAGGAGAAAACTCAGAGCTGTTATTTTGGCAAATGGAGGTTCCAAAAAGTATTGAATAAAGGATGCCATTAATTGTGTCCAATGTGTTTTAATAAAAGATCAAAAGGATTAACAATGCAGATTTATTTTCACAGCCTTCTTTGCTCATATTTACTAAGGGTACCAACAATTCTGACCACTGGTGTACATGACCTGCTGATCATTATAATTAATCACAAATATAATATGATATAACCAGCTGTAAATATAACATTTCTGCAAATCTTTTTTTCTTCTTTTTTGCTGAAATATATATTTTAAACTAAAGCCTTTGGATCATAGAAAAGGGAAAAGGAATATACCAGGAAAATTTTAAAGTAAATCTATCTAATCAAATCTATCTAATCTATCATGAAAAGAAAAAAGAGAATACATCCAAAATATATTTATATAAATATATAACACTGTGTCCTCCTTTGACCTGAGCTAGTCTCTCTTTCTTAGCACATTCTGCCTTCACTGCCCTCCATCAGAGCTGAGGAAAGCATCATGAAATAGAGTTTCATTAGCCATATTAGATTATAATAAACATATAAAATCACTTCTTGAGCTTATTCGATCAGTCATGCCATCATGCAAGCATTCAGCATCTAATGCCTCTTGCTTATGTTTCAGAACCGTTAAGTCCCAGAAATCCAGCGCAGAGTCTGGGAGCGGGGACGGTGGATGGATGAGAAATAGAGTGTTCGACAGATACCTCATTGAGATTTGCTCTCTTCGCTTTCCAGCAAAGCTGGATCATGAGATGGGTGAAGCAAATCAGGAATGAAATTAAAGTTGGAGCCGCGAGGAGGATGAGTTGAAATGACTGGGAGAGAGAGGGATGGAGAGAGGACCACAGGGAATTGAAGAACATGGATTTTACAGATATTCCCTTTCTGGTACAAAAAGGTGGAACTAAAACTGACCATTAAAAATCAACATAACTCAAAAAATCCTGAATGACCCCTAAATGTATTCTGGAGAGAGTGACAAACTGCAAAAAAAAATGTGGATCCTCTCTCTCTTTCTATAAATGTAAATTGTTTTAAATTTTAAATTGACTTGAATATAAAGCATAAATCAATTTCTAATTTAAATAATAAAATAATAATAATTATTATTATTTATAATAACAATAATGATTAACTACTACATAAAATTATTAATAGAAAATAATTTTATATTCATATCATAATAATAATTAAACATTTATTAAAATTCAGAATTAATACTATTATAGTCAAAGGCAATGAAATTTAAACCAATTCAAATTAATGACATGATGCTGATCTTTATAAATAATCTCAGTTAAATAATCTCAAATTATTTAATCCACTGCAAATATAACATTTCTGGAAAGAATGAATGTTCTATTTATGTGCTGAAATAGATTTTAAACTATACCTTTTGGATTATATTTATCTAAATGGATTTTAAAATTATACAAAAAAGGGTAAAAAAACATACCAGGAACAATAAATAAGTAAAATATATTCAAAATATCAAAATATCTAAAATATAATAAAAAAATACATGTAAAATATGTAAATAATTAAAAAAGTGATATTATAATTATACTGTTGTTGTTTATACTAAGAAAATTATTAACAACAAAAATAACATTGTTTACGTGTTATGTTTAATCTAATTACTAGCTGTATGTAAGTTAAAGGGATACTCCACCCCAAAATGAAAATTTTGTCATTAATCACTTACCCCATGTTGTTCCAAACCCAGTATCCTTGGCGCTGATACAGAAAGAGCATATGCAGCATACGGTGATATGGAGAGACACAGAGGAGACTGTTGACAAAGGAATTGTTGAATAAAATCATTATTTTATTTTCTTCACTTACAAAAAGTGTTCCTGTCTCTTCATAATTACGGTTGAATCACTGATGGCAGATGGACTATTCTGACGATGTCTTTCATACTTTCCTGGACCTTGACACTGTTATTTATTTGGCAGTCTATGGGACAGTCACAAGCCTCCCGGTTTTCATCCAAAATATCTTAAATTGTGTTCCAAGACAACAAAGCTTTTAACGGTTTGGAACGACATGGGGTAAGTGATTAATGACAAAATTTCATTTTGGGGTGGAGTATCCCTTTAATAACAGGTGTCAGGATAATATAATAATTGTAATACATATTTATATTAAACATATAATAATAAATAACAATAATGCTGTTTACTTATCATGTACTGTATGCAGTGGAGTGACAGACGCATCACAGTCAGTCATGGATGTTGAAATGAACCTATTATCATCAGGTCAAGTGAAATGAAGGGCTTTTCTGTCTTTGTTCCTGTCACTGTGATCCCTGTTGTGAACTTCACTGATCTCAGTGTGCTTCTCAAATCCCAAAACAAATCCCTGGGACAAAACTTTGGCTTTCAAGTTTTAAAATGCCCCTTCTCAAGTCTGCCAATATTTTGTTATTCACCTGAATTCACATAAATGGAATTTTATTATTTGTCGATTCAATCAGTGATCATTTGATTTGAATCACAAAACCAGTCTGAATGATCTGTTCATCAGTAATATAATCAAAGGTTAAAAGCTCAGTGGAGGGAAGGGTTTCAGCAAATAACACTTTGATCTGTATTGGTTGCATGGCTTCAGAATGTCATATGGACTATTTTGATGATACTTTTATGGTGTTTTGTGCTTCTTTTGAAGACATGAGAATGACAGTTCAACCAAAAATCACAGAACTGTTAACAGTTCCAGGGTGTTTTCAAAGCTTTGTACCATTTTGTCCCAAAGGAAGCAGAGAAGAAAAGAAACAAAGATGAAGTGAAAATCAAAGAGCACAGAGAATGTCAGAGAAGCTTGAGGGCAGGTGAGCAAAGAGGAAACAACATCTCAGCACTTACCTTAAAGCCCAGCTGGGAGAGCTTCAAAACGCCTACCAGATTTACCCGAGGAATCACTACAAGGAGCAAAGCAAACAGATATTTTCTTTGGTTCAAAGGATGAAGAGCCGAGCGTTATTGGTCACTGGCAGGAAATCACAGAGAGTTTCCTTAATGGAATGGAATCAACAGCTGCCAGCGGGATTTCATGCCGCCAACAGAGGGAATCTGAAATAAGCTAATCCTCCACAGCCAGCCAAAGTTTCTAAACGTGGCCGGTGAGATTTCAAAGCCAGATTACTTGATCAACACAAGAGGGAGCTAGATAAGAGAGGATTCAAACATGAGGAGCCAAAACTGACCGAAAGTTCACCTTGACTGATAAAAAAAAAGTCAAAAGTGAGGTCAAAGAGATAGATTACCAGATCCACATAAGAATAAATAAAACTAATCAGGCTAAAGCTGAATATATTAGCTGAAAAGCTAAAATACAAAAAATAAAGTGATACATTACAAAACTATTCATAATAATAAACGGTACAATAAATTAAAAAACAAACATGAATTGAATTAATAAAATAATGAATGAATGAATAATATATAAAATGACACGTTAACGCCACAAATAAGGTCTATAGGTTTATAAACATCTATATTGCAAACACTCTAAAAACATACATTTCATTTTAAAATATATATATATATATATATATATATATATATATATATATATATATATATATATTTATAAATAATAAAAATAAGTTATCAACTGACAGCCTTAATTATAATATATCAATAAATCTGTAATCACTATCATCAACACTGTAACAAATAACAATATTCATTATTTAAAAAAATAAATCAATTTCTTCTAATTATTAATCAATTTGAAAAATCTTGTTTACAATAGTAATTTTATGTTGTCGACATTTTAACATACACATTGTTAAAAGTATTAAAAACTGGAAGGGATCAAATGTAAAATTTTACAAAATGGTCATTGGAAAAAAATAAACTGAATGACTGACCATTAAATACTTAAAAAAGAAAAAGAAGAAAAAAGCTTATGCTGATGATGGTATCAATACACATGAAAGTTATGATTTCTGATGAGTCATGTGACACTGGAGTAATAATGCTGACAATTCAGCTTTGCCTCACAAGAATAAATTACATTTTAAAATATATTCAAACAGAACACTTTGATAACAGATAACTTTTATTTAAAATTTGATTACTTCACAATATTACTGTTTTACTGTATTTTGATCAAATAAATGTAGCTTTGTAAACATAAGAGACTTTTTTTCAAAAACATAAAAAATCTGTATATATCTCAAGATATACACTAAAAAAAACAATGCAGTAGAAAACAGCAGAAGAGGAGCACTCACCTCATCTATGACAGGCACAGTGCTTCAGAATGATCCGGCCTGTTGCCTGCAGAACCATCTGGGAGGCCAGCTTGAGGACAGTGGGAAATCGATTGAGCAAATAGTCGGACTGCAGGGATTTAGAGAGAAAGGAAACAGACAGGAAATCGGAGGTTGATGAGAGGATCTCAGCAGAGAGCTTGAAGCCGACATGTTCCTCTCCCATGAGCTTTGAGGTGAAGCCCTTGTGTGGTGTGTGTTGTGATGTTATTACGCTATATGAGGCGAGCAGATTCCTCGTTAGTGAGATGAAAAATGCACCTGTGGCTTCAAGCATTACTGAAACTTTTTTTCCCACTGATGCTCTTGGGAAAACCTGCTCAAGGGACAGAGCTGACGCTCTAGGAGAATCGGCTTACCCACCAGCCAAACTCCTGCTACAGATAAAACATAAGTCTATAAGGAATACATTATACAGAGGTACTATTCCTGTCATGCTGAAGTTTTAAAATGAACATGTTTTTAATGTGATGATGATACATGTACCTATGATACACACGCTTATTTATTTATTTATTTATCATTTATTAATTAGAGCTGAATTTAACTTGCATGTTAGCTTAGATTATTTTTACTTTTTTAAATGTGATATAATTTTGTAGCAAAACTTGGTAACAGAGTAGTGTGTTTTAAAGTTTTATCAAAACAACATTCCACATAAGAATAAGAGATTTTGTCTTAACTACTTCATTCCTAAATACACATAATTAAATAATGACAAAATTACAGATTGACTGGAAATGGCATACCACTTTCATGACAATTGTAATTGTTTTATGTTTGCCAAATTCTTACAATCTCAGTTACGCTTTTGAGATGGATCTAATCCTTTTGTATCATGCTACTAAAAAATAATATAAAAATAAAATTAAACCATACATTTTGTGCAAATCAAATTGTAGGAATTCATATCAAATTGCAGCTAGTAAAAGAGGTTAAATCAGGATAGAAGTGATAAACATTCTGTCCACAAAATCCAAAGTTCCATCATGAAACTCTAGATGGCTTGAGTCTGATAGGTTCTAACTCACCTGATATAATCACATGATTATTCACATGGCACAGCTGACTGGTTTCTTTTGCATAAGCAGCCAATGAGCTGTTGCTCAACATTTAAATACTCGGCTAGTGCTTGCTGTAGCAGTTGCAGTGCAATTCAGAAACCCCCACCTTCCCCAGCTCCACCTGTATAGATCTGCTACAGGGTAATTTCATGCATGTTTTATATATGGGGCATTTCATATGGTATATGTGCAGCAGCATGTCTGTGGATGTAATAGCAGTAGCAAGTCTCCATACTTTCTCTGCGCAGCACCCAAACCAAACACATTAACATTGTCATGTACATTAAAATGCTAAAACTCTCAAAGAGTTGGCATGACAGAATTGTATCTATCATGGTATTTCTATGCTTTCACACATATCTCATGTCATATTTCATTTCAAACATGCTCTTCACTGTTTTCTTCTCTGTAAACTATTACACTAAACATAATTAGTAATAAAACACTGGTCATGGTTGAAGTGACTCCACAATAAGGGACACAAATTGTAATTTCTTATCAAATTTATATAAAGAAGTATTATTAATAAAAACAAAATTTAGTAGGTGTATTTCACTCTTCTTTCTTCAGATAAATGGATTTTCATATTTACAACTTAGTATAGGGTAAAACAGTAAAAGGCATGGTAAAGACAGTTTTAAAGTGACCTTTATATACCTAAAAAAAAAAGTTTTAGTTTTAATAAAAATCAACCCCTGGGGACATAAATGCAGTTTAAACACCCACATATCATGAAAAGTATGACCTAAATAAACTGCACAAACTATATGTTGAATACCTTTCCAAGACTGGCACATTCGATCAGGCACTGGTACGGTCTTCTGATGAACATATAAGGAGAATTTTTTAGAATGCTAGTAACCCAAAATCCCTCAGAGCATTGACTTCCACTGGAATAAAAACACTATGGAAGTCAATGGCTACCATCAACGTTCTTCAGAATATTTTCTTCCATGGTCAGCAGAAGAAGGAAACTCATACAGGTTTGGAACAACTTGAGAGTGATCAAATAATGACAAATTTTTCATTTTAGGTGAACTATCCATGGTAAGTCACCACACGATTTATTGCTCACCTGAGAGCATCTCCTGCTAATGCCGCCTTTGTTGTGTTAATCACTCTCACACACACACACACACACACACACACACACACACACACACACACACACACTACATTCTCGATCACAGACAGGCAGAGCAAAAATTAGCCTCCGTACAACAGCAGAATAATGACGCAGGGAAGCAAACATCTCCCATCCTTTCAGACATATGAACATTTCCCTCACAGCCACCTTTTCATTTGAATAGACTATTTTTATTCAGATACAGCAGCAATTTTGGGAAATTAATTTTTCTTCTCTCTATCTCTTTGATAAATGACTTCTAGTATTAACCGCTGACATCAAATCCTCAGCCCCATTTGCACATCACGATTAGAGTTTTTGCCAATAACTAATATGAACTTGTTGAGAGCAGCTTGTTTTCTTTCTTTCTTTGGATCTGGGTTATTATATTATATAATTGAATGGGTATATCGACAGCATGTTGGTGGTTGAGTCATCGCTGACACTATATAGCATATGTTATTGTTTTCACACTATTGAACGTAACAGCTGCAGTGTCCCAATAAAACCAATTTTCCTGGAAGAGGACAGTAGTTGTGGTCACCAGAGGAGGTTGTGGTGCTCACTGTGCACAGCTGTGAGCTACGAGCTGCTCCAGTGTTTTCCACAGAAGAGGAGACGTCAGGACTTCATGCTGCTGATGATCATAGCAGTAATAATCAGAGCTTCATGCTGATTCATTGTATTGCCCTTCCTGGTGAGTTTTGCAATGTTGTGTAATGAAAAAGAAGACACTTTGCACAAGTATGGCGAGTTTGTTGTCCCATTCGCTTTTAGAGAGTATTAAAACAACAATTTCCACGCTTATTGTTCATCTGACATAAAATGAACCCAACTAAAAGACTACGTCCAACAGTGAAAAGTATTAGTAGATCTATATAGTAGATATATAGTGATATTAAGTTGACTGTAAAACATTAACTATTAATTATGCATGGTGCAAATTTTTTAGTATTAAAAGAAAGTATCACTATTTTTTATTACTATTTTTTTATGATTTATTTAAATATTTCAAATGTATGTAATAATTAACTTTTGTGTAATTTGGTCTTCCATACAAATTACCATAAAGTAATGCTAAAATGAATTACAACAGTCATTAATTAATTAAATATTTATTTTATATTTTAGTTTTTTAATAATTAATTTAATGATTGCTATATTTTATAGCATTAACATACAGTACAACCCTTTTAAGTGTTCTATTTAAGAATTTAATTATGTGCATGTGTGTGTGTGTATACAGTATATACAGATAGAAAGAAAGATTGATCGCTTTCTAAAATTTAGATTTTATATAATGTTTATTGCTAAAAACACAAATCCTAATTCTTCATATAAGATGAAAATAAAATAAAACAATTAATAACTAATCTAATAACTAATCTAATAATTTTAATACTTAGTTTGGTCTCCTATTCACAATAACACTTTCTGAAGATTAAGCACAACTTTTTAGGTTTCTAGTTTTATATTTTTTCATGTGCCAGAAACTTCTATTCTATGTGTAATCCCCAAAAGTGCCTACTAGAGAAAAAAAGAAAAAAAGGATTAAGTTTTAGCATTCATAAAGGGCAAAACTATTTCTCCTGTGTTCTCTCAAGTTATCTGGCTTAGGGCAGCAGGCAAGTCAAATCAAATGATAGAGCAAAAAAAGGCACCTCAAGATTTCATGTATGAGATAAAAGAAAGTAAAATGCATCAAAGAATAGCACTCTCATGATAAGTGTTCAGAGAAACACCTGTCGCTTCTTCCTGGCTGATGCAGTGGAAGTTTCCATCTATATCATGCATGACGCCAAAGCAGCCTGTCACAACAGTGCCCTAGCCACAAATAAATCCCATTCACTGGCTTCTTCAACAAACCCTCAGAATCCCAGATGCATTATGGACTGATTCACACGACTGCAGTTCTGTGCTAATTTAGCACATTATTATGGGAATTCTACATATTTCGGTGTTGATTATGGTGACATCAGCAAGAGAGAGTCTTGCTGCATACAACCCACCTGCAGCTACGCTTAAAGGTGTTGTCACATTAGCAAAGTTTTAGTGAAATTTTGGGGACAAAGTCAGTTTTCAAACCAGGGTTTGACTACAGAGTTGCTTCAACCAGTTTTCACAGGTATAATACAGAATCAGTCGCCCTATATTTAAAGCATCAGGGAAGCATTCTGTATGAAAGCCATATATGGAATACAGTTTGTCCCATATTCAGAGACATTCAGTATTTGGCCTCCTAGACCATACCAATAACAAATTCTTAACTGATAATAAATCATTCATTTTGCACAAATCATTGTTTGAATTGCAAACAAATTCGCTCATGGAATGCTTTAATGCTGTCTTCACGCTATCGGAATTATCATAAATACGAGTTTCCTAGTCAGAAATTGGATATGAATGGCCTCCCTAGTTATATTTACTAGGAAACTTTGAGATTATTTTGATACCCGAAGTTTCCGAAGTTGGGTGAACCATAAACTTACAATATAGCGGAGGACTGTAAAGCAGTAGTACTGTAAAGATTTATTCGTAACATCTACATGGCATTTATTTGACAGAAATGTAGAACAACATGAGGGTGAATAAATGATGATATAATTTTCATTTTAAAAGATCTGCCTCATTAATATATCCCCTTAACATCCCTTTAATATTAGTACAGCGTAGCTCGCTAGATTAGACCACAGCCATCAACTTCACACAGACAGGACTGAAAGATAAGAAATCAGAGATATCTAAATTTACTACGCCTCAACTCTTAATAAATCCACTGCAAACAGACAACTGGAATTTAACAGAGATGTTATAGCAGTATATTGTGGTAGTATTTAATAACATGAAAGATTAAAGGATATAGCCTTGGCACTTTGAGGCCCTGGACACCTGTTCAATTGTGAGATAATTCTCTTTGATTTTATGGAAGCACTCGCTAAAAGGGATGCCAAAATATGTTTTGCTGTTCATTATGCCCCCTCCCCCATACTCTAATTAAAGCTTCGGCTGTTGTTGCTTGCGCGGCAGGCGGTTATTAATTCACAGGTGTCGCTGCGACAGGCCTCTATGGCAATGGCAAGGTGTCCCATTAATCCCTCCACATTTTATCGATGCTGATTAATCCAATGCAAACAATGACTGCACCCTCACCTCACCAAAAAAATCTATAAAAATGGGAAAGAGTTAATTGCAGTTTGAGCGCACTCACATGGAAACAGTGGAGGGTTTGAATACAGTTTTGGGCTGGATTTTGATTTGGAAGCTGATTTGCACTGTTCTCATTATGGCGATTGAACCTTGTCAAGTCAAGTGAAAAGTCCAAACAACTCTATTACTTAAAGGATAGTTCACCCAAAATTCCAAATCTGTCATCATTTTCACCCTCATGACGCTTTTAAACCCGTAAGCTAAGACCCGTAAGTTAATAGGCTATATCTTAGAAAAAATATCTTAATTTGTGTTCCAAAGATGAACGAAGGTTCTTTCGGTTTGCAACGACATGAGGGTGAGTAATTAATGACAGAATTTTCATTTTTGGGTGAACTAACCCTTTAAATGCCAAATATACATTTAGTAGCCTATCTTAAACTTTCTATATAGCATTGTTCCTCCACTGGTGGAAAAAAAGTAACTGTTTTAATGATGCCCTCAGAATGACGCTACAAAAATGAGACCCTTTAAAAATCCAAAGCAGTCAAGATTCACAAAATGTATATAAAAGCAGCTTTTACTTTAAGTGATCAGACCATGATTTTGCCTGGCAAAAGAAAATCCCAGCCATATCTGAGCATTGAAACTTGAGAGTGGACTCTTTTGCCTAGTAACCACATAAATAAATATTCACTCGCTTCTGTTATTCAGCATCATTCACTTTGGCTGTGCATATGGTGCAATCTTCATTAACCAGAGAGGAGTATTTCATGGAAAGACCACTCAGGAATTGCCAATCAGAAAGATGTGCTTTGTTTGCCCAGCTGTGCAGCTCTGAGTAATTCCTCCGGGAATCTCTTTATCGCTAACAGAGCGTTGTTCCTTTTACTTTTATACATCTCAGCAGCAAGTGTAAGGCTCCTATGATCTGTACTCTCTGAGTGGTAAATACATAATTCATGACAAAACTGTTAACATACCTCTCAACCCCTCTACTAACTATCATTTTTCATAAATTTTGAGGTGAAAATGGGGACGATTTAATGTTAATAAAATTCACAATTCATTTCAGTTCATGTCTCAGAATGTGTATTTTTGTTTGTCAATTTCACAGCTGTAATGCCATAACATGTTACTGAAGTTGGAAAGTGCGCTTTCTATTGTGAATGTGCTAAATCTGCTGAATTACAACTACTAATGTTAGAGAAGGGAGAGGAGGCTGGGGAGAGCTCTTGAACCTCGTGGTTAAAAAAATAAATTAATGAGCCAATCAGCATCGAGTGTTTATTTTCAGAGCTGAGGAGTGTTGAGAAAAGAAACCTTGCAGAGGAGGCCTTCTGGTATCAACCAATCATCATAGAGGCGTAAATTACATGATATTAGTTTGAACGCTCCGCTATGTTGATAATGTACCAAGTACTTATGATGAGTAGCATATTGAATATTTGATCACCAACAGATTTACCAAGCTGATATTCAAACAGTATATATACAAATTAAAAAGGGAGAACATGCCTAGCTGGATATAGGCTACAGCAGTTGGCTTAATTAAACAGCACAACAGATAACAGCTCTCTTTAACACAGAATTTTAAAGAAGGGATGGATGTTTGCTTCAAGTGATGAGGCCAGGTAAGTGAAATTATATTATCTTGCTGTATGTGTGTCGTTTCTTTATGTTTTCTGACTTAAAGCCACCATTAAGCCATTTTAAAGTGGTTAAGCAAATAATAAAATCGGCAGGGATCACCAGCCTACAGTTAGTGTGCCTCCTCTATTTTAAAACCAAGAGCCACTGGTGGTTGCTAAGGTATTTTGAGTGGTTGCTAGGGCATTCTGGATTGTTGCTAGGCTTGTCTTAATGTTTAGACATTATACCTGGTAAATGATAAAAGCCAGTTTTTCCATATAATAAAAAAAATATTTTATCTTACAATTCTGATTATTTCCTAACAATTCTGAGTTTATATCTTGCAATTCTGAGATTTGAGTTCTGAGAAAATGTCAGAATTGTGATGTAAACTCAGAACTGTGAGATGTAAACTTGGAAATGCAAGAAACAGAATTCTGAGTTTATATCTCACAATTTTTATTTGTTGATCCCAAATTGTAAGATAAAAAAGTCGCAACTACTTTTATTTTTTTATCCTGTGGCAGAAACAAGTCATAGCTAAAGACCATAATATTATAGCAACACTCCTCCAACCCATACTATCTTATAGGTCCTTTATCACTTCCATGAAATACAACCTATAAGAGCATTTACTAATTTAGCCTATACAGCAGGACATGCCACAGAAACTTTCAGATTAATGTATTGTGCCCTTTATCTGCATTATAATTTGGGTCATGGGTTTGATCCCGATACCTTTTACCTTGAATGCACTGTAAATTTCTTTCAAAGCATCTGCCAAATACATGAAATGTAAAAGTAAATTTGTGAATTGAAAATAGTGTATGTAGGCTATATGCAAATATGCAAACTGAAATAGGAAAAATGATAAGGGGCCATGTAAAAAAGTCCACTGATTGTGTTTAAACAAATCTACATTTTGATTGGTACAGAGCCCTGCACCTGACATTCAGGGAAATACAAATTGTGCAAATTTACTAATTCATTCCCTTATTTTACTAAATCATGTGCAGGATTTACTCATTTGTTTCTATTATACTAAATTGTGCCAATTTATTAATTCATTCTCTAATTTTAAGTAAATTGTGTGCTCGATGTAATAATTTGTTCCCTGCCTTAAGTAAACTGTGTACTCGACAGTCTCTGTTAGACTTAGGGACAGTCAGCTTAACGTTGTTCGCGTATCCAGTTATTTCAAGGAATTCAATCAAGAATTTTGCATGATGCTGAACGATTTCCCAGTGCAGACTTCACAACGCTCTGACCAACAGAAACCTGGTTGGTTTTAAAGTGGATTCTGTGCTAACTGTGTTTCATACATTGCCACACATTTGGTATAGACAATGTTTTGCCCACAAAATGTTGACTAAATGGCCACCACCTCTTTAGGGTTGGGATCAGTATGCAATTGCAAGTTTTGTATGAGGAAAACTTTTGAATGTAAAAAACTTTATTTAAACAACCCAATATGTTAAGATTCAGAAGCCCACTGTGGAGAAGAGGACCCAGCATAATCTCCACTGCTGTTGAGATCACATATTCATGTGCTTCCCTTCCAGGGAGCAAAAGGTAAGGGCTCTTATTGGCTGGGGATTGCTATGGCAACAACAGAGTCGGGGAACAAGTGAAGGGGCTGCTGCCTGTCCATTATGCATGTGCTGGAATGAAATTGGAGAAAGACGGCCAAACAAGAAGGTCTGACATATCATGCAGGACTGAACTGCAACTGGAACAGTTTGTTACATCTTGGAAAAATGTGTAGGAAATCCAAAATGTCATTGTCTTACCACTGCCTCTTACCTCTGTTCATATATTCATGTGTAGTTTATAGAAAATTGTAATAAATAAATAATAAATTCCCAAAAGTGCCATGACTTTTTCTTTTCTTTTACCATGAAGGTATACCATGATATTCTTAGAATAAGTTCCATACAGTGGTTTATACATATGGTTAATGTACAGAATCATAGATAAGTTAATTAAAAGCTACTAAAAAAAGTTTTTTTAAATATATAAAATATTTAAATTAAATATTTATTAAATTTAATAATAATATATACATTTTAAATATTTATTTTAATAATTTTATGACATTTTCAGTGTCTAGGGTTGTTAGAATTGGAATAATACAGACAGAGCTCAATATTTATCATGAATACTCTTGCAGACGGATCACTTAGATCGACACCTGTGATATTTTCACTTTTCTCCTCGACGGTCTTGACCTTTTAAGATGACCTGTACTGTGTTAGATTGTCTTCTCTTGTCTTGCATCCAGCGTGAGCAATGAAGCTCACTCCAGCGATCACAGGCCTCCTCTCAGTTCAGGTTTATTGCACCTACAGGCAACAACCGCCAATCTAAATCAGAGTGACATGCGTCCCATGGAAACCCCAGGAACATCTGCCCCTGATGATAACAGAGAAAAAAACATATGGCAGAGGTTTGATGATCTGATATAAAATTCCAGATTTCCTGTGGACACTTAACCAACAACATCCTCACTAGCAAGTAAACAGAATAATGATGAATTCAGAAAAGCACTGATTTCCATTCCCTTTCTATCATTCTGTTATGAAAAACATGTGAAAAACTAATTCCAGCAGATGTCAAAGAGTTCATGCTGCAACATATATTACCCCAGCTTCCAATATAATACACCAAAAATCAATTTCTGAACTGTGTGAGAAGGCATTTTCAAAGAACATCATGTCAGAGGTGGAGAAAGGCTGTAGCAAGTGTAATTCTACACAAAGGCGGCTTTAATGTCACTGAACAAGTCTTGAACAAATCACCATGCTGATAAGAACTGAAGGGCTTTTAATCACAACAAATAGTGAGGAAGTAGTTGTTGTTTGCCCTGAATAATGTGCCATTTCTTGTGATAAATGAAACATTTTCTTCTGAGACGCTTTTATCAAGATGTAGACGCAAATGAAGTATCAGTTAGATTAAAAAAAACACAAAATGCATTTTGGCACACATATCTATTGGATATATTAAAAATAAAAAAAAGACTGTACTATGCATGGGGTTTATTGAGTCGTATGACTAATTGTAGCTACATTATTCAGGTATACAGCTACCAAATAATTAAACATTAAATACTGATTTGAGATTAAATGGTTTTATAACCTTATCTGTGCAGAATTTTAAAGCATATTCCACAAAAAGTCCACTACAAAATACAAAGTCAACTAGAAAAACTATGCAACAATATTACAGTAATATTTATATTCTTACTAGCCCTACTAAAACTAACCATATAGTTTTACTACAATAAAACAAAACCATGGTTAGGCATCCAATTAAACCATAGTAACCACAAATTAACCATGGTTTTGCTGCACTAACTATTATAGTTTACCATGGTATTTGTTATAAAAATCAATGTCAAAAAAAAAAAAAAAAAACATGGTTACTACACTTCCACTAGCCTACAATATGGTTAATTTTCGTAAGAGAGGTTAGGCTTGCTATTTTCAATAGCATCGATAGGCTAACTGATATGTAAAATGGCATGTTGTTTGTATGAAACACTAAAGTGCAAATCCGCTGGAATGTAGAGCCGATTTCAGTTACAACTTGCTTATGTTGTTATGAGCGATGGCTAACATTAAGAAATAGGCTTGTTCAAGATGAACTTCACTAGCCTGACACTTGTGCTAGAGCAGCATGATAATCGCTAAAGAATGCATCCTGATTCAAACACCTACACAATATATTCTCAATGACAACGATTCACCCGTGAACTCATGAGTCTAATGGTTAGAGAGTTTGACTCCTAACCCTAAGGTTGTGGGTTTGAGTCTATACAATTGAGGTGTCCTTGAGCAAGGCACAACCCCCCAACTGTTCCCCAGGCCGCAGCATAAATGGCTGCCCACTGCTCCGGTGTGTATTCACGGTTGTGTGTGCACTTTGGATGGGTTAAATGCAGAGCACAAATTCTGAGTATGGGTCACCATACTTGGCTGTATGTCACGCACTTTACTTATCCCTGAAACCTTTAAAAAGTCGACTGGAAAGTCAAATCTAGCGTCACGCTGCCACACAGAGACATACGTTTAGGTAAGAAACAGCTTTGCAAACAGTATTTTCAACTACACAATATTATTTCTGTCTTACAGTCATTCATATTATCACAGAAATACTGGGATGAAAGTTTATAGTTTGATATAATAATTTCTTAAGCCTATGCTATAGGCTAAGTGGGCTTGAAATAACGTTTGTGTCGGTAACATTGTTTCACCAGTAGGTGGCAACAAGTGACTGTTAAAAAATGAATTTGTCATTGAATCATTTATTCAAAACGCTGATTCATCCAGTAATGAAACAAGTGAAGCATTTATGAGTCAGTCATTGAATCATTAATTCAAACCACTTTTCATCATTTTAATATTAAAAATTTAAATACATATATATTAAAATGTTCAATAATTCATTCAAATTAATTAAACCCTTTAAAAAAGACTGCAGCAATAAAAAAAAATCACACATTATTTTGTTTAATTCAGAATTGTGGGAGAATTGTGATCTCAATTTGAGCCAAAAAATAGTGATTCTCAGTTTCTAACTACTTAGCTTTATTTTTTTATTTATAAACTAAGGTTTATTATTTGGAAAATTTTGTTTGTGTAGCTATATGAAATTTTCTAAATATAAGCAATAGGTTAATCAGAACGCTTTTCTTATAAACTTTTACTCTTAACAATAAGAATATATTTTATGAACTGATCTTAAAATCTTAATTTTGTTAATGTTTTATGTGTTTTGTTTGAATATCAGATATTCAATATCAAGATTGGTTAAGGGATACTCCACCCAAAATGAAAATTTTGTCATCAATCACTTACCCCATGTCGTTCAAACCTGTAAAGCTTCAGTTTGTCTTGGGAACACAATTTAAGATATTTTGGATGAAAACGGAGAGCTTGAGACTGTCCCATAGACTGCCAAATAAATAACAGTGTCAAGGTCCAGAAAGGTATGAAAGTCGCCATCAGAATACTTCATTTGCCATCAGACGTGCAATTTGGGTTATATGAAGCGACGGGAACACTTTTGTGCTAAGAAAACAAAAATAACCACTTTATTCAATAATTCCTTAGTCAACAGTCTCCTCTGTGTCTCTATATCACTGTATGCTCGTATGCTCTTCTTTATCTTCCGCACAACAAGGATGGGCTGTTTCTGAAGGCAGGTGGAGTATTCTGACAATGTCTTTCATACTTTTATGGACCTTGACACTGTTATTTACTTGGCAGTCTATGGGACAGTCACAAGCCTCCGGATTTTATCCAAAATATCTTAAATTGTGTTTCAGACAACGGAGCTTTTACGGTTTGGAACAACATGGGGTAAGTGATTAATGACAACATTTTCATATTGAGTGGAGTATCCCTTTAAATACATGACCTTGTTTAAGAAAAACAGCAACAAGTCGTCCTTGTCATCACAGAATCTGACCAATGAGAATAAAGTGAGTCATCATCAAGGCTTTCACAGCCGATTTTCAGCAACTGCAGAGCCTGACCTAGACGGCTGGTATCGTTTTGTCTTGCGGTAGTTTAATGGCACATGTGATCGTAAGGAGGCTGCAGCATCGATCAAAGTCGGACAAATTTTCTAAACAGAATGCATTGCTTTTGTCGGGTGGCAACCGGTCTTTGCGGCGCCGCATGAAGTCTTACAAACCTAAAATCTTACCGCTAGACTGCGCGATTGACCAATCAGAATCAAGTATTACAGAAAGCCGCGTAAAGGCCTTTACACACTGAGCCGAAATGAAATTAGTTTTGTCTGGTGTCACCAGGTGATTCTCGTCGCATAAAATTTTTATTTTGTACAACCTTTGATCATAAACTTTATTTACATTTCAGAATATAAGCCAATTTGCATGTCTCCATTCATCACCACAATTAAATGGGTTATATGTCATATGAAAGATTTCTGATTGTCTCCAAAAATACTTATGAAAAAAATGAGAAAATGCAAAATTATATGGGGTGTGGTGCAATTATATATATTTTATTAGTTAAGATCATTAACCATTTTTCACTGACATTCATCAAAACATTTTGAGTTAACGCGTGACAAAACATTTTAAAGAGAAATATGTTTTTTTTTCTATATCAGTTATCTTGATTATTAACATCTGGATTTGAGTTTAACAATAAATTCATGAAAAGTTATGAAAAGCCTATTTTCCTTCCTTCATTATTATAAATTCATTATCCACACATGAAACACTACCTCAGAGCATGCGTGGTGAATAATGAGTCATCAGCACCACTTTCCCCATCCCTTACTGGTGATGTAAAATGAACCACTGGAGTGTCAGTGGAGTTAAAATGAAGTAGGCTACATTGGTCAAACAGCATTAGATAAAAAAAGCAAAATGGCACAAATTTGTTATTTTATTATTTCTTTCATGAGTTGCAAAACTCTAGCTGTCCATCTAAGATACAAACACACCAGTTGAACATCCATGCAGAGGTGCAGAAAACAATTACACTCCATCAAACAGCTCACACTTTCAAAAAAATATTCTAGGTTGATTACCACAGTGAAAATATTATCCATGCACACAAGTTACAAACACCAGAGTTGACGGGATCCACTATGAACAAATCACGGTAAATGCCAGGTGAACAGTTCACTTCTACATCAAGTACATAGGATTGGCACTTTTTCATTTCGCAAAAATACACCTGTTAAAAGTCGTGGCCTAATGGTTTGACTCCAAACCCTAAGGTTGTGGGTTCGAGTCTCGGGCCGACAATACCACACTGAGGTGTCTTGACAAGGCAACAACCCCAATTCTTCCCCGGCACCGAGCATAAATGGCTGCCCACTGCTCCAGGTGTGTGTTCACTGCTGTGTGTGCACTTTGATGGGTTAAATGCAAAGCACGAATTTGAGTATATGTCACCATACTTGGCTCTATGTCACGCCACTTTTTTTTTTTAAACAGGAAGACTCCAGCATTCGAAAGTGGTTTAGGAAATTAAAGACTTAATGAAATACTTGAATATGAATGAAAAGCTTCATATGTCTTTTGCACTCATATAATTACTGCACAATCCACAGATCATAAATATAAAATGTTCTTGTCCATTCCCTGCATTGCCTTTGAAACCATTAGTTAGTTTCAATGGGGCCATTTTGATGTTTTTTTAGCATTTTAATGAGCACTTGCTGCCTCATTACCTCAAAAATGCCTTTTCTGCTTTTTATCTATAAAGCGAGCCAGAAAGGAAATAAACGCTTACTAAATTTATACTAATTTAACTTCAAGGTAGATATCTTTCCAATAATTTAATAGCTATTTTGTCTTGTGTTATCAGAAAATTACCAATATCTCTAGCCAGAAAGGACAGATCCATGCATCCATCCATTCATGATCACGCTCAGTGTCCACTTTCAACCACTTTTTTATTCACATGGTTTCTGTCTAGTTGAAAAAGCAAATTGTACATCAGACCAACAATTTGTATAATGACACATGCAGCACATTTTTCCTTTCCATATGATTTTTCTGAATTTTACCAATACATTTTGGCTAGCTGGATTGGAATTTAGATCTGCTAATGTGAGTAGATAGTTTACTTGGTACTTTCCTCTGGGTAAGTAGTGTGCATGGAATCTGGAAAGACTTTCAAAGAAAGTATTTATATGGACCCTGTTTCATAAAAGGCTTTTGACAAAGCGCCCAAGCCAGATGATGTCCAAAAATAGATACAGATAACGATGCCCAGTCCAAAATGATCCAATCTGAGCAAATCTAAACATGCAAAAAATCACTCTTTAGTAAGGCTTCTGGTTTCACCAAATGACATTCTGCACATTTGCAAGAATACGCATCGCATTTACAAGTTTACACCAAAGTCTGACGCCGACATGCAGTGTGACGCAACATTGTTCAGTCTGGTTATTTGTCCTCCAAATCAGCCAGCAGATGCATCCAGTATCAAAGCTAACATTAGCACAGAGGGCCATTGTAAAGCTTCAAAGGACTGTGGCTCTAGAAAGAAGTCTTTACAATCAAAAGGTAAATGCTTGGTCTTAGGCTAAATGCGTAGAACAACCAAAATACGGAAGGCAACATACAAAAGAATTTGTCATAGACTCTTCTATATTTACAGGCAACAAATTTAAAGCTATGCTAATGCCTTGATCTGAAGCTACATGAAAGACAGCTGAAGCAAATATCTAGCACAGAAGAACTTATTCCACCTTTGAAGAAAGTGTCCCATTCTGATGCCCTAAAATCCAGACAAGAGCTTGCACAAAGGGACCTCCCGTCACCTAACAGCATGTCTCTTTTCAGGCTCGGTCCCTTATTCACAACCTTGATCTTCAAAGCTAGGTTCTTAACCTGAGCAAGTCACCGAATCAAAAAAGAAGTCCTCGTTGAAGACGGATTGCGGCTGTTCTTGATTATCGTGTTCTCTGCTTCTGCAACTTGCCGGATTGAGGTAGAGCGAGCAACAGTTGATGCTCTTGATATCAAACATGGGATCATACAGGTCCTCGGCTGCCATAATGCGGATTCGCAGACGGCCGCACTCAGCAGTCGCACAAAGTCGGACAGTGCCTCCTTTGTGCATGTTGATGGTGTGCTCCTTGTATTGACGGTCCGCCATGAAGGTGGTCCAGTGCTCCACCACCTTGCAAGGAGGGACAGTGGCTCCTTCTAGGAACATTAGGCTGGGCTCCCGAGCTGCACTCGTCGCGGATAAGGAACTATGCCTGGCAAATGTCCGCTTGCCTTTAGCAACCCTGGCCTGTGTCTCATGGGTGAAGATCTTCAGTAAAGAGGCGGAACGAGAGAGCAGTGGCGTAACTGAACGGGGACACTCTGCCGAAGAGCAAGTGTCGCTCTCGCCACCGCTGAAGTATCGGTAGGGGTTTATGTGAGAGGTGCTGAAGTCCGGAGGGTTGAGATGGTTTCCCTCGTTGCTGCTCTTGCCTTGGGACTTGCGCTTGGGTATTGGGGAGGTAGCTGGACTGGTGTGGTCGCAGTGGAACAGGGACTCTTTCGACGGGTGTGAGGACTCTCCATCAACGTGGCAAATCCGTAAGAAGTCTGAGTCTTTGGAATGTAAGGAAGTGACATGGCAGTCTGGGATTGAGGGTCAGCTAGGTCGCCCCACGACGCCGTCCAGCCTCGATCTGAATGATGTGCCGGTTAGCCGCCCTAAGCAGGTTCTTGGTGTCTCCTGCCAACTTGCTGACCAGTCGGGCTACGAGGGCAGCTGATCTTCTTGTTGCTGATGGTTTGCTCTGAGGTCGAGGGTCTCAGACTATCTTTGACTTGACGCCAGAAGCTTCAGTCTCTGGTGGGCAGCTTACCAGCTTTGGGGATGAAGAAATCTGGAATCTTATCGGTGTGTGAGCGTTGCTATAGACGGTGCCTTCCCCTTGTCACCCGCTCTCCTTGGCGGAGCACATTTGTTTCGACAGAGTCCCGGATCTTCTCCAGAACCCACATGATCCCTCTGGGCTGAATCCATGCGTGATGCCTGTAATCACAAGCAACAGAACATTCAACAATGAGCCCCAAGCTATTAATAACTTACAGTTGATCATTGCAACAACAATGTACCGTTAGATCATGAACAATTGTCACACATATGTAAAGTTGTTGGGTGAATTGTGCAGTAACTTTCAGAGGTGGACTTTGAGGAATGCAAATTAATCTTGTGAAATTCATTTTATGTAATCCAAATTGTATTTAAACATTTTACTAACACAATACACTAACCTTTTAATGCTATATAACTGGCAAGTAAATGAATAATCAAACGCTTTTGTCAAAAGTTGTCTATGTTCTTTCTGTCTAATAATGATCCTAACGAAAGTGCTTCAGCAACGCACTGTTGCTATGGTTATCTCTTCAGGCAAATACAAACATTCTGTTTCCGAGCATCTATTTTCCAAGGTGAAAACAGATTAAGACTTTTCAACCTTTTTTTTTTTTTTGTGAGGTGGTGGAGGTTTAAGTCTTAACACTAGGGACAAATCCCCTTGATTTGCATATGTGCAAATCATTCTAGACTTCAATAAAACTACATGCTGGCACATAAGTTCATGTACAGTTTATAGACTTGGTATGAGATGGCATTTCTTTACAATGGTAGAAATCAGTTTTCAATAAGTCAATTCATATGTACTTTTGTATAAAATTATTTATGGATTAGGAACTTTGAACTTAATTGCATTTAAAGCTAATTATGCAAAACTAATGCAATAAAAGCTGACGCAATAAATCATATGATATTTGAAAAACTTTATGACTGCAGAGAAAGACAAAGACAACTTTTTTCTCTGGCATCATACAGATCCTCAGGAATTTTTTTTTTTTTTTTTCTCGGTTCTGGTCCTAGATTATCCAATCTCTTGACATTTTGTCCTTACGTAACACACCTGATTAATATCATCAGCTTATTAATATTGGCTCTGAAAAGATCTTCACTGGGTACTTCAGATAAGAGAGACATCCAAAATATGCAGTCTGGGGTACTCCAGACCAGAATATAAAAAAACAACTAAATTAGTCTCACCAAAAATGTTTGATTAAGATAAACTGTTAAGATTAACACATAAGTGACTAAATTATTATTATTATTATTATTTACTGCATAATATCCAAACTGAGACTAAATTCACATGAATGGCAACAGCTTGCATAGAACTTCTCTGACAACTGACACTTATTAAAATTAAACCAGCCATTTCTTAACAGAATCTGTACAATGTACACTGTTGTCAGTGCTGTTTGTATATAAAAGTGACACATTCTGAATCAGATTTTTTTTTTTTTTACATTTAATATGTAACATCCACAACAGCTTTTCATCTTCAAAAAGAAAAAAAAAAAAAGGGGGGGGTAACCATATGAAGTTGTAACAGTTTCAAATGTGCTTGTTCTGAGCCCACACACAAAAAGGACAGGGACTGCATGTTAAATGTGTATTCGGACATTAGGTTTACTGGAAAACAAAACAAAGACAACATCTTATGACAACAGTTTCAATGTGAAACCTTTTCCTAAATGTCTGCTGTGTGTCTTCTTTGAAATCTGAAATAAATCAGTCATTTCTCATTAATATTCACCGTCTGCTATAGCTTACAATATCTGAACAGATCCTCACCACAATGAAGTCCAAGAAAAAGTAAACTTTAAACCTGTCGCTTTAAGAGTAATTTACTCACTAGATTTGCAAAGGATTTTCCTCTTCTGCGAATCCTCCTCACACAGGCACTTCAGTGTTCATTAGTGTGTGCTGTCCTTTTTTCCCCAGACCAGAGAGAGAGAGGTTCAGATCTGCAGCCAGGTCGCCTGTTGCGCTTATATAGTCCTCCTGCAGACGCGCGCGCCCGACCGAGCCAATCAGAGGAAACGATGCTCTTCCGATCAGAGATGTATCGATTCCTGGAAACCGAGGACTTTAAACAATCAAGACCGAATTCTGGGTTTAACAAACACACACACACACACAGAAGAGTCCTGTTTGATATATTAAAATATTGTTAACGAGGATATATGCCTTTTGCAATACCTGAAAAAGTCAACAGTTACACTAGGAACGGAGTACCATCTCTTCATTTAGAACCTTCTCCGTTAAAAACACCGGAACGGAATGATTTTATTGTGTGCGTCTGTTCCCTTTAATGTGCACGTTTCCAAAGCGTTTTAAATTAATATCCTGTTGGTCTTCAGCGACACAACTAATAACTGTATTAACTAAAGTTCCTGGTCAAGTTTGATTCTTTATGGCGAATCAAAACATTTCCGAACGAATGACTCGGTTATTTTAGTGAATCAAAACACAAGTTGCCTCAAGGGTCGTTACTTCTCAGTGTTTCTGGTTGTTCATATGATGTAGTTAAAAGATACACTTTGTGAGTTGTAGTCATTGATAGCTAACAATTAATAATTAATAAAATATCCCCTCCATACTTTGCGTATGTTTCTTAGGTTATATTTTTATGAATAGCCGTTGCCAATTATAAAAAAAAGAATTCTAGATTATACATTTTGAAATGTATTCCATTTATTCTTTTTAAATTTGAAGTGTTCTCATCATTTATAGAAGAAACGAAAACAGATCGTTCAATTGCTCATGATTAATTAATTTATTATTATTGTCCGTTGCTGTAGTAATTTGCTCATATAACTAGCGTTAGCCATAGCAACAGGCTTTAGCCTTCAATCAGACAGAATAAAGGCTGAAGTTGATTGAATCTGTACTCACAGAAGAGGATGCACAAAATAAGTACTCCATCATCGCTTGTTAGTTGCTCAGTCATTGCTAAAATTGACTGTTCCGAAAAAGTGAAGTCAGTAGAGCACAAAAGCACTTGACTTAATTTAATTTAAATCACTTGCCTTTCTTCTGCTGCGATCTGACCATTGGTTTCCCTGGAGACCTTGCCATATCTATGGCAACAAATAGATTTGTACAGGAGTAGAAATAGAACAGGTTCCAAATAGTGACCCGAGGACAAAGAAACCCTGGGTGATGCCGGTCTCCAGGAATAGAAGAAGACATTGAGGTATGGACATGTACTCTCAAACGAAAATAAAATTGTCATTTCTTACTCAAGTCACTCCAAACCGGTATGACCTTTGTTCCATAACGCAATGAAAAGAAAAAAAAATCTTGGAGCTTTAAGCTTCAAAAATAATGCCGAAGAACTACAAATATAATTAAATCAGTCCATATGGGATGCCATACGATATTTGTGTGTGAGCTCTCCTTGGCAATTTGAGAAAAGTAACGATTTCGACTTGTAATAAATCATTCCATAAATCGAAATGATTCATTCAGGAATCGAGAGGATCCGATTCTCTAGTTCAACTTACTGATTCAGTGACTCGGTCGCAACAGTTAACGGCTTAATTTTAACAGGCGTTTCTCACAAAACTATCCTTTTACTTCCAAAGACTTGGAGTCATTGTCACATAGATGACGTTTACGACACTTTATTGTGTTTTGTGTCATTTTAGGCTTAAATAGCATAACTGCATCGAGAAAAAAGGCCACTATACATTCTTCGACGGTAGTAGGCCCACGCGTTTAGAACATAAGGGTGAGTAAATGTGACTGATTTTTGAGTGCTAAATGTGGTATATATTATAATTATGTGCAGAAAATTTAACCAAAAGTAATTGTTCATAAAATTCAAAGTATAGAATCTTGTAAAGTGGTATTACCCTGTGTCACTGTATTGAAACCCTGTGGAAAAGACAATAGAAACATCACAGAAATTATAATGGTTTCCATTACAAACCATCAACTTTTAACCATTAAAAATGGTTTCCTGTAGTGTGTTTTGGGGCCTATTCCATTAGGATTTAGGCTTTTATCAAACCACCAACAGAAGGAGACCAATTACCAGTAGAGACCAACAGGCACCATTACATTTTCCATTAAAACCAATACAGTTCCCATTATAACCAGTAAAACCATTACAAATTCTGTGATGGTTTCTGTTGTTTTTTTCCACAGGGAAGCATTTGGTTGGATGGCTCTGACTGTCGGACAGATATAAAAATCAGGAATATCTTTTTGAAGAAAAAAAAATAAAAATAAAACATCCTGACCTGGAAAATAAATAAAAGGTCAAAGGGAGCAGTCAAAAGGCCCAGAGTACTCAGTGTTCCAACAAGTTATGTAGGGCTCACATGGATTCACAAGGTGTGGAAGGGAATAAACACCACTCACTCATTTCACAGTAGGGCTTTTATTGTTACGCTCCATTCCCGTCCAACGGTTTCCTTGGAGACAACACCACAATCATACCCTCCTGGGAGACTTCAAGTTTTTCCTATCACCCTCTTGTCTGAATCGCCGACCCACCAATCTGCAACAGTCGAGGAGTGGGTGAGAACAACACTCAGTCTAGAGGGCAAGGCCTTGTTATAATGGGTTAAGGATGCTTCATATGCAGTAGTTCTAACTGTAAAGAAGCACAAAGTCTCGCACAACACAGAATGTGGTTATACGTCGAGTTTATTTGCCCTACAAGATAGGCAAAACCTTTACAGGGTTCCCACACTTGACTAATGCAGTGATATGTGAACTTTAGCAACGGCTCTGGGACGGACAGATCGATACTGTAAATTTATCAGTGCTTTACGCTGTGGTGCTTCCAATCAAAGACTTTTCAGTTAAGCTGACCTTCAAGCCAGGTCTGTTGACAACATAATTGAGCAGCAGAACTCCAGACTGCAATGACATCCTTCAAGGACCTTCATAATAGATCTTGGCATATGAGTGCTGTAGCAAACTCCATTCATTCTTCATTCAATTGAAAGGTCAACCACCTATGATCAATGCCTTTAAATGCAAATTATTCCTTCACATCCATTTTTCCTAGCATAAACCTTTTCTTCACTTACACGGTACTATGAAGTAACTTCATATACAAGGGAAACATAAACATGTTGTGATTTTGAAATTATAACGATCAGACTTTAAGGTCCAATTCTCACCATTTACAAACCATTAACTACAATTTGTGTCTCAAACTCCTGGTTTGCTGCTGCTTAATAGTTAGTAAGGTAGTTAAGTTTAGGTATTGGGCAGGATTAGGGATGTAGAATATGGTCATGTAGAATATGTGCTTTACAAGCACTAATAAACAGGCAATATGTTAATTATAAGAATGCTAATAAGCAACTAGTTCATAGTGAGAATTGGTCCCTTCACTAAATGTTATATGACTATAGGCCTGTAATGATCCATTTGGCACACTTAAATATGCAAAAGAAATGAAGGACATAATGTCATTATTTGATTTCATGCTGCTTTACTTTGAAGAAAATGCAGCAACTTTACCTGAATGTTTATAAAAAAAAAAGTTATTAAAAAAATTTAGATAAGAGCATTACCTATTAACTATGGTTAGGCTGATAAAACTAAGAAAACCATAACAATAAGAAGCCCACTGCTGCCCTCTAGTGGCAAAATCTGTATTTTGGGAACAGTAGCAGTGTTGTAATATAGTAAATATTATACACAGATACCTTACCGTTTTATTATTCATTATATCATTGAATTTTATTATTCATCAACAATTGTATTACAGTTATTCTAATAAAGATCTTTATTCAGACTTTAAATAGATTTACAAAGCATACCAAAAATAAAAAGGAGAAAAAAATAAAAATACAAACAAGAAGGGGAAAGTGTCCCAAAATACCCAGTGTGCATGAATTTGCTGAAAGGGTTTAAAAAAGTCTGTTCGGTCAAGCGGTCAGCCACAAACACACCAAAGTCTTGTGTCCATTTTCCTGAGGAGGATTTTAGGCTAGAGTCACCACAAAAGTTTAAAATGAAAAGGATATATAACAAAACTAAAATACCAGCAAATGTCAAAGAGTAGCTAAATATAGTGAATATAGTTCAGTCCTTGGCTACAGAAGCAGAATATGATGCACTGTGGTGTAAGAAACAGAAGTAGCCCTGAGAATGTGTATTAGCTACTTTTATCCCACCAAAGACGCCAATACTGTTGAATCACAGACACTGAAACCTGAGATCAGGTGCCTTTGAAAGGCAAGATATCGAGAATCAAATAAACATGAGCTGGACTGTTTAGCACTGATGGGGCAAACCCAACCTTCCCAAAACAACAAGAAATAAAACAAAAACACACATCCAAAGCGCTCGGTTTGGAGTTCACTGCAACTTTGGTTGCTACTTGAACAGACGTACAATTAATTCATTGGGATCCATAACCTCTACGCAAATCATCCAGATGTGTGCAATCTCAGATCTTCCAAAACTGAAAAATTTTCTCTTAAAAAAAAATGCAACTTTTGACTTGATTTAAAAGCTACTAAACCAAACGGAAAACCAGAAGCGGAGAGTTCGGTGCTCCTCATCAAGAGTCCTCAGTCCCAGAGTCGCTTCATCATAGCAACAGTCCTCATCTTCCTCTTCATCATCATCTAACTCATCATCATAGTAGTCGCGAGAATAAGGTGGAGCCCTGCCGGCAGGTGGGCACGGCATCGGATGCAGTATTCGCCAGCGGGTGGGCACCTTCACCCGTCACGCTCGGCCGGCTTTCGTGGTTTGAACCTGCTTCCTGTGAAAATGACCAAACCAAGCAGTTGAGTGCAATGCACAAAATAAAACACAAATGCTATGCATGCATACGCCTAGATGTATTTGTATATGCATGATGCATCATATTCGCTAAATGAATGTTTGACATAAATTTTGGGGTGGCGATTCCAAAAATAGTGACTGTTTTGTTCTACACACACTCACAAAATATGATGTGCATTTTGTAGTATTTTTGCTTTTGATAACCATTCGTAAGACGAAGTAGTCTTGTATCATCACTTAATCATCAGAAAACTGCCACATAGACAAAGATTTTGGTCTTCCTCTGAGCCAGATTACAACTATTTGTTTTATTCATTACTGATTTCGCATGTATGAATGATTCTAAAGACATTATTTATTGCCTAATCCTGATTTCAAGGTTAGAATTATGCCAGCGATAGAAGAAAATGCAAATACACTCCAGATTTTTTCTGTTACATCTGTGGGTGTTCTACGCACAACCAATCAGTGACAGAAAATTTGTATTTATAAACTCATTTATGAAAAGTTCTTTCACATTAAATGGAATATTTGAACATTTTTCCACACCTTTGCATATAGTAAATTAAAAGATAGATTTTTTTATACTTTTGATAAGTGCATTATAGCAGAACGATACACGATTTGAGAAATCCTAAATTTGTGGAAAGAACTTTACCTAATGGGATTTTTATTTTATAGTTAATCAGGCCTTTTTTGCAAATCAATTTACAAAATTTTCTTCAATGCAGGGCTGTTTAATAGATGTGAGCATAAATGGAGGAAAAGGTTTTCCCAGCACCTGATGATCTCTCCGATTCTGGGTCTTTCCCCTTGCTGTCCCTCCATTTGCGGTACATGACGAGGCGCTCCACGCTTGGCAGGCGAGAAGGTGTTTGGCTCATTCAGCAGTGAGATAACACTAATAAGATTGTCCTGAAAAGGAAGCAGATATCAGCTGATTAAATTAAACTAATTGCGACCGCTTTGGCTTAATTATAGATCTCAAACTGTTGAGGCTAACAGAAGAAAAGGTATTGTGCAAAGGGAAGCTGCTATTAACATTGGATTAAGAATATGTAGAACATACCTAAATTTATGCTAAAATTTGTTTTTTAATTCTGTTGTACCTCACATTCTGTGTTGGGTTCCACCTCTGACGGCAGTTCCCGCTCTGGGGATCATCCACTGGTGGGTGTAGTATGGAAATGCATACGTCGCCATTCTGAAATGATGTTAACTTGTTAAACATCTGTCATGATCATTGCCTAGAAATAGTTCATTACTGTTACATTTAAAATAAATTAAATTAGATTTAAAATGCCTGGTTTTCTACATGGAAATCTGCATATTAGCATTAGTAAATGTGTTATTTTCAGCCAAACAAATGTTGCTCAGGCTTTGTGTTGATTAACCTCATAAATGTTGGGATGCCACATCTTGGTGAGGAATCTGAAGGCAGGAGGAGAGTATGGGTAGTCGATGGGGAATTTGATACGTGCCTGGAAGAAATAACACATACATTGGGAATGGATATAATGGCTCGATGTCTTCCAATGATACGTGATGAAGCATTGAGCCACTCAATGGAGCAATATAATGCCAATATCCACAATCTCTACTGGTGCTGTATGGCTTTGTCATTCAACAACTAAATACACCTCCATCTACTTTTATATTTCAGGTCCCTATAGAGCAGGGGTTCCCAAACTTGTCCCAACTTATTTACTTGTAGTGCTAAAATTTTCTTAAGAAAATGTAAGCAGTGGTTGCTGTGCAAAACTTGCTGCCATGTTGCCAAAGAGTTTTATTGTTTTCCTATTTGGCTGATCAGGTGTTTTTGGTGGTTGAGGCAAAAGAGGGACAACCTTTAAGTCTCTATGGTATTTTAGTCCCTAGATAAGACTAGACATGGATTAGCATGAGCTATTAAGAATTTTTTTATAAATAAATGTAAAGGTGTATTGTTCCTAATAATGCAGAATCTCAATAACCCTAAATATCATGGAAACTTACTTAACCCTTAGAGTTGGCGACCATATTCAAGGTTTGAACTTGTATTGCTGAATTCAGAACCCAAACGATTACACAATGAATCTGTGACATGCACATCCATGTACATTTGGACATAAACAAACCTTTTATACATACACCCACTCAAATTTTCACAATCTGTAGAAGCTGAGCCTGGTGCCTTTCAGTACAGTGGGTGGTGGGCACACATGCATACAGACCACTCCACAACCCCACAGCACACATTTGCTGATTTGGCACGGTCAGCTGGTGGTGCTTCAAAGGCCCAGCTCTCGGAAGGGGTACTGGGGGTTGGGACAACCAGCAACCAAACAAACACACACATACACAGGGGCACCTGTGCATATCAAGTGCTACTCAATCCCTGTAACCCAAGTAGTGCAGGGCAACTTTCAAGCAAGCAAGCCTATTAAACCACAAGTAGGGGTCTGTGTGGAGAAGGTACGGTATACGTCTAGCCGGAGGCAGCTTACAGGAGTCCTTCGATGCTGCACATGACCCAACACACAAGAGCTCTTGTGACAGCCTGTGTGCAAGCGTCTCACTTTAGCTGCGTTACCTAATAACTAGATGAGACTCAAACTTTAAGGACAGGGATGTGCAGAGCTACAGATTTTATGACCATTTATGATTTTAGACGGTTGCATTTTTACATTCATTGTAGGTGCAACATTAACAGTCTTTCAGATTGTATAACATACACCATAGCTAAGACTTTGGTACCAATTGCCTGGTTGAAAACTTATATAGTAAGTTTTTTTTGAGTCATTTTACAGTAATAAAATGGTACCATATACACATGACAGCTAAGACTCTGGCACCCACCGACCTGTTAAAAGCATATGAGGCAGTGTACAAATTTTGCAGTCATATTTTTTACAATCAAGTGCAACAGTCTCTCAGACTGTATGATATACAACATAGCCAAGACATTGGTACCAATCAGTCTGCTGAATGCTCAAATGGCAGTTTATGATTTTACTGAATGTTGTTTGAGCAACATCAACGGTCTACCAGACTGTACGATAAACAACATAGCTAAGACTTTTGTACCAGTCAAAAGTATTGCTCCTTGAACACAACTGTAAGACAAAAATTTCTGATGCTGACAAAACTTCATTAGAGGCAAAATTTTGATGGAAAATTTACTGAACTGATACTATGCATGAACAACAGATCAAGATTAACACTTTCAGAGTGGAGAGACAGTGACGCCCACAAGGCTATCGTGCCAACAACAACTACATTTTTGATGTCAAATTCTCACAAACTACTCGCTACTCCTCAAAACACCAACTATTTGAATGCAATTTCTCCCAACCACAACAATAACAAGAGAAAAAAAAAAACAATGTGGCTACACATCTGAGAAGTTACGTCTCTAAATTAGTCTTCTAAAAATATATATATTTTTTTACATTCAGTGAAAAGGAAGTGGACAATTACATTATGATTTATCAGGATGAGTGCCGATTACAATGCGTTACTGCTCAATGTTTCTGGACCAGCTGATTCAGCAGATGTTAAACTTCACTAACGAGCGAGCACAGCATTTGGTTTACATTCTGGAATACACTCATATCCACGCTATGTATCGGATGTGTTTAATGTGAAATGCTAATGACAATGTGGACCACTTGGAATAAACAGATCACTTTTGCTTGAAAATCCCCATCTTGAAGCGCAACCTAAAAATAAATCTCTCTCCTACAATCCAATTTGAGAGGAAGAGAATCCCATGGACATTAGGTTGGAAGAGGAAATAAACCAGGTCACTGCTGCTCTCCTTGAACAAACTGTCCTGTTCTCCTACACCACCTTTTTTCTCCTAATCTTCTGGTGCCTGATTTCACTTCCTTCATCCCAACTGAAACATTAGAGAGGACAGGGAAATGGTGTCCTTCAGGGTAAACTACATGAGGGACAGACAGTCCCTGAGGTCCAGAGGTAGTAACTTGTTCTTTTAATTCACACCATTGCTTCATTTGACACCAAGAGTGAACTGGGATCCAACGGAAGCAGGTAATTAGCCTAATTAGTGGGCCATGAAGTTCTCTGTGAAGAACTAGAGCACCTGTCGACTGTGGGCTGATCCATCAGATACACTTGTTCAGACTGTGTAGTGTTGTATTTCTGTATAATATCTACATCTGTCGCTAAACCTTGCTGATACCAATGACAGCTGCTGTAACATTGGAGCAATGATTGACAACAGATTGGGTGCTGCCTTCTGGTTCAGTGGGAAAATCAATAAGCCAATAGATCACGTGAAAAGACACAAATTAAACATGCACTTATCAATCATATTGTAATCTATATTTATAATAACCATGCATTTTGATTTTTTTTCCAAATTAATTTATGGTCTTTTGACTTTAATGGACAGTATAGAGAGCAGACAAGAAAGCACTGGGTGAGAGAGGCAAGTGGGATCAGCAAAGGCCCTCGATATGGGAATTGAACTCGGGTCACCACAAGCACAATTGCGCTTAGCTATATGTCAGCACACTATCCACCAGGCTATTGGCACAAACATGCATTTTTATAATTAACCATTAATTTATTTATTATAAAACAGAATTTTTCTATTTACCAACAGCTATAACTGACTGCTTGATTTATCCATTTTTTGTCCGCTTTTAATGATCAAATTGTGAGTTTATCCATTTAGCAACCTTTATAATAGATTGCTTGATTTATTGATTTTTGTAGAATTTTATTATAAAATTGAGAATTTATCCATTTACCATCAATGTTAATTAATTGCTTGATTTATTTATCATTTTGTTGACAATTCTAATCAAACTGCAAATTTATCCATTTACCAATGTTTATAATAGATTTAATATGAATATAATTTGCTTACAATGTTAACAATTGATTGCATTATTTACTGAATATAGACAAATCGATTATCAAATTGTGACTTTGTACCAATGGATTTCAGATAAATTCACAATCTGATATTTAAAAGCTGAATATGAAAATCAATAAATCAAGACAATGTGATATTCAAAAGTTTATTATTTACCATTTAATAGATGGTTTGATTTAACAATTTTCATAGTCTAATTTTGTTTATCAAATTGTGAATTTACCAGTGTTTATAATTGACTGTTCGACTTGTCTATTGATTTTCATAGACTTGTGTGTTTTTTTGTAAAAATCAAAAATAATTTCTAGCTTCGAATTGGACATTTTCTCTAGTTTTTCCCAGGTATTGTACACAACGGCTTGATATTTGCTTCTAAAATGACCAACAACAACTAAATTTCTTTAACACATGTGATTCCACAAAAGATTACCGGTTCTTAGTCATACCAGACATCTTGAAAGTGTTAAGCAAGTTGTTATTATGGGCTGACTCACACCAAACACCTTCCAGGCACTAAACAGCTAGAACAGGCCCAGTTAGTATGTCAGTGGTTGACACTCCGGCAGTCTAGCGGGAGGGGGTAACATGACTCAAGCTGCCAGGCTGAGTCAAACAAGGCCAAGCCCAGCTCACATCACCTGCCACAGGGCCTGGGTGTGTGCATGCTTCACTGGAGCGACGAGCCGATCAGGAGCCAACCCTGCTACCTGTCAGCTCAGCGCCACGGTGGAGAACTTGAAGCCTGCTTAGAGAGATCCTACTCATGAGAACTTAATGACTGCACCAAATCTTTCTTAGCTGGAAAACTGAAGCTAGATAAAGAGTGAGCGCTAGGGTGGGTGACATGACCAAAATCTGACAATCACGAGATGAGTCATTTTGTATTACAGGAACAATTTCTCATTCCATTAAAACTATATTTTGTCAGAAATTAAAATTAAAAAGGCTTATAGTCTAATAAAAAGATTGTTCATTAAATTCTGATTGGATGAGCAGTGTTTGAAATCGATGTAAATGGACTATAAATAGGCCTCACACTGTACTTTCTATGCTAATAAGTAAAAATGTGTTGAAATAATGAACTATATTACTTGATGAAAAATACTAAGATACCAGTTTATTGTACATTGGTAAGCATTGCAGTTTAAAAAACTATATTTGTCAAATTAATAAATATATCTTTAGACATTTCTCATTTTCCATATGAGCAAAAAACAAGTAAATGGTAGTAAATTAAGCCTTGTAACTATTTTTGCTAAATAAAGTAAAATAAATAAGTTTAGTTTAATACTACCATTTAAATTGTTTAAATTCTTATAAAATTTAGGTGTCACACCATTAATTATGTTGGGACATTCACATAGAAAAAAAAAAAAAAAAAAAGGATATTAATTTTGAAAAAAATAAAAATAATTATATATAATATATTATAATATATATATATATATATATATATATATATATATATATATATATATTATATATATATATATAATATAATAATGAAATAGTGTTTTAAAGATTAACTTCGATGACAGCAAAGTTAAAATAAATGCAAACAAACTTAAAAAAATAAGTTAAATAGGATATTGGCAGCGAGTTAAATTAAATATCCAGTACTGACTATACCAATCAATAAATAATAAAGAATAACAATAATTATATTAAAACAACAAAGTTAAAATACTATATGGGCCATTCTACAGAATTGGTTCAAAGTCAGAGTTGAAACGACTTAGAATTTTTTTTTTGTATGTATGCAAATTGTATAATAGCCAAGGTACACATTTCTAGTAATTGTGCAGTTAATTCTGATATTGTATTTTCAGAAAGTTATGGAATATTTGTTCTCTCTCCAAATGTGTCACTACCGAAACTCAGTAATATATAATTTAATAAGGCTTACATTGACCTATTAAGATCTTGCTTACATCTTCCTTGTGAATATCTCTGTTCTATTTTATTAAAAGTTTTCAGAGGTATATCAATAGCAATTACAATTGTAACAATATTTCAAGTGATTTATGAGATGTTTTAAATCCAAATTCTCTTTGTAAAAAGCAAAAGTTGATCATACTGATTTCCAACTAAAGGATTCTTTCGTTTGAATACACATTGAACAATAACATCAAAAAACAGGAAAATGAATGCAGAAGGGAAACCTGTCTGTTTTGATGAAGTAGTAGTGTGCAGGAAGTCATGGTTTCTCATCTCTTCCTGTTGGAAGAGACGTTGAGAAGGTCCCAGGGCTGACCTGCTTCCTTCCTCACCACTAACAAACAGACACTTTTCCACATCAATGCAGGAAAACAGCAAGAGAGACTGAATTTTCACAGCTATATATTGTTTCTAAAGTTTAAACAGTATGAAAGAGAGACTCTACTGGCCCAACAAATTTGTTTTATCCCAGGCTGCACTCAGTAGCCAATGTTCCCAGCAAGTCGGTAGCCACTTGCTAATGTCATGATGTGGGAGGTTGGTTGGCCAGCATGCAAGCCAATGACACACAGGCACAGCTATGAAGCCGTCCTAAATATAACTGCCATTGTTGTGGTCTGACAGAGTGACTTGGGTTGGACACAGCAGAAGATATTTAGCAGCAATAGGTTTAAATAAAATATATGTACATTTGTCTCTTCAAGGTCATATATGTACGTTTGCAGCTTGAAGGTCATATGAGGGGTTCAAAGCAAAAAATCTATGCTAATTTGATCAAATTTAGACTCAGATGTGAGACTGACAGATGGAGCAATAAATATGACTGAGGTTTTCCTGTTGACAGACACTGTTCAACATGTTGAACGCCAAGTGATTAAGCTCCAAATATTAAGCCATAGATATTATAATTTAGGTTAGTTATAAATAAGGGAGTTCATTGTCCATCCTGAAAAAAAGTGGTTTATTATATGTAAAATAAACTCATACAAACTGAGGGAACTTTACAACATTAAGACACTGTTCCAGTAACTGTGTGTAAAAAAACAACTGATGGTAATTCTAGAGAACAACGAGGGACAATGGAGAACTCTTTCATTGAGCACAGACCAGATTACGGACAACTGGAACGTTGGCGTTTAAAATTAGAACGCCGAACGTTCCCTTTAAAGAAACAGTATCGCGAAAACGACAATTCTACACGTGTCGTTTTAGTTATTTCTTCCGTGGAACACAAAGGAAATATTTTGTGGCAGCCTAGGTCACATCTTTTCATTTTGTGTTCCACACAAGACAGACAGTAAAACAGGTTTGGAACAATAGAATTTTCATTCTTTTAAAAGCGAATGACAAACAAACAAACAAACAAAACATTTACAGAGATCATAAAAAGTATAATAAAACAGAGTCACTCGATTTCGAATGTTGAATGTGACGTTTTCAATTCGTTTGCGCATAAAAACTCTTCAAATTACATTTAAAGATAAGATACAACACTCACCTTAAAATAACCCCTTCATAGTGCGTATTCGGGGTCCGAAAATCGCGACTTCCCAGTTGTACAAGTCTGACTCGTCGACTAAAGTTATTTTGAAGCCTTCAACCGGCTCGTCCTGGAGACTTTTCAGCTCCAACATTAAAGCTTTTGGGAACTCGCAACACGATGGTGTCCATGCTGAGCCATATTCCGAAAACAAACGATCTGGCATCCAAAATAACCCGTAAACAACTTTAGTTCGCCCGTTTCACAGACGCCGCACACGCGCAAGCGAACAAACCCGAGATAAGTCCCTCGATGACAAACCACGCTCAGCGAGTAACAGCCCCGGCCGAGTTGCTGTTCGCGTCGGGCATTTGAAGTCGCACGTTAAACACCTGCCGTCGATATTAAACGTGCAATTAATCAAGCGTTCCGCTAGTAAATAAACAAGCGAGCAGGCAAGCTTGTTTGAGAGTCTTGCTCCCTCCCAGCGTCACTCTATAGGACACTGTGCCAGCAGCTGAAGATCACGGCCCGCCCCTACACCTCCTGCAACCAATGGAGCTTGAGCAGCTTAACCCAACAGAGAAAAACACAGCACAAGAAAACAGTTCAACCGCGCTTAAATATAGTTTATATTGCTACGTTGACTTTTTATTCCAACCCTTTATGGGGTAAGTTCTATCTATCTATCTATCTACACATCATCTTAATATACAAGTAGTTTTTAAGTAGGTGTTTGAAACCAAAACCACAATTTGTGACACTATATCTATCTATCTATCTATCTATCTATCAAACCCGATTCCAAAAGTTGGGCACTGTACAAATTGTGAATAAAACAGAATGCAATGATGTGGAAGTTTCAAATTTCAAATATTTTATTTCAGAATACAACATAGATGACAATCAAATGTTTAAATTGAGAAAATGTATCATTTTAAGGAAAAATGAAGTTGATTTTAAATTTCATGGCATCAACACATCTCAAAAAGTTGGGATGAGGCCATGTTTACCACTGTGTGGCATCCCTCTTCTTTTATAACAGTCTGCAAACGTCTGGGGACTGAGGAGACAAGTTGCTCAAGTTTAGGAATAGAAATGTTGTCCCATTCTTGCCTAATACAGGCTTCTAGTTGCTCAACTGTCTTAGGTCTTCTTTGTTGCATCTTCCTCTTTATGATGAGCAAATGTTTTCTATGGGTGAAGATCTGGACTGCAGGCTGGCCATTTCAGTACCGGATCCTTTTCTACGCAGCCATGATGTTGTAATTGATGCAGTATGTGGTCTGGCATTGTCATGTTGGAAAATGCAAGGTCTTCCCTGAAAGAGACGACATCTGGATGGGAGATATGTCGTTCTAGAACTTGGATATACCTTTCAGCATTGATGGTGCCTTTCCAGATGTGTAAGCTGCCCATGCCACACAGTCATGCAACTCCATACCATCAGAGATGCAGGCTTCTGAACTGAGCCTGATAACAACTTGGGTTGTCCTTGTCCTCTTTAGTCCGGATGACATGGCATCCCAGTTTTCCAGAAAACTGCCACAGAACTTCAAATTTTGATTCGTCTGACCACAGAACAGTTTTCCACTTTGCTGCAGTCCATTTTAAATGAGCCTTGGTCCAGAGAAAACGCTGCGCTTCTGGATCATGTTTAGATATGGCTTCTTTTTTGACCTATAGAGTTTTAGCGGCAACAGCTAATGGCACGGTGGATTGTGTTCACCGACAATGTTTTCTGGAAGTATCCCTGAGCCCATGTGGTGATTTCCATTACAGTAGCATTCCTGTATGTGATGCAGTGCCGTCCTAAGGGCCCGAAGATCACAGGCATCCAGTATGGTTTTCCGCTTGACCCTTACGCACAGAGATTGTTCCAGATTCTCTGAATCTTTGGATGATATTATGCACTGTAGATGATGATAACTTCAAACTCTTTGCAATTTTTCTCTGAGAAACTCCTTTCTGATATTGCTCCACTATTTTTCCGCAGCATTGGGGAATTGGTGATCCTCTGCCCATCTTGACTTCTGAGAGACACTGCCACTCTGAGAGGCTCTTTATAACCCAATCATGTTGCCAATTGACCTAATAAGTTGCAAATTGGTCCTCCAGCTGTTCCTTACATGTACATTTAAAGGGTTAGTTCAGCCAAAAATGAAAATTATGTCATTAATGACAGCATTCACGATGCTGCAGTGACGCTGCTGGCGTGTTATCTTTTTATGGGCACCAGAAAACCGTAGCGCCATACGCAGCGCATCATTGCAGCGTCGTAAACGCACTCACAACAGACCCGAAGAGAAGAAAATGCTGAATAAAGTCGTAATTTTTTATATTTTTGGAGCAAAATGTATATTCAATGCTTCAACAAATTCTAACTGACCCTCTGATGTCACATGGACTATTTTGATTACCTTTCTGGACATGGACAGTATACCGTACATACATTTTCAATGGAGGATCAGAAAGCTCGGACTAAATCTAAAATATCTTAAACTGTGTTCTGAAGATGAACGGAGGTCTTACGGTTTGGAGCGACATGAGAGTGAGTCATTAATGACATAATTTTCATTTTTGGGTGAACTAACGCTTTAACTTTTCCGCCTCTTATTGCTACCTGTCCCAACTTTTTTTGGAATGTGAGCTCTCATAAAATCAAAATAAGACAATATTATATATAAGATATAATCTATCTATCTATCTATCTCAATTGAAAAGGGTTTTAAGTAGGTTTGAAACCAAAACCACCATTTGTGACACTATCTATCTATCTGTCTATCATCTATCTATCTATCACAATTTAAAGGGTTTTAAGTAGGTGTTTGAAACTAAAACCACAATTTGTGATACTATCCATCTATCACAGTTTTAAAAGGTTTTAAGTAGATTTTTGAAACCAAAACCACAATTTGTGACACCATCTATCTCAATTTTAAAATGAATAACAAATACCCAAATAAGTTTTTTAACTGTTCACACATGATTGCAAACAGTAAACAAAGTCCATCAAACAGAGGCAAACATTTGATCTACATATAGATGTATGAATTTATTGGTGCAGACATAAAACTATAGCATCCTTCTCAACTATAGCATGGACCTCTCAAAAATGTTGCTTGCACATTATTGGTCATTCTTGTAGTTCATTTATTCATCTTAAAACATTATATTACATCATACAGTCGGAAAATACATATGAAGGAGTTGGACAGTACCTTCAAAGAAGAGCAATGGGAGTATATTTAATGATAAGCCAAACCCAGCAATATCTGCACTATAACTTGCCAGAGGGAAAACCTTATTAGATTAGCTGGGCCACTTCACTTGAATCACATTTAACGGCTAAATTATTCATTATCTATAGGACCCCTAAATCCCCAAACCCCTTTAATGATATTTATATGTATAATAATTTAATTCAATTTTTTAAAAACATTCCAAGACATTTTCTGAAGTTTATGTACTCATAACAAATAAAAATACATTTACCATCAAAAGGTGTAATATGGTGAAGCCAACTTTTACGTAAAAAGGAAACTAGAAAAAAATTGACAATCAAGGAATGTAAGGGAAGTTTTCTATGCAAGTGTTTATGTATTAGTCAGAAACAAACAAAAAGTAGGCAAAGTTTACATTCCTACACATGCAAGATATAAATTTCAATGCGAACTTGTAGCACAAAATTCAGACTTGTTAATAATTACAGTCGCTTTCTCCACATCAGATGATCGAGTCCTCACAGGACCTGTAATCCTCTAGAGATGTTGTTTTTCCAGAAAGCGTTCTTTTAACCTGCATTCAAGTCACTTCTTGTTGATGAACTCACTCGATCGATGGAAAACACTTGCACGGTACCCTCAGGACAACGCTCAGGTTTCATGAGCAGATCTCCACTATTTTGGTTTGCGTCCTCACAACCGAAGCTCGCTGCTGGATCTGACAGTTAAACACAGGAATTACTTACAGCATGTGCCTGAATTAGTCAGTACAAGTTCATTAGTGTGGAAAAAGGCATTAAAAAAAAAAAAAGATTCATTGTAATCTGCTAATGTACAAGACGGCAGTTCTAAGAGCTGAAGAACACATGAAGCATGAGTTTGATGGTTTCAAAGCCACGTGGCGTTTGACAGATGTGATATAGACAGAGGAAGTGCACAATTAAGTTGTTAGGCTCCTTTAACAGCAATATATCATTAAGACAGGTATTAAATACATACAGTGGGTCATTTTAATAGAATACTGTCCAGAAACATGAGATACTGTCAGTGTGTTAAATGGCATGTTTAAGGAATATTTAGGGTTAAAATGTTTAATGTTGAATGCTATCAGAAAGAATTTGAATAGTATTAGTTTATTAAAATTATATATATAATATATATATATATATATATAAACCAAATCAATTAATTGCGTCAAATCTATTAATTGCATCCAAAATAAGTCTTTACATAATAGTATGTATGTATATATATACACAACAAGTGTATATATATGTAGTCAATCAGATAAAATGAATATATGATATATATATATATATATCATATATAGTATATATAATATATATATATATATATATATATATATATCATACAAACTACAGTACAAATCGAAATTATTCTGAGGTAAACAGGCAACCTGGAAATTTCATCCTCATGGCCCATTAAGTTTGTGGAAAATTTGAGTAAATATCTGGAAACACCTCTTTGCAACCCATTAACTGGAAAATAAAAGTACAAGAATTACTATATCGGATTTGCGAGATGTAAAATAATCCGATTTTGTTCATTTTGCCAGTTTCACTGTCATTATCCTGAGCAAGGTTTGTTAGTGTGCAGTTTAGTTAACTATATGCAACTGTAGTATATCTCCAACATTAGGACAAATAGTAGGGCTATCTCATGATGTCAGCTAAAATCACGCTAGATCTGAAGTATAAACATGGTCTAGAATGCAACCCTGTGTTACCTATATGTCCTATATGCGTAGCGACTAAATGTGCAACTGCACTTATGAGTGAAACTAGTGCTCAGAGGCAGTTAGAGTTTGAGGATGGGTTGAGTTGTTTCTGGTCCAAACCAGTCCTGCAAGGGCTAGCCTCGAAAAGAGCAAGACATCTGAAACTGGTAAGGAACAGACACGCTGATGTTTAATGCAGAGAAAGGCGATGATGGAGTTCAGGACAGAAAAATAACGCAACAAACAACACAAAGCAAAATATATAAAAAAAAAAAATGCACACAACTCAAGCATCGACAACGAAAAAAATCCAGTTCTCAAGATGAAAGTCATGGACCGTTAAGACAATGGAAAGACCGTCAGAGAGATGAAGAAGCTGAGGAAGAAACAAAATCACGCCGGAGGTCGAGGAGGGAAACAAAGGCTTGAAATTTGTGGTATTAAAGAAGAACACAGAATGACTGATCCAATAAATACAAAGGAAGAGGAGGGACACGAGTCTCAGAGTGCCATATATGATTCTGAGCGTGTGGTTCAGCCGGACAGGCTGCGCTGGGATGGGGTTCAGGGGTTTCAGGGCAGTGAGGGCAGGGTCTCTCAGACACAATCAGCATTTGAGAAGGTCTGCTTGATCTCATCCAGCACATTCCCCAGCAGCGATGGTCTCGTCACACTTGGCGTCGATGGAGACCGTCTGATCGGACTGGCCGAAAGAGAACGTAGGGTTTTAACTGAATCATCTTCGAATCTGAATCATTACAATTCAGTTCATATTCCAGATACTCACGGTTTTGACCAGCAAACAGGCAGTGGTGACCCTGGATCGACCTGCTGTACATGGAGGCGCAGGAGTCAATCCTCTCCACAACTGCAAACACAGGAAACAAGAGGAAGAACAGATTTAAGGGTGTCCATATTTTGAAAGGCATCACAGGCGCTTTGTGAAGTCGGCACCGGAGAAGTGATGGTGGAAGCAGATCCTGGCCAGCAGGTGGTGGAAGGGCATGTTGATCCCCTCTAGCCGTAGAGAGCTGCCCTTCAGGTGCCGCGACTCCAGCAACTGCGATGCGCACTGACAACACAAGGTATGAGCGCTTCAGCTTCATCAAATATCTTTGACTTAGTTGTAAACAATTAACAACAGCCCTAAAATATTTTCATCCACACCCAAATGAAAAAATAAATAAATAATTTAATAACACTTTTCTTTTGGGAAATATGGGTGGAGAAAAATAAATCAGAAATGCATACAATTATTGTTTTTTAAGAAAAGTTCAGGTTTGCCCAAAGTTTGAGAATTTTTATCAAAATTAATATAAAAATAATAATATTTACTGATTCAGTAAATGCTCTATTTTATTCGGGAAAATGTGGGAGAGGAAATTATAATAATAAGACATTTGGGCTGTAACCAAGCAAATTAAATCAGTCTCAACAAAATTCATCTTTGCAATGCAGAGGAAACACAGAAGCTGCCTGAAGTGGTATTTAGATGCGTTTCGCAGTTTAATCCAGGACATTAATGCATTTAACCTGCATTTACAAATGTATAAACAATGTTCTGATATATTAAAATTAAAACGTTGAATATATTTGAAATGATTTAACTAATAAAAGATACTTTAAATGTGATATTAAAACAGCCAGTAGGTGGCAGCAAGTCACTGTTAATAAGTGAGTCATTGCGACTGAACAATCATTTAAGCGATTGATTCATTCAAGAACAAAACCGTCAGGTTAGTCAGAAACACAAAACAGCGTTGTGGCTGTTTTGGAATTATTTTGTTGGCGAAATAAGCGCAAAAACAGGGTAGAAGGTAAAAATAAGGTGTCTAAAAGGCAAGTCTCTTAATTAACTTCTTGTTCATTGAACGCTGTAAAAAATCAATATCACATTAATAATTATGGTCATTTTAGGAGAAAAACCAGCACTCTTAGTTTGAAATTGATCAACTTTCATAACAATAAAAACTGCATTACATACGATAAAATAATTGTCGATGTTAATTAATTAATGTGTTAATGCTGATAACTGCCAGCCCTAATAATATATATATATATATATATATATATATATATATATATATATATAATACTATACACACACACACACACACACACACACACATTTTCTGCCCCAGTCTTGAATTTGTGATCATTCTAAATGTGTTTTAATAGACTGAATCACTAGTGACAGAGCTACTCTAAATGCGCTTCAATTACGATATTATCTGAGATAATATATAATCGCATACCCTAAATGGACGTTTTTAAAATTTCAGTATCGACTGGTACCAAAGTCTCTACTTTAAATATTTTAATATATAAGAACAGTCCATATAAATATATACAGCCATTCGGCGTAAGAGAGGTTTGGTAATGTGGTAAAGTGTTGCTCACCTGTAGCAGGGAGTGGTGATCAGGTATGCGTGCATGTAAAGTGCAGTTTGAAGTCCAGTTTCTCATGAGTGGAGGATTCATCCGACTGCATCAGAAAACAATCAATACACACGGCAACCAAACTAACACTCACACTGGAAACATAAGAGAAGCATGTGCTTTCATGAGCGTGTACGGGAGTTTCTCACCTTAACTATAAAGGTGAGGGTTCCTTTAGTTTCTGAGGCATGACGATACTCTGCACTGAGAACAGGCTGGGCCTCGCTCGAAACCCCTGGAAAAAGATGTGAAGACATGAGTGAAATCTGCCTAAATCCAGTCAATGGTGCTCTCAGGAGCGTGGCTGTCCTGACCTGGTGGCAGTTGGAAGGGGATCAGGCCGCGTGAGGTCCGCTCCCTCCGCGCTGCAGTTTGGAGTTGAGGGAATCCAGCACATTGAACTCCATTGACTTCAGGAAGCTGTCGCTCTTGTTCTCGAAGATGACCGACACTCACAACTTTGTCTCATCCTGATGGTTGCCCTGGATGTCGTACACCTAGAGAAAAGAAAAGATGTTTTAATGGAGTAGGAAAGTGTTAGGAGGCCAAAACATGCAGATCACACGCACACACTGACACACTTGGGTTAAAGCAGGCCAGAAGAAATGGGAATATTACTAGCCCAAAACTCAGCCCTGGTCAAAGGGAGTTAATGCCTTGATATTACCATCACCAAATGATGGAAGATCACATCAGTTTAATGACACCTAAAAGAAGAGTGTTAATACATGTTTAGAGTCAGAGCTCAAGATGATTGGACAGTCTTGTAGCACTCAAAGACTTAGTCACAGCAGACACCACATTTAACCATAGTTTATGGGTGTTAAAAAAGGTCAGGGAGTAATGCCTTTATTTCCTTATCATAGAAGATCACATCACTTTATATATAATAAGTATTATATGTTGTGTGTGATGAATGATTAGCACATATTGTAGCACTCAAAACTTAGTCAAAATTATAAAATATTTTATTGTTAAAATTGTTTAATTGTTATAATGATAATTTTTATTATGTAAGGTATGTTCTTTTTAATATACATTGTATTTTATATATAATTATATATATATATATAAATCATATATAATTATATAATAATTATATATTTATATATATATACATTTATTATATATATATATATATATACACATACTATAATATATATATATATTCACATATCAATACATTATACATCACACACAATAAATTTAATATTAATATTGATAATTATTACACATTTGTCTTTATATAGTTTTATATATTTACTAGCTATTGTATAGTTTTTATACATTAAACATTTTTTATAAATTGTATATTTATTTTTTATGAATTGTATTTATATATTTAAACAACAACATAAAAAATAATACTCCATTATTAAAATCCATATATAATTTTATAAATTGCATTTTTTTTAATATTGATATTTATTACACACACTTATATAACTGTATATCGTTCATTAGAATATCTACTGTAGTATTTTTATACATTAAAACATTTAATAATTGTTTTATTAATTACATATTTTCTAAATGTATTAGGTGTCTATTACACATAAAACATTATAGTTATATATTATACATAATTTATATATATTATAAAATACAGATAATTTGTTATACATTGTATACTTTTATTAATTTTATTTATATTGCATTTTTTATTTAGAAACAACAAAACAGAAGAAACACAAAATACTATATTATTTAAAAGGAATATAAACACACGATGCTGACATGACCATATTTTTGTTTATATTTGGTGTCTACTGTGACTAAAGTTTGAATCACAGCAAATTAGTAGCAAGAACAGTAGTTCTGTTGTCATGGTTACCTGCTCAGCATCTTCTTTCATCTTCAAACATACATACAGAGACACATGGACAATACATCATTCATAAACTACAGAGCAGGAATCACTTAAAGCAATGAGTGGCTTCAGCGTATGGAGGACCAGCTGGTGCAGAGGACAAACACGCACACTCACCATCTTGATGTAGGAGTTCTCAGCCAGCAGAGATAGTTGGACATGGGCTGAAAGCAGATGGAGAGCTGGATAAGTACAGGATAAAGTGCTCTTACTTCCTGTTCCCTTCTGTGATTGGCTGACTCGACAGATACTGACCGGCAGAGGCTCCTCTTCCTCCACGGTGCCGTTCTGCACTGAATCCTCTCCTCCGGCGCACCGTGATGGTGATGATGGTGGTGTCGCTTCTTCTTTTCTTCTCCTTCTCCTCCTTTTCTTTCTTCTGCTTTTTCTTCTTGTGTTTAGAGGATTTCTGAACAGGAAACCAATGGACCCTAGGTTTAATCTGGTTTCAATTGAGCACATTTTTTGTATTATTCTGCTGATTTTTCAGCAAAACCAGTTCCCAGACTAATCAAAACACCTTGCATTGCCTAAACATGCATAAAATCAGGAACAGGTCATGTGACCTGCTCATCTCATAAAGCACTGCAAATAACTAAATTGAATCAGCAATCACAGTACAATATAGAACTCACTGACAATAAGTTTATTGTCAATGCATTTTGTTATTTTTAATGTTAAATTAAAATAAAGGTATTATTATTGTACTTCATTTCTATGCGATACACACATATACATCTAAACAGTTTTATTTAGTTAAATATAAATATTATTTTTTTGTTTAAAGATGTTTGTATTTATATACTTTAAGTATATTAGAAAACACATTTTAATGTTTAAGATGCATTTATTTATTGTTAATGTTTAAATGTATATAATGTTTATGAATATATACAACAGAATTTTTATTTATTATAACGTTATTTATTTATGTAAATAATTTCAGTTTTTTGTTTAAGATCTAATGTTATGTTTAAAAATTAAACTTTTTTTTAAATTAATTTTTAATTGAAATGTTTTTTAAGGATATATTTACAGTTGATTTAATGTTTTAATTCAAAAGTATGTCTTATTAAACTATGTATAGTTTTTAAAATGTAAATATTTTTTATTTAAATAAAACTTTTTTTTTTAAAGAATACAATTTATTTTATTTATTCAAATTTAATGTAATTAAACAGTTAAATTGTTTAATGTTTAATTAAAATAATGTGTTAAATTTCCTTAAAAATACAAATATTTATTGTTGATCAATGTTTAATTTAAATGATTAACGTTTACACACACACACAGTTTATCACACATATTGTTACAAACATTTTAATATTCACTTATTTAATGTTTAATTTAAATCAGTTTTTGTGTTTACTTTAAAAGCACGTTTTTTAATAAAAATATTGTTTTTTTAATGATCATTGTGTGTTTATTTTTAAAATGTCTGATGATGAACACAGCACTGCCAGTGGAACAAAGAAAACCAGTTGAAAAAACAACAACAAGCACTAAACTAAAACGACAGTTTGTAAGCCCCACCGTGTTCCTCTGGCTCGGTGTCTTTCGCTCATCAGGTTCAGATTCTGGGCCGCAGAGGCTCGTGTCCACAGCAGCAGCAGACGAGGCCGTCACCTCCTGCAAACAAACACACATTAAAACACACCTTCTTCCTGTTTTCAGAACCGTCCAGAGACCGAAGAATGATCAGCTAACACTATGAAGCATGCAGAATTGAACAACATCACGATCAAGAAGAAGAAAAGCTTATTTGATGTTGTTGAATTGTCACATTGGAGAAAATGGTGAAGAAGTGCTGAACCGCAGTGAGAAAGTGACATTTTGGCTTTTTCGCTTTGAAGCATGTGAGGAACTGAACTATGATATTTGGGCAGATTAAAAAAAATAATAATAATTAAAAAATACATCAAGTCCTTTCTGTCTCAGGTGACCTACATTCAGATCATGAGGCAAATACTGAGCTGTTTGACCGGAACCGAAGAACTGTCAAGAGTCCTGGCTGTTTATGATGATAAAAACAACAACGATCAAACAAGAGAAGCATCAGGGATTAAGACACATTTACACCTCTGACGTGCAACATGCATCCTGAACTAAACGAGCAAACGCTAACACACACACAAATGTGCCAGACCTGTGAAGAACAGAGACAAAGAGATTGCACGCAAGAAGAGCGAGACCGGAGGAGGGAAAACACGAAACAAAGGCTCATAACAACGGGACAGACCAGAGGGGAGGAGAGGGAGAGAGCGTGAGGGACCGGACCTGGGGGCGGGGGGACAGGAGCGCTAGAGAGCCAGAAATCCAGATCCGAGGCCTAGAAGAGAAAAGGCAGGGTGGGGAGAATGAGTCCAGTCCTGTTTGACTCGAACAGAACCCCAAACAAATGCTCGGACCACCTCAGAGAAACAAAACCAGCACATACTCCATCAACATACTGCCACTTAAAAGCCGATCATTTAACATACGCATTATTTTTATCTTATATTTCAGTCAAATTAATTTATGTATGTGCACGATGTAAATGTGGACATAATTCATTTTAGTTTAAGCAAATATTAATATTTAGGTTAAAGCTACCCCTGGTGGTATAGATTTTAAGAAAGGGGAATTTTCATCATCGAATATCATTCAAATTAATCACTTATCGTTAAGGTTAAATTGCAAGAGCATACATGGAAGAAAGCTATTAATATTCTTTTTTTTCTTACAACAATTTAAATAAGTCATAAAACCCTAATAATTATTTATATATATGTAGACATATGAGTCCATAGCAGCTTACTGAATGCAGTGTGTCAATAGTAAAAGTCCCCAAGCCACTACAAGATTCCTGACCCTAATTTTGAGACTTTAATGTTTGAATATACACAAATATACAGAAAAGTACCATATCAATTTAGGTCTACCAAATTTTTCTACCAAAACAAAACTATAAAATAATAGAAATTAAAATTTCAATATTTCCCACTTTGGACTACTGTCAAATAATATGCACGATTAGTACAGAGCATAACCTAATAATAATAGGTTTAAGATTTAACGATTAAATTAACAACAATCAATAATCCATTAATCATTAACACCTCTAAATAGGCAGAAGAGGCTGCAGGCATTTGGCCATTAAAACAGACCTTTACATGCTTTTAACTGTTGATTTAATCTTTGTATACAATGATCAAATTTGGGCTGCCACAAATGACAATCTGTTTCAACAATGTAATGGAATATTCAAAGCATAAATAAACAAACGCACGTTTAAGTGATGGAGAGGCTATAAGACAAGCTTTTTAAAGATAATACTTCAATATCGGTCAAAACCAATCATACCTCAGCAGATGTGGATGTGGGCGGGCTGCCGCCTCTTTGGTCTCCTCTGATTGGACGGCCTCTTCTGGCTGGGACTCGAAGCTCCTCCTCCACTTCTTTGTGTTTCTTCTTTTTCTTCTTTTCCTCTTTGCTCCTCTGCAAAACACCCAAACCACCATTTGAATATTACAAGTAGGTTACATTAAACAACAATATTAGCTCACTAACTGCCATCTCACCTTCCTGTCCTTCTCTTGTCTTTCTTCTTCTCTTTCTTCTCTTTACTGCTCTTCTTCTTGGTCTCCTCGGCGCTTTGCTGTCTCTGTCCTCGGCAGGGCTCTTCCAGCACCTCTGGGCGGTGGGTCCTCACCGAAGCTTCTGCTGTCTGCAAGCGCCTGGAAAGAATAAGAGAAACAGGATTAGATGGACAGAAAGAGGAGGAGATAGTGAATAGGAGAGAGAACCAGTCACATGGATGCTAGGAAAGGCTTCAGCTTATTCAGTATCGGTCAGAAGTCTAAAGGCCTGTTCTGAACAAGTCTGAAGTTTAACATTTCATCAACAAATATATTTTGATGCACCAAAACTATTCACACCTTTGGTCTTACAACTACCGATCAGTGTTGAGAATTGACTGAATTTAAACAAAACAAAAAAAAAATCTACAGAATCAGAATGATTTAATTGTGAACATCATTTCTCCACAGATTTGAGGCTAAATGTGTGAATTTGTAATTTGAATTGAATGGGGCTTAAAAGTAACAATTGATTAAATGGACATGATGTCTTTATAATGCTTTGCACTCTGAGGTTGTATACAACAACATTCATTAAGTGCAACCAGTGTAGTTTATTTAACAAACAAAAGCGAAATTGTTATTTTAATCACTCAAAGGACTCAATTCATCTCAAACTTGTGTAACTAATCTGAACTGGTCTAACAAGCGAAAATATAGCATAAACAAAAGTATAAAATCCAAACCAAACAAAACAGAAAACAAAGCAAAGGCAAAGCAAAACAAAAATCAAAACAAAACACAAAAAACACAATGAAGACAAAACTGATCTAGCATCCAAACAAAACAAAAACAAATAACTGAAGTGTAACCGTCTCAACTAGGTGTGAAGGAGTTTGCTTTGCTTTACTTGAAATCTTGTGGTGCATTTGTTTAGTGTCAGAAATTGAGATTTGGTGTGAACAGGCCTTCAAAGCAGTACAATATTCCTGTCCAACAACAAGCGGAGGGTTTAAAATCTGTGCTCACGACTATCAAGGAAAAAAGTCAAAGCCAGGCAAGGCTGTCAATGCTGACGTATACACACTAACATTAAAAAAGATTGGGGTCAGTAAGATTTTTTAAAAGCAAATTTTGTAATATAATTGAATTATACAATAAAGACATTTAATGTTACAAAAGAATTTGATTTCAAACAATTGCTAGTTCTTTTGGGGGTAAAACATGACTTCTATAAAAAATATAAAGTCGTTTTCAAGATTGTTATATACTGAAATGTTTCTTAAGCAGCAAATCAGCAGATAAGAATGATTTCTGAAGGATCATGTGACACTGAAGACTGGAGGAATGATGCTGAAAATTCAGCTGTCATTTTGAATTGTAATAATATTTCACAGTTTTTACTGTATTTTAATCAAATAAATGCAGCCTTGGTAAATAAAGTCTTACCAACCCCAAACTTTATAACCAAAGTGTTCAAGTTGTGCAATATGACCACAGCCAAAACCCAACTAGCAGGTGAGCTGATCAGTCATGCACAATGTGTTCTTGACAAATGTTATTCGGTCCAACAGTGACATACTGCAACTGCCAGGAAAAACAGGTGTGTAATGAGCAGTTGATTCCACTGGGTCACATGATCACAGGAAGTACTTACCTTGAGCTAAAACCAGACAGCAGACTGTCAGGAGGGCAGATGCTGCAGCGTGAGGAGAGAGAGGAGATGGAGAGAGACAGAAGCAGAAAGCAGTGTGTGTGAGAGAGTGGAGAAGATAGAGGAGAACTGGAGAAAGCTCCTCGATAACAGACGTGAAACCCAACAGATGCAAAAGATAACTAGATTTATTTTGCATCTGTATGAACAGAAATTCTAGACTCATAAACCAGCTAAAGGTGGTTTAACGAATGACAGTGGCAAGAAGCATGAAATTGAAAACAATATCTGGAGGGAAAACAGTGGCTGATGCTGAAAATAAAGTGGTAATTGATGTCCTCAGATCAACAGAGAGGGTCTCAGACAAAACATCAGACAAAAAAAAAACAAGAACGTGGAGATTTACAGAATCGGATATCAAGAAATGAGAGTTTAACACATACAGCTAGTTGATGCACTGAAGTTTCAAAACTAGAAAAAAAAGGAAGTTCAGTTTTGGACAAATTTGCTTTGTAAAGCCAAAATGGTGCATTGAAACTGTGCCGTTTATTTTCGCTTCTCTGATTTGACCGTATCAACGTCAATTTCAAGCACACACCACAATACATAGAAATGGTTCAGCTGAAATACCACGACACAACTTTTTACTGCATAGAGTTACATTTATCAGCATGAGTTAAATTTCCAAAGTTTAAATACCAAAACTAAATACCAGATTCAGTAATTGGCTAATTGGAAAAACCTGTGGATTATTGCTGCAGAACTTAACTACAACTGGTTTAAACTTATTAGAATAAAAGACCGAAACATAAATTTCAGTTTTGCACATGAGTGAACTGTAGGTTGCGACAATGTGGTACATACTTGTCCAGATCGATGTCTAGAGCTTTATGAGGGTCATTGGGATCCTTATCGCATCGTCACTTGGTAAGGCATTCTGGGAACAAGACACACCAACATTATTGGTATAGTTTGTGGACAACAGTTTTAACACTCTCGAAATACAGCTTCCCACCTCTGGCATCTCCTCTGTGACTATGTCCACCTGGTGAGCGGCGTTATGTCTTCCTCGCTCTGGACCCGAATCCGCCTTCCTCCCTTTCCTCGCTTCTCCGCTTTTCTTCTTCTCCTTCTTCTTCTCTGCCCTTCTCCTTCTGCGGCTCCTCCTCCAGCTTCAGGTACTGGTGGACATGGGCATCCCTGGACCAAACAAAAGACAGTAAGTTCCAAGAATAATACGTTTTAAATTCTATATGAAGATGAAGCGGTTTTATTCAAGTGGATTACATTTTAGGGATTGTAGATTTGCTCACCTGGGACTTTGAGAGGCACACTAAGGTCGATCTGCACCACGAATGTGTCTCTACACCTAGGCGCACGATACACCGAATTGCAGACACGCTTCAAGTGAACTTAGAGAAGTAGTTTTGGGAAACTTAGTTTTCAAAGCTCTGAATCATTTGAAACGATTGTTTTGTAAAATGATTCACTGTTTTGAAGCATTTGAAACACCTACAGGCTGACGGCTCGGTAAAAATGGTAATTGCAAAAAAAAAAAAAATCAGAAGAAATATGAAATAGGAACAGATTAAGCACTGTTTACAAGTGATAACAGGCCAAAACAGTTCGATGGATTTTGATGTGAGAGGACAACAGGGGACGGACTTTTCATTACGGACTCATATTTTTGACAGAAACTGACATGATGGAAATCAAACATGCAGCTTTTCAATTCAAAAGACATTAACTGATGGACTGGAGTCATGTGGATTATTGTGATATTTTATCAGCTGTTTGGACTCTCATTGGACTCTGCGGCACCCATTCACTGTAGAGGATCCACTGGTGAGCAAGTGATGTAATGCTAAAGTTCTCCAAATCTGTTCTGATGAAGAAACAAACTCCTCTACATCTTAGATGGCCTGAGGGGTAAGTACATTTTCATTTTATGTGAACTATTCCTTATTAACTATTCCTGTTTTAATTTATAAATTTCTGTGTTATACACTCAAATGTAACTGTCCCTGAACAGAAAATATTTGTGTCATCAGCAAATCAAAATAAATTTCAGTATATCTGATATTCCACATGCCATTGATATAGATTATAAACAGTTGGGACCTAAGACCATCCCATGTAAGTAACCAAAGTTATGTTTATGTAGATTTATGTTCATTATTTCTATAAATTGTTGCCAATTCTTAAATAACTACGCAAAACCAAGGTTTGAAACAGTATGATGCAGCAAAGACTCAACTGCTGAATTGGACAACGATAATACAAGTTTAGAACTGCTAATCAAAGAAGAGATTAGTAAATGGTTCAAATGGTGTTTAGAAGCGTCATCACTAGTTCCGCCTGAGGATTATGTGATCACAGAAATCATTTGACTGCTACTTCTGAGATGATGGTGAGGCCTTGATGTAGAACGGGTTGTTGGCCTGTTCCTGCTTCCTGACTTCCCTCCTCGTGTAAAATAGGACAAGTGTAAAGACAACTGTATTTCACATTTCTGAAGGTCAAGACAGCTGACTTACCCTGCAACTCTTTCTCATCAACCTGTGTGTCTTGATCTGTAATGCTGGTTCTTCTTTAGCAACACCTTGTGACCAGACGTGGAGGCTATTGATCCAGGCGAGATCCAGACTAGAGGGAAAACAACAGCAAAACATCTATTTCGTTGTGATACCCTTGAGATAATCAATAAATGACTACCCTTGGTATAGGCTTCTTTAGCCTTAGGCCACGATTGAGTTCTCGGCAAGAGAGTCGCTCCTCAGCCACCTCACATCTCTGCGAGCTCTGATGATCACCAGCTGAGGATGCAGGACCTGAGGGGAACATCAGGTCACACTGATGCAGGTATACAGAATCTGGAGTTCATTATACCTTTAAGAGTTAGACTCCATACATTTAGACTCACGCCACCCAAGTGGCTCATGGTATAGAGAGTCGACTCATCGGGCTTGAGTGCCGGCCAGGAATTGGTGTCGGGAGAGGCATGTACTTCTCTCCCACCTCACATCCATGACTTGTGCGCTTGAGCAGGCATGAACTCACCACTGTCTAGGCGATGCATAAATGGCTGCCCACTGGGTATGTTCACTGTGTGATGTGAGGTATCACTGCGTGATGTGCACTGGATGAGTTAAATCCTAAGACCTTTTCGAGTAGGGTCACTCCATACTTTTGAATGTCACGCCACTTCAATTTTTTTTTTTAACCGTTACATCGCTGACACTTTAACTTACATTTACTATATATTGATTGTAAGATAGCACAACTAAACAGACCTACTTTGTGATAACTCCTTATCAATAAAACATAATTCAGAAGGGTGGGAACGAAGCCCAAGATAACTAACTGAGTGACTAACCAATGCAACCCAAGAAACAAGAATTAGACCAATAAACAAAACAACTGACAAAACTATTGAGGAGGGAAAATAAAGCTCTCTCGAGCTGACGGGACAATGAGTTCAACATGTACATTCAAAGATGTATTTGTAACATCAGCTCTTATTCTCTCTGAAACCATAGCTGTTTTGTGGAACTCTATGAAAACATCTGACTGGTCCTACAGTTTACCTGGATTACGAGTGCTTGATTTGATGCAGACTTGACACATAAGTGTCAGTACTGCACCTGATCAAGTATGAATGATCATCAAGGTAAAATAATGATTACAACTATTACATCCTTTTAATTGTGCATCCCAAGCCCATACCAGTAAAAACAAAAAACAACAAAACAAAAAAAAAAAACAGCCCAAAGTAGGCAATTACCATGTCCCAAATATAAAATGTCATTTCCATCCCTAAAATACATATTTTAGTCACTGTTATGCACATTTATCGTATACACAGCTTAAATGCTTCCTACTAGTGTGCTAAAACATTTAGCATAGCTTTATTACAGGTAGAATGCAAAAGGTTTCAGTGCAAGCATTTCAACCAAATGTAATTTATGCAATATTTCAAACCTTTAACCCACTGGGAAATCAACCGATGGCAACAGTTTAAAAGCAGCCCAATTCTGTGGAAAAACAACAACAACAACAACCCTGCATCCAACACAAGCTGCAGGAGTCAGATTTGACTGATCACGGTCAAAACTAAGGGAGATAACTGACAAGATGTTGGAGGATTTGCTCCTCAACAGATTAGCGAGCTCATTGACAAATATAGATGTAGACACTTTGCAAGCGCAACTGCCAGCTTATTTCAAGAGGGATTTAAATATCCCACAGATTGATAGCGGGACCTGATGTCGGAAATTAAATACAATATTAGAATATTTGCGGGGCGGATTCAAAAATCGTGGGAGCAGATGGGAGCATCGGTAATGGTCAGAAATTCAGGGAGAGCTGGGATCAACAAGGCCAGCTATCACGCAGACAACACAGTCAGTCAGTGAGCGCCGTAACAGATGGCGTCAAATCTGACGGGATTCCATAAATAAACTACACAGAACCCACTATTGGACAAATATACATAATGAAAAGATGATACAAAATGTAATACTTTGGTAAATGGCATTTAAGACTTTTTAATACTTTTAAGGGCCTTAATTATCTCTAAATTGATTTATCAACTTTTAATACTTTTAAGACCCATGGACACCCTGTTGTGTGTCTGTTTCAAAAGCCTAATAAACCATATATTAGAATCGAAACTGATGAAAAGATTGGCGTTAGCATATTGCTAAGCTAATGAAGTCATGACAAAGCTGGCTGGTTTTAGCTGCTTTTCCAGCCCTGGTCATAGCTGGTCAACAGGCTGGTTTTAGAAGGCTTTTGACCACTTCTTTAGCTTGTCTCAAAGATTCAACAGACCATATCAGACCCCACTGTATGGTTTGCTGGTCTTAGTGGGTTTAAGCTGGAATTAGCTGGTTTTAGCTGACAAAATTTGACCAGGCTGGACAATCACGTATGCTGTGTATGCTCTTTTGTATCACCGCCACAAGGATGCACTGTTTCTACGTGTATTTAGCTTTGATTTGAAAGAAAACAAGCGCATCCTTGTGGCAGGCTGATACAGAAGAGCATACCGCATACATGATATGGAGACACAGAGGAGACTGTTGACAAAGGAATTGTTGAATAAAGTCGTTATTTTGTTTTTGCTTAAAAAAAGTGTTCCCATCTCTTCATAATGTTCGGCTGAATCACTGATGGCAGAAGGAGTATTGCTGACGGCGACTTTCATACCTTTTATGGACCTTGACACTGTTATTTATTTGGCAGTCTATGGGACAGTCACAGCCACCGGTTTTATCCAAAATATCTTAAATTGTGTTCTAGAAGACAAACGAAGCTTTTAAGGGTTTGGAACAACATGGGGTAAGTGATTAATGACAAAATTTTCATTTTGGGGTGAAGTATCCCTTTAACATGTTGCTGACATGCTTCTGTTATGTTGTTGCCATATTTTAATACACTGCTAACATGACCAAGCATGCTGCTTGCATATTTCTAACATTTCCAGCACACTGCTGACATGTTTTAACATATTGTTAACATGTTTTGAAATAATGCTAACATGCTTTAGCACATTGCCATTTTGATTGTCCGACACACTAGAAGGATACTTGTGGCCATCTTAGATTTGGCCAAAGCGGGACATTCAAAGTCGCAATGAAACAGAAGTATCGGGAGATATTTTCTTAGATATTGTGAATGATTTTGAGATTTTGGAACTGAATTTCCATTTCATTTCATTTTGTGGCCTATTGTCTGGAATAGCCTTCATGCTAGGAAAGTACCTATGATGCCAAACAAACTGCCAGCTCACCCCATACGAAAATATTCCATGGTTGTCCTATAGTAAAAGTGTAGTAACATTTGATTACCACAGTTTTACTACAAATAGTATGGTTAAAATATGGTTAGTGTAGCCATGGTTAATTTGTGGTTACCATGTTTTAACTATAGTAACCATGTTTTTTTTTAGTTTTATTTGTAGTAAAACCATGGTTAATTTTGGTAGGGACGAGATGTCAGAATAAAGCTTCTCCTCACCCTCTCCTGACTTCCAGGTTGGCACTCTGGACGAACAGCGCAGTCGGTCTATAAGCAGCTGGCTGGTCTCCTCGCAGCCTGGCTGTCTGTCTCGCCTGCTTCTGCAGCACCGTCGCTAAACAGCTTGGCGGCATTTTGTAGCATTACCGCCTGGATGTGACCCGGCAGGGTGGCCACTTTGGGTCTCAGCATGGCCTCCAGTGTCTGCATGGGGTCTTCCAGATGCCTGTGAGGAAAAGGCTGTCAGAATGCTGTTATAGTGTTGAACCTGAACCTTTCCAGATTGTCATCACATCTGAGAACTCTCCACAGATCCAGCAGCGTAGAGAACCTCGCGAGATCCCATTGCCTGCGTGTTACCAGTCAGCAGGTGTCGTTGTCCAGCAGAGTGGCTCATCTGAGCACTGGCGAAGCCTCGGATGGCTTTTGACGCGGATGGCGCAGCTCCAGCATCTGAGAGGCGATTAGGTGGCGTGCCTTGTGCCCTCCAGACGAGTCAGTTCAACCAGGATACTGATGTACCTGGAAGACAGAGACGGCTGTTTTCTGACTTCTGTATGCAATAATGATTATGTAAAATTGTTAAAGTAACTGCTATAACTATGTTTTAGAGATGAGTTCACAAGTTGCATTTAAAATGCAAGATGCAGGATAGTGGAACTGGAACAGAAACTCAATTCTCGGGATTATGTTTAAGGGTGGTTCGCACACATACTTTACGTTCAAAAACTGGAGACAGGCAGTAAAATAGATAAAACACTATTTTAAAACTATTTTTAAGTTTTGGAAATATGTTAAAGAGTAGTTCACATAGAATGCATTTTGCGTTTAATAAGGAAAAACATTAGTTTGTTAGACTACGTCTAAGGGCTTTACACACAGAATGTGTTTTGCATTTAAAACGCAAGACAGTGCAATGGGGAAAAAACTCTTAAGACTACATTTTTTTTCTTTTTAAGCTGAGCTTATTTTAACTTGAGCTGTGTCATGCATGAAAAGGCTCAAGATGCACCAGTTGGATGTCTTTGACCGTTGCACTCGCATGTTGTACTAGAAAATGAGAATTCTGTAACAGCCTAAGTGCTTGCTCGGCTGTTGTTTAGTCTTACCACTCAAAGTTGGTGATGTACTGGTAGTTGCTCTGGCTGCAGATGTCGATGATCTTGGTGAGCAGCTCATCTGGTAAGTGGTGCCTTCAGCTTTGTCCACATGCAGCATGAGCTTCTTCACGATCTCCATCAGGTTCTTCTTGAAACCTAGTTAACCGCATTTTCCTCCACATTTTAGTAACCTCATATTTGAGCTCCTCACAACTTCTAGACTTCAGTGGAATGTTTAAATGTTGTACACACCATGCCATAGAGCAGATCCAGGGCTCTCAGTGGATGGACTCATCTTTGTCGTCCAAACACTGCAGGATCAGGTCCTTGTCAGCGACTGCACAGACTTGGGAGTGCGTCTTTAAGATCTTGGACATGGCCAGAAGACCCAAGTACTTCACTGCACAAAAAAATCACAGCATCTAAGCGACTCTTGCATTGAAGCGTAGTCTCTGTTTGCTAACTTTAGCCATATTGCATTTATGCTAATTGGCGTTTTGTCTCAGTTCTTCTATTTAGAAAGTCAGCATGCAACAGAAGTAGCAACAGATATTTCTGTCCATATTACGAAGTACATCCGAATGAAATGGATTATGAAAAAGAAAAAATTATTAGATAAATTGCGACTTGGTTCCATCTTTTGGTAGTTGATTGGATGGAGGCAAATCTGAAGCTGAGCTTGCAGGCAATTCTGAGTCTGAATGGACAAAATGATTGGAGAAATCAGCATATATCACCCAAGAGAGCGCCTAGCATTTTACCAGAAAAACTGAGACATTTTGTTTTAAAATTATAAAGGTCAAAACAAATGATATACTCTATAAACAATGTGAACTTCCATTTTAAAATATGCTGAATTTAAAGCATTTTCTAAATGTACAGTATTTTAGAAATAAACAAATCTAAATTACTAGTTTCTTATTACTGAAAAATCTGCATATACAAATATACATGGAGAAAAACACACACAAAGACAATGGGAAAACACAAACACAAAGACAACGACAACAAACACACACCCCACATGAACACAAATGGACTTTTTGTTTTGTTTTACTCTGCCAGATTTGTAAAAATTAAACATATTTGATTTAAGACAACTGATGGTTTAAATGCCCACAAAATTTAATAGACTAAATATAGATGCATGAAAATTGAAGCCACATTTCTGTGGTCTTGGGCCATTAGGACAGTGCATGGTCCAGCTTTGTTGATGCAAAAACAGAATGTACAAATACACGGATCTATTTAAGGAACAGATGGGGCTTCAGGATTGACAGAATGCCAAAACATTCAGCTGGAAGTAAATATCAAACAGCCCCATGAGGGAAATTTGAGAAACAAAACACGCAGTCCAGGATTCACAGAGCTAGTCTACAGCCAGCTTGACTGGGACACTGATAACTCGAACCCTGCAAGATAATTCAGATTACTTGATGCATCGTCTTGAAATGCTATTGCTTTTGGAGGAACCTTTTCCAGTTCCTCAAGCTATAAAGACAGGCTTGACTCTTGCCAACTCCCTATTGTAGTACTGAGGTGTCTTCGAGTTATCCAGGATGGAGATCTATCATCTACAGGGCCAGAGTGGGGCTCAGAAACACACAGACAATGAGAGAATGACACACTGCAGGCATTGACAGAAGGCTCACAGTTCTGGTCCGAGTCTTCAATCAGGATTGCAGTTTCTGCACACAGAGCTGGACGGGAGAGAGAAATGGAAAACAGAGGAAGAGACAAAAGGCATTATTACCATGTTTAAAACCTTTCCACACTATCTGACATCAATGGTCAAAGAGGAAGTCAACTTAAGATGGGTCAAGTGCTTGTCTGAGAGCCAAGAATTTTCAGTTTTAAAGTGGTTGCCTGATGGCTTAATGCTGATCTCTAGAGCCTTTATATAATATCAGTTAGACCTATTGACTAATTCCTTCATTTAGAAGTTGGTTTTATGTAAGTGACTTTTAATTATGATAATTGCTAAAATTAAATATTAGAATTGTAAAGATAAAAAATTAAAAGTTAAATATATAACATAGTAAAAGGAATGTTTATTACATTTAATTATTATTATTATTTCAATTTAATACATGTAATAACATAAGGCACTGGCTCAACATGTCCAATATTTCCTAAATAAATAATAATAATAACAATTATATTCTCTGTGTTAGATATCTGCTTCTTCACAGAACTGTAGGAAAAATAGGAAAAGACACATAATACTACATATAATAACCGATGTTAAATAACTTAATTAATAATGTATTAAATTGTGTACATTTGTATGTATTCTTTTAAGTATTTTCATAAACTATATTAAAAACTCAGGCATTGGTCCAACATATCTAATATTTACCAAGTTCATATCATTAATATTTAAATATTTAATATGTTTGTGCTTCTTTAATACCTTCTTTATTTCTTTATTAACTGAACTTTAGGAAATTATATGAAGGACACATAAATAAAACAAAACTATATTCATCCAAGGACCAGAAGTATCAATGTAATTTAAAGAAATGTGGTGTATCACTATAGGAATTTATCAACAAAGCAACCACAGTGAACATTATGAATAACAGACTATAAATGCAAATATAAAGTGTAAATCAAACTGGCATGGAAAAGGTCCACTTTAATAGTGAATATAAATCAGTGACTGATGTGACAATGGCCCACCTGTATGCTAGCACTGTGATTGGGCATCCCAGAGGACAGCGAGATCAACACTGAGGTGAAACAGGAGAGAGAAAAGAAATCAATAACTATTTTAAGAAATGTGTGCTCTAGTACAACACCGGGTCCGAGCACCAAATGATACTGACCTGCTATGACCGTGTTGACACATTCATAGAGAAGCGACATGGCGAGGTACTGGGGAGCAAATAAGATGAAGGACAAGAAAAAATAAATATTATATTTAACCCTAATATTTTGGCCAGCTTGAGTGCTTTGGGTGTTTTAGTTTCACTGTTACCTGTGGATGAGGTTTGTTAGGGGCTCAATCAGCTTCTTTCCCAAGCGAGGCTCCAAAGGCTGAGAGCACCAAACTAAAACATGGAAATCTCATTAAAGAAACAGACAAAAGCGGAGAGTCACTTCCTTTTCAACCCAACACCTCTCACCAGCTTAATGATCTTGATGAGAACCAGTTGTTGGTGGAGGAGGTCATGAGTTTGAAGAACAGGGGTGCCAAGGAAAGGTAGTTCTTGGGATTTCTTCTGGCCAGTTCACAGATGACATTCACAGCTGCTGACTGGACACCTGGGAACACATGATTTAAACACAGTTCAAGTGGAAGCCTGAAATATAAGCGTTTATTAGGGTTGGGCAAGAAAAAAATTTTAGATAAATCTTTTTTTTTTTTAAATGGCATGAGATTCAATATTGATTCTCAAAAGCCTAAATTGATCTTTTCGGTATTTATTTCAGCAAACATTGTACAATGTTACAACAGAAATCCGGTGGAGATACTGTTGACAAGAACAAAGAACAAATATGCTTGATCCATATGCTCAGGTGAAATTTTATAGTAATACTACAAATCTGCAGAATCATTTGACATCACGCATAAGGCACCATGATTCCCAATTAAAGGGATACTCCATCCCAAAATGAAAATTTTGTCATTAATCACTTACCTCCATGTGTTCCAAACCGGAAAAGCTCAGTTAGTCTTGGACAAATTTAAGATATCTTGATGAAAACCTGGAGGCCTGTGACTGTCCCATAGACTGCCAAATAAATAACAGTGTCAAGGTCCAAAGGTATGAAAGTCTTTTCAGAATACTCCATCTGCCATCAGGCGTGCAATCTGGTTATATGAAGTGCGGGAACACTTTTTGTAGCGAAGAAAACAAAATAATGACTTTATTCAATAATTCCTTTGTCAGCGGTCTCCTCTGTGTCTCTCCATATCACCGATGCTGCGTATCGCTTCTGTATCATCAGAGCCACAAGGATGCACTGTTTCTACGTGTATTTAGCTTTGATTTGAAATAAAACAGCACATCCTTGTGGCGGATGATACAGAAGAAGGAGCCGTTGACAAAGGGATTATTGAATAAAGTGTTATTTTGTTTTCTTCCCTACAAAGTGTTCCCTCTCTTCATATAACCGAGATTGCACCTGATGGCAGATGGAGTATTCTGCGACGACTTTCATACCTTTATGGACCTTGACATTTATTTGCTGTCTATGGACAGTCTCAAGCCTCAGGTTTTCATCAAAATATCTTAAATTGTTTCAAGCGAACTGAGCTTTTATGGGTTTGGACGACATGGGTAAGTGATTAATGCAAAATTTTCATTTGGGATGGAGTATCCTTAATGAATGAATGCGATGGCAGAAGCACTGTTTTGTTTACTACGCATATACTAATGCGCAATGTGTTTTCAGCCTCTGCGTCTCATTACATGAGATATGAACACGAATATCATCTCCAACTTCATTAGCATTTTACCGTTTAATCTGAGAAAACTACGTCATATCACATACACAGTAGCTGCAAGTTCCTCACTTGCAATATCAATAACATTTGTATTAAAACTATATTCACTGAATGTAATCCAAAAAAAAAAAAAAAAGAGAGAGAATCGAAAGAATCAATCAAATCGAATTGAGAGTTTGAAGTCGGAATCAATAGGGACATCTGAATCGATACCCAGCCCTAGCGTTAGCGAGATGTGGTTCAGCATCCGTACAGGATCTGGGTCCTCCAGCTTCTCTTTGAGGCGTGGGAAGGCAGGACTGAAGGGACTCGGGTACTTCAGGAACACTTTGTACATGATCAGCACCGCCTTCTTGCGAATGTACGGCTTAGTGTGGGACATCTGAGAGCGGATGAAGGGTGAGACTGAATGAATGTGTGCTCAGCATCAATATTTGTCTGAAGTAAACACTGTGAATGGATTTACCAAAGTCATGATGTCATTGGCCAGGTCACGAGCAAGGTCAGGGGTCACGCGAAGCAGGAAAGGCCAGTCAGAGCCACGCGGTGTCATACTGGTTGGGACTACTGAGATCCTGTTGAGAGATGATAAAGCATCCTACAGCAATCAGCAGGGTTTTTATAGTTAACTACAACTAAAACTGAAACTAAAAATAAAACTATTAAAAACATTTTCTTTAAAATAAATGTTAACTGAAATGAAATATATATAATATATATATATATATATATATATATATATTATAGATATAGATATAGTATATATATATTTTTATTTTTTTTTATTTCAGCTAGTTTCCAAGGCACCATTTCATTTAACCTGATGTACTAAATTAACTAAAACAATAATAGTAATAACTGGCAACCAGCGTAATCTAAACAAAAGAGGTGAACAGGAAGTTCAAAACGCACCTTGCGGATCTGATTGGTCGTCAGCATGATGACATCAGTGCCCTCGTGAAAGCATTGTGATGCTGCAAGGTAGCCATTCGCTGAAAAAGAGGAAAGAGACATTTATGAACCAAATAAAAGAAATCTCTTCATATAAACAAAAAAAAGGCTTTTGTTCTTCTCTGTATAAAATTAGAGGCAACCACGCATTTTAATCATGATCCAAACAAAGATGCTGCATACATGCAACATGAGCAGTTTTAATTTAAATTAGATTAAATTTGAAGCAAAATCAGAATGTTTTGACTTCAGTTTTGTGAAACTATACATAAAAAAAAAAACTGCATGAAACAGAAACAGCAGAGATCTGAGCGAGGCAGATTCATCTCTGCCAGCAGGTGGAGCTTAAAAGCGTTTCCTTGGTTATGCTTTAAACAAAGCAGCCTGCACTTATGAACTTTAATTTGCATTATACAGAGGCAAGATTAAAAGAAAAAATACCATCTAAACTTTTCTAAAGAAGTAAGTTCCCCTCAGACATGCATTCATATAAACTCCTACCCTAAATGAAATCACGATTTGTTTAACATCTCAACTGATTTCAACCGTCACATATTTGAATCAATTTTCAGCTGGCTCATGGTTAATCGTCACATCCCTAATTAAATCGTACCAAAAAAATTTTTTTTTTTTTTACACAAATGACAAAAGCACAAAATTACTATGACTTAAATTCAAATGCAAGGAGTCATATGTGAACTAGTGTTGCAGTACAAAGTACAACTAAAATTACAATTAAATATTAAAAAAAAAAAAAAAAAAAAGTAATATAAACTACGAAAGCTGTTTTCAGTCAGTGAAATAATTGGAAATAAAAAAATACTAATATTACAGACTCAAAATATAAACATAACTTTGCTATAAGGTCCTAAATAATACTAAAACAGCATATAAATAATAAAATGTTGTGAACCTCTGGATCTGGTCTGACTGTGCTAATATTATTTTCCACGTCACCTCTCACCTTGTACATGAATTTGGAGGAGCTCATCACCTCCACGATGTTGAAGCATGCCAACTGACATCATAGCCAAGCATCTGCAACTGTTAGGAGGAGAAAGAAAAGAATAAGTGATGGCTTGAGCACAAAGCATTATGAGCAGATCAGAGGGACATAAGGGATGGACACTCTTACGTAGGTGAGCTTGCAGACTGCATTGGCTTTAACAGCGATGTTGTCCTGTTTGAGTTCTTGTTTGATCTCATCGATGCATGTCGAGATGTATTTGGCCTGCAGAAGGAACAGGAAGTATTATTAGAAAGAGTGTATTTACGCTTTGATTTGAAAGAAAACAGTGCATCACGTGGAGCGGCTGACACAGAAGAGTGTACGCTGCCTGCGTGCTGTAGATTCTCCAAAATGGCACTACGGTGATGTGGAGACACAGAGGAGACAAATTGTTGAATAAAGTCATTATTTTTGTTTTATTTGCGTACAAAATTATTCTCATCACTTCATAACGAGCGTTATGGTTGAATCACTGATGGCAGATGGAGTATTCTGGCGATGTCTTTCATACTTTCCTGGACCTTGACACTTATTTTTTGGCAGTCTATGGGACAGTCACAAGCCTCCGGTTTTCATCCAAAATATCTTAAATTGTGTTCCAAAGACAAACAAAGCTTTTACGGGTTTGGAGCGACATGGGGTATGTGATTAATAACAATTTTCATTTTGGGGTGGAGTATCCCTTTAACCAAAATAAACATCTTAAACTGAAACTTTAACAGAGTGTGCTTTGCCATATTTCTAACACAAAGTATATCTAAATAATTATTTATCAAAACAATATATAGGTGATGATAGTTCATCTAAATGCGTCATCGTTGTGTTGTTACAAACCCAGTTTTTTTCTTTGTTAGAATATTTAGCACAATTGTCCAAGCTGCTCTTTCCATATATTTAAAGTTAATGGAGACCAGGAGCACAAAGGACTGAAATAACAATAAAATTAAATATTGTATATATTTATAATATGCTTAAACTTATTTCTAGTTGCCAAAGCAAAATTGACCATGTTCATTTAGTGTAACTTGAAATAAAATACTATCTGAGACATATTTATAAAAAAAAAAAAAAAAAACACCCATAACAAAATCACTAAAATAAAATGCAACTAGACACCATAAATATTAATTAGAAATAGTACTTAAATACTATAATAGTACCTCAATGATACCAAAATAAGACTGGGTCGACCATTCTGCCAAATACACAGTATTTTTGTCAAAATATTATTGTGTTAATTACAGAATAAAATATTAATGTTTGTAGCACATGTCTAGATAAAAGTTTTAGCTGATTAGAGCAAAGGAAATCCAGTCTAGATGCTTCATGATTTTTCAGACATGTTCTCACTTTATATATAAGCAACAATCCACAGAGCAACACAGATTCATTGTTGAAACCTAAAACTAAAACTATAAATGTAAAGAAAAATGCTCAAAACTAGGTCAGCATTGTGTATGCGTGTGTGTATGTGGAATGAATGACTAAAAGTGCTGATAAATCACAATGTGCATAAGTCCAGTGACATTACATTGTTCAATGATTAAAAAATAAATTCATTAAAAACACCCAGCACACAAACACTCTCTGCATCTCAGGGACACACAGAGTGCTGTTGTATGGCGAGTGTGCTGGTCATGTGTCTTTAGTCATGAGGCGGCCAGAGCAATGACAGCAACAAGTGAAGGGGTAGAGAAGCGTTACATGGGCACAGAGCAGAGCAAGACATCTTCACTGGGGTAAAAAAGTGTAAATATGTGGTAATCTTTACAAACCCCTTGTGACCCATTATGGGTAATTTAAGCTCAGAGAGCTGAGAACACAAGCTGAACAAAAGTTCTTCAGAAGGTTTTCCTATCCGTCCTTATGAAAATCTTTGAATGGTGCACTGTGGGTAATTTCCACCCAGTGAGATTCTTCAAAATCTTTTGTCACATCTGGATGAAGCATTATGGGTGATTTTTAACCTAGTAAATACAAAACATAGGTTCTCCAGAAGATTTTTCACGAAGAAAACAAAAATAATGACTTTAAAAGTCAGCTGAAGTCACAGAGCCTCCCAGTTTACCCAGCTCATGGGATAAACAAAGATTCTCCAGAAGGTTTCCCTGTCACATCTTCATGCAGTTCTTATGAATGATGCATTATGGGTAAGTTAACTCCCACCCAGTGAGACTGAATCTAAAGACTGTTCTTTAGGTTTGTGTCAAATCTTCATGTAGTTCTTCACGAATGATGCATTACAGTTAAAATGAAATTCCAGAGCTAAAACAGTTGTCAAATCATCACGAATGATGCATTATGGGTAATTTCATCCCTGTAAGAGCGAAACATGTGGGAATAGATTGTTCTCCAAAAGATGTTCTTGTCCAATCCTCATTCAGCACCAATGAATCATGCATTATGGGTCATTTCAGCCCATTCGTTGACTGAAATATTTGTTAGTTAGCCAAGAGTTGGATTTGAACATCTCAGCAAACCGTCACTGAAGTATGAGAGCAGAACTCAATGTCCTTCCCAAGCAAACAAGGGAGCACAGTCTGGAGAAAAACCTTCATTCCTTCCTTCTTTTCAAAGACAAACCAGCAAACAATTGACAACTGTAAAATTAGACACCTACAAGGTCCAAAAATGATTCAATCCCAAATTGTGTTTCAAATGCAACTATGAGGTCCAAAAATAGCTTTAGGTAGGCAGCTCACTAGTTTTGAGCCCCAGCCAGTGCTTTGGATAAGTACACCCACCTCTTGTGGAAAACAAATATAGAGGTCTCACACGAAACCACTGGCAGACAGCAAACAGAGCACAGTCTGACAGTTCATTCAGGAGACTATGAATATTTCACAGCACTGTCCGCTGTTGGCCAGGTAACAGACACATATCTAGGTACACCGGCACAGGTTACATTGAAGCCTTGCTGATACCTGACTCAGATGTTTGCAGATTAAACAGGCCAGGAGACCAGACGGGAACGTTAAAGCAGAGAATAAAGGATGCTTGAGTTTGAATGCACAAAAGGTGCGACTTAAACTCAGTTTGATATTGAATATAATGAAAGTAGGCACCAAACAGAGCAAAACCAGTCAGACCTGAATCAAAATTGTAGTATAAAGTCACTATAATGAGAAGCCAAGTATTTATGCAAAATGAAACAACTGGATTCAACTTTGAGCAACTTTTGTGTGTTTACAAAGTAGAGCTGCAACTAGTACTTCGATTATAAAAGTAGTGCAGAAAATGTTATTATTGATATGTATACTATTTAAGTTTTTTATATATATTTTCAGTTTTTTGTAATTGTTTGTTTTCAAAATAAAACTAAATTTCGTTTTATTTCAGATCTGGTTTTCATTTAGTCATTTTAGTACTTCATCTTCAACTTACACTAGTTGCAAAGGCAACATTTCTAATTTTTTTTTTTTTTCAATTAATAACTATATTTTATTTCCGGTTTATTGGAATTAACACAAATGATTTAATAATTCATATTTTAGTTAATAATGCCAAAACCGACACAGTTATTTACATTTTGGCCAACACAGATAAACTGATAATTATTTTAATATTATCTCTGAGACATACAAATGGCAAATAGTAAAATTCTTAGTATTTTTAAAGATTAACTTAAAGTAACCTAAATGTAAAAATTGTGGAAACGAGCAAGAATAGTTCAACAGCCAATATAAAGGAGTGAGTGCTGTTTTTTTTTGCCACAGACTCAAGGCCACATCGGACAATGCAGGTCATCCAGGAAGGTCCACCCTCAGCAAACGGACACATTAACTGGCTATGGCACATCGAAACACTTGACATCAGTGTTCAGTAGGTTTATTGCATTTCATAACACTTAAATCACTGACCTGCTGTCGCTAGAAGGGCAAACCGGTGACTAAAATCAATATGAATCTCCTAAAATGGAACAGTATTCTGAACCATAAAAGTGGGAAACCTTGTTTGTGATTATAAATGCTCATCTTGTTCCCTTTTCAAAGGGAGGGCGAGGATGGAGCATATTGGAAGAGAAAATTCAGCCTTGTCATTATAGGTAACCAAGCAGCCTGAGGCCTACAAATGTTTTCACATTTCATTCATCATTTCAAACATGCATCACAAAACGAAATCACAAGAAACCAGCGATCCTCATCCCTGATGCTGTGTTCAAGCTCACATTGTGATTTCACAGCCAAGATGACGGCTGTGTCTCCATAACTTCTCAGCTGTCTACCTAGACAACATTTCTGATACAGGATGTCTAGTAGTGTATATATAGTAGTAGTAGTAGTAGTAGTAGTATGTAGTAGTAGTAGTAGTAGTACACATTTATTTTCATGGCCAAATACAAGTATATCAAATACAATAAAACCAGCAAACAAACAAAGCAAGTTATATTACACAAGATTTTTAACATTAACATATGATAAAAATTCTACAAATTTTTCTGCAAAATGATACTAAACAACTCTGTAAGTGGGTTTCACAGAGATGTCTGAATTCAAGCGTTATTAACCTGTTCGAACATCTGAATCAAAGTTTTGGGCATCATGTGTGCGTCTCACATATTTGAGATAAACATTTCTTCTGGGGATTATAGTGCATTTGACACTTGATTTGAACACCAAAACGTCAAATCACCCACAATGCAAGTTCAAACATTTGCATTCAGACATTTCTATTGGCATCACAGACACGCTTCGAACAGTCAAATCTGTTGGCATCATGAGTGCATTCGAGCATTCAAATGGAACATTTTTGAGAATTTTGAATGCCTCTTCATAAATTTTAAATAACGTTTTTGGGATTTATATAAATGTTCGAACATTTTGGCATCACTGTTTCATCTAAACATATTTGAAGACCTGAACTGCATCATAAGCACATCAGAATGTTTAAAAGCGAATGCAAGTTTAATATGTTAGCCCTGAGCATTTTGTGTATAATATAAATGTTGATCAAATGTTTCACTTTCACCTTTTTTTTGCTTTTCACTTTCATTTTAACCAACATTTTAACATCGCAGGTGCACTGGAACGTTTGAAACAGACATTTATCGGCATTTACCGGTGCGTTCGAACAATCGAATCGAACATCTGTCAACGTCACAGTATTCGAATCAAACATTTTGAGCATCGCTTGCTCATCATGCGCGTTCAATCTTCGACTCGAACGTCATACGAGTGTTCGGACATGCTCAGAAAATGCTGTCTAGATGGGCAGCTCATTAGGTGTTAAGACACGGCCAATCTCATGACACACATTAGTGAGGCCAGCTATTTAGAATCGACATCTGTTCTTTAGCACGCCCAGTCTGTTTATTACATTTATAATTACACGGTTTGAATCAAAAACAGGATGGGATCAAATCTGTATTCACTTAGCCGTACGTATTTAAGTGTCTTAACCGTTAGCGATGCTAACTGGCCTCATCCATGATAAACAAAACGATGACAGACTGTTCTTACAACACTTACAACAGCTGTCACCTGCCACACAAACGCTAAGAAAGTACTGAAGTAATATTTCATTGTGTTAAAAAATTTGTTGTCATCTAGTCAGATTATAGCCGGTTAGCTCACCTGAAATCAGGTGATTTGAGATCACTGACACGAGATCAGCTCGATTCGTTTACGTTATACCAGCTGCATTTAATGCAAATGTACAAAAACATCCGATTTTGAGGCAAGTAAATGGAAATAAACGGATAAAGTGCCTCACCTCATCTTCCTTATGGTTCCTAATGCCACGTACTAAATCCTGCAGGTTTTTGTCGAACATCCGATCGATGCTTCCCTTCACGATCTTCAGAGCCATGATAATATCCCTCCTGTCCTACGGACCGAACCGCGAACACGGGCTTTAAGTGAGCTGACCGGACCCGCAGGAGCGCTAGTCTCATTCAGTCCGGGACAGCGGCCTGCAGGAGGCTCTCGCTCTTTCTCTAAGCGCTGATCTGCAGCGGACCAGTGAAGGAAATGGCTGACAAAATGGCGGAGCGATCACCTGACTGGCAAACCACCATCCACTGCGACGCGACGCGACGCGCTGTACGCTTCCTGCGTGACGCTTTTCGGTGTTTAGGATTTTGACGTGCTTATTGGATTCACAAATTACAGTTTCAGATTGCATACATAAATAATTCTAATAAACTAAACCTTACTTCCGGAGATATTATGTTGAATCAGACAGTGTTTTCTAACTAAATACTATATGAATAAAAAAGCAAATAACTTAGTATTACTTATGTATATATTTATGATTGAGATTTCCTCTTTTCGTTATTTTATATGATCTTTTATTGTAATTTATTCTTTAAATAAAATAAATAGGTTAATTTAAATAAAGCGGTACCACTCTAGTACCATAGACCTATATACCATAGACCTAGAAGCAGTCTATACTTCGTAGTATGTACTAGGCAGTATGTTAGTATCACATCCTGAACAATATGAAACATGGTCCTCCTATGAAAACATTCAAAACTGTGGCCATCATGCGGAATTTTTATTTATTCCTTCACGGGTACTAAAAAAAAAAATCTCTGACCAAGTTACATAACACTAAAAACAGGTTTATAATAAGAATGATAAGCATGTTTTGTGACAGACAAATAAAGAATAGCATTGTTGGGTCAACCTATGCAGATGTAATATGTTATTATTAGAATACCAAACAACGGACAACAAAGCGGTCTACAGTTTGTTAGTTTAGTGAAAGTCCATCGACACTGAAGGTTACTGAAATCCATACCAGACAATCAGATGTGGATTTGTGCAGTAATAATAATAATAATAATGATGATGATGAAACCTCAATCTCTTGCTGTATGGTAGTGGGTCAATCAACACAAAACCAGACTGCTTTCTTTTACTTTTTTTTTTTAGCATTTTCCTTATTTTTTCATAAAAAAAAAAAAAAAAAGGTTTTACTCCTAAAAGCAGTTACATAATACAAGCACAGTCTTCAAATCAGTTGGGCTCGTGTTTTTCCTCCTAGGCGTCAGCGTGGTTCTGAAATAAATCGTTAAGCCTCGACTGACAAGCGTGGGTAGTGCAGAATCATCCACATCGAACATTTAGATTAAGCGCTTGTTTTGCCTCATGCGTCCGATTCAAAGTGCTAGTAATGTTAGTATCCGTTTATGTCACACACTAATAAACTCATGTAGGTCACAAAGGTGGGCAGACAAAAGTAACACAAGTGAGCGAAGGAAGCCAAAGTGTGTTTGTGAATCGTTCAGCTCTCAGAAGACATCTGCTCGTCCTGCGCTCTACTGTCCTCTTTCCGTCTGTGTCTGCTGCGGATCGGCCTCTGTGGAGTCAGCCGTGTGTGTTTGCTGCTCTGCTGGCTCGTCTGGATTGGGCCTGAAAGACAAATACAAAATTAATTGGCAAGCTGTGTGTTATTTTGCTTAGGACCAGGAAGCGAAAGGTGGCTGCTCTTCACCTGATGCCGCTTCGGGATTTGTTCTCATCCTGTTTCTCTTGGTCTGTGGGTTGGGGTTGCTTTCCGATTCAGAAACGTCTTTTTCTCATTTTCTGATTCTCCGTTCACTGGTTTGGAGTCGTCTGGAAGGAAGGCACAAAGAACAAGCATGTTCTAAAACTCATTTGATTACTGCATGTGAAAACTTGTAACTGACAGCATACCTGGTTTCTGCGTCTTGCTCGTTGGTTTCTTGGCTCTTTTCATCTGGTTTTGGTTTAGTGGTCTCAACCTTGCCAATGAACTGGAGCTTCAGTTTATTGTAGACTGCAGTGGCCTTCTCCATAACCGACTGCTTGCTTTGTATCGTGCAATCTAAAAGACAAAAGACAGTCAGAAGCCTACAAGTAAGTATGTAAGTAAGTAATAAGTAAGTAAGTATTTATTTATTTATTTATATATAATTTAATTATTAAATTGTTTATAATATATCATATATTTTATTTTAGCCTTTAATAATTGTTTATTATTTAATAATAACTATTATTATTTAAATCAAAATTAAATTATTTGGCTTCAATTAAGTTCGATCGTACATTTTTTTCCTCTTGTTGAATATGTTGTTTTACTTGGAAATACTTCTCATTAAAAGGATAGTTCATCCAAAATGAAAACTGTCATTAATTACTCAGAACACAAATTAAGATATTTTTGATGAAATCCGAGAGCTTTTTGACCCTCCCATAGACTGCAAGGATCCAACACGATCAAGGCTCAGAACGTAGCAAGGACATCAGTAAAATAGTCCACAGGATCGTTTCCATTACAAATTGTGCAAAACTTTAGCGATATTTTTTTAAATGTCAATAAAAAGTATTGCAAAATTACAGCGTTCCATTAACCAATGTTATGCGACTAAAACAAATTTTTTTCCATATGGTATCTTGACAGAAGCAGCATGGAGAGCAGCTTCTGGATGTGTAAATACTCTAAGCATTAATGGCAGGGAAAGCCCTTATACTTGAGAGCAACCACATATGAAGTGTTTCTTGAGGTTATAGAACAGAGGAATGATCATATGACTTTTACGATGCCATGTGACCTGTTAATGTGAAAAAAAAAAATTCCATTGCAGTTTTGGAATTATTCCTTTTGCATTGCCTGAAAAACCACTCATGTGACATCAGTGGTTTAACCATAATTTTACAAAGCTACTGAAAATACTTTTGTGAGCAAAGAAAACAAAAATAACAACTTTATTCAACAATTCATATCACATACGTAAACAACGCATGCGTGGATACGTTGTTTACGCTTCAGATCAAAGCATACACACATTGCATACGTTGTTTACGCTCAGTGGATACTCTACAAAATGGCTATAGGGTGACGCAGAGGAGACAAATTGTTAAAAAGTATTCTTGTAAAATAAAAAAATAAAAAAGCTTTGTAAAATTACAGTTGAACTACTGATGACAGATTATTTTAACGATGTCCTTGCTACGCTTTCTGAGCCTTGATGCGTGTTAGGATCCTTGCTTGTCTATGGGAGGTCAGAGAGCCCTCAGAATGTATCAAAGATATCTTAATTTGTGTTTCAAGATAAACTAAGGTCTTACAGGTTTGGACAATATAAGGGTAAGTAATGACAGAATTTTCATTTTGGGTGAATTATCCCTTGAAATGGATAATAAATGGCAAATGTTTGTACCTTTTGAGTGTGGCAATAACATCTGCATTCTTCTGCAAGATTTGAGTGGTTACTTGTACTGAGCTGAGCTCGTCCAGGGCCTGCAGACACTTCTCAATGTCCTACAGATTGAAAGGAAGCAGAAAACCAGGATGACACCAGGGAATTCACACATCACGTCCATTTTCACACATACAGCCTCTCCTATAAATAAAGACTAAATTCAACAGCATTTTGGAAGTTTAGAGGTCATGGGTGGTTCATTAAATACCATTGAACCATATGAACAGGTTTGAATCAACTGATTCAACGAATCGACATCCTAGGAGAATATGACCAAACTCATTGCTTGCTTGAATACTGGACTTTGCTGTAAAATTGGCAGAACAATGTTTCCGGTCATTTTAATTTTGTGTTTTAAGTGACATGGGTAGGCTGATGATGTCAATACTTACTGGGTTGTCAACTTTCAGTGCAAACTTGATGTCTGTGTGGAGCTTCTGTAGTTTCTCTTCAGGTGAGGCTTCTGAATTTATACACAGGGAGACAGAAACAAGAGTTAAAGTCTGCGCCCGTAAAATGACTCGAAAGGACTGAACAGCCATGAGAACATGTTTCATTTGACCTTTTTCTTCTCGACTTTCTTCTCAGATAGACGCTCGGTTTCCGTTTCGCTTCTCGCCTTATGCCTTGTGGGAAACAGTGGTGTTATTGTCAAGGTTATTATAGTTAACTAAAAGGAAAAAAATATTATAAGACAGAAAAAAAAAAAAAAAAATAAAAATAATAATAATAATAATAATAATAATAATATGAAGAAGAAGAATACACCAACACCACATTTTTGTTATTTGAAATAAAATAAACATTAAATGGAAATCCCTAAAACCTCAAATAAAATTGAAACGTAAAAATAATGGCTAATTCAGAATACTATATCAAATTAACACTCCCAAAACATGCCTCGTTTGTCTTTCTCCTCTGATCTCTGAGGCCTCTTTTCTTTGATCTTCCTCTCTTTTTTCTCTTTCACCTCCTTCTCTTTCTTATGCGCCTTTCCGGCTGTCTTGCGTTCGGATTTCTTCACCTAAAGAGGAAAAACACACAACCCAAGCAGTCAACATTTTGAGCAGCGCACTAGTAGAGAGGTCTGGCTAATGTTCTGGTGACTGGCCTCTGCAGGTGGTGGCGAGTGAGTCTGAAGGTGCTGGGGATGGGGAGGCGAGGTTTCTTGGATTTTTGAGAGGGTGATCATCCACGTCATTGTCAGAGCTGCTGCTGCCACTGCTGCTTCCTCTCCTGGCCTTGTTCTCTTTCTCCTTTTCCTTTCTCTTCCTCCTCTTTCTCTCGCTCCCGGCCGGAGACTCTTCAGCCTCCTCTTTCTTCCTTCGCTCCTCCAGTTCCTTCCGCCGCTCCTCGTCTCTCTTCTTCCACTTTCGCTGGCGGGTCCGTCTCACTGTCACTTTGAATAAAATTTCAAACTCAAACAATCATCCATGTTTCCTTCAAGTCATGATTATGTGAATTTTATTTTTGTCGACATATTAAAGGGATATTCTATCTTTAATTATTCAGCCTCATATCGTTCCAAACCTGTAAGACCTTCGTTCATTTTCAGACACAAATTAAGAAATTTCTGATGAATTCTGAGAGCTTTCTGACCCTCCCATAGACAGGATCCTTACACAATCAAGGTTCAGAAATGTAGAGACATTGTTAAAATAGTCCATGTGACATTAGTTTAGAAGACTTTAAATGTGGGTAATGTTCTTACACAAACATCGATTCACTTCAGAAGGCCTTTGTTAACCCACGGAGCCAAGAAGAGCTTTTATGATGGATGGATGCACTTTTTTTGGCTTCAAAATCTCAGCCCCATTATAAAGCTTGGAAGAGCCAGGACATTTTTAATACAACTCTGATTGTATTCAGTCCTGAAAGAAGAAAGTCATATAGAACTAGGATGGCTTGAGAGTGAGTAAATCATGGGGTAATTTTATTTTGGGTGAACTAACCCTTTAACTGATTTATGACGGAAGGAAATATTATTCATCATCAGTGTAAAAACATGTAAAATTCTTAAAGCGAACAGATAAACCAAACTCACCTGTCACTGTCTGATGAAGAGGAAGGAGCCCTTTCTGGAGCTGGTTTGGGTTTTCCTTCTCAGTGGCTTTGGTGGAGGTTTCTCGCTTGGAAAATGATGCAAAAGAAAACTGTCCTTTAGTATTCTGATGTACTTGTCTAGGATTCCGATATCTGAGGACAACTGTCTCAGGTAAAGTTTCCATCCACTGTGCTGCCATTCAACGCAACTCTCAACCGTTAAAACTAATTATAATATGTGCTGACTTCATGTTGCAGAGCGATGTTCTCACCTTTCTTAGCCCTTGTGGGGCTTTCCTTCAGGAGGAGGAGGTGGTTCTGAATCGAGTCGGTTTGGATCCAGACTGCGATTCGGATCCAAGACGCGGCCGGGCTTCTCATCTTCTGAATCAGCTCCTGGCGGCCCTCTGATCTGACTGGGAGCCCGATTCTGAATCGGAGCCAGATGATGCCTTCTAAAATGATCCAAAAAACAAAACAAAAAAAAAACCAGTAAGATCAAGCAAGTATGTAATTATAGATGGGCATGAGGTTGTCTCACCTTCCTCCTGCCTCTGCCTGCTGGCTTTTTGCCCTCGACCCCGACTCCTTCTGTGGCGTGAAGTCCTAGAGAACACATTAGTAACTTGTTTATATGATTTCAATGTGCATTATATTAACTACACAGCATTTTGGTAGTAATGAAGCTATGAGATGTTCGAGCAAATTTGGCGGGAATACCTGGTGCTGTTTTTGCGGAGTCAGAGTCCGAAGCTGGGTGATGGTTCAGGTTCTGAGGGAGATCCACTCTCCTCTCCATCTCGATCACTGGATGGTGCCCGTGTTCTCTCTTGACTGGTGGCGCTGAAAGTTTTACATAAAACATGCTTTTATCTATATCTCGTTCAAGCAATTCAGTTAAACTCACATGAAGCTTTCAAGTTTCAAAACAGAGTGTGTTTGTTTTGATTTTTAATGTGAGCATTAAAGGACTAGTTTACTCACCTCCATGTCACTCAAGATATTCATGTCTTTCTTTCTTCAGTCGAAAGAAATTAAGGTTTTGATGAAAACATTCCTGGATTTTTCTCCATATAGCTAGTGGACTTCAACAGACATCAAAGGGTTGAAGGTCCAAATTGAGTTTCAGTGCAGCTTAAAGGGCTCTACGAATCCCAGCCAAGAAATATGGGTCTTGTCTAATGCAACGACTGGTCATTTAAAAAAAAAAATTATAAAAATATATACACATTTTAACCACAAATGCTCGCTCTTGCACTTAATCACATCGAAAAGATCACACGTGACATAGGCGGAAGTACCGACCCAGTGTTTACAAAGTGAACGTCAAAGAAAGTTAAACGCCTTTACAAAAAAAAAACAGGTAAGGTAATCAGACGATTTTGAGGTCAAAGGAGAAAATTTCGTTTTGTCCTACCCTACCTTTTGAACCGGAGTAAACTAACCCGATGTGACCTTTCCAACATAATTCGTAATGCATGAAGTCAGACGACATTGCATAGCTAGTGGAAGAAAAGCATTTGTGGTTAAAAGTATAGAAATGATATTTTTTCAGAAAATGACTAATCGTTTCACTAGATAAGACACTTATTCCTCAGCTGGGACTCATGTAGAGCCCTTTGAAGTACACTGAAACTGCAATTTGGACCTTCAACCCACTGATCTCCATCGAAGTCCACTATATGCAGAAAATCCTAATGTTTTCCTCAAAACCTTCATTTCTTTGTGACTGAAGAAAGAAAGACATGAATATCTTTGATGACATGGGTGTGTAAATTATCAGGAAATTTTGTTTCTGGAGTGAACTAATCCTGTAAGGCCCGTTCACACCTTCAGCTAAATCATATTAGCGTCCACACCAATGGCTATATGTTTTTCATTATTATAAGCACGCTGCAGTTTTAGTCGTCCAGCCACTTTGAATGCTCAAGTTCTTTAAAGTGGATTCTGATTGGCTGTCAATGTTTTTAGCATTGATCAGCTGGAAAAATCGATCTGAAAGTGATTCCCATGATATCGATTTCTCTGAGTTGTAATAATTTAATTGTGGTGTCAACTTTCCTTCTATCATAGATTTAGAACAATTACTATAACATTTAGTTTAAAGGATAGTACACATGCATGCATCGTGGTTCTCGTGAACCATTTAAGACTGACAGGATGAGAAGCAATTTTGAATAAAGTTTGTATTTTTGTTTTCTTAGCACACAAAAGTGTTCTTGTAACTTCAATGAAATTAAGTTGAACCACTGATGTCACATGACATATTTTAATAATGTCCTTACTATCTTTCTGGGCCTTAAATGTGTCAGTTGCATTGCTGTCTATGCAGAGTCAGAAAGCTCCTGGATTTCATCAAAAATATCTTAATTTGTGTTCAAGATGACAAGTTCTTACGGTTTGGAACACATGAGGTGAGTAATTAATGACAGAATTTTCATTTTTGGGTGAACTAACCTTTAATGTTATCATCCTTGGTGTGAATGGCCCTTTGTGCCAAACTACATCCTTTAAGCTCCAAAGTATAGTTCATTTTTAACATGAACATATAGCTATGTGTACAACAGAACATAAACATAAAAAAACCATATACTTGAGGCATAGCTATGAATACATTCATAACATAGAATCGACTCTACTGCTTAAATAAAAACTACTTGCACTACACTGATTACTCTACAACCACTAACACTCTTCTGTTTAACACTAGTGTATTTCTAACTAACTAAAGCTGACATTAAGAGCTTTGAAAAGAGAAATTCAGAGCACCTGAAAGTATAATGCATAAAACTGCAAAGAAGCTGAGAAATATGACAGATGAGATGACAGTGAGGATATACAATCAATCACGCTTGGCTTGTTTCGAGTTTGGATACCTTTGCAGCAGGAGCTTTCGCTTCACTGCCGTCTTCCTCTGATCCTCACTTCCAGAGTCAGAATCAACACTTCCCGCTTCAGCTTTCCTCGGCACCACTGCTTCCTCGTCATCTTCGCATCACTTCCGGCGGGTTGGTTGTCCTCGCTGTCCAGATGATGATGTGCAGGCTAAACAAATACAAGGAAGATGTAACAAATCAGCATTTGCTGCCATGAACCAACAGATGCTTACAGACAGAGAAGTCTTACTGCAGGTGTGCTATAGGAGGCATGAGGGTTGTTTTGGATTTCCCACAAGCCTCGTTGAACCCTTTCCTTTGTTGGGCTTCCCATATTGGTCTTGGTACTTTTCAAATGCAAAAGGTCCTTGGGTGCAAGGAATGCTCTGAAAGGAAAGTTAAAATCAGTATTATAAAGTTGGGACTAAACAGAAAGAGCAACAGATCTGTTCTTCTGTATTGTGACCTACACACGAGTGCAACAGATAATCAAAAAATACATGTGGTTCTATGTATTGTTGTAAAATGTGAACATTACACTAATTTTTATGGCATTTTAATTAAACATCATGAGGTTAAAACTCAGAAACGTAATCAGGATGAAGTGTTTATGTTAAGATCTGCAACATGCATTTACATTTAGCAGACGCTTTTATCCAAAGTCTACAAATGAGACAAATACATGGGTGGTTTTCATTTCATGCCGATTTTAATATATGAAGGTCTCCACAAAGTTCTCTAGATTGAAAAAGTAAACAAATTTGGTCTAAAAGGTTCTTCTAGTACCACCTGTTACTCCATAACAGTTTAGACAAGCAGCCCACCATACTTTAAAAACAGAGAAAACACTACGATGTTAATACACAGCTCATAACAAATATCATGCATCCATGTATCATCATCTGGTGCTCATTCAGATCCAGATATACGTACGTTTCACTGAGTCCCAAAGAAAAAATGGGGACTTTATTAGGCGGAGGTTTGACAGCCCCTCTGCAACATCTTCAATCTGGAGGAGAATATTAAAGGTTATCACATGTTCTTCAGACTCCAGTAGTGCAAGTTTCTAGAATTAAGAACTGATTAGTAAATGTTTTTCTACTCCGGCCGAGTAAGTTAAGTCACGTGCAGAAAGCATCTCCATGTGTAAACATAACAACCTGACCCCTCGCTGATTTATAACATGTTATTAAACCAAAGGAACACAAGCAGCCACAAGTCTAACATGTAGTAATTATTCAGGTTTTACCTCACTGTGCATCTAAAGCTGATTCCTAATGTATAAAATACAAAACAATCAAGACTTTGCGGACACGCGACCTTTGCTGCTCCTCCAGCAAACAAGCTAGCCTCGTAACTACGCTAATAATAATACGAAATAAACTCATAATTAAGATGTTTAGACTCTGAGGTAAGATATAATCCGAGTTTGTTTTGAAAACTATACGTGTATACACATGATCCGTAAAGGGCCAGGCGCTGAGGTGAAGCTGGTGGGGGTGTGTGCTCTCACCCGGGCCGGCCAGTGGGGATAGCCCTTCATTTTAGCAAACACAAGATCCCGGGCCGGAAGTTGTGCGGCATCTTGTCGTCCCTCTGTGCAGCGCTCCTTGTCCTGCTCGTTTGTGTTCGTCCGCGGTCCGTGTTTCAGGCCGACAGACAGCGAAACCTGCTCCAGATACAGCACGCGAGGATTGGCGGTTGGTTTTCTGCAGCGGTTTCCGCTCATTCCATGTTTTGTCAGCGGAAGTCCGCCTCTCCTGAGATCGATGATTGGCGGAACGGACTGTCACTCTACGCGTCTACCAATAAGAATGTACAATGTGTACGCCGCTAAAGACTTCAGTTTATATTATACAGACTTGATTATGAAACGACGGTGTTGAAAATGAAACTGGGAGAACATAAAAATCATTTCATATTTGTGTTTATTAAATCATCTATTCAAAATGCATTCACTGGAATGTAACTGCACTTATATGAATGTATTTTTTTATCTAAAAAATATATATACATTAACTCCCGAACGTTTATTTTAGTAGTTTCGAGGAATAACTATTTGGCATATACTAACTCTTAAGATTTCTAAATAAAACAGTAAATGTTAAACATAAGTTTTTTTTTTTTTTATTTTGTACGATTTGACAGCTCAATTTATACATAAGAACCTACCTGAAGGCATTCAAAATGGAAAAAATCATGGAGAACAGAACTTTTAAATTATTTTATTAATGAAACAAAATTACACTTCCTTCAGAAGATCATTAAAGGCAGAAAGTTTCACATGTAACGAAAAGAAAAACATACAAAATATATGGTAAATAGAAGCAGAGTAAATAAATTAATGAATAAAATAAACGAAAATAAAATAAATACGTTAAATATGACTCTTAATAAATAAAATCAGACAGATCACACCTTGTAATAATAATAATCATCACAAAATGTTTTAGGGGTCAGTGTTTTAAGGGTCAGTCCCTCCCTCCGCTTGATGTCGCTAAAACATCGTCTGCGTACGGTCGCGTCATGCGCGTTTCCGGTTGAGACCCTCGTCCTCGTTCAGTTGTAAACACATCGCTCTGGCGGCGGCGACTCTCATTGCTGAAAAACCTTTTTCTTTTGCACACCGTGTATCGCTAAGAATGAAGAAGTTCTTCGACGACATTAAGAAGGATATAAAATTCAAGTCAGTAGGGCCAGGAAAGAAGCTCACAGATGACAGCAGGTAACCGTTAAAGATCACAAGTTCTCCAGACAGCTGCGCTTCGACATTAAACCCAACCTTATCCCACATAATCAGCTTTTAATGAGCAGACCACGATACCTCGAATAACACGTTTTCTTATTATAGACGGTTTCGCATTTGAAACTGTCAAAAGTGTAAGTTAGCTATTACTTTACACCTGAAACCTGGCGTTATGTACGTTACAGAAATCTGCATCTATACCAGTCTGTCTGCATTTCTGACATAATCATATCTGCAGATGACGTACGGAGACATGTATCAGCGTTTTACTGTTTTAACTAGTTTAACCTTATCACTATGATTACTGATAGGGCTCGATGTAGTCACGTGGGAGTGGCTGCTTCAGCGATGTTATTGGTTACAACAACGGGTTTAAGCACAGGTATGAGTGGGTGATTTATGGCCACAAACCAGTCATATAGATCATCTGAAAGATTAATAAATAAGCTTTCTATTGATGTATGGTTTGTTAGGATAGGACGATATTTGGCAGAGATGCAACTATTTGAAAATCGCCTTTAAAACTGTCCAAATGAAGTCCTTAGCAATGCATATTACTAATCAAAAAAATAGGTTTTGATATATTTATGGTAGGACACTTACAAAATATCTTCATGGAACATGCTCTTTACTTAATATCCTAATGATTTTTGGCATTAAAAGAAAATTGATCATTTTGAAACAAACGATGTATTGTTGGCTATTGCTATAAATATACCTGTGCTACTTAAGACCAGGGTCACATATCTGGTTTCTCCTGCAGCTCTAAACCTCAGGCCCCAGAGGTTCCTCATGGAGCCAGAAAAGCTCCCACTGAGGGCGCGAAGAGCAGGGGCAGCGCCCTCGCCAGGATTGAGCAACAGCACCGGCCGAAGGTGCAAACGTCCCAAGATGCCATAAGGAATCAGGGTAGATCATTCGATTTTTTTTTTTTAACTCAGAAATCAGGAATATTAGTGAATGTGTCACATTCTGTGGTTGTGTTTCAGTGAAGCGAGAACTTGAAGCAGAGGCGGCTGCCACGCGCCAGTCTGAAGAACACCGATGTCCAGGCAAGTCTGCCATATGTAGCTTTTGTTCGCATTGAGCTGGCAGATTTGACTTTTTATTGATTCAGAATCACACAAAACCAAATGTTTTGCTGATACGTTGACTGAAAGTGTCTAAAAATAGAGGATTTGATTATGTGACTGGTATTTGGTCATGTGATCTGAACATGGTAGCCACCATGAGGGAACATGCCTTGTCCAAATACCCACACCGGTTTGTGCTCTAGTTTCTGATTAGTGAGATTAAGACCAAGTGTGTGTAGAACTTTTCTTTACTTGATAGGACACACTTATAGTGTTTGCATAGCTTTACTTTGATTTTAAATACGTTGCATTTGGTCGTCCCTATAACATGACACTTTTAATTTGTGGTGCTGCTAATTAAGGGATAAAAGCAGTTGCAAATGTTGTACAAAATAAATATCACCACTACTCATCTTTGCACCAATAAAAGGTGCAACGCTTTGTTTAACTACCAAATTATATGTAATATCAATTATTATATTAATATTTAACTTACACCGAAGGTTTCCGTGATCTCTCACGAGATCTCAGCAAAAGTCTCATGATTTATTTTACAACATGATGCTGATGGGATATACTACGGCTGGAATAGCTCCGGATATATGTAAACCTTTTTAGGCTACTTTTAGACCAATTTCAGTTGTTTGCAAACAGCGATGACATTTTTTGTGGGAGGAGCCTATCTGGTGGCAGAAAATGTTAGTTTTAAAGTAGCAGTCTATGGAAGCCATAGAATAAAAGAATAAAAAAAGTTAAGTTTATATTTCAAAATTCTGACTTTTTTTCTCGAATTATAAGTCTGAAAGCAATGGCTTTGAAATCATATAGTGATGTCGGTTAGCTACATACAGATTAATCTAATATAGGATGTTTGGGATATTAACATTTATTAACATGCATATTACCAATGTTTAGTTTCATGCTCAAATGCAATGCCCATATTGACTATCTGAGTTATTTGAGACGGTCAAATTGCTTTTAAGATGTTTCTAAATACTGATGTTATAATAATGCAATAGTGCTTTTTTCATCATTTGTTCAATAGTAGGCATACTTCAATAAATTGTTCATATGGCTTAGAAAACCATTAGGCATTTCAGGAATCACTTGATAATGTAGATAAAAATATAGCACAAATCTGCCATAAACGGCATTATAATGAGAATGTTATGGAATGTGAAATTCTGTCTGCTTTCCTTGCTGCTGCTCGTAAGCCACCTGCTGGCAGAGAGTGAATATGTTTTGTGCAGATATATTTTATGAGTAGCTTCACAAAACGCAAGTCACACAATTCTGAATAAAAACATCTTTGTTTGGATCATGATGAAATTGCAGGGGTTGCCTCTAATTTTTAATGGAAGAGACAGGCAAAGCCTTAGTTTGTTTATAGAGATTTATTTTATTTGTGTTATTTATTGTGTTTGGGGTTTGGTTCAAAATTGCCATATTTCAATTTCACCAAGAAGTGTGCAGGATTTTGTGCCAGCAATAATAAAAGGACACCTTTTTATTTATAATTTGTCTTAAATAAATGACGATTGAATTTTTATTTTTGAGTGACCTGTCCCTTTAAGATTTCAGATCCAGTACAGGCTCATTTCAACAGCAGCAGCATTGCTCTTTTACCGACTGTATTTATTTGTACCTTTTCAAGGGGCCTGTGTTCCACAAAAGGATCCATCTTGTTTCTCAGTGCCGGGTGTTTTCTTCATCTGTCCTCTCACTGGAAAAACCTTAACAAAGACTGAAAAGAGATGCACATAAAGGAAGCCATTCTAATGGTGAGCTTATTACAGACAAAATCTTGAAGAGATTCCATTTGGAAGTTACTGAACATTCTTTTTTCTTACAGAGGTTCTCAGAGATGCATAGAGGCCTCCATTATGATGATTCACAACTTTAATAAAGACAAAGAGAAAGTAAAGGCTGCAGTTGACATCATTAGCAAGTGAGGACTATTTCATTCAAACTTTGCACTACAGTATCTCAGCGAGTTTGTACGCGTTCAACTGAGGTTACGTTACTAACGGTAGTAAAACGAAAGTTTTTCTTCGCTTTCAGAAAGTTTCACATATACATAAGCGCTTTCAAACGACCGCTTACACATATCCCAGACGCTATGTATGTTGCAGGCCAGTAAAGTTGGCGCTGTCACCATGTTAGTAAACAGACCTGTTGCGTGTTATGAGTCCCCAAACGCCGTTGTCTGTAAACAAACAGACAAAACGATTAAAAAAGTTCCCGCTTTTGCTGAAACGCTTGTAAACGGCCCCTGAATCTCAATGTGTGGACACAGGTACATCGAAAACATCTGTAAGAATCCGACTGAGGAGAAGTACAGGAAGATCAAACTTAGCAACAAAGTGTTTCAGGATGCTACATTTTCACTTTCAGGATTGAAAGAAAAAAGCAGATTCACTCATGTTTTGTTGTTTAACTCAAAGGAGAAGGTCAGTGGGATTGAAGGATCTCAGAGTATCTTCAGGCGTTGGGATTTGAAAGCACCACATTGCCGGTGGACGCAAGGTAATACATGAATAGCATTAAATTTAAATGTAAAATGTGCAATATCTTTGACGCAAGTCCTCACATGGATGAATAATGTCTCTCAGACAGGACTGAGGAGTTCCTGGTGTTGCCGGGCGAGGAATCTGAGGCTCTGGAGCAGATGAAGGCTCATGTGGAGCTGCTGCAGAAGGGTGAGCGCCCGGCAAGCTGGCTCTCAGCCGCAGGTCTTCAGACCCTCACAGCACGCCACACACTTCCAGCTTCCTCCAGACTTCTCACAATCTGACCGCTGGAGGAACTGAAAAGAGAACAGCAACAGAAGTAAGGAATCAACAACAGTAGCAGTTGTGCTGTCTAATCCAATAAAGTCTTACCCTGTTTTATGATCTTCCTTCATCACAGGAGTGAAGTCGTTGAAAGAAATGCAATGCTGAACTAAAGCCATGCGAGAAAGAAGAGCAGAGGGAGAGAAGAAAGTACAACTATGCCTTCGAGAGGCGCTACCAGATGGAAATTTACCCAGGGTTAGTAGTTTATGTTTATATTAGGGCTGACAAAGTTAACACGCTAATAACATAGTAACGCTAAATACATTTTAACTGCACCAGCAACAGTCAAATATATCAATGAAAACATTTTATTGAGAATTTTGCTGCATCAAAATACAGTTTGTGGGCACAGAGAGGCAAACAAGTGTAATAATGAATAATAAATGTACCGCATGTTCCTGAGCTGCGTGTCCTGTGAAAATGTAAACAGGCTTTGTGTAAGTAAATTGCTCAGTGCAAAGAAAGAGAAGTAATAGGAAAATGGTATTTCTATGTTTTTTCTTCTTTTTCATGTGTCTAATAGACCCTTAAAAGTTTGTAAACATTGACAACGCCTCTGGGTGGGGGGGCTTAGCTGGAGGCAAAAAGAGGCTGAGCAATGTTGACAAGCGTAAACTAGCCGCTTTAGGAGGGGTTTATTAAACATGGATGCAGAAGAAGGTTCGAACTGTCCGAACTATGTACAGTCACTGACTCTGGGACCGTCGACAAAAAAAAAATAATAATAAAAATGTGGGAGTTAGCATACATTTATCAATTAATTCAGTTGATCACTCAGTTCACTGACCAAACTGGTTATCTGACCAAAATATAATGACGAGTGGATAACATTACAGTAGCCTAATTTATTTATTTATTTATTTTTAGCTAAGCCTGGTGTAGTTCTTGTATCTTGTTCTCATTGGAAACATTTTAACCAGGTTTTGGATATTTCCTAGACAACATATGAAATTACTTTTCGGTGGTTTGGGGAATTTTGTCAAGGCTTATTGTCTAATGTAACCTATCGCTGGGCTAACTATGATTAGCAATGTGGATTATTTTAAGAGACCATTCAAAGGATGGCACACACATCCATCGCTGTATGTTTGTTTAACATTTAAGCTAGCTAATGCGCTGAAGGTTGGCGACTTTTCACCTATAAAACATAAACTTGCTTGATTTGTACTAGATAATTGTACTATGCATAGATTATTTTACCTAATATGAAGTGTGCACTGCAAACATGAGCATTATTTCTGATCGCTTTGTCTAGTCTGATGCCGTTGCATTCAACCACAATTGTCTTCTTGATTTCGTGAAGGAATGTCGCGGGATCCGGTGAAACTTTAGTTTTGAACCAAAAGTGCTTGTTCCTTCTATTCTGGCAGCCAGAAATACAACAAGATGACATTTTAAAGTCAAAACCTCAAACTTTTAGCGCCTGCTATGAGTTCTTCCTTATGTTTTGCCTCCAGCTAGAGCGGTGGACGTCACAGTGACGTAGGCGATTAAGGGTCTATAGACATGAACAAGTTATTTGATGATGACCTTGAAACATGTCTAGTCTAAATGCTCTGTTGAGTATGGTTTACCATAATAATAAGCAAACATTTGCATAAAGGATATTTGCCCATGTTGATTAGAGTATTAAAACTTGAAAAGTATTAAAGTACATTTAGAACAGATAAAAATGTGTGATTAATCACGAAGTTAAGTCATGACAGTCATGCGATTAAATGTTTTAATCGAATGACAGGCCTAGTGTATACATGTAAAACCTATAAAATTAGTTCTATTTTATTCTAACCACATATTTTCCCAAAATATTTAACGTAACTTTATATTTTTATAAATGAGATATAATAAAATACAATATAACACTGCATATATTTATATATTTCTAGATTTTAGAAAAGGGGTCTTACACAGAGGTTCCTGGCATAAAAGTTTGAATGGTCTCAAATAACATTTTTTGATCAAATCGTTTCACAAAGTTGCACATTGATGCATTTAAACACTCCAGAATGCTTTTCCCCATAGATGTCTATTATCTTTGGACAAACTTAACTTCAATTTGAAACGCTCTGCAGGCACTTTCCTGGCGTGGGAGAGGGTGGCAGCGTTGTACCAGTTTGTGCGTGATTCTCTGGTGAACGACTGGCAACCCTTTGAGCTGATGGCACCCGGAGGACAAAAACTAAAGGATGATGAGGAATTGGCTCTGAATGAGTGCAACCTGGTAAGTCAAGTTTAAACGAAACAGTCCACAATGTTTGATTCAATACAAAATGATCAATACTTGAATCAAACATTTGTTTTCACCTTCAGGCCCCAGCAGCTCTGCTGACCTTCTCATGGGGCGCAGTGCAGGCAGACATCGCTGCCGCCGGAGGAAAGACTGCTGTTCTGCTTAAAGCCGCACTGTTAGAGAACATCAAGACCCTGAGCTGAACATTTAGCGCCCCAGTCGCTGCTGCCCCGCTCTGCTATCTCAGAGTTTCTCTCCCATCATCCCCACGGTTTCACAGGATGGGCCTGATGCATTGTGTCCACAGCATGTGCTAGGTGGATTTATATGGTGCTAAACGCAGGAGTTTTCCTGTCAGTGATGTTATGAGGAGTGTTATGGGCCAATTTCCAAACAATCTGTCCTATTATAATGCATTGTTGCTTGAGGTAACATGGCCGTCATTATGTGATGAGGGAAGATGCTCAGTTCTATTGGAAACGGTCTGTGAGAGGATCTGATGTAATGTAAAGCACTTTTAGCTACTGCTGAAAGAGAGAAATCTTGATGTACCATGAAATCCCACTGTGGCAACAGAAGCACTGATCTAACATGAGCTCTACCAAGTCCTGTCTTTTGTTGTATTAATGTTTTGTCTCCTGCTTAACATAAATGAGATTATGCATGAATGTAACAAAGCAACTTAAATGAGACAAAAGTTCTGGTCTCCAAAAATCTACCTCCTAATGCAGATAAATGTGCACTCGTGTCACCATGTCAGTTAATTGACTTGTATAAGTAAGCCCAAAGTATCCTTCAGTTTTATGCATAAAGCACATGCAGCATAAATTTCATCCAGATTTTCCCTCTGAAATCTAACAATTTTTTTGCACTATTTATTTTGTCCACAAGGTGGCAACACTGACCCACCTATTGGTTCATAGTTAAAAAGAAACTCTTAACATCTCTAAAGAAGCCGTTTTCTCGTGAATGTGCAATACTTATGCTTCTTTAGCTTCTGTTAAACTAGAAGCACAACAATGTGCAGTAAAGGTAAAACTATTTGGCTACAAACAAGTGTGTTTATAGTTAATATTTAAATATGATAAACATTAGTTTGGAATATTAAACAACATAATGCTGCTTTTTGTACAGTTAAAATAACTGGAAGTGATTGACACGAAGCCTCGGATATTTTCAAATGGCACGACGCAGCACTTATGCGTTAAAAATAAGATGGATAACTTCTGAGAGAAATAGCAGACACTAGATAAGTTTTAATCTTTCTAGTCTGTGTTTGCACACACTAACAAATGCTAATAAATGAAATATACCTTGAAAGGCTACGCTGATGGCATCAAAGGTCCACCTTATTTTAAACGCAAAACCATTTACTGTGAATGTGTGAGACTTCCGCTTCATTAGCTGCTGTAGGTAAATAACTTTAATACAGTGCAGTAAATTGTAAAAAAAAAAAAAATGCTTTAAACCAGTGTTTATAATCACAATGATAAATGTAACAATATTATAACAAATGTTTTTCAGTACTTGTTTTTGTTTAAAGCGGCTGACACAAGAAACATTGCAATCAAGTTAAAAATGCACCCAATTTTACGTTAAAATCAAGGTGAATACTTTGGTTTTAGACTGATTCTGTTGCAGAAGATCATTGTCAAGTGCTTGTTTCTTTATTAAACCATGCTATTTTAAAAATGATCAGTGCTTGTATTTTACACTATTTTGTCGAGTATAAAATATTGTTCTGTTGCACGCGTGATGTATGAAATAAAATGCATCGCAGATGAGATGCGTATGTGAAAGAAACCAAACGCATGTGATCACTTGGAAGGAAAACGTCGTTAACATTAAAAGTTGTTCATTTTAAATAATGCTTTATTTAAACAAGCTTTGTAAGAAACCCATTACAACTGCAAACTACGGGCGAGTTTATTCGAGACAATTAAGAAAAACATGCGCAAAAGAAACGCCTAATGCTGTTGTTTTTTTCCCATATTGGATGCCACCTACTATTTCTAGTCTCTACACCATTTTTCAAAACCCAAAAATAGTATTTACACCGCATATGGCAGCCTGGTCAATTCAATGCTGTTTTATACAAAGCCTTTTGGAAAAGAATACAATGGAAAGACATCTGGTGGGCTAAAGAAGTTCACGATGGGGTAGAAGAAAGAAAGAAACAGAAATGGAATATAAAAGTGCAATATATTTCAATTGTCATTATTTTGAAAGACATACACCAATTCAAGTATTCTGAATGGAAAAAATTATAATAAAGGATTTAAAACAAGGTGCGAGCACTGAGCCCAGCAGGAGCATCAACCTCCTGACTGGTGTCAGTCTTGAAGAATGTACCAGCAGAGCTTTCAAATACTGGGACCTCACCTATGAAGAGGAACGGTACACCATCTAACAGACCTCCACTTAAAGAAGAGGAGACAAATGATTCATTCTGGGACCCTTAATACTGTGTGATCCCTTGAACTGTAGATCAGATTTTGAGCGTCTGGTTCACGTGCATGCAACCCCAACAGGAAGGGGTCAGATCTCAGGCGTGGCTGGGGTGAGGCAGGGTAGGGCAAGAGCAGCAGTTTCGGATGCATTCGTGTCCATGGGCTCTGTGTTTCTCCCGGTTTGTTGCAAGGGACGTGTTGGCATCCTGTTCAGAGGACCCTAAGAGGGAAAAAACACCTTTATCAAGCTTATTCTGGTAGATTTGTTTGTTGTATTTATTAGCAACAATACCAACCAGATTGTTCCCCAACGATGATACAATCATCGCTTCATCATCTTCAGTGTCCGCTTGGAAGCCATCAGTCTCCATGGCCTCAGTCTGAAAAAAAAAAAAAAACAGCAAAGTTAGCAGAAGACAAGTAAACAGTAAGGGGAAAAAAAAATAAGTCTTCGACACTGCACCTGTTCGAGTCGCCACATTTCTTCATGTACTTTGTGATGGAGTGGCTGCTGGCTTTTCCTCTTGTTGGAGGGTGTGGTGGAGCTGGACGCGTGGGCGAGTTGCCCTGTGAGTCGGCGTGCTCGTCGCGGGTGATCTGAGCCGGAGGTGAGGTAGGTCCACTGGCAGAGGAACGGGCAAGGCCTCCTGAGAATGATGGCCAGAACTTCGGATGCACGCATCCAGCAGCATCGCTTGCGGGAGCGCTTTCGATTACGGCATGCTCCTTATGAATGCCTGACGTGGATCCTTTGGCAAACCAAGACAATATGCTTAGAAATGTGTTTTGTGTTGCTTTGTAATATTCTGACATGATAGCCAAAAAAATAACAAACTGGAAGCCAATGACAACATGTTTTCCAGGCATTAGGCAAATGAGTCATTGATTTACACAGAAATGTGCACCAAAATACCACATATTTCCAAAGGAATTTATCCATAGTGTGTTGCAGGAATGAGAATGTTTCACTTTTATTCTGACATAAAATGCATCAGTAATACCCACTGTTATTTTTCTAAGCTTGTACATGCCTTTCAACAGGTGGTTGCTAACTAGTGACTAAAGGGGACTGCTGACGCTATGGTGACATTAAATGTCATCACACAAAACAGGAAAACTCATCTACTCACTAGTCCACTTTTACAGCCTCATTGTTTACAATCACGCTCTTGCAAACTACTCAAACTTTCCAACTTGTAGATTTTAAATAGAAGACTGAAAGAGTCAGAAGCTTAAAGGATTATTTCACTTCCTGAATAAAAATTTCCTGATAACTAGTGGTGGCCAAGGGTTGAAGGTCCAAATAATAAGCAATTGTGGTTAAGAGTATATTATTTCACTAGATAAGATTATTATCACTAGATAAGACCCGTATTCCTCGGCTGGGATCGTATAGAGCCCTTTGAATCTGCACCAAACTTCAGTTTGGACCTTGAAGCCACTGTTCAAACCACGCTCTCATCAGCAGCAATTTGCCCGATTCAGCATGTTGAATCAGCATCAGGCCGTCGAAGGTGAAGACTCTGAATGGATGTTCAGTTTAGCAAATGAGTCAGTGCTCAAGATCTAAAGCGACAGTGATGAAACGGACAAGTAAATGAAGGCAGCAAAGACAGAAGGCTGTTCTAATGTTACATGATCTTTCCCAAGCATTCTGATATGTGAATATTTTCATAACATGAGCCACTTAAAATGTTAGTTATCAACATAACTGATATTCAACATGGTAAGCAATCACTGCTTCGTTACGTTTTGTATATATGCGTTTATTACATGGCTCTGTGGAATACTTGATTCTGATTGGTCAGTCGCAACATCCCTCGATAACAACCGGTAAAAGCTAATAACAGCTCATCCGGGTAACAGCAGTCGGCTGTACTCTTGCTTCAACTATTTTTCTTGGTGGAAGCTTTGCATTTGTTTAGCAATAGGGTGTAAGAAAATATCGATACCGTGAGTATCGGATATTTTGTTTGGCGATACTGTATCGATTCTCAAAAGCGGAATATCGATATTTAAAAAATAAAATAAAAAATCATACAAGATTCATGGCAGTTGTTTGTTTGAGTTTACATCCCACGCTAGATGGCAGTCTTCATCTCTGAAGCGACAGTGGAGTAACAGGAAATACAAGCATTAGAACGCCACTAATGTTTGCATTATATCGCTCTAGTAATGTAGGGAAAGAATTAGTTCCTGTTCCTGGTTCGATTGGAAAAAGCTGAAGTGTGCCGTCATTTGGGCTTTGTAGTACGTCCACGCGGGACCGTGCGAGCGCTGCCTCGGTCCAGCGCATCCTGTGTGAAGAAGGGGCTGAGGGCGTGGTCGAGGTGGCGTAGGGTGCAGCTTCGCTGCGCCTGCAGCTGTCTCTCTCATTTCGGGACCGTTTTGTGCAGTTGGGTGGTGCTTGCATGGTTTAGGTCTTTTATAAAATACATTTTATACATATTATACATTTAACTAAAGGATCCTGCAAGCACTTTAATTCCCAACACACCCCACCCTTTACTCAGTACTGCACAAAAATTGGTTCAATAACCTTGAATGTTACAGGGACTGATTTTTGCAAATGCAGATCCCACTGTGCTCTGGTTAAATCATTTTTATTTACTTATTGCTAAGGTTTGCATATGGTGGTGTGTTCTAACAACATACAGAACTACCAAATTTTACTATAAGTTTTATATAATTGCTGTTAATAGTGTTCATCGTCTGTTTGATTATGTCTTTAATTGATATTTCTGTACATTTCTGCCATATGTTCAACTGACAATCACCACTGATAGCGACTACTAAATATTGTAGAAACTTAATTTTCTGTAAAGTTACTTTTCACGATTGGTATTGTAAAAGCGTATACAAATAAACTTGAATTGAATTGTGTCCTTAATGACAGCTTTCCTAAAATATATCCTATTCCTAAAATAAGAAATATCCCAATATATGCCTTGCTGACAGTATCGCACTGTATGCTAACATATTGTATCACTAACCCTGTATGCAGTGATACAGTATCGATGCCAGATTCTTGGCAATACACAGCCCTATTAGCGAATAGAATATTAAAATTCAATTCAAAATGGTGTACAATTGTTTAATTATGTCATCCTGGTATGCAGACTCACTCTTGTTTCATACAAATTCATTTTGTGCGCTGTAATGGATTATAAGAGAACTAACGAACTGGAAAGGTTTTAAAACATTTTCATCTTAATTCTTTAATTTCCTTAATTATTTATCTGGCCTTGGGATGGAGATGCAGAACCGTGCTTCACTGAAAGATACACATGATAATCACATCTTACACCTTATCGGATTTCAATTTCATTTGATTTATTATGCAGACCTAACAAATATACATTACTGACAGCTGCTGATATAGACTGCTAACTCCTCTCGCGCAGATGCAGAGCTGCGTGTTAGTTTGCAGTCGGCTGTAGTCTGTGCGGTGTGTTCAAGTGCAGCTTTTGTCCAGGCGCTGCAGCAGGTGACAACACTGTCGACTTTCGTCTCTGCTAGTTCTTTGAAGTCAGCTTGGTGTGTCCTGGCCTTTACAATCGGTTCCATGTGTTAACAACAGCTGTTAACAAACTAACAATTAAAAATAGTTCCAAAGCATTTATTAATCTTAGTTAAATGTTGATTCCAAAACTCACTTATACTTTATTAAAATCAAAAGCTGTAATTGTTAACGTTATTCAATGAACCCGAGCTAACAGACTAACAATAAACAGTTGTATTTTTAATGAAAAAGATTAATAAATACTGTAACAAATGTATTGCTCATTGTTAGCGTCCCTATAACACAGTAATACCAGAAAATTGCCTAAAATTTCGAATGACTTTACCAGTAACTAAAAAAAATGAGCTGTTCGAACAGGCAATGACATTACGTCTTTTACCAGTAAAGCACCATTCACACATCAGTTTCAAAATACCGGTAAATTCTGTGATGTAACTGGAATTGACCTCTTAGACACTGTATCAGGCGACTTCAAAGCGAACTACACAGCGGTGTAAATGCATCATCTGCGTCAGTATGTTATGATTGGCCCAGAGTAGACGCCTTAGGTCAGCGTGCTCATACCGATAATCTCGTTCTGCGTTCACACAGAGCACATTACCAGTAATGGTACAACTTTTGTTACTGGTAATTTGGAATTAATTAACCGATATTTTTAAAAGGACCTGTTCACACATGATCTATTAACAGTAATTTACCAGCAAAGACTGTATATGTGAAAGGGACTTATGTTAGTTAATGCATGAAATATAGTTGGATCCAGGATTTTGTCAAGGGAACCAGGTTGATGCTAACTTTCAGTATGACACTGCAGGCTGGGTTACCTGGGTGGGACGCTGTCAGTAAAACTTCCTGTGGGTGAGGATGCTTGCTGGCGACAGAACTCCAGGAACTCGTTGATTATGACCTTACTGCTGTTCACATTCCCATGCAGCAAGGGCAGCAGCTGTGACAGCACTGAAGAGAAGTGAAAAAATGTATTAACAGCACGACAAAACAAGGTTTTGCAGTACAACTGTATTTAAAGCATATAATGAAAACAATTCCAGCTTTGTTCAGGGTATGCAAACTTAAAGTGGATAATGAAAATATTCATGTGTGCCCATTTTTTGGGTGTGAATTTTAAGCTAGTGATTTGTTGCACCAAAGCGTCTATAATACAGTGTTAGCACTTCATCACAAAGCAAATGCCATCTTTGCATGATCTTACACTTGAGCACTGCATGCAGAGGCTCATTTTAACAACAGAATTTCATAAAGCAACCTACACTGCAGATGAGAAAACTTTAGCTTCTAAATGTGTCTACAATCTACCAAGCATATAACAGACAAGCACATATGCTGTACTCACGTCTCTCATTCCTCTGCTGGCGTGAGAGGTCCTGTTCAGGGGTGCAGGGCTGCGTCTTTGGGTAAAGGCTCAAGCATGCAGATAGCATACGGTTGCAGGAGGTCCAGCGCAGGCTCTTCCCGTCCCACAGGCAGCCGCTGGACCACCGCCTCCAACACCCTCACCTTCCCTTTAGACATCAGCTCATTCTCCCATTCACGAGCCTTCATCCTCTGGACGCACCTTCTGCTTCTCTGGATCTCCACCCTCCTGCAAGAGCAGCCCGTTAGCATCATGCCGTGACTGAATGGGCTGACTGAAGAAGGGGCGGTTAAAAATACCTCATCTTCCTCAAGTGCTCCTTCCCCTTCAGACAGATAACCGTGGGGCACAAAGAACCCATCATCGTCGTCATCATCTCCTCCTTCATCGTCATCATCCTGGAAGGAAAAGCCAGGTTGAAGTCAACACCATATTCAAACTTACAGGGAACAGTGGCTAATTTGTCACTACAGAAATAGTGATGTCACATCACTCACCCCTCACTGTGTGACAGAGACTCTCCTGGCTCCTCTTCCTCCCACTCTTCATCACTGTCCACCTCATAATCCAGCAACTCCTGATAAGACAAAAACTTCAGGTTACTAATGAAGCTTTGGTAAAATATAAAGTCATAATTATAAATTTCAAAGCAGCTTTAGAGAAACCACCATATTCATGTTCAGAATCCTAATGCCTTTTAGTGGTGGGAGAAAAGCTTCGATGCATCATGATCGTTATCTACGATCCAGAATCGATTCTCAAAAATTCTGAATCGATTCTGTGTTCAATTCAAATGCGAGCTGTCAAGACTCGATGACCAAACAAAAAAGAGCGCTTGATGGACACGTTCATATGCTGGTGAATTAGCTTCGTTTAAAATAAAATGGACAAACTCTACCTGCACCATCTCATTTAAAATCGGATGTGTGGCAACATTTTGGATTTTCTGAAGACACCGAAGGTGTCGTTGATAAAAGCCATACTGTGTGCAAAGTCTGTAGGCCAAATTCAAATATTTCGCAACACGACTAACATGAAGAAACATATTACGCGGTTCCACTCAGAGCTGGAGAAACAGCATTCTCTTCCAATCACGAACACTCCGGTTACATTCAAAGGACCCTGGATCAAGTAGCAAAGCTTCCACGAATTCTGAAAAGGCAAAAGCGAATTACCCGATCAGTGGCGGGTTTTATTGCCAAAGATCTGCCCTGACTCCGTTGGGAAAACCAAGGATTTCTGCGACTGTTACAGGTACTTGAGCCACGCATACACTTTGCCCTCGGCGTTATTTTAGTGAGACGGCTGTCCCCGCACTCTACAGTGAGTGTAAAGATCACATCTTAGAATCCCTAAGTAATCGGACAGAGTGACAATAACATGCATGCATGGACATCAATTACAACAGAATCGTATGTCACTATTACGGCACACTACATTACAGATGAGTGGAAGCTTGCAGCTTGTGTTCTGCAAACGCGTGCTATGGCGAGAAAGTCACACAGGGGCTAATATTGCTGAACTACTGCACAATGTTTCAGACGAATGGAAAATTCAGAACAAAGACTTGGTTTTGGTGAGTGACAATGCCTCTAACATGGCTGTTGCAGCACAGCTCGCAAGTTTTCACATGTGAGATGTTATGCGCACACACTGAATTTGGCTTCCAACGGCGCTGAAGTTGCCGCTGTGTCCAAGGTTGTTAGGAGAGTGAGGCGGATCGCGACTTTTTTTCCACCGCAGCAATTGCAAACCATCAGTTGAAGGAGAAGCAAAAACAACTAAATCTTCCGTCTCACAAACTGAAATCAGACGTCATCACTAGATGGAACAGCATATGAGATGCTTGAAAGATTTCTTGAACAACAGCCGGCTGTCTGTGCTGCGTTACTATCACAGGAGGTGAGAAAAGGGGCTGAAATCTTCACTCTCACCGGAATCCGATATTTCATGCAGTGAGGATGTGATAACTGCTCTTAAGCCTATGAAAGATGCCACACTTCTGATGTCAGAGGAGAGCAGCCCCACTGCGTGTTTAATTGCCCCATTGCATGCTAAACTGATCCAGGACATGAAAGAAAACACTGAGGAAAAATCAGTGATGATCAGGGAGATATAAAGGGTCATATGTGAGGACCTCAGCAAAAGGTACACCACTGACCAGGAGACTAGCCTTCTTAACAAATGTGCTTCTCTCGATCCGCTTTAAGGCACTGCCTTTTCTTTCAAAGAAAGAGAGGGAAACTTACAAAACAGTGATCACTGAAGCTTCATCATTACAAGAGGTAATTATTTTATCATCATTGACTAAATGTTTTAGCATGTGACATTAGAGTGCAATATTACGGTCTCAATATTATTAAGGCTTATTTGTGTGATGATTTCATGTCTTAAATTAATTAAATTAATCTCTAATTTCTTTAAATATTTAAATATTTATCAGTGTGTAAATAATATGTATACTGTGACTTACATTACCTCATTGAATTACTGGAAGAGTTATTTTTTATCTACACTCTGTTTATTTTAATTTCTTTTAATTGCTTAAAAGCAGGAAGTGCATGGCAATCTAGAAGACAGCACTGTGAAAGAAGCCAACATCTCAGTGAGCCCACAGCCTGAAGTCACAGAGTTGCAGGATGACTGTCCTACTACTTCAAAGGAAGAGCTTCATCTCTGCTTCACAATCTGCTGGGAAGACCTTCTCTGATGCTTCAGATACACCATATCATCAGTCACCCTCTGCCTTGGTTGAAGAGGAGATGACCAGGTATTGCAGTACCCACCACTCCCTCTAACAGAGGACCCCTCAACTGGTGGCATGTCAACAAGGTGTCATTTCCTGTGCTCTCCAAAATGGCAAAGAGATATTTATGCATTCCAGCAACCAGTGTGTCTGCAGAGAGGGTCTTCTCCACTGCAGGTGATATTGTGACAGCACAGCTGAAGCACACTTACTTCTGAACATGTGGACCAACTGCTGTTCCTACACAAAAACTTAGTATTATAGTATTATATAAGATAAACTATGGTAGGCCAGCCTAGATGTTGAATATTTAAGTTTGTATTTAATTTGTTCCCTGACATTTTTCTTCTGCATTAGCCTGTTTTAAAGATTTTTTTTTGTGTGGCTCTAGACATTTTTTGTTAAAATGTTCAAAATAAACTGAAAAATTGTCACACTTTTGTTTTGTCACACAAATTGAGTGTGTTTGAGTGTGCAAATTGATTACACAGTGTGTGTATTGATCACACAAATTTTTTTTGTCACATAAATTGTCATGCAAATTGAGAACTGTTTATTCTTAATGATTGTTCATTGCAATTGTATGGCTTACCATTCATTCAGAGTTTGTTAATCCTGAAAATAACTTTGTTAATAAATTAAAGTATTGAAAAGAAATATTCATAATCCTTTTAATTTGGCAATACTGTCAAACAGATATTCTAACTATATACAAAAAGCATAGTAACTCCAATTTTGGTGAAAATATAAAGTTTAGAGTATTTTTTGCACAGCAGGATAATTAATTAAGAATCGTTTTGGGAATGGATCGTTCCTCCCAGAATCGAATCGGATCGAATTGTTAAGTGCCTTAAGATTCCCACCTCTAATGCCTTTATGCCTTATAGTTGCATTTAGCAGGATAGACCTGGGTAATTTAATTTACATTTTGCAACTTATTCATGCAATCAAGCAGCTCTCCCAACATAAGTATACCACATGTACATGAATATATATACTTACATATCAACTTTATATAAAGTGTAGGGCAATCATATAGTTACATTTTGTCACTATATGAGAACTTGACCGTTCCAAAGACCGCCCTCCTTAGTTACTGTTGCTATCCCCGACAAACAATGCAGCTCTCACACTACACATCATGTTCTCACACAGCAGAAATACATCGCAGAGCAAAGAGGAAACTGCAAAGCGTGCCGACAGACAATTCAGAGCAGCTTACTTCTAATATGAAACAAGGTCTCAGGACTCTCAGCTTTTAAATTTTATCATTTAAGGAATTCAAAAGATAAATACTGTTTTGTGACTCTTTAATGTGTTGTGACAGATCACTGTATGGCCTCAGTTCAAACATTGAACCTATCTTTTTTCATATTTATGTAAAAGCAAGAAATGAAGATGAATAAACATCAGAAAGTATTTTATTTCAATCGGAACACACCATTTTTCACGTTTAAGTGCACGAAGTTAATCTACTCTCCTGTCTGATTTGTGGTTAAGGCTAGAGGGGATACAGCTTCAGCTACTGGGCATGAGCATTTACATATTTTCCGATAGGGCTGTGACGTGACAGATTTTACCACGCGAGTGCTAATGGACAACAACGCCGTGGCGGTGTTGATATATATATATAAATATATGTAAGTGGCTCAAAATTAGCACGCGTTAACAAGGCGATTAATTTTTCAGTTTAATGTGTTAAAATATTTAAAGCAATTACGAGGGGTGGGGCTAGGGTTGGCCACCCCTCACAACTGCTGCTTCTGTCACTTTTTCTCTTGACAAGAAGTGAATTTATTCAGTCACAGAGCGACTGAGAATGGGACACATTTCAGAAGCCCTTCACTTCAGCCAGGCAAGAGTCAAGCGAGCGAAAATGGTCCTGTGCTCACAGCGATGCTCTTCAATTGGACACACAAAGGTGCAGGCGACATTGTAGCCTGTATTCTTTCATATGAAAGCCTTAAATAAAATCTGTGCATGCATGTTACATATTTTATATGAGTCACATTTAAGAACATGTCTCTGAGATGGTTTCAAAACTGTCCTAGGGCAGCCCAGCACTCTCACACTCATCTAACACACCCATTTAACTTCGTCAGCTCGTGTTTATTTTAGCACTTCTGTCAGTGAACATGCAGCATGCAAAACACTAAAATAAATATCAAAGAAATAACAGTTAAACAAGAAAGTAGCCTAAATAAGAAAGTTAAATACACCCTGTCTACTGGACTGCGGCGGTCTGCGACAAAATAGTGAAAAATCCCAGACAGTAAACTGCCTCGTCCCTATTTATGAGGTACTGACACTGACACATGTGTCAGTGTCAGTACCTCATAATAGATGAGGCAGTGCATAGACACAGTGACAGTCACAGCCCTTTTTTCCGAGCCAACAATATAACATGAAACCTATGAAAATGGTTTTAAAGAGCACATGGAGCCATAGTTTCATCACTGAAGAGTGTCACAATGACTGTCTTTCTGCAGTAACGGACCTGTCATAGTTTAATGAGTGGGAAGATGACATGAAGCGATGTGAGGTTAACTGCACTGAAAACAGATGAGTGCACACATCAGGGCACCAGACTGCAACCAAATAGTTTATGAAGTCAGAGTATAAATTCAGTAGACTTATAACGGCATATAAAGGCTGGCTTTTACGGTTCAGTAGCTTATAAAAACTTAGTTCTGGTTTTCAGCTTGTTTGCTGTGCACCTTGTCCCATAGCAGTTTTAGGAAATGTTCTGTTTTTTGTTACAAGTCAGAAATGGAGAAACAAGGAGGCAGCTTCCCATAATACAAAGTCAATGGAGAGGGTTGGTTTAAGGTGGTTCTGTTTTTACCTTGTCCTGTTTAAGTGGGCAGCGTGGAGAGATGTGAGTGCTCTTTTGCAGCAGGTCCCCAGTAAGCTGGGCGATAGTTGTCATGGAACTGCAGGAGTTTCATGCGCCCATACGGTGACGGTCTGGGGCGTCATCTGCCTTTGGCTGTCAGTTATGACCACACAATCTCTAATAACAGAGAACAAACAAAAGCGAACAAAGAATAAGCCTTTCACTCTCATATAAACTGCAGCTGGTGTTCCGCACAATATCTCAGCAACAGGTTCAATGTGGCTTTACCTTACTGCACTGTGACTGGGCCTGGTTGGACCTGAACTGCGAGGTTTGTGCCTAGTCCAGTCCTTCAATCCATTCAAGAGTGCTGTCAGGTTGGGCAAGATAATGGTCCAGTTCCTCTAGAACAGCGTCTTCACATTGTACTCGAGTCAGTGGAGCTAGAGACATGTTAGCTTTAATCTCAAAGAGCAAACTTCCCACAGGCAGGCGCTCAGAATCTGAAACACAGAACAACAGTCACAAAACATGTTTGGAGAAGAAAAGCATGACTGCCATCACATAGGAAAAGATTTCTAGCATTTAGGATTTTATCTTTATCTCATCTGTTTGTCCAACAAGGCCTCATTCTCAAATTGTGTCATCATATGTCATTGGTAAATGTTTTAAAAGCAAAGTTTGACACACAGGGGACTGCTTCATAAAATAAGTTTACCAAACAAGCGGGCTTATTTCAGCTATTCTGACTTATTTTAAACCAAATCAACTGACAATAAGTCAGACTAACTGAAATAAACCTGGCTTATTTGGTAAGCTTGTTTTATGAAACAAGCCCCTGGTCTTTATTCCACACTGAATATCGACTCTTACCTTTGGTGCCAGCTGGGTCTTGGGCTTCTGTAGAAACCGTGTAATCTCAGCCTTCTCAGCTTTGATTAGCTGAACAGATGCACAAAGCGCAATGAGGACCTGAACAGTTTGCAAAACAGATTTGAAGCTCTCAAGAAAAAGGCTGATAAAACCACTCACTTCTTTCTCTTCCTTCAACCGTTTTCCTCCTCTTTCTTCCTTTTCTCTTCAGTTTGGCTCTAAATTGGATTTACACCAGATTTTAAAACTCATATCCTTTCAGAAATGAAGAAAACACCAGTACTACTGACACTCACTCAATTTTCATTTGCAGCTGCTCTTCTTTAGCTCTTAGTTTCTCTGCCTTTTCTTTCTCCTCCTCTCCTTTTCTCCATGCTCTTTTCATCTTTCTCCTTCTTTTCTTTCTTCTCTCTCTCCTTCTCTTCCTTTAGTTTCTTGAGCCTCCTCTTTCTTCCCTCTCCTTGGCAGCTTTGGCCTCCTCTTTCATAGGCTCTTTCTCTTCAGACTTTAGCATTGCCTTCTCCTCCTGCTTCTTGGACACTCTGAGGGACAATGAAGACAACAGACTATTCAAATGGGTCATGAAATTCCCACAGTGATACAAGACTTTAAGAAAACAATACAATCCTTCCTAGAACCCTTCAAGTGCAAACATTCCCATTGGGATAAAAACTTGGTTTGGGACTTTTGGAGGAGAAAAACACACCAGCTACTAATATTTCACTGGCTCATGTAACAAAACTTGACTGCCCATGGGCTGTTAACATTACTCTACAGTGCTGAGTTGATAAATAGGATAAAATCACAGTGATTTTACCTTAGCGATCTTCTCTTCATTTTACTAGTGCATCAATCTGTGATGCGTCGGCAGAAGAAAGAGGCTGATCAATAGGTTGGAGCTTTAAGCAAGAGAGATCAAGCGATAAGCATCAATTCATGTCTACTCACAAGGGGCAGGGGTGGTGGGAGGCAGCTTGCTGGGCTCTGGTGAGCTCTCTACCACTGAGGTGAGCTGGGTAGAGCTCAGTCGACAGCCAGACTCATTCCGTGACGACTTCAGTCTCCTGCTGCTCCTCTTCCTCAGTGTCAGAATCCTGAGTGATGTCCAGCAGCGGAAGAGCGTCTTACGTCCTCCTCCGTCTCTTTGTTTGTCAGTGACGGTTGGTTCTGTAAGCTTTTGTGGCATGTTCTGCATTCTTTGTTGTTTCTTCACTAAGGGGCAGGTGGTAGCAACTGGAGGAGCAGGCTGCTGTCTGACAGCATCATTTGAGTCTTCAGTGAGGTGGATTGTGGCTTCAGGGCCAGAGCGGACCGGGAACGCTTCTGCCTGCTCATGAAGCAATCAAGTGGTCCACGCCATTTATCAGTGCGGACCATGATGCAGTGGGGTGGAGGAGTTGTCCATTTCATTTTCTCCATCTGGCGACTGGGTTCAGAAGACTTGGGGCAACCGGACCTTTGGTTCTTTTGGGCTCATTGCATTCCTTGGGTTCTGGGTTGAGCCTTTTGAAAGGTAGAGCGTGCTGTAGGGAAGCAACACTATTAGCTAATCTGAACATTAACAATGCCTGTGCCCAATGAATCTCTTATTCTCTGAGATAGGCCTGCTATATATGTTTATGTCTGCGGAAGAACAAGACCGGTACCATTCTTCAAAGTGCATAGAAGTATTCAATGCGTGTTTTAGTTTTGACATCTTAATTAGAGAATTATTTAATTTTATATACATGTATATTAGGGCTGCACAATTATGACAAAAATCATTGTCGATTATTCCCTTGAAATTGCAATTGCGATTATTAATTCGATTATCACAATTTACATTGAAAGATGTTTATACCATCGTTTGATGCAACTGCATGCCATATTTTTATATGAAAATAAACAAGCTGAAAACACTTACTGAAAAACTTTTCTAAGTATTAAGCCTCAAATGTCAACTATACTATCAGATTGGTTTCTTCTTTAAATTATAAAAAAGTTGAATATGAATGGTATTATAACGTTATACTAAAACTAAAATTACAATAATGTGAAAACCCTTAAGATAACATTTAGAAAGAAAACAAAAGCATCTTAAGCACACAGAATAACATAAGGGACTTTGAGCGATTACGTAATTGTGGCATACATAATTGTAATTGCGGTTAGAAACTGGATTAATTGTGCAGCCCTAATGTATATATTTAGTGTAGGGTAGGTCCTATTCATTTTATTCTTTTTTATTTATATTATTTTAATCAGATTATAATCTTTCTCTGAAGTTCTGCTGGTGCTGATGATTTGAGGATGTGTGAATCCAGTTTTGTTGTTGCTCTATGCTGCTGTTTGCGCGTTAAAATAAAATATTTGTTTGTATTTTTTTATGTATCACCACAGATGCTTGTTCATTAAATTTTTATTTAATATTTCCTTATTTCAATTTTTCTGTTAATGGTTAATATTGATACGTGAGCAAAATTAACTGACATGAACATCCTATTAATCACACATTCTCTGAAATGCTGTGGTGCTTGATAATTTGAGGATGTGTGAATCGTTTTCTGTTTGCGTTAAAATAAAATATTTGTTTGTATTTTATATATCACAAATCTTGTTCATTTAATTTATTTAATACTAATTCATTATTTCAATATTGGATATGAGCAGCAAAATTAACTGACATGAACATCCCTATTAATCACACATCCCTTCTGGATGGAATTTCAAAGTGCATCCCTATTGATACTTGAGCACTATACTCACCATTTTTTTAGTATAGTGCAATTAATGGAGTTCACACTGAAAGTAAAGAGCACTTTAAATACCTGATAAAGTATCTATTTAGCCTAATCATAGGTACAAGACTTTATACACTCAGGCTGCAGGTTCAATTACATCGCTGAAGGAGATAAGCTATTAGACTAGAAAGATGACAAAATTACCTTATGAAACTCAAACTAGACTGGAGTGCACATAGTGCATCATTTTGGATGCAAAAAAAGAAAAAGAGAAAGTCATTCTCTGTATTCCAGCCAATCAGAAACAAAAGACTGGATTGTCAGTCTTACACTCAGAGAAACATTTGGGGTTTTGAATTAGGATATATAATTAAATAAATTTCTAAATACTCATTAGATAAGGTTTAAGAGAACATTTTTTATAATAGTATTCTTATCTTACATTACTGATAAACTGGGACATGAAATGCAATCTACCTTTTAATCACCATCATCCAACAGTACAGTAATATCAACATGAGAAAAGAAACACTTTCAAAAAAAAAAAATCATAATAATAACACTGAAAATCCTTCAGTCACTAGCGTTTTAAAAAGCTAATAAAGCCAAAAGACAGTGACACTATAGAATAACTTTGTAAACCATATTTGGAAATGGTTTAGTGTTTTTATTCTTATCATCAGCAGTCATTGATGGCTCATGAAAAGTTTGCTAACATCCACTTACAATCATTTCCCACCCTATTAAACATTTATTTGTCTTCATAAAATAAGCTCCCAAAATATAAACTATGTAATAAACTGGGTCCTCAGAGTATGACTAAACATATACCAATATCACATACACGTTTCTGTTTGGGGATGTTTTACATCACTGACTACAAATATCAACACTTAAGTTGTTTACCTTGAACAAGCTTCTTGCTGGCATTAGCTTTGCCCACACAATCCATGCCTGAAATATATAAACAGTCTGTTAAGGTCAAATCCTTTATCAGAAATACATATGCAGTCAAACACACACACAAAAATGAATATGACATTAATCAGAGATTAACTTTGATACATCGTTGAGATCAATACTTGAGATCTCGTCAAAACAAAGGTAACCGCTACCACTGCAAGCTAACTAATAGTTGACAGTCACATCGAACCCAAAGATTTGGTTTTCGAGAATAAGTACTAACTTTAAACTATTTAAATGTCAAAAGTCCCCACATGAAACACAGAGCACGCACAAACTTCGAAAGAAATAATGGAGGGCAAATACACGTATGGTGTTTAGTTTTGATCTCCCGCCTTTCAGTGAGTGATGGTGTGTAGCCTGCGGCGACGGAGAGTTCGGCTACTGAGTCTGGGACCAGGGAGCCATTGAGCTCATCCATTAGCACAAGTCTGAGCAACAAGACCGAGACTGAGCTCAGAACAACATAAACGGGGCTCATGTCGATAAACCCGCACGAATACGTAAAGAAAATAAACATTACACGTAATAAAGTCACTTTTGCATGAGGAGAAAACATTATTGTCAACAACAAATCTGAGCTCAGCTGCTAACATGCTAATTATGATCCCAAAACCCTCGACAACCCCAAATGCTGCTTTGAAAAGCCACTGAAGTTACAGTTTTATCATCTCTTCGAAAACCTAAACCCATTTCAGAAGTAATATCCGGTAGAATGGGAGTTTTTCCACTCTTTTCGGTTGTTAGCCACCTATAGAGCTCTTTGGTTTGATTTACTGTGTTATTCTCTATACATCGATTTAAATCATGCATTAAAGCGGTTTTATTTCACATTAAACACCCGACCTCTTCGTGGTGTGGAGGCCAAGGCTCTTCGGCCGCGAGCATCACGACCACCATCGCGCTCGCGCTGGAAACGTTAAACGGAACGGGAGCGCTCTTTTGGACTCCGTACACAGCTGCTTGCGGCTAGTCATCGACTCCGCGTCTTTCCAGGTAGAACATTAACGTGTCAACAGGCAAAATCGCTAGGGTTTCTGTTAGTTTAAGAGTTGTAGGTTGTGTTTTTCGTCGTGTAATCCCTGGTCCCGTCGTTCCCGTGTCTTCCCGGTCAGACTCCCTCGCGTTCCCCGCTCAGAATTGGCGGGAGCCATGTTGCGGACTGGATCGCAGGCTGCGATTGGTCAGCGGCGTTTTGCGTCACATCAACGAAGAGTCACGTTATTGGCTGCCATGGTTGGCTCTGCCTCGCAACACGTTCCTTTTGCGCCGACAAAGCCTGTGATTGGACAGTGAGTGTGATTCTCGAATAGGATTGGTTAAATAAAATAATAAGTCACAAAGTTATTCCGTGTAACTGCTTTGACTTGGAAATTCGGTTTAGAGGGTTTCAGTTGACCGAAAAGCACTTTTAAAATTTGAAAGGTTGAAGTTTTTTCCTAAATTAAACTAAATTGAGTCCGTGTTTTTCAAGAGGGTTTTGAGAAGCTTGACACATTTCAAGATTTATATTTTAACAGCAAACGTACAAACTTTAGTAATTCCGCAAAGTCCTTGAAAGATCCTTAAGATACACTTAATCCCAAAACACGAAATGTTCACAACTTCTGCCAAAAACAACAGAAAGGTGTCATATTCATACATTGCCACAAGGCAGGAAACTGGTAAATTATCTAGTCACAAGCGCCGAGACCACACCTTTGATCAGCTTGTATTGGGTCTTGTAGTCTTTACCAGTTACAACTTCTGCCCCTACGTGCAAAACAGGCCACTTTAGAACTACAATTCCCACAATGCACCAGAACGCTTGTCCGCCACGGGATTTTTAGGATTCATTGCGGACTGCAGGCGCATCCTCACCAAACTATTTAGCTGGTTCACAGGTATCGTATGATTAAGAATATAAACCCGAGCTTTTATTATAATATTAAAGCGGTAGTTTTCTCTTAAACATATGAAATAGTATTTCTGATTGTATAGTTTGGCTATTGCTTTTCAGTTGTGTTGGTCATGGTTAGCTGTTGGCCTGTACGTCACTATGTTTTCAAACGTTACTAATACTGTTAAATATCGTTAATATAGATATATGAAACACAAAATGAGCATTTATGTTATTTAAAGACAACTTTATGATCTTATGCGGCTTGCAGTGTTCAACAGTTATGTATCATTTTGCATTTTATGTGATCACAAGGCTGATTATTATTATTATTTTTTTAAGAATGTTTGCCTGTTTTGTATTTCTTTTAGCTCTGAAAACTTCAATTCATCAGTCCAGAGAGGGAAAAGTTGACTAGCACAAGAAACATAAACATTTTTCTCAAAATTGAGAATGACAGGTGAATGAATGTCACTGTTTTCATTTGCTTTTAAAGGAAGACTGTTTACGCCATGGAATTAAAAAAGTTAATAAATAAACACGCATATATTCCAATTCTGAGTTTATATCTTGCAATTCTGACTTTTTCCTTGAATTCTGAATTTACATCTCGCAATTCTTTTTTCTGTTTCTGCCACAAAATACAAAAATAAAAAAGTAGTTGGGACTTTTTCTTGCAATTGCGAGTTATCTCACAACTTTCTCTTTTAGAATTCGAGTTTATATCTCGCAATTCCGTGTTTATATCTTGAAGTTCTAAGGAAAAAAAAGTTCTGAATTGTGAGATTACCTTTTAAATGTTTTATTCTGTGTTGGAGACATACTTTTGAGTCCTGTTATTGCTTTGATTAAAATGAATCATTTCCATTTTGCCTGACAGATCGAGCAAACAACTTCCCACCTCTGCGAAATTTTTCGCGATAAAGCCATGTTTTACCAGAACGTGGCTGAGGAAATCCAAACCCCACCAGCAGCTTGTGCGTCGTGTTTACAATCTTTGGATGTGTGAGTAAAGAAATGTAGCAACCTTTACTGTGAATAGTTTGATTTCAGATCTCAGACTGAAGAGACTGACGCTTTCTGTTTTCAGTGTACTGTATCACACTGTGTGTCAATGTGGTGGCCTGCATAGCTTGGTGGCGGTGGCGTGGAGCAATCAACTTTGGGTTTCGCCTCCTCTGGCTGCTGCTTTTCAGCCCATGTAGCTACACCTGCTGGTTCAGGCCACTCTATAAAGCATTTCGTAAGGAGTCCATTTTGGGAAAGGACAAAATATGCTAAAGGTTTTCACTTCGGTTTAACTGGTTTTGTCTTTTTTTTAGGGCTGATAGTTCTTTCAACTTCATGGCATTCTTCTTCATCTTCTTTCTGCAATGTGTTCTTGCCTTCATCCAGAGTCTTGGAATATCAGGTTGGGGTGCTTGGTGAGTAACATTTAAATGTTAGGATATTCAGTATTTGAAGGGATAGTTCACCCAAAAATGAAAATTCTGTTATTAATTACTCACCCTCATGTGCGTACCAAACCCGTAAGACCTTCGTTCATCTTCTGAACACAAATTAAGATATTTTTGATGCAAATCCAGAGCTTTCTGACTCTGCATAGACAGCAACACAACTGAAATATTCCCAGACCCAGAAACATAGTAAGAGGATCGATAAAATTGTCCATGTGACATCAAGGTTCAACCGTAATTTTACAAAGCTCGAGAATACTTTGTCTTAAATTTTGCTGTGATAAAATCTTGTCACACCAATTTGGATACTACAGTTCAGTCAAAATGACAATTCTGTCTTTACAGTTAGCTTAGGCATTGACTTGCATAGTGTGAAAAAATACTATGGAAGTCAATGGCTACCGCAACTCATTTGGTTATCAACATTCTTCAAAATATCTTCTTCTGTGCTCAACAAAAGAAAGAAGTTCATACAGGTTTGGAAGAAGATTCGATTAGATTGTCCTTATTTTTTCAATTTGTACCCCAAAAAACACTTGATTTTGATCCCGTTGGCTTGAATTTAAGAATACAACATGTCTGGTTTCTCATAGCCTATTTAAAGTAAGTGGGTTACCATCAGGTTTAGGTTTCCTGAACAACTTTAATGAAAGCTAAGTCACTGTGTAAGTTAACTTCAGACCTTTTGTCCTATACAGTTAATCACATAAGTAAAGAGACTGTATCTTTCCAAACTTAGCCTAGTGTCGTAAGTATAGTACAGTATGGTTCGGTGATTTATCACTTCTACCTCTAATCAGCAATCATTGGATTCATAATCTTGTGGATTGAGTTGAACTAATTCAATGAATTCAATCTCTGAGTGGGAATATCAGTTACTTCCACTGATGATAACTTGCCATGTTTTTCTCTTTTGCAGTGGTTGGATTGCCACGGTGATGTTTTCGGCACAAATGTAGTCTCGGCTATATTCATGCTCATCTGTACTCTGCTCTTTACCATAGATACAGTTCTAATGGTGTTCATTCTTATCAAGGTATGATTTGCATATATAACATACACACACAACCCTTAATGAGTAAACCCTTAAACCAAAATGAAAGTTTCCTAAAAGGTTCATCGACTGTCAGCTGGTGGAGGAGGCAGTTTTCAGCAGGCACAGGAAGAATGGAGCAGGTGCGTGGAAGAGCCCCTGTGAGAGAAGCGGATTCAACACCATCTCTGAAACCGGCCCCAGCCTGCCCCAGTATCCAGCCGCTGTGCCCAATTACCCAGAGAGCGGGCCCTGGTGATACCTTTTCTGAGCTACAGATGGGGCCAGAGCACTACTACTTGTCTTAACATTAAAGTTTGAAGTGGGACCCAAGAAAACACTTTGGCCAGATCACGAACTTGAGAATAGTTCAGTTGTTTTTGTACAGTGTAGCAAAAAAGATCTTATGTTAAATCACTCCTTAAAGAATGTGTATAAACCTAATTCATTTGTTTTTTGCCTTAAAAAGAATAGATCTTTTGAACACTTTAATGTGAATGATGATCAAAATGTGTCAAACCATCCATCCTGGATCAAATTCTGACAAAAGCCAATAACCAAGCCAAATAAGCAAACTGCTCCTTTAAAAACTCTCTACAACTCTCAAATCAATGGTAAAATGGTGGACCATTAGTATAGAAAAAGCAAAAAGGACACTTACGTTGATGAATTCATCTCAGTTCATCTGAGCCTTGATTTTCTTAGCATTGCATTGAATTGTTTGAGAAAGAAATCAGAATAGTTGCATATCAAATCACTGAATTGTGTTCGAATACAAATGCACATTGTATCAGCATTACAATCACATTACCGTTTCAGGAAAGTGCATTTTAAAAGAGTAAAAAGCATGCTGGAACCTTTTTTTTTCTAAATCATGGCAGCTTTTCTATTTACCTCGAGAAATTGGTCTCACATTTCAACATCAGTGCTTCTGCAATTCATTTCAAACTTTGTTAATTATTCCCTCACTTTTAAGACTCACAAGCATGTCTTTGTAAATAGTTTGATTTGCATGACACCTTTTTTATATTGCTACAAAGCATTGCAGATTTTTTAAGATCTATGACTGAGAATGTTTCTTGCAAACACATCTTGTGCCTGCTTTCTTTTCTGTCCAAAGCTTTCCACACTTCAAATGAAGACCTTAATTCTTCATGCAAATTAAGCATGTGTGAACCAATAGCTTTCGAAGCTTCCCTTAAGTGCTACAACTCTATTGATGATGTGACTACATCCTGTGCTATTTTAATACTGGCTTCTAAGTATGTATTACTTTGCAGTTATTCCTGGTTTTACTACAGTAATCATTGTGCTTCGATTGGAGCATTGTGATTCAAATGCTTTTGGGTGGTGGCACTCATTATGAACATGTGACTTGATCTTATTACTTTTCGCTTTAAAATCTCCCTCCACCGAGCCAAAGGAGGCTGATTTTGAAATGTTCAATGAATGGCCTTGTGTAGCCAAAGTATTTAACAATCCTGCATCTAAACTGTGACCAGAATGGCTCTCTTACTAACTTTATTTCAATAAAAACATTCCTTTTCAGACTGAAGTTGCCTTTATTGTTGTCACTCTCTGCTTCTAAATATGCATACTTCCCTAATATATAGTAGGTAATCATAGTATTAAAGGGATAGTTCAACCAAAATGAAAATTGCCACATGATTCACTCACCCTCAAGCCATCCTAGGTGTATATGATTTTCTTCTTTCAGACGAATACAATCAGAGTTATATAAAAAAAAATATACTGGCTCTTACAAGCTTTATAATGGGAGTGAATGGTGGCGAGATTTTGAAGCCCAAAATGTGCATCCATCCATCAAATAAAAAATACGCTCAGCACAGCTCTGAGAGGTTAATAAAGGCCTTATGAAGTGAATCAATGTGTTTGTGAAAGAAAAGTATCCATATTTAAAACTTCATAAACCACAATAATCTCTAGCTTCCTGTGTAAGTGCGTTCACGTTCCAGCAGATGGTGTGGGGCGTAGATGAGCGTGGAAGTGCACAAGAGGGAGCAAAACAAAACACCGGTCAAGAATAAGAAGTACAAAGGAGGTTGTAAAGAAAAATGTCGAGGATTTCATTATAAACCAAGAGGAGACTGGTTTAACTTTGCTGTAAACAAAACTTGGTTCTCAGAGACTAGCATATTCTCATCGAGACTTATCTACGCCTAAATCCTACATCATCTGCTGGAACACCACTCTCTTGTGAATCGCATACAACTGTTAGCGGAAGCTGGAGATTACAGTTCATAAAGTTTTAAATTTGGATAATTTTCTTACACAAATGCATCGATTTACTTTAGAAGGCCTTTATTAACCTCCGAGACTGTGTGGGGCACTTTTATGATGGATGGACACTTTTGGCTTCAAAATATCTGCACCCATTAGCTACCATTATAAAGCTTGAAAAATCATGAGGTAATTTTTATTTTGGGTGAACCATCTCTTTAATTGAGGTGAAACAGGAGAGAACAGACATAGTTGTTAAGAAATGTGTACTTGAGTAACACACGGGTTACAGCACCAAACAATTCTGATCTGCAAGGCCAAGGTACTGAGAGAGAGGTGAATGTTGCAAATGTGTGCACTTTGGATGGGTTAAATGCAGAGACGAGTTCTGAGTATGGGTCACCATACTTGGCTGTATGTCATGTCATTTTTATTATTATTATTTTATTATCCCTATTAAATTTAATAGCTACTTAAACAGTATGTGATTTTGGACCTAGCTACTAATTGGTAAGGCGTTAAGGCAGCAATTGTCTTTTCATATGTACCTACATTTTCTAACAAAGCTATGTTAACTGAACACTGCCTTGACAAACTTTGCTTCTCAAGTTGAAAATGTATGCATTTCTTTAAATCTCAATTAGTTCTAATTCTACTTAGCATTTTAAACAGTAATTTTAAACAGTTATTATGCAAAAAACATTTTTAATTATTGATAAAAAAATAAATAAATATAAAAATTATACAAAATTATCATGTAAAAAAATAAAAAATCTTAAATCTCTGACTCGTCTGTAATGTACTTAAAACACAAGCGTCCGTTGCATGATCCCCATTGGTGGTATTCCTGTGGAAGCTAGGGCTTCTAGACCACTGTTGCGTGACACACAACCTGACCATTTGCTGTTTACTGTCCACAGCATCATTTCCTGTGTGCATGTATTCCCTTTCTGGAAGATTGCTGGGGCTTTTGATTAGTTGCCTGCCACAGCACATAAATGAGAGATGTGGCCCATGTACAGGTTCCAGATCAGCAGACATGCCATCATAACTGACAGCACTAGCGCCACTTGCATTACTATCCATTTACTCTCACTGCTCTGAGTTTTGAATACCAAGGAGGCTCTTGGATTTATGCAAACCTGATGATGTCGTGTGGCTTTCAGGAAGGATTCTCAGTGTGGTCTTGGTCTTATCTGTCACAACTACTGCTGATTGTTCCGCAAGTCATAAATGGCCAGCGTTTGGGTGTAGTCTCTCCCTTTAGCCTTCGACTGGCGTGCAGATGTAGCGTCCAGCATCAGCAGCAGAGGCGTTGTAGATAAGGATGCCATCATTATAAATAATATACTTCCTGTTTGAGTAGAAGAAGTGGCTTTCCAGCAAAGTTCCAATTGACCTGGGCCAAGTTAGAGTCTGGATAACACGGCAACCTTATGTTGTTTCCCAGCACTAGGCTGCAGAACTTTGCTTCCATGGGAGCTGACGAAGAGAAAGATGTGTTAAATATAACCCTGATTTTATAAGCTAAGCCATTCAAGATGACTTTTTCTTCATCAGAACAGATTGGAGAAATTTAGCATTACATCACTTGCTCACCAATGGATGCTCTACAGTGAATGGGTGCCGTCAGAATGAGAGTCTGAACAGCTGATAAAAACATCACAATAATCCACAAGTAATCCACACCATTCAGTCCATCAATTAATGTTTTGTGAAGAAGAAAAAATATGAGTCCTCCATCTATAGTATTTCTTTCTACATTGAAAAAGTTGAGTAGGCTGAATCAGGAGAGAAATCTGCACAGATCAAGCAAAAATGGTTCTAAACAAACATGTGGGTGGATTTTGAAATGAGAGGACAACAGGTGGACCGTTCACTGCAGGAAGTGTCATTATGGATTGCAGTCTTGTATTTTGGACAGAACAACGGTTTTAAAGTTAAAAAGCGAGTTAATGAATAATTTGTTTCTGACAAACAAGCAGCTTTTCACTTGATAAGACATTAATTGATGGACTGGAGTTTTGTGGATTATTGTGATGTTTTATCAGCTGTTTGGACTCTAATTCTGGACGGCACCCATTCACTGCAGAGGATCCACTGATGAGCAACTGATGTAATGCTAAATTTCTCCAAATCTGTTCTGATGAGGAAACAAACTCTTAGATGGAGTACATTTTCAGCAAATATTCATTTTTGAATGAACTATTCCTTTAATATTGAATCAGGAAAAAAAAAAAGATGATAAAACCTATTGTCGGGCATCGAGTGGCGTCCCGTCCCTTTAGACTTTGTATCAGATTGCTGAAATGCAAAAGGTTTGATGTTAACTGTCAGTATATGTTATTTATACACATATGTAGTCAAGTAGATTTTAGATATACAAAACAGTGGTTCACTCAATAAACAATTTTTTTCTGTACTTGTGTATGAGTGCTTTACCTTTTCCGTCGTCAGGTGATGTGGGTAGTCTAGAGCACCGTTGGGCTGGGACGTCCCAGGCACAGTAAGGGTCTCTGGCTAGCACACAGTCCAGACAGGAAGAATAACGACTGCAGTTGCTGGCGGGCATCTGGACGACCCAGGCGAGAGCCTGCATACAACTGGACAAAACAAACAACTCATGCTGATTCATGCATTGTTTCTTGATAAACATGCAACAAAAAAATATTCCTCCTCTTTGTCTTTCTAACAATTGGCACTTAGAATGGTTACAAAATAATTAAGTTATTATATGAAAATGACTCATTACTTAATCCTTTGTCATTTTGTTTCTTTTATTCAACACAAAACAAAACCATGTGATCATTAACAAGTCATTAACAACTGACCGCTTCTTTTCAGTGAATCATAAACACTGCACAATCAGTGTAGAACAATTCCCAAAATGTATGATTCATACGAGCCAGTTCTTTTCATTTATAGTTCAAAATCATGAAATTTGAATCAGTGCCCTTTATAGTATAAGGTATTAGCAGAGAAAAATTCCTTTCATATGTAAAAAATGGACATTATTACTGAATAATACCCAAATGAATCAGAATCAAATCAAAGGCTGTGAATCTGAATAGAATCAAATCAGCAAATATATACAGCATTATCAAAGAAAGAATTTATATACAAGGAATATGGACATTATATGTGAATAATCATAACATATATCTGAATCAAACCGAGAGCCTGTGAATCTGAATATAATCTCAATATACAGTAAATGTGCAAATATATATATATATATATATATATATATATATATATATATATATATATATATATATATATATATATATGGACATTACTACTGAATAATACCTTAATGAATCAGAATCAGAGTCTGTGAATCTAATTGAATCAGCATTAACAAAGAACATTAGCAAAGAATCTTTCATCTATAAGCAAAATTAACATTAGAACTGAATTAGACCCAAATGAGTCAGAATCCAATCAAATAAAGAGTCTGTGAATCTAAATATAATTCCACACAACAAGGCATTCTGGCTCAGCGGAGGCGCTGAACAGTGGAGGCAACAGAACCACTGAACCACAGTGCCACCCCTGAATCTAACTATACCTGAATCAACAATTTTATCCAGTATTAGCGAGAGAGAACAATCTCTTTCATATATAAGCAAAATTTATTTTACAACTTAATTATAACCAAACTAATCAGAATCAGATAAAGAACATCGAATCTGAAAATAATCGAATCAGCAAATCTCTATCTATACCCATTCCCAGTTTTGCGTACCTGATTCTGGTGAAGTCTTAGGACTTCAATTGGCTCAACATTCTGAAACAGTTTTACTTCTTCAATAATGTGCATTTCTCCATCATAGTTCACTGCTTTCTGCACATAACCATTCTCTGATTGAAAACAAAAAACACAATTGACTTGCATTACAAAGACTTCTTTCTATATCCAGCTTTTCAACATTATTTAAGTAAAAAACAAATTCAATAGGTTGTAATTTAAACAGCTCAGTCCAAAGTACAATTAACATTCCTGTGAGCGATTGTTTACACACACACACACACACACACACACACACACACACCCCACCCAACCGAGTAAAGAGCTGCTCTGCCCTAGAGCGAATGGGAATCTCACCTGTACCGACAAACATCACATGATAGGACTCTCCGTCCGATACAGTTACGTGGTCTCACGAGCGGGTCAACAGCGGGCTCTCTTGAGCAGCAGGGCTTGCCTGTGATTGGTCGGACGGCGTCATCCATGAGAGGCGGTCCGGATGAACTGTAGGGTTTTATCGGGGATGTCCAGCGACTGCATTATTCCTGAGCTCCTCGCTGCATTGTTGATACACTGTGAAGATGAGTACAGGCAGGATCAAAATAAGATTAGGGCTGTCACTTGATTAAGATTTTGAATCTAATTAATTACGTGCATGCGTGATTAATTATCCAATTAATCAAAACTAAATTTGGCTGTCAAAACACCCACAAAAGATTATTTAAAAGATATTACTGTGTTAAATGAGAAAGTATCAATTAGACATTACAAACAACAGCTTTATACGAAATATTTTATTTGATTCAACACATCATTTATTACACATAAACATTAAGGCTACAAGGGCCTAACATAAACTATGAAACATAGATAATTTAGAAATGTTAGTGCAATTAAAAGTCTCTGGTAACCAAAGACAGCTTTGTTACCAACAGTCTTTAAAATAGCTTTTTTTATGTTGCTCTAAAGAAAGCAAGTCTTTCAGGTTTGAAATTACATGAGGCGATTAAATGATGACCAACATTTTTTTGAACCATTCCTTCTTTCCTTAAATAAATAAATGAAATGAAATAACACGCTAAAGAAGAAACTTAAACTGCCAGCAGGTGGCAGTAAAATGTCTTTATGAGACATTCATTCATTTGATTCGTTTAAACGGCTGATTCATTTTAGGAATTACGTTAACGGTTCTCTTTATGAATGGCCTTTGAATCACTGATTCACACGATTCATTCAAAAGCGGATTCATTCAGAAGCGAATCACTGCTGTAGTTGCTCAGAGACGCACAATAGTTCTGCTGTGGCTTTATAGGTATTATTTTCATTGACAAAATTGAGCAAAAACACAACATTGTGTTTAAAATATAATGTAATACTATCTTCTTATTTACTGAACTGTTGTATCAAATCATATTTGCACTTGTGTGAGTGCTTCGAAGTGATATAACGCTTATCATGTGATGTAAATATGAGACAAAATCCATACAGAGCATTTTTGTCCCAATATCTTGAATTTTAAGACATAACTGCATTTATGGACTGTTAACCACATTATATTTGTTAACAGTCAACTGTATGAAAATGTGGATGATGTACAGGTCTGTGGGTGGGGCCTAGTCGCGTTAACTGCATTAAAACATTTTAATCACGTTATTTTTTCATAACTTATAAATTAAGTTAACACTTAAACTGACAGCCCTAAAATATATTTATTTTGTACCATCAGATTACAATAAAATATTCCATGAAAACATGTTTTGGATTCTGTCAGTATTTTTGATGTTCTCCACAGTACAATTTAACAAATAACAAATAAAACAAATTGCATGCATCCCCTATAAGATTATGTAAGACCATGAATGAGCACTCACAGCTCCTGGTCGAGGGACAGGAAGCTCTCCGTTATGCGTGACCCACTTCACATCAGACATTTCCACAGTCACCTCAGTCTTAAATTTGCCACATGAGAACACCTTGCTGATATCAGTCACATCATATGACACACACTGTTGAAGACCGATCTGTTGAGCTCCTGCATACACAAACAGATCATCATCTTTATAAGCTAAAAATACAATACCAAAACTGTGACTAAACTGTGACTATCCTTGAATTATCAGTCCTACCATTAAACAGATCTATATGACATGTGACTCATATCCTTTACTACGTCCTGCAGCTATTTTACAGTGAGTTATACTGATGCGTACTGAAGTGGGATGAGGTGTTTTTTCTTTATTTTATTAAACTTTTCACAATCTGCAACACTAACAAAATTCATTAAATCCAGTTGTTACAATTCACGCTTGCCTTCATATGTGGTTTGAAATCTGATTAAAAACTGTTTTCTATAAATATGTTGCAGTGTCAATGGTCAGAAGAAAATCAAAATGGATTCTTCCCCTTTTGTAAGAATCATACAATTTACATTAACTGTCCAAATCAGTGTTATTTAAGCATAATTGAAATACTATTATAGTTTTTATATATATTTTTAAATGAGTTTTTAAATTATTTTTTAATTGTTTTTATTTTTTGGTATTTTCATTTTAAATTTTGTTAAATGTTTTAATAATGTTGTGTGATTTTGCAGTTTTATTATTATTAAGTATGTCTAAATAGTTTTAATTAAATTTTATTTCAGTTTTAGTCAAATTCCACGAGTATTAAATGTGAAATTTTGCTTTGTCATCTATCTGAAATAAAATACATTTTTTATATTAATTAATATTCATAATAATTTAATTTCAAGTAACACAAATGTTATATATATATATATATATATATATATATATATATATATATATATATATATATATATATATATAACTATATAAACCTGGTCCAAATTTATTAATTTTCAGTCATTTCTAAGGTGTGGTCACATTTACATTTGTTCTGTGAATTTTCACCGCAAAATACAGTAATTTCAATAGGAATCAGGCAAAGGTGAGAGATTTCCCATGCAGATTTCACAAGGGTTCAAGTTGGTCATACAGACTCACAAAAGCTGCTTGGTTTGAAATTTCGTCAAAATTTCCTTAATGTGAATGCACTGTTCTCTACAGACAGTGAACTTATAGGAATAGTAAATAACTAAACAACTGAGCATATTCAGATACCAGAATGTGCTGAAAAAAAAAAGACTAAACTTACGACTGAGGGTGAAAACAGCATAAAAGACACTTTTCCTCCATTTCTTGTGGCGGACTTGAAAGAGCGTCCCTGTATGATTAAGGCAGGCTGGGTTCAGGGACAGAGCAGTCCAGACGAGCCTTCAAGAAAGAGGTCCATTTCCTCTGGAGGGTCCTTTGACCACCCATGTCACCCTCAGAACAGGGAGATGAGGCGTCTTTATAAGATCAGGGCTAAATATGCCAAAGTAGAAGGGATCGGTGAAGTATTACCTTGCAGACTCTGGCCACACGCGACACCACAAGCTTGTTGTAAAAGTCAGTACTCACGGCGTTCTCACTGAAGAACATGTAGACTTTGTCATCGTCACCCTCAGGACTGTCCTCGCTTTCTGGGACCACGTCCATGTAGGAGTTTGGCTCTTGAGTGGGTAGAAAAATGTGATTTTCACTTTGTTCGAAGCAGTGCTGATATTGAAGTGTTGATATGACTAAACTATTGGTAATTGTAACTAAAACTTAATTGTTTTGGTAAGGAAAATAAAAGTAAATAAAAGATGAAAAACCTAAAACTTGCAAAAAAAAGGAAATGTAGCCTTGGCAACTTACTGAAATAAGTTTAAGCTGAAATAGAAATAGCTATATATAAAAATAAAAATTAATAAAACAATTACAAAAGCATACAAACTTCATAAATTCAAAAAATTATAAATGCTGCGACAGCATATAAATAATACTAAAATAACACTGATTCTGAGACAAATTTCTTGTGTTAATGAACAATAGTTACCTTTTTTTGACAAGTGTTTTTTACTAAGAAGTTCAAAACAATTTTTTAACTTAAATATATAATTGATATGACATGTTCTGTTATTAAAGCTAAATATAAAATAGGATATTCACACAAAGCCATCTATTATTTTACTAACAGAAGCCTGTAATTAGTCTTTATTTTCTAGATGACGTTTGTCGTAACATCTGCATCACCATTGAGCCAAGAGCTCTTAAACACTGTCCGCAGTGAAATGGGTGAGGTGCGGAGAATGACCGCTCAACCCAGAAAGTTTAAGGATGAGGCAGAATACAGGTCTTGATCTGTGACAAAAAAAAAAAAAAAATATATTATATATATATAGTGTTTATATATATATATATATATATATATATATATATATATATATATATAAATAAATTTTATATTGGTAATTTATTTGTGTTTTAGGTTTTTTCCCCAACAATCCATTTAAACTATCTGAAAAAAAGAAACATTAGCATACCAGCCATGACGGAGCGGATCTCTGGAATGGATCGAAAGGACATTTCCCTCCTCTTCCTGCTTTCCCTCTAGTTTCAGCTGCCCGTCACCATACGTCTGTTCAAACACATTGAAAACAAGTTGTTTTTAATCTTGTTTTTTAACTGCGTGACACTAGCACCTGATGGATCACATGAATCCTAATCTCACACACACCAGGAAGAAAGTGATAGATTACCAGATGCAAATAGTGAGTACAATGACACTGTTAAATTTTGGAAACAATTATTTAATTTTGTTGTCTTTATAATTTAATATTCTTTTATGATACAATATAATTTTATTTTCTGGTCATGTCACTTACCATGTAATCGCGGTGGGGCTAAAAGCATTTGTCCCACACATGTACATCACGCTCGTTCATTTGATGCAGCATCCGTACATAGTTTCGACAGTCGATCTGAAAAGATAATCAATCAGATGCATCAAATTTTTGCCATTTTTCAGAGTATTTGCATGTGTTTATGTGTCAGTGAGCATGTGTGGAGTTACAGAGATATTTACTCACGTCAGGATGTTTTCCTTTTGAGGTGCATTCCTTTTGTTTCTCCTCTGTAACTTTCCAAAGCACCTGATGGGTGGAGAAAAATCAATACAGACTAAACAGACGTGCTGTTTTGAAACAGGGTCAAAGAATTGTGTTATATTGTTGCCAAGAGATAAAGGAAAGGAAACCAAACCGGCACCTTAGACTTGGCAACGCTGATATTGTTTATGTCAAGAGCGAGCGGCCTCTCGCTCAACACCAGCAAACCCAGATCCTCCCTAATCAGCATTGTGGAGTAATTCCAAACACCTTCCTCTTTAAATGTGATCACATTGTTATCTAAGGACAGAAACATAGATGCCGTTGAATAACAATGCCTTCTCCATTTGTTCAATTCAATTCAAGTTTATTTGTATAGCTTTTACAATACAAATTGTTGCAAAAGCAACTTTACAGAAAATTAATCAGTGGTGACTGTCAGATTTATGTACATATGGCAGAAATATGGAAAAATCAATTAAAGACGTAATCAAACAGAAGATGAACACTATTAACAGCAATTATTAAATGATACAATCAAACTTATAGCAAAATTTGGTAGTTCTTCAATTTGACATTGAAGTATCATAACCAAAAATTACATTGAAATTGAACAATTTAAATTGTATTAAATATTAAATATATTTGTAAACAATATGCGAGTAATTTTGTTTCCATTCATGTTCTATAAGGATTTACATTTTCAACCCTGTTACCAACAATTGGGAATTCAAAAATCAAAATACTTCAATTTTTTTTTTTTTTCTAGCAACAAACATGTATATAAAAACAATCGTACTCGATCAATCAATCAATTATCTAGAATGCATTGCAAGTAACAGGGTTGCAAATTAAGTAGTTTGGTACCAAACATTCTTGATAAACTAGCAGTTACATTCCTATTATGGTGTAGAAAGTGACTAAAAGATGTTATTTCCTGGTGTCAAAATTATAGAAGCGTTTATATTTTTTGGTAAAGGGAAAATCATTTGGTAACAGGGTTGCAAATTGCACATGATATATCAGACATGTTTAAATACTGATAGTAGGTTTTGGTCATTAAGTTTATACAAAAATGAATTTTATATAATTTTGATAGTTTATGCCAAAACTGTGATTTACATTAACATATTATTATTATTATTATTTTAACAGTTAGAAATGGTCAAAAGTTCAAGACTCAGAAGGTTCATGTCCAAGTCACCCAAATAAGAAGATGTACAGACATCTTGTGTTAAGAAGTAGCTATTTTCATGTTAAGCAACTTTAGATAATAGTTTATAACATATCAAATGGAAAATATACGATTTGTGTCATATATTTCAACATATGCTAATGCTAACACTTAACTCATAGTTGTACATAATTCTATCTGCCTAAGATGAATCTGACCTTCATATTAAAAGTTGCAAGTAACAGGGTTGCAAATTAAGCATATATGGTACTAGTTTGGTACCATATTTTCTAAGTAAAACAAGTAGTTATATAAAACTACATATTTTCAATAAAGCTAAATATTTGTTTGATCATTCATTCTACACAATAACGTAGGTAACAGGGTTGAAGACTGAACTAGATGCTAATATTTAGCTCACAGTTATAATCTCAACGAAGATTAATCTTGCCCTCATTTTGAAAGTTGCAGGTTACAGGGTTGAAAATTAAACTTATACTACTAGTTTGGTACCAAATATTCTTGATAAACTAGCAGTTTTATAAAACGACATATTTCCCATACACCAAAGTACTTGCTTGACCATAACATCGATAACAGGTTGAAGACTAGATGCTATAATTAGCTCACCTTTATAAACTCAATAAAATGAACCTTACCCTCATACTGAATGGTTTTTGTGGGATACTTTTCAGACTGCTCCATCCATTGTAGGCACACACCAGGACGATGCCATGCAGGACGATGAAGAACAACAGAGGAGAATACATGGCTCAAAAAACTACAAAATTGATACTTCGAAAAAAAAAAAAAACTGCTTTTAAATCATGTTTTCCATAGTTACGCATTATGTAGGCTCCAGTATCCAACATATACTTTATCGCTTGAGTTTTTTGTGGCTGGAGGTGGTAGTCCATGATGCGGATGCTGAAGTGCTGGAAATGAAACTCATCCACGTCCTGTCTACATCTGTAGAACAAAAACAGCATTAACCTAAGATCTATTTCAGACACATTCATTGATCTTCCCAAACATGAAGATTCACCTAAAGGCCTGTTCCTGCATGAGCCCACTGAACCATGAGACACAGAATGGAGCTGTAACAATAGAAAACTAAACCCCCACTTAAACTCATCCCTCGACAGTAAACACCTCGACTCAAAGCTGCTTTACCTAAACAGTCTTCGCATATCGTTATTTAACTTCAGGACTTCAACGGTGACTCATTGTTGTTGCACCAAGCAGCACGCTGACAGATCACAGCAATTTGAGCTCCAAGCGTGAAAACAAAAACACGGTGCTTAGCACTCAGTTTGGGTTTGGATGTGTAAGGACTTAAATAAGGAGGCAAGCCAGACATGTGCGGATTGGGGAATGAGGATACCTGAAATTGTTGATGCCTGAGGGAGAAAACGAGCAGCACAGTGCTGCGTGTTCGTGGAGGCGCGTGAGTGACATGTTTGAAATGTTAACATTCAAAGGAGATGCTCCTGACTGCACGGTTGAGCAACATCCAAAACTTGTAATGTGAAATAGAAGAAAATAGCATGTAAAATAGAAGTCTGGCATGATTTTCTGAGGAAAATGTGAGTGCAGCAAAATAAGTGAGCATGGTTTTATTCTACTTTGCCTAATCAAAACAGTTATACTGGTAAGTCAAGTACAGGCCTACTGGGATGAATCAAATGAATCACTGATTTCACTGCAGACAGGTTTGCTGTTACTCATGCCTTCAAAGTGTGTGTTCATCAGTCGAATCATTGCTGAGTAAGGACTTATTAGGACGAGCCTCTCCCACATGTTCACATTCTCAGGGCTGGAGAGACACTTGAACGGTTCAAACACATCCAAGATTTGCATACTTGCCAACATGTGCAGCATTTAACTGTATTTGATAATAAATGATAATAAAATTTGTGCTGTCAAGCGATTAATAGCTGATTACTCGATCCAAAATAAAAGTTTTTGTTTACATAATATATGTGTAGACTGTGTATGTTTATTATGTATAAATAAACACAGACATCATACAGTATATATTTTTAAAATATTACATGTATATATATATATATATATATATATATTATATAAAATATATATTTATATATATAAACATATATATTATATTAGATAATATATGCATGCATTATATATAATATATATAATATACTATATATAATATATACATATAACAATACTATCTTAATATATAACAATATTTTGAAATATATCTTTGTGATTATAAATAATAATAAATAAACATCACATATGATATTTGTTATTTTGAAAGTAATTAAATCAATGAATGTTTAAGCACTTATGCTAAATATATATCAGTCTAACAGTCTAACGGTAAATATTAATAATGAAAAAATTTAATTTATTAATAATATTAAAAAAAATTCAAATGATAAATTAAGGCACTTTATTCCATTGTTTTGTTTTATTGAAAGATTAATTAAAAATGCAATTTGTACATACAGTATCTTAAATATTGTCATCCAACATATATATTTATGTTTATATTTATACACTAGCACTGTAAAATAAATAAATAAATAAATAGATTAAGTGATTTTATTTATTTAACAATCAAATGCTTAATTATTGCTACCTAACTGATATATAACAGTCTGTAGCATTAACTATAAACTAATAATACTGATTATACCTTTTAAAAGGTTTTGAAATAATAACTAATTTATTTATTTTCATTACTTAAAATGAAGAAAAATTATCATATTATAAATTCAATTTGTAAATACAATTACTTAAATGCAGCTCTTCTAAGATAAAATAATAATAATAATAATAATAAAGGATAAAACAGAATAAAAAGAAAAACAATATTTGTAATATCTTTGGGAAATAAAGTAAAAACACAGTGACAAGCTGTCCTGATATAATAATGAAGCAAAAAAACAACAACAACAAAAAAGCCTCATTAAATAATGCAATTCTTGAAGGGTAAACCCAAAGCAGTTTGACATATTTCATTACTTATTTATTTATTTGCCAAATCAAAGTCATGTGATACAAACAACACGACAAAGAAAAAAACAAAACATGAGACAGGACGTGATATCAATGACAGCTCATCTACACTCCATGTGTCACTTATATTGTGAAATACTTTACGTTAAAAAAACACACCAGCTCATGGGGTTAGGCCTTTGTTCATTCAATTCCCCAAAACAAATCACGCTTTATTACTGTGAATGCTGGAGGTGCGTGCATCAGTTAAAGCTTAAAGCTCTTTGTAGAACAACAACAAAATGCAATTGTACCACTACTATAGCAAATATTTTGCCAACCACAGCAGTAAAAAATTATATTCAGCCTAAAAGTCGGTCTGGGTAAAGCGCGGGTGTGAAAAAAGCAGCATTTCCTTCTAGCGTTCAGGCAAGTCCAAGCAAGACTTGAAGAGCTGTTGAGTTTATCTCAGTGTTTTAACTGTGATATGTCACACATTACAGTGGCCCCAAAATATTGGGAAATATGCTTAAAATGTGTATATATCAACAAAATTTCACACAAATTAGTTATTTTTTGCAGTTACATTTACTCATTTACTAAATTTTTAGTAGATATATTAAGTCAGTGCATCTCAAGTCCTCACAAGTGTCCTATTAAATGAACCAAGGTATTCCAACCAAAGGAATTTCATCACATTAACTGAACAGCATCATTTGACAATGACAAAGTTAATAGTTTTCATCCTCGTTCTGAACAGTACATATATTGTTTTATCATTTAAATGCTTCAGACTTGTGCTTGTGCTATTGTCATTTAAAATTAATGCAATTTGGTTTGATACTTTGCATAAAAATAAATGTAATGACATTTAAAAATTTTTTTTTTTTAAGTGTACAAATACTTTTGGGACATTTAAAAAAAAATCTATTTAGTTGTCGTTTCTTTTTTCATTCATTTTCTCTTGATTTGATCAATACATTTAGTCTAAGTGAATGCATAATCCACAATTGGATTCACAATAAACCCTGAACATACACACTATATACACCTTTACAGAAGTCTACAGCGCCTAACTAAGTATTTAACTCTTTACATTCTACTAAATTAGACTAAACGAACATTACTCCAACCCGCCAAAAACATAGCTAAATGAACTCACCAGAGATGTCAGAAATGCTCTTGAATGGCTGAATAAATGTCTCTCGTATATTGTTTCAGACAGCATGTCGCTTCGAGAGAAGGCTAAAGTACAGTCTTAACCCAACCCACACCTGAGCGACACCGTGTGACGTCAACTTCCGTCGTGAGTCACCTGTAAGTTGCTTCAAGCTTGTGAAATATCAAATGTTGTAGTGCAGAAGATGAATACTTATTTACACTATTGTGTTTTATTCTTTTACATTTGATTTGATTTTTGTATTTAGTTGTGTCTTAGAATGGCAAAAGTAAATGTAAAATTATATAATAATAATAATAATAATATCAATTTAAATTATTTTATAATGTATATTTATAATGGAATTCACTACAGCCAATCAGAAGGGCATATGGACGCACTGCAGCTAAATATGTAAGTACACGATCAAATTATGACTGATTAAACGATTTTTTAACATTATTCAAAATACAAACTCAGTGACTGTTACAGTCTTTGTCGTACAATACACTTAATTGCTCACTCATAGGTCACAGTTTGAACGTTTTCGTTTCCTTTAAGTGATTTTCAAGATCTGAGGTAAGTATCTATTGTAGCTCTCATTGTTAGAATCTTGAACAATGATATACGAAGTCAAATTATATCATTTTAATATTATGAAACACTCATTTGTAAGTTATAAATCACTGAGGCTTTTTAAAAGTGTTGATGGAATTAAAGAGTCAAGAGGAAACGTTCTAAAAATCCACGACGTTGCCTACAAACACCGTGTTTATGTGGTCAGCGAGAGATTTTAGAATATTTTCTCTTGACAGGACATATGGGCATAAATATTTAAGAGCGATTCTTTAAATAGTAGCTACTAGAAATCCTCTTAAATTACTAAAATGGTTTATTAGTATTCTAGCACTCATACTTCTACTCAAGTGTGCAGTGTCTCTAGTAACTACAAAAATGTTAGTAGGCTATACATTGTTGCAAATGTCGCTGAAATTTTATTACATATTCATTAAAGTCAAACAATAATCAGCAGGCTGCACATGACGCCATGCGAAATTTATTGAATGCAATTGAAATCGAACATGTTACTTGAACAATATGACAGCACAGCGCCTGAAAGAAAGAAAATAATAGAGAGAGAGAGAGAGAGACACGTGCTGGAGAGATCAGAGAACACACTGTACAGTTTTCTATCGTGCTCATTTACAGTTGAATAACCATTGTTTGTGGCTCGAAATGGCCAAATAATATTTGTTTCCAGTAGTACCTTTCTAATGGATGTAAGATGTCAGCTACCGTGTATTCAGGGCTGTGCACATATTTCATTGCAAACACTGACACATCAGTTTATGCTTCTGAGAGGCAAGCCCAAAAATAACTGCAGTTCTACATCTCCTGAAATAAAGGGCACAAAAGGAAGGCCGTTTTATTTATTATTTTGTCAGGCAACAACGCCTCTACCGTATACAGCCACATTCTGCCTTAAAGGATTAAAGGTGTTTTCATTATATGGGAATACCGCTTGCAGATTTCGCAACGGATTCACATTGATTTTACACTTTGGCCATAAAAGCTGGTTGGTTTGACAGTACCTTCTTCATGGCTTCACTGTTAACTATGGACCTTTGACAACGAAAATTCATATTTTCACCAACATTTCGCTAAGATGATCATACTTTAAGTGGAAATGCTAATAGACTGAGATTCGTAATATTTTAAAATGCCACACAGACTCAGGCGTAAAGATATGGAGCATGTCTTAACCCTTATAAACAAGTCAAAAATTATTTTATTATTTAAAATAATTTACCAATCAAACAATTTAGCTCTCAGTCGCAAAACACGGAAATGGCTCCAGCAATCCAGGAAAATATATAATTTGAAGCTGCTTTAATACTTTAGCGTGACCCTGGACAGGGAAATACTTCAGATCAGTCACCACAAGCACACGTAACAGTACAAAAGTGTTTTGAAAATAATTATGACTCCAGCACATGATGTTATTCATCTTCATCCATGAAGTATCGTTCAAACAATTCAGTCCACCTGATGATTTTTTTTTAATCGCACCGACAGAACGGTTTGGTTTTCTAACCCCTAGTGTCTTATTTAAGACCTTTATGAAAGATAAATATTGATTAAATAGATAATTATGCTGAACATTTCCAGCAGTCGGTCCAACGTTTTAAATATTTATATAAAAAAAAAGCAAAACACCTACAGGAACGGAATGAAATGAATTCACAATCCTGCTGTGAATCAATGCCATTAGATAATGTTAAAACCCATCAAAAGTGGGTTGGCCTGCAAACTAAACCACTCACTGCACATTAGCACACTGGTTAATGCATACCTAGATATGACAGGATTCCCTTACAGTACTAAACTGGTATAATCACAAGCTATGCATGTGAGAACCTCTCCGTAAGCAGCCGTACAATCATATCAGCACAGTCGTAAAAAATAAATCAAATAAAACATAGACAAAAAGCAACATAAGGCCACACGTCCAACTATATGCGAGATTTCTGTACAAACTAAGAACATTCAGTGCTTTAGTGTACCAAATTAAAATAACAGGTCATCCATGACTAACCTTTCATTATTTTCCTTTTTTTTGGGCACATTTAAATAAAACGACATGTAAGCGGTGCAGTAAAACAACTTGAATCACACAGTCTCGGGTGTTGGACACATGAGCCACCCCCAAAGAGTTTTACATTCCAGTTGTGCAGTAATCTTGTGTGTCCGAACGACAACTGACGGAAGCGTGTAAAAGTGTTGTAGGATTCGATTATGTACAAACAAGTGCATTGAGATTGTGTACGTCTGCCGTCGAGAAACACTAGGACTTCACAGCCGCTACTTTCTTCGGCGTTCCTGGTTTTTGGTCTGCCACAGGTGGCTGTGGATCGTGATGGCATCGACGCTCGCCGACATGGTCTTGGCTGGAATTTGGCTGAACTGCTTCCTGTCTGAGTTGTACTTGTAGAGGGCGTCGATCATCTTGCGCGAGATGGTTTTAGGACCGATGCCGCCAATTGTTGATCTCCGCGGTGTCAGGGCAGTAGGTGTAGAGCGAGCGGAACTGGCAGCGGAATCACGGAACAGGATCAGGAAGTTGTTGGCCCTGATTTCTCCATTTCCTTGAGAAAACAAATAAATAGGATGATAAGATGTATAATATAAATTTAATAGGGTGGGAATAAAATAAATAAATTAATTTAATTTCAGAAAAAACTCTTAAACATGACAATTTTTAATAAAAAAAATGTAAATGCACAAATTAAATTTATATTATGTATTTTTTATGCATTTAATTTATTTGTTAAATAAAATATTATTATTAAATAATAACAGTAGTAACAATTGCAAAATGGACATGCTTACTTCCAAAATCTTGTTTTTCTGTCCTTCATTGACTTTGCCAGCTAAACAGCAATGTGCCAAAGCATTCTGAATTATATGCTTATTTGACTTTGCACTGGGCTCCTTATATAATTTGGGACCTGCAGCAAAGAAATAGAGGTGGTTTATGTAATGTCATAACACAATATAAAAGTTATTGAACCGTTGTTGTCTGCTGTTCAACCTCCAGTCCTCTAGAGGGAGCTGTCACCTGAAGTTCTGAGGAAGTTTTATCCACCTTATTCTTCCTGTAAAAAATGGCGTCGCCATGTGTACATTTTATGGTCTTGCTCCCATTTGTTTTGCTGCTTGATATTGCAAACTGGTGTGTCTTACCATATTACTTTAATGTATTATCCTAATTATGAACATATTGCACGCTTGTAATTCTTCCTCGTATTTTCCTATGAACTGTAAGTCTGCCACAGGCCTACTTCAGCATTGAAGAATAAGGTGGATACATTAAAATTTTATTATGTTCAGTATGTTTAAATGTTTGGTCATTTAGAAAAGCTTAGATGTAGACAGTATACAGGCTGCCTCTGCTGGACTGGAGGTGGAGCCGCAGCCCATAAACATTGTGAAACACTCTAGTATTTTAACCTGTGTATTGGTGTTGGATGTCAGTGAGGATGTGGTTGAACCATTCTCCCAGTCTTTCTCTCCTACGGCTGCTGGAGCGAGTGAGCGAGCAGGCAACCGCCTGCTGAGTCAGGCCTACTGGGATGACATGAAAAACTGAGTCCTGCAATCCATCAGATTCTGATACATCTACTAACAACAACTGCACTCATGCAAAATCAAGCTGTGACTGAATTAAAGCTCTTAATCATAAAAAATATTTTTTATGCATGTAATTTCCTGGTATCAGCATCAAATGAAACAACAAAAATAAAATACTTTTAATGTGACGTATTGGAGAAAGCAACAGAATATTACATGCATGTTAAGACATGTATTAAGAAGTTCAATTAAAAAAATAGTTATTTTAATGACATTATGGAAGCTTCTAAAAAGCCTCTAGCAAAAGTGTAAAGTGCAGATCCTTATTCTTGTGTTTTTGAAGTTTCAGTGCCATTCAGTGCCAGAGTAAAGGGTAAGTGACCTTAAATCTTTGCTTGTTTAATAATGACAAAATTAAACAAAAAAAGCTGTGATGGGTGAGCTATAATAGCCATCTTTATTGTTCAAAGATGGGGATCGTTCCTCGTGTTGCTGCGAACTCAAAGCAAAACAGGATGTTCTTCTTGAACAGAAGATGGAAGCAAAGAGTCTTATCCAACTACGACTGACCTTCTATTTCTCACCGAGGAGAGCTCAAAAGAGAAAAGACGGCCAGATGCTAAGCTATTGCTTCTAAGAAGCAAGAACATTCAAGAACAAGAAGGAAAGAATACAGAGAATTCAAAGGACACTGGGTTAGTATTGTAAGTAAAGCTAGAGAAATATATAGAATTGCAGGGAAACAAGGAAGTAAACATATTCTCATTCCGCTGACTGCCTGAAGTGCTTCTTACCTTTGTGTTTTCTTATCCGAGCTGACACTGTCATTATCAGCCAAGAGATGCCAGAGACAGGCTGGACACTGAAAAAACGAGTGCGTGAACCTGGATGCAAAACAAAGCGGGACAGGACCCACAGTTACACAAGACAACACCAAGCCCGCAAACTTTGTGTTACCCTCATAACAGTACAGCTCTCTGCAATTAAGTTATTATCTTTCTAACTTCTTCAAACTGTCTAAACACACACAAAAGAGTGTAATTTGCAAGGTTCCTAAAATAATTCAGCCAGATTGGTTAAATTAGTTCAAAAAGTACTTTGAAATTAGTTGGAAATTAGTCAGAAAGTTAATAAATTGGTTAGAATAGATATTTAGAGCAAGTAAAGATCTAGAGTACTTGTTAGAAGGAAATACAGGGGATGCAGTGAGCTGGACAGGAAAAGGCTGAGAGTAGCACAAAGCATGCAGGTCGGGCTTTGCCAGTAGGGGCGCCTTACCTGCGTGGCCCTGACAGGAGTCCTGGGGGACTCCATCACATCTCTGTGGATGGACTTGGGCGTGGTTTCCTCTGTTTGGCCCCATGAGGACGCTGGTTTGACAAGCGTGTCCATGTCCTCCATAAGCTTCAGCTGCTTTCTCCTCAGGTACTCCTGTTTGATAAATTCCTGTCGGCTTTGTCTTCTTCCTTCTTCATGCGGTCTTCCTCTGCTTTCAGTCTGTGGAAAAGACAAACATTGCAATTAAGAATGAGGGGAGGAGTTTAGATTTAGTGACTGACAGCTGGGCTGGGTGTTACCTGGCCTCTTCTTTCTTTTGCTCAAGCTCCGCCTCAGCTGTTGTTTCTTCTGCTGGTCTCCGTCCCTTCTCAGCCTTTTCTCCAGAAGTGCTGCTCAGCTTTATAGCCATGCTGTCCTCTTCCTTCATATCATCCTTACAACATGAACACATGATCAGAATGGACATTAAGAATCTCTGTTTATGTCTTATGTTCAGGTCTATCAAGCATCTGAACGAGGAAACTGAAGGCAATAACTGATGTTGATGTGACCAGTCTGGATGAGCCAGATCGCTACACTGCTCAGACTCCCTGCAGAACACTAACACCATAAAATAAATTATTTATTTGACTTAGTTTTCCTGACCTAGATCAAACAGCTGCATTTTCTAGGGATCTGTCCCAAGCTAACCTCCTTCTGCGACTAAAAATAATTTCATATGTTATAGTCACAAAGCATTTTCCTGAGCTAAAGCTATGATAATACACCATTTTGGGTTATAACTATTGCCCTTAACAGATAAAACAGCTAGATTTTTAAAGTTTCTTAATAAAATGTAGCAGGCACTGCCACCACACTGCTTAAGTTTCTGGGTAGCTGCTAGGGCATTGTTAGCTGTTTGTTAAGTTGTTTTGTGTGGTTTTAACAAATTGCTAGGCTATTGTTAAGGTTCTCTATGTGGCCCTAGAGAACCTTGTCTTGTTTCTTGTTGACCCAAGACAACATAGCTCACCATCAAGTCAAAAAATATCCTCAACAAGTTAGCATTCATGTTCATAGACCAAATGGTGTGTGACAATATTTGATCACACAAAATTTAACAGTAAATTAACTTAAAGACATAGTTCACCCAAAATGAAAACTGTCATTAATCACTTCGCCCTTGTATTGTTTCAAACCCGTAAGACCGTTGTTCATCTTCAGAACACAAATTAAGATATTTTTGATGAAATCCAAGAGCTTTCTGACCCTAATGACAGCAATGCAACTGACACGCTTCAATGCCCAGAAAGAAGTAAGGACATGTTAAAAAGTCCATGTGACATCAGTGGTCCAACCTTAATTTTATAATGCTATGAGAATACTTTTGTGTGCATAGAAAAAAAATATCAATTTATTCAACAATTTCTCTAGAGTCACATGCTCACAAAGTACTTTGCATGCATGCAGTAAATTGTTGAATAAATCGTATTTTGTTTCTGTATTTTGCTTTTGCTCACAAAAAGTATTCTGATAGCATATAAGACTGGTTGAACAAGTTGCATATGGACTATACAGTTACGATTGGAACCTTTTTCTATTCTAGAACTATTGGAATTCCACTTTTGCTGTCTTACACGCAGAATAAAATGTATTTTTCAGCGAATCGTGGAAATAGTCCTACTAGGTAGGGTCTGAAACAGTTCTATAGGAACTATAGTGAGAGTGTACGCTGATGCCAAACAAATATAAACACGCATTTTAAACCATAAACATAATTACTCCACGAACATGGAAAACACCAATAACAGCATTTACCCGTTGTCTGCAGCATTTTGTTTTTCTCAGCCTCGATGATAACACTGCAAGTTTTCATAGGAGATTTAAGTCCGATTTTGTGCTCTTTTAATCATGGTAGAATTGTGTGTTTACATTCCATCTCCGTTATCACTGAAACCCATGAAACACATCAAAATAGCTCTGAATGTGGCTCCTCCATTCATCGTTGATGTTTGTAAATGCCACGAATAAAGACGTCACCTGGGCCACTTCAGAGTTTCTGCTGCGATGCGAATGCAACCAGGAAAACAGCCCGAGGGAGAAATTGGTTCTCCAGGAACCACCATGCTGGCTAGTTCCTAGAACTATGTTCTTACCTTATTTTAACAATGTCCTCACTACCTTTCTGGGCCTTCAAGCGTGGTAGTTACATTGCTCGGGGTCAGAGAGCTCACGGATCTCATTAAAAATATCTTTAATTTGTGTTCTGAATTTTGGGTGAACCTTCCCTTTACGTTCAAACTGCTAACAGTAAGCTATAGCAATAGTGACATTGCCTTAGCATTCTAGTGGTAGAGTTTATTTATGAGCTTTCTTAATCTACAGATTAAGACAAGGATCCTCTGACATTCATATCTACCTTGAAAAAGAATCCACAGCACATTTTCTGCTCATGTCTAGATTTTCCCTGAAGTCTCCTTCTCGCCTTCCTCTTCCAACGCCTGTCCATCCAGGGGCTTGAGAACAGACAGTGGAACCTCAATCAAATTTTTGTTGGTCTGATGGGTGATTCTACTGGCTCAGTGGGAGTGAATGACGGTCTCCATTACAATCTGGGACAAAACCTCCGACACACTAGATTCCACAGCTGGCTTAATCTCATTTGTTGGCTTCTTCAGCTGTTCCCTTTCCTCAGTTGGTTCATTCTCCATCTTGCTCTCCTCTCCCCTATCTACTGGCTCCTTGGCTGACAAGTCAGAATCTTGGTTACAGCCTGTTGGGTTTCTTTGGTTGGGGATGTGATGGTACCAGCAGAACATTCAATCGACAATGACTCAAGGCCTTGTTCTATGTCCTTGTCTGTGGCCTCAGTTCCTGTTGGTGGTTTCTTCTCTTTTCCCAAATAAGAAAATGAGCAGGACACGGACTGAGATGGGAGAACCTTCTTAAAGCTGGTATCTGTCCACTGACTGTTAGGAACGGTCAGGACTCGGTTGAAGGGAGTGATCTTTAGCTCACTGGGTCTAGGTGTCCTTGGTGTCTTGGAATGGAAAGAAGCAGACTTCCTCTTAAGGTTTGTAGGGGAATGGTGGTAGCTCTAGGAGAATCTGCAGGCTGAGGGAGAGCCTGAAGAGCGTGCCCCACTCCCTCTGAGCTCTCAGCACTTGTTTCTGTGGTGAAGGTTGAGGTGGCGACACAACCCAAGCCTGTTGCTCCCAGCATCTGCATGATTACCTCCTGCTGCTGTGCCAGCCCTGCATCTCACTCTGCAAGAAGCTCAGGGAAGCATTGAGCTTCTCAATGGAGCGAGTGTATTCCATCAGGTCCGCCTCAGATGTACCGTCCTCACCCAGAGACTCACTGGAGACTTGATGAGCTGAGGTGTCTCGCTGGCGCTTGCTTTCTTCTGAGCTGGGAGTGTCCTCTTGAGAAGGTGAGGTGCCATCTACTCCTTTCCTCTTGACAACTGTGAGGAAAGCACTGCGTCCCCATCTTCTGGACGGTGCGGGTAAAGCGCCTCCACTTTCTTCTTCTGAGCCTCAATGGCTCGACGTTCTCTTCAGTCTCATGCGAGCTGTACCATTTCGCAGCCATGGCCTGGGCGGATCCTTGGATGGCTGATGTGCAGGGCTGACCTCAGGTGAAGGAGCCCAGGAAACAGAGTGAGGAATGCCGAGATCTGAACTGTCTGGTGTTGTGCTTTGGGATGCAGCACCTTTGGCCTCCACGTTTGGATTCAGTTTACGAATTTTTGCTCAGCAAAGCTGGTCATCTTAATCCCAGGTGTAAAAGCAGGGGTACTTCCGCAGGGGACTTGCTGCTTAGGCTGCTGGGACATGGGCTTGTAGAGCCCTGGCTATGGCAAGCTCTTGCCTCAAAGTCTTGATCAGTGTCAAGTTCCATACTGACAGTACAATCCCTAAGGGATGAGTCCTCATCTAGGGTCTCTTGGATGTCTTCCGTCCGCACATGTATGCGGTGTCTACTTCAGTGGTGGATGTGCTAGCAGCCCTTTGGAAGTTTCTGAAACTGAGTCTAGCTCACCATCCTTTGTTTCAGGGTTCAATTCACTTTTATTCTGGAGGTGAAGAAAGAAGCCCTCACTGGGCATGGTCCCTGGGGCTCTGAGATTTCTTCTCTGAGTTGTGGATGATCTCAAGAGCCTCTTCGATGCTAGGTGGCCCTGAGCCATTTAGGCGGCGTTATGATTTCCTGACAGGCTATCAGGACAGCCTTCCTCCCTCGATTCCCATGTTCTTTCCGTTGACAGGCTGAAAGGACAAGTTTCTCTTGATGCCCCTGGTGCCATGGGGCATCTTGAAACCAAAACCTTCATTGCTGACAGACCGAGTCATCCCTCGGCCAGTGGGTGTTTGATTGGTGCTCTCTTTATCAAATGGGATTTCAAAGGACACTCCCTGAGCAGGAGACCTGGAGAAAGAAGAAGGATGGTATCCAAGCATGTAGTTTAAAACTCGATGTCTTTAATTCTCAATAATGAAATGAATTTGCACTTACTTCTTCTCTTTGGGCCAAGTACCCATGAAGCTTTCCACAAATGACATTGAGGTTGATCAGCTTGATCTCACCTGTACAGCACACATATAACTTATATAGTACTGGGTTTATTTCAAATTAAGAGTTATATTTTGTTATATAAAACATTTTTAGGCTTTTTAACTTTACCTGAGCCTGAAGTCTGTGGTTGAGGTCGGAGAGGGAGACTTTAACATGAACATAAAAAAATTATGAATATCTATCCAATTTTACATTTGAATTTCAACAGGCATTCCAAGTAAATAAAGTAGAAGGGAAGTTTTCAATAAAAAGGCTTTTGATATACCTCGGTCTCTCCGGACTAGGAGGTCTTTCCATGAAACTTCTCTTTGTGACTTTTGAGATTGCACAGATGGCAGATTTTTCAGTGAAGGGGCTGGTGCTATAAAGGACAAGACAAATGTGTCAGTATATAAGCGTAAACAACATTGGCTAATAATTCTGGGAAATACATTCCATTGTAAATTAGTCTACCTTCAGTTTCCAGCACCTGAGGCTGGACAAATGGCTGCTTAACAACCTCGAACCACCAGAAGAGCTCAGCCATAAACACAAGATAGTTATTCTGTTAAAAACAAACAAACAAACACGTTAACTTACATTGCAAGCATTTTTGTTTCCAAAATAATTTGCATGCTCTTATAAACTAGTATGTGTAATATTCCTCCTCTTCCACAAGATGTCTCTGCAATTCTCTCAATCCTGGTGAGTGCATGACGGACACCACCTGGAGACAAGAGTACCCTTTTCCTTCAAATTAAATTAAATAGCTTACATACAGTATAAGGAATGCTGAGGAATTTTATGCTGTACAATATATACAGTATAGCTTTTTTATTTGGTCCAATAATGCACACAACCGTTTCATGCATCAAAACATCTTATGCCAAGACTACAGAACTGAATTCATGACCTTGAATTCATAGAGGGTACCTGACATGATGAAAATGCCTCTGATACACTGTTCCCACTCAGCAGAATTTACATCTAGCAGTTTAAAGGCACAGGGTAACCAGCAATTATCCGAGGCCACTCCCAGAAGACATTACCTCAGCAATTTAATTGACTTTCAACAAAGAGTCCTTACTCTCTTTATAGCCTAGAGTAGCTCTAGACTCTCAAAGCCGCATCTAATGCATATAACCAAATGATTAAAGCATTTATTCATATAATCCAAGGAATCAATTGTTAACATTTACAACAGCCTTTAATAATATAATATCATTAATGTCACATACTAGCAAATTAACAAAGACAAAGCCAACCACTGTACACTCATTAAAATACTCCATGGTGAAATATGTACACAACCTCAATTTTATGGAATATCATGAAACCCAATCTACCACTGCAACTGGCAATAACTAAAGGAATAAATAAAGGGGTCCACTGGCAACATTTGTATTAAGTGGTTGAGGGAGCCTGTTTGTACCCAGATGGTGTTTGGCTACATCGTCCTCTCCCATCTGCCTGTCTACATACTATTCACACAAAAGGCGAAATGTATAATTAGATGGCTTATCTGTAGTTTTAGGAATAAAATGTTGCTTTTAATTAAGTATATCGATTTAAAGTGTTAATTTAGTATATATAATTATTTTTAAAATAATGTTAAAAAAATTAATCATGCTTCCTCACCCTGCACGCAAATTCCTTAATAACAGCATGCCAACAGAATCTTCAAACATTGTTTTCAAAATATGCATCTTATTACCGGTGAATCTTGGAGAATCAAGGACCCAAAAAGTTTGCAAACTGCAGAAAATATATAGAATATATATAGAAAATATACGTTTTAAATTATTTTCTCAAAATCCTATAAACATACATTAAACTTCTATTCATTTGTTTATCTATTTAATTTTTAACTTGGATTTCTATGAACATTTTACTATACAGGTGAGAGCAGCCTGGAATTAAAGATGCGGAAATGAGATCAGGTCACAATACAGTTCAGATTCAAACCTGCATTTCAGCTGATGAAGCACATGTGCTAACTGAACTGAACATTTTAATAAAAGGAAGCAGCTGGGATTAAATTAGCTCTGACAGAAACTGGGTCAAGGTTACAGCTCAGTAACCTGCTCTCAATTCCACTCATATTTGAGATTCAGCTCTGAAGTCTGGCACTGTATCAGGCTCTGCTCATGTTCTCTAACCAGAGGCTGTTCGGTGCTAATAAAACCCAACAGCTGTGAGATTTTGCTACCATTTGTGGAATAAGAGTTTAAACAAAACCAGGTGGAACATTGATTCCAGTAGCATTGCTCTCTGTTTAAAGTTTCTTGTTTTAGTGATTTAAAACAACCTCGATGTGGTTTAATAAGCGGGCCAGGTTTCCAAATCTTTACCACAAAATGCCAAACTACATCTTCACATTCTTCACATTCACAGCCACTGAAACCAACCGTTTTATTTCATGCTGATGGAACAGAAATGTCCCAAGAAGAACCAAGGATTCTCGGTCAACACGACTGAAAATCTTGGCAGCAGATGTTCTTTCTCTACAGTCCAGAGAGAACCAAGATCAAAGACAAGAAGACATAACATTCAGAATTAAAAAAACAACTGGTCTTCACTTCCATCTGATCCCAAGAAAGCCCATAGAGTGGTTTATAACTGTCAAAGTAGTCTGAAGGTAAAGATCTCCAGTTTGACGGTATCTAGCTTCAGAAAACAACATTTTTCCATTTCTAATAACATTTTGATATCTTAAGAAGAAGAAAATCTCACAAAGGAGGTATTTCCCAGAGAAAAGCACAGAATGAAAGCAAAAAAATAGGTCTAGGCTTAAAAAACTCAGGCTCTTGAGATCGTTCCATAATGGCTTATCTAATAAACCATGATTCTATATTTAAATATCTTCTAGGCATATTTAATGTGATTTTATTGCTGTTTTAGACAACTGCACCGGTCTTTAGAGAATCTGCTTCCATTGGGAGGCTGGTTTAAGCACCACCAACGTTGAAGGCAAGCCTGCGTGCTTTTGGCTTTTCAACAGGAATAAAGCCAACTCACAGGCAGTGCTTGCACTATTGCAGAGAAAGGGCTCCAAATAACAGCATCCCACCAAATCGCATATGTTGTGGCTTATAAAAATTTTGACAAACCTTGACCTAGAGTTATAAATGCATCAACCGATGAAACATAAAGGCAAGGAACTTGAGAACTCTTATGGCCTCGAGCTCTAAAACGCTTCTAACCGAAACCAAATCGAGACACAGGTTGTATCTGAAGGCTTACTTTGATGGGACGAATGAGCTGAGCATGTCCTCCAGATTGAAGTGGCAGCAGTGGTTCAAGTGTTCCTTGCAGAAGTCCAGGATGAGCTGCAGGTTGTGCAGACTGTCTGCCAGCAACATGGTCTCCTTCAGGCAAATGTCTGCAAATCAAAGACCATTCAAACTGCTACTCACTGACAGATCATCCGCATATTTGGTAGATTTGACAAGGACTCAACCAATCACAGAGAAGCCCATTAATCATGAAGTCTAAATGACAGTCATGTGATTGACATTTGCCTTTGGAGATAAATGTAATTGCATCCATCATTTGATTTACAGCTAGGTGGAGAATCAGCTCTAGTCCTCTTGATCACTGTGATGGGATTAACAGTGGAGTTCAGGATGATTAAAGTTACATAAGCGTTTGAGATTTCTAAATGAGTAGCTGCAGACTGTTTTATTCTAATTTGTAGCACATTTAAAAGTAACATTCAAAAATAATTTATATGTAATCATTAAGGTTTGTTTCCTCAATGATCAATCTCAAAGAACTCAGAGACTTAAGATCACTGGGAACCAAAGGTAGAGAAAGTCTAGTAGCTAGTACAGAAAGTTACTATAGAGCTTTTTTAGTGTTCTATAGAGACTTTTACAGTTTGTCAACGAATGAGTATTTATTGTTGGCTTTGCAGTACAGATGCACCCTCAGAAAGCCTTGAAACACGAAGCTAATAACAAATCCCAATATAACTTCTGATTATATTTATATTTTTCCACATTTTTTTCTACGTTTATTGTGAAATGTTATGGAACAAAACATTTGTCTGGCTTTAACAACTTAAATATTGCATAATATTTTTAAATAATGAGGGAAATATAAATATAATAATATCATACTTGTATTACTACAATACATTTTTATAATATAAAAATATCACACTACTATTGTAGATATTGCTTTTATGATTAATTATTTTGAATTCAATTGTATCTCGTAGAATATAAAAAAAATATATAGTGAAAAAGAAATAAAATAATCTGAAACTTTTATTAGTACTATAATTTTTAATAATATAAAATGTTAAAATAATACACAATATTATTGTGGATATTGTTTTCTTTGATAAAAATGGTCTAATGTTTCTTGTATAATATTTTACAAATATTGTGAAAAAAAGAAATATAATCATATACTTGTGTAAAATACTTATATTTATATTAATACAATATATTATAAAATTATTTAATAATACAAATCATAAAAGTAATAAACATTTGATGATGTTGTTTAATCAAATGTTATTAAAATATGCTTATTGTATATTCTATTTTTTAATATGTGAAAAATGAAACTTATTAATAGAAAGCGTATATTAGTAGTTATCATTTTAATAATATAAAATATTAAAATATGCACAATATTATGTAGATATTGTTTTATGAAAATATATTTGTGAAATATTGTGGGGAAAAGAATTATAATAATTTCATACTTGTATTAATATTAATACAAAGTATTATAAAATCATTTAATAATACAAAAATATAAAAGTAAACATTATATTTGATTGTTTTGTTTTTAAATGAAATGTTATAAAATTGCTTATTGTATATTCTTAAATATTCTGTAAAATATTGTGGAATACAAATATAATATTATAGTTTTTATTTTATAATATAAAAATATTAAACTAATACACAACATACTTGTGTATTTGTTTTTTTTTAGTGCTGTCAAACGATTAATCGCGATAAATCACATCCAAAATAAAAGTGTTTGTTTACATAATATATGTGTGTACTGTGATTATTTATTATATACATACATATATATATATAATAAATACAAACACTCGCATGTATATATTTAAGAAAAATATTTACGTTTATATAATAAATATATTTTATATTTTTATATGAATATAAATATATAAATGTAAATACATGTAAATATTTTCAAAATATATGCTGTATTATGTGTATTTATATATACATAATAAATGTACACAGTACACACACACATATATTATGTAAACAAACACTATTTTGGATCGATTAATCACGATTAATCATTTGACTTACTAGTTTTTTTAAGAAATGTTAGGAAAAACCATTCATCTATTGTATATTTATTACATTTGTCTATTGTACATTTTCAAAGACTGTGAAAAATCTCCATGAGTCATGATACTAAAATAACCCTGGATTTCTGCAAATCACATGCATTTCTACTGCTGATCTGTGTACAATAACAGCATGCCAAGTAAATGCGGTTGGTTCTGCACACTATTCCCTCTGATCATTGCGATTATTATGTGTTCAGTAATGTTGAGGGTTTGGCAGGTTTCTGTACCTCCCAGGTGGACGATGGTGGGACAGTAAAAGTGCAGCAGGCGGCGAGGGCACAGCCATCTGTGCTGTCCTTCAGGAGGTTGTCCACGGAGGGATCCACGGCACCATCTTGGGCAGAACCTGCTCCTTTCTGTAATAGCGCTCTGGAGCAAACAGACATAAAGCGATTTAGTAGAACAAAACATATCTGATAATAACATACAGAGAGCTCATGATGGACCAGTGTATTGATAAGAACTGAAAATAAGGGAACTTTAACAGATGGTGACATCAAATCTATTTTTAGCTCAGCCTAATATAAATATTTCTCTGTCAACAGTTTATTAGTGGTTAATGAAGCTGAGGACGATGTGAAAGCGCGCATGGAAACAGAAACATGATGGAACCACGAGATGGAAGAAGCTGGGATGAAAGAAGGCGTTTATCAATCACACTTACAGGAACCAGCTTCATATACCACTTGGTTGGAGACTTCAGCCAGTCAAGGATGAATGAGAGAGAGAAGAGAGAGAGAGAGGAGCTGTTACGTAGTGAGCAGAGACTATTTAACGCAATCAGATGTTTACGTCCATATCAGATTAAGTGTGACATATCGTCTTTACTAGAAACCAGATGACAAGGAAACAAACAGTGAAACTCCCTGGTTTCACAGACAAGACTTAAACATTGCCCCAGACTAAAATGTAAATCTGAGCTGTTTCAACTAGAAAGAAACTTGCACTGATTGATCTTAAAATACAGTATATCTATGCCTTTGTTTTTTGTGTCAAGAGGGACACCAGTAATGTTCTTTTTTCTAAGACACGTTTATAAAAATTACTTAAATCTTCTAATTGAACTACGGCCTAATCCTGGCTTAGTCTAAGCCCTGTCTGTGAAACCTGGGGCCTGTTTCATAAAACAAGTTTACCAAACAAGCCAGGTTTATTCCAGTTAGTCTGACTTATTGTCAGCTGATTTGGTTCAAAATAAGACAGACTAACTGAAATAAGCCGACTTATCTGGTACAATTGTTTTATGAAACTCTGTCAACAAAGCTTGAGGCAGGTTTGAGTACTTCTCAAACAAACAAACAATTTAGTAAACCTCTATTTGTCAATATTGGATTCTATTTTACTTATTTTGTGCAGTTAATTTCCTCTATTTTATATTTAGATTACCTTTATAACATTGAAATGCCTTTCATCATCCACAGTTGATTTCATTTGACTGTTTATTGTTTTATTTTAATTTATTTAAACAAAATACTTTCGAATCTTCACTAAGATTGAATCACTGAGAAAGAAATAGAAACCAAGGCACCAAAAGTGCTCTTGTCAGCTATCAGGCTGGTTCCTGCTCTTGGTTTTCACAGTTTTAAGCTTCTCTCAACTTTTTAAGGCTTAAATGACTGTAATAAAGAGGAGTACATCAAAAGCATGCCGAATAACTGTAGGGTCCAAACTGAAGAAGAGAAACCTGATGCTCTCTGATCTAAGAGACATTAAACCCTGTGAATCACAATATGAATTTTTACCCAGAATTCCCTAAGAAGACTGCAAAGTTACAGGATTAGTCTTTTACTAGCGCTAAGTCTAGAAACAAGTGTGAGCTTGAGACCTGTAAAATTAAAGTGTGAAATATCTGAATATATATTATTATTATTATTATTATGATTATAATTAAAATAAAATATTTTGTATTTTTCATATTAAAAAATATTATTCTATTAAAATATAATTTATTGTTATACCTATTTTAGGGGTATACAGTAAAATATACATGTACATACAGTTTAATATAAAATGATAATTAATATCTTAAGATTAATTATTAATTTTATTTGTATTAATTGGAACTATGCATACAATGATAAAATATAAAGTAATATTAATTATTAATAATATAATAATTAATATTATATTAATTTAATTCAGCCTGGCAGAAAGTCCACATCAGGATACTGCCAAGACTGTGATTTTTTTAATTATTATTTACTTCTGAATTAGATATTTTGTAAAATACTAAAATGTATTAAAATCTATCAATTAACATGGAACCTTTTTGTGTGTGGAGTAGTATGTATGTATATATATATATATATATATATAGTTTATTGTTATATATTGTTTATTGTATATTGTTATATACAGTCAAATATGTATAAAATATATAAATTAATATTAAAATAACACACACAAACACACAATATACTTTAATACATTTTAAAAAATAATATAAATTAATAATTCATAATAAATTAATATTATAATAATAAATAAATAAAATATACATACACCTCTCCTCCCAAATTAAAAAAATAATTAATTAATAAATTACTTTTTGTAATAACTTTTATACATATTATTTATAATTTACACATGCACACACATACTATATATATATATATATATATATATATATATATATATATATATATAATCCCTAATATGCTTTTAAATTAATAATTAATAATTAATAATCAATTCATATTATATATATATATACCTCCAACCAAATTATATAAATGTAATAAATAACTTAATATAATAATAATAATACACATACATATACTTTTGTATGAACTTTTAGACATATTATTTATAATTCCCACACAGTATCCATGTCTGCATACATCTGGTGTGTTTATGTGTCAGTCTGGCGCTTCATGTCATGCTGGCTGTTTCAGGATGTTTATAGTGTTGTGTGCCTGACATTCCTCGTCGGCACTGATTGTGTCCACAGCGTCTCTCAAACACAGCGCCTCTGAGAACTGACTGCTCTCATTAGGCGTCAGATGCCCAGCCCAGCCATGACCTCAGGACAGGGTGGGCCAACTCTGACGACGCCCGCACACTTCTGTGTGATGACTCTGCACATTACACACCCTCACCAGACTCACATTATCACATTAACGATGGGATTCGGGGAAAAACAAAAATCCTACAAAAGCAGTGCTGGGAAGTTGGCAGAGGCTTGCGGTCTCTAGGGTTTAAATAAGGACGCGCTAAGAAGCATACCGCACTACTTTCCCTCTGAGAGAAGGTAAAACAAGGTGAGACCGGCATCACCTGTCATGTGTGCCAAATACGCTGACACACTGGGGCAGGAAGATGGAATGTGAAGCTTAAAACATTAATCAGCAAACATTTTGCTCAGCCTGGCAGAAAGTCCACATCAGGATACTGCACAAGACTGTGATTCAGCAAAGTCAGAAATAACTTAATCACAGCAACATGTATAAAACACGACAACAAGGCTGATGATATCCGTCACGTCCCTGTGAACTCAGGTCAATTTAGCAAACATGTATACTGGGAATCTGAGGCAACTTTTATGTAGAATCTGAATAGACTAACAAATCTAGGGGTTTAAAATGTCTACATAGAGTTATTTTATTCACTGAATAATGTTAGTTGTTCTGGAGATAACAGCGGTAAAATAAGTATTGAACACGTCACCATTTTCTCAGTAAATATATTTCTAAAGGTGCTGTTGACATGAACTCTTCACCAGATGTCGGTAACAACCCAAGTAATCCATACATATAAAGAAAACAAAACCAATAAGTTCAGAAATTAAGTTCTGTGTAAAAAAGTGGAATGATACAGGGATAAAGTATTGAACTAATGAAATTTATTTAATACTTTGTACAAAAGCCTTGGTAATGACAGCTTCAATGCACCTCCTGTATGGAGAATTTATTCTTTTCTATTCATTCTATTCTATTCTATTCTCCTGTTAAATAATGGCTATATATGTGTTTTTCAGGGCGATGCTGATACGATTGATTACAGATCAAGTAAACCGATAACCGATATTTTGAACCGATATATATGTCTGGTGTAAAAATGAAAATGAATGTCAAAATTAAGAATAACAAGGGGTCTGATAAAACTTTCTCTAAATGCTTTTAAATGATTTTATCTGCAAATTGCTTCTGAAAATGATTAATACCGATAACCAGAAAAATGCTTAATATCGGTGCCGATAATCGGTTGACCCTAACTATAAATTAATATAAAACAACTTTGAGCATTAAACAAGATATATAGTAAATATTGTTAAAAGGCTATAAATATTGATTTATTAATACTGTTTAGCTCATTGTTGTACATTAATAACAACAAATCTTTAGGCAATGAGTATTCACAAATCTTTTGCATTATTGTTGTGTTCAAGATTGTGAATCAAGACTGTATTTATGTAATTCAGGCTGGTATAAATACAGCATTCAAGTGTATTTATGAGAATACATGCATTTAAAATAATCTATACAAGTATTTGAGTTTTAAAGTATGAAGAATAGAAATATCACTGGCAGTTGGAGGGCAGAATGTTGTTTTAAGCAGATTTCAGAGGCGATCAAGCACTCATTATGACAAAATCCATCTTTATCTCCGACACTTTCTGTATTTTCCTCCTCACGGATGAAAGTGGCTTTTGAATCATCAGCTGCTTTAGAGCAAGAACAGGAAGAGCACACTTACCTTTGGATTCTCAACAGGCTCTGCGTTCTGTGCCTCCATCCTCCTTTGTTCCTGCATTATGATTTCTTTCAAGTATTGTTCACCTTGAAAATGTGTAAAATGCAGAGTTTTTGAGCTTCTACATGCTTAAAAATCACTGCCATTCTTTTCACTACAAGCAAGTGTATTATATTATATTATTATAGGGTTTCTCAAAAAAAGTAAAATATTATATTATATTGCATTGCATATATTATATTATAGGGTTTCTCAAACAGGATTGTAAGGGAACTGCAGGAGTTTATGATAAGCTAATACAGAAATGAATCATTTAAAAAAAAGTAAAAATATATTTTATATATAAAATAAATAAATAAATAAATAAAACACTAAAATGATTAAATATTGTTAATATTTATATGTGTAAATATTTTGTAAATGTAAATATTTTATTTACCTGCATGTTACATGACAGTTAACTTCAGAGAACTGTAAACATGCAAATGTGTTGTTAAATTATTGAAATATTAACTTATAATCTCAAGGGGCACTTCAAGTAACTTTGACAAAAATGTGTATATTATATTATAATTTATTATTTATTCAAACTTAAATGGATATTCTAGAAAATTAAATGGATTTTTAAGAGATATATTTTCTGATTTGTATATATTCATAGCTTGTATTGTTAATGCCGACAGTCATTCATTAAATGATTATCAAATTTTAAGAATAAATCTGAAACTCGACATTATGGTAAAAGCGATGATGTAAACACACCAAACCATCATGCAAACTCGTTTAAATGTCCATTTAATATCATTATGGCAGGAAGTCCAAAAAAAAACCCTGAAATTTCTCTGCAGTCCCTCATGGCCTGTTTAGCATGTGTGTGTACATGTGCGGTACTGTCTTGATTTAGGCTGCCTGTACAGCTGGCCTGTAAGGGAATGTAAACAAAAGTCCTGGGCGCCTTCACTGACACTCAAAGAAGCCCTCGGAGATCATAACATATTGAAGCCATGTTATAGTGCAACAATCCTCTGCATTTGTTAAAAGTTTGTATAAGATGATGATTGAAACCGGTAAATGTATTTTCATTGCATTATGGGCAAGTTTAAGATTTATAAAAGCACAAAAATACCTTATTCATCCAGCTAGTGACGGCATCCTCTGTGTCATAGGGACGCGTCTCCGTCTGGGTAATCGGTGGAGTATTGCTGCATGCAGCCATCACTTTCTCTACACTCACCGCTCTCTACTGTGCGCCATCATCAGCGTGTCAATCATGGCCAGGTGGGCTCTGTGAATGACAAAACAATAAAACAGTTAAATTGCTGACAAAGGCCCATTCTCCTGAATATACATACTGACAATTGTCACTCTCTGTTAGCAGTTAGTCATTCCTCTCTAGAAGTTGTTGCCTTGAAGCGGCAGCATCGCTCCCAGTGTTTCGACCCAATTAGAAATAATCTTTCCTGAGATAGAAAAGTCGCTCCTGCTGGGGTCCGTCTCAAGGCCTCAACATTAGAAATATAATATATCACAGCTGATGAGCAAAACTGACAGGTGGTACCTCTCCTAAAACCAATCATTTAAAAAAAAAATGTCGAATTTTGGCTACAGTTTTCATAACTCGTAATGATTCCTTAAAGGAATACGTAGTTCACCCAAAATAAACATTTGCTGAAAATACTGAACCATCAGGCCATCCAAGAGTTTGTTTTTCATCGAGACAGATTTGGAGAAATGTAGCATTTCATCACCTGCTCACCAGTAGATCCTCTGTTATTATAGCTGTTTGGACTCTCATTCTGGCGGCACCCATTCACTGCAGAGCACCACTGGTGACAAGTGATGTAATGATAAATTTCTCCAAATCTGTTCTGAAAAATTAACTTCAACTTCATTATATATATAAAGATCAATACTACATTAACATCATATTAACATATTTTATAAAATGTATTAATGAAATCGGATGACAATGGCTTACAATGTAAACATTGGCATCAGCCCGATATTAAAATTATGCCGATATGCCTTGCCAATAAGACAAATAGCTCACATGTGCTCAGGGTGTGCTAGCGATAAGATCACTTCAGCAGTGTGGTCATTCTTGAATCAAACTTTTGCCTGAATGGTTTAGATTCACTGTTTTGGATGCCATTTTTTATTGTTTAATTCTAACAAGTTAAGTTTTTGTTAAAACTAACCAAAATAAAAAATAATTAGTTTATAATCTTTGCACAGGAGAGACTTGGTGCTGTTTCCAAACATATCGGCCAAAATGAGTTGAAAAATATCGACATATGCGGATATCGGCAAAAATCCAATATTGTGCATCCCTGTTTGCTTATAGTGTAGTGATGTATGAAGCACATCTCACACACTTTCAACTCAAACAACTTGAATCCGTTGAAATCTGCACAAAGAAATCTTCCACTACATGCAAAATTCCAGATCACAAATTCTATTGAAATGATAGCTGCCAGGAAGTGTGCTTTCCACATCGTCTAATACTGCTTTCAACTTAGTCCTCAGTTTATCCATTTAAAATAAACAAAGCAAAACAGCCTCCACCTCCATCATGGTCACCATAACCTCTAAGTACAAGCAACTGAAAAATACCCCCCATCTCGACCACAAATTAAACAGTGGCTGTCTTATTAAAAGCCTTGTGTGCACAGAGAGATAAAACACTTAAGGCGGATATTGATTTTGTTTCGTTGAAAGCAAACCCAGTGAAAGAAACTGGTGGGTAAACAATGTATCAGAAAACATTGCAAGAAGAGTCGAGCATCTAATAAATGGTGTTCATGTGACTGCCCTTTCAGCTGACTGACGTTAAATGTCTCTAAAGCAATAAACCGTCATTACAAATGTATCACTGGTCTTGTTATGCTTGTTGAGTGTTCCTTAATGCCTTAATCAAGATTATATATATATATATATATACATACATACACACTTTTTTTACATTTACATCACATTTATCAGTATGAATTAACATTGTTTATGCTGAATGCTAAATCTTCTACTTTTTTTGTTTATGCACCTGACAATCATTGTTTTTCTTTCTTTTTAGGCAACAGTTCCTGTTTGATGAATGCTAAATCTTACACATTCCTTAGCACTGCACTTTTGTTGCCTGAGAAACTTTCTGACCTTTCACTGTAAATCTAAGTGTCTGTTAAGATGAACAGGTAATTCAGAATGTCACAGCGCAGCTTTTCTGTCACATCTGGCGTGTATGAACGCAGTTCAGTGGAAAGATTCGCTCTGGACGGATCCCAGTGACACTGAGTTATGCTGTTCAGTCAGCAATTTCTCTCACTTGAGTGGGTCTGATTTTCTCTCCACATGAGCTGTGACACTCCCACGTCTCATCATGGAGAAAAACAGAAGACCGTCTGTTGCATAAGAGCTGAGCTTCCGTTTAAGCTGATTACATTTATAAATCCTTTTATTGATTAAACATTTTGCAGTCTGAATGGTCAGAGAGTGTGCGCAGTGATTTGATCTTGGCTTGGGTTGAAGATCTGTTCATAATATCTTCAAAGAGAGATCAACCACTTATTGGTTTATTCATTTTTGGGCTCAGCAAGATGGGGAATGAGATCGACTTATGTTGCCTGTTGGATTCGAACCTGTGTTTTTTATGTGATCACCAATGTCTGGAGTGAAATTTACCCATTAAATGTTTCTTCTCTGATTTTCCCAAAGAAAGTATTTTCTAATCATGAATTAATATTCATGTTCCCGTTGAAGATCTAAAACAAACACAGCCCACAAATAAAAATTAGGCTGTTATATAATGCAAAACCCATGTGTCCAAAAGCAATCTTTTTCATATTTATCCGCTCCTTGCAGAAAGGAGAAACTGTGCCGTAATGAATTTCTCATAAAGCACTGCCCTGTGTTTCCACTCCCAGCAGTCATTGCTCTTCACAGCATCACAAATGCACACAGAAATAGCTCACATCTGGGTAGGGCTGTATGATTAACAGAAATAAAACCAAAATCATTGCTTATGTGATTATCAAAATGCAAAGATTGGCATTTAACTGAATAAATACTGCACATGTCGATTTGGCAAAAATGTTGTAAATATATCAATATGACGATTTAATTACTTTTTTAATGGTATAATTATATTTATACATAATCACAACAATTTTGACAAACTGTGAACCCTATAACAAACATAGAAACCTGCAGCTTGAAAGAAAGAAAAGAAAGATTTATATAAAAACCTGTGCAGCCCTACAAACCAACACAGCAAACCTAGTGTTTGAAAAAGATATTTTTATATATAAAAATACCTGTGCATCCCTACAACAAACAGCAAATCTAGAGCTTGAAAGAAAGAAAGAAAAAAGAAAGAAATTCACATTTTTTAATATATATATATATATTATTTCAAATATATATAAAACTTATTAATCTTTTTTTTAATTACATCCCCCACAATTTGTGCAGCCCTACATCTGGGTGAAAAACATTCTATTCTATTCTATTCAGGTGCCTTAAAATATTAGCTTTATAAGGGATGCACAATATTAGATTTTGCCGATATCCGATATGCCGATATTTTTCAAATCATTTTGGCTCAATAGCCATGCCGATACCGATATTTATTTCCTCTTGTATTGAAACAAGAAGTCTCTCCTGTCGGAAATTATAAACAAATAATTTTTAATTTTGGTTAGTTTTGAGCAAAAACTTATTTGTTGGAACTAATAAAATTTATTAATGTTCTTTTCAATGAGAGTACATTGAAAGCCTTAAAATAACATAAATCAATCTTGCTTTATTTTTGACAGATGCAGTTGAAACTTTAACATTTTATTTGTGGATTTAACATAGATGGTCTAAAGCAAAGAGCTGTATAAAAAATCATTTAGAGCTCCTAGTATTTAAGTTTTCATAATCCATTTAACAAGAAATATACTACATATTACTGAATAAATCTGTATATATCAAATTATTTAATTTACAAGTGTCATGTTTGTGATTTTTATTCATGTAACTAAAGCTTCTGACAGTTAAATCAAAACAGACTCGTGATTTTAAGACATCAATACTGCTTTGTTTATTCAGAAACACAAGTATATTAATGATATTTGTGTATTTTACTTTCATTTTAGTACAAGTAGCCAACAAGCCCCTAAGTAATTAAAACCCTTGCAGATGGGTATTAGGGACCGGGGAAGCTGCTGCTGCTGCACACACTAGTGACTGTCGCACACCAAATGCGTTGTTCTGTAATTGTATTCTCAGAATAAATGTGGCGATCCAAAACAGTGAATCTATTCACCATGTAGGCAAAAGTTTACTTCAAAAATGAGACACTGCTGAAGTGATCTTATTGCTAGCACACCATGAGCACATGCGAGCTATCGGCACAGCATATCGGCATCAATTTTAACTAATCGCCAATGCCGATATTTACATTTAAGCCATTATCGGCCGATTTTGATAGCATTCCAAAATATCATGCATCCCTAGCATTAATACATTGAATATTGTTTTATCACAGCTAGTTAAAACAATATTTGGCCTGTAATGCTGATGGGACATACATATAACAATTAAATACACATTTTCATTAAATACCCAATTTTCCTATTTTCAAAAATAGTGGCATGTTCCTTTAAAGTCATACATGATTAAAACATTACTTTCCACAGTCAATTTAAGGAAACCCACTCATCCTTGGCTTAAATTTAAAGCTGGACTATGCTGATGAGACATACCAGTCGTGACCACTAAAAAACAGCACTGACATGTTAGAAACGCTCTTTGTAAACAGTCTTTTGTTGGAATTGGGCTGAAGACATTCTCCTCTGGGGCTCCCTTGCCACTCTAGGGCAGTCTAAGACTGAAATCAACCGCACAAAACCACATTTGATCAACCTGCTTAGACATTCTCATTTGAAAGCCAAAGGCACTTTAAATATCTGAGCATTTAATGTTTAAGATAAGAAAGGGATTTCCTGTCATGTTGAGTACGTTTATCTGCAGAGTCTGATTGGTGAGGACAAAAACATCTTAGCTGCCAGCCAGGAAAGACACAAGCTAAGCAAAAGGCCTGAATAATGCTGATATAGCTTACGTGCAACCTTTCCTTTAATACTCAATTTGAAGATTACTTTTACCTTGGCTTTTTGGGATTTAAATTGCACTTTGCACTAATGGATCCACCTTGCAAGCACGCTGCCTACCGCCTTTACAGGGCATTGCTATGGCAACAGAGCGATGTGCAAGCAGCAGGGAGAGCGTCAGGCGGGATGCCTGCATCTCTTGCGAAACAGAGCTACAGCTTTTAGTCTGACCATGACTGTTTGTGACGAGTAACGTTAGGATTTGATTGACAAGTTTGTGAGGATTAGCTAATGTGGGAATATCGACAGAAAGCAGAATAAACAGGAGCTGAAGTATAAAAATATAGTGCCATGGATTAGCAGTTACCTTAGCACAGCATACATGCATTGAGCAGAAGTGCTCTTGTAGGAAATGTAAGTTAAATTTTGAGAAGAATCTCAAGAATCAGATAGAAATATCCAATCACCATGTGCATCCGGGAGCCATGTCAGTAATTATAACACAGAATTTACTTGCTGTAAATGCAACTACTTACAAGAACTTGTTCTTAATAGTTCACCCTAAAAAAAAGAAAATTAGTTTTCATTTACTCCTCATCAAGCATTCAAATACAATATTTAATACTATAGAGGAATTAAAATTATATTGCTCCAGTAAATGCAATTCTCCTTTTGAAAGATTCACATTCAATTAGGAAAAATTTAAATGCAGTAAAGCAGGAAATATCAATCACCCGTGTGCCCGGAGCCTGCATTAATACAATAACAGTTACAGCACAGAATGTTCTCGAATCAAATCTAAATACAACAACCAAATAACAAAAGTAGTTCAACCAAAGTTTAAAGTTATCATTTACGTGCACCATCAAGTATCCAAACATAATATTTAATATTATAGAAAATAAATGTGCATTTCTCCAATAAATCACAATAATCTTTTGTAGAGATTCTCATTTAATAGAAAGAATCTCAAAAGTGAAAAATATGACATACCCAATCACCATGTGTGCCCTTGAAGCCTGGCAGTATACTATCAACTGCATCAAATTTACTCAAATAAAATCTAAATACATGGACCTAATAACAAAAGTAAAGGAATAGTTCACCCAAAATTATATAAATATTTTACTCACCATAAAGCATCCCAATATAATATTTAATATTATAGAAGTATTAAATTTACAATAACTTTTCAGTAGAGATTTCCATTTCATTAATAAGAATCTCAAAAGTGTGAATGCAGGAAATACCAATCACCATGTGCACCCTGGAAGCCTGCATCAATATACTAACAATTACTACACAGAATCTACTCAAATCATATCTAATTACTTACAAGAACCTAACAAAAGTACTGCCTCCATTAATGATCAGCAAGCACTGATGCCAAGAGACAGGAAGTAGGTCAAGTGGGCATACTGGCTGGTTTGTGAATTACATGAAGTCTATGTCTCGAATGCAATAACTTTAGTTCAGGTTCACGCCATGCAGATGTATGTAAACTACTTACTGTATGAAATATGAGTTCTTGGACTGCTCAAAATTGAGACGGTGCACTTTAAGCAATGTAGTCACTGCATTTTCTACAGAAATAAAATGTTCTCAGTGCCGTCACATTGTCAGTTCCCACTGGGCATGTATGTAAATAACATCCATCCCTGAGGAGCCAACTTTTCTAAATATGACTTTCTCTCTTTTGTCTGCCAGGGCCAGACATAGCACCATGTCACTGAGAGGCTGCATACTTGCATCTCTGGTGTTATAATTTACACTTGTCAAAACATTCATCAATCTTAATTAAGCACCCTTCATTCTCAGAGTAACGATGCAGGGTACTGATCTCTGTGGACTGAGCAGTTTGTACCCACATAAAGGCACAATCTCATTACACATCGAAAAACTTGCAAAACTTTGCTATATATACACTATACTCAAATGAATACACACACACACATAAAAAAAAGAAAGAAAAAAAAGTTAAATGTTTAATCCTTAATTGAAGTAAAAAACAAAGGGGTCACATTATGAAATAAATATTTTTCTCTAATACACAATGGCCACAATTATTGGAAGCTCTAGAAATTATTATTCTGCAAAATATCTCTATTCCCAATCATATTTGCATCCACCAGGTGATTATATTTATGAATATTTAAGAATAATGTGAAACAAAACTATATATTAATTGTGCTCAAAATTATTAATAGTCATATTTTATATTATTATTTAAATATATTTTTTACAAATATATATATATATATATATATATATATATATATATATATATATATATATATATATATATATATAATAAACATACTGCGATGTGTATATATATATATATATAGTATATATACAACACACATATTAGAGAATTAAATATATAAATGTAAATTATATAATTAAAACTAATTTAAATAATTTTACAAATCTCTCTCTCTATATATATATGATATTCATATTTTTATAATAATTCAAAATATGATTACAATTATTTTCTGCATGTTTGCTATCACATCTATAGGTGCTGTTTGATTACCAGACTGATATAAAATTAATTAAAGCCTGAACAAAAGGCTATTATGATCATTTTTTCTCACTGTGGCATGACTATGTGGGTGAGAGTGTGAGCTGTGGATGTGTGTGATGTATGTATTTCTGAGTGAATCTATAATGTAGAATGAATCGCGGGATTGTGTGTGGGTGGTGCAGCTGCAGGACTTGTACAATTCTTCATGAGGAGAGAGAGAGAGAGAGAGAGAGAGAGAGATGATAAAGCAATAAGACATTTTCCATACGATTTTCCTTACCGCGTTTGAATTAAAGAGTTACATTTCCAAAACCCATTTCTGCAAACTAAGAAAGTCATTATGATGACAGAGCTACAAACACATTAACATATCAGCGTCCAATCACAATGAGGCTCATTTACATACATTCAATTTAGTAGTCTTAAAGGTACAGCAGCAAAAATGCGGTTCAATTGTAACGGTCAGCAAGAAAATCCTCATAAGAAGATTAAAATAAAAATAAAGTGTATGATAAAGCCCTTTACTGTCAAGAGCATTTCAAAGCACAAGCAGATGTAACTCTGATCACCTCCACGAATCTGACAGGTTTTGACTCTCACACATCCAAAATAGCAGCCTGGCTGAATTATTGATGGTAAAGCCGCCAGTCATTCAGTTGGTGCAGTCAAACCTTGTTAATGTGTGAGGAAGTTTCTGCAAAACAGCAGGACACTGTCATCACAACCAAAACACTGTCCCATCAACTTCATCCCAACAAACAGAGATAAGCTAAGCAAATGGCCTCTGAAAGTAGCATTTATAACACAGGGATGATATAAAAAATCAATCTTGGTCCATATCGATAAGAGTAGATAACTGATATAATGTATGTAAGATGTATAAATATATATATAAAATTTTGGCAATCAAAAGTATGTTAAAAAGGGGTGGGTTTGAACAAAACATTTTAGAGGACTGAAATAATGGAAACAGTGTTGTATAATTAAGTTTCATTGATGAGGGTAGGCATGGGTGATGTGACCAAAATCTTATATCATGATATGAGTAATTCTATTTCACTGTAACTATACATCGATATAGTTATTTTTGCTTTAAATAATGTGTTTATGACTGCAAAATTTTGATACCATAGAAATTTCATAATTGTGTCAACAGTGTCAACATCCCAAAAAAATAATACAACCTAAATTAAAAAAAAAAAAAAAATTAAACTCAATGATGACATGTAAACATTTAGCGATTAAATAACAGTAATAATTACAAACGTCAGGACAAAAACTACAGTAGAACAAACTGTGTAAATTGTGTACATTAAATATATATCTTCTTATTAAAGTTACAAAGTGATTTAGTCAAGAGCAGTGAAAGATTTTTCTCTTTTGTTGTTTGATTAACATGAATGACAGGAATATTAGACTGCTGTCACTTTAAGAGCTGCCCGGATCCAGTGTACTGTTACACATGTTTTCTTTCTCAGTTTGCTTTCACTTAAAGTGTCATGAAACCCCCTGGTCTTTCACACCTTAGATCTAAAAAGACTCCAGAAATGTGCGTTAAAACTGGAAAAATGGGAGCAAGAGGGTGGGAAGAGGGGAGAAAACAACCAATAAAACACAGACCTACAACACAATCATTATACAGACAAATCAATATTAAAATGTCTTTAAAACAGAAAGAATAAAGGCAGTTACTTTCAGTTACTATATATCATTGTTTGCTGTGTATCATAATAATCTGTCGTGTCGTTGCATTCATGATCAAATGTACCACTGTATCAGCTCTTATTTGCGTGTATTTCACTTAAAGAAGACATGATGTGTATGTGTATGTCTTCATGTTCGAGTAAGAGAGAATATAAAATATGTTCACATAAACTTGAAACACGCTTGCTCTGGTCCGGATATGAACTATGATCCACAGTGAGTGTTATTAAAATCATCGCTATGCCGTTCGTTTAAATTAAATGTGTCCTTTTGTTATTGCTTGACAAAATGCTGCACATTTCTTTGTGAAATTGAAATATAACTATAATAATATACTAATATAGCACTTCCATATTATTGCTCTTTGTTGGTTTTGATTGCTTCATTGTCTCATTTGTAAGTCGCTTTGGATAAAGCATCAGCTAAATGACAAAATTTTAAATGTAATGTAAATGTAAATAACAAAACTAAGACGAACAATAATCCAAAATCTACTAATCCAAACAAACATGCAACATGATCAGTTTTAATCTAAATTAGATTGTACAATTTCGAAATTTGAAGCAAAACAGAATGGTTTGACTTCAGTTTTGTGAAACTATACATAAAAATATCTGCATGAAACAGCGGACGAGCTGAATGAGAGCAGATTCACTTTCTGCCAGCAGGTGGTGCTTAAAGCGTTCCTTGGTTTCTGCTGGAAACAAAGCAGTGCTGCACTTATTAACTTTAATATGCATTATACCGGTATATAGCCCACCCTAGATAAAGGTTTAGTTTCGGTATTCTTTGAAAGCTCCACTGAGTCAAAATCTAGCAATAATAATTCAAGGAAAGTGTAAAACCTTTCTACACTCAATTTATAATGTAACAACTGCAGTATTTTCTCAAAGCGGGTAAAGACCACAAAGCGAAAAACTTGCCCCGGAGCCAGGCTAAACAGGTTAAAGTGGAGCACAAGAAGACTGACAGATCTTGTAGTCGGGCAGCTTATTGTAGCAGAGCAGACAGATGGACGGCTTTCTGACGCTAATGAGGATTTGTGGGCTCTGAGTTTGAGGTGCTGAAATGTTCATTGGTTCGTAGAGATCAAGCCGTAAAGGTCTGGATCAATGCGAGCAGCTATGCGGTCGGCTACATGCAGATACAATAGCTTGGGGACTTGTAGAGAAATAACTACCAGCAGGTGGCGTGATCGTTTAATATAATTACAATAATCAATTCGTCATAGGAGGCACAGAATGGAGTTACTAGTATCATTATTGGCACTTTGCAAAATGGTTATTATCACAGCCTAGAGATTGTTTGTGATGATATGTGTTCAGTTGAGGATGAGGAAGCCAGAGGCACAGCAAACAGCTGGCGTAATTAAATATCAACAGGAAGTAGCTCACACAACAACAGAACTCTTTATATCTTTAAAGCAGAGGCTATGAGCCTCAAATACATTTCAATTAAACATTGTGAACACACTGACAAGATAAAGGACATAAAACTGAGAGAGAATTATGATTATCTTGGGGCTGCTTTTGGTTTAAAGACACAAAAAACACATTTCACTTCTGTAATGTGATGTATTCCCAGGATATATCTGCAGGGTATTGGATATTGGTCGATATGTAATTTATTCATTTAATTGTTCATGCATATTCAAAATCATGCAAATTCAGATTCTTTGTGTTTTTTTGCCATTTATGCATCATATCCAAGATCCACCTGTGTCAAGATCACTGAAATACAATCAGAAAGAGCAGATTCTCTCACCATCTGAATGGGTTTCTTCTGCAGGTCTCTCTGGTCACCAGTCTCTCCTGGTCGGTGGACGCAGGCCCTTCTGAGCCAGAGCCTGGATGACGGCGCCATGACCCAGCAGAGGTTTAACAGCTGCGCTCTTCAGAATCAGACTTCCTGCTCGGCAGTACAGCTCAGCTGACAGCAGCAGGCCCACCACCGGAGGCTTCAGGTGCTCCTGCTCATACTGGTCTCTGTAGAAGGGCTCACTCAGGTCTTCTGGAACACTGTCTGCAAGATGACAGAACCACAAGTAATGTTAGCCTTTTGTAATGAATATCCAATTTCATAGTGTACATTATAATGTTATGATGCCTTGATTCACTTTAGTATTAAAAAAGATTTTAGTTTTAGTAATTTTTTTTCAATCATAATATCGGCTGTTTATTTGTTATTGGACATAACATGATTTTCAGATTATCACCATTGGTATTTAAATCTAAATAGATAATATTCATCAAATTAATCAGTCACTCCAGTTTTGCATTTACATGATCACAGTGCAAAATCAATAAAAAATTTGCAATCCAACCACAATATAATTGCAAAAGTGCAACAATTTACTGCCACATTTGGGTAACAAAAAACATGCAGGAATGAGAAAATAAGATACAAAGTTCACATTTTGTAGCATTTTTGGCAATTTTATTTATTTAGACAAAATATATTTGCTTTTATTGGTTATAAGCTTTAATAAAGAGATAATTATCAGCTTATCAGTGTTGGTTTTAAACAATTTTTTTTGTAACCCTGTATAATTAGCAATTTAATATCAAAATAAATGCAAAAAACACAAAAGTTATTGGCATGTTTGTGTAACAAATAAACATGCAGAAATGAGAAAATAAGAAACAATTTTCACATTTTCTAGCATTTAAAAAGGCAGATTTTGTGTTTTTATTGGCAATTTTATTTATTTAGACAAAATAGTACAGAATTATAATATCTGCTATTTATCGCTTTTTTGCTTTAATACAGAAATAATTATCAGCTTATTAGCATTGGTATTTAATCATAAATATATAAGATTCATCATATTAATCAGTCTCTCAGATTTTGCAATTATGCGATTGGATACAATGCAAAAAAAAAATACAAATGTTAGTTTTTTTTGCAATCCTGCATAATTCAAATTTAACCACAAAATTGTAAAAAGCACAAAAGTTATTGACATGTTTGTGTAACAAAGAAACATGCATGTATGAGATATTAAAACAAATGTAACATTTTGTAGCATTTAAAAGGCTGATTTTTTTGGCAGTTTTATTTATTTTGACAAAATAGTATAGAATTGTAATATCGGCTATTTATTGTTATTGGCCTTAATATAGAAATAATTATCGGCTTATTAGCATAGGTATTTAAACATAAATATATCAGATTCAATCATATCAATCAGTCCTTTTAGTTTTTGTGATTCTACATTCATGAAAAACAATGCAAAATCTATAAAATGTCACTTTTTGCAGTTATTTGCATAATTTTCCATTAACAAACATGAATTGGGAAAAGGTTCAAAATTCACTTATAACATTTAAAAAGACAGATTTGAGTTTTAGTGTTTAGTTTAGTATAGAATTGTAATATCGGCTATTTATCGGTTATTGGCCATAACATAAAAAATACTAAGCTGGCTTATTAGCATTGGTATTAATCATAAATACATAATATTATCATAGTAATCAGTTTTTGCAGTTCTGCGATCGTGAAATACAATGCAAAATCTACAAAATGTCAGTTTTTACAATCCTGCATATATCACAACCATAAAATAATTGCTAAAAGCAAAACATTATTGACATGTTTGTGTAACAAAGAAACATGAATGAATGAGAAAATAAAAACAAAATTCACATTTTGTAGTATTTAAAATATTGGGCTTTTTTGGCAATCGTATTTATTTACATAAAATAGTACAGAATTGTAATATCGGCTATTTATCGGTCATTGGCTTTAACATAGAAATAATTATCGGCTTATTAGCATAGGTATTTAAACATAAATATATAAGATTCATCATATCAATCATTCCCTCTAGTTTTACATTCTGCAATGCTATTGTCCGAATCGGTAATTGCAAAAAGCACAGTACTACTAATGTTAAAATGAAACATGTATAAATGAGAAAATAAGACACTGAAAAAGAAATAAATTCTCACAGAATTTGCTTATTTTTAATAACAAAAATTTAATTAAATTAAAAAGTAACTATATCTATAAGATCTGATCACCAAAAGCCACAAAGATATTGTGAAATCCTGGTGGGACTGATTACTTGCATATTAAGATGCCTTCACTCTGTTATATCACAGCAGACAGCTGAGCAAGCAAGATTTTTATTTTTTTTCCTGAATTTCTAAGATCAAAGTACGTTTCATCTTCAGGACAGCTAAATATAGCTAAAGCCGGTGTTTTCCGATCCTCTGTGCAAGTGTAATTTACTCTTACCCGGAAGATGAAGGAAAGGAGAAAGCCCTTAAAGGAAGCGGACGGTGTCTACCACACAGCTACAAAATCAGAAATATCATTAACACGAGTTCACAGGCTGACAGAATAAATGGGTTCACAGATCCGAATGAGGTCACCGTATCCATGGAGAACGAGATGTTTAGCTATTTATGGAGACGGGTGAGAGTTTGGGAGAACGCTTGTATCCTTATTACCTGCACATGCTTTCAATTTTCTGTGTTAAACCTGATTGTGGTAACAGCAAAACAGATCTGAACCATTCCGTACCAATGAATATCTTACAAGAGATGTCGACAATATGCAAAAAACGACAAACTACCTTTAATTAATTCACAGCTTTCACGAAAGCTTTTAAAATGGGTCTATATGATCAAATAGATGGTATCAGAGCCACAAGGCTGAGGTGTAAGTCAAAAAATATGAGTAGTGGCAGCGTTGCCATGGCAACAATATGGAGGCTGTTCGATTCCCTGCCATATGTATCCAGGAGCTCCTCACGAGCCGCATCAAAGACAGATGGAGAGAGGGAACTACACAGGTGCTGAGATTCTGTGCTTTACAGCCTGACAATATGTCCAGTACCATGATGATGATTCACTATGTTCTCGCCAGCGATATAAAATGAAGTGATTCCAATGTTTTAATACGCTGTAATTAATTTCTGCAACTAAAATCAGTGATGAGTGAATTAAAAGTGAATAAGATTAAACGATTCATTAGCTTCTTAGAAATTCAAAATATATACGTTATTTCCCATATTTTACTATAAGTGTGTGTGTGTGTAATTAAAACACAATATGACTGTTTTCTAGGTACATAAATATAATTAACACTTTATCAAAAGACTTAAAATGTAAAAAAAAAAAAATTACATATGATTGTTCTGCATATGACATTTGCCTTATAAAAATAAAATGCAAAATATATATTATTAAATATATATGATGATATGTTTATGATAAAATTTTTACAATCCCACAGATTTCTACATATTTTCACACAGAATCTCTAAATTAATGTGGAAACAACATAAAGACAATATTTTACATATTTTTTATTTAAATATTTATTTCATTATTTTTGTATATGCCATGCTTAAATGGCTAATTATCAGATTTTTATATCTATACAGCTTTATTAGTATTTATTTATTAAGCTACAAAACATATTACACCAACTTTTTAACTTAAATGAACTATTCAATAACTTATAATTATAATAAATGTGAAATGTATCTGTACCTTTTGTTTAGTGTGTTTGGTGATGTTTCAGTCTCAGCTATTTGAAGGAGAGCTGGCAGTTCAGATTGTTCTCACTTTGAAGTTCATTTCACTCATTCATTTTCACAATAAATAAGTAATAAATCCTCGGTCAGTTTTCAGAAAGCAATGTGCTATCCAGTAAGAGTGCACTGAAGAGATGAACTGAAAATAAAGTGCATGCCATTAAATTACCAATTCATTATTTCTATCTTTCCCAACTGACCAAAATGGATCAATGGAAAGGCTTTTATGGACTTTAAGCTGACTGCTCTCTTTTCATTCAAACAACCGCTTGTATTTCATTTGAACTAGTCTGTTGGAATCATCCTCCTTATATATTTTTAAAGCCTGCTTTGTTTTAAATATTTCTAAAATGTGATTTAACAATTCTTCAATGGAGAAATGTAGGCTTTTATCAGTTGTTCTGTCATCTGTCCTAAGGTTACACCTCAAAACAAGTCAACAAACAGGTCAATAACACCTTAAGGCCTGTCAATCAGCCTATTGAACATTACCATATCCTCACCCTGGAGTTCAGTGTCCTGTTCATTGAATTCAAGGTCACTTTAAATCAAAGATGCTAAACAATAACCGCTCTGACAGCACGAGTTGTCATTTGTGTTGTGCATGGGCCTGAAGACCTGACTGCATTTTAATGAGACAAGAGGACCCAAAGGAGACCAGATGGCGGTGGTCATCAGTTAGCCAATCACAATGGGTCTGTGCTGTTAAACTGAACATATAGCTCAACGCTTAGCTATCAAATAAATCCCATGTCAGTGTCAATCCACACGTGTCAAGTGAGTCAAGCGTATATGAATATGTAACTACATTTATGACCATAAGGTCAGATTCAGGACACAAGCGTGAGCTGTGAAGATGAAATTAGGAGATGATTCATTTGGTCACATTGTTCAACACAGTGTCAATGAACACTTTGGTACTCTGTGGCTCATATATACAACTTGATATCTGATATCAAGTCAAAAGTCAAATGTAATAGTGCTTCAATGTACATGTAGTACACTTTAAAACTTAGAAGTATATATATATTTTTAAACTGGACTTGCAGATGTAATAATAATGAAATAAAAGGCCACTTAAGTGCACTTTCCTGACTGTTTCAAAACACACTTAAGTACTCTTTTAAAATACCCACTTTGTAATAATGTCAAATTATAAACATTTGTTTTCAATCATCTTTTGTCATCTTTAGTTGTGATGTGTTGACTAACATACTAAAACACATTTAAAATACTTGATTAAATTTGAGTGTTTTATTCACTATTACGTTTAAAGTTTATACATTTTAAATGTACTAAATTTCAAATTTATAATTACAAATATTAATTGAAAATATATTTAAATAAATAATATACAAGCTTCAACAGAAATGACATTAAATATATATTTTAGTTTACCATAAGTGCTTGTCAGTAGTGTACTTTAGCCATATCTCAAAGGAAGTTCAACACAATTGCATTTAACATCAATTTAAACTATAATACATTTAATTAAATGCATAAAATAGCATGCAGTTAAGTGTCTGAAAACATTACAGCCAGTTCTTTTAAAATGTTTTTTTTTTCTGTAATAAGTACTCTTTTGCTAAATTTGCTAAAGTGTACTTCTTTTTCACAAGGGACCTTTAGTGACAAATAAATGCAAAAAAAACATTTTGTGTTTATTATGTAAAGTATATAGTTTATAAAATGATACATTAACCATTAGGGCATGCTAACAATACATGCTAACACCATAACACTGAATGATTAGTATTTACAGTACATTTACCATGGTATTTACATGATACTACAATGGTACATATCTACAAACCATGCAGTACTTGTTTTGTTAGTGTTGGCTAACATTTTACATTACAGCATTAAGTAGTCGATGCAGTTAATAAACAGTTACTTAACATGTGATTGTTTATGAGGTTACATATTGTTGAATGTACATTATGTAACATGATTTAATACAAAATCCTTCTTTTAGGGTATGCATGAGCCAAATGCATTTATTGACACTGAATATTACATTATAAAATGCATTCGTACTTAAAACGATATTTTCACACGTACATATTTTTTCTCTATTTATAATTGATACCAACTGTGTTCAATGCAACACTTCGGAAATCAAATCAAGAGACAAAGATGATGGTGGAGAAAGAGAAACACGCCACCTACCTGTACCAAAGGCTTTGGCCACCAGCCATGTGAGGCTGGCTCTGATTTTAGCTCTATTAAAATCATAATGATCAAAGGACTTGATGGCAGGAACAATGAAAGTGTTTTTCGGATCTCCCATGTTCACAGCTGCAGGGTCACATCCAGCACTTACAACGATGACATCTCTCCGAAGGAATTCAACGCATCAAATCGGACTTTTGCTGGTTTTTCTCTCATACATAGAGCAGATTTTGTATCATACATGTGTCAGGCGCTGTTCAAACACACGGTTGGGCTTATTTTCACATCTATTTCGGGCCGATCCTGTAATAAAAGTGGGGTTCTGCCCATAGAGCTTCATCTATTCTGGCACCCCAGGTTTTCTCCTTAATGAACCTTCATGTCCCGAGTTCGGAGGTGTCGCTGTCTAAAAAGTCTTTGTCTTCTTCAGGACGTCGCCATGCTCTGCCACATATTCCCATCTGGATATTTACAGTTATTCTCCCTCTATTCATCCAGCGTCCTGCGGTCTCGCTGCAGCGGTGTGAGAGCGAGCCCTCTGCGCATGCGCGCTCCGCCCAACACGCCAACTACCCCAAACTGGCAGAAATTGGGACTGTGCAAGAAATATGATCCGGTGACATTTTATAAGATTGATTTCATCATTTTATAATGGAGAATCATTATAATGTCTATCTATCTATCTGTCTGATTGACCATTAGTTCCCCATTGTACTGAACTCAAAACAAATTTTTATTTTTATTTTATTTATTACAGTTTTTCTCAGTCACTTTGGTGCATTTCTCAAATCAGAAATGAAATTCTCAAAACTACTTGTACAACCTCCACATCATCTAGTCATTTATACACATCATAAAACCAGTTTCTCATTCTTTTGAACAAGTCGCGATTGCTTTTGTACATTCATGCATTGATTATGCACATTTATCTGCAGTTTCCTATATTATCAGTTGCTAATGTCATGTTGCTCAAAATGTATTATATAGTTTTCTGTGCAGTAGTCTTACCCCTCAAAACATCTAGTCGTTAGTCCATCGTATAAGTCATTGAATGCAAAATGATTCATCTAGTTGTCATAAACTGCCAAGCACATTTTTTTTTTTTTACACATTATTATTAGACTTTTGTAAATTTGGCATGAATTGTGCAAGTGAATCTTGACTAATGAAGAGAATGTAGATAAACCAATGATAAAGCATTTCTCTGAAATAGCTCAAAGGTTCATCTCATGAATCTTCAGTTGGAAAGCATATAGACAGAGAACAACACAAAAGTTACAAGTTTTGACGGTGGACTTATTTTTTATTTTCATCTTTGTGCCCATATTTCTTTTCCTCGCTATATCACAATGACATTGTAAAGGGTAAAGGTTTTTAAATTTTTTTTTTTTTTTGGTCAGACCACTAGTAAAAGTGTAACTAGGAATTCTATCCAGTCTCTTTCAATCAATATCCCACATACAGTAATGTGTAAATTTGTACTTTTGAAATGGATATATGGCATACATAAGTATATGGCATAATGTTCAATACAGTAACTGTCATCCAAAATGTTGCCATGTTTTACATCAGAACATCCCTCCAGAGTACACTGTTATTTTGACAACATGACTAAGTAATTTGACTGTCTTATCCGCTACACAGTGACACAAGGACATTCTGATGGCACTGACATGTTCATTGACACAGATATTTATTTTTGAGAGATGAACTAAGGATTTTGAGCAAGAGACTGGCTTTGCAGGTAATCCATGGTGTTTTGCTATTTTTAAGAGTTGTTATGAGAAATGCACTTACTGTTTTGCAAAATGTCAAGGATGATCTCGGAGAAATGCTCAAAGCTTACTGAGAAAAACCGTATAGCAGATAAAATAAGACAATAGATGAATCCACAAAAGTTGTCCTTGTCAATAAAGCGTAAAACAGTTATCTTAGATAGATAGACAGATAGACAAGCGCATCAGCATGCACTGCCAAGCACGCACAGACAGACGAGCAGATAGAAAGATAGATAGATAGATAGATAGATAGATAGACAGATGAGAAGAAGACAGTTGGACAGACAGACAGAGCAGACAGATCGACAGACAGACAGATAGATCGAGCATCAGACAGACACAGCATGACAGAAGACAGACAGATAGATCGGCATCGGCACGCACGGCCACGCATCAGCACGGCATCGCGCACAGATCGGACGCACGGCACGCATCCACGCACGCATCGCACAGCCGCACGCACGCATCGCAGACGCACGCACAGCACGCACAGCATCGGCACGCAGACGCACGCATGACGACAGCACGCAGTACGGCACAGCACGCACGACTACGCACAGCACGCCATCGCATGCGACAGACGCATCAGCATCGACAGTACAGCACGCACGCACGACAGCATCGCAAGCATCAAAGACGACAGTACGCATCGCACGACGACATGCACGCGCACGCATCAGCATCGACGCACACGCGACGGACAGACGACAGCGACAGACAGAGCACGCATCGCATGCACGCATCAGCATCGCGCACGCATCGGCATAGCACGACAGACGTGCAGCATCGCTATCGCGAGACTGACACGCATCAGACATCGACAGACAACGACAGAGACAGACAGACGCATCGCGACGTGACAGACGACGCCGATCGCATCGGCATCGCATCGCACGCGACGATGTCGGCATCGCACGCATCGACAGAACCAGACATGACAGCATCGCAGCACGCACAGCACGCTACGCTAATCGCGACGCATCGGCATCGCACAGCATCAAGCACGCATCGGCACAGACAGATTGCACGACGTGACAGCAGCAGCACGACAGATCGATGACATCGCATCGCATAATCGGACGCACAGTACAAGCGATACGCATCAGACAGTCAGACAGATGACGATGACAGACAGCACAGACAGCACGCGATCAGACAGAGATGACAGATCAGATAGACAGATACGATGCAACAGACAGACCGCACGCTATCAGCAGACGCATCGCAAGCAGATACAGCAGACAGCAGAGAGTCAGACTGAGACAGTACAGACAGACAGACAGACGACAATGCAGATACGACTGCAGCATCAGCATAGTCGTATCAGCACGACAGATCGACGACAGACATGACGAGTACAGACAGCCATCAGATCAGACAGACAGCAGCATCGACGACAGAAGAGCATACCAGACAGAATCAGAAAGATAGTAGAAGACACGAGAAAGCAGACAGACAGATAGGAGATAGACACAAGATAGATAGAGCAAATGAAAATGAAGTATGATGTAATAACTCAAATTTAAAAATTAATCAAGTAGTTTATTTTAGTTTCATTCTTTTGATTGAATAAATGAATAAAGGATGATATTTTGTAAATTTTTGCATTTTAAAATAAATTATATATTATTTAATATATTAAAAATGCCATATAATATGTTATAAGTCAGATAGATTGATTTAATTATTTATATGTTCCTTGTTTTTGTGTATGATATTTGAAACTCCCAACTCAGCTTGTGTGCATTTTGATTTTCCAGAGCCAAACTGTTCTCCGCCTTGCCCCACGTGTCTCATCCTGACCTCACAGAGAGCTGGCCATCCAGATAGAGAAGCAGAGGAAAGAGTTGGTGATGGGTCTGCCCAACATGACATCTGCTCTTCTGGTTGGGGGTGCCTTACCCCTCAGCTGCATCGACTCAAGCAGAACATCAAGGTACTTGTTGCTTAATAATGTTTGTTAGTAAAGAGCTTTTATCAGAAACCATCCCCTTATTAGGGAAGTCTAGGCCTAATGGTTAGAGAGTTTGACTCCTAACCCTAAGGTTGTGGGTTTGAGTCTCGGGCGGCAATACACCACTGAGGCGCCGCACCATAAATGGCTGCCCACTGCTCCGGTGTGTGTTCACGGGTGTGTGTGTTCACTGCTTGTGTGTGCACTTTGGATGGGTTAAATGCAGAGCACTAATTGTTCCTTTGTCCAGATAGTAATAGCCACCCAGGACACCTTCTAAGGCTGTACAGCTGGATAAATGTCAGGGCCGTTGTGGTTGATGAGGTATTAATTGATTGTTATTTATTTATTGTGTTTTATTAACTATATTTTATGTAGTTTATTTATTTATTTATTGTGTAATTTATTTATTGTAGTTTATTTATGTATGTATGTATTTATTTACATTTTATTAACTGTTTGTTTATTGTTTTACTTATTGTGTTTTATTTACTTTATTTTATAAGGTTTGATTTATTTATTTATGTTATATTCATTGTTTTATTTATTTATTTATTTAATTATATTTTATGTGTGTATTTATTTATTTGTTTCATTTACTATATGTTATGCATTCTTTTATTCACAGTTATTAATTAATTAATTAATTAATTAGTTTTATTGTTATTTTCATTCATTCATTCTTTCATGTATTTATTATGTTTTATTTATTTGTTGTTTTATTTACGTGTTTATTGATTAATACATTTATTTATTTATCATTCTTTTTGTTTATTTATTATTTATAGATACTTGAGGTTTTGGAGCAGGTCCCTGAAGAGCATCAGACGCTGACTGACGCCAGCCACCATTCCCACAGGAACAGAGCAGCTAGCGGCCTGTCTCACCCGGTGACCTCGTGAGCATTACCATCATCGGTCAGATGGTCAAAGAAAAAGAAGCTTTCTGAGATCTTAAATGTAAGTATACTGTAGAAACCATATTCAAAAATGGACTCAATTTACTTGCATGTGTTACTGTGTTTTGGTGTTATGTACATTCATCTGTGACAACAGGAAGTTGATTTAAAACATTCTGATTTAAATACAAAATAATTTGATTGAAAGCTTCTGTCGACTAGCTTGTTGACAGAATTGCCAGTAAAGTGGAAGTCTATGGGGCAATCTTTGCCCTCCCTCTCAGAGGAAATGGGTGGGTCCTTAAATGGCTTTGGTCCAGGAAAACTAGCAACGGTCTTACTAGAGACAGAGAGCAGGAAATGGAGCATTTATAAATCACAGGCCATGGAAATAAAATGACTGCCCCCAGGAAATTGTCAATTAAAACAAATAAATATTGTATATTTTAATGTATACTAATACTATAATATATATTTAACATTTAAGAACAATTGTCCACCAAAAATATTAAATAATTAATAAATATGAGAGTCTTTATTTAATATTATATTTAACATTTAAGAACAATTGTCTACCAAAAATATTAAATAATTATTAAATATGAGAGTCTTTATTTAATATTATATTTAATATTTTAGAACAATTGCCCATCAGAAATATGAAATAACATAATGGTAAATATGTATTCATGAATATGAAATAGATAAAATAAATAAATAAACAATTCTTTATTAATAATATATTTAACAATGAAGAATAATTGTCCATTCATATGAAATAACAATTCATAAATATGTTCATTTTAATAATATGAATTAAAAAAAGAGAATAAAAACTTTAATAATATGATTTCATTTTAAACTGAAGTGTCCATAAAAATATATTAACAGTTGATACATATGAATTCATAAATATTAATGAAATAATAAAACATTATTTTACATCATATAATTATATTATATTTTAGAATAATTATTCATCAAAATTGTGAAATTAAATGAATAAATAAAACATAAATATATGATTTATTAATATTAGAATGACTCATTTATAATAATTGTCCATCAAAAACAGTAAAAAAAAATATTATTGCTCAAATTGTATTTTAAATCATTTTTTATTTAATATTTGTACATATTTAAATATCAAATATCAGAATTTTACTACTGTGAATTAAAAGTAAGTTTGAAGTGGTGGTCAGCACCATAGACATCATGTAATAACAAGCAAATATATTCATTAGTAAATGTGTTGTTGCGGCTTTTGTAATTTGTATTTTCAATAAACGCTACAAGTGAATGAAGAAAACGTCCCTTCTGATAATTGCACAGCACACACGCAATAATAACAACATCTACCCCATGGTAGAAATATCAGTAATGTTTGGCTTGGAGAGATTCACTCGTGTAACTCTATTAGACACCGCCATCTGTTGGTAGTTGACCGCTACTACGCGCCTTTTGCGTCAGACTGATCTGACCAATCACAGCACGCCTGCAGGTTTTGAATTCGAGCGGCAGTATGGCGGCGAGCAGACAGCGTGTTGTTGTTTTATTGACGCTTTGAGTCTGTAACTGTCTTACCGTCGGAACGGTAGTAAACTAGAAGAAAGGACTGCGTTTTTAATTGCTTAGGAAACAGGACATCAACACTTTCCAGGTCAGTGTTAGTTATGGGTTCACGTAAACATGTAACGTTATTTTAAGTCATTTGACAGGTTATTCACCACTGTATTCTCGTTATTATACAACAATTAACGTTACATTTGTGGAATGAAGTACATGTGCGACGATTACAAGACAATCTTATAGTCTTAAAAGGCTTTTGGACCCATACAATGATGGATGGATCAAAAGAAGGAGAAACCAAAGAAGTAAACAGGACCTATGTGATCTCAGCACTCACAAAGTGTAAAGAAAACCCATTTAAAGCACCATCCTCTGGTGTCAGACTCACTCTTCAGAGGAAACCCAGCAGCAGAGCCACTGCAAACCAGCATGAAGAAATCCACACAGGAGAACCAGAGAGGAGAGAACGCCTGACCCTTCAGCCGGACCAGAGCCAAAGTCCTGACCGAACCCAATCCAGCGAGAGACCCACAAACCTTCACAACACCTGGGACAACCTCATGGAGTGCTCACAAACAAGCTCGAGAAGGTGGGCCACCCATGATGAGGGTAAAACCGTTTCAACACCTACAAGAAGAACCCAGTTTGAGAAATTAGCGCAAGAGAGCGCTTTGAGAAGCTGGCTGGTAAGGATGCATCTAGACCCACATCTACCAAACACACAACTGCAGCAGCAGCAAGACAGAACGCCACAGATGAGCACGGATCCATGAGGTCCACACGTGGAGCAAGCGCGAGAGGGTTCAGATCGTGGTTTAAATAGGCACATGACACCCGCCTCACGCTCGGCACAGGTGAGGGAGCTCCACAGCTCATGGAGGAACCAGTGTTTGTGGAGCTGCTCCTGCTGAAGGATGCACTCCTCTGGAAGCTGTGAGCAGAACAAGTGCTCTGACACTCGAGCTGAAGATGGAGAACAGTGCGGTCACTGTCGCTGTTCGAGCTAGACCCTTCACTTCAAGGTAAGAACTGTTTTAAACTTTTATATTGGCGGCATGTTGTTTTGAGGCAAATGTTAGTGTAAAAATTTGTTCATTTAAAAAAATCATACCATGACTGACTGTCTGTCTAAGTGTACACAACCTAATTAAAAATGAATGAAAATCTCAAAAGATATATATATATAATGTGTATATATGTATTTGATTTATAATTTATTTCAGTTGCAACAAACATAATATTTGGTTTATACAACCCTGTTACTGCATGATTTCCCTTTGTTAAAAAAAAATCATGAAATTGTGAGACCAGTTAGTGACATCATTTGGAGTTGTTTTCAGACAAGCATCCAAAATAATGATCTTTTTTTTTATTAATTTTATGCATATTGTAATTTTGACAGCATTCATTCGTCTTAATTGTTTAACCCTTTTATGTAATTTATACATAAAGATAAAATATCGTTTCTCATTTTTGGGAAGCGTTATTTTGTAATGAATAAATTATCACTAATTACAAACCAACAGCGGTCCTAAACTAACTTCTACTGAGTTATGCATTCATCAATCAATCTGTTACCCATTCTGATATAGTCTATTTAATATACTTGATTTTCTAGTTATTGATTATTTTTAATATTTTTATTTATATTTTTGTAATTGTTTTTTTTTTGTATTTAGTTTGACCTCTTGGGTAAACTGTTATATTATGTAATAATATTAATAGTTATAATAATATCATTTTATAATATTTTTCTATATATATAATATTTTATTAATATCATTATATTTTAATATTATTGTGCAAAGTGCCACTTATGTACTAAAAGTTTTTTTTTTTTTATTTTTTTTATGTTTTGTGTGTGTCCACAGGGAGAAGAATGAGAAAACCCGTCAGGTGATCTTCATGAACGACCAAGAAACTGTTGTGCAACATCCAGATACTAAACAAAGCTACACATTTACCTTTGACTTCTCTTTTGCTCCATCAATGAATCGGATGCAAGTTTTGCCAGTCAGCAGGTGGTTTATGAAAACTGGCTCGGCCCTTGCTGAAAGAGCATTTGAGGGATTTAACACATGTCTTTTGCATACGCCAAACGGGTTCTGGAAAGTCCTACACGTAAGTGACGATTCCTTTGAAACCACATTTTTTTATAAATGTAGTAATACTAATAACTATTCAGAATCAGATCAGTGTTTTAAAGTGCCATTTTGGATGTTTTCCAGTATGATGGGATTCGTGAAGAGGCTGGCGTTATTCCCAGATTCTCAGAACTTTTCTCAAGATGTCCAGAACAGAAACCAAAGAGGTTACTGCCCCATATGATGATTATTCATTTACAATTTATGATTGAATTATAAATGTAGCTTGTTTGACCGATCTAAATGCAGGTTTATTTATATTCAAGATCTCCTGCCATCTGGAGATGAGCTATTTTGAGGTGTACAATGAGAAAATCCATGATTTGCTGGTGCAAAGGACAACAAAACCAGAAGAAAATGCCTGTAAGTGCAACAACTCAATAAAACATATTAAATGTTACAAATGCCTTGAAGTTTATTTGTCTTCCTTATTGATCTGTTTAGCAATTCAGTACTTTTCATGTCTTTTCCAGCTGGTGGAGAGAACATCCTGTCAACGGGCCTTATGTTGCAGACCTGTCCACGTACTAAACATTTCATTTAAATGCCAGGAGGATTACCATGGCTATGGGATTCCTTTTTTTGTTTTTGTATTTTCTTTAGTTTTGCTGTGTTGTGTTATTTTGATTAATTGTTTTTTATTCTGTTTAGTTTATTTTGTTTTTTTGTTCATTTGTTTGTCTTATGGTTTATTTTGTTTTTTTGTTTTGTATTTTATTTTATGATGTTTTGGTCATTTTGTTGTCATGTGTTTTTTTATTGTTACTTGTTTTGTTTTTATTTTATTGTTTTTTTGATTTTTTTTTTTATTTTATTTTTGATTTTTTTTTTGTTTTATTTTTTTGGTTATGTTATCGATTTTTTGTTTTGTTTTGTTGTTTATTGTTTTTATTTTTTGTTTTTTTTTATTTATCTTTTTGTTTTTTTTGATTTTTTTGATTTTTTTGTTTTTTTTTTTCATTTGATTGTTTTGTTTATTTATTTTAGTTGTTTTTTTTGTTTCGATTTTATTTTGATGTTTTTTTTTATTTTGTCTTTTCACTTTCATGTTTATTTATAGTTTCAGTGTATGTTCATAAATGTTCTCATTTTATTATTTTTTTTGTTTTATGTTATATCTCTCCAACTTTGATGTGGTTACTTTTATGTTATATTTATTCTTTATGTTGCTATGTACATTATTCTGTATGTTTTCTTTCAGGAATGTAGTCACATCTTATGCTGATATTCAGGTAATTTAAAGTGTCTGTTCACTTTTTACATTCATTACATATTATTTTTGTTCTTACCATTAATACATTTTCCCTACCCAACTTCACAGACTTGGCTTGAACTTGGTAACAAACAGAGAGCCACGCGCCACCGCATGAACGATAAAGCTCCAGATCACACTCTGTTTTCACTCTGGTCATGACGCTAAACTAAAGTAAGCCCCTCAGATCTATTTGCAAGTGAGATGCTACTTTTACTTCAGCCAGCATATGAATAATTTAATGATGTGTTTGTGCTAGTTACAGTTTGTGATGGTGTTTTCATGTGCACAGACAGAGTTTGTGGAGGAAGAGGAGCACGATCACTGCATCACCAGCCGGATAAACCTGGTGGATTTGGCAGGAAGTGGCTGTACTTCAGCCCAGACCAGTGGAGACCGGCTCAGGGTAATCTAGCTCTGTTTATCCAGTGTCATGATTACCCACAGTGCATTCTGCTGCTTACTGTTCTGTACGCTAAATAGCGGTGAATTGGATTGCAATATTTGACCAAATAATGCAATACATCATGAAATCTTAAATCTGACATATTTGTAATGTGAATTTGTTTATTTTTCCCAGGAGGGAGTGAGTATCAACAAGTCTCTGCTCACGCTGGGAAAGGTGATCTCGTCACTCTCAGAACAGGCTCAGAGCAGAAAGAAAGTCTTCACCCTGCAGAGAGTCAGTGCTCACATGGTGAGAAGCTTTTGCTTATGAAATTGTATTGATTTACTTTATATTTCTTTGCAGTTTTGTTAGTTTGAATAAAAACAACAACAACACAGCTTCAGCAATGTAATACATTTCCAATGCCCTGATGTCAAGGAAGTTCAGTGTGATTTTAATTTAATTCATCCTCCCCATTCATACCTAGAAAATACACAGAATTTTTTTTTAATTATTATTGAAAATATTATAATTTGTCTCTAGCGTTCTAAATTATTTCTTTAAAGAAGGAAATACTCTGTTAGAGTAAACTTTTAAAATGATTGGTTAATATTATTGCCATTATTGATAATATTGTATTGATAAAAATTTAAAATAATTTTCTAATATAATAATAATAAAATAGAATTATATTCATATTTAGTTTCTGTAGTTACATTATATGCAACAACAACGACAACAGTAATGATGCTTATAAAGTAATTGCATAAATGTAATAATTAAAAATGTTATTATACATTTTTCTTGATTTTAGATATGTCTATACATTTTATCATATGTTTGTTTGCTTGACCAAAGTGGAAATTTTTTTAGAAGTGCTTGAAAAAAAAAGAAACTAATATAATACAGTAATAGAATTACATTTATATTATTTAATTTATGTAGTTACATTATTAAATAAATTTTACTTATATAATAATAATATCACACCAGTGTGGCATTTGTTTACTAAAAGGGGAAAATTTCAGAATATCCATCAATATTGCATAAAAAGCAAATGATAATTTCCCAAAATAGTAATTTAAATAAAAATGAATAAATAAAGATTTAATGAAAGACTGGGCACTAACAAAAGGGTACTAATGAACTGTGCACAACAATACCAGCAACATTTATTACATTTTCATGAAATGTTGAATATGGCACAACGTGCAAGATTTTAGTGCTCCAGCTCCCTCTGTGTTCAGGTTACTGAAGGAAAGCCTCGGTGGAAACTCCAAGACGGCCATGATCGCCACCCTGAGCCCTGCAGCCAGTAACATGGACGAGAGCCTGAGCACGTTACGCTACGCGCAGCAGGCCCGTATGATCATTAACATAGCCAAAGTCAACGAGGACACCAACGCCAGACTGATCCGAGGTCAGTAACGGTTACAGCTCTTTATTCTGTCTGTCCGTCAGCTCTCATACTCGTCAAGAAGGGTGTGTTATAAAACACTGCGCCACAGCTAGAGGGCAGGATATTCACTAATGGGACGTCCTCAGTGATTTCTGTTCTGTTCTGCCTCTGACAGACTTAAAATGTCTGTTTTTTTAACTCTGTTAAGTGGATTTTTTTTTTATATATACAATAATAATAATTCTTATTTTTATTATTATAATTTTTTTACTATTATTTTGTTAACATAGGTTATTTTTGTATATTATTAAGAATGTGTGTGACATAACTGTGTCCAGAGCTGAAAGCAGAGGTGGAGAAGCTCCTGACGGCTCAGATGAGCTCTCAGGCATCGAACCCGAGAAAATGAGACTGTTTCAGCAAGAGATCAGCCTCTCTTAAGACTAAACCTCTCAGCAGGAGCATGAAATGGCCGAGGCTCACAGGTGTGTGGATATAAACTACAAAACTCAGGGTTAGTGACTCGCATTATACATTGAAAATAAAGAAAGCTGTTCACAACCAGTTTGATTTTCAAATCAAACAGTATATTTGAGGAATTTCTATTATGGAGAGACTTGATTATATCTTTCGGAATTAATTGTAATGTTGAAAGCAGTCATTATCAGAATAAAGCAGAAAAAAAAAAAAAAATATATATATATATATATATATATATATATGTATGTGTAAAGGTCAGTTTTGATTTGATTGACAACCTGAGGTCACTTTAATCACTCTTATTTATATCATTCAGCTTTTGTGTACTTGCTTTGTAATAGCATAAAAGGCTGAATTATTACTTGTTATTATTATTATAAATGTAAATATAATAACAATACAATTTTATAAAAAAACTGTTTGTATAATAATTTAATTTATGTAAACTATGTGTTTATAGAATAAGCTAATTCACTTATTATTATACATAAATATTAGAAAATAGTTAATATATTATTATGTAAATCTATCATGAATAATAAGTATAAAATGTAGGGTAAGTTAGCATAATAAAAACTTTTATTCAGCAAAGACACATTAAATTGATCAAAATGGCAGTAAATACATTAATAATGTTACTAAATATTTCTATTTTAAATAAATGCTCTTTTATTAAACTTTCTATTTATCAGACAATCCTGAAAAGTGTATTACAGTGTCCACTAAAATATTAAGCAACTCAACTGTTCTCAACACTGATAATAATGTTTCTCGAGCAGCAAATCTGCATGTTAGAATGATTTCTGAAGGATCAGTGACACTGAAGACTGGAGAAATGATGCTGAAAATTCAGCTTTGATCACAGGAATAAATTATATTTGAACATGTATTAAAATACAAAAAAAGTTATTTTAAATTCTAAGAATATTTCACAGTATTGCGGTTTTTACTGTCTTTCTGACCAGGTAAATAAGACTTGTGAGCATAAGAGACTTCTCCTTAAAAAATAAAAATAAGAGAAATAATAGAAAAAACATAAGTCGCATATAGGTTGATTTTATTATTTCATTCAGAAATAGACCTAATGCGGGCAAAATGTTTACAAACATTATAATAAACACTGTAAACATAGCTAGGCTATTTAAGTGTCCCTCACTCCACAACAATGGCATTCAATTTAGTAGGATTCAGAAAAGAACAAGAATTAAAAATATAAGAAGCTATATAAACTACAAGCCAAAACACATTCATTCAGCTTAAAACGAAACTGAAACCAATGTTGAGTCTCTCATTCAACACAAATCAAATGTTTCTATTAGCGATGTATTTGAATGGCAAAATATTATTTATTATGTAAACCTGTTTTTGTAGGCTACTTCAGTCATGTTCCAATATCTACATAAAACAAAATGTATTTGGCATAACATCAGGTGTTGATAATACTTAACAGCACGAATTTACTACATATTTAAACTGAGCTGCATTGTCAAGGTAGCAATGCGTAACTGTTGTGTGACATCCGGCACCAGCCAATCACTTGAGTTCTTTCCTTCTAACAGTGGAAGCAACTTCTCCTTTATTCATAAAGATTATCGAATTGTAAAGGTTTGCTTTTATTTGGGTACATTCACATTAGAAACAAATCTTTGTGCTTTTGTAAAATAAGCCTAAAGGAAATTAGGATGCGCTTTCTGCCGTCTTGGTTTCCTTTCAAGCACCACAAAATGTACAGAAACTCTGCATATTAGGCTACTTGTTGCACAGTTTTTTCCCCGTTTTCTTAATTTAGTATTTAAGTAAAAATATATTTCAGATCGCCTAGCTTTATCAAGTTTTCCTCCGCTCACAGAAGCTGCAGGTGCGTGATGTGATATAATGACCATGTGAATCCTCATGTTCTGTTGTTTGCTGCGTTTTGCCTCTAAAATTAATCTCCTTGAAAACCAATGTTAGTATTTTTTACAGGTCACAGACACTTATCCTTTCTAATTTAATTCAATTCCAATTGAAATAATCTTATCGGTTAATGGTTAATAATCGGTTAAAGAGCATCGGTGGTTGGTTAGGAGAAATAACAAAATTAACAATCCTAAGGTGAACACGATACTGTGAATTTTAATCCTTTACCTTTATATGAACCACTGTAACAACAAACACCAATATTTACAGAAATATTTACTAAAATCATAGAAGAGTTCAGGAGTAACCTGCCTCACACAAAACTGTAACTTCTCCGATGTTTCTCTCTGCAAAAATGTGCCCATAGCCAGGTTTAGTTTGAGGTCAGGAAAGGTGGTTTTGGAATAGAAAAGTCGAAAACACATTTCCTGGCCACCACTGTGTAGTTTGCTGTGGTCACAGCTCGCAGTAAATGAGATGTTAGAGGGTTGAAACAAGTTTGGCTGTTCTCCCAGCCCATGACATCATACTGACATCAGTGGAAAGCTCTTCAGGACGGAAAAGTCATTTTATTATAATAACGATTAGTTTAATATTCTGTGATGAATACATGGAATATTTCATTTTGTAAGGTTGTTGAATTCTCTTGTATTGTTTTTCAAAACCATTTCATTTTAAAATAAGATTATATACAAACCATATAATCATTTAAAATCTATTTTATGCTATATTTTATTGTAATATAAAACTTTGGCACATACTTGCAGTTAGTGTGTTAAAACGTTTTACACATATAAGACTGAATAGTCCTTTCAGGGATGTTTTAAATGATGTACATATCAAGGTTTTACAATCTTTGTGTCATTGAAAATGTGCAGAACTTGGAAAGAAAGACTGGAAGAGGCAGAGAGGAGGAAGCGTGAAGAAACCAAAGAGCTGCAGGTAATGATTAGCCCCACACTTGCAAATAACGGTCAGACTTCAGTGTGTGATGGATCGATGAGGCTTTTCAAATGGGTTTCATGGCCATTTCTCTCTCTTTCTTCTTCCTTTGTTGGTCTGTTTATTCGCTGTACCTCGTTCAGCGCGTCACCTTTAAAGTGGATAATCGGCTGCCTAACCTTGTGAACCTGAATGAGGATCCGCAGCTGTCAGAGATGCTGCTGTACATGATTAAAGAGGCGAGACCAAGGTCGGCAAGCTCAAGTCTGAGTCTGCCCACGACATCCAGCTGTCTGGAGCTCTCATCGCCGATGAGCACTGGTGAGACTCACGTCCACAGTCTACTACCACTCCATCATTCACTTCATTTTTTGATTCGTTTAAATCATCTTAAAATGATTGAAATAGTTTCTTTCTTCTGTTGAACACCAAACAAGATATTTTGAAGAATGTTGGTAACCAAACTTTGCTGGTAGCCATTGACTTCCATAGTATTTTTCCCCATAACATGGAAGTCAATGGCTACCGCCACCTAGTCTGATAACCAGCCTTCTTCAAAATGTTTCTTTGTGTTCAGTAGCTGAAAAAACTTGCATACAGATTTGGACGACATGAGGGTGAGTAAAGATGCGGAATCTGCATTTTTGGGTAAATTATCCCTTCAGCTAAAACTAATTAAAATCATTTTTAGTAACTGAAATTGAACTGAAAATAAAATATTAATATTAGATAAAATACCTAAGCTTCAAAATGAAAGTAAGACTTTGTCTTGGCACCTGACATAGAACTGAAATTGTTAAATTGAAGTACTAAATTTACTTCAACTTAAATAAAGACATACCACACCACCCAAAAAACAAAAAGATATATATATATATATATATATATATATATATATATATATATATTTTTTTTTTTTTTTTTTCTTTTGTGAAGGTAAAATAAGAATAAAACACTTAAGTAAATTTGTTTTAATGCTAGTTAATGAAGGCATTACAACATTATAATTTACAGTATGAAAAATGGATATTCATTTTGAGAGTTGCTGATCTTGAAGATTACATTTTACAGTAAATTATTAGTGCTTAAAATATTAACGTTGACAAAAGTAATGGAAATGTTGTGCACAAACAGTTAAAACCTAATATCGATGAATACATTTTCCAGTAAGTCTTATTGTTTTTAATTGTGTTTCCAGTGTCATCTCCAGTGTGAAAGGTACCGTCAGCATTAAACCGAAGCCAGAGCGCCAAGACCTTCGTGAATGGACATCTTGTGTCTGAGTGCACCGTCTCCACCACGTGAGTTCCTGCTGCGCTCTGATCCCAAAATGTTCGAGAAGCTCCACATAAATCATGAAACTGTTCATTTGTTTATTCACTTTTTATTTCAGGGAGACCGTGTGATTCTTGGAGGAGATCACTACTTCGGTTCAACCACCCGCCGAGGTTCAGAGCGGGAAGCGCGCTCCTGTTGGAACAGTGGAGATGGTCTGAAGGACTTTGAGTTCAGCTAAAACGCAGCTGCTGTCGGCTCAGAGAGCTCAGTGAGTACAAGCCCTATATTACCTCTACAGGAACTCATTTTACTTGGTTTCCATGAAAGAACTGTAAAATTGCCCACCATTAATCAAAGAAAATGTTAATAAAGAAGACCAAAACATATGTTGAGTGGTCCATTCTTAATTTCTCTGCACAGACTTGAAGCAGAGATCGAGGCGTCGGTTGAAGGCCAAAGAGGAGATGATGCAGGGCATTCAGGTGGCAAAAAGAGATGGCACAGAAAGAGCTGAGCGAGCAGAAGAGTCAGTCGAGGAGAGGATCAAAGCTCTGGAGCGAGAGCTGGTAAGCTGTTAGCAGACCTGTCGTGTGTGGCATGTGCGACTCCAGCTAATCAAATGCTTGCTCAGGAGGAGGAGAGTGAGCAAGAGAGAGCAGGAGCTGGATAAAAGAGGGTCAGCCAGCCAGGTAGAGCAACTACAGACAGCAAAGAGTCTGCTGGAGCAGGAAGTCACCACCCATAAGAGGCGTCTGCAGATGGAGGCCCAGGCTACCAGACAGGTACAGAAAACCAGTCAAAATCTAAACTGATGCTCTTCTTTCTTAAAGGATAGTTCACCCAAAAATTTAAATTTGCTGTAAATTTACTGACCTACTTCTGAGCATATGATTTTATCTTCTTTCAGAGAAAAGTACATAGATTTTAAAGCTGAAAACCATGGTCATGATATTCAAAAATAGTCACTGATATAAAAAAATAATAACAATATAATATATATATATATATATATATATATATATATATAATATATATATGTGTATGTATATGATGATATATATATATATATATATATATATATATATATATATATATATATATATGTATGTATGTATAATATTTATTTGGTCAGTTTTAGTTATTAATTTTGTTTAGTTAGTTTAGTTATTTATTTAGTTAAGTCAGCTATAGTTGTAGTATTTACTTAGTTCATTTATTTAGTTAGTTTTAGTTATTCAGTTAGTAACCTAATCTTGTGTTTTGTTAGGTGGCTATATTATTTATTTACTTTTATAGTTAGAATATTTATTCAGTTAGGGTTAATTATTTATTCAGTTGCTTAGTTTTATTTATATTATTTTTTAGTTGATTTAGTGTTAGTTAAGATATTTATTCAGAATATTTTTGGTTTATTTGTTTAGTTAATTATGTTATTTATTTATTTATTTAAGATTAGTTTGTCTATTTATTGATTCCTATTTTATGTTGATATCCAAATAGTCTATCCTAACAAACCATACATCAATGCTTATTTATTTATTTATTTATATTACACAAAGCTTATTATTCAGCTTTCAGATGATCTATAAATCTCATTTTAAAAATTGACCTTATGATAAGTTTTGTGGTCCAGGGTCACATATTACTTTATATTACTTTTTAGTTATATTATTTCTATTATGTATTTACTTTATTTATAGTTATTTAATTGTTACTTTTATTTAGTTTCTTTATTTAGCAAAGATGGCTTCATCATCTTTTAATTTGTGACTCATTCAGATTTTAATTTTTTCCATAGGCGTTGGCTGATCATGATATCCGCATGCTAAGATTGTAGAGGCCCTTGAAGCAGAGAAGAGGAAGATTGCAGAAGATCTTGCTCAGATTGAGAGAAAAGCGTGCTCTTAAATGACCCAGACCCTAAACGGGTATATGCACACTTTAAATTGAAAAGACATGGGGTTTTCCATCAGCGATGTTCACAACAGTGTGTTATTCAACACATTTTTGTTCAATGTTTGCAGCCTACCCACAGTGGGATGCCTTGAAGCTGTCTTTGATGATTGAAGAAGCAAACAAAATCAGTGCCAAACTAAGGAAACACACAGTCTTCAGCAGGTACAGTTATTTAGTGGGTGTAATGGATTTAATGTTCCTGGATCAACATCTTTGTTGGTCTACAATTGTCACAGATTTATCACCAATCTCTGAGTACAGTTTATGATTAAGAAAAACTGAATCATTATCAGCAATACTATGACGATAAGTGTACATTTATAATTTATTATAAATGTAATTTGTCTGTTTTATTAACATTAAAGTGCTAGTGATGGAAATAGACATGAATATTGTTTTCACTACACATGATGTAGTCAGCTACAAATCGTAGAGCTTTAGGTGGAAGTAGCAACTTGCAGTCCAGTCAGAATCACCAATGACTGGAAATCTATCAGCATTCTTGATAAGGAGTATCAGTGAAATTCTGGCTTCATGGGGAACTTGAGCAGGTCTTAGATGAACAGATGTGATTCTGTGTTTCTCTAACGACTGAGGCTCATGGTAAAGGAGCTGCAGGTGAGAATGCCAACTGCAGGTCTAGTCAGTATACTGTACCAAATGACATTCACCTTCTGGCCTTGATTTCCTTTTCACTTTGCATGCCTGCAGGATGCTTACTAGGCTCAACATCTCTCATCATAAACAAAGATGTTATCTGTTAATCAAGCTCAAACCTGCTTTGGACGTACAAGTGGCATTTCACTGTAGCAAAGTACAGTTTGCACTAAACTTGCTCAAGCAGTCATCTACTCTAACATAGGCTCGCCTTCGTGTTAATCCAGGTTAATGCTTTCTAATCATGTGATGCAAGTACCACAAAAACAAATGAAATTAATCACTACTATCTTGTCTACACTGACTGTTATGCGTACTTTGGCATCTTCTGTCTGTTGTCAGCTAAGACAATCATTGAGTTTAAAGACGTGCATTGACACGTTGTTAAACCATCAAAGTTCCTTAACTGGAAGAAGTGGATAGGTTTTTTTAATGACACCATTAAGTGTCAGAGATTGTTGAGAATTGCTTTGTATATGAGCTCAGTGTCATGGAAAGTTCACAAAGAAACAAATGTTGAAAGATGAAGCGGCTGCAGCTGCCTCACATCCGTAACTAAATGATTTCATAATGCTTTGTCTGAAATGACCGTTTCTTTTGCTTTTTTTGCTTTTCAAAATGTCAAAACACTCACATGCAGTAATGAGGGGGTGTTGATATTGTTTTTATGCAATGATGTTAACCAATCATAACATTGGCGATTCCTCTCTTCAGAGAGAGGGTCAGAATGAGGGTTGAAAATAATAATGTTTTCCATTTTTCTTTTTTCTTTTGGTTAAAAAATCCATGTCATGACCCCTTTAAAACCTTGTTTTAGCTTACAAAATTTTCGATTGTTAGGTGTTTTTTTCAGTTGTTTTGTTTTGGATATATTGGATTGAGTTTGGTTTGTTTTTTGGGGGTTGGTTGATTTGGTGTATTGTTTTGTGTAGCATCTATTTTAAATGTGTTTTGATGTATTTTATTTAAGGTTTTTATTGTTTAGTGTTTACTGGTTTATTTATTTATTTGTTTTGTTTTTGTGTAGCATCTCACTTAACATTGCTTTTATTTCATTTAGTGTTTTTTTTTTTTAGTTGTGTTTAGTGTATTTGTTTTGTGTAGCATGTCACTTGACATTAGGGTAGGTGATATACCGGAGACCTAATTTACCCGTTGAAATTGGTCAACCGACAGAGATTTTGGACCGCATCTTTATCGCTCTTAAGCTTTCTACAAACTGACGATTTTCGGCTGACAAAAGATTGGCATCGGGAAACAATGCGTGGACATTTCTGTGATTGTGGCTCCTAAACGGTGGCCCTATGTCATACAGTGAGAGACATTTGAAAGAGACCGTTTCACGGTCTTGTGACAAAAGATAGCCTACGATCATTTTTGACGGTGTCAGAAATTCAGCATGATCATCACACAGTGTGTTTGCTGCTGCACCACATCTACTATCCAGCCAATAAAATGCGACATGTAATGGCGGTTGATCAACGCGACATGGCGAAAAGCTTAAAACTGCTTACCTCAAACTCTTTAACTTCTCCTTTCACAGCTTCTTTTTCAGCAAACATAAAAGTACATCTGCTAAACTGTGCTTTGTCATGCTCTTTTAGTTTACCACTAGCGCATGCTAATGAGCGTTTATTCTTCAATAGTAACTTGTATACTGTGAGACTGTTTTTGTGGTCTGTGAGGCGCGACAGGCGCTACACATGAATCCGCTGCTCATAGAACGAGTGAGTATTCTTGACACATACTTATAGCCAGTGTGTCAAAATGCCTGTGATTGCAAGTATCCTCGTAAACAGGTCTTAAGTGAAGGTAAACAGCTGAGAAAGAAAACGCACGTGTAACAGTATAACTGGATCTGGATGTTCGGTCTTAAAGTGACAGCAGTCTAATATTCCTGCTGTCTGTCATTCCTGTTAATTAAACAACAGAGAGAAAATTTCTCACTGCTCTTGACTAAATCACTTTTGTAAATTTTAATAAGAAGAAATGTGTATTTTATTTACACATTGAAGAATATGCAGTGTTTTTGATTAATTTACGAATGTACAATTTTTCAAAGATTATGATATCAAAAAATATTACTAAAGGGAAAAATAACTATACGGATGTATATCATCATCATGAAATAAAATTACTAAAAGATTTTGGTCATATCTCCCACCCTACTTGACATTAAAAGATTAGTTTTTGTCTTTATTTCATTATATGTAGTGTTTAGCTTTGTTTTATTTTATTTTTGTGTAGCTCTTTACTTGACATTGGAAACTTTAGCCACACTTAATTTGAACAAAGTGCTGAGCATTTAACAGAGCTTAGTTGTTTGAATGCAATAATATATGAGGCCATTTGAAGCCTGTTTATTTCCTTGTAATTACCCAGTAAAAGCGGGAAGCATGTAGTATTGGCAGTTGCTCTTATACGTAAAAGTATCTGCAGCTAAATCAAGTCTGATGTTTATTGACTGTAGGGGAGAGCCTCTAAAGATGATGAGCGTGTTTTACGACCCTAATGATGAGTGGGAACCAGACCTATCTGCCTCCTCCTCAACCTCGTCTTTCTCTCAGAAGGTATTTGAATTTATTAGTTTTCTTATTGAGTCCACGATGCTGCTCTTCAGCTCTCTGTACTTCTGTATTGAAGAACAAAAGAACAGAAGTATACTTTTTCCCAACACTGGTTATTGTCTTCCACCATGATGATATTTTCCCTTTATAAATCAAGCCCTATGGAATCAACATTCCGCAGCATTTTTAACCCATTTTCTTTGCCTACAAGTGTATGTAACTACAGCCAGCTCATAGATATTCCTTAGCTTTTCACCTCTTGACTTCCTCTCTTGTATTTCTGTCCTTGGGATGAGCTGTAAACTCAAGTGTACAACATGTAACTCTTGTTAAGGAAGAAGAAGTTATCTGATGGTTCAAGGCTAGATATAAGTTCAAATGTATCTCTATTTCTTATTTTCTGTTTCTTGTGTCTCAGGAGTAGAAGTTTGCTGAAGAGCAGGAGGATTTCTGAGGCGCTATATGAGATCCGAGTGCACCCATTTCAAAGCCTACACTGTGCTCCCTCACGTCCACTGGTAAAGTAGCCTTATATTGTATGTATGTATAGTCTTTTCGACTCTTTGATTTTATGATCATTTAGATTAGAGTTTTGAAGAGATAAATCACTCAAAAGTTGATTTCTCTCATAATTTACTTACCGTTCAAACCTGTATGACTTTTAAAAAAAAAAATTAATTCTGAAATCATTCAGTACTTTTGTTCAATACAATGAAAGTCAGTGGGTCCAAACAATGTTGTTTTGGTCGCCATTGACTTTCACTGTATGGACAAAAATAGTCTTCAAAATAAGGTCTATGTAGGCAGCTCACTAGTTTTGGAGCATATTTGCAAACCAGTGTTGTTTTTTTAACTAAAACTATTTAAAAATATTAATTGAAAAATGGAATATTGAAATGCACTATAAATATTACATGAAACAATGAATCTCATTGGTTCAAAGGCCTCATTTAACTAGTTGTCATTTTTGTTTGTTTTTTTTGTTTAGAGTTTTGTTTTGTGTAACATCTCACTTTGTTTTGTTTTTGTTTAGTTTTGTTTTTGTGTAACATCTCACTTGTTTTGTTTTGTTAGTTGTTGTACATCTTGTTTTGTTTAGAGTTTTGTTTTGTGTAACATCTCACTTTTGTTTTTGTTTAGAGGTTTTTGTAGCATCTTTTGTTTTTTGTTTAGAGTTTTGTTTTGTGTAACATCTCACTTTTATTGTTTAGTTTTGTTTTATTCAAGGCTGAAATAAAATATAAACATTAGTATAACTAATATATAACTTAAAGTAAACCTAGTATACAATTAAAACAAAATACAGTACTACAATGAAAATAAATTAAAGATATGTAGAAATATACAACAAAGTACAACAAAATAAGACAACAAAGTTACTAAAACTTAAATTTAAAATAAAAATGAAATCTAAAATGAAAGCAAATTCAAAATGTTAAATGCTGTAATAATACATAAATAATACTGAAATAATAAATAATGCTAGAATAACAGACTAGGTTTTTTTTCAGCCTGCTTAAGAAATATGACTGCTTCCCCTGGAAAATATTAAGTAACTTTGATATTCTGTGTATTTTAGGGTGATGAACAAGCCCCTCCTCTGCACTTCAGAACTTCGACTCGCCTCCCAACCATCTGCAAAGATCTGATTGGCTCTGCCGGGCTTGTCTGCGGTCCTGCCAGTCTGACAGAGGAGAAGAGTGAAAGCTTGGGTGACAAACTGACTCTAGACCTGCTGGCAATTCACCGTGCTGTGAGGTCAATCACAGACCTCTACGAGCACCTTGACGACACAGTCAGGAGAACTGTAAGCATCAGCGCTTTTAACAAACCTAAATCAACAAAGCAATTCATCAGTGTCAATATTCAGCTCAATATGAATGCACAAGACCTGTGTCATCACAGTGCTACACAAAGAGCCTAATTTTGTTCTGTGTGAACAGTGTTTGTCTGTAGTACTGAAGCCCAGAGTCATCTAGTGAAGGCCACGCCTGCTGTTGAAAGGGCTGTGTTCATAACCATGCACTGGGTCTCCAGCATTAAGCCTGCTCTGATCCAGTGTCTCAGAGAGCTGAGGAGCTCAAGACGGATGTCAAGAAAATTGGAGGCTACCTTCAGTTGCTCATTCAGGTGCTCATTACAGTTCATAGTCAATTAATAAAACACCAGCTGCATTTATGTTTTATTTAGCTCTGTAGGGGACCATAGGAAAAATAAATAGTCAAAGTAATAATCAAAGTAATGTAATTATTATATATCAGTGCTGTTAATATTGTTTCTTTTATTTAGATTAATTAAATATTTAATTATTTAAAGGCATTTATAATAATACTAATAATAGAATGTACTTATCAACATTTTGATATTATATTATATATATATATATATATAATATATATATATATATATATGAACTGATTGAATGGTTTAAATTTGCCTGTAGCATTCTGTAATAGTAAAATGCATTTGTTAGTCAGTTGTATACCTTAATATTTCTTTGAACAAATAATTAATTAAACAAAATTAAAGAAATATTAAGGTATACAAGTGATTAACATATGCATTTTACTACTAGCATGAGCAAATGTAAACCATTAAATCAGTTTCTATCAAATAAATATATAATGAAATGGCAAATGTTGGTAAAGATATATAAATAAAATAATAATATGCAGTAAAATTAATCAGTTGCATACATTTCTTTGATTTAATTTAATTAATTAAATAACATATCTTATAAATTTATCATCATTTAGACATTGATAATAAATTTATTTGATTTCTCACCTTATGATATATAGGCTTAAATTGCCTCTACATAAGTATTTAATAGTAAAATGCATTTACAAATGCAATGATAGAATACATTTAAAAAACAGAAGTTGTTTTAAAGAATTTTGTTGTGCCAAGTATCAACTTTGGAATTTTCGGTAAAAGCCTTACAAGAGTATTGGTCTTTCAGGGCTGTGACTCTGAGATCTCCTCCATGGTAACAGAGGCCCAGAGGAGGGTTACAGAGTGTATGAACGCTGCTCTCAAAACCATCGGTTTTCTGGTGGCAGTCAGTGGGACTGATCTTCTTTTGACTGAACATGGTTCAGAAGTCATAGACAACGTGGGTATATTTCTTGTGCAGTAACTGCTGTTTACAGCCAATAGTAGATTGGGCATTAAAAGCCAGTCAGAATCAAACAATACAACACCCTTCTCTTTCTCTTTAGAGGTCTGTGGTGGCTTCTTTGTGGAATGGGATTCAGTCAGAGTGTGACCGATGTTCTCCTCATGGTCAGAAGATCACCACAGAGATGCATCAAGATCTTTCATCTGCTCATATACCAGTAAGTTCTCTTAATAAATAATTTACTTAATAAAATTGAATCTTTATTGATCCAGTTAATATTGAAATTATACATTAATAACTGATATGGATGTATACTGTAACATTTCATAATGTCAATTCTAATATATTTCATCAGATTCAGAAATCCATCGCGATGGATGTCACCAGCTCTCTGCAGAGCTACTTCCGCTCTGTTTGTCGACGCTTTACAAACAGCTGTTACTTGTCATTGAGGGTAAAATGTTTTGGATTGATGACCAGCCCAACAATGACTGAGGGAGACAGCGCTTGTAAAACGCCAAACCTGAGCGGTCTTATCTCACGCCTTGGGTCGCTTTTGCTGTTTACAAAATAAATGGTTTGAGTGGAATGTCATATGTCACTTTAATGTGGCTGTAACTGTTATCTTCAATACACAAACTATAGGCTCAGTTGTTATTGTTCAGCAACAGAATGGGATGCTGGGATAAGGAAAAATGGATGCATCCCACAAGCTCACTCATTTCTCAAACCCACTCACCATACCAAAACCCAGTGGTCTAAAACAAATAAGATAGCCAACAATAAATGTGTATATTTAATTAAAATATATCTATTTATATTAAAATATATGTATTTATATTAAATTATTTAATATCTATAGATTTTTTTGTTTGGTTTTCATTTGTTTGGTTTTGTTGGTTTTATTTCCATTTTCTGTTTGTTTTTGTTCTTTTGGTTGGAGGTTGTTTGGTTTTCAGTTTGGCTTTTTTTGTTTGGTGTGTTTTTGGTTTATTTTGTTTAATTTTTGTCTTTTTTATTTTTATTCCTTTGTTGGAGTGGTGTGTGTTTTGTTTTTAGTTTTGTTTGAGTTTTTTTAATTGTCTTTTTTTTGTTGGGTTTTGTTTTAGTTTTTTAGTTTTTGTTGTTTTTGTTATTTTTTTCTGGTTTTTTGATTTTGCTTTGGTTTTTTAGTTTTGTTGTTTAGTTTTTTAGGGGTTGGTTTTTTTGTGTTTTTGTCTGTTTGGTTTTATTTATTTTTAATTTATTTTGTTTAGTTTTAATGATTAATGATATATTTTGTTTGTTTAATTTTTTGTTTTAGTTTTTTGGGTTTAGTTTTGGTCTTGCTTGTTTGTTTTTTGATTCTTATTTTTATTTTGTTTGTTTTAATGATTAGCTTTTTTATTTATTTTTTGTTTTAGTTTAGTTTTAGGTTTGTTTGGTTTTGCTTTGGTTTGTTTAGTTTTGTATTTATTTCATTCATTAGTTTTGTTTTGTGGGTTTGTTTGATTTTGCTTTGTTTTAGTTTTTGTTTGTTTTGGGGTTGGTTTTTGTGTACTTTTGATCTGGTTTTGTTTTTATATATTTTTTAATTTTAAATTTAGTTTTGGTTTTGCTTTGGGTATTGTTAATTTTTTATTTTTTGGTTTGTTTGAGGGTTTTGTTGTGGTGAACTTTCACTTTAAGAGATATTTGTACATCTGCTCTTTCACAGGAGAGGTCAGGCTCTTCTGAGGATTGTTCAGAGGACGATGAAGCCTTGGACTTGTGTGCAATTCAGAACACCACCGCTAAACTCCTCACGCTGAACGCGAATCAAAGATCTCCACTCGTCTTTGTTGCGCTCTCTAAAGGGTACAGCAATCTTTCCACAATAGCATTCATATGAAACACTTCTCCGATATGACTGTATGTGACATGACTTATTTTATTAATGTAATACAGGGAGGGCAGCGCGCTGGCCTTAGTCAGACGATACAGTCTCTGTCCAAGACAATTGATGATGTCATCAACGGCGTCCGTGAAGTACCTGGAAGACGCGTTCTGACAGTCTTCGGCTTCCATGTGAGAAGAACATCATGGTCGCCGAGATCAAGTGCACTCGGCGCTAGGCTTTAACAGCAGCGTCGATAAAAGCACATATGGAGTACAGACGCTGGACACGACAGACAGTTTGTTCAGCCAGGTTATGGCAGCAGAAATCGAACCGTCCCTAAAGTTGTGCATTCCTTTCTTCAGGCATTAGCACGGTTCCAGAGATGCCAGCTGGGTGTGATTTTGGATAGCCACAGATTGAAGGGGTACTAGTTACGTATATAACTATATTTGGTAAAATGGTTAATGCTAAAGTTGGCTCACTTATTCATTTTGATGTGTTTACATATGCACTACAAGTCAGGCCGACAAGTTTGTCTGCAAATTTTGTACACCTGTAGATTTAACTGTAGGATTTTAAAGAAGTGCTTAAGAGTATAACTTAAGAGATGGGTTTCTGTGTATTTTGCAAGTAATCAAGCACCTAAGTCTTTTATAACTCATGCAGAAAATACTTCTTCTCAATATATTTTTGCACTTGAAACCTTTGACAGGCTTAGGCACTGATATTCACACTATCATTTGCATGGAGATTTTAGCATTTGCAGTGGCATTTACTCTGGATCATGTAATTGTTCCAAATCCACACCTAATTTATACTTCAGAATAAACACTCACTGGGACAAAGTCTGGTGTTCTCTTTAAACATACTGCACAATCGCATGCCTTTTTGTGTTTCTACATAATTTGTTTATTAATTTTAATCTTGGTCATAACTGGAATCTGTTGGAAAATGCTAATTTACAAAGTAACATTGTTTTGTTTTTATTTGGTTTCATTACAAATATGGTAGTTAAAGTTTACTGATTTTACTTAGCTATGTAGTTTCTTCGTGGTTTCATTCAGTTATTTGAATTTTATTATAATTATTTTACCTATATGTTTGGTAACATCAAGTTAAATTTAAATGAAAATAACTTGTTAAACTAGATAAACAATAGGTTTATAAATGTTTTATTTTCACATTAATGTTTATTTTATTTCAAATAGTAATTTATGGTTTATGAGTTTACTTAATAATCTTGCTGGGCAATACTCATTGACTTTATTATTTGAAATAAGTAGGTTAGTTATTTAAATTAAAATAATAACGTTATTTAAAATTGTGTCGATTTAATCTAGATCCAATTTTAACACTGAAATGAAGTTTTTCATTCAGTTTATCACCACTGTTTTGCAACGGGGACAAAATCTTTTTTTTTAACACCGTAAACAATCATTTACATAAATTAAAAGATTTTATTTAGAACCGACCACTCAGAGTAAAGCGTAATCTTTTAATCGCTCACAAAGCAAATCTAGAAGTGTTGTTGCTGGTGAGGGGAGTGGCGGGAACTGCTTCTCTCAGAGCGGGAGGCGCCGCTGCTTCTCATGATCTCACTCACAGTTAACGTTAAGTTTCTTCCTCAGTCACAACACTTCCAACGGAAACCGCGTCAACCGTTTGCTAAACTTTACTCTTCGAGATAAAATATAAAATTGATGACTTCCGACTATAACTTTATCTCATATCAGGTAATTGGCGTTTTATTCCTTTTTATATACGTTACATATTCATCAATATTTCATGAAGTGATGTTCTGTAAAGTTTAACTTCGTTGAATGTGTTTAATACTGCTAAAAAAACCCTGTTAGGTTTTTGTTAAACAATAAAAGTTTAACTTGTGTCATTGTTAATACAGTATTTTGTTTTCTAGGATGAATCTGTTGAAAATTATTTGCTCCAACGTTATTGTGAGTAACATCAACAATACAATATACGTTTAAATATTATGTGGCAAAATGCTAAGTTTTCCTTACATGAATACTTATGTTAAAGTCGTTGAAATTGATTCAGTATTATTTGTATATAATTAAAAGCATTTTCCCCAAGGTCCCATTCATCACTGCATGGAAAAAGGTAATCACAGCATTCAAAGTGTAATTGTTTAACATGCTTAAAATTCAGATATAATCACGCAGGACTGTTTAATGTTATAGTCCTCTCACTATTACATAAACCGATGTTAATATGAAAGATACCATCTGTAACTAAAGCATACAAAAGGAGAGTTTGAAATCACATGTAGTACAATTTGTTAACACCAAAAATGCCAATTGCATAAGATAGTGTTTGTCAACCAAAAATGCCCCTGTGTTTACAGTGGGAGAGCAGAACCCTGCTAACGCATGACGACTATTACCCTGAGTAGCGCCAGATCGTCCAGCCCTGGGACGTTGCCGTAGCCTCTGCCTCCAGCGCTCAGGGTCCTTTGTGATGGTGTCCAGTACTGAAGAGATTCAAAAGCTGAACAGTTTTCTGCGATCCCTAAATATCACCCAACCCGTATGGATAGAAAGTGCAGGCATGTTTCAAAATACTGGTGAGCACCAAATCCCACGCTTCCCAGCATGCCTCATATTTGCTACGTGGGAATATTGTTCTTTAGTAAACATTGCCGGTTGTTTTCCAGCTCCAGGACGTATACATGCTGGAATTTCCAGCGCCCACACCGGAATCGGCTCGACTGCGCCACAAATTCCATAACATGGAAGCGCTACGGTTTTGCGCTTACCTCCAGCTTGATCCCACTTGCCACGGACTTTCCACAGTCTTCTCATCGCCATTCAGTCGTTCACTAAAGAGTTCCAACTCAAGCACAAATCACCGGAATGAGCGGTCCACCTTGCGTGCTGGTGCATGGTTCAAACACCTCCTACTGAACTGGCTTCCCCAACGATGCTTCCTGGCACTTTGATGCGCTGAAGTTGGGACGGAAAACCGGAAGTGGGTCATCTGGTGGACGGAGCGTTGCGGTTCTGGGAATTCCCTCAACTCAACTAGTCACATCGGAGGAGATGGCCTTTTATGATTGGACAAGAGCAGAAGACTTACGGGGACTTCAACAACGACAGGGCTTTGTGGGAATGTTACGCAGCTGTACATGTGGGATCGATTCTTGGTCGACTCTAAAATCCAAAGCATGGTAAAACTTTGCTCAGCTGTCCCTTTTGGATTTTTCAAGTGGAATGAGTCCACGATGGAAATAGAGACGCCCTGCAGACACGCAGAGGGAACTCGCCATGTCAAGGTAGAGTCGCCATGTCACCCTCAAGGCTTTGGATAATAATTTCCACTGTCCCGCCATGGAATAGAATACAGCCAAGTTTTGATTGGTAACCTCAGGCTGAGATGGTTGTAAATATTTCATCCATGCGTAATGTTGAGACCCACCCTTCAGAATATACTCTTCACTTCACATGAGTCATGGACACTTATTCTTTACTGAAGAGAGGACACATGGTCTTACAGACTTGGAGAGCTCAAGAACTATTACTCCCGATGACATCTTAAAATTGGCAGACTTAAAACAAACTTGGGTTGCGGCTGTTCAGTGACCCCAGTCACATTAATTTGCTCAAAAACATCCATTTTCTGCTAATCTAGTCTTTGTTCTTGATTCTTATAGGTTCCAAAATCCAACCACAAGACCAGCTGGCATCTCTGGGTTGGATCCAAGTCTGCATCACAATCTTTCCATCAAAACCTGTGTAGCCTTTGACCCTGCAAGTGGAAAACCCATTAATCGCTTATGTGCTACACCTTAAAGGAAGTGTTTGCTGTTCCCAAAAGGTTGGGAACCACTGTTTTAGGAGATAGTTTACTGTTCACTGTTTAGTTGTGTTGATTTGCTATCTTTTGCAATTTGTTTTAGTGTTTTATGCTTTTGTGTTTGTTTCATTTAGTTTTGTTTTATTGTGTTTTGTGTGGTTATGTTTTATCTTTTGCATTTTGTTTTGTTATTTTTGATGTTTTTGTTTTTGCTTTTTGTTATATTGTGTGTTTTGTTATCTCTTTGCATATTTGTTTTGGTTTTATGCTTTTTGTTGTTTCATTTTGTTTTGTTTTTTTTGTGTGGTTTTGTTTTGTTATCTTTTGCATTTTGTTTTGTTATTTTTTGATGTTTTTTTGTTTTGCTTTTTTTGTTTTATTGTTTTTTTGTGTGTGTTTTGTTATCTTTTGCATTTTGTTGTGTTATTTTTTTTCTTTGTTGAGTTGTGTTTTTGTTTAGTCTGGAGGCTTAAAATGCAGTCCCTTGTGTGTTTGACCACGGTCATAATCCAGGCATTTTCCTTCTTCATTTCAGAGCAGCTGGACTTTGGTTTTCCTGGAACCTCGCTCTTCTCACAAGTCAGCAATGAGATTCATTCCAAACCTGTGAGTTAGACAGAGCTCACGGCTGATTTTATTAGATTCACTATAAACATACACTGTAAGGATCCAAATACAGTCACTATTGACACAGACATACAATATAATTGTCTGATGACCTGATCTTACATTATCCTCCTCTTTCTCCACAGGATACAAATGCAACCTTGTTCCCTGAAAATGATCTGACTCGCATATTTCCCTCTTGAGGGCCATATTGAGAGTTATGGACAGCAAAGCACACATCCTCACACATTCTGATCTTCTGTATCTCACAGAAACCATCGATAAGGCCACTCAACTCAAAAAATAGTGGTTTCCACTGATGTCTTCATATCTATGATCCGTAATTGCTTGGAACTAGTCAGCAGGCTCATCAACCCTGATATGGCCTAACAATGGGAGGATTTGATAGCACGCGGGGTATGTTATGAGACTGAAATGGACTCTTCTGAAACCAAATCCTCTAAAAAAGATCACTCTTCTATCAAGTTTACGAGTCAGTTTCCTGTATGTTCATAGAATTACCCTGGACCATTGACAATGCTGGAGAACATTGATAAGCTGCTGTGTATGCTGGCGGATGCTCTCTGGATCGAGCAAAAGCTTCACAATGTCAACAAAGAACATGGGTACAGTGGTTTTTTTTTTTGCCTCAGTTAGCATGACTAGGTAGCATCATCTCTGAACTCTGAAAAATGGGAGTCAATATTTGCTTTCTTGAGAGGTAGAGTAATAAATATAAACCTAATTGCATTCAAGCAGTTATTACTATTTAGCCATGGCAATTTTGGTTGTCCCACCATAAAAACTGTACAAACAACGATGAGTTTTGTTATTTTGAGAGTCACAAGATCAATTGCTTCCTCAGATATTCATCTGGAGCCACGGAGGCTGACGCACAGTGAGCTGCAGTTATGTGTTCAAGCCCTCGGTTCACGGCGGACAGTTCGGCAGCCATGATGAGATCCTCATACCAGAGTCTGAAATGCAGCAGTCTTTACTCTGGGTGAGACACAAAGGGCTTTGGGTAGTTTTCGTATTTCTACAGATAAATGCCATGATTTAATCAGAGGCTAATATTTTTTTGACAGGCCACAAGGAAGTGATGGTTATTCATAGCTACTATAGTAACCTGTTAGAGATGTTGTCCAGACTGGAGGAAAAACCCATGCTGACCAACCGCAGACAAGAGGTTTGCATGAGCCTACTGAATTTTCTACACCAAAATTAATGTTTAGATTTCGATTCATAGTTGATTGGCGCCATAATTCATTATATTAACACTGTTTTGTTCATGTATTTGCAGGCATCACACTGGTCAGCTGGCCACAGCAGTGATCTCAGCAACAGTTCGAGATGTTTCCAGGGCAGAAAATGTTCACGCCTCTGTCCAGTACACCCTATCCTCTGGGATTATGGTAAAAAAAAAAAAAACACTTAAAAACATGATGCAGGGTTATTATTGTTAACTAAAACTAAAACCATAAAAAAAAGACATATATATATATATACAACAAAAAATACTAAAACTTTTTTTTTTTAGGCAGAGTATTCCAAACAAGTCACTCCTGTCTGCCTTTTGGAATATTATGTAAGAGAACGACTACTGTTCTAAAACTGCTAACAGGTGTCATGTCATATTACAGTCTCTTGTTTGGGTCTGATTTAGTGTCTTATGTCCAAAGGGCGGGTGATACAAGTGCTTGGTCCAAGAAAGGGTGCAGAGTACTGCCTTCTCCTGCTGATGTCACTTCCCTGCTTCTGCAACCACACCACCAATTTCGCTGTCCTCATGAATTATATGGAGCACAGGGTATGTTTAGACTTTGTGCTTTCAACTGTAAGAAAAATCAACAAAGAATCTATTTACATTTTATATATGAAGAGTTCATTTGCAAAAACAGATAATGTTCAAAAGTCATGTTTTTTCATCGGCATTCCAATTAATCTCAATCAAACTGCAGTTGGGTTATTTTGATTAGGTAAAAGATAACCAACAAATACAGCTAACTAACACAATAAAACACAATAACATAATAAAAAACAGGATTTTGAAAAATAAAAAACAGACTTATCTGTTTTGCAAATAAACTTCACATATTGTTTTGATTATAATATATTTATTTATATTAATTAAATGTATGTTTATATATCACACACAAACTAATATATAAAATGTTATAAAAATATACAAATATAAATGAATGAATGAATAAATGTAGAACAACAAGTTATATTACATATAGATTATATTATAACAGTCAATATTATATACATTACTTATTTTATTTATGAATAAATTATTTATACTAATAACTAATTTTACTTATACACACACCAATATAAATATGGTGTTTATGTATGTGTATATATATATATATATATATATATATATATATATATATATATATAATAATTTGTGTATGTATGTACAAATATGTGTAGTAGTCTGTATATGGTTGTAAAATAAGATATGATAATTAATTGGTTATTATTTTAATGAAATAGTGTTATTTATACATATTACTTATTTTATTTATGAATAAATTATTTATACTAATAAAAATATGGCATATCAAAATATTTGATATATATAAATATTAAGAAATATATATAATATATTTTTACTTAAATGCTTACATATATATATATATATATATATATATATATATATATATATATATATATATATTATATAACGAAAAATGTATATCTTTAAAATTTTATTTACAATGTTAAGACTAAAAGTTAAATTATTGCATGAGAAATGTTAATAAGCCTTGACTTTATACAAATATACTGTCCTCATGTTCTAAACAAACTGTCCTAATAGAGGTCACATGTTAGCTTACAACCAAAAGCTTATAGTAGTCTTGTGGTCTTGTCTTGAGATTATGTAGAGAAGTTCATCTGCAGAACTTCATAAAGAGCAAATCTGATCTACATTAATGCCCAGCCACCCAGGCAGTAATGGCATCAGTCCTCACATACACAGTAGTTAACGATATTTCCCAGACAGTTAGACTGAGAGAGACAGGCGTGAGGAATAATGAGATGGTTGTGTTTTGATGGGTCTTTTCCCGCAGTGGAGTGCTAAAGAGGAGAGCATTCTAACGGCTGACGCTTATCGGATCCGGCGCCTCTCGCGCACTGGTGGTGACCTTGATGCTGCTTTACCGTGTTAGAGTAAGTGCTTTTCACCGATGCACTTCCTGCATGACAAGAGCTGTGTGCTTCTGTTGGGGAAACACTGCATGATGTGCCCTGGCAGCATTCGATTCGCTTCATTTTATGATGTCTAACTTCCAGTGTTGGTCTCAGAAGGGTCACGACAGCATAACATTTGCTTGACTCTCGGCAGCACGCAGTCAATAGGCCAGTCGGAGGCTGAATAAGTATTGAAACCACTAATCGGCTAATTAGCTCTGTGCCAAATGAGCCTGAAGCTGAAGTTTTATGGTGGCATTACAGGAGAGTTAATTAAAGGGAAGGGTCACACAAAGAGAGGTTAATCAGCTAGAATCAGCCAAGCTGCTTTCTTTAAGAGATTGATGGCCTGTTTGCTTCTAATCAAGCCACACACATTCTGCATCTGGTTACCAAAACACCTTGTCTTATTTGTCATTCTCAAAATGTGTCTGAATGATTGTGAAAAGGCATAAATGACAAAAGTGTTTTGTATTTTTTTTTTTTAACAGCATCCCCAAATCAGATCGGACATCAGTTCACAAAATCTTTTGTGTCTCTGACTTGTGCTCAAATTGTCCTTCTCTGCAGTGGTTCTGCTGTTCATAATAAGGTTTGGTGTTTTTCACACATTTATTTGGTAGCATTACATTTGAAATAGGTTGTAATTGCTGGTATGTTTTAACAGAATATTTAATTAATGTTTAATTAATCGTTGTTTTTGTAATTATTCTTATTTAAAAATTATTTTACGCTCTTATAATTTTATGTGGCTTTGCATTTTATTATTTTTAATGTATATTTCTGTATAGGATTCATTTATTTTAAAAAAATGTTTTATCTAATATTTGTTATTTTGTTTCAACTTTATTTCAGGAATCAGAAAGAGCTTTATTATAACATTAGTATAGCCACTAAGGTCATGTGTTACAGTGTTTTTCTATGTTTAAGGGTGTCAAGTTCAAAATCACTTAAGACATCCATGTTTGTTATTAAGCTATCTGGCCTATAATATTGAAATTTTAAAAAGGAAACCAAGTGTATTTTAGAACAAACTTGTAGCAGCAGTCTGATCGGTGTCTAAAAGCTACATTAGTGCTGTAGCCATATTTGGCTTTGGATAAGCTGGATAAGTACGGCTGTGTTTGTGTGGTGTTTGATCTTTGACCCTCTGACCATCTAGGCGCTTTGACCTTGCCCTGTAGGTGGCCTGCACGCTCAGGGCAGCTCTGATGCATTTGTTCTTCATGGCAGCCTTCAGCTGGATGCTGGTGGAGGGCCTGCTGCTCTGGAGCAAAGTAGTGAGCGCTAATTTGAGCGAGGACCGACACATCAAATACTACTACCTGATTGGCTGGGTATCGACTCCCCAATCTCCTCTTCAGTCTGTTGTACTCGCAGTTATTGATTGGTTCAAGAGTACAGGAATGCAGGTTTCCTGTTTATGTGACAGCACTGAATATTTACATATACTTGATTTTATTTTGCACTGCTTTTCTTAAATTAGACATTAAAACTAATAAATTAACATCCAAACTGTAGCAAATTGAAAAAAAAACACCTTACCCAAAACCATTTATTTAAAAAAAAAAAAAAAAAAGCATAAGCATCCTTTTCAAGGTTTAAACGACAGGTGTGATATAGAAATGTGTGTGATTTGACAGGTCTGCCAGCTGATCGTTACCATCACACTGGCCTCTGCTGCTGGGAATTACTCGGGATGGCCACTGCTGGCTCAGTGTTCAGAACGGAGTCATATGGGGCTTTGCAGGACCAGTCTTCTTCATTATTATGGTGTGTCTTTACTTCTGTCATCCTTCTCTTTCATAATCATAATAATAACAAGTAGTAAATAAAGAAAGAAATAAAGTAATGAATGAAATGAATCAAAATATTTGTATGCATGTTTAATAACAATAATAACATAATAAAATAAATACATGTATAAAATATATAATATAAAACTTTTTTTAATTATATTTATATATACAAAAAAATCTGTTTTATATTATGTGTATGTGTTTCTTTTTTTTTTTTAGAATGTTACAATATGCAGTCTTTTTAAAATAATAATATAGTGTGTTATTTGTGGTATATACAGTTAAACATGTCAATTACAAAAAAAAAGTAATTACACAAAATAACAAAGAATGTTACAATATTCAGTATTTTAAAAATAGTAATATAGTTGTTTTTTTGGTATATACAGTTAAAGATATGAATTACAACAAAAATGTAATTACAATAAATTACAAAGAATTACAATATGCAGTATTTTTAAAATAATAATATAGTGTTATTTTTGCTATTTACAGTTAAATATATGAATTAAAAAAATTAATTACAAAAACATTATGTATAATTTTTATTATTACTTTATATATGAGCTTTATAATAATGTAATAACTATTACATTCATATATAACTATATATGAAGTTTATATTTTTTATGTATTTTTATATAATACAAAAAATATACAACTGGATGGGAAAATGTTCTTTTTTAATTATTATATATATATATATATATATATATATATATATATATATATATATATATATATATATATTCACTCATGATATGTGTATATTTAATATGTATAATAACAACAGCAACAAAAAATAAATAAAACAACATAAATAACAGATGCTAAATGTTTTGTTAGGTGTGTTTAATAACAAAATAAATACATATAAAATATAAAATATAAAATGTTTTATTACACATATATTTCCATTTATTGTATTGTTATAATGTTACAATAAGCAACATTTTAATAATAAAATAGTGTGTTATTTTTGTTATACAGTTAAAATAAATTCAAAAAAGCATTTATTTTAATTTTGTTATTACATTAATTACATAAGCATTTGTATAAAGTTTTTTATTTATTTTTTTATTTTTATATAATACAAAAAAAAATACATGTGTGAACATGTTCTTTTAAATATTTGACACTTACATATATGTTAATAATAACAATAAATAAAACATGTTTTATTATGTATATTTAATAACAAAATAATAACATAATAAAATAAATTGTTGTGTGTGTGTGTGTGTGTATATAATCTCAGTTACATTTTAAAAATAATTTTTATTATTATGGTAATATATAGGCTGTATAATAACAATGCAGTAATTATTACATTAATATATATAACCTGTATAAAGTTTATATTTTTATGTATTTTACATATTACAAAAAATGACAACAAACACTCATGTGTTAACACTTAATTTTTATATATGTGCACTTACATGTTTAATATTTATAATAATAATCATAATAATAATGCTTTTTATAGATTGTAATATTTATGTTAATTGTTATAAAATGTTAAGGTGAATATCATGATTCTGACCAGTGGTCATGATCACCATCGCCACAGCCAAGAGGAGATCTTTGATGATGACTCTGAACAGCAGTCCAGAAGAGCAGGTCTCCGAGCAGATAAGGTAGAACATCTTTCTCTCGCAGTACTCTTGCTCATGTGGCCACATGGAGGCGCTTTCACAGTTGTGCTCCTGTCTGCTTGTGCAGTCCGACTGATCCAGTCATTTTGGCTTTCTGTTAAAATGATCTATTTGCACAATACAGCCTCTTTCAACATCAAATGTTTTGTTTGTTTTGGCCCATTAATGGAAGGATTTGACGCTTTTTCCCCTCAAAAGTAAACTTTCAGACAGCTCGGTCACTGCAGGACCCGGCATATGTTTTTTAAAACAGGCCTTTTATACATTCTCATGTTGGTTTATAGATTCAGTAAATAACCACAAGCGAAATTAAGCTGCCACACGCACCCAACATTCTGACGCGCCTGGACCTCCAGCATCAGTCGATGGTGGGGGCCCTCAGAAGGCCCCTGTGTGTGTGACTCCAAGGAAAATCAAACACACACTTCCTTCGCAGGGTCTGCTCTGCATCAGGCTGGTTCGCTTTAGCGTTACCTGAATAGGGAGGTAATTTTATACTAAACAGAATTAAAAGCGATTTAAGGTGGAAATTGTCACAATGTGAGAATAAGCAGCAGCTCCTGTTGTGACCCCGAAATCTGGTGTGTGTGTGTATACGCACCAATATAATAAAATAAAGTGTTTTTCATATCATTCGCCTGCTTTTAGGGCGCAGTGAAAGCGTGCTGGTCCTGTTGCGATCCTGGGCCTGACGGGCTCTGTGGCGCCCTGGTGCCGCTCTCGTGGTTATGGCGACGCCTTCAGCCTCCTGAACTCGCTGCAGGTAAGAGTGTTTCGTGAACGCTGGAGCTGAGGTAAACCGTGGGGAGGGAAGAGATAATTGCTGTTTAACATGGAGGCGACGGACTGAGAGCATCTGTGTGTGGAGTCAACTTTAGACTTCTGGTAACGCTGAAAATCTCTGAAAAGTTTAGTCCTTTCCAGCTTCTCTTTAGTAACTGTCAGAATCTGGGTGAAATTATTTTTGGCTAAAGACAGGATTCAACAGATCCTCTGTTACTTCCTTTTCCCGTTAAATCATTATTAATGGTTGTTGAGTTCGGCTTTAATGCAGCCAAGCTGGGAAATTTAGATTTATTTAGTAATTTACTTTAGTCATTTCATTTATTTTAAATAAGGAAAAACATCATGTATGTGATTTATTATTCATTTAATATAAATAACATTGCAGCAGGCACTAGATCAAAATATACAGAATATTGTAGTATCATCTACAGGTCTGTCCTGTTTTTAATTTCCCTGCCGCTTTGTGGAAAATGTGGACAGTGGCTTGTAAAACAAAGCTGTATGTTTATATTTATAAATATTTGTAATCTTGTTCTGTGCATGATTAACAATTCTGAAATTGACAAAAATACTTTGACTTTTTAAAACGTTATTTGATTATTATTTAAAATAATTACCTAAATAGTTTATTTATTATGTATCCCATATTTAAGCAGGCACAAAATCAGAATATACAGAATATTGCAATAAATTGTTCAAATATTACATCATCTGCAGGTCTGACCTGTGTGTATTTTGTTTATAAATATATTTAATCTTATATTTTCTGTGCATGATTAACAATTCTGGAATCGCAGAAATACTTTGACTTTTAAAACGTTATTTGATTATATTAAAAGAATGACTAAAATACAGTTTATTTATTTGTTTTGTAGCATTTGAAAAACAAAGCAGTATATTTTTATTTATAGATATATTGATTATTTTGTGTAAGACTAACACTTCTGAGATCATCCAAAATAATATTTCAGAATTATATTTATAGTCAGTGCAGCTCTATTATAATTTGAAATCATTTGGAATATTTGTTTTAAAACACTAACCACATTTAAGCAGGTGCAAAATCAAAACAGAGAATGCAGATGTGTTTATTTGCATAACACCAAGCAATATATTTTAGTTTATAAATATTTTTTGAATAATGTTGACAAACTCGACAAATATTTTGCAGTACTGCCATTAATCCAAATGATTTCATTTGTAGATGCTTTGTTTGTTTAAAAGCTGCCAAAGAGAATATCACAGTGTGTTATTTGGAACAAAAGAAAGAAAAGTGTGTCATTGTTTATTGGTTACAAGCCAAGTGCGGTTTGAGTCGGGTTTGTGATCTCTGCAGCTCCTTAATCAGTTGTTTCTGTAATAGAGCTGTATATATATCACAAGAAAATCAATAGAGATTAAGCCTGACTCAGATCATTAAACCACACTATAAATAGTGCATTTTCCACACTAATTAAAAAAATGTCTCAACACAGTCATAACAGATGTAGGCCTTTCTGAAACAAAGTCACAGTTTAGTTGGTTTACCGCTTTCATTTTCTCTTGTTTGTTTGTCCACATTTCGAGCCATAGCAGAAGTTGCACATTGAAGGCATGTGTGTAAAGTGTCTCCTCTGAGGATACGCAACTAAACTGTGTGTTTGAAGGTCATACTGGTAAAGTTTGTGGCAGATGTGGATGTTGTTTTCCTTAGATGTATTTTTATTGCTTTAGTTCATACCATAAATAATATTTACATATGGATTCCTACAGTATTCATGGGTCTGTGTTTGTTATGTAGTATTCAAGTCAGTTTCTAGTGATTAAACTATAATCATTGGTGTCCTTCAGCCCCGAAACTGCTGTATCATCAAATAGCTTGACAGATTGATAGTGTAGTTTGATTTTACATGAATCAAGTAAGGCTTGTTTTAGAATATTGAAAAGTTAAAACAGTGATTTGTATTTTGTACTACAATTATTTTTGGTGGGGAAATTATTTATTTGCCTTTTTTTTACTGAATTATTAAATTAATCTTAATGATAATATATAATAATAACTAAAAAGTTAAATTAAAATAACTTTTTAATGTTTTGAAAAAGTCTCTTTTTCTATCAAAGCAAATATATTAAAAATATATCTGCTGTCTTGTGGAAAATGTGTACAGTAGCTTTCAAAACACAAAGCTGGTATTTTTTTTATTTAGAAATATTTTTAATCTTGTTCTGTGCATGATTAACAGTTCTGCAATAGACAAAAATAATTTTCAGAAATGTTGATTAATTCGATAATTTTATTTGATTATTTAACAGTAATATTATGAAATACAGTTTGTTTTCCTTCAAAATGATTCTAATATGCTGATTTGCTGCTCAGGAATCATTTATTATTATTATAAATGTTGAAAACACTAGTGCAGAATAATATTTTAAGGAAACCGTAATATATTCAAGTTTTCAGGATTCCTCAACAAACAGAAAGTTTAAAATAACAGCATTTATTTGAAATAGAAATCTTTTGTAACATCATAAATGTCAATTTTGATTCATTTAATGTGTCCTTGCTGCATAAAAATATTAATGTCTTCAAAAAAAAAGGCACATGCTCGATGTGCAAACACACACACACATTTGTTTGTAACCCCCCACACACACACAAATTTCATCCTAAAAGATGTCAAATAAATCTAAACTGAATCAACAACCAGACATTATTTAACACTTTTTTTATTAGGTATATGTAAATATGCCCTCAGGTTTTTAGTGAAAGTCAGCATTAATTTGTAAATTATAACTAATTTCACTACAGATTTTGGCTCGAATCAGTCCAAACAGAAAATGAGTCAGAGATTTTTTTGGGAGATGCAGAATCCACAGGAAATCACGGCAGGCCTCTGTGTGATCGCTTTCACCGCTTGGATATTTTGCCAGCCTCTTCCTTTTCAAATGTGACAGGTGAAAATATAACTCCCATGTGTTAAAGACCAACCAGATCGAAGCTGTTTTCTCACTAAATTCCACCCTTTGTTTTGCCCATCTGTGAAAGCGTGCGAACAATGACAATGAAACTGTACGCTTTTACCCAACTGCATTGTAAATTCAACCTTGTTAGAAAACCCACCACTCCAGCAGCAACTAAACGACAAACTTCTTCTAAAGTTTTATGAAGTCGTTACAATTCTCGCAATGAAGTTTTCATCGCGACGCTTTCAGTGTTTGTTTTGACGTCGTCGAGAATGAACCGCCACTGTACCCGAGTGCTTGAGTCGCTCAGAGCCGCAGACCTTGTGTTTAAGTGCTTCATATAGACGTTTGAGCTCTTTAATACTTCGGTACGCCCGTGGTTTTAAAAGGAAGCAGAGACGGCGCAGCTCATATGAATGCAGACGCATGGGGCTGAATGAAGCATTCTAGCATCTGAAGCTGCTTTGATTGAGGATAAGTTGTAATTTCATTGCACGGCTGCTTTCTAAGCAACGCCTTGAAAATTTGAAGAATATAACAGCGACTTTATCCAGAGAAATTCCTGTCGGATTTTTTTCCCTTCCATGTTTCATTGTATTTTCAATAGGCAGCAATAACAACATAAAACTTAAGCCAGAGGACTTTATTGTTAAATCAATAAAAGGAATAATGTTGACAAGCCTTTTCATTGCGCACTTTGTCGCTTTGAGCAAGGGAAGCAACACGACAAACAAATCATTCTTATTTAGAGCTGAGTATGTTATGTAAACAAGCATGAAATAGCTTTATTTTGGAGAAATTAAATCCATGTGAAAACTGTTTATTTATTTTTGAAGGCTTTTAGCTTTTGTGTGGGTATTCAGAACAACTCATAGAAATGAAATAGAGATGTTTTGATTATTCTATTTAAGACTTTTTATGTGATTTCCAGTAAAACATGCTTAAAGTGATACAAATACTTTGAATATTATTATTGAGTAGGTTCAGTGAATTATGATTTTGCAAAGCATTTTATTTGCTGTTTTTCTTTTAGAAATGTTAAATAAAATTAGTATAAGCGTTCTACAGCATATGGTACTGTGAATTATTTACTTTTTTTTATCAGAATCAATACATGCATATAATAGCTTTATAGTAACTAATGTTTAATTTCTGAAGGCTTTTTTTGAATATCTTTTATTTATTTATTTATTTTTAAACATGATTTCAAAGTGATTTTCAATCCATTTTGGATTTTGGAAATTTCAGAAGCATTTTTGTCTGCTTTTTTCTTTGAAGAAATTGTTAAATAACATGCATATTTTATATTTCCATGTAGCAAGTTAATTATTTTTATATTATTATTATTATTATTATTATATTATTATTAAATTTATAATTTTTTGAAGCCCTCAGGCTTTAATGTAATACAAATATTTATTTATTTATCAGAATATTCACAGAAATTAATGAAATGGAGACTTTTGAACTTTTTTTGATAATCACTTTTTGTGTGTGATTTCCAGTAAAAAGTGGTAATAGTATTTTGAGTAGGTTGAAATTAATTATGACGTTGAACTTATCTTTATTTTCCATTTTTTCTTTGAAAAATGTCAAGTAACATTAGTGTAACATTTCTGCAACACAGATACTACGGTATTTTAAACTCTTTAGTTGTTATTTTTCTGCTGTTATCAGAATCAATACATAAATTATGTTAAGCATAAAATAGCTTTATTTGTATATTATCAACTATTAATTCAATTCTGAAGGCTTTTAATGAGTATGCATGCATGTGTGTGTGTGTGTGTATGTGTGTATGGATGTGTGTATGTATAAATATATATAGGGTGTCAGTTTAACTTAACTAATTGTTATGAAACAATAGCGATTAAAATATTTTAAGGCAGTTAACGCACTGGCCCCCCAGACCTGTATCATCTTACATTTCATACAGTTGACTGTTAACAAATATGATGCAGGGCAGCAATGCCATAAATGCTGTTATGCCCTTAAATTCAAGATATTGGGGCAAAATGCCCTGTATGTGTTTTTTGTCTCATATTTATATCATATGAGAAGCGATATCAATCGATTTCTGTTTGTTCGAATATCACGAGTTTAAATGTGATTTATACAAGAAGTGGATATAGTGTTATATTTTAAACACAATGTTGTGTTTTTGCTCAATTCTGCATAGAACATATTACCTTTAAAGCCACAGCAGAACTGTTGTAAGGCTCTGAGTGACACAGCAGTGTTTAGTTTCCGCTTTTGAATGAATCGTGTGAATCAGTGATTCAAAGACCATTCATAAAGAGAGCCATTTACTTCATTCCTGAATCAATCAGCCGTTTGAACAAATCATAAAGGCATTTACTGTCAGCTGCTGGCAGATTTAGTTTCTTATTTAGAGCATCATTTAGTTAAATAAAAAAAATAAAACCTTTAAAGGGACAGTGCACCCAAAAATTTTAATTCTGTCAACATTTTCTTACCCTCATGTCGTTTCATACCTTTCTTTGGTGAAACATGAAAGAAGGTATTTTGAAGACTGTTGGTAACAAATTATGTTTTACTAACCAAGTTCGGAAGACCACGCTTCAGATAATTAAAGGTGCTGTATGTAAGTTTTAACTCTTCTTAAGCCAAAAAATAACATACTGTAATATGTTTGTAGATATTTAGGAAACATGTTATGTGTATATAGCTGTTTCTCTGAAAATAGTAATTTCAACCACTAGCTGGCAATATTACATACTGCACCTTTAACCTAATTAACACAAAGGGAGTCACAATCAGTAATCAACCCAATTAACAAGATAAGAAGTGTGTGTGTGTGTGTGTGTGTATATATATATATATTACACACACAGCAGTCTTCCGCTGTTCTAGCATAACCCTTTACTCTGTTTATTATATGTAAGTGTGAACTTGTGAAAGCTGTTTTGTTACTGAATTGAAGAAATGTTAAATAGCATGTGTAACATTTCTACAACATCTGGTACTATGGTACTCTGAACTCAACATTTACCAGAATCAGTACATGAATAAAATGACATAATTAGGTTTAATTTACCTCTAGGCATTCTTACTGATGATAATTTGTGAATTTTAGAAGACGACATATGTTTAATGTGTCTGCGAATAACATTACAAATCGAAAGCAACATGATCCCATTCATACAACCCCAAAACTGCTGATTATTTACAAACTCCTGAACCATAAACACCAGGCTGGAAATAAATAGCTTTGGGTGAGGATGGGATGGGGTGGGTTGGGTGCTTCATTTGGCCATAAATCGCACGACCCTCCGTCATCCAATCTCAGTGCAATGTCATTCAAAAACTCAGTGCTATCCATTACCCGTATATAATAGGCCCTCCACCATGCATTGTCCATAGCATTATATGCTCATAATTTCCCTCTATCAATAACTTTGAGGATAGAGAGTTTAAAGGGGTTTGGGGTCACAAACTCAGGATGCAGAAGTTTTTGAGCTAAAGTAAGGTGGATCAAAGAATGATTTACTTTTATTTTAATCTTATCAACTTATTTAATTACTTAATTATTTAGCATAACTTAATTATTTTAATTATTGAAAATATGCATTTTTTTCAGTTGGTACTTTAAATGTTTTTTTTTTTTTTTTTAAGAACTTAAATGTGAAATTAAATGACATTAGAATTATTGGTCTTTTTTTTCTTCTAAAGGTTCTTAAAGCAAAAAATATAAATGTGAAGTGAAAAGACTTATTCAAACACCTTTTCAACAGTCTCTACAAACACCTCCTGAACCCTTTAACAGAGTGTTTTGGGAAATTATTTTGACATGGATGCACAGGGGGCAACCTGGAAGAGCGCGCTAACCCCTCACAAAGAGGACGGGTGTCTAATTTAAAACTCACTGTAACAAACAAAAACAGGAGGACAGGAATCCCTCATTCAAGACAGGTGTCCAGCTCGCTCTCACTCCCTCTGGCCTCCATGGTCAGCCGGTCCCCAAACCCCAGCCAGGGAAATGTTTTTCAAATGGAATTGTTTAAGCGGAAAACACAGAAAAATGTCTGTTAAAAATTCAAGCGCTACTGATGATCACAAATATCCTGCTGACTGAGTCTCAGCAAGCAGAAACACAAAGCTTTTAGATGTGATAATAGTTGTGCCCTTAGTGCACAGTTTGAGTTATGACTCTTCTAGCAGTATTGTATTGTTTATGATTTCAGATATATTAATATTTTGAATCAGATTTTATCTTTATCGTTTTCTGTTTTCATTTGAATTTTAATGAAGATTTTGTATCTTTAGTTGTGTATTTTTTCCATTTTAATCTCATCTAGTTTTTATTAACTATTTCAGTTTTATTATTATTTTTAAGCTTAGTTATTTTATTACATCAAATTAAACTAAATTAAATAAGATGTGTTGTCTTGCAGCTAGCTGAAAAACAAGCTACTTTTTTACTTTTAAGTAATTTTATTAATAAGTATTTAATTAATTAAAAAAAAAAATCTGTAGTTTTATTATATTTCAGTTTTATTTATTTAAATTTATTTTTTTTTACTCGTTAAACTTAATTAAATGAAGTGTTAAACTATTAATGAGAAAAGTTGTATTTTATTGTTATTCAAGAAGTTTATTATATTTTATTATAATTATAATATTTATATATATATAAATTATAATGTAATAGGATTAATATATTTTATTGTGATATTTAGCCATTTTAGTAGATTTTGTATTCTGTTTACTTTTATTAACTATTTCAGCTTGTATTTCTATTTTTTAAATTTAATTTTTTATTCATCAAGTTAAACTAAACTGAAATTGAAGTTATCTTTGAGTAACTGACAAAGTTTTATTTTTTTATTATTTCAAGTTATGTTTCACTTTTTTTATTGTTTTTTAGTTTAGTTTAAAGCTACTTTAGTTTGTATAATAACCCTCTAGTGCATATTATTTAGTTCTGAGCAATAATAACTGAGTTTATTAAATGTGCAATAATGTACATGAGCATTTTAATTAGTGTTGAAGTGTGAGCTTGGGCCCCACCGCATGTAGCAAAATGGCACTTTGATGCTGGAATCTGGCCAAAAAGCGAGGAATAATCATTCGGTAACACGCTTCCTGTTGAGAGGAAAGGGAATTCACGGCTGTCGCGTTTGGCACCCACCAAGATTTATTTGCTTTATAATTACCTGCGCTCTTGTAGTAATAGTTTGTGTCATAGGAAAGCAAATCACTCGCTACTCTGGCAGGAGATTGAGGATCACATGACCGCTGGGACGACCTCAGAACCCTCTTACAACAACACGCACCCTCGTGATGTTCAACCTCTGTGTCAGGAAACCACTCCGACACCCAAATTACATCAAACAATGGCGGCTGATTTATGATTTCAGCTGATATCGGTTCACAGATGGGTGGTTTGTGTGGATGTCTTTAAATCTGGTTTAATCTGAGTGCTGTGACTGTTTGGTGGGCTTTGATGTATACTTTGCAGATAATTAACAGAACTGGGTCAGGCGGCAAGAGAAAAGCTCTTCCTCTTCTTCTCTTTTTTCATAAAGGCTGTCAAACGCTGATGCCAATTCTACCAGTGAGCAATTCTTTTGCATGGAAATGAAATCCAAAATAAACACGCTATGTATTATTCATGGCCATGCTCTTTTAAATCATTATTTCATCTGAAAGAAGTCGTAATTGTGAGCGTGCTTTTGTTGACTAGAATGAAGCGTTTTAATCGTTGGTTTGTCTTAAAACTGAAGTTGTCCGTCACATTCTTCTTCTAATTAACAACAAATCAACCAGAAATTCTGTGTAAGATTTATTTATTGACAAAAATAAAGGGGAATCCCATTTTTTCTGGCGGAAACATTGAAAAATCAAAATACATAAATTAATAAATAATAACAAATGCATTTAAAAGACTGAATTTCATTCAAAAAGAACAAGTGGGTTAGGTATGATTTTTAAAAGTATAATTTCTTTACAGTTATTATTTTTATAATTACACTTATTTAAACAGTTATTATTTTAATATTTTAAAACTTGTCTGGATAATCAAAGTCAGTGTGTATAACAGAAAACAACATCACACTATTTTAACTTTTTTGAAAATCAGGGTTAATTCAGGTAATTTTAAATAACTGTCAGTGAAGCTTCATGATATTCTTGATTAAAAAAAAAAAAAAAGATTGAAAATTGTTGAAAACTTTTATTAAACAATAAAGTGTATGAAAAATATTATTTTGCTTGATAACTACACCACTAAACTTTCTTTTGACTCATCAAATCAAAATAAAATAAAATACCCAACAAGAATACAAAGATTGCATTTCTACAAACTTGAATTCTGATTTCAGTTTTAAATCAAGCTTAATTTGGGTCATGTTAAATAACTTTCAATGAAGCTTCATAATATTCTTGATTAAAAAAAATCATGAAAAAGGAAAAATTATTGAAAAAATCTGGTAAACTTTATTAAACAATTAAGTGTACGATTTTTTTAAACTAAATTTTACTTGTTAGTTTGTCTTAATTTCCTGCTGAAGTCATCCATGCACATTCCGCCAAAAACAAACAAACAAACAAAAAAAAATCTGTATCATCCAGTGTGTAACTATGAAAAGCCCTTTTGCCCTTCCTGTGTGGCAGGACTGTCGTTTGTGACGCTTTCCCTGCTGCCTGGCCCCTAACGATTGTTTACAAGGATATGTTGATTGGTATTAATCTGGTTCTCGCGTTCGTGGCTTGTGTTAAGAGTTACCCACCTAGGTGGGAAAAGCACAGGGCGCTGACAGCTCGGCACTCGCTGAGCTGGCTTTTACACTGTGCAGATGTGGTCTCCTGCTTTGTTTTTCTAAGTAATATCATCATTAAGTCAAAGCATGTGCCAATCATCTGCCTTTGAGTTGAGGCCCAGTTCAGGTCGAAAACCACCTTAATGCTTGAAGTGCGCAAAACTCGACTCATTAGCTCTGGAAAAAGGCAAGTGGTAGAGTTTGGTTCGGCTGGCAGTTTTGAATTCTGTGGTAGTCAGTTTTAAGGCTTTTCATCTCTTCATAACAAAAGACTCTGGTTTAAAGTTTATGTAGAGGTCAATGACAAATAGAGGTATGAGTTTTAAAATGGAAATCAAAATGCAAGTGCCAGGTTTGTGTCTTTGTATTCTTGTCGGTTACAAAGCTTTATTTTTGTATTTTATGTTTTGTTTTATTTTAGATTTTAATGTCTCAGAATGTTTAAAGGTGTTATCACCAAGGTGCATAAATAAAATAAAATAAATAAATGAATGAATAAATACATTTTCATTGACTTTGAATATACTTAATTTTTTAAATAAAAGTTTTCAGATTTGTTTTAATCAGTAAATGTTATGAATCTTTCTTGAATGTTATTTCACTTGACCCAAATTAATTTAGCTTTTTTATGAAAAGGTAAAAAATTCATGATATTCTTAAACAACACAATGACCTTGACCTATTTTCACATGACAATAAAATGGCTTTCTGCATGTTTGTTAATCAACCAAACAAAAGTTTTTTTGTTTTGATTTTTGTTTTCATTTGTTTTCTGTGGATTGTTTGGCCAGTTGCACAGTGAAGATTTTTTATTTGTATTTTTTATTTTATTTTTACTTTAAGCCCCACAAAAAATAAAACAAAATACATTTTGAATTCAGAAAAAAAAAAAACAAGCAGTATAGGTGATTCAAATGAATATCTCTCATTTGCATTTTTAATGTATTTTGAGTCATTTAGTTGATTCAGTCCAGCATAAAATAACAAACATAATATTATACATAATATTCTTGCAGGAAGGATTTGTCTAGCTAAAATGATCAGACAATATGAAGACTGTTTCACACTATCGAGGAGACAGGGTCTAAAAACACAGACTGCGTAAAGAGACAAAGAGACTGGAAAACCAAGACGAATGAAGTGCTCATGTCGATGAACTACCATTCGCTTTCACTTAGGACTCCCATGAGCCGTGGTCAACCCTAAACGCATGTGACGCCCATGCCGAAGTTATGCTGGATAAGGATTGATGCTCTCGTGTAAAGTGTCTTAACCGCATGTGGACCCACTCGGCATGTGCCATTAACCCCAGCCCACTCGAAACTGAAGAAGAAAACAAGACGACTCCCAGACACCCATTTAAGATGTGGTTTTATTGTGCAAGAGGCAAGATTTTGTTCTAAATCAAATCTTTATTGCTATGTTGCAATATAAAATCTGTTACAATAATATTTAGCTTCAAATAACCTTATTTACAGTACATCAAATTATGCCCAAATGCATGAGCTGATCGATTTTCTGCTTCGACTCTCGAGATCTGGGTCCGTCCCAGCTGCTCCGCCTTAGCCATGAGAAGCCTGACATTTTTCTTGCTTTCTGTGGAATGTATGTAATTAGTATTTGCCTGAGATTGGCAGGGCGGTCTCATGCGCTTCTGACAGCGAGGCACTCAGAAATGTCTGTTGGATGCCTAAGTATTTTTAATTAAACAGTTTTTGGACGCTGGGCCTCCTTTTCTCCTGGGGTTCAAAGAGTGTGGCTTGACCCATGTGTTAAGAGTTTGTATCAATTTTCTGCAGGATGTTTGACTTGGCCCTTCAAGCATGCAATGTGAAATTGTCTTGTTTAAAAGCTAATTTGTTTACCATTCACTCTCTTCGCACACATGTGGCCCATGAGCTTTTGGTGTTTAGTTACTTTGATTCTTAGTGCCTTCCTTTCCTCTTTTCTTTCAATTTAGTCTTGAACGCACAAAACAAATGAGTAGTGAAATGCAGTGGATGTCAAGATTAATGTTCAATTCTGTGAAAGAACATTGTCTATTTTGACTTTTTTTTATTTGAGAAACTTTTAGATTGTACATTAGATAAACTGTAGCAGATGTCATTTAATTGAATTATTAAAAGATGTTAAGCTAAAATCAAGCTACTCTTTTGGAAAAATTAGTTTACTACCTACAAGCTCTGAGCAACAAATAGCTTGACTTCATCTTTTATGTCACTTAAGTAATTAAATTGCATAATTATGTGTAATTTAAATAATTGTTATATGGTTTATGCTGCTTATTATTTTAAATATTTTAATATAATATACATTTAATATAATTTTTTTATAGAATATACATGTAATATATATATATATATATACATACATATATACACACATACACACACATATATACACACTAAGGGTTGAACGACTTCTGATTTTTTAAGTCGACTTTTATGTGATGAGAGTCGAAGTCGACTAGTCGCTGATGACAACATTAATGAACAAATAAGTCTGGAGCTGTGACAAACCCCTTGTGCACAGCTGTGGTATATGACACAGCTGCCCACATGGCTATTTCCCCTATAACAGCTCATTTTATTAGTTCTTTTGCCTTTGGGTCGCTTTTATTTCTCACAGATTTCTGCTGTTCTAAATCAGATATAGATAAAGTAGCACAGTAAAGATTACATCACAAGTAGCACAAAGATTAAAGATTACAACAATTAACTTACCTGTACAATATGCGGTTTAAAATGTGCATTCTCCTGTTCAATTTCGAGCATCCAGTAATATAATCACACATGACTTCGAGTATAAATTTATTTGTCATTTTAACTGTTTGGAAACGGTAAATGTGTAAGTCTTTCAAATATTTCTTATCCTGTTGCCCTCTACAGGACCAGTGACTAGTCGATGTCAAGGTTAAAGCTCATGGCAGAGCATTGAAGTCGACTAGTCGATTATTCTGTGCAACCCTAATATATACACATTATATAATTTAAAAATAAAATGCATGATTATATGCAAGTTATATAATTTGTTGTACAATTTATATTTAATTGTGCAGTTTATTATAATTATAGTTTTTTTATATAATATTATAACAGAGAGCGTATATGTAATATAATAACATAATATTAACATATAAACGTAATGCTAATAATTATCTTTTGTGTAATTTATTTAAATAACAAAATACATAATTATGCAAGTTATATAATTTCTTATATGATTTATGCTGTATTTAATTATGCAGTTTATTTAAATTTGATATATATATATATATGTATGTATAAGTTTATGTAATATGGATTTAGTATATACACATTATATAATTTCTGTAATTTAAAAAATAAAATGCATGGTTATTTCCAAGTTATTTAATTTTGTTATACAATTTTATGTAATTGTACAGTTTATTATAACTGTATTTAAATTTTGTATACATTTACATATTGTAATGAAACATTTTATATAATTATTATAAATTATTATTTACAGAGGTGGAAGTAACAATTACATTTACTCAGCTTACTGTAATTGAGTAGCTTTTTTTGTGTACTTCTACTTTTAAAGTAATTTTAAAATCTGTTATTTTACTTTTACTTAAGTATATTTTGTTTGAAGTATTGCTGCTACATTTTAAAACACATTAATTACTGAGTAAAAAAAAGAAAATCGACTCCCTCGAAACTACTGCAGTAAATAATAATGGGCAGAAGGGCAAACTGGCGCTTAAATCACAAGAAAGATGCAGACGGACAAAACAGCGTTAGTGGTTGCAGACACCGCTGAAAACGAAACCCGTCATATTCTGAAGTTGAACTCGGAAGAAATGAAGTGAACTCCTGCCATATTATGCTTTATTATGCGTGTAAGCTGTGCTTGCCTAGGGAGACCAAACTAGCAGCTTATAAAATCTCCACATCAACCCTTCGCAAGCATGTAGAGGTAAGCTAAATAATTGCATCAGTTGTTAAAAATGAAGCTTTGACATTTTAGCAAGAGGTTTGCACAAATTAGCCAAAAGACTGAGTGCGGAGTGTGCGATATATATCAGTCTGCGATTAATATAATTGTTTTAATGATGTGCAGGCATTTATAGTGTACTTTCACTGTGTGATTCAGTCTTGTAAAATGCATTTAGAATGATCACAAAATTGAAGATATAGAGGCAGTAAAATATCATTTCATATAGTAAATCAAAATCACACAACGAATGCCGTCTTTTCCTCCAAAAAATCATCATGATTACATATATATATATATATATATATATATATATATATATATATTTTTTTTACAACAGGTCAGTAAACAAGTTAATTAAGAGACTTCGGTTTAGACACCATATTGCCTGTTTTGCTCTATTTCTACAACAAAAAATAATTCCAAACACAGCCACCAAAGCCCAGTTTTGCATCTCTGAGCAACATGACAGTGTTTACGTTCCTGAATGAATCAACCGTTTAAATGATTCGGTTCAGTCGCAATGACTTACTTATTAACAGTGACTTCCTGACACCTACTGGCCATTTTAATTTCACATTTAAAGTATCTTTTGATTTTTTTTTTTTAATAATTAATTTCTTATAATTTCAAATGAGTATTCAACATTTTATGTCTTGTATATCAAAACATTATTCATGCATTTCTAACAGCAGGTTAAATGCATTCTTGTCCTACACTAAACAGTGTGTAAATACATCTAAATGCCACTTCGATGAAGCTTCTGCATTTCATCTGCATTGAAAAGATGAGTTTGTTGATACTGATTTGCCTGGTAACAGCCCAAATGTCTTATTATTCTAAATAACTGATTCCTTTAATTAAAACAACTAGTTTGAGATTAATAGGCCTATCTCAGGGGTGTCAAACTCAGTTCCTGGAGGGCCGTAGCCCTGCAGAGTTTAGTTCTAACCCTGCTCCAGCCACTATCATGTAGTTTTCAAATAAGCCTAAATGATTAGATTAGCTGTATCAGGTGTGTTTAATTAGGGTTATATCTAAACTGTGCAGGACCTAGCCTCCAGGAACTGAGTTCACACCTTGGCCTTCCCATTTTACCTCCCTTCCACTGTTAAAATGTAACTAAGTAATTTTACTCTGAGTAAATTTTAAATGAGCTACTTTTACTTTTACTTGAGTAGATTTTTTAGACTGGTACTTTTACTTGTACTTAAGTAAAATTTCATTAATGTAATGGTACTTTTACTTGAGTAGAATATTTTTGTACTCTTTCCACCTCTGATTATTTATCTGAAAGAAAATGATCTCAATTGTAGTGACAGCTTAAAATTTAACAAATAAATTTTAACTAAATACAACCAGTAAAATTAGAAAACATTCTGAAATGCTTTAATGTAACTCAAAATCAGTGAAAAACATTGTAATAAACTGGGACATTGTGCTATTTACAAACAAACAATAAATAAATATTGCTGTGGGTGGTCAAATGAATGAAACCGTTTGTTTGAACTAGCTTATAATGATCATGATTCATGAAGTAAATCAATTGGGTAAAATAAACTGATCCTATCAACATTAAATATGATAAATACCTTTTAGCAGAGCTCAGTTACAAAGCTGTGTACACAATGCAAAAAAAAAAATATATATTTTCATTCATTACATAATTGAAATTCCTCAGACATATCAGCTTTCATGGTTCAGTAGAGATTGTATCATACAAATAGTTTGGCCTTTTTTTGCTTAGTAAACTGTCCTCTGAAATGGCATAATACCATATTCTATTATCATATTTTTACACCTTTCACAAGTCTGAATATGTAATCTTGTGGCGACTAACCTTCAGATGCATCTGAGCATCCATTCAGCGTATAGCAGATATTAAACCTCTGAATAGCGAGTGTTTGACTTTGTACAAAACAGCTGGGAAGGTGCAGAAAACATGGATGTTATAATGATCCCGATTGTTATTTTTTATTCTAGTCCAATTTGAGAGCAGAGAGGGTGTTTCTGCTGTATACGCTGGTTGCGCTCTCGCGATAGCAGGGAACATCTGTTTTGCTTGTTGTTCCTCTTGGCTGCTTCTCAATTGGATTTCCTCAAGCAGGTCCAAGAGCTGTCACCTCTGCCAGGCTCTGTTAGCTATCACCCGGACCCTATATTAAGAAGGGCTTTCAGGGCTAAGTTAATAACTCTCCCCTCCTCCTGACTGCCTCCGCCCGCTCTCTGCCTCTTCTGTTGGCTGCTGGGTGGCCTGTGGGTATCCCTCTCGCTTTCTCATTTTCAGCTTCTCCCTGCCTCAAGAGGGCCTTACACTCATTCTGCCCCTGTGTTTCTCTCCCCTTAATTCACATTTTGGAGAAAGTGCAGGTCATTAGCAAAATTTGCAGAAAGGTCTGTTGTCTGTTATCAGTAGTGTAATGATGTATGAAGTGACTTTCAAACCAAGCAGCTGGTGTGTAACCAACTCGAACTTGTTGAAATGTGTGTGGAAAACCATTTGCAAAATTCTCCCTGACCCTTGCAAAGACCAGCCCTTCATTTTGCATCATGTTCCCACGACTAAAAATACTGACAACATGCCGACAGACAAGACAGAGCAGGTTACTTTAGGTATGAAACAAAGTCTTTGCTTTCAAATTTTGTTATTTTGTATGAAATTCAAACTGTAAATACCGTTTTGGCTCTTTAATATGTTGTAATGCCTCAGTTCAAGCGACATCGTGAACAGAACATCTTTTCATATTTACTAGTTATAGCACAAAATAAACATGAATGAACATCAGAAGTAGGGATGTAACGATTACCAGTTTGATCGATAAATCATGATAAAATTCCACATGGTTGGTATTACCGTTTCATATTTTATTTATCATTATACCGATTCGATTGCCGCGATTTGAACAACTGAGGATAAATAAATACTATCCAGCAGCATAAAGCACAGTTTTCAGCAACAGTCTCACGATGTCACAGCACGCGAGTAGTTACTTTTTATCAAATTCAGCTATTCCATAAGCCACCTACTGGTGGTTTTATTTTTAATTCTACAATGGATGTTAAGAATATGACATAAAACATGACATACAATTATTAAGGATAGAAAATATTTGCCTCTATAAAGGTAAAATGCACCTGTAAATCAATTTGTGGGGCACATATTGTCCTTTAATAGAAAAGGCTTGACTGCGGTCTAAGTGGAAGAGAAGGGGGTATGCAGAAGAATATTATATGCCCCAGGGGTAGCCACTGTAAATGTTTGAGAACCACTGACCTAGAACACTTTATCATCATATCAGTGACTTTAGTCACGGACAGACACTAGCACACAATATCATTTAATTTGACCTTTTCTCACTCCCTCACTCATTTTCTGATCCGCTTGCCCGTCCTGCCTCGCTCCAGGATTTTCAGAGCTGACTGGCAGAGCGTTAGTTTTCTTTACTTCACCAGTGAGTCAGACCACCCTGTGCAGGCGGTGTGTTGATAGATCGGATAAAATTATTTTGTCATCGACGGGAATAATAGTAAAGTGCAAGTGCTACAAATTCTATCCCGCTATTTAATATGTCAAAAAGTCCAGGGGTGAAATCAAAACCAGAACGAGTTCACATTTTATTTGGCATTGTACCTTTAATAGCCGCTCTCCAGGGTGGAAATGATCAGAAACAGATAGCTGATTACACATCATGCTTCATTTCCAAAACACCAGACGACAACTTTAGAAACCTCAATGTTAATCCAAGGTTCTTTGCTGTAACTCTTAAATCAAATCTAGACTTTCAGAGGGCTAACATAACAAGTCTACTTCGCTTGCAACCTTTCATTCACGTTTTCCTGAAGCTCGGTGTTTCACAGCTGGGCCTGGTTTTGAAGCCTCTCTGACATTCCCCCACGCAGCTGAACACGCTCCGAATTTGATCTGGTTTGGAGGTTCTGCAGTACATCAGCATCAAGACCCAAAGCTGACATTTGGCCCTTTCTTAAAAGACCGCTGGCACTTAAAGTAAACGTTGTGTATACAACTTAATTGAACTGTTTTTCTGGGGCGTCAGAGACATTAGCAGGTCTCTTAAAAGAGCGTGAAAAGCCTCTTTTCTCTGGCTCTGATTTCTCTTCTTCCAGAGCTTTTCTGTCTCGTGTTTCTGTAATTATTGCCACATGCAGGAGGTTCTGCTTGACACAAACAGAGAAAGCCTGGATCTCGTGACCGACCCAGATTGATGCATCAACTTTAGTTTGACAAGACGAGACGTTCTTTGGGTTTGCTGTGCGTAATCCTAGCAAGATTAAAGTCAGAATGGGTGTCCAGAACATTTGATAGTCCATTAGCTACAGAAGAGTCACTCTTTGTTTGCTGAAGCACCACATTAACGACGCATGTTTGCTGACCTTGGAAAGGACTGACTAAAATGTCACAATTATGAGCACCGTCACGCTTTACTGTGATCTAAAGTATCTGTAGTTTAGGGACCGATTCTCTCTATTAACTAACTATTAACTGCAACTTTTGTCTCAATAAATTCTAATTTGCTGCTTATTAATATTTAGTTAGGTAGTTGTTAAGTTTAGGTATGAGGATTAAGGGATCTAAAATATGGTCATGCAGAATAAGGCATTAATATGTGCTTTACTAATAAATAAACAGTACTCATATAGTAATAAACAGCCAACTAATAAAATGTACTGATAAACAGCCAAAATCTATCTATCTATCTATCTATCTATCTATCTTCATCTTCATCTATCTCATCTTCATCTATCTATCTATCTCTATCTATCTATCTCTAATCTATAAGAAATGTGTGTTTGTGTGTATATATAATTATTAGTAGTAATATTATTATTATTATAAATAAATGTAATATATTTTATAATTATTACATGCACCGTGTGAATACAGTGAAATCAGTCACACATAATTAATATATTAATGCTACAATTATTGTAAGTAATAAATAATATATCAGTTATTTACTTGTATACATTAGGGATATACATTATATATGTGTTTTATACATATATATATTATATGAATAATACATTATTTACTTATGGCATATAATATATTAATGCTACAATTATTATAAGTAATATAAATATATTAATTATATATTAAACAATTATTTTATATATCACTTATTTACTTGTATACATTAGGGATAAACATTTTATATATATATATTATATATATATATAATGCTTTTAAAATATTTGTATTTGTACTTGATCAAGTTCTTGATTAATAAATTGATTTACTTATATAATTCATTCACACACTGTATATACTGATTTAATAATTGATTTCACTATATACATATTTATGTGAAGAATATATTGATATATGTTTCTTTTTTTATGTAGACCTATATTTAACATATATGAATTAGAATTTATGTAAAATTTCTGATCTTTTGTTTAATGTCATTTTGTTATACAAATAGTCCAGTGGCTACACACACACACACACACACACACACACACACACCAGTGCTTTCACCCAAAGCAGATGTTGACAGTCATCTGGCTTGCTGGTGTAATTGTGCGTTTTGTGCACTTGTGTGTCACAACGACTCTGTTTAAGATTGCCCTGAGCTGAACCCTAACCTAGCCTTCAACTCAGCTAGTAGTAAAGCTACCACACACACACACCACACACACACTGATACCCTTATGTCGTCATCAAAGTCCCAGCTCTTCACTAAATTGGAAATCGGTTCCAACCCCAAACAGCAAGGGCTGGTCCCGTTCAAACACAGCTTGTTTGCAAAGTGTGTTCCGTGGATAAATTAGTCGACTAGATAGATACTGTTTCCTTTCATTACTGCTTACTAAAATCAGATGCTGTGGGCCATCAGTGCTTTTTCCTCCAAAACCATTGATGTCCCTCCATCTGTTCATCCGTCAGCTCCATTTGTTCACCCAGCATCATATATATATAACAGCACAGAGATGGAGAGCTGCCCTTCTCTCTGCCCATACACTGTGTCCCTTTAATCATAGTTTTCATTTCAGTACATTGAAATTTCCCTTTCCAAGGACAAGCGTCATAAATAAAGACAAAAAGGGTTTTCGGAGGAAAATTTTGTACCTGCTCCTCTCTAACTTTTTTGTGCATTAGGGGATAGTGAAGGGATAAAAAAGCAGGTGGTCATCTGTGAAAATTTATAATCATTTATTACGCGGCGGAGGTGAAAGTAAGTAAAAGCGTGAAGGCAGACATCCATAAAAGGGGCGTGAAGCCCCTAAATGAAAAGCAAAGTGAGTTTCTGTATCTTGTGGTAGGTAATGAGGAGCAAGGGCCTTTCTTCTCGGAGGAGTACAGTCGTTCAGCTGGCACACACATTTGAGAGGGATTTATCTGTGTTTGACACAGGATGGTGCAGGCATGGTGACCTCAACAAAAATATTTCCCTTCCTATTTTGGGAAATGCATTTTTGTGTTGTGTTATTGATTCCATCGCTGTCTACCTACCGCTACTCTTTGTTCAAAGTCAAGTTTGCTAAAAGAATTTAAAAAGAGGAAAATGTTTGTTTATGTGTTTGTTTGTTTGTTTGTTTGTTTGCTTGCTATATAATGTATTTTACCAAATATTTATTTAAACAGATTTTTCATTTATAAAATTTAATTATTATTACTATTATTATTAGTAGTAGTAGTAGTACTAGTAGTAGCACTAGTATTAAATATGTATTAGTATAAATATTATTAAATATTTGTATCAATAAATAAATGTCATTGACTATTTTACAGTCAAATAATGATAATAATAATAATGGTTATTACCAATTTCTTTTATTTAAACAAATGTAGTTATTATCAAATGTTTAAGCAAATATTTATTTAAATGTATAAAAATGTAAATGTATTATTATTATTAAATATGTATTAGTATGAATATCAACAAATATTTGTTTAAATAAATACATTTCTTTGACTACTGTCAGAAATAATAATAATAAAATAATAATGTTATTAGTAGTAGTAGTAGTTGTTGTATTAAATATATATTCACATGAATATTAATAAAAAAATTGTTAAAAAATAAAATAAAATAAATACATGAATTCCAGCTGTAGAATTGTATTTTTATTTGCCATTTTGATTTCTATCGACTAGTAATGCTAACAGTTATTTTCTGTGTCATGTATTAAGGAAGCGTTAGAACGAGCATGTCCTGATTGTTGGAATGAAATCACACTTGGAATGCATCGTGTTCTCTGGGTGCCGATGTTTTAGAACACAACATTTGCGGTTCGAATGCATTCTGTTTTAAACAACGAACTGTTTCCTAATTAGTTTTGTTAGCAGATAATTTATGCTTTTGTTTGATGTATAGCAATACAATCCCTTTGCATACATTTTCACCATTTTAGAGCTGAGTTCAAAGAAATGTTTTTTCCCGAAACCCAAAAAACACAAATGCATTTAAATGTGCTCCATTTTTCCGTGTTTGTTTTAGCTTGTCATTAATGAATTAACTTTTTAAACAATTCATCATTATTCTTTTGGTGCCATTTTATTTTTATCTCAATTATATTCTAATTGATCATTTTTAATAATATGTAAGGGATGTTTTTCCCACTTTGTTCAGAACACAATGAAAGCTTAAACACAAATAAGGCCCATGATCAAAAACATGATAATACATTTGCAATACTAAATAGGAAATTGACAGTCTAATGCAAAACAATGGGATGCATGCTTTTACCCCACTATCACTGGTTATTATTTCCTTAGAGAGTCGTGGGTACTGTAGCACAGCTGGAATTCAGTGTGACTTTAAAGAAAAGTGACCGTTTAAAACAGGATAAAAACATTTAAACAATGTTAAAGATTTTCTCTGTTCACATTTCACAAAATATAATTGACCAGCTCCACATTTTTGTATGTATTTATTTACAACAACAAAGATGCGTTTATTAAGTACTTATGTAAACATATGAATATTCATTTACCTAATAATAATAATATTATTGTTATAATACAATATTAAATAACATTATTAATTTTTTAAATACATATTTATTTAAAAGTGACTAATTCATTATTTATTTTAACTTACTATTATTCAAATATTTATGTAAATCACTATTCATATTTATTGTTGACGATGCGATGATTATTGTTATTAATATATTATTATGTATTGTTTATTCAAACATACAAATATCAATTTAAATAATAATAATACATATTCATTTTAAGAATATTTGTTTCTATTTAAACAATATTACACAAATTTAATAACAATAATAATAATAATAATAATAATAATAATAATAATAATAATTAAATTAATATTTAATTACTTAGTTAAACAATATTTATTTCAATAATAATAATTATAATGTACTTTTAATAATACAATATTATATAAGCGGTTATTAATTATTTCAAGAAATATTTTTTGGATGAATAGTTCAAGGAATATTTTTTATCATGAACATTTATTTATTAATTGAATTATGTAGCCATTATTATTATTATTATTATTATTATTATTTAAATATATATGTAAATCACTGTTAATTTATTAATCTTAAGATTTGTTGATGATTATTGTTATTAATATATTATTATGTATTAATATTTTAATTTAAACATATATTTTTCTAAACATACAAATATATATATATTAACAACAACTATAATAATAAATGCTAATTTAAATGAATACTTATCTATTTAAACATGCAAATATTTTAATAATAATAGTCATAATGAGGTTTTATACTTAATAACTAATAATAATATTAAGTTTAATATTACTTAACAATTCTGAATTATTAGGAAGAATATTTCTTTTTTCAGTATAATATGTATTTAAACAAATATTTAAGTTATTTTGTAAAGACAACATTGTATGTGCCATAAATAAATAAAATCTGAGGCAATTTAATATATATGTTCAACATCATAATACCTTCTTAAGATCCAAGTTTTCATTTATCAAAATAAATATGATTTTTAATATGTCAGTGTAGCTCTAGATATTTGCCATTTTGGTTTTCATAGACTAGTATACAAAAAATCATTTCTCTTTATTGTCTCTAATTTCATGATAGATGTCACTGCTACTTTGACAGTAGCTGATAAGCGTAGCATGGCCTCATGGGAGATCTGCGGCTCCCAGCTGATGAAATGAAGAGGGCTGGCATCACAGGCAACACAGTGGACATCTGGAGCAGGCCTCCAAATCCGCTGTCAATGATGATGCATTGTGATCCAGCTGTGGCAAATGGAGCCTCAAACTCCTGCCTGACTGATGTGACTCTATCACAGCTGTCAGACAGCACTGAGCAAAATACACCAATAAAAAATATAAAATCCCAAGATTTTGACGTAAAATTCAACAGAAGGAATGTAGACCTTGCATTTGTGAACTCATTAAACTCGACCAGTGCTAAAAAGTATCGACTTTTGTGTGTATAGTCAAGAACATTTCAGAACTAAAACTAAAAAAGCAGAAAAGTGTTGACCTTAAGTTAGTATAACTTTTAATTTCCTTGAAAAAATAAAAAAAAAGCCCTAAAGATGTGCAACTTTCTGTATTCATTAGAAGTAAAGAAAAAATGTAACTTTTATTTTCCCACCATATGTGCCCTCTTTCTTCACTCAAGGGCAGTTCATTCACACACTTTCAGACCTGGCTCTAGAGTTGAAATGGTTTTCTTTCATCCTCCTTTGAAGAAAGATATTAATGTAAGAGCAAAATGTGTATAGAAATATATACAGATATGTGGAAAATCTGGCTCGCTTTGTTGATTTAACATGACATTGCTAATAAGACTAAATTGTTAAATGAATAATTTGACAAAAATGCCTTCATTTACTCACATCCATTTCATTCCAAAACTTTTTTGTTCCTTCAAGGAATTTAAATCACCTCGAGGAAGAGTAAATGAGGATCTTTTGAGCTAATTCTTACCATTTTACACTTTTGTATCATGAAAACCCAACCATCGTTTCACATTCTTTGAGATTCTTTGAGCATTGGACCAACTTAATTGACCACACCTTTTTTCTTCCTCAACTCGTGTCTTTTCTTTGGCTCTCCAGACCTGAGATGCACACTCTTCTCCTGAATAGCCACAACTTGGAAATAATGAAAACTGCCATTTTTGTCACCACATGTGCTCTCATTCTGTACATCCAAGGGCAGCCATTCAGTCCCTTTGGTTTTCTTTTCCCTTTATTTATTGTGCTTTAAGTCTATCTTTGCCATTGATTGTTCTTCTTTAGCCTCTTTCTTGCTACTTTCGAGGGAAGAATAGACTTCAGAAACCTTGGGACAAGTTCAGCTAGTGTTACATATCAGCATCAGAAGTGCTTTCATACAGTTCTTATTCATTTCAGAATCTCAGAAGATTCCTAACAACTTTTCTTTCAGGGCCTCTTCATCTTCCTGATATATGGAGTGTACAACACTGAGGTAAGTCCGCAGTGCATCTCAAGGCTGACTGAGTGAGTGAGAGAAATGACATGATGTTTCTGATGGGACCGCCCCAAAGGAGGCGGATTGAAAGCAAGCCTTTTTTTTTTCTCCACATGAGCGTCCCACTGCCCTTCATGCTTGGGCTAACTTATATGCATCCAGGCCCACCATTAAACACTGACACCGGAGTAAAGAGCCAGTCATCCCTCAAGCACATTGGCCAATATTTCACTGCCTCTTTAAGTTTTTAAACTCATGGTCTTCCATTTAACATTCTGACATTAGAGCTCAGCTGCAGTTCAGAGAAACGGATATGTATGCGGGAGCCTCCGTGGAAGATCGGCTGGAAATTTATTAACATTTAGATGCTCTTCCAAAGAGAGAGAACTATGGGGATGAATCGGAAGAGGGAATATGTACCTTAATGCAGCTTGAAATTCAAATCCAAATGTGAACAAGCCCACATATGAATGACTGTAACCATAGTCATCCAATCTAAGATCAGTTTTTAAGCTTATGTTTCTTGTTTGTCTGACTTATGTGTAGGTTGATTTTCTGTCTCCATAAATCAGTACTTTAATAATTGATTAATAATAACAAAACACATCTATCTATCTATCTATCTATCTATCTATCTATCTATCTATCTATCTATCTATCTATCTATCTATCTATCTATCTATCTATCTATTTTCCACTATTATTATTATTCATATTAATGCATATATAAATATGTAAGATAATAAGTATGTTAAAACTAATAAATAAATAATAATATTGTATTATATAAAATTTTATTGTTATTGTTATTTATTATTATATTTACCACTAAATATTTAAATATACAAATATAAATTTGTATATAGATAAATATTTGCAATGCATATAGGTAAATAGATAAGTATTTATTGTAATAATAATAATAATAATAATAATAATAATTACTCTCTTATTTAATAATAATAATATAATTACAGTAACAATGTGAATAGCAATAACATTTATATAAAATAAATACATCTTAATTTAAATATTGTTTTCAGTAGTAGTAGTAGTAGTAATAATAATAGTTTAAATAAATATATAAAATATTCATTTAGATAAATATTTATTGTACTAATTATTTCAATGATAATAATAATAGTAATTAAAACAACAATAATAATAGTAATAATAATAATAATGGTTTACATAAATATAGATTTATTAATTTAGAAAAATATTTGTATTACGTAATTATTTCAATAATATATAATAATAATAATAATAATAATAATAATAATATGATTAACAATAATATCAAATCTGCATGTTAAAATAAATAAATAAAGAATATTTGTTTAAATAAATATGTATTATAAATATTAGTTTAATAATAATAACAATAATACATTTTGCAGTTTACAGTTTTCTTGAATGCCATAATGTGTTCTGTGTGAGCACTTGTTTTGTGCTCTCAGCTCTCATCAGTTTGTAGTTTGTGTTGCCTGTGTAGCAGGTGGGCTGCACTGATTGTGGACATAAAGGTGGGACATCAAGCTTGAATTGTTCTGATTGTAGAAAATTTACAAACAAATTAATACATTAAATATTAAGTAATATTCATGTAATTAATTAACATTATCTTAAGAATGATCATTTTAAATGTCAGAGTGATATATCAAATATAACAGACCGAATCTGAGTGCATGGATTGTGCAGTCAGCAGGCCATAGACCTCGCTTCTTAATTTCCTCCTCTCCCTTCTTCATCTCCACCCCTGAGTATAGGCGGAGCTCCTCTGCCTTTTCTCTACCTTTTCAGTGTCTACAAAGAGGTGTAAGGAGATGGCCCTGAGACCGAGCCCTGTATTGACACAGCAGAGACTGCCGGTGACCCTCTCCGCATTGTAAAATAAATCATCGCCGCATTCTTGCTTAACGGCTTTTTAGTGCTCGGAATCTATTTTCCAACCCCGGCTCTCCTTGACCCAGAGGTCTTCACAATTTGTGAGCAGCTCGTGTCTGCTTTACACTTTTTTCAAAAGGGGTTTTGTTAAATATCGAATGTAATAATCATTGTTTTTCTTTTTTAGTGAATCCACCTTGTTCCTTTTTGTGGTCAGATGTGACAAGAAACAATAGCTGATTAAGTTTCACCGTCTCACACCACAAATTCTCGTCTAATAGAATAATTGAGGAGAATGATCAAAGTGTTAGTATACAAAGACAAAAAAGTCACAGAATATTGGAATTCTACGGGACTATAAAATCAGTTTAGCTCATCTGTACAGTTGATTATCTCAAAGGAAGCATGTGAGTGAGAATATGTAAACCAGCCATTTGAGAAAGAGATCAGATTCACATAACATGCCATTTATTCCTAATGTGCACCAGCCATTAGTCAAGACATGGGAATATTTTGCAGTCAAATACTCTAGATACCATATAAATGTGTTTGTTAGCTTTATCTGATCAGAATTATGTATAGTTATTAGTTGAACATGAGAATGCTTGTAATAGTGAAATATTAATAATGCCTATATTGTGATCTCCTGCTTAGAGTAACAGATAATTGCAATTTACTTGATGATAATTTCCCTTTTACATTTTTCTTTTATATACAGTAGACCATTTCACCCCAAGAACATATTAAAACTGATCATTAAAAAAATCGTATATAATTTAGTCTGTTTTTACTTAATAATGGTCATCCTTGTTTTATGACCTTATTTTTTCCTTTGGCTAATATGTCCATTTGCATTGCTTTCATATGGAAATAATATCTAATGTATTTTTATATTGAACATTAGGGCTACATCACTTTAAAACCTTGAGAGGAAAACAGCTAAACTGCTTTTAAGAGCAGCAACTTTAAACCAGTGCCTTTCGATGCTGGAAATGCTCTTTTTTGAGTAGCTTCCTGTGATTTTTATCTGGAATAAATTGATTTGATTTTCCAGTTCCATTCATTAAAGGTACAGCGACTCAAAGTGTGGGAGAGGGAGAAAAGAGTGTCTGTTTGCAAATCTGACGTATTACCGTTGACTCCGAGCTGTCAGAGCTTTTCTATTCTCTTCATTAACTCTTCGTCATGCTGATGGTGTTTGTTCAGAACATGCTAGTGTGTGTGTATCTGCATGGCAGCAATAATTTATGACAACAGCAGAGCCTAATGAAGTCATAAGAGCTAATGCATATTCACCAGTGAAGGGCTGGAGCTTGTGGGAAATGCAGCGGGTTTTTGTGGTCGCTCACAGCCAGGCTGGAAAATAATATCTAGCAGGCCAGGAAACAGCTGGATTGGATTGTATGATGTGGGGAATACTGACATACAGAAGATATAGATATAAACACACACACACACACACAAAAATGATTCATAGTTACAAAAAAAAGGGTAATATAGTGTAATTTATATTTTACATGTAAAATGTAAAGTTTTACATGTAACATTTTATATAATTTTGTTAAAATAAATGTAAATATGAAAATGTAATATTTAAATAATAGTTATATTAATTTATAATGTAGAAAGTTTTGGTATATTGTTATTAATGTAAAAATGCAAAGTGTAGGAATAATGTTTATACATCTTTATTAGTACATTTAGCATATATTTTGAATTTTTGCATGTTAATGTAATACATTTGCAATATTTATTTTAGAGAATTTCTTAACACATTATAACAAGACCAATATACTAAAAGCACTTAACAAAACTTTCGAAAAACAAAAATACAATACAATAGACTTAACATTTCACTTAGCCATTATATTTTAATATATATATATTGCATTTTTTTTTAAATGACAAATTCATATAAATTTTAGCAGTGAATTTTCTTTTTATATATATTTTGTCATAAAAAAGACATTTCAGGCTTAACAAATTGGCATTGCTATGACAATAACGTGACACTAGAAAAAAGGCTTTAAATTTAATGCGTATTCTGGTTATCGACTCCGACTACTAAAATAAAACAGCATGAGTTTATAGTACGTGTATGTCATTCAACATGCCTCACCCAACATCCCGTTTTCTCACACAGTCTAAATGTAATTTGTTCTGCAAGGGTGGTCGTTTCCTTTATCGCTTTATTCCGTGCCCTCATGCGGTGTGCGGATGAGAGGTTAAGGCGCTCTCCTTACTTTGCCGACTTCAGTGTCACTTTCAGGACCCATTACGATGTGACAAACTGGAACATTTGCTTCCGGCACTCATTGACTTTTATGCAATGCCGGCTGTTTGCTTTCTCTGTTCTCAGTCGGATTGAATTTCACCTTCCGGGCCAAGACTCAAGTGTTTTGTATGAAGTGTTTGAGTACTGAGTCATGACATTTTAACCATCCACCCCTCCTTGTTATCCACAGGTTGAAACACAGTCAACAGAATCAAAGAAAGAAGAAAGGCCTTAAATTTCTCCGTAAGTTCTTGCATGTTTGCATGTTTTCTCGACTACTGGAGGCCTCTACTCTTTATATAGTGCAAATTTCATAGCACGGTGCATGTTTTGCCCCTGGTCCCGTTCACACACCCACTCAGGCCACCTCAATCCAGCCAATGTCAAGCAGCAGCCCTGGGTTACATGTTTCTAATCCTGTGGAAGCTCGTCCCTTCACATTAAACTGTCAGGCCAGTATTTATAAGCGAGGCTGCTGTTGTGCGGAGATCACTTAGCTTCACCAAAGCGGTTTAAAAGTAGTTAATAGACACCCCCTTCAGCGAAGCACCTCACCTCAGCGGTTCCTCTATGAATGGCCACATTAACTCTCCTCCGGCTTGTCACGTTTATGGCCTACGGCAGTTTGTCCCTTCGGCCCTTGCAGCGCCACCAGGTCTTGAGAACGGAATGAGACAATTTCTAAAGCGGATTGATTTTAGAATATGGCCCCTCCCTCTTCCCTTTGACCCCTGACAGGCCCGACACCGTTAAGACTGGGACTTGTAAAAGCGACTCATGCCCCAACGCGAGTGCCAGGTAGCACTGATAAATCGTGGTGGGTGCATATTAGCAGTGGGACCCTTTAAGCTCTCTGGGCAATTTTCCAATTTTGAAGTCCACGCAATGAGATTCGCTGGCGTGTGGCGGATGGTTTTAGCTAATGCCATTTTGCACCATAAATCTAGAGGTGATATACTGTATCTGCCGAATAAGCCGGTACTGGACGGGGTCCAGAATGGGATAGGAAAATGTACTCCTCTTTATTGGATGAGAGCAGTGGTCAGGGAATGTACTGACTTCCAATACAGTATTGATAGCATTACAGGGCGTGCTGTAGATGGATGGGTTTTGCCTGAGGGAACCCATACGATTTTCTAACTCATCATAGAGTAAACTGATGTTTATTTTTGTAACTGTCTACCTATCCGAGACCACCATAGCAATTACTTAGAATGCTCTAGCTGCCACCCAGAGCACCTTATCACTGGCCTAGCAACCACCTAGCAACGCCTAGTGACCACTCTGAACACTACTGTATGTTGTTCTGTCTGTTTGCTTGTCTGTTGTCCTGTCTATTTGCCTGTCTGTCTGTCTGTCTGCATGTCTGTCTTGTTCTGTCAATTTGTAAAATTTTTCTGTCTGTCGTGATTGTCTTTTTGTTCTGTCTGTCTGTTGTTTTTGTCTGTCTGTCTGTCTGTCTGCGTTGTCGTGTTGTTTTGTCTGTGCTGTCTGTCTGCTTGTCCTGTTGTTTTGTCGTGTCTGTCTGTCTGTCTGTCTGTCTGCTTGTCTGTTGTTTTGTCGCTGCTGTCTGTCTGCTTCGTCTTGTTTCTGTCTGATCTGTCTGTCTGCTTGATCTGTTGTCTTTTGTCTGTCTCGTCTGTCTACTTGTGCTGTTGTTTTTGTCTGTCTGTCTGTCTGTCTGTCTGATCTGCTTGTCTGTTGTCTTTTGTCTGTCTGTTGTCTGTCTGTCTGTCTGTTCTGTCTGTGCTGTCTGTGTTCTGTCTGTCTGTTGTTTTGTCTGTCTGTCTGTCTGTCTGTCTGTCTGCTGTGTCTGTTGTTTTGTCTGTCTGTGCTGATCTGTCATGTCTGTCTGTCTGTCTGTCTGTCTGTCTGTTGTCTGTTTCGTTTTGTCTCTCTTCTGTCATGTGCTGTCTTGTCTTGTTTGTCTGTCTGTATTGTCTGTCATTGTCTGCTTTGTCTGCTGTTTTGTCTGTCTTCTGCTTATGTCTGCTGTTTCTGTACTGTTTGCCATTCTGTCTGCTTGCTTGTCTGAATTGTTTGATATACTGTCTTTCTCTGCTTGATCTGTTGGTCTGCCTGTGTGCTTGTCTGTCTGTCTGCTTGTCTGTTGTCTTTTGCCATTCTGTCTGCCTATCTTAATTAATCTATTTCATTTAATCTGTCTATCTTGTCTGCCTTTCTGCCTATGTATCTATCAATGAGTGTCTCAAATATAGTCTATTTTTCCTCTCTGAATTCATATTTTTTATGCTAGTGGTAAGGATATTACACTTTAGTTTTAAATCAGGCATGTAAATATGATCTGTTTCTATTTTCTCTAGACTGTTATTCAGTGAATTTAAATAGTGATGCATTGAGTCCAGTAATTATACTGATGATTTCTCAAGGATTTTTACTACTTCAATCTCCATGGATGTAGTTACTGTAAATGGTAGATAATGAATATACAGCATGATATTAAAGTCCAATTTGCTGAACATATGTAGCTCTCTATAGTTTCTGTTCTTGCCATTCTGGTTTATTCATGAGATAGACCAGTGCTGCCAGGGTGCTTCATACCAACTGTCGCCTGACCCGTGGTGACCTCACACTTGTACATACTGTGGCAGATTGCTTGAGAAAAAATAAAGCTGTCAGTTCACCGCCAAATGAAAAATGAGCGTGCTGTCTGATACTAGCAGGGTCTAGATCACTGACAGCCCTGAAATATAGATATAAATTGGAAGCAGATTAGTTTTTGATCCTAATTCAAGTTTTGACAAGATATAAGACTGAAAAGAGAGAATGTATACTACATATAATGTGCATTTCCTGTTGTAAAATGTGCACTTTTATGATTTTAAATGTTGATATAGTGCTAGGTTATGCATTCACTTCTTTCTGAGAAGAAATAAAGCGTCTTCAGCGCATCTTAACCAGGGCTGCATGTCAAAGCCCATTATATGTCATTCTGTGATACTGAGGGGTAAGGTTGTGGCTTTTATGTCCGATCTAGTTTACATTCCTGAGAGACTTCTGTGGATATTTATTTTGTGGTACCGCCATACATGTCTGTGTACTTTTTGGTCATGTATCATGTAATACATAACTACTAAGTTACGTTATTTAACATTAGTTTTTGTTGTTTTTCCTCCATATTTCTTCATATCCATACCAAATCTAGAGCACAAAAATATCTATTTGACAGTATATATGATATATTAAATAGAAAAATGCAAAACAGAAATATTTTCACTAATGATCTCAGACTGTACCCCACATTAGATTGTTAGTAGAATGCATTTTCCTTTTTGTCAGAACTGTGCCAGTTCCAGGCCCTCCAGTTCAGTGGGCAGTTCTCGGCCGTGCAGCTCTCCAGTACCAGGTGTGTTGGGCGGCAAACAGTCACCTACTCCAGCAGCTCATCGACCTACAGCGACAACATCACCCAGAGGCTTACGACAAAACAAGTGAGTCTTTGGTTTATTTATTAATCAACCCCAAAAAGCGAAGCATCTTTGTAAAGGTTGATTGGCCAGCTCAGATGATGTACTTGTATATTTGGGTTTGTGCATATACGTGTGTGTATTTTCAAATGCCAATGTGTTTATATAAAGCAGAGTTTTAAAATCTGTGCTAAATTATGGCGAGAGCAAAGTAGTGATTGGCAAAGAGGGTGAACTCTAAGATGACAGGCCTGTTCTGGGGTTGTAACGTTCTCCAGACACAGAAAAATGAGCGGATCCGATGCCTTCTCTGACCCCAGCATTTCAAGACTGAATGTAGTAATCTCAAAGGGAGTTCCATAAGTGAGATTTCTCAAAGAGAGAAGGGAGCGAATGAAGGGTTAGGGTTATTTTTGAAAAATGTTATAAAATCATATTATTATTATTACACAGCTGGCCAACCTATAATGTATAGGCATTCTGTATTTAATTTAATAAAGTTATTTTTAAATTAAATTAATAAAGTATTAAGTGTACTCCATATTCACTTTATATATTGATACTCCATATTTAATTAAATAATAAATAAAAGTAATTAAAATTAAATTAGTTATGTTAATTTATACTCTGTACAATATTGATACTCAATAAAATCGAATAAATAAAATGAATACTTTCACTTTTTTAATTAAATTAATTCTCCATATTTACTTTACTGTATTGATACTCCATATTTAGTTAACTAATTAAAATAGTTATTGAAATTAATACTTCATTTATACTCCCAGTTTACTTATAGTATATTGGTTCTCCATATTTATATTGGTATTCTATATTTATAAACATTAGTTTTAGTATCTTTTAAAGTAAATTTACATTAAATATTTACTTTGATACTCCATATTTAATCCATTGATTAAATCATTAAAATGAATTTAAAATCATATTAAAATAAGTGTAATTAAAAATTATTAATTTAATTTTGACACTCTTATCACTTGTCCTTTTTCCTAGGTTAGCTTTTCTGCACAAAACCAGATGAAACATGACATGGCCAATCAAAGAGCAGAATCAGACACATGCACTAATTCATGTTGATTGGCAGCTGGTATTATCCAGCCCATTACTCAAGGTGAATTTGCTCTGAGAGGAATGAAATGGCAGTTTTAGCAGGCGTCATGCGCAGACCATATGCATATGCAGAAGGGGCGTCCGTGTGTATAAGTGATGTAACTAATCATCTTGACAGAGTCGCCGGACTCTCTCCGTAATCGGTTGCTATTGGGCCATGATTGAATATTTGTTTTAATGCCGAGCAATTTTTTAAACCAGTCAGCCAGCCACACCGACTAAGTGCTAAGAAGAAACGTATGTATAATGGAACTGAAAGGAAGAGAGCCTCTCATACGCATATGAGCCCTACTGTGAAAGGCCTTGTGTTGTAACAAATAGGGCCGAGTCCACTATAAATGCTGCTGTATGTCCTGATTGTATATAACTGATTGTTGTGTCTCTTCAATTCAAGGTCAAGTAATCCTCGGTGTGAGAAAAGCGTTACATTCACTTTTGATCAATGCATGTCTTTTTCATCCTTTGAGTCAATGGTTTCAATCCAGCCAGTTACGAAAACAAGAACATGCTATAAGCAAAGGAAAGCAGGAAAGGACAAGTTTTGTCTTTCACTACTTCATCTCTTTCATTATGTTACGGTCTATCGTTGTACATGCACCCATAAATCTGAAGGTCAAGGGGAACAGTACTATTTTGTGTGCTTTCTTTCTTCCTTTTTCTCTTCTTTCCGTCCTTTGAATAGGTGACCTCAAAGGAGATACAAGTCAATCAAAAGGCTGCACTTCTCAAGGGTCAACTTGAAAAGGCTGATAAAAGCAGACAGTTCATTTCCACACTCTGTCTACTTCTAAAACATTCTATAAGACATGCTGAAGGAAGCTGCAAAGCATAAAGTGACAAAATTTGAGGTCAGGTAGTAGACAAATAGGATAAGTGTTGGGTGATTCATTGTCACTTTGAATGAATCAGATGAATCAATTAAATATAAGTTTCCATATTTAGATGATTTTATTCCTGAAATGAAATTATTTCTCATAAAATTGCTGTTCTTATAAATGTTATCTGATATGAATTTTTGCAAAACTCAAAATGCTCGTCAATTTGATTTTGCTGTTACTATAAATAATAATAATTGTCTCCAATAATTAAAAAATAACTAATCAAAAAAAAAATCTGAAATTAATCATAATAATCCCACCTAATATTATAGTTTTTTTAAATACTTTTACATTGCAATAATTTCACATTCAATCTTCAATTTTTTGTGGAAACAACATAAGACAGTTTATTTTTATATTTGTGTAATGGGATCATTTTTTATGACTGAAGGCCAGTATCACAGGCTGGAGCATTTCCATCGTTTGTCTCTAGGCCTGGCTGAGTGAACTTGAGTGCACATCTGAATGTCTCAGGTTAGGTGTGGTCATAAAACATTCTGTGTTTAAATAACGACGGTTCTTGGCAAACAAATGAGATAGAAACAGCAGTTGTGAGTGGGTGGCCAACCCTAGCCCCTCCCTGCGTTAATTGCTTAAATATTTTAACATGTTAAACTGAAAAATAATCGCCATGACATAAACATGACATGACAATTTAAGGAAATGTGGTAGACTACATACAAGTTAATGCAAAACACACATAGACACAAATTCGGGTGACAAATTTGGTGATGCGTTTGCCATGGACACTACGATATATGCCTCAAGTTGCAAGTTGAAAAATTTCAACTCGACGGAAAATGTCACGCTGAAGCTAATCACTGAAGAGTTTATTGACATGTCTAGTTTGACATGTCCGATTTTATCAGAAAATGGAGGAAAGCACTACGAATGATTTTATTCGTGTGAGTGATACGAAAAACACCTTGCAAGTAATCTAGAGTGATAAGCGTGATGAAAATATTTGCTTGCTATGTGTGATGCAAACCATTACAATAAATTTTACCAATTATTTGTTTCAGGCCAAATGACACGAGAGATTGTGATTTTGCTTCAAATGAAACTTTTAGATGACTTAAGTGATTAGTCAGCATATGGTTGTGTCAGTAATTTGTTGTTGCATTCCTACATTTTCAGCATTGCAGCGTAAGTTTACGTTTGGTGTCACTACTAATTGTACGATTTGTTTATGTTGAATGTCACAACAAATGATTGCATATCAACCTCTATGGAAATGCAATAATTTGTTATGCATACCAACATCAACAGCTAGCAGCAGCGTGTAATTTGCCAGTGTTACAAGTGGATCTTTAGCAAAGTTGAATCCATCTGTTGTCATCCCACCTCCCTCACCACACACTCTCAAAAGATTGACAACACCTGACCTTGAAACGGAGTAGTTTGACATTTTATATAAGATGTTGTTTGTTGTCCTAAATGAAGACCATGTCATTTGATTGAACAAGCTAAATACACAACTACATATTGTTAGTATAAATACCTAAATAAACAGATTACAAAAAATATGGTAGTGGTTAGACTGTTTACATTCCTCTCTCTGAGGAAATAAAAAATCCTCTTCCCATTTCCCTCATTTTTAACTCTTTATTTCCACCTATAAAGCTACTTATGATTGTGTGTGATTGATATTAGTGATTTACTTTAAAAGCTTTAAAACAGATCTGTTCATAATTCAACCCGGTGTTTGTGTATCTGTGTTTGTGTGTTGGGTGATGGATGTCAGCGATAACAAATTGTAAGGAAAAGTTGAATTTGTATCTGCTTAGGATCCCGGCTGCCTTATACATATGGCTCCAGGTTTCGTGGTAATAGGATCTTTGATGGATGGCAGCCCTCTTCGATTCCCATTTTTTAGAAGATATTTATTTATTAATCTGTCTCTTTATTCAGTCGGATCATCCCTCAGGGGTCACTGTCACATAAGCACCTGCATCAGTTTTTTTCAGCTTTTTCATCCTTTCTTTTATAGTTCATATCCAAAGTCACTTATGTGCATCTCGGTCAGCCAGTGTCAACCTTATGCCGCAGGCTAGCGGAGGGTAAGTTCTCCATCTCTTCTCGGAGCTCTTGTGGGCCAAGGCCATCCTCCACTCTCCACCCTTTCTTAATTCTTGACACGTGTCAGATGGAGCGTGCCCTGTAGGCCTTCTCATGTGTTTGGAGATCTGACATCAATTCCCCCATATTTATATACGCTAGCCAAATGCTCCTGGACTTATAAGGAGCGTGTGTCTGTCTATTCATTTATGATTTTAAATTCAGATTTATTCTATGTCCCATTCCCAGTTGCTCCAATTGAACAACTTTTCTCCTTTGTAGGCTAAATCTCCTTACAGAATCTAGCTAGGCACAATCTGTAAGCATAACCACCATGCTTACTGTATGTGACATAGTGTTGGGGAGTAACTAGTTACATAATTTAATTACACAATAAATGTAACCGTAATCCGTACAGTTACTGAAAAAGCGTCCTTCAATAAGATACTCATGAAAATGTTAATGATTAACACTCTGGGGTCTAAGGGGTTTTGGGGGCCTGGAGAAGTTTGACATCCCCTGACTTTTGTGCTTTTCAGTTGCTTATAAACATATACATGGCTAAAGTCTAATAACACTGTAATCAGTACAAACTGTGCTACAATAATATGTAAATAGCATGTATGTACATGGTTGTGTTTTTGAGAAAACAATGTTTATGTGGATTAGTGAAAACTACAATTTTGAAGTCACTGAAATAAGGTCATAAAACACCTAGAGAACATTTGTTCACAAGACTGTCAAACCTGGAGCTTCTAACCTAGAATTTTTGCTAATATGTGAAAATCATCTTTTACTTGCTCACAGAAAACAATAGATTGATTTAAATTTTCTAAGACACTTTTGTTTTGAAAGGGCATATCGAGTAGGCTTGATTGACCATCCATATTAGTGTGATTCACACCTGAGAAGACAAAGAGCCACATAATGAGCTGCATAATGAGCCTTTCAGCCAGGTGTGTGACTGAGGGAAGAGTTACAATAAAGAATGTGAGGACAAAATAAATGAATATGTTTATATGTTTGTAGTTTATTTAGAAACATTTAATTTTCCCACAAAATAACTTGAGATTCACTTGCGAGTGCAGTTAAACAGTTTATTAGGAACAATCAAAGCTGACTTTCAAAGCTGAATTTTTAGCATCATTACTCCAGTCACACGATCCTTCAGAAATCATTCTAATATTCTGATTTGCTACTCAAAAACATTTATTATTATTATATTATATAATTTTTTTGATTAATTGAAAGAACAGCATAGTTTGTAACATGATTATTGTATTTCTCATCACTTGTGTAGCAAATAAAAGTTTTAATTTCTATATATACTGACTCCCAGCTTTTGAATCGTGTAGTGTATATTGTTACACTTGGAGTAAGACTGGAGGAATAATGCTGAAAATTTAGTTTTGATCACAGAAATAAATTACATTTTAAAATATATTCAAATAGAAATCAGTTATTTAAAATAGTAAAATATTTCACAATATTACTGCTTTAGCAAATGCAACTTTCTGTATTTTGGATCAAATAAATGCAGGCTTGGTCAGCAGAAGAGAATTCTATACAAAACATAAAAATCTTACTGTTCAAAAGTTTTGACTGGTATTATGTCATGTTGAAATATATAAATGAACATCACATACCTGGCACATACCTCATATTACTTTTATTGCTGTCTATGTTATATGCTTAGAACATAAAAACAAAACAAAAAAAACAACTATCCCAGTTAATCGACTCCAGAGGGTTAACTGTTTTATTTCTTATTTGGGTTTATGTGTGTATATATATATATATATATATATATATATATATATATATATATATATATTGTGTGTATGTATATGTATATATATATTAGAGCTGTCAAATGATTAATCATGATTAATCACATCCAAAATAAAGTTTTGTTTACATAATATATGTGTGTATACTGTGTATATTTATTATGTATATATAAATACACACACATGCATGTATATATTTAAGAAGAATATGTTATGTTTATATATTAAATATATTTATATATAATATAAAATATAAGAATATAAATATATAAATGTATATACATGTAAATATTTTCTAAATTTATAATTTATGTGTGTGTATTTATATATACATAATAAATATACCCTGTACACATTCATATATTATGTAAACAAAACTTTATTTTGATGATTAATCGGATTAATCATTGACAGTCCTAATTATATATATATATATATATATATATATATATATATATATATATATATATATATATATATAGTATGTTTTATTTTTAATATTGCAAAGATTTGTTTGAAAATGAATAACAGTTGAAAACATTCATTAGAAATTTGGAAAAGTAGTCAAAATGCCCAAATGTAATCAGTTATATTACTTAAAGTAAATGAAATAGTTACACTACTTATTACATTTTAAATAGGGTAACTTGTAATCTGTAATCAGTTACATTTCCAAAGTAACCTTCCGTCACTGGTGACATAATGTTTAGGAATCTAAAGCTAAGTCCATATTTCATATGCAAAATGAAAGTAAAATTATAATTTTAAACATAACGTTGATTTTGTATGAATAAAAATGAGGCAAAAATCATTTGTATTGTATGTAATATTTGTGAAAATTATTTTTTATTAATTTATTTTGTGAAAATTAATTATAATAATAATAATAATGTCACCCTCAATTTGTTTTGAAACAGTCTGCTTCTATTATGAGTTTCTATCATGCTTAGAAATAAGCTGTTATGTAGATAGCGGAGAGTGAGGCAGCTCACTAGCTTTTGGAACGAGCTAACAGAGCTTATGTTGAACTAGTATTCAAATAAGTTTCATGAAATTGCCGTCACCCTCAGAAGTTTACGCCAAGGTCACAGTCTCTCAATATCATGATCAACTGTCCACACCATTGTGCAATCTGCCATCTCAGGTAAACACCTGCCAGGTGTCACTTAATCCCTTGTGCGCCAACCAGACCTTGTCCCTTTAGGGGTGACCTCCTCGAGGCCATTGTGTAACACCCCTGTCCCTCAGAGAGCTCCCCAACAAGAATCACGAAGGGGTGTTTTAAAGGGTCGGTGAGGGTGTTGTAAAGGTAGTATGAGTTTGAGCGTCAGGGTGGGGTGACAGCTGGAAACCAATGGTGCATCAAGACACTTCTACCCTGCCACGGTGGCCATAGATCAGGGCAGGGCTGCTGGGACCGGGTGAGGGTGACAGGGGAATAACATCCCTTTCTCCCTCAATCGACAGGGCCCATAACTCCTGCCTCCCCAGGGACAGATTGAGAAAGGCAACAGCCAGAGGCTGTGAAGCAGAGATGCTTGGGAGAATTGAAAGTTAAAGAAGCAGGGAGCGGAATTGGGCCCGCTCTTGCAATTTTCCATCATTTTTTCACCACTCCCTACCATGAGGGAAATCATTTTTCCCAGTTTTCCAGAGCAAGTCCACTGCATGCACTACAATATTATGTTTCTTGTTCAATTTAAATGTATGCCCGAGGATGCAAGGAAACCTTGGGAAGTGTACATCCAGCGCATCCCTTGTTTGTATGCCGGCATGTAAACCATGAAGCCTGCAGGGATAGTGCTGTGTCAGGACCGGCGTAGTGCCAGCCTCCCGCCAGATTTTATAGCCTGATCAATTTCCCAGTGGCTTATTGAATGTCTTTTAAATGGCTTTTTTATTTTCAATTATAAACTACTGTGCCTCGCCTGCCACAATGGGCCAACATTTGCACTGCGGATAATTTAAAACCCTACTTTAGGAAATTATGCATTTTATATGCCTAAATTTACAATCCCCACCCAGCGACAATATAAGGCAAAGTAACCGAATGGATTTTGCGTTGTCGCTAATGATTGTGCTGGTAAGTATTTGTTTGCGGCTAACTGGCACATCTACATATTGATGAATGAGCTACGTGAACCATCCACCTTTATGGAGATTTATCTGCTTATTAAATTGAACTTGCTTTCAGATGCCATTATCAAGTTGATGGAAGCAATAGCAGATTGAAGTACCCCTGGCTAACCACAAAGTTAGACAGGTGCATCAAGTGCCCGCCAGTCTCCAACCAGCCCTCCTTATCCCAGGCACTCCAAGCAACCTGAAGGTGAAAGAAGTGCTCACCGGAGCTCATTGGAAAGTAGAAATGACAGTAAATTTTTCAGCCTCCCTCTCCCTCGCTCTTCCATGAGGTGGGAGATCTTGTTATAGCAGTCAGGATGAGAGGGGTCAGGGCAGCAAGCGGCGTGCGCCTGTGATGATTGAGGAAAAGAGGAGTAAATTCATTCTGCTCTCGGCACTTTGTCAAGTGCCAGTAGCTTACCGTTGAGAGCCAGTCACCCATCACCATGTTACGACCTCAGAGGTCAGCGGGCCTATAAATCAGCGAGGGAGAGGTTGCGTGATGCTGCAGAGCGAAGAGAGCTGATGCGACTATTGCCTTCACCGTGCACCCCCCCTTTCCACCCAGTATGAAGCAGCGGAACCAAGGCCTGCATAAAAATGATGCCCAGCCCTTCACCACGCGTGTTGGTGCTTCATGAAAAAACCCTGGACTGCATGGAATAAAGTCTTCTGCACCTTTACTTGAGTAGATTGTTTATTGCTAGGTGGGCTACTTTGTAAGTGCCCTCATTCTACTCATGCAAAGTATTGATTTTGTTCTCTATAATGAAGTATTCCGTAAGTGACAATGTTTTTGATTACTCGTGACAAACCTCCTTAGAGTATTAATTAAAACGGCAGCAGATGTGCAGGTGTGGAAATCATTAGAAAGAGGCCCCAGTCTGTGGACAAGTCCCTCTCCCAGCATGCAACGGCTCTGCATGGCAAATAGGAGCCTGAGAGGGAACACGCCTTCAAGTTCATCTTAAGAACAAGATACAAAAAGCTAAGCAATGCAGCTACATGAATGTATTTATCTGGATGACTTCTTGGATGGTTTTGCTCCTGTTCGTTTTCAAGCTGAAACTCTGGATTGGTACACGGAATTATTTTGCTTAAACAAGGTTGTCAGAATTTCAGCAGAGTGCGTTTCCAACGCCATTCGACTGGACGATTCCAATGCAAACAATGGACAACGTCCAATACGATGGTTTCCTCCATTCTTCACGCTTAATTGATATATCATGGAATGATCAATTTCTTACACGACCCATGTGCTAGTGTTTTCTCGAGGCACTGGGAAGAGGAGCAGGAAAGGGGATCTGGTTGGTCAGCTCCTGCTTTCAATATTTGCTCCTATTAAACTGTGATTATCCTGCAGTGCCTGGCTTCTCTCAAAGTTGGAGAAAGAGAGAGCAGTAAGCACTTTTTTTTTTTTCCAGAAAGTAAAACTTCCTGACAGCTCTGAAGGTTTACCAGGTCTTCTGAAATTATTGAATACCTCATGTCAGCTCATTTATTTTTGAGCTATATATATTGACATTTGCAGATGTAGAAACTAAATCTAGCTTGAGAAAAGGATGAGAAATTTTAAGAAAGCTTTTTTCCTTTCGATTACTTCTTTCCCAATAGACCCTTGCACTATGAGACTTCACAGGACTGATATGTAGTTAACTTTTAACATATGTACTTAGATTTTTATGAGTTCTTGTGTATATCATTTGTTGATGTTTCACATTATAGCTGTTGCTATAGTTTTTAAGCAAACAGATGGCCAAAGTATCTTGGTCTAATACATTTGATGGCATGCATTTTCTCTGACATTTCTGAATTATTTCTCCCACTTTTTAGTTCATAAACTCACAGTTCTGACTTTTTCTCACAATTCCGAAGTTAATATCTCGCAATTCTCTTTTGTCACCACTTAATCAAAAACAAGGTAATTGTGAATTTTTATCTTAGAATTATGATTTTTTTTTCATTTGAGTTTGTTGCACAATTCTGAGTTTATATTTTACAATTCTGACTTTTCTTCTCAGAATTGAGAGTTCTTCAGAATTTGAGACTTTATATCTCACAATTTCGTTTTACTTATTTATTTATTTTTGTTCGTGGTGGAAACTGTTTCCATCATTTCTGTACAGTTATGGGCTATGAAAATGTTCACTGTTAGTGCTGTACTTGGTTTGAGCGCTTTAATTTGCATTTGGGAGACGCAACATTCGTCATTAGAAACGCTTTATTAATCTGTTGTTGTTTACAAAGAAGTTTCAGTGTCACATAATCTTTCAGAAGTCATTCTAATATGCTGATTTGCTGCTCAAGAAATATTTCTCATTATTTTAAATGTTAAACAGTTAACAGTTTTGCTGCTTAATATTTTTGTGGAAAAAATGATACCCCTCAAACATTTGTGTAAGATTTCAAAAGAGAGAAATCAATAATTTTATTCATCATGCATGAAAGTGAAAAAAGTGAGTGAAGACATTTAAAATGATTTCTATTTAATAACTGCATTAACAATTTAATTAATATATTTTATAAACGCAAATAAATGCTGTTCATTAAACTTTATATTTATCAAAAATCCTGAAAAAGTGCATCATTATTTCCACACAAAATATAAAGCAGCAAAATTGTTTAACATTGATAATAATCAGAAATGTCTTAGAGGTCCAATAAATTGTAATGATTTCAAAAGATCATGTGACACTGAAAACTGGAGTAATGATGAAGAAAATTCTGCTTTGCATCACAGGAATAACATTACATTTTATAATATATTAAAATTGAAAACATTTTGTATTTGTAATACTATTTCACAATATATTTTTTACTTTATTTTGATCAAATAAATTCAGCCTTCATGAGCAGAAGATGGTTATTTCAAAATCATTAATAATTGTAATGTTTCGAAATTTTTGGAGGTAGTTTAATAATAATAACAATTCTATATACTTTACTATAATATATTATAGTACTTTATTATAATATATTATTATATTGTTGTCATTATTATTAAAATGGTGCTTTTTTATTTTTACAGGACAGTATGTATTTTTACAATATAAGATGTATCTTTTAATGTGTTTAATATATATATATATATATATATATATATATATATATATATATAAAATAATGAGTGCTGGGGCTGGCTTGTGGGTAGTCAGATTTTCCTTCTTTTTTGTCTCTAGCTGATCACATGCCTGAATACTGTATTAACCAATCAGCATACAGGATCTGTTTATAACATCTAAGTTACAAACAAACCTTCTACTTCTCAATCATCCAGTAGTAAAACAGTTAAAATCATTGCCGCCAAAGCCACCTTGTCACATTGTGATCTCACAGAAGACCACACTTTAACAATAATAGCGGATAAGAAACGCAGCAAGACCGAGCTTTTCATTGTCCCTTGAGCTCACGCAGGTATTTCTCAGTTTCTGCAGTCTTCAGATATCTGCCAGCAGCCTCCCTGATCAAAATGAATTGAACAGATGGTCCAGAACTAAACCGCCTTTGGTTTTACACTGTTTACCTTTAGCTGTTAACCTCAGCTGGTACTGTTTTGTCAAGAATACTTTGAAATCCGGGCCAGTGTTGAAACCTTGAAGTTTCTAAAGTGCTGATGTAAGACTGACAATAAATCATGTGTTAAGAAAGTAACAGAGCAATGGCAGACGAGGAAGCATTTTAGAAACCTGTTTGGAAACAATCACTATTTCTGCTGTTGCATTCATCGCTGCACTGTCGCAAGATTATTTTTTTTACAGCCTTTTTGCTCTTTGAGCTTAATGCAAGACTTACAGTATTATCTCCCATTTGATTTGTCTCCTCAAAGAGATCCTTCATATCTCAGAACAGCCTGGAGAAGCTGAAGCTTGTGTTGCTGAACGCACACTAACACTTCCACAAACTCAGTTAATAGGACGCTTTGACACGTCAGAATGATGGACTCCTTGAATGCGCTGACCTCTCCTCCTCCGGACCCTTTCACCCTCCCTCTCTCCTTTCAGCCCTTCATCCCTCCATTTCCACCCATGTAGATGAGACAGAGATAGATGAAGATATTTCTGATGGGCAGCCATTTCATAGCAACACACCAAATGAGTTCTGGCTGCCTCGCCCACCCTCCTTTGCAGGAGATTAATCCTGTCGCAGGACGCTTGCCGACCATGACAGCCGTCGTGTTGAGGAGGCTGTTATTTGGGGACAAAATTGAGTTTACTTACTGTAGCTAAGTCTGATCAAACCTTTTATTTTTCCATTTTCATTTTAATTTCAGTTTACAGTTTATTCATTTTGTTAGTTGTTTTTTACTTTTATTAAGATTTTAGATTAGCTTTTTTTTGTAGTTCTAGTAATCTTAGTAAATTTTATTTCAGTTCAAGGCAACATCTAATTAATTTTTAAAAACATTTTTCATGTAAACTTGATATTTTTATATAAACCCTAACCTTAACCCACAAATTTACTTCTACATGAAAACAGTATAATGAACTGTTTTAATTTATTCCTAAATATTTCTCTTGTGGCTACATAGTGAAAAAGAAAAATGAGAAGAAGCATATTTTGTGTTAAACAGGTTGTTTTTGAAAGTCGGTGCTTGAAATAAAAGCTTTTATTTCATTGATTTTTATTGATGACTGCAGTGTTAATATTTTAATTGTAGCCCTATAATTCATTGTATAATAGACCTGTTTTAATATATATATATATTTTTTTGTACATTTTAATTGAGGAGTAAAAAGCCTAATCTTTTGTTATCCTCGAGCACATCAGTAATTTAGTAATTATTAGGGCAAATTAATTTTAATCAACAATTCCCCACAATTCACAGAAACATACTCGTGTGTGTAGTGTGTGTGTGTGTGTGTAGACTTTTCTTCACCGTGGAATATTCAAAGGAGTTTGTATTGTATTATTTTCATTCGCTTTTTATGGTTGCAATCTATTTGATGTTTTCTCTGTGACTTACTCTTTGAGAACTTTTTTCAAATCTTCCTGTCAATGCATTTTTTTTTTCAGCACACAGTGGCACAATAAGTTCACACATACAAAGAGATCTGTTACTACTTGGACTGTAAAGTGGAAATTTGACATAAAGTGAAGTTGAGCTCTCACAAGTCTGCTCCACTTAGACAAATCAACTGTTCTTTGTATATATAAGTCAATGATTGTTCATTGTGAGGGAACACCATTCTATAATACTTATCTGACTTCTCACTTCAATAGTAAGTGACTCTTGAATGAAGCAGTAGCACTGATGCACAAAGCCCGATATGTGTTCAGGACATGCTGCTCACAGGCCTATTGTCTTAGACTCGATGTGTATCACTAAGTCCCACCAGATTTATAGGCCCACATAGACCACACCAATTGGGGACTGAGCCCTCTGGGATGGGAGGCAAAGATTGTGCTCATCCCCACCATACTATCATAGCATCTAAACACAAGTCGGTCATAAATTTGAGGAATTTATTCCATAGTGGTGTCTGTGTCTTTTTTCTGTGAGCGTTTGATAAAGGTTTTAAAATATAGCTTGTACTATATTGATGTGCAGTGAAATATTAGCTTGTGCGATGGGTTGTTGTGTTTCTTTTGGCTGGACAGTTGAATAGAAGTGTTGCACCCAGTTTGATAAGCATTTTACAATTTGTGATTAGTGTTTTTAGTGTGATTAGTGTTCCTGTGGCTCAGTGGTAGAGCATTGTGTTAGCAGTGCAAAAGTTATGAGTACGATTCCCAGGGGTACACATGTTAGGTAAAAGAAGTATAGCCTGAATGCACTGTAAGTCGCTTTGGATAAAGTGTCTGCTAAATGTATAAATATGTTTATTTGTATCATCTTGCAAATTTTAACCACAAACCTTTTTGTTTGCCATCTTTCTTGTCATGTGACATCACAGAGCATCTGTCCCTCTCCTGTGTCCACACAACTTAAATGAAGACCTGCGATGTCCTGACACTGGTGTCCACCTCTCTGGACGGTAAGGCCTCACGCCACTTCTGTGCCCATCTATCAATAATGATCCAAGGTTATTTGACATCTGAAAAGAAAATCAATTTGCTTCCTGTACAGTGACACGAAAATCATACCAAACCCTTTTGCTCAAGCTCAGAAATGTGTACAGAAATGAGTGTCAATAGGTAATATATTGTTCTTATTTTTGGTTCTTATCAAGCAATTGTGATTAAGTTACAATGAAATTCAATTTAAAATGGTATATCAGTAAGACTACCCTTTCAAAAAAAAAAAGTAGCTTGTAGCAGTGTTTTGGTTTTTTAGCACATTTTTTTAAATGAACAAATCTTTCTGCAGTTTCTCCTTTTTTTTTTTAAGTGCCAATTTTAATACCAAAAATAATTTCATTAATTGGCTTTAGTGGATGATTTAGTGACTCGCTCATAAATAAACAACAAACTAATAATTCTAATATTCCTCCCTTTTTAAAATCTGCAAATTTTAATACCAAAAAATAATTTAACAAATAAGTTTAGTGGTTGATTCAGTGACTTGCACATACATACATAAATAAATAACAAACAAACAGATGTTTTAAATGAACAAATTGTTCTTAAGTTCCTCCCTTTAAAAAAAAAATACAAATATTAATACAAAAAAACAACAACATAATGAATTGGTTTAGTGAATGATTCAGTGAGTTGCTCGTAACTAAATTACAAACAAATCTTGTGAATGAATCATTGTAAAGTTCCTCTCTTTTGAAAAAAAAAGCCAATTTTAATACCAAATATATATAAATAAAATAAATAAATTAATGAAAATAATGATTTGGTTTAGTAAATGATTTAGTGACTTGCTCATAACTAAAAAACTAATATTTTAAGTGAATGAATCGTCTAAAGTTTCTCCTTGTTTAAAAAAGTGGCAATTTTAATACCAAAAATAAACAGGTAGATAAATAAATCTTTTAAGTAAATAAGTTGTTCTAAAGTTGCACTCTTTTAAAAAAATCAAATTATATATACCAAGAATGAATGAATGGATGAATCAGTGAATAAAGTTACTTGAACTGGTGAATGATTCAGTGACAGTACCAATATATATAAATAAAACTAAATAAATCAAACATAAGAAAAAAAATAATTGGTTGAGTAAATTATTCAGTGACTTGCTCATAACTAAATAAAAAAACATTTTAAGTAAACAAATTGTTCTAAAGTTCCTCGCCTTTTAAAAATATGCCAATTTTAACAGAGAAAAAACAAATATAAATAAATAAAAACATGTAATGAATATGTTTATTAAATGATTTAATAATTTGCTTCATGACGCAACATCAGACATGATGTGCTGTAAACTTGCAGAAAGAGTCAATGAATCGAGGAACAAATCTGAATAAATCAAAAGAGTAACTAAGTTGAATCGAAATCCCCACTACTTGTACACTTGTTACTATAAAAAGTTTTTTTTAAATAAAATATTTTATATAAAATATATCATCAGATTACAGTATGTAAATCAAACAGTATTTTCTAGTTCAAAAGTAGCATTTTAGTTATTCTTCAACATTGTTGGCAACCTGTTATTGATTTAAAGTGTCTTAAAATCACTGGGAAGGTAAAAAAAAAATAATTATAATAAAGTAATTAAGAATCATCTTCACTTAAAATCCTGGTACACTGAGAGGAAGCAGAGTGATGATCAAAGACATCAGCCCTCTGGTGGCCAACAAAAAATGATATCCCTATCTGTTGTGTCAGACTGGTATTTTGTTATTACACTTTATATATCTGATTGCATTTCATAAAATGACTCTCTTATTCATACTTCAGCTTCACATATTTTGTGTTCAGCTTTGGGTGGTCTCTATACTGTGTTCTGATCATAGCTTTTCCCTCTTTTGCTAACTGTAAACAGAAATCTAATACTAGGATATCCATAATTTTATTCACACTTGAGGCTTCACATGGAAATTTCCAGATTCCCGTGGTGTGAATCAATTTGAAGTGTACACAGTGCATGAGGCACCCGTCCACGGTCAAGGTCACAGGCCTAGTGCTACACGCCCTTCCTGCTTGAGAAGTGAGGAGAGGGAGGGCGGGCTTACTGATAATGGCAGTTTGGTGTGAACGGCATTGTGTCATAGTGTGACACATCCCATGATGCAAGAGTCATGATCACTCTCAGCTGTGAGACGGCAGTCTGTTCACACTCTTACCAGTCAGATCCTCTCCGGCACTGAGATCTCCACATGTTGATTCCATCTGACTCTCAAAACCTCTTTGCTGTTTCAGCCCTTAAGTTAATTTTTTTGTTTGTTTGTTTGTTGATTGTTTTTTTTCCCCAATCAGGTTTGCCAAAGTGGCCACCTTAGATAATGCTGCATAGTTGAGGGTGCTAAAAAAGTGTTTTATTTTTCATACAGGTTTACTCCTTAACTAATGTTGTTTCAGCATTGCTCAAAAAATAGATAAATTGTTATAGTTTTTATTTATTATTGATTTTGTTTGTTTTGTTGTTTTGATTTGTTTTGCCTCTTTGTTTATCCTCTTGCTTTCATTTTTTTCAGATTGCTTAAAATGAGATAAATTATTTTAACTTTCTTTCTTAACTTTTCTTTCTTTCTTTTCTTTCTTTTCTTTCTTTCTTTCTTTCTTTCTTTCTTTTCTTTCTTTCTTTCAAACAAACAAACAAACAAACAGGTTTTCAGACACAAATAGTTTTGGGATGCTGAGAAATTTTGTTTTATTGTTTATTTTACTTTGTTTGTGTTTTCTTATTTTTTATTGTTTTTATTTGTTTATTTTTCTTCAAGCATGTTTCACCTTTTAATGTTGAGGTGTCGGGATGCTCAAATTTTTGTTTTATTTTATTTACTCCCTCTCTTTTACATTTTTATGTGTTTACGTTTTCCCAAACACTTTGTTTCACACTTAAGTTGTTGCTTTTTTGGAATGAGCAATTATTTTATTTTATGTGTATTTGCTTTTTTCTTTTATGACAATATTTATTAGTTTTTATATATATTATTTATTACTTTTGAAAGTGTTTATCACGGCATTATTTGACCCAGAGGGAGGACTGGCTGGACAGGCAAGTATGCTCTTAAATGTAACGAGAGCTCTCTGGTCCTTACTGCACTGTAGCAGGTGGCCCAGTCAGCAACCCTGAACATGGACTGCAGCTCTTCTAGAACCTTTATGAACTTCCGCCAGTGTGTCAATCAATAAGTGTGTGGCAGGGCTTCCTGTTTTGGCCGTGTGAGGTTACACATCCTGGCAGGGGAGCTGCTGTCAGCCACAGGACCTCGTGCTGGTCGTGGTTCCCCCACACACCACACACACACACACACACTTGTTCAGCCCCACAGGGATCTCCTGACTATGGGACTCTCCACACACCAGCGGAGGTGCTGCACTGATTCCTGTTTTACTTCACACCTGCACGGTGCTGTCAGGACTTCTTTCCCAGCCACACGAGAGGTCAATCACGCTTCAGTCAAAACTAATTAAACATTTTTTGTGCCAAAAGAAAGAAAACGAATCCCTGATAGAGAGGAGAAACTGCAGAATGACAAAATGAAGCATTTGTCAGTAAACACCTGAATATCTGCAAGTCTCGAAAATATTTTTAAATTAAAATTTTGTTGTTTCTCCTTCACATATGTGACCCTGGACCACCTTCTTAAGTAGCACGGGTAAATTTGTAGCAATAGCCAAAAATACAGTACATTGTATGGGTCAAAATTATTGATTTTCTCTTTATGCCAAAAATCATTAGGATATTAAGTAAATGTTCCATGATGATATTTTGTAAATTTCCTACTGTAAATATTAAAACTTATACTACGGGATGTTTAATGCTTGAATCTGATTGGCTGACTAGAGCGTTCTGAGTTGTGCAATTATTTTCTGGGAAAGCGCTGACGTAGTTCCAGGCAGCTTTCTTGACCGCATTACAGTTCCATATCACTTTGCATAGTAAAACTATAATAACGGTCCGCAGTTTGCACAAAAGGTGTTGTCAGGGCTGCCCTGACGATTTTATCAGTCAGCCTATAAGTGTAGCAACTTAAAGGCTTCACATGACATTTACTCACTAGCGATGTAATAATAGCGCTGTTTAGAGACACCAGAGATCGTTAGCCTAATTCCACAAGCTCTCTCTCTCTCTCTCTCTCTCTCTCTCTCTCTCTTTCTCTCTCTCTCTGTGTCTCTTGCTGCATTCCAGGCAGGTTTTGAGCCCGTAAGTCATGACTTCAATCCACGACTCATGACTTTGTAGCGTTCCAGGCAAGTCACGCCAAACTTCATGAGCGCAAGGAATTGTAGCTAGATTATTAATTTTATTGAAGCGTTAAATTGTCCTAAAATCTATTTTTCAATGTGTACCACTTGCATAAACACTGCATCCGTTGGCAGTGGTTGGAAAAACATGGGTTGCCTGGAACGCGCATCTGTCGATCTAGCTCTCTTTCTAATAGCTTCATTAATAACTGCATTAGAACGCTATCAATGGCTCAAGCCTCCGTTACCAGCTTTAAAATGACTTTTGGTACTAGCAAAAGAGGTGTTGGATGGATGCGTAGAAATAGTCCTACTCACTATAGCGATTTAAGTACAAAACCAGACGTAATCCTTTAAATAAATCATCGGATCGATGTCTTGAGGTGTGGTAACTGTAGTATAAGCGGAATAATTGACGACGGGCCGTTGAATTATTAGAAAATAATGCACACCGAGGTGGTGATGCTGCCACTGACGCTAAAGTGGCCCGTCGTCAATTATTCCTTACTTAATTTTGATTAATAATATGCATTGCTAAGAGCTTCATTTGGACAACCTTAAAGGCGATTTTCTCATATTTAGAATATATTTTTTTTTCCCAGATTTTCAGATAGTTGTATCTCGGACAAATATTATCCTATCCTAACAAGCCATACATCAATTGAAAGCTTATTCATTCAGCTAAAAAGTTCCATATATAGTATTTTGGGGCTCTTACGTTTCATCTGGCTACATGTTTTATCTTTTGCATGTGACATTTAAATCAGATGCACATACCTTAGATTTTGAAACCTTATTTTTGGAAGTTTTCCCAATTTTATTCACAGCAGAGTGGAGACTGGACAGGATAAGCTGTGGGAATGGGATTAAAAGCCATAGTTTTTCGCTTTTTTAAATCAAATTGTTTTAATACCTGAAGGAAATATCTAGATTAAGTGACTAGATGCTCTCCAGCTTTTCTTTGGAAAAGGTTCTTTGCACAAAATGTTCTCATTTACTGAAAATTGCAAGCTTCTGACAGTTTTATGACATTGTCTATCATTTGGATGTTTATTTTAAATACTGAAGCATCCTAAAACAGTCAGTCTTAAATGTCCTGAAATCCTGAGATGTGAAAACAAGTCAAGTGATCAGCAGCATGATCATAGTCAAGTATATGACTGATTGACTTCACAGGTCTGCTCTTAATCCAAATGCTGTGTAGCACAACTGACCAATTAGCCTGTTTTAAACAGCATTCGATTGGATCAGTGAGGCCTAGCTCCTCAAAGACTTGCTAAAGAGTTTCTTTCCTCTAAAGATCTGATTACTGCTGTTGCTGATGAGTGATAGTAGTTAACATGGACCTCTGCTGCAGCCCTATTTTCCTTGAGCAAAATTTTTATATCTATTTTTTAATATACATATAGAACCATAATTCATTTTTAATATACATTTATATGTATTTTTATGTGTATATTAATATACATAAACATATATATATATATATATATATATATATATATATATATATAATATATATATATATATATATATATATATATAAATCATTATTATATTATTTAAACAATCTCATATATATTTAACTTTTCACAGATTTTAGCATGGGGAAAAGCTTTGAACGTGTTGAACCTTCAATCCCACTGACAATAGACCAAAATAAAGAGGCATTTAGCTGAAAAACAATGCCAAATATTTCAAAGCACAGAGTGCAGATGGACTCACCTCTCCCACACTCTTGAGACGGCCAGCCTGAAAGACCATTGTTTTACCTGAAACAATTCATATTGAATCATCGCCGTGTTGTCTTTTATTCTGGCTGTCCGTCGGGCCTGTGCGTTAATATGCCATCACCACAGCTCACATCCTCGTTAGACACAGCAACCGATGAGGGTTCCTGTGGCTTGGGGGCATCGCCAGCAGGACACTTGCTCCTACCAATCAATCAGCAAGAGGGGAAGAGTGGGCAGGGCTGTTATGTTACTCTGGAGCGCCACCTGAGCTCCTGTGACTAACTCTGCAGGAAGAAAGAAGCCAGACTGCAAACATCGGCGCTTTAGATAACCGCTTTAGGCCCATTGAGAGAGGCTACTGTACAGAAATTGTTTGTTGTGGAGACTGTTCTCCTTAAATCAACAGTTCACCCAATAATGGCGATCAATGTTTATTTTTTTTTTCCCTAAAAGGCATGTGTTTTTGTAAATGGAAGAGATAAAGTTAAAAATGGAAACAGCCATCCTGGTGTCATCGGTATGGAGACATTATGTTCATTAATCGTCACTCTGGGGATCTAAAGTCTGCTCATCTGCACCTCTTTACCCTGGTGCTGAATGCACGTGTGTGGTGGTGTGATGGACATTTCCCCTTGTGATGTGGGTGGATTGAGAGTGACACCTACTTCCACCCCCATCGGAGAGGAAGTTCCTATCAGAACACAACAGGAAAAGGAAAAAGGAAAACAAGCTGACATCTTTTCACTGATGAAGTCACTTCCTACAGGCCCGTCGTGACCCTAGTCCACAGAGTTTGAGTTATGTGGAAAGTTTAAGCAGGTAAATGTTTTAGATCTGAGACAGATCTTCATGTTTTCTGCATGTATGATCTTTGTTGACTTTTGAAGCAAATAGTACCTTCGTAACATGCAACCTTATAACCCAAAGGTCTTGCATTCAGATGCTGGAAGGACTGACCAGAAAGTTGCTGACCTCCTTTGTTTTCATTGTGTCCTTGCAACATGGTGCTTGACCCCAGGTCACTCAAGGATGACCGTTCATGTTGTAATGCGACTGTAAGCCACTTCAGAGTGAAAACATCTTAATTAAATTACTTTTCAAAGATAGTTTCTAAAATGTTTTAAAAGAATGTAAATAAATTGGAAATTAATTGTAATTATATAAAATAATGTTATATTGTTACATTTAAAACATAATTAGACTATTTATTGTAATTATACATTTGATACATCATGATATTGTGATGTTTAAAAAAATAAATATATAATCATATTTTTAAAAAAACGCTTTTTAATTGTTCAATCATATTAAATAATAAAATTGTTTTATACTATTTTGTTATTTTAATATTGCATAATATATATATATATATATATATATATATATATATATATATATATAGTATAATATTTTTAAAGTTTTATGTTAATTTAATCAGTATATAATATATGCATTATGTAATTTGTTTCTACAGCTATACATAATATATGAATATATAATAAAATATATTTAATATTATATTATTTCCCTTTGATATAAATAAAATGTATATGTATATAATGAATATATTATTTAATATGTATTAATTTTTAATGTAATTTTACAATTACATATACTATTCATTAAGAAATATTAATTACTAATTTACTTTTTTGATTTTTTTTTATGTACTAATCTTTTTTATATATATATATATATAAACCTCAATCCTTGGCTGTAATAATGCCAAATTTCTATTCAATATCAGGTTACCATAAAACATAAAAAATAAAACCATAAAGCAATACTCAGCATTATAAATAAATTGTCACAATTTAATGTTTTTCTGTTTACAATTTATTTATTGCAATTTGTACATTTATATAATGTACAATATATTATATATGTATTTAATATAAATAAATGTATTCAGTATATAATGTATACATTAATTATTATTCAATTATACAATTTTATCATTAATGTATAATATTCATTAAGAAATATTAATTGTTAATGTATTAATTATTTTAAATAATTTTAATTACTATTATTATTTATACTTTTTAATATAAACCTCAGTCCTTGGCTGTAATAATAAATAATAAATGTATATTCAATATCAGGTTACCATAAAACATAATAAAATCATAAAGCAATACCAGTTTGCAATTTGTAACCTTTTTTTTTTTGCATTAACATGAAATAATTATCAATTTCCACACTGCTTATCTTGACTTTTAGAGTTCCAAGTAAAATCTCAGAATGTTTCATAATTTTTCCAGGAATTTCGGATGCAAAGGTATTTTAATCCTGGCACTGCCACTCACCCAAATGGAGATCACTCAAGGTCACAGCAGTTGCTTAAAAATAATGAAACATTCAGCATTTAGCGTCAAATTTGTGACAAAAGTCCAACGCAGTTTCACTTAAATCTTGGCAAGCCCGCTCAACAGCTCAGATGTTTCTCAATTATCACTTTTGTCTGTTTGTGAAATGGATCTGTTAGCTGTGTGAAGTTCTTGCCAACAAACAGCTGGGACAAGAGAGAGAAAAATGATGCTTCCGCTCATGTTGAGAGTATTTTCCTGTTTAGCTGAAATGCAGGTCAGCAGTTTGAGATAACGGGACCACGCCTCATTTAGACCTGAAACATTTTACATCCCTCTCAGAAGTCCTACAGACGCTCTGGCTCAATAGATGCAGATTAGACTAATGCTTAATTAAACAGCTGGCGGTCCCATAGAGCTGCTGTTGTTAGCTGTAGGCTCGTGGTGGGCTCTGGGTGAAGTCATTAGAGCGCATGCCAGACCCTAGATGAGCTCACCGCTGCTCTCTCCTGGCTCATTGAAGATGCTCCCCACCACATGCATTCATTATTCATGAACGCCAAATTTTAGTCTGACGTGTATATCAAAGACGGCATTTGGTTTCTGATCTCCCCATGTGTGTCCAGCTGGCCAAAAGAAATTCTTAAAATGTCTCTCATTTCAGATATGATGATCTAATTTACGCTTATTATCACTCGCTTGAGAAATAGCTTTATCTTTAGATGTTCCTTAAAAAAACCCTTGTTTGTAGCATCTAGTCAAACTGACATATTTAAATAAACTGAAGCATTTACACCAAATTAAATGTAAATGTGCATATTTAAATGGATATTTTTGCTCCCAAACCTAGAGCTCTCTGATAGCATAGTCAGCTCCCTTTAAGGTATTATGCTACTATAACCTAAAGAGTTACTTAAAGGGATAATTCACCCCAAAATAAAATTACCCCATCCTAGGTGTGACTTTTTGATTCAGACAAATGCAATCAGAGTTATATTAAAAATATCCTGGTTTTCCAAGCTTTATAATGGCAGTAAATAGTGGTCGAGATTTTGAAGCCCAAAAAGTGCATCCATCCATCCATCATAAAAATGCTCCACATAGCTTCGGGTTAATAAAGACCTTCTGAAGTGAATCAATGCGTTGTGTAAATCCATATTTAAAACTTTATAAACCATAATTTCTAGTTCCACTAGCTGTCCCAGAGTGTGGCGTCCAGCGGATGATGTAGGATGTAGGCTAGCATAGGTTCGGTGAGAATATGTTAGTCTCATGAGAACCAAGTTTTGTTTACACCAAAAAAAAAACAGTCTCCTCTTGGCTTATATCGAAATCCTCCAACATTTTTTCTTACAAATCCTCATTTTGTACTTCTAATTTGTGTCCAATATTTTGTTTTATCTTCTGTGATTCCGTGTTCCTCACTTCTCACCAAAGCTCACGCTATACCTACAGTCTCATCCACTGGAACGCCACCTCTTGTGAACATGAGTATGACAGTTAGCAGAAGCTAGAGATTACGGTTTCTAAAGTTTTAAATATGGATATTTTTCTTACACAAATGCATTCATTCACTTTAGAAGGCCTTTATTTGCCCCGAGCCGTGTGGAGCACTATTTATGATGGATGGGGATGCAGTTTTTGGGCTTTAAAATCTAGACCCCATTCACTGCCATTATAAAACTTAGAAGAGCCAGGATATTTTTAATTTAACTCCGATTGTATTCGCCTGAAAGAAGAAAGTCATATACACCTAGGATGTCTTGAGTAAACCATAATTTTAATTTCTGAGTGAACTATCCGCTTAAATGAAACATTCTACATGGGCAGCAACTGTGCATACAAACAAATAGAGCTATTCTGTAACTGGATCAATGACGCTGCCTCAGGCTTTCAATGAAAAACATGGACAAAAGAAAGTCTTAGTAGTTTGGACGACATGAGGATGAATAACCAATGATTGTTGATTACTAACTTTTACTGTGAAAGCTGGAGCCATTGGCTTTGCAATTAGCATGTTTTCCTGGTCGAATTAAGCCAAGGTGCTCATGTGGGAAAATTGGATTCGAATCTGGCCGAATCTACAAAAACACCCTGTAAACAGTTCTCAGGAGAGGTAGATCACATCTGCACATGATCTACGGCCTGTTGGTTTACACATCACACAATGTCAATCAGAATTCCTTCGCTCTCTGATGTTGAGCAGATACAGTGTCTCCTTTCACGGCCACACTGCTAACAGTGGCGGCAGGCACCAACAATCTTGCCACAGGTCAATGACAGCTTGACGTGCTTTGCCTGGTTCTCTCTGCAGGTGACACAAAGCAGCCCTCCTCTCTGATGCATACTGAAACAGATGCACACACCAGTGTTCCCCTGGAGCTCCCTCACGCTCTCTTTGATGGTCCCAGGCTCTGGCCCTCTGATGTGGCCCTCTTTCAGAGCGTGTCATGTTCACTTGGCGAGCACAGGCTGTCTGATATCAAGTAGCTGCTGCCAGGGAACCAGTGTTATAGAGGAACTGAACGGTCTCCAAGGATCGACTGGCAGACTAAATAACTCGCGATTTGCCATCAACTATCTGCTGTGTATGAACAGCTGTTTATCAGAAGAAGGCAAGCGGACTGCCAAAGGTTCTTCAATGCTCTTTCTTCACCACATTTCGAAAAATGATCGACAGAGACTAATGTGCTGCATTAGCTGACTTCTGCATCTTTATACCTCTTGGCAAATGTCCTGAAATGGTCAAGCAGGAGTGCTGGCTGTTTTGAATAAGATAAAAATGAAAGAGATGCAGTTTAGTGCATTAGTGCTATTTCAGTTCATTTCTGTTGAAGGGTATATATATATATTTCAAATGTCATACTTTGAAAACTTAGAATTTTATATTTATATATGTTAATATATTTAACAAAATATAAATTGACATTTCATTATTTTTACAGACCTAAAGGCATTTGCTTTGCACAAGACAAACCTCAGCCAATTCTGCCCTGAAAATCACTGGCTTGTGTACCTGCTTCATATTGTGAAGAAAAGCATTCATTGTTTAGCAACATCAATTGTTGTGATGGCTCAATGGAATCCTGTGATTTTAAGCAGTGCTAATTATGCAAAAAACTAAAATCGCATTAATTTCCTATTCCCAAACACGTGTCCCAATTTGTTTGCCACCTCTGAGCGCCTGTGGCCTGGCGGATGGATTCCAGAGCTATAGTTTTGATGTGTGTGCATGTGCTTAGCAGCGGTTGCCTTATTGTGTTTGATTTGCTTGTGCCAGGCGTGAACCTTCCCAATCTGCTGTTTCCTGAGCTCCATCAGTGGGTCACAATTCAAGGTTGAACAGTAAGTTCAACGCCTGCAAAGTTCAGCTTTTTCCAGGCTGTTATGAATGATTTCATGCTCTTTGTGTAGCGGTAAATGTATGTTATGCAGCATACACATAGTTTTGTAGATGTAGCCGTGTCTACAAAGAGCATGTTTGATTTCATTATGTTTGTCTGCTTGAACTCCTGTCACACTCAGTATGACCTTGGGTGACATTTCCAAGCACATGTATTGAAAATTCTGACACTTCCTATTGTCAGACCACAAAGAAACACTTGAGCATTGAATCTTGCACCTCATTGGAGGATTCACAATCAGGAAGTGACCTTGGATACACCCTCCCCTTATATTAAAAGAGGTGAATCCAGGAAGACCTTTGAAACAAAATCTATTTTGTGTGTCTTGCCAACAACAGTATCCACAAAACCACCAATCCCAAATGCAGCTCACAAAGAACATGGCATATTTTAGCCTTGATTTATTGTTTTATTTAATAATGGTATTAGTTTTAAAAATAAGCAGATATTTGAACTTCTGAGGATTTGGGTTGGTTCTTGATACAGCAGCCAGATATCTGGTTGCAGTATAAGCACACGTTGTTAGCATGCCATTTACTAGTATTGTTCTTGGATCCATTGGCACATTGTTAAGTGTTTTAGGCAACTCAGATCTCATTAACAAAGCTTCACTCTTAGTCTGGCCTTCGCTCCAACCAGTAGCACTTAACGGCACCACTTATAAAATTATTATAGGTTGCAGATTTTGCAGTAATACTGCAATAATTTAAAAGAACGGTAGTTATCTTTGTGAAGGTGTCTTGGTGAAAGTCTGCTTAGAGAGGTTTGTAACTATGGGGTTCTGTTCGTACTTACTAGCCTCAAATATTTAACCATATTTACTTATGTCTAAATGACGGTACAGTATGTTTTATAAGTAACTTGTTGTAATAAAATAACTCTTATTTTAAAATGAAGTCTTATTTCAGTTCAAAACCCAGATACTTTTCAAATCTGTATGACTTTCATTTTATGTAAAACACAAAAGCAGATGTTTAGCAGAATGTTCACGCTGCTCTTTTCATAAGATAGATAAATACATTTTCATATAATCTTATAAAAGGACAAATAAATAAATGACAAAAGCAAATGGAGACAAACTCAAAAAAAAAAAAAAGCACTGTCAAAGTAGCCCATATGTCTCATGCACAATATTTTAAATCCATATGAAATCATGATAGGAAATAGACAAATAGACCACAACTGTTTTACCGATGTCCTTACTACATTTATGGACCTGGGAATATTACAGTTGCTTGCTGTCTATGGGAGGGTTAGAGAGCTCATGCATTTCATCAAAATATCTTAATTGGTTCTGAAGATGAAGGTCTTACGGGTTTGGAACAACATGAGGGTGAGTAATTAATGACAGAATTTAAATTTTGGGATGAACTAATCCTTTAATAATAACCCTGGTGCAAATGAAAACTTGATGCCAGGTTTGACATTTCTTATGTGTTTGAAACCATATTTTTCTTAACTGAAATAGAGCATCGGGTGACATTCTTCAAGACATCTCCTTTTGTGTTCCACAGAAGAAAGCAATTTTAACGGGTTTACATCTAGACTGACATGAGGGTAAATTGTAACAGAATTAAAACTAATAAAGAAATAAATGAGCTTCCTATTTTCATCATTTGAGCTTTTAGACTGTATACACTCCATTGAACTCTCATTACTCACAAAACACTTTTTTTTATATATATATATATATATCTGGGCCGTGTTCCACTGGCGCTCCAATGAACTGCGAGGGTATTGTTACAAATTACTCTTGGCAAAACGGCCTATCATTTGTGACAATAAGAGGTCATTTTTCATGTCTGACCTTCTGTTTGGGCTGCATTTCTGATCCTGTGTAATTATGTCTTTGTGCTTCAGAATGTGGAAATTTAATCGCTTTACAAAGAGGCCCGCAAACGGCAGCAGCAGAGAAAGAGTTTTAGAGGAACTAGCACCATTTTAACAGGACAACATGTTTGAATTAGATGTTCTAGCACTGGCTCTAAATGGATTTCTGAAGTGGTTGTTTGTGAGGATTTTCAATCGGACGTAACCTTGAGTCTTTTTTATGGGAGGTCCGATCAGATTTAAGTGCTGGTATAGCATGAAGAGCCTGAATACATGCGTTTCTCTCTCCATCTATCTCGTCCCCTCTCCTCTCTCCTCTCTCTCTCTCTCTTTCTCTGTCTGTCTGCCTCTTTTTCTTTCTGAAATTGAAAAATCTGCCTCTGAAGTTGTTGCCATTGTCTGGGTAATTAATGGAATGCTGAGAGCGAGGTCCAGGTGCTTAAAGAGTTTTTTTTAATACCTTTCTTTTCCCTCATGACTAATAAGGATAGAAAATACACATTAGTGCTTTTGTGGTCCTTCTTTTTTATATATAAACTTATGTATAAAACATGCATTTAAATGAAAGGACGGTGACCTTCGCTGTGTTCCGTTTCAAACCCACCACATTTGTTTTGCATGTTGAGGTGAGGTTTAGCATAACAATCCAACTGCTCCTATTTAATATGCATCTATTAATTGGCCATTTCTGTAGTTGGGAAGTTTGGGTCAAGGCCTCAGAGCAGTATTTTAAGCTGAGCTAAAAGTTTTCGCTACAGATAACCGGTGGCCTGATGTCTGTTGATGTGTGCTGATTATTTATAGACGGTTACTGTTGGTGTAGAAGACGAAGGGCTGATTTTATTGAATAATATGTACATGAAGTTGTTTGCTGGGCTGCATAATTAATGATATGTTAATGATATTATAATTATGGTTTGTAGGTGATAATACACCCAAAATGAGTGTGTGTGTGTGTGTGTGTGTATATATAATAAAGCACTATGACAGTGGTCCATATGTCTCATGCGTAATATTTTAAATCTATATGAAATCATATGATTGTAAATAGACCAAACTTAAGTTGTTGTTTACTGTCAATCACATACTTTATCAGCATCATTTTAGTATTATTTATATTTTTAGTATATATATATATATTTACTATATATAAGTTTGTATTAATTTTATTTTTTGTTTTCATTTTAATTATTCTTTGTAATTTTGCTTATTTTACAGATGAGGGTTAATTATTTTATTTAGCTTTTTTAAACATTTCTTTATAATTTTACTGTTTTAATGTTGCCAAGGCAACATTTCTAATATTGTTTAGCTTTTGTTTTCATCTAATATTTTTTATTTTGTTTTATTTCAGCTTTATTTCAATTACCGAAAACATTTTTAATACTTTAAACCTAAAAGGATAATACACCCAAAAATAAAAAATAAATAAATAAAAAAATAATCTTGAAAGTATGTGTGTGTCATATATATATATATATATATATATATATATATATATATATATATATATATATATATATATATATGCACACACAACACAAATAATATAACAATAATAAAACACTTTTTCATAACACACTTCAGTACACTGTTAAAAAGAGCATTTTGCAATGTCAAATTAAGATTTACTTTAAAGTACATTTTAAAGTACATTTAAATAATCTTTTATCATATTTGAACAAAATGCACTTACTTTGATGTGTTTTGTGATTTGACTTACATACTAAAGCACATGTAAAGTATATATGTATATATATTAGATTTGCTAAATTGCAGCTTCATTGTTACAAATGTGTAATTGTAAATATATTTAAATACACAATATAAGTTTGATTTCTTAGAAATAATTTTAGAAATGGCTAATACATTTGCATGCAATTAAATGTTCAAAAACATTACATTCAGTTCACATTCTGAATATTCTTTTAAAGTTGTATTTATGTTCTAAGTTCCCTTTAAGGTCCCTTTGAGTAACTGTGAATCCATTCCAATCCATTTTACTTCTAGGTTATATTTCCTCATGGTTGTGTTGAAATAATCCAATCTTAATCTCTTGTTGTTTTGACTGAGTGCTGTATTGATGGATTGAGGGTCTGAATGAATCTGTCACTGCTGCAGTCGGTTCTCACAGTCGCTCAGCAGGACGGCTCTCAAAATGAAGGGCTTCAGTAAATCGTGCGGTTGTGTTGGTTTAGGGCTCTTGCACAAGTATATGCTTTCTATTTTAGATTTAAAACAGATCAGATCTGTGCCTCTGAAGAATTTGGTATGCAGCTCAAAAAATCAATCAAAAAATCAATTTTGTTTTAATTTGAAAATACGGTTTTGTGCTTGTGTGATTGAGAATAATGAGGTTTTGGTTTACAAATATCTATATATCACTGTGGAAATCATAATGTTGATATTCTATGGAATGTTAGTATAGCTTGGCCACATTTAGGAATTGCTTACAGGCCAAAGATCTGTTCTGATATGCAAAAGAGCACTTTTAAATTCAAACGATTGCATTTAATATGAATATTAAATTGAAACTTAATAAATTCCAATTTACATGCATTTAATTGTTCAAAAACAAATTTTTAATATTATTTTAAAGAATATTATTTTTGTGTAAAGTATAACATAAAAGTATGCTAATCTGCAATTTTTAAAGGTGAAGAGTATGCTAGAATGTGTTGTTTTCTCTGTATTAATTCTTATTTTTTCTTATTTCTCTCATTCTTACAGGAGAACTTGAGAAAACTTAAAGACAGACCTCCAAACAATGCAGTCTGAATGTACCCTTGGAGGCCAACTGACATCCAATATTCACCTCCTGCAGAACAGCGACTTGTGTCTTCACTGAAACAATTCCTCACGCCTTGTGTTTTGGTAAAGTGCAGATAGTGTGTAAATGATATCCTTAAAGTGAAAGTTCACCCAAAAATTTTAATTCTGTCATCATTTATTCACCCTCAACTTTTTCTGCTTTTATTTAGTTCTGCTTCTTTTGCTTTTGTTTTGTTTGTTTTCCTTTCTGTTCCTCTGCTTTTGTTTTATTTTGTTCTACTTTTTTGTTTTGCTCCACTTTGATTTTTGTTTTGCATTTTATTTTGTTCTTCAATTTGCTTTTTGCTTTGCTTTTTGTTTTGCTTCCATTAGCCGCTTTGAGTTTCTTTCTTCTGTTGAGCACAAAATAAGATCATTTGAAGAGTGTTAGTAACCAGACAGTTGACGTAGCCATCGACTTCCATAGTATGAACAAAAATGCTATGGAAGTCAATGGCTACCATCAACTGTCTTTTACCAACACTCTTCAAAATATTTTTGGTTTCAACCTGAGGGTGAGTAAATGATGACAGGGTGAACTATCCCTTTAATGTTTCTACATATTTGGTAATTTATCTTGGACGTAAACTACAATATGTTCATTTGTGACACAGTCTTACTACTTTGAATGTTTTATTGAAGATTTACTCTATTTTGTCAGGTTTCATCTTGAATAAGCTATAATTACTCTTTGCTGTAAATAATAGGCAGTTTAATACTTTTTAGTTTGTGTTCACACTATATTTCGAAGTGTAACCGGATCAGGCACGTGTTCTTGAAATCTGAAGCCGCTTTCCAATTCTTGAATTTGAATCAAGTATTCATGTTTGTATGATTAGTAGGGTGAAACTTGTTCAATGATCATCGATGCCAGAAATAGAAATAAAGCAACAACTTATGGCATAAGTCATTTATTAAAATATGATGGAAAGATTTCAAGAGCTTGTATGGAAACTCTTATGGCAAGAGGTGACATCCGAGATGCGGTCTGACTGTGGCTTCCAGCCTACAAAGAGAGAATCCCAATCCAAACATTCAGGCAGGTAAGCAGACATCCAAAGCAGCTGCAGGACTTCCGGTGGTGGGGAACAAAATGGGAACGAGGGGAAGCGATTTCTTAAGATTGTCGTCTGATCAACACACAACACAGTAGATTCACAAACGAGGCAAATACAAACCAATTTCCCTAGAATCCATAAAGAAGTGTCCTTATGTACAAATGTGAGCTAGATGCCATGCAGCAAATGTTGATTAAAGCAGTTGTGCTCTCATAAAATACTTTCTACAGCATCATTGTCTGAAATCATTTACATTGATAAGGTGTGTAACATCATGTTTGTTTAAAAAAATCATCTGATGATTGGGATAAGTCACCATGCTGGCCATTTTCACTGCTTTTAAATCAACACGCTTCATTTCAGGTGTGATACAACAGTCACCTTAACATTTTTTTTACTGCGGATGATCATTTTTGACCTTTACAGTCAACATGAAATGACATTTATGCACTCAATTTACTCCGTATTTTGACATATTTCCACATAAAGCAGGTAATTTCATCTGAATAATTGTGGCAATACTTTCAGTAATGAATAGTGGCGTTACGTCAAAATAGAGCTGAATGTGAGTTTGCAATGGATTTGTGGAAATTACTCTTCTGATAATATTAATCTTAAGTTTTGATTAATTTACTGCTTAAAATGTACTGCTTTTGTTTTGCTTGGTTTTGTATTCCTTCCCTTTGTTTTTGTTTTGTTTTTCTTTGTTCTGCTTTCCTTTTCTCTGCCTTTGTTTTGCTTCAGTTTGCTTTATGTTTTGTTTTGGCTTTTTGTTCTCTGTTTTCCTTTCATCTGCTTTAATTTAGTTTGTTCTCTTTGCTTTTGTTTTGTTTGCTTTGTTTTTCTTTTCTTTGTAATTGAATAATATTGGCTATTTTCTGCCCTAGGTGACACCAACTGATAGATATGGAAGTAAATTGGATCAATTTTGATTTCATGTTGACGTGAACACCAATTTTATAAAATATAGTCAAATGAAGTGTTCAGGAAAAACAACGGCAGTCCCTAATTATCAAAGCTCTCATCCGCTCATTGTGAAGCAAACAGGTAAGTAAAGTGAAGGACAGACGCTGTCTTTGGTATAGAACACATGAAAACACCAGTCAGTCACACGGATCACTTCAGTACAGCTCTTGATATTTTACAGTGGCAGGACTGATGGTTATTTGATGTGAATCACTCAATCACCATTTAGCTCCATAACTGCATCTCGTATCTACATTTTAAAAGCGTCTACAGTAAACAAATACATTTAGTCATGACCCCACTCCACTGTGCAGGAACACATGGATGAAACCAGAACAATAAATTAAGCTAACCAGTGACGTACATTTCAAACGTAGACGTAAAACAGATACCCACAGAAATAAGCCAGCACAATTAAAAAAACCTCAGAATTAAGTGAGATTCCTCTCTGATTTAGTGTCTCACGCACATAATTAAGTACTGGTTAAGAAAGATGAAAACTGTACACACCTAAGAAAGCAAACAAGAGGAACATCTTTTCTGAACATTATGTTTCGCTTTTATATGAAATCATTGCTTTGCAATTGAACGCATCACAGTTATCTCCCACATGACCACATGAATGTAAACACCTCATTTCTTTTCAATTGTATAACATTAATACGCTATATATATGTACTTTTATTTTACATATCGTAATTCACATCAGCACGGTTAGCTAGCATGGAAATGAAATAAGGCAAGACTCACATGACTGTGACATCACAAATTATTAATACTGATAGTTAAGGTTGTTTTTTTTCTCTCTCTTCTTTCTTTGTTCTCTGCAGGCTTTGGTCTCGTGTTGACGTAGACGGTATTTCTTCATATTGGCTTTGAGACTCGCTTATATTCAGATTCACATTTGTTAATGAACAAACTGCAAAATGTTCCAATCGAGCTGAAAAATCTACATTAATAAATAGAAAAAGTTTTTGAAGGCTAATCTTAGTAAATACATTTCCAGGTCACAATGCATCCCAAGAATCAAAAAATAAGAAATTATTTTTATTAGGGTTTTATAGTTATGCTCATTTGGTAATTGTTAATAATTATTAATTCCTATTTCCATGACAATTAGGCATTTTAACTCCCAAAATTTAGTTTATTATGAATTATCTATTAAATGTTTATGTCTGGGCAATTTAGCACATTTACCTCAAAAAATTTTTTTATATGAATTATTTCAATAAAATTAATTATAAAATTGTTAATGAATATTAATTGTTACTTTATAACAATTTAGAATTTTAATCCCAAAATTCTGTTTTGTTGTAAATTGTTATATTTTTATTTATTTTCATGACAATTTAGCACATTTACTCCAAAATAATTTTTTTCAGTCTGAATTTTTAAAATAAATTAATAATAAAATTGCTAATAATTATTCTTTCTTATTTTCATGACAGCGTTAGCACATTTACCTACAAAATTACTTTTATTCAGTATTCAGTATAGTTTATTCGCTTTTGTCCGTGCTATTGGACCAAACAATAATAATTTCTCATTTCTTTCTTATGATTTTGAGATTAAATATGACCAGATGTGTTCTTGACAGATTTTGTGATATTCATCCTTTTCCACTCTTGATGAGAAAATATTGGTAAAAGCAGCCTCATAGTGACAAAGAAGAAGAAATGGCTGCACAATTGAAAAGAGACATTTTTTTTTTTTTGGTGAGGGGTTGGAATAAAGTCTTAGTTGGGGCAGATGCGGCAATGGCTGGTTGTCCATCTTACCTCCGCTTACTGGCTCCGCCCAGCTTGTGTGCCTTAAAACAGACAGAGGAAGGCCACATGGCCAGGTCTTAATGGAAACTTTGGGTCAATGCTGGCAAACCAGTCTTGAAAGAGCTCCAGTCCTTTCCCAGTCATCTTAAACACGCCCACCTCAAGTCTGAGTGTAAGGTGGACATTCAATCAGCTGCACACACAACAAATAAGACTGACAGTCATGGTTCGACAATACTACACAAATCTGCAGCCTAGAGGTCATTATAACTCTGATTCATTCATTTCTTTACCAGAAATGCATCTTTCCTTCGCCAAACCCTCGCTATGGGGTTCTCAGATCCAAAGTCCGCCCAAACCCATGCAGTGAGTGCGCATCGGTCAGGCTATGTCTGGTGATGACGCTGGACTGAGGTGGTGCTGGGAGCAGTTGTGCGATGTGTCGAGACGAAAGGCTCGCCGGTCCTCCAGGCACGCTTGCGGCAGCATCTCTATTAGAAGATTGTTACAGGGCACGCCACCGCTTCAGGTGTTTGTAGTACAGATACTCCTCGCCTGCAGGCTGATGGCACGGATCTCCGCAGTCGCAGCAGCAGCTGGTCGAACTTGTCCGCCTGCTGAGGATAGTTGCACATGACGAGTCCAGCAGTGCCGCTTGACCTGTTCCTGGACGCTCTCCACCAGGTGGAAGTTCTCCAGGTTCTTGACATCTGAAGAAAGATGATAGAAAGACAATTTTGTGGTTATATGGTCATATACTCACCAAGGCTGTGTTTAATTGAACGTAAAATGGGGTAATACTGTGAAATATTATTGCAATTTAAAATAGCTGTTTTCTATTTGAATTTATTGTAAAATGTATTTTATTCCTGTGATCCATTACTCCAGTCTTCAGTGTCACATGATCCTTCAGAAACCATTGCAATATGCTGATTTGGTGCTCACTTATTATTGAGTTCAGTTATTAATAATGGTTCTGCTTATTTTATCAATGATGAAAACAGTTGCTGCTGCTTGTCATATTTTTGTGGAAACCAGTAACCAGGATTTCAGGATTCTTTGATGAACGGAAAAAGGCAGCATTTATTTGAAATATAAATCATTTCTAACATTAGAAATGTCTGTTCAAAGCATCCTAGCTGAATAAAAGTATTCGCTCAATTGTATTTTTTGATACTGTAATGTATCATGGTTTCCACTAAAATATTAAGCAGCACTGATAAAAACAAATGTTTCAGTAAAGCTCCAAATCAGTATATTAGAATGATTTCTGAATGTAGATGCTGAAAATTCAGTTCTTGTATTACAGGAATATATTACATTTTACATGTTATATTAAATGGTAATAATATTGCACTGCATTGTGGTATTATTGATCAAATAAATGCAGCATTTGTGGGCATAAAAGACTTCTTTCAAAACATAAAGAAACTAATTATTCCAAACTTCTGAATGGTAGTGCACATGTATTTTTTTTAATCCATGCTTAAAATCTCTGGAGATTTTGGTGAGAAAGCTAATTAATTTGGGGAAACAGATCTCTAGGGATTAAGATCTCAAATGCCCTTAGTTTTCATCAGATTTTTCCTTGTCATGTCTTTAATTTATGGCGGTTAATGTGTTGCTGTGAGCTGCATGTGTTCCTGTGTTTCAGATGGTTCTGTAGGCAGGAGCTGCTAATGAATCCCTGGTGTGTGGCTCTATTTAATCAGCTTTTGAGGGGCCACCTCATGTGATCTTTATTTATCCCTTGACCTGGGTTGAACGGGAGCTGGTCATCCCAGCTGTAGTCCCTCCTAATGGAGACTGCTGGGGTCCCAAGGACTGAAAGCACTGACCCACCCAGCCATATCTAATGAGCCAGCTGACACTTCTCTGCCTGCTCTCTTTCCCCTAAAAATAATCGAGACTGCCTCGCCACACAAAAAAAAGAGGGGTATAGGGAAGTGACTCCATCAGCAATGTAATGAGGTCTGTAGAACAAGCCGCAAGTCCTTCATGGTGCTGTTGAGGATGTTTGACCCTGGGTGACACCAGCAGGCACAATCAGGACAAGGAAGGGGAGGGGTTAACCAGAAAATGACCAATTACAAATCTCCAGCTCCAGACGGGTTATTTTAGCCCTTGCAAAAGCGGTAAACAAACACAGACCTGTCAGTCAAGCTGTTTTGAGGGTGAGATGTTAAGGAAGCCTCTCAAGTACAGAGCAAGAGTGGCGGAAAACTTGAACAGTCTGTCTGTCTGTCTATCTATCTGTCTATCTACCTACCTGTCTGTCTGTCTATTTGTCTGTCTGTCTGTTACCTACCTGTTTGTCTGAGTCTGTCTGTCTACATCTGTCTGTTTGAGCTCATCTATCTATCTATCTATCTATCTATCTATCTATCTATCTACTCTACCTACCTACCTACCTACCTGCTTCTGTCTGTCTGTCTGTCTGACATTCTGTCTCGTCTTGAGCTCTTTCATTCTATCTTCTATCTTTCATCTATCTATCTATCTATTCTGTATCGTCGCGTCTGTCATCTATCTCGTATGTCTGTCTGTCTGTCTGTCTACTCTATCTGTCTGTCTGTCTGTCTGTCTGTCTGTCTATCTATATCTGATGTATGTATGTCTTGTTCTGTCTACTTTATCTGTCTGTCTATCTGTCTGTCTGTCTGTCTGTCTGTCTATTCTATATCTGTATGTATGTATCTGTTCTGTCTGTCTGTCTGTCTTACTTATCTGTCTGTCTGTCTGTCTGACTATCTATATCTGTATGTATGTCTGTTCGTCTACTTCTATCTGTCTGTCTGTCTGTCTGTCTGTCTGTCTGTTGTCTATCTATATCTGTATGTCATGTTGTCTGTCTGTCTGTCTACTTTATCTGTCTGTCTCGTTCTGTCTATCTATATTCTGTTGTTTCTGTCTGTTGTTTGTCTGTCTGTCTGTCTACTTATCTGTCTGTCTGTCTGTCTGTCTGTCTATCTATATCTGTATGTATGTTCGTCTGTCTGTCTGTCTCTTATCTGTCTGTCTGTCTGTTCTCATCTATCTATTATTCTGTTATGTATGTCTGTCGTTCGTCTGTCTGTCTGCGTTCCATTTGATCTGTCTTTCGTCTTCTTATCTCATCTGTCTGTCTTTCATTTGTTCGTTCGTATGTTTACACTCTGTATCTGATCTGTCTGTCTGTCTGTTCTTATCTATCTGATCATCTGTGATATGTAGGTCATGTTCTGTTCGTTTGCCCTACTGTGATATCTGTTCTGTTCATCTCTTGTCATCTTATCTGTCTGTCTGTCTGTCATTATATCATCTGTCTGCTTTCTTGCTTTACTTTATCTGTCTGTCGTCTTTCTGTCTGTCGTTCACTATCTAGCCTGTCTCGTCTGTCTGATCATCTTATCTGTCTGTCTTCTTGTCTGTCCATTTATCTGTCTCGCTTGTCTGTCTGTCTATTCTATTCTGTCTGTCTGTCTCCATCTTTATCTGTCTGTCTGTTCATCTATATCTGTCTGTCTTCTTCTGTTCTACTTATTCTGTCTGTCGCTTGTTCTGTCTGTCATTCTTCTGTCTGTCTGTTCTCTTTTACTGTCTGTCTCGTCTGTCTATCTATATCTGTCTGTTCTTCTGTCTCTACTTTATCTGTCTGTCGCTTGTCTGTCTGTTCTATCTTATCTGTCTTGTCTGTTTCTACTTACTCTGTCTGTTCTGTTCTCTATATCTGTTCTGTCTGTCCTGTTTCTCATTATCTGTCTGTTGTCGCTATTGTCGTCTGTCTATTCTGATCTGTCTGTCTGTTCTATTTACTTGTCTGTCTGTCATGTATATGCTGTCTGTCTTCTCTGCTACTTTATCTGTCATGATCGCTTGCTGTCTGTCTGTCTATATCTGTCTCGTTCTGTCACTTACCTGTCGTGTCTGTCTGTCTATCTATATCTGTCTGTCTCTCTCGTCTACTTATCTGTCTGTCGCTCTGTCTGTCTGTTCTATCTATATCTCGTCTGTCTGTCTGTCTATCTGTCTGTCTACCTACTCACCTGTCTGTCTGTCTGAGCCTGTCTATTTATGTCTGTCTGTCTATCTGTCTGTCTGTCTGTCTGTCTGTCTGAATGACCCAATTTGCTGAACTTTTGTAGTTTATATGGTTTCTCATTCCAAATTAAGTAAGTTGTGGCTCTTTCATTTCTCCATACTAATTAAAGAGAGACATAACAATAAAAAAAGTCAAATTTTAATTGCTAATTATTGTGGGCCGGCTTGAACATAAAACCAAAGCACGGGAGGGTTAAAAGAGTCGACTGATCGATGACAATGGTTTGATCTCTTCTGCCCCGAAGCAAGAGAGGCAGGTTGTGAGGAGAGAATTAACGGTTTGTTTAATTTATCCACGCACAAGAAATGCTTAATCATGCCCTGCTGACAGAAACCAAAAAAAAAAAAGCTGGAAAACGTAAAGCAGCAGTTATCCAGTCAGGGTTGAAGCATCGCATGGTAAGCACTCTTATTTTCTATCTCAACATTTAGCCACTGTGGGACTAATTATCAACTTTTCTCTTCTTTTTTCATGAAACAGCCTTAGTGTGCACTAGGGCGGATGTAGCCTGCCTCTAAACCCTTAGGTCCTGAGGAATACATTGTCCATTTGACTACGCCATGCTAGACTATCCCACATATCCACTGCAGACACCCCCAGCACCACCCCTCGCCTTGTGATATGCTGGGATGCTTTTAATTAGAAAGGATTTTCTAAGTGAAAAAAGACCATTCCACAAGAAATTCATGTTGGCAACCCCCAAAGCCCTTGTGAGGTTCATCTGTACACTGACATGGATGCACAAACATAGCAAGACCAAGATTCGCCATACACAAACTTGTTCATCAGCTCACTACAGTAATGGCATATTGATTACAATTTGTTAGTATGCATATTGCATATAAAGATATACAAGGATATGGAATTTCACCGCTAATAGTTTAGTCAATGTGCAATTAAATCATAATACCACATTTGAAAGGCAAATGATGAATCCATTGACATTTCTAGCAGGCTGATGTCAGTATAATGAATGACTTCCTGTTGGAAGCTAATCAGAAACAAATATTGTTTAAAAGCAGGCTATTCAGGACAGTATTGTGTATTTGCAAAGTTTATTACCGTGTACAAAGAGTTTCAAAGGGCAAAACATCTCCTACCTTTGACTTTACAGCTGCTGTAATCATATAGTCAGTCAAACATGTCAAAATTTCATCTTTATTCATCATTAACTTCTTCCAGATTCGCACCAATCAGGAAGTGGGTGGTGCATGAACTCTGCTGATCTCCAAACACCCGTTTCTCATCTAATCCGCCCCTGAAGCTTGCTTGTGACCAATGTCCACCTGGTCACTGGTGATAATATTTACTCAATCGCTTTACTTCTGTTTAGGAGAAATTTTGAGAGCTTTTGATGCTTTTGGATCGCAACAGTGATCCATCTAAACTTTATTCTCTTTAACACTGCATATCAATGAGCTCATCGCTTGTTTGTTCTTCCTGACTAAGCCACGTAAAGCCAGGAGGGACGTGGAGGGCTCAGTCTGCTCATCCCTGGTCACCTCTGACCGCTATGAAAGGGAATTAAACAGGACTGGTACAGTTGGGGATATATTAAGTCAAATGTAGGCCCGTCCATAGCAGCCTGAGCAGGTAGAAGAGACGCCGTGCCTCAAGGATGGTTTAGATGCTGCGCACTTTCACGCGGGAGGGAGGGTATAAAATGCCTTAGGTGTGATGAAATAAACACGAGAAGCTGGGGCAAACGTTCTTTTACAAATGCTAGCTGAAAGGCACTCTGTCTGCTCTTAAGGTAAGGGAAAATATATTTACATCTGCTTATCTTTTGCGCAATCACTGTCAGGAGCTCGGAGTTCAGGGTGTGGGCTGAACCCACATAATGATCATGATAAAACTCTGTGTTTGGAAGGTAATAAATGAAATGGCTTTATCAACAGTTAGCTGAGTCTATCTGTCTCTGTCAGTCTGTCTGTCTATGTATTTTCCATCTGTCTGTCTATCTTTCGCTTCATCTGTCTGTCATCAGTTTGCCTACCTTTCGCTCTTGATGTCTGTCTGTCGGTCCATCCATCCATCCATCCATCCATCATCATCCATCCATCCATCCAACCATCTGTCTGTCTATTTATCTGTCTGTGTCTGTCTGTTCATGATCTATCTATCTTCTGCTCGTCTTTCTTGTCTATCTGTCCTCAGTTTGTCTACTTTTTGGCTCTGCTTCATTCTGTCTGTCTGTCTGTCTGTCTCGTCTATCTATTTATTCTGTCCGTCTATCTATTCTATCTGATCTGTCTGTCTGTCTATCTGTCATCTATCTATCTATCTATCTCTATCTATCTATCTATCATCTATCTATCTATCTGTTCTATATTTATCCGCTCTTTTCTGTCTGTCTATCTATCTATCTGTCTGTCTATCTATTTATCTGTCCGTTATCTATTTATCTGTCTGTCTGTCTGTCTATATATCAATCTCATTTCTGGAAAAAGTGTCTGAAAACCATCATTTTGAGGTCTCATTTCTGAACAGCCAAACGGGTTTCTAAGACTCTCTCTACTCCTTCCTGTCCATATTTATCTTATCACATCGCTCTCTGAGCATCTTTATATTTGCATTCAACACGTTGCCAGTTGATTGATGTGCAGAAAATGGGAGGCCGTTGAGCTCTTCTTGTTTATAATAAAGTGACAGAAAATCATTCAAGGGTCAAGGTATCCCCCAAAACTCTACCTGCAGTCCAGATGCTGCTCTTAGTGGAAACCACACACCTAATGAGGTCATTCAAAGCCAAGCCTCCATCAATATCTCTCTCTTTTCCCCTCACCCCCCCACCCCTTTTTTTTTTTTACAAATTTGAATTAATAATTCAACACAGTGCCTGGGGATGTATATTTCCTGAGTGAAGTGACAGTTAACCCATAGCATGATTTTTCCTCCTTTTATAGGACCTCTTTTTTTTTTCATTTTCTTAATATTCATGTTTGACCATCGCAGTGTTTGCTTTGGATAAAAAAGTAGCCAAGTAATCCAGCATGTGTTGACCCAAATGATGGTGTTTTTTCTCAGTTTTTACTTTCTCTCACACGATACTAAAGCAGTTTCTGTATTTTGATAGATGTGAGTGTAAATTCTGGTTTAATTCATTCCACTTAGAAGATGCAGTCTCTTTTACCTCGAGGGTAACGTTACATGATGTGTTTGTAAGCTTCCTGTCAAAGCAAGGTAATTTGTGGAGCTTTATCTTAACTACTAGCAAGAAGGATAAAAGTAATAAAATATCACAAGATGTGAAGCACTCAGAGATTTAATACATAAAATGAAGCATATTTTCAGTTCCCATATTGCTCAGATAATGGCTTGATGATGAATGATTTCGTTCTCATATAAGAAAAAAAGATTTTCTCAGACCAAAATATTTGCAGAATATATGCTGCATGTATGTTGTAGACAGCATGGTGTAAGGAAACATTTTTCAAATTGAAAATAATTAACTTAATCCTGCAAATGCCAAAATATACTACAAAATTGCAGCAAGAAAATACATTTCTAATCTTGTAATACATTTTATATATATGAAAAATATTAAGAAATAATAATAATGGCTATTTTTGTATATATGAATAATAAAAAAAAAAAAAACTAATATACCGATTTTTGTTTTTACATATATGTAAATCTAGCACTATTATCGATTTTAAAATGTTTTATATGTGTTGTATTCTCAGCAGTGCTTTAAGCAGCACAATAGCTAGTATTTGCATTTACTGTCTCTTTTTTTCTTTTAGGCCAAATATTGTCATGGTAGAACAACAATTTGAAGTTGAACGTGAGGAATAGCACATCTAGTTGAATGGCAAACATTTGAATGTAACTCCATCACCCTAAACATGCTCTAACATGTTAAGCCCCTCCTCCTGCCATCATTTCCTGTCCTCAATCTCATTGTCCATACTGTCATAAAGATGGCAACCAGACATAATAGTCAGACGACAAGACGGTCTCCAAGCATGGAAAACACCAGGAATAGACAACACCCCACTCGCCACACTTCCCAGCATTCCCACTGTTGACAGCCCTTGCCCACATCTCTTAGTGACCTCACGCTCTCCTGCCATTCTTGTTAAACCTTCTCCCCAAGTGACACAATGTTTAGATGAATTCTCATTTCTATATTTGTCCCTGTAGTGTGACACCGTCCAGCCCCATGCTATCCCAGACAGGTTTATGTTACAGGAAGACTGATGATGGGGCATTTTTCCAATCAGAAGGCGGTGCAGGCATTCCTTGGCTTTGTTGCTTTAAATACAATGATGGGGGAGGAAGGAGAGGTGGATGAAAAGGAAAACAAGAGACATGGTAGCAGCACCTGTCGCTCATTTGTGCCGTCCACGTTTAACAGCAGGCTCGGTTACAGGGGACAGTTTTAGGGCTTAGCTGCTCTCTCATGCCCCGTGGATGATCATTGGACACATAAATGTCTTTGTAATACTGATTTTGACATATATTTGATAGCAACATTATATTCACAAGCCAAAGCTATCCAGTTTAAAAGTATCTGTGAGAATGATTTTATAATTCGAATACTTTTAGTTTTAATATGAAAGTCAGTTTACTTGGTGTACTTAGCTTGTACATGTAATGAAGTACTGCATTATAATAAAATATATGTATTATAATACTTAACAGTTCTCTAATTACATGGTTATAATTGGTCAGTTGTGGCATTCTGCTGTCTTATCTATCTATCTATCTATTGATCTATCTATCTATATATATATATATATATATATATATATATATATATATATATATATAACACACACATATACACTATAAAAAATAAATCTGTAAAATAACACAAAAGGTATTGGCAGCTCATTACACATGACACTATCCATATATATATATATATATATATATATATACATAAGTTAATTTTAACAATTTTACAAGCAAGTTAACAGTTAGCCAGTAATTGTTATTATAAAAGTAACAAAAGTATTAAAAGTATTGTTTATTAAAAAAGAATATACAGTCAGCTAGTCATTATTATTATGATATTATAATATTATTTCTATTTTTAGTTTTTTTTGTATTATGTTTTTGCAATTTGATTTATTCATGATCATCAAAAGAATTTGATATTATTGACATAAATAGCGTGAGTAAGTACAAAATGCAGTGGAAAAATATGCTATCAAACCTGCTGTAAAAATATAGCCCTACTATGAATAAGTAAAGTGCCCTAAATCTCATATAACTGAGTTGGAAGTACCTTTGCAGCAACAACTGCACATCAACGTATTATGTATAACTGAGTATGCAGATCTTTGCATTACATACTTGATATTTCTGAGGAATTCTTGTAATGTCCACACTGATGTTCTTATAGTGCTAGAATTGTTCTTAATCTTCAGATCATCAAACAAATTTGAAAAGAGCGGATTACTAATCGAAAAGCTGTAAACTGCTGAAGCCTCAGAGTGGATCTAATACTGGTTGATACCCTGCGCAACAACTGCATCAAACGTCACAAACTGGCAGAGCTTCCATCACTTGAGGATTTTGCATCAGATTGTTTAATCAGTCCATTGAGGCAAGCATGATGGACTAAGCATGCCAGCACTCACAGATTAAGCGACTTTGCTAGACACTAAAACCTTTTGTTTTCTTGAGCCATTCAGAGGTTGACTTGTGGTGTGTTTTGGATCATTGTCCTGCTGCATAACCTAAGCGCTTAGCTTGAGGTCACAAACTGGCGCGGACATTCTCCTTCAGGATTTTCTGATAGAGTGCAAAACTTCATGCTTCCATCAATATGGAAGTCATCCAGGTCCTGAAACTGCACAGCAGCCCCAGACCATTCTTTTATGAAATGCTGTGTTGTTTTAGCCAGATGTAATGGACACGCACCTTACAAAAGTTGATTTTTTGAAGATAATCAAGAATTTTTTTGGCAAAGCGTGGAGACGAGCCTTTGTGTTCTTTTGGTCAGCAGTGGCTTTTGCCTTGGAACTCTCCCATGGATGCAGTTTTTGCCCAGTCTCTTTCTTATTGCTGAATCATGAACTGATCTTAACTGAGGCAAGTGAGGCCTTGCAGTTCTTTAGATGTTGTTCTGGGTTCTTTATGACCTCCTGGATGAGTGCTGTTGTGCTCTTGCAGTAATTTTGGTGGGCTAGTACTCCTGGGAAGGTTCACCACTGTTCCAAGTTTTCTCCATTTGTGGATAATGGCTCTGACCGTGGTTCACTGGAGTCCCAAAGCCTTAGAAATTACTCTATAACCCTTTCCAGACTGATACATATCAACTATTTTGTTTCTCATCGATCTTGAATTTCTTTAGATTGCAGCATGATGTGTTGCTCTTTAAGCATGCTTCACTTTGTCAGACAGCTTCTATTTAAGTAATTTCTTGATTCATCAGGTCTGGCAGTAATCAGCCTTGATGTGGCTAGTGAAATTTAACTCAGCTTTTTAAAATAATGTGGTTATTCATAGTTCTTTAATGATTTAACAGAAGGGGGCAATTAATTTTTCATGAGGGCCAGGTAGGTTTGGACAGCTTTTTCCCTTAATAAATGAAATCATCATTTAAAACTGCATTTTGTATTTACTTGCATTATCTTTTGTGTAATATAAAAATTAGTTTTGATGTAAGTTGAACTTTTGAATTGTAATGTAAAATATTCAATTTACTACAATTTTGTTATGCCTTTTAAATTTTATGCATTGATTAAGTAGAATAACGAAAATTATAAATTAAATAATTATTTGTAACACACACAGCATACAAACCATTCAGACATACTGTTTTCAAGGGCACGCTCTGCTCAGCAGTGTGGTGTATGTTTGACCTGAGTGCTAATGGGGCTGAGTGTTTTCCTTCTGCTGTGACGGGTCACTTTTATAGATGTCCACGGCACAGAACTCTTTCTATGAAATCGATTGAGAAATGACAGGAGTAGTTTATGTTGGAGCTTGTGTACGCCCTTATCTGTGTTTGTGTGCAATGTTTAAATAAGAGCTGGCGGCTCCCTGATCAATAGATTCATCCTATCACATCCACAGCAGCTCAGCGTCTCCCAGCCGGATTGAAGGTCCTGGCTAGCGGGCTCTCTCGCAGAGCCAAGAGAAATTGCAGAATTTAATTGGCATGGAATAAGGTAGCACTGCACCGTAGACAAGCTAGTGAGACCTCAAGTCCGTAAGAAAGAAGAAACAGGAGAAAACCTCAGATATGCACAGGCAACAACAACAAGGCCCTTTACAATGCACAAAACGCAAAGCACGGCTGCGGTGAGAGTGAATAATGAACTTCAGCCCATTGATCGGAAAACAAAGCCTGTATATGTTTGTCCCAGCAGGACCGCAGGTCTCATAAATCTTTAAGGGTGATCTGTTTTGCACGCGTCCTTTTCAAATGCATCCCTTCGATTCATGTGATAGACAGAACGGCGAGCTATTATTATTTTATAGTCGCAAGCTCATTATACTTGAAATGAATATGTGTATTGCTAGTTAAAGCTGCGAATGATCGCTAAAGGTCGCGGCTACGAATTGAATGCAAAAGTCCGAACATTACGGATATTGATAGTTGTTGTTAGCGGTGAATCTTGTAGCATCGCAGGCCAGCTATCATAAAAATGGCACCAAGCGCTCCGTTCTGGGGCAAGATCTGCACAAACAGGCAGAAAGGAGCCAGAGCTCTATGATTGATATTTCCAGTGCAGATATCACTTAGGAAACACTTGACATGAGCAAGGCATGTTTCGGGACAGGCCTGCCTGCTAAGTACTGGAGCGTGAGCCAGCTAGCGTGTTATGCAGCCGGTAATAAAAGTTTGTCATTGATTTTCTGTAGTTGCTTGTAACAGTTAATGTTGATACATCAATAGCTAAAGGAAAGCACAGGCTTTAATAGGAGGCTGAAAATGTGGAAATATGGGAGGCTTAGGCGTTAAATCACAGAATCTATCCCAGATCGATAAGACAGTTACAGCAAGTGTCCCTCTGCTTTCATAATGTTTTACAATAAACTGACAGCTTGTAGAAGGCTCTGGCAGAGCAGAGGAAGAGAGAATCGACGGGACAGAGGCAAGAGTTGTGAGACGGAAAGGAAAACAAGTACCTATAGCTCAGTGTATTCTCAATCACTTCATCCACAGCTTTTGTCGAAGGCAGCTCCAGCCGGTCTGTGTTTTTGAAGCGTGGGAAAACTTTACAAACAGTTCACAGATAACGTGGTTCACCTGAGTCTGGTTTTTAGTGCCAGATGCAATCGTGTTCTGGATTCAGTGAGGTTTTACTGGTAACATCCAGGCTCACATGTAGTCTGAAACATGGAATTGCAATTGGAAAATGCTTAATATGATAATATGATTATGCTTTCAGTGTTGCTATTGTTAACTAAAATAATTACAAATCTATTTTGTTCATTTAAATAGAATATAAAACATAAATATGATATAAGACTAAAACCTAACCTTTTATACAAATTAAATAGAATTATACAAATGAAATTGTAATGTTGAACTTAGCTGAAAATAAAATAAGCTGAAGTATTAAGATGACTAACTAAAACTTAAATAGATATAAATTAAAGCTAAAAGACATAAAAAAACTAGTATAAATGACAAGACACAAAATTACTAACATTAACATGAAAATGTAAAAATAAAAGATAACCCAAAATATTACAAAAAATGATAATATTATATAAATGATATTATATAAATATTATATAAATTATACTAAATTATAATATTTTTCCTTAAAAATATTACAATTTTAATGTCATAATATTATGGCTTTATTCTTGTAATCTTTACTTTTAATTATTAATTTAACTACATATATGTATGCATATTACACATGACCAATATTAATACTACTGCTTCTAAGATTCTGAGAATAAAATGATGATGTGATATAGTTTTAGCAACTTTAAACTCCTAATACTACAACTCTCTAATAATTTTTTCCCATAAAATACTATAATTTTAAAGTCATAATATTATGGTTTTACTTTTGTAATTTTTGCTTTTGAATGATATATCCATGCATATTAGATATGCAACAACTAAAGGCCTATCATACGATTTTTCTCTGAATATTTATTGTCAATTTTACAAGTGTTTATTTTTAATGTGGGCACTAAAACACTGTTGTACAGTGTAGCACTCTTAGTACCATTCACCATGTTTTACCATACTTAAATCCATTCAGCAGAAACTGTGGAATAAAAGTCTTGGCCTGATAATATTTCATTGCCAGTGATTTGGGTCAAAATTAGATTACAGAATTGAGCTTAAAGTGTAATGCTAAAATCACAAAACAAAACCTCTATCTGTCAAGGGTAATGCACAGAGTTCATCTCGCCTTTATCAAGAGTAAATCCATAGATGTATATTCTTGCCTGCATTACTTATCTGAAGCGTTGTAGACATTCAGATAACGACCTAATGGCTAACGATCGCCAATCACACTTAAAGTTGTTTGCAATTTAAAGCTAATCATAAAGTAATGTGTAGTAAAAGATAAAGAACAAAAAGCAAAGAGATAAAAGCAAATTGCAGCCACGACACAATCAAAGTGTCAAAATCGGAGCGAATGGCTGGAATTCGGCGAACTGACTGAATGCATGACAAAAGCTAGTGGGGCTAAAGGTAAAGTGCCATCCTTTCACTCCCTTTAAAGCACAAACCCGCTGCTGCATTGCGCCGTGTCCACAGATATCAGCGGCTTTTAAAACCTGATAAAGTCTGAAAGCCTCTTAAGGCTCCTAATGAGGTTGCCGTTTCAAAGAGAGCCTCCTGAAGTGCCAGAAGTGAGGCTTTTGATTTCTGTCTGTGGAATGAAAGGACAGCAGGCAAAAGAAATAACCCTTAAATATTAGGGTCATTGCAGGGCCCACTTCCTCCTCTCCACCAGATTTGTAAAATATCAGAGCACTCAGGACTGATTGGAAGGTTTTGCACTTTCGAGCAAATCTAAATGAGCATGTTTGGTGACAACAAGAAGCTAACGCTTGAGTGAGCGGGAAGAGCTGCTGCATTGTCACAAATCATTGAAAATAAATTCCTACATGTGCATCACTCGTCAATGTGTTTTCAAAGGGTGTCCACACACTTGCTTTATATGTGTATTGATTAGAGCTGGGCCTCACATCTTCCACATGACTTACAACCCGTCAGTGCCAAACTGCTTGGCTCACAAGAAAAACCTTCCCCTATTATCTTGCATTTAATTAAGACATAGCTGCAGTTTTATGCACTATTATTTGGCCCGCGAGTCTCAAGGCGTAAATATTGAACCGTCCCAGCCCTCAATGTTAATCAATCCCAACCGACTTCCAAATTATTTGGTCTGTTTCAGGAAATGAATATTTGCACCTGTTATGAGCCTTTGCACATGCATTACTGATCTCCCTCTCTTCGCACAAGGGTAGACATATCGATTCAGATCAAGGAAACAAGATGGGCGGCTTAATTAGAGACTTACCACAGTATGTGGGAACTGCCTTTTTTGCTCCTTTAAAGTGAGAGTAAAGGGGAAGCGGCTGCGTCGTGACTGTATGTGGTGTTGTTCAAAGGTGTTTGGAAGAGACCCCACAGCCAAGCCTCAGGGACTTGAGATGCATCCCATCTCGTAGTCAAGTGTTGATGCCATGAGCGGAAAAATGGTATACCAGTGTCCTCTACATTTTGATGATAACGAGGAGTCGTGAAATGCAAATTATGTAGATAATTTTAATTTAAAAATAGATTATTAAAGTTCACAATGGACAGTTTGATATTTTGTTACATTTGCTTAATATATAAAGTTAATGGCATTTAAGGCACAATTATCAAAATTTATGGTAAGAGGTCCATTGTCAATAGTGTCAAAATTGACAAAGCACAGAAGTCACTTTCAGAAATTTGCTTAATCTGTCATTGGGAAATCTTTCATCCTTATGTGAAATTCTGATGTGTTTGGATTCCATTGAATGACATGATAATACTGACAAAATTTTATTATATAAAGTTATTATAAGTTTACTACTATATATACTTACTATAAGTTATTAAAAGTTCATGAAACAGAATAATGGTAAAGATTATTACTGTTTGGTTCCTCCCAAAATACATTAAGTTTACTCAAAAAATCAAATCATATTGTAAGGACGGACATACAGCCAAGTATATGGTGACCCATACACAGAATTCGTGCTCTGCATTTCAACCATCCAAAGTGATAACCACACAGTGAACTAACTACTACAGACAGTGAGCAGCCATTTATGCGCAGTGCCGGGAGCAACTGTGGGTTCAAGTGCCTATGTCTCAAGCACCTCAGTTGTGGTATTGCCGTACACACTCAACCCACAACCTTAGAAGTTAGGGTCAAACTCTCTAACCATTAGGCCGACTTCTCATTCATATTCTCATATTCTTACAATGTGATTCTTTCTTTTTTGTGACCACAAAAGAAGATATTTTGAGGAATGTTTTAATGGTCCATACAATAAAGTGAATGGTGTCCAAAACAACAACTTTGGACCCTACTGACTTTCATTGTACACTTGAGCGTTTTCCAAAATATCCACTTTTGACCTTGGTTGACTGCAATGAGTTCATGAGTCGGTTTTTGACAACTGAATCAATGTCTAACCATTTTTCAGCTGCTACCACCATTTTAGCATGGCATTTCTAGTCAAAAACAGTTAGTAAAACATGTCTCAAGACGCTCTTGAGGTGTTTATGGAGGGTGGAGACAATCACAGAAGCAACTGAAATGTTGGCATCTTCTCTTCTCTACCCCTTTAAACTCCACAAGAACACTGTTCACCCTTCAGGCCTTTCCTGCTGTTGAGGAAATCAATGTCTTGGTCGTAATTATTTAACCATTGATAAAGCCTTCAGCTCCTGCTAGAGCCAAAGCACTTATTCAACACTCTGAGACTGACAGTGGGAAAGATAAAGATGCTTCAGCTGGCGGAAAAGCGTGAGAAGTGATCGGCTGACTGCCATCGGTCCTCTCGACAAGCCGGAGGGATCGAGGAGACAAGTGATTGCTCCCGGTCAACTCATGTCTCTCCTCCTCTTTATTGACACTTAGCTTTACAAAGAGCCCCTGGCTCCCGACAGTGACAAATTGCGATGGTTTGTCCTGTTGAGAGTGAACAGACACTAACTTAAAGCAGTGGGGAGTGGAACAGCTGGGTAAATGCAATTTTGATTTCGTAACAGGCTTAATTTGTAAATGCAATAGGAGACACTGCATTTAAAGAGTGTAAGAGGGCTGATGCACTGGATTTGATATTTCAATGTCATGGAGGCCAGATGGCCTCCAAATGTTGACCTTGTGTGTGTGGCCTTGGGCTTACCAGCACATTTTACCTGATAACTGATTCTGTTTTAAGATTCATTCAAAAAGACAGACTTCATAAACAATGTTTGGTATGAAATTGTAGAATCAGGACAACAGCTGCTACACTGGTCCCAACACAAAAGTTTAGGTTATATGTATATATATATATATATATATATATATATATATATATATATATATATATATATATATATATATATATATTACATGTATTAATTTTTTTTAATTATAAAAAAATATATAAAATGTAAAATAAAAATCAATCAATCAATCAATCAATCTAATGTAACTGTCGTGGCAAAGCAATCTTGTGAAATTAGCAGAATCTTGTTCATGTAAGGGGTGGTCACTTTTACTGTTGTTTGGACATTTTTCATGGGTGAAATCCAGCCCTCTGAATAGAAATCCATACAATTAGGATTTTCATGTGAGGGCAAAAGTTTTCCCAACACAGGTTTTGCAATAGGTTCATGTTGATCATGTGAATTTGCTGTGTTGACCATCATAAAATGCTTGGTTTGAAGGTGACTTCATTCATCAGCTACACTACTGACAAAATACCTTTTTAGTATGCAAATTTTGCTTAGTTTTTGTTTTGACTTTTAATCATAAAACTATGGAGCCCGCTTATGACATGCAAGAAAAAATAAATAAATTGTGTGCATGATTTACTAATTTGTTCCCTCAGTGTACTAAAATGTGCACATCGATTACTATTTGTTCCTCGATTTGCTAAATCGTGTGCACAATTTACAAAATCGGGGAACGAAATAATAAATTTGCACACGATTTAGCCTACTATTTTTCCTGCATGCCATGTAGGAGCTCAGATAAAACATTTAGTTTAATGGTTCAAACATTTGCTGTAATGCAAGAATGCATCTTAATTATGAACGTACTTGCTAATGTTTAATAAGGACCGTTGTAGCTTAAGTTGTAGAATTTTTCTATGTGAAAGTTCTCCATTCAAAACGGTTGAAGAATAAGCAGCAGGTCGAGACAGACAGAAGATAGGTTTCCATAATTCCAATAGTTTTCATAAAGCACCATGGGATTTTCATGCTTCATTTAATTAACCTCTGACTGGCTTCTAAATAGCAACTGGCAAAGTGTTTTTCTCATCCGTGCACTTTGTATGTGCACAGAGCCCGCCACCCTTCACCCACAGGATACTATTAATCGGAGCAATCTTTGATCTCCAGGCTTAGTTCTCTTAGTCTCTTGGTCTCTCTGGGCCTGGCACACAGCATGGGTGGGGCTGAGCTGCTAGAACAGGGCAGTGCCTGGGGCTACACTCCCCTCAGGTGAGAGTTTTATTATGGATGATGTTTCCGCAAATTATTTACACCAGATTCCCTCCAAACTTCAACCAAAAAACCTCCACGATCAACATAAACACAGCAAGGTTGAGAGGTCTGGAGTTTTCAAAACCGGTCTTTGGTCTTGGGAAGATGTGAGAACCTTCTCAAGGTGTGATGGGGAGCTGGACATAAAGGCTTATGTCCTGCTCAGTAGTTCAGGGAGCAGCAACGGAATGGATGGGATCAAAGCACTAGCCCTACACACATCATATTCTCTTTCCGGAACCACAGGAAGGAACATTTGTGACTGATGTAATGATGCAGAAGCGGATGGTCTGCATTAATATTCCATGTTCTTATTGGGCCAAACAGACGGCCAGTCCTGTTTTTTGATGCTGGTCTTTTATGGTGGAGACCTGCAGCTTTTGTGAATTGGCTACAAGAGCTGCCTTGACCTGTAAGCAATGGCCTCGATCATTTCAATGTAAAGCTAGCAGGCTAACAGAAGAGAAGCACTGAAGGTTACTGATAGCTAAAAGCAAAACTGAATGCACTCGCACACGAGTCTCTAGAACAAATGACCTCCTGATTTTCTTAACTCCAATAGAGAAAAAATGCAGCCTTGGTTTTCTAAGTTTCCAAGTTGGAAGTATAGCTAGAACTTGTGTAGCTTAAGCAGCACTTAAATGAACTAATCTAATGTTTTCTGCTTTAATATCACATTCATTTTAATTGACATTTATTTTACTTAATATATAATATAATAATAATTAATTCACCCAAAAAATTTCACCAAAAATACAAATTCTGTCATGATTCAAACATGGCAGGTCAAGACCACTAGCTTCAGATGTCATTGATTAGTGTGTGTCTTGTAAACAGTCATTAGCTAGGTTTTCATTCACATATTTTAGGCAAATTTTGTGATAACACATTAAATTTGCTAGATGGAAATACTCAAGATTCACATAAAAATTTAAACCATAAATTGATCAAAAAGGTCATATGACTGAGTAATTCAGAAGATGTCAGGTTGATGTGCATGTCAGAAACTTTGGATTTTGGAAATCTGAATTGAATTTTGGAAATTCCAAAATCTGGAAACCGTTTTTGGCTGCATCTTTAAACCACAACTAAAAAAAAAGACAGTGGCTGCTCTTCTTCCATTTCTATTTTGCATCAATTTTCCCAGAAAATATGATTTGGTCTTTTGATAAAACTGAAATGGCACTTTATTCATAGACTGTTTCTGAAATATGCATATTGATTTAGTGACTACTGTATGAGAGACTGACAAAGAGTGAATGAGATCTTTGAGCTAACGATTTTCTGAGAATACCAGTTTGACCGACCTATTCTGGCACCACCGGTAAAGGAGAGAGCGGTGGCATTCATAATGATGGTCTTATCGAAAGGGGAAGTGAATGCTGGGCTTGTGGCTTATCTCAAGGTCCAGCAGGAACCTTGGGAGCAAGCAAGTGAGATTTGGATAATTGCAGAGGCGTAGCCCTCTTCTCTCCACCCTCCACCCCTTCTCTGTACTCACCCAAGCTGAACAGCACCAGGAACTTGAGGCAGACAAACTCCCTCTGGTCCAGCTGGAGGGATCGTGAGTTTGCTCACCAGCTCCTGCTGGACTCAGGAGGTTGTTGAGGTGTGGCACCGGCTTGGGAGGCAATTAGGGGCATAATCCACCTGAAGAGAAAGGCGAGAAGTTCACACACACAAACAATAAAAGTATTACCACAAGCAACATGCCAGATCTCTGAAGGTTTGAAACATCTCAGGTATAAAGAGGTACAAGGAGCAGGATTGCAAAAGTAATTTGAGGTCTGAAAGAACACTCTTCCCATCTTCCATTGGCTGATCAACCGTGTACCATTGTTTAAACCAATCTGAGGAATTATTGACTTATGTATTAACTTTTGGAACTGAAGTTCTACATTTATTCCGAGAAGTTGTGCTCATATTTGCTTTGGAACAACAAGAGTTGTTAGGAATGTTTTAGGAAAAGTTTAGGCTTTGTTCCTTATTCATTGAAAATTCTACAGTATTTCTTGAATCCTTTCAGTTTAAAAGTTCAGTCAGCCAGATGGCACTTGGCACTACCTTCGAAGTTTTTCAGCTGTCTGAAGTAAGCATGTAACCAGCTCTGGCAGGTCTATGTTTTATATGCCTCTCTCCCTTTCTCTCCTTCCCAGGCTTCTCTCTGCACAGCAGGGACAGTGCTGGGCCGAGGTCTGAATGATAATCAGCATCAAACCGGCGGGAAGAGCTGCACGCTTTCTCCATCCCTGGTGCCCAGACCCTCGGGACCCCAGCCAGCGCCGAGGCGAGGGTGGTGGGGGTTAGAGAGGTCGAGGAGCTGGGGCCCCTGGAGGTCCCCAGGCTACCGGGCAACCCTCGTGGGACCCCGTGGCCCTCTCCTCCCTCTTCAGGGGCACTTAATATCTGCAGCAGCAGCAAATTTGTCTTGGAGGCAAGTCCTTAGCTGCCACTCACTGTAAGCAGGCCATATTAAATTTTTATATTTATTGACAATTCATTACCATAATTGACTGCCAGGGTTTCTGGATAAGGTAGACTACGGGCTCCTAAGCGTGAGGAGAGCTCCCTCTGAGCTGGATTTGCAATTAAAAGCGCTGGATTGGAATTTATTTATTGTGTAAATATGATGAGTGGAATTTTTAAAGTCCTGGCTGGAGAATTGCACATTTCTCACCGGCTGTATTCGTGGATCTCTTTGAGGCCCATATGAAGCTGCTGAAGTTGTCAATTAACTGGGATTTGACCAACTGACCATGTGCCTCAAGCATAAGTAACCACTTAAAGTAGTGGGATTACCCTTAAAAATACAAATAATAATGCAAAATACTGAAAATATTTAACAAACATTAATACTTATTTAAATAGAATTTGTAAAATGATGCATATTTATATTAATATTAGTATTTAAAAAATATACACAACTGAAAACTCCAGTGAAAACCAAAAAAAAAAAAAAACTAAAAATTGTTCATAAAATGTTATTTGTGACATTTTTGTTCCATAATGACTGACTAAGCAACACTTGCCCAATTCATTCTAACATTGTGAATATCAGTGAATGCTTGATCTTGACAAAATACTGAGACCTGTATGAATATCATTATGATGATTCAGATTCTTCTAAAGATCTGGGACCTTCAGAGTGAGAGACAGACAGACAGATACAGCAAAAGGACGGGGTGGAGGGGAGATGTAGGTCTGTGACATATTGGAAAGCCGCCATGTAGTGTCATGTGTCACAGCACTTCAGGACTGATCCCCACAGTGCTTTGCTGCCATACCAACACTGGAGAAAAACAATGACACGCTCCTCAAACAAGATGAGAGATGGTGGGCAGTTCAGTTGACTGTCACTGACAGTGTTGTGGAGAAACAAAATTTTAACGTATGTCTATGTCTCTATATATATATATAACACACACACACACACACATGCACTTCACAGCAGTCTGAAGTTATATTACACTGAATTACTGAATCACAATATTGCTTTAATAACTGGCAGAGCATTTGTTTGTTTTGCATAAGTCCATGTTCATGCCTGAGTGTGTTGTGTGGCCGGGCTGTCAGTAGTCTGCTCTGGAATAATAGGATGTAATGAACTGTTTGAGTCTTTGCCTTCTCTCTCCCCAAAGGCTTTTTTTCAGCACCAGCTGTTCATTAGGCAAAATATGCAAACAAGGTCTGGCCCTCCTCCACCCCTCCCCAACCCTCCCCAGACCTCGCTAATCAAACATAGAGGCACTTGCACGCAGAGCACTCACTGATCCAGACAAATCAAAGATAGCGAGCTGTGAGCTCTCACAGATCTCCAGATGTGATATCTAACAAACGTTCTCAGATTTTATTGCTCAGAGGTCGCTCTTTCATGGCTCAGGAGGCTAGAAACCACTTTCACACCAACCAAACAAATCAATTTCTGACCTCAAATAGACTCGACACCAAAAACTGTGAAAGTGGAGTTCAGTAGTTGTGTTTCTTTTAAGTATCAACTTTGTCTCAAATGATGACAGGAACTTCGTATAGAGCTGTAAAATTATGTACAGGTATTATAATTCAGATAATTTCATATTGGGAGAATTTGATTAGAAATGCTTGAGTAATACTGAAAAACTTTTGAGATGATTTTGAGACATCAAATATGCTTAATTGTCTTTTCTCTGTCCTTTAGTTGACTTGGTGGAAATCGCATCAGGAGCGGATTCGAACTCGTGTTAATGGCTGTATAATTTACCAGAGCATACGAGTTTGTTCATCATTTAATCTCATAACGGTCTAGAAGAAACTATGTTCTTGAGACAATAAAGATGTCTTCTGTAATTTGGGTTTTCCTGTCCTTTAGTTGACTTGGTGGAAATTACATCAGGAGCGGATTCGAACTCACATCACTGCTTATGATTTACCAGAGCATGTGTGTTAAGGCTAGCCACGGCCAGGAAAAGTCACCATCATATATTTCTTGAACTTTGCTCTTATTCTTAGATGACCTCTCTGTATCTATGTTATATATATATCATATCATTTATCACCTGTAATTCACTTCTGTTTCGATACATAATCCTCTGATAAGCTGTGTACTCTTTGGAAAAGTTCTCCTGCTCACAAGTCCCTGTGTTTGAGCTGTCACTACAGTTAGAGATCACTTTGTTGAGGAGAGGGGTGGAGGGAAAAACATAGAATTAAAAATTTAACTCAAGCCTTACTGACAGTGGGACAGAAGCATATTTATTTATAAGCAGTTTAAACATCTTCTGGAAGTGTGTGTGCATGTGCTGGAGCCAAAGACAGAATTAAAGGTCCTCGTGTGCAGAAAACTTCAGCTGAGCCTGAGGCGCCGTCCAGCGATGTTCCTCAGAGACGACTGAGGCAAATCATACATATCTTCTGCTTTCCCTCCCAGTCCGTCTCTCTGTGTCTCTCATCCCTTCTTCACATGATGACTCGTGCATGCTTAACCAACCATTTTATTTATTGTCACCAGCACTTGATAAGAAGTCTACAATTGATTATTCTGGCCACATTAGTTTATACCTAAGCGTAATCTATTTTTAATGGAGTGGCGGGGCAGTCGATAGCACTTTAAAGGATGTTGATCCACACTGGCAAAAAGGCCTGATGAGATCTATGGGGAGGCATGGAGGAGACTGCAGTGGACGCCACCTGTTGCCCGGACCAGGAGGATGGAGCCCTCTTTGGCGTGCATCACCTGCCGGAAAACGTGGTCCAGGATGAGGAGTTCACTCCAACAGTTCTGGAGAAGCTTCATTTGGTCGTCAACCTGAGGAGAGACCAACAAATGTGTAAGAAGTAGTAATTTGGGTAAATTAGAACTTTTGTGTAGGTGGGCATGCTCAGAATGGTTCAGTTTTGAATTTAACATCATTAACTGGATAATCTTTAAAGGCATAAGTTCACCCAAAAATGAAAAATTCTGTCATTAATTACTCACCTTCATGTCATTCCAAACCTAAGACCTTCGTTCATCTTCAGAACACAAATTAAGATATTTTTGATGTAATCCGAGAGCATGCATCGTGGTACTCTCATGAATGGTGGTGGAGACTGCCCCTGTTGAATAGTCATTATTTTTGTTTTCTTTTGCACACAAAAAGTATTCTCATAGCTTCATAGAATTACGGTAGAACCACTGATGTCACATGGATGATTTTAGCGATGTCCTTACTACCTTCTGGCCTTGAACATGAGATTTCATCAAATATATCTTAATTTGTGTTCGAAGATGAACAAAGGTCTTATGGGTTTGGTACAACATGAGAGTGAGTAATTAATGAGACAATTTTCATTTTGGGTGAACTATCCCTTTAAGTTTTGAGTGATTTCAAACCTTTTGGTTAAATTGTGTTGTCCTGTAGCAACTGTCCTAATCCAAATCAATATTTTTAGCATATTTAGAGTTATTAAAATGTTATTTTAAATTGTAATAACATTTCACAATATTTACTGTTTTTACTGTATTTTAATCAAATTAAATACAGCGTTGTGTGTAAAAGAGACTTTCAAAACATAAAAAAAAAAAATAAAAATAAAAATTTACCAGTAGTGTAGAAACAACTTTTCACAATCATCAATCTCAGATGGATAAAATAAATTTTACATCAAGTTCTGTTGTACATTTTGTTTCTCATTTAATATGCCAAATATGCCACTTTATGGAATTAAAAGGCTTACAAATGTTGTTTCTTTTGATTTTTCATTCACAAAAGTTGTTGTTCTGTCATTTGTCATTTGAGTGTTATTTCAATCTTCAACACTTGTTAGTAGTGTCTGTGTTAGTAGTCCCGACAGCTAGTAGGAAATCAATATTGATCTTTAGGTGCAAAAGGTCATTCTCGTGTGAACTTCACCAAATGTGACTGTTTTCACCTGCTGTTAATTAATCTGTTTGTCAAGAGATACGGCTTCATTTATCCCTTGTGATTAAGTAGCGTGTTTAGGGTTGCGAGTTAGGTGCACTTACGTTGAAACTCTCTCACACAGGAGTTAAGCGGCTTCAACAACACATTCATTGTCACCCTTCTTGGGTTCTCATGGCTCCCTTGGTCAATTATTAAAAGCAAGAGGTGAAAAGAGCTCTTTGAGTCTGATGTCGGCAAGAATGAGGAAAGTTAGTGAAACGAGTCCCGTCTGACTATTCCTCAAATGGCTACATGTTGATTCTCTATTCACCCATGAGAAAGTTTACAAAGGGTGATGAAAATACAGAAATGTAATGATTATGAAGTCTCATGAGAACAGCGAGTCATGAAAATAATACTCTATGGGTTTCTCAAGGCAAAGATAAAGTGAATGAAATGCCTCTTAGTATCTTGGGAGGCTCCATCGATATCTGGTTTGGATTGTTTTGGCTGCTATGATTCTTGTTTGTGCTGCTCTCGTAGTCATAACAAATGCTACTAAATCAATTGAAAGAATGGATTTCCAAATCCGCACAGCAAAGCCTCAAAAACCAATCAAATCTCTTCTTGTTTGGTATCATTGCATCACTTATATCAACTCTTTACTGTACAATCGATACTGCATGGCCTAATTTCATAAAATCTCCAGGTTTGAAATACTAAAGCTGCAAGAAGCAAATATATGCATTTGGCATTGTTAACACGCCTCATGTTTCAATTCATGCAAGCCAAAATGCCCGTTCTACAAAGAAACCTGTCATTTAGTCTGTTTTTGACAGGACGTCTCATCAAAGGCCTTGCCCCCATGAGCCTCTGATGCCCGGCTTTTAGGTCATCAAAGAGGGACGAGGGTGCCACGAGTCAAAGCAGGGAAGACACTGCAGACCGGCGCCTGACACTGCTGTTTCCGTGTCAGCTCACTTCCGCTTGCACTGTCACAGCTATGGGTAACTTCGGCTCTGAAGTGCACTTACGACAGGCAAGCTATGTCCTCTAACACTGGAGGTAGTGACTTTGTAGGTTTGATACTCAGTGGCTATCAAATGTGTCGATGTTTTCTGTGTAAATCATTTGTAGAAAATGTTTACTAATTACGTTTTTTTTTTTTTTTTTACATTTTAACATGGAATTGAATACAAAAATGTTTTTTCTAACAATCTCAAATACCTACAAAGGTTGGTGTTTATTGGGCCTCTTTAACACCAAAAAAGGAGAACAAATTTCATGTTAATTTTATTTACTATTCTTAAACTGAATTTGAATGCAACAATTTAAGACAGAATGTTTTACAATTTACACAGAAAGCATGATTTACTGTACACAACAGACACTCAAATACTTACAAAGTTTTCATTTATTGGGCATCATTAGCCAAATATTAGCAGAATCAATTGTGTAAATTGATTGTAAAACTACTTTGCTATTTTAAGTACTATTAACTCTGGAAATTTGACAATCTACTGGAAAAAAAAACGCTTTTGACAAACTATTTACATTAAAAAAATAGCCTTTATTGTTACAATATACAATGGGTATCAAATATGTATGAAAGTTTTTGTTTATGTGATCTTTTTCATGAAATTAGTAGAATTATTTTTACTATTTTTAAGTAATATTGAAACTATTCCTAATTGAATTTGTCAATTTATGAAGGAATGATTTTACAAACAATTTGCAAAGAAAATAGCATCACTGTTAATATATAGTGTCTATCAATTACATTGTAAGAACATTTTGGCAGTGTTGAGTTTATCATTCAGGATTGGGCTTATCATTTTAAAAAATTTTGGGTTTGTCATTTTGATAATTTGGGTTCATCATTTTGACAATTTTGGGTTTATCATTTTAACAATTTCAGGTTTGTCATTTTGATAATTATAATTTTAACAGTTTTGTGTTTATTATTCATGAAACACAAGAAGATCAACTTTTATTTAGTTTTTTTACAAACAGTTTACACAGAAATGCATTGTGCTAATGTGTATTAAAATTATAATATGTATATATATCACAGCAACCCTGGAAAAATATGCTATATTTGAATGTTTTACACTGTCATACAGGTGATGCGATTAGTATTTTTTTTCCTGCATGAATAAAACTCAGGCAGACTCACAGACTGTAAATTCAGCTGTATAATCATGACAAGGTAAAAATAAAATGCCAATCGGTGTTAATGTTTATCTAGATGAGCGGTGGTGTAAGGTGCTGGAAAAATACCTGGAGGTCAGCAAATAAAACACGCTTATTGATTTCAGTCCAGAAGCATTCAATTAGGAATCTGAGCTTTTGTTTGACTGAATAACAAGCGATTAAACATCAAATCTGTTGACCTATACTGAAATCTCACAATACACAAATTCCTCTTGCATCCCTCAGAAATATAAGAAACTCAGATTTTTGCGTTTATTCATGTCTGTGCTTCCAAATTTTCTAAATCAGAGCTTTTACTTTTTCTCTTATGATAAAAATGCATATCCTCAAGAAACCAATTTAATTTTTACGGTCATTCAGGCATTGCTAGATCAATGTAGCGATCAATTGCTGAGCCCCGTCCTGCTCTAAAGAAGACCCTAAGACCCTGTCTGCCTCAGCGGCACGTTGAAGCGGTATTAAGGATATTGCCAAATTAATGTACCATGATTATTTGCTAATTTATTTTTATAATTAATTTTAATGTAAATGATGTGCAAATATGTCTCATTGCAGATCAAAAGAAAATTTATTCATCACTGCCTGAAAGGGTTGACCGGTGATAATAGAATACACTCAAATTGCCAAATACAAGCTTTTTTTATTTTTTTATACCACATGGTTTTGGTTGAGTGCCACAAGCATTGTTAAAGGCTGATAACGAGCTTACGAGCTGGAACTGCTTTTAATAAGTATTTTTGTTGTTTTGTAAGTGCCCTAATGAACAGATTAATAGAATCTCCTTGAGTGCCATTAATGAACAGAATGAGATGAATGATTTATTTACAACAAAGGCAGGCCGTGAGTGTAGCGGTCCACAATCACATTTGCATAAACACGAGGAAGAGCGAAAAAAAAAAAGATATGAGGGGTAGAAAGAAAATAAATCCCATCAAAACCTTTTGACCTCTTGGATGTGGATCAACGTTGCTGGTCGGGAAACTACAGGTGAGGTTTGAAGTGCACTTCAATGGTGCCGTCAGGCGTGAGCTTTGAGTTGTCTTCTGTGGACATCTGTTCACGCGCTACTACGACTTCCTTTCTGCCAGGCTGACAAATAGTATTTGATGTTGGATGTTTCCCTTCTGTTGGTGATTTTTCACAGCAGTTTATATAAGAAAAATGAGCAAAATAGATCATTACATGCGAGGTTTTAAGGTGCTGCTAAGGTGTTTTGGGTGGTTGTTTACTGGCCCAATTCAAACCAGACATTTTTCATGAGTATATAAGAATAAGGTCCCTGTTTTTTTTTTTTTTCTTATAATAATCTTGTTTATAAATCTCTAAGGTAACATTAACATCCAGTAGCAAAAATGGTAACAAAAGTTGAGAGCCTCATCTCTTTATCAACACTAATAGTTTTGGAAACCTATAAATGTACAGTTACACTCATGGGAGATAATCTAAGTGTCCCAATCCCCAGAGGAAGTGCTAACAATCTTTGTGCATGAGGAGTGGTCACATTCTGGTTCCCTTTTTTGCGTCCCTGGAGAGCTCTGATTTGACATCTGCTTTGATGCATCGATAGACTGAGGGCCTGGTTTATTGGCCCAGCTTCACTGATCTTGTTAAATCTCCGCTTGTTTGTCATGGGGGCCTCTGTTCTCTCTCTTGCTCTCTTTGCTGCAGGGGGTCTGGATAAGCACTCTGGGACTGAGAGGTGGCCACCAGCCTCACTGCATGCTTCTACCCATGTCCTACTGGGGAGCTGCACCTGCATCTGGTTTCTACATCTCTGGACTTATTTTAGGAGTCCATGTTTCTTCATATGGGACTAGAGCCTGAGTGAAAGAGCATTGTAGGGAGTTTAATTTGGTAACAACTGATTATTAATGATCTATCAACTAGGGACAAATTGCTTGACCATATCCAGTAACTGGTGTGTTTAAAATCAGTTAACCTACAAATTTTACAGATTGGTCTATTTCGTTTTCATTTCATCACATAAGCCTGTAATGCCTGATAAAACTAGCTATTGTCAAGTCAGTGCTGACTTTCTTTTAACAACTTCGGGAAACACGTATTTTTACTCTCTAAAGCTGACCTAGTGGCAAAATGAATGAATTACATTAATAGACAATCAAAAATCAAGTTTTCAAACCAGAGCTGATGCATTAAAGTGAGTGGGCAATATGCACATCGTTTCATGTTAATGCACATGAAACAGCTTGGATTTTTTGAAAATTACTATTTCAAGATTCAGATTGACTTTCTTTTGAGAAAAAAAACTTTATACACTTGGATATTATGATTCATTTAGAGCTGTGTAACATACTGCATGAAAGTTAATAAAATAAATAAAAAAAAATCAATAATATGGGCATTTTAAATCGAAAAGCTATTATATGACTTTAAAAGAGTTGTAATACAGAGCAATACCATATGCACCACATTTATGGTGAATGGCCAAAAATGCTTTCATTATGGAAAATCGCAGCTAAGATTCTACAAAATTTCTCATTTCAGTGTTCAATGGAAGAAAGAAAATCACAACAGCTTGAATTGATTTGAGCGAGAGTAAATTAAATATTTAAATCGAAATCTTCAAAACTGTGTACATTTTTAGGTGCAACATTATTAAAATCTGCTCAAAGTATTTAGATATGTTGCGTGTGGTCTGTTGCAGCAGTCTAAGAAAGGCTGGATGCAGAAATCGACTCTCAGCAATGCAAACTATCCATGCTGTAATCTTGTCCCAGTGATGTGTGTCCATGGGACACATAGATTATGTAGGCTTTCACTGTGAGCCTGACAGCAATGTAAATTGAGATGTCATAAAATATCTTTGGGAAAACATTTGCATTCCTTGTAGTAGCTAAATCTGTGAAGACCTCATGGTATTCTTTCTCCCAGTGTCTCTGTGAAGGGGATAAACAGATGCCCATAATTCATGTGTTAGTGTGCAGGTGAGCAGGTTTGGGACTTGTCCAAGCTATGGTGGACACCCGAGCAACTCGGGTGGAGTGGTTGGCTGGATGCTGGGGCTGGAGGAGGGGTGTTTGATCGATCGAGACACGGAATAGCGCATTGATCAGTTCCCACGGTGACCGATTAACATTCTCCCGAGTGTGACTCTTGACCTGTGAAACACCCAGAGTTTGATCGGAGACCCCCAGCAGCCCCTCATCATGTCATCCACAATAAAACAACACACGCCGGCATTCAGCAGAGTTTAGTGGGACATGTCAAACATCTCAGGACATCACAGAGATGAATGAGACTATAAATGCTGCTTCTAATTAGTGCTCAACTCATATGGGTTTTAATGGCTGATCACATGCTTTAAATATATGTATATATATATTGTGTTTGTGTGTATGTATGTACTGTGTTTATTTATGTGTATATACTGTATAAATACACACATTTAGTATATATTTTGAATATACATTTCTATATTTATATTATTATATTTTATATTAATATAAATATAACTATATTTGTCTTAAATATATACATGCATGTGTTTGTATTTATATATGCAAAATAAATATACACAGTACACACTCATATATTATGTAAACAAAAAAGTTATTTTGGATGCGATTAATCATTTGACAGCAAGTATATATAAATTGGGATTCCAGTAACCTATGTTTTAATGATTCAGTTTACCTAAAATGTACATTTCTATAATTTACCTGCCCTAATTCTTAATAATGAAGAACACAAAAGAATATGTTTTCAAGAGTAGCTCTTTCTATACAATGAAAGAATATTGACAATTCAAGGCCATAAAGTTCCAAGAAGGGCATAAAAGTGCTTTAATACCCTAAAACTTCATAATAAATGCCGTCAATCTTGTGTTTCTCTGAAGTTGAGATGGAGGGGCAAGACTTTAGTGAATCACAATTTATTTTCTCAATGTGTTTCCCACAAGAAAAGCTTATTATATGACTTAAAAAAAAGTAATAATATAGAGCAATAGAATGATGGACCATATAAAAAAAAAATTTATTATGGAAAATCGAAGCTAAGATTCTTCAAAATGTCTCCATTTTGTGTTCAACAGAAGAAAGAAAATCGTAAGGGCATGGGGACATGAGGGAGAGTAAATTAAATAAATATATAAATCCAACATTTCCAAAAAAAAGAAGAATCCATACTCTGCTGTGTCCGGTTCAGCTGCCAGCAGTTATAATTTCTACTTCAAGGACACTTACTGTGTATCTTTCAGAATGAAACTGAAAACAGGTTCTTACAGTCTGTTCTTCATCAATATAAAGCTTTTATTGCCACATATTGGCTAGAAAACATAGTAATTAATAAAGCACTGCAAAGTGCATATGCTCGATATGTTCTTATGTACTTTCCTGAAGGGTTTTCGTTACTTCTAGATGCTATGATTAAAGACTAATTAATTTAATTCATTCATGGGCAGTAAAAGTGGCTGCCTTTCATTAATGAAGTGATATTCAATAAACCGTGAATCCTTTTTTCGCCTTGCATGCTTTGTAAACCTCTAATAAGTCTCTTGAGCAACAGCACAATCCAGAGAGAACGGAAAGATGAAATTAGGTTATGAGAACCAAACAAAACAAAACTTATCCAAACCTTAGGCCATTTATCGAAAGTCCATCTGAGCAGCTGTTTCAAACAATCCACATAAAAAAAAAAAAGTGTACAAAAACAAGTCTCTTCCAATGGATCGGAGGGTTAAAGCAAGAAGCTATCAACCACTATCAAAAACACAGCAGCCCTGATCAATTATTCAGCTGGAACATTAGACTCCTAATATACATGCAGTCATGGGAGGGAAGGCTCTCTGAAGTACCACACACCACGCTACTTTACCCCAACCCCTTTCCACCTAATCTTGGTGAGAAAATAATGCTCTCCAAATCACACACGAGTTGTGCACGCCCACGCCAAACCTGAATCGATCGGGCTTCTCCATCTGTATCGCGACAGCGACACACACACACACACACACACACACATATTCACGCTCTCACATTTAGAATGATCGTGTATTTTTATTTGATTTTATTTCCCTCGCGTCGTATTTTCCCTCAATTCTCCAAGATTTATGGTGTGTCCTATTGGGCAATGGTTGTCAATATTTATGGCTTTTGTGTGACAAGCTGACAGACAACAGGAAATGACTCTTGATTGGCTCTGTTGGGAAATGGGTCCAGGTAGGCGGGCTCCTGTATTATTTAGCGGGAGATGCAGTCACCTACCAGAGTGGCTTTATGCGCCTGTCTGTTCTCGCTCTGTAAGAGTACTAAACAAGCGATTAGTAACTGCATCATCTGCTCTTATTGAGGCCCAAAGAACAGCTGATTTCTCAATTTACATTCAGGCATTTAGTTAATTTTAAACCCTATTTAGAGTAGCTTTTCTAAATATTTATGTATCAATGATACATTTAATTGGCATCAAGGAGTAGCCTTCCTTGCATCCAATATATATATATATATATATAATATATATATATATATATATATATATATATATATATAATATATATATTGATAAATATATAATTTATTTATATCATATATATTGATCATACAATTATATTATACATGTCATCAAAAGTATTGTTCAAATTGTTTTTTTATTATATTCAACTTTTATATAATTTACACATTCACCAGACTAACAGGATAATTTTAGGATGATTAATATTCGAGTATAATATATCAGAATAGCAAATAATAGTTTTAGAGGTCATTTTATTGTTTCAAAACAATATATTTTTAATTTATCTGCAAGTATAATATGGATTAGATTGTATTTATAATTGTATTTATACTATATGAACATATTTTATAAATGCAAACACTTTTCTTGTTTTTTGTAATTTTAAATGTAATTATATTTGAAATTTATGGTTATAGATTTGCACACACACACACACACACAACACACACACACACACACACATTCACACACACACACACACACAATATTCATAATATACATTTTTGAGACTAAATGCAATATACATTGCCATAATATAATAATGCAAAGAAAAAGTATGTATTTGTGCAAATATCTGTGTGTATGTTTGTATTTTATATATAATATATATATTTGAACTTGAAATGTATTTACTATTTTATTATTATAAATTATTATAATCATTTATTATTAGTTTACTATAAAATACTATAATAATTCACACATTTTTATTATTTATTTATTATTTGTAATTCTTACATAATTATTTTATGGCTATAAAAAAAAAAAATGGAATTTAGTTTTCTTTTCAATATTTCATATATATTTGAACAATTAGACAAAAATGTATTTTATGTATAATATATATTTGAACAAATAATTAAAATGTATTTATTATTTTATTACTATCATAATTTACTATAATAATAATTCACACATTATTTATTTATTTGTTGTTATGATTCCATTTTTATGTAATGGCTATATATTGCATTTAGTTTTTTTTTTTTATATTTTATATTTAATATATTTTTTATAAATTATTTTCATCTGGCATTTCATCAATTCCATAGTGCATAAATTCTTTTTTCCTAATCAAATAATTATTATGACTTGATTTTGAGCCAAAACCTTTGTAATGAGTGACACACTGGTATTAAGCCTAAAAAAAAGTGAACTGGATAACACTAGATGGGTCTCATGCCAAAATGTCAGGACGATGCAGCTGCAGACCACCCTCCTTCACTGAGCCTCTGAAACAGGTACAGAGAGAATTCAAAGGCCTGCTCACACAATCAGAGAGAAACATTAGTGTCTTAGCTATTATGTCCCTATAGTGCCATTTTTGGCATTGCACCATTGTAAGCAATGCTCGCTAGTTTTAAAACCGCTGTCAACACGCAGTTACTTGAGTGTTGGCCTGGTGTGAATTTGAAATATTTTCCTCTCCGTAGTTCAGAAATGGTGAAAGCTTCCTTTCATCTTCAGTCAGGGGTCAGGATAAAGAAAGAATGTAATTATGAAAACTATTCTGAAAGTTATGCTCATTGATGTAATGTGCTTGGAAGCGTTTAAAGTGCCAAGGACGATGCCAAACGAACCTAAACTGTGAGGCAGAAATAAAAGATATAAGCCACTTTAATGAACAGGTGGCTTTTGTCTTTTCTGAGCTTGGTGACGTCTAACGTTCTCCAGCTGAAACACACATGCCGTTCATCAGGAGCAAATCCATTCCACACAGTCCAGTTAAATATAAGTGTAAGCCTAGCCTGCACGCTCCCTGTCTTTCTGACCGCAGGCCTTATCTATTGTCTTTGGGACCTTTCAGCACGGCCGGAATAGACAGCTGTAAATAAGAAGCAAAAATAGACGTCAGTAGACAACTGCTGACAGAGCGAGGTGGAAAGCGGACACTAGAAACCTCATGCCTGCACTAATTACTACAAGTTAATTAAACACTGAAGGACAGACCACAGCAGATCCGGACAATTAAACAAATGTTCTTTTGTAATGTGCCCATAAAAGTTTTACAATTCAGTTGGCTTGCTTCTGTGGATTCTGTTTCAAACCCATTACATAAAACAGGTGCAAGACTACAGCTGCTGTGCAAATTTAATTTACAAGTGTGAGGTATATCGAGGTTGAAGAGAATAATTATAGAGGGAAAGGGCTAAAGCCTGAGTGACATTTGGGGAGCTTGACATCGTGGACTTTAGTTGAATGTGCAAAGTTACATGTACCTCCAAAAAAAAATGTTTATGCCAGTATAATGTACAAACATTTAATATACACTTAAATACTCTAAATATTTTCTAAAATAAAGTGTCAATGCATTAAAATTTGATTAAATTAAGTAATACAACTATATATATATGATATATATAATCATATACTATATATATATATATATATATATATACACAAACATTAAATATTTTGGAAATTATTATAAAAGTACCAGAACTTAATTTGTAATATAAAAGTATATACATAAAATTATAATATATTTTAGAATATTCTAGATATTTTGTATATAATATATATGTATAACAAAATTATTTTGTTTATATATATATATATTTATATATATATACAAGCACACAGTGATATTTTATATATTGTAAAAATATTCTAAATGTTTTCTAAATATAATAAAAGCAATATCAAATACTTTGTAATATAAAAATATGTATGATAATTTTATATATATATAAATATATATATATAAATTTACACACCTATTTATATTTTAACGAGTGTATATTTTTTACCTAATATATAATTAGGTAATATAAGATTAATATAACAGTTCATATATTAAAATAAACAATATTATCATTTATATCACAATATTAATTTAATCAATTACAACTATTTCACATATTTAAATATCATAAAATTACATATATATTTTGTAAAATACAAGTGTTTTTTATTTATTTATTTTTAAATGGTGATTTATAGCAATTCCATCTACTAAATCAAAGCATTTTTTAAAGCGACATCTCATGAATGCTGATATTGTGCCGTTTAAATGCAAGGCTGATATTAAGGCTCTTATGCAGAGCGCTATTTTGGTATAAAGCAACTATTTACTGTTATGAGGGCAAATGTGCAGCCGTTTTTACTTTTCGACTAGTACATAAGGGGTGAAAATGTTGATTGAGTTGATTTGTTAGCTTAAATCAGCCTCTTGAACAGTTTGTCTGCGTCAGTTCCTCGGTCTGATTAGGGGTGTTTTGGGGCTTCACTCTACATCCTGGTTTTAACAAGCATCCAGTGCGCCAATAAAAAGGCTTTTACCTTAATCGCCACAAGATAATATCAAACATTTGTTCCTTTCGGAGTGCAAAGTGCTTACAAATGCCAAAGATAAAGAAAAGTAAACATATTTCTGTATGTCTCTGTCTTTTTCCCATTTCCGAGGAATGGAAGCAGCGGTATGAGTCCATCAGCTCCTGGGCAGGACCTAGAAGTTCATGACAGGCTTTTATCCCTCATCAAAGCAACAAGTGGATGAACAGACTCTTCTCCGTCCGCTCCAAACCCCTCCCTAGAGTCTCCCACAGGCCCTGAGGGAGTTCGGACCCTAAATCTCTCCTTTTAACAAGTGCTACACACTTCCTTCCTTCAGCCTGGTTAGGCCTTGAGGGTGCAGGGCGATTTTTCAGGGGAAAGAGAGAGCTAGCTGCCATTATAGAAAGCCCTGTATGCAATGCCCTGTGAAAGAGAGCTGTGAATGTGTGTTTTAGAGACTGCAATCTGACTGGCTGATTTATACGCAGCTTTAGGGAGTCAGCATGAGCATATATCAGTCATGTTTACAAGGTACCAGACTGCTACAATGAGCACTTTTGAAGAAGAACTATAGGAAAGATTTGCAAACGTCATAAAATCTTGGCACAGCATAAATATTTTTGTTTTAAATGATTTAAATAAGTCAGTACCCTTCATAAACAGGTTTAATGTTTTGAAATAAGTGTCATATTCGATTTAAAATACACTAAAACAGTAATATTGTGAAATATTATTGGCATTTAAAAACACATAAATAAAAAATAAACAATAATAAAATAATCAGCACTTTTGAATGCTATTTTTGCTACTTTTAGGTCTGTTTTTGTATCAAAGTAATAAATAGAAAATGTTTAAAATAAAAATTAAATAAAATTGTAGTCACATTCTCCTTTATATTCTTTAACTCTGAGGCAGAAATGGGCTTCATCAGTGATTGGCAGCTTCAAACGCCAGACAGTTCTCTTCCTGTCTAAGCAGAGCGGTTCTTGTTCCAGAATCTGCTGCTGAAGTAAATCGCTTAATGTTTGACTATTGATTGATGGACTCAAATAATGAGCTTGTGACTATAACCACTGTAATGATTAAACATGTATAAATTAATAAATGTTTACATTCATCTCTTCACGTCCACCTTGACGCGGCGTTATTATTAATTTTCCTGGCATCTTCAGGGGCAAAACCTGAACTTCAGCTGCAATATTTATGAAGTGCCAAAACACCGATTCTTCCAGAATTCATGACAAGACATGGAGTTTTGTCCAATTGTGCATTATTTATGAATGAAAAGAGGCCTTTGTGGATGTTCTCCTGCTGCCCATCTCTTCTGATCAAACAGACATTGTTACCACTGAAATAGCAGGAAAAAAGAGCGGCGGAGAATAGCCAGAGAGAAAATATGTACAGGAGCAGGCCTTACGAAAACTCACACGCTAGCTCCAATCCAGCCATTGGATATCATCTATCAGTGGACAAATGCAGGGCTGAGAATGCTGCGTCTCAAATGAAATAATATATCTTTGAAAGCCTCACGCCTGCACCAGGCCCAAAGCCCATATATCAAGTCTGAGCGCTGGTGGATCCGGTCCAGGGGCCATTAACCTCCACCTGTCCCCCACCCCGTCCTTCACCATGCACCCTGCCCTTGGTGCGCTTCTGGGGCTCGCTTCGCCCTTTCCTCACCCTCGTGACAATAACCCCACACCACCGCATGTAAGCGCGCCAGGCTCAGGTGGAATAATTCAAATTGGCGGACCAGGGACACGGTTACAAATTCGCTCACTTGCGAGCAAGGCTGTTTGTCAGGAGGCACGCTGGCTTGACCTCAGGCCATCTGTGAGTCACGGGAGGGCAGGAGGACGCATGCCCGTCTGGGTTGTATATGTGGAGATGAAGCTGGGGTGGGGGTGATATAATGTGCGAAGTTCACAGATCACGACTGCAACGCCTTATTAATTTCTGCAGATGGAGACGGCCACGAAATTACAGTCACTGACCTGAACCTCTGAAATTGGACTGCGGATTAACAAAACGGAAAAGGATGAGAAAAAGTGTTGGAGCATTAAAATATTAATGGAGGGTGAAAATATTCGATTTGAAATGAATACAGCAATGGTATTTGGACACTTACACTAGATGTTTTTATAAAAGAAGGCTCCATTTATTTAATCAGAAATACTGTAAAACAGTAAAAAAAATCTATTCTATCTATTCTATTTGAATATATTTTTATAATATAAGTAATTCCTGTGATGCAAAGCTGAGTTTTCAGCATCATTACTCCAGTCTTCAGTGTCACGTGATCCTACAGAAATCAAAATTGATCAAAAATCATTTACAAATTTGTACATTTTTATGTAATTATACATTCCATAATTAAACATACAAATAATAAAACAAATAATGTTACAAAATTCCAAGTGGCGTCACACATAAGTGGAATGAATGGTGACCCTCTAGACACTATAACACTGAAAGTGCCACAGGGAGTGACGGCCAGCTACAGACCGTCCCCTATCTCCTGTCCTCTCTCTCCTCACAGCTGCTTTTCAATAAGCACGAGTCTCACGGCTGGGTGCAGGTTGGAGAACAAGGCCCTAATACAGTGCTGCTTTACTTAATGGCATGCCTGGTATTGTCATTCAATTCACTGCTGAGAGAGAGAGAAAAAATGAGGGAGAGAGGAAAAAAGGTGGCTAACAGTCCCTGAGCAGCCGTGAAAGAATAAAAATAAATATTGGCCACATGTCAGGGTATTGTAAGTTTTGCACGGTTGACTTTTATCAGCTCGGAAGACTAAATTTAAGACAGTACATTTGTGGCACAATATCAGCGGTGATTAAGTTTACCCAAGTACATTGTGTCGGGACAGAAAAGCTGCAGGAATCCTCACTAGAACCATTAAGGCTGTGGTGAATCTGTGCGTTTTAATGCCATTGTGTGCTGAGGAAAAGCCAAGTGCACGCATCCTATCCAGTTAAACAATAGCCCGCATCCACAATGAAAGGGTGATCTCTCTATGGATGTGAATCACTCTCCACGTTATGGGCGGGCAGCTAACGACAGAGCCAGGGGAGGACAAGCACGCACATGGGCCTCATACCAGCTCATATTGTCAGTGCAAACACTGGGAAGCCTGCATCTGTTTCCCCCACCCGCTAACATGACTCCCACCCTAGCATGACAAACCAGCCAGACGACGGGATGCTGCTGGCACGCACCTTAACAACACACACACACACACACACACACACACACACACACACACACACACACTATGATGCATACAGCAAGCATTTTAGCATTTGTACAACAAGCAATGAAAAACTAGCTAGCTTCTGTACAGCACTGTTTTCATTAGCAAGCTATCTGGGAGGATAAAATACTGATTTTGATTTAGTTTACAGATGATTTCATTCATTAACCCTATAAAGCCTACTGTATCATATTTAGTACACAAATTAGTTAATTCAGATTAATTCAGCTTCTATTCAACCCTTTTTTTATTAGTCAGCTAACTGGGAGGCTACAATAACAATTTTGATGTAGTTTTACAAGGCTTTTTTGTTTATTAACCCTATAAAGTCTACTGTATCATATTTGATATACAAATTCTATGGTCTCTAAATTATCAACATAATTAGACTATAATTATATAATCTTCTGTATGACAATTTTACTGGTAGATATATATATATATATATATATATATATATATATATATATATATATATATATATATATATATATATATATATATATATATATATATATGAATGATATCATACTGTATGAACCATAAAAAGCCTAATGTATTAAATATGACTACAAAAAAAAAAAAAAAAAAAACATTTTAGAGGTTTTAAATATTTTGCCTGAAGGTTTTAATTGAAATAGTTAAAGGGTTCATATGGTTAAAAGTATCTTAAACAGTTTTATTTTTTTTTTTTTTTTTTGCTGCAAAATATGTCATATCTGGGGTCGATTGGTAGCTAAGCAAATTTTTCACGCTCTTCCTCTTTTCCCAAATTTTACAGCTTCACTGTCGCCCAAGTGTGAGAGATGGCCATCGAACGTTCCTCTCATTTTTTTTCATGTGTCTGAACACAATAGTGAGCTCTCTTCAGAGATCCCATCATGACCAAATATTTATGAGAGCTGTAACCAAGTCTAACTTATGGAAACTAAATCTTTAAACATTTGGCAGTCGTTTCACACCGCTCTATTACAGAGAAATTCTTTTGTTCTTACGAGGCTAATAATAGCCTGTAAATGTAGATATATTTATAGCCGACTCACCACCCTTCCAGACAAGCCTTATATTCACTTGTATTTCCTGTGTTTATTATATGCTACCCACCACTTTGTTATTAGCTCACTTGCAGAATATTCAGAAATTATTTTTGTCCGCATTAATCTAGTAGATAAAGCATTAATTGATGTCTAAGATGGTTTTGGGTTACATACTATACATCTATGAGCTCTCTATGAGGAGGTGTGTATGCTAGCAAATGCTAGCAGTGGTTGTTTACACAGGTGCGCTATAGAAATATATATCGTAGATGCCTCATTAGCGACTGCTTCTATGGGCGCTATACGTAAGCCGTCTACCATCTTGGAGCGGTCAACTTGCGTCATTCACCATAATAATCTCTGAATATCTCGAAAGATGCCACAATCCTGCACAGAAAGGCTCAACGGCTCTGTGAGAACCAACAGTATGGTGAATGGCGTCAAGTTGACCGTTCCAAGATGGCGCCGCATCACGTTCCTGAAGCCATCGAATGGGGCATCTATACATATCTATGGGTGCCGGTATATAAATATACTAAACTGCTAGCATAGCACTGTAATGAAACTGTTGATTCAATAATTTGCATGTTAGTCCATAGCACTTTTGAGAAATTTACAACTAAATTCTCAGAAATATGAATAAATGTGAGGAGAGGCCTTTCACGGCAACATCAGCAGCATTTACTGCATTTCTATGCCATTAAACCTGAATATATAGCTCTTGTCTTGAGCTCTCGATAGATGAAGCTTGTTAAAACCACAATGTTACGTGGGATAAACCTCCATCAGCATCACAAAGCTCGTGGGTAACAATAGCCATACGAGTGTTCACTAATTAGAGTCAGGAGTGGGTTCAGACTTTCTAGTGCTAGCTTTTTTGTTTGCGGTTTTTCCGTTAGCGCTTCAATGTACTGATTGCTGAGGGGCACATGAGAGCTACGCTAATTACAACTTCAGCGCTACACTCGACTGCTAATGTCAAATTCGACAGCTACACCCTTGTCTCTTTTAACAACTATTGTGTAAAACAATTAGCAGCGAGAAAGTAGTCATAACATCAAGGGGAAACTACTTCACCAGCGAAGGTGAAGTGCAAACACAATTAAAGGTAAATGATACAGACAGCAATTAGCCATACACAAATGCTAATCCACCGAAAGTGGGAATACAATGCTTGAGCTAAAGAGCGAGATCAGATAATAAAGCTCTATGAGTAAGAGCACTGGGAAAAGCATAACATTCAGCTTTATAACAAAGACATGAAAACTGAATTATAATTAATTTCTGACCAGCAAAAATATGTCGAAAAAAAAAAAACATTTGCATATCCAAATATCAAAATAGAGAAATATACTATGAGATATATGTCCAGATATATACTGTAGGTCAATCCTCAGTATAAATGAATTCTAGTACAACTCATGAGCTATTGAAAGTGATGAGGGAAAACAATAAGGTGCCTGTAGCTCTAACAGCACAAAATGAATGATTTGAATTGGGTGCTGTCAGATTTCCCAGTGGCATATCAAAACATGTCATGGACGGGTAAAATACAGCATGCTCACGACCAAAATCATTCACAGAGGCAGACATGCCAGATTACTAAAACCCTCACAGTCTTCTCAATCCCATCAATATTTCTGTCAGACAGATGTGTATTGTGGAAAAAAAAAAGTTAAAACAAGTGAAAATAAAAAATGAACAACATCTGACTGGCCTCTTCGGCTGGTGTAGTAAACCGTCAATTATAGATCACTGTGTCAATACATCATTTGAAATACTCACACAAATACATAATGTATTTTTCAGGCCATGCCGAAAAAAGTCTTCACATATAGCCTTGAGACTCTGTGTTATTTATGGAAAACTGTGCACTATCAGGTCAAATGGCAGCATTTGTCTCATTCATATTAATAGTTCTGACTAGTGTACTGTAGTGTTGATTATGCTGGGAAACATTACAGGTGAGATTCATCATAACATCACGTTATTCTGTTATTCTAAGTGTACTTGATGGTAAAAGCCCATTCACACAATTTAAAATATAGTTTTAATAATTGTTCTAATTCTATGAGAATAGCGAAGTCCACACTATAACTATAATTATGACGAAATAGAAGAACTAATTGTTGGAATCACTTTTTCCATTGGCATCCAATCAGGATCACACGTTGTTAAAGCAAGGGAATGTACTCACCCTCAGGCCATCCAAGATCTTAGATAAGTTTGTTTCTTCATCGGATCACATTTGGAGAAATTTAGCATTACTTCACTTGCCCACCAATGGATTCTATGCTCTTACAAACATGCAGATTTTGCTTCACAAGATGTTAACTGATGGACTGGAGTGCGTGGGAGTTAGCTGTTTGGACTCTCATCCTGAGCGGCACCCATTCACTGCAGAGCATCCATTGGTGAGCAAGTAATGTAATGCTGAATTTCTCCAAATCTGTTCTGATGCAAAAATTGAAGAAACAAACTCATCTACATCATGGATGGGCTGAGGGTCAAAACCTCCATTCTGTATTTTCCGAGAATTATACTGAATTGTAGGCCAACAGACATCCCAACTGATTCCCAACTCAATGTAAAATGCTTTTAGATCACTTGACAATTTTGACCACCCAACACCAAACCAACGAAAGCATCACTGCACCTTCAGTTCCGGAAGAAGATGCTGCTCCTGGCCCATTCTACAATGGAGAACAGTGTCTGGTCGGCCATCTTGCACATGAGGCCAAAGTGTTGAGTTTCTCGTGCTTGCCTCGGCTTGCCTGCTCCTGCTGGAGGTAGCTAGGATCTTGCTTGCACCTGTGGCTCGTCCGGCTCGCACTTGAGCAGCTCCACCACCAGGTGAGGGAAGGTGGCTGGCGATCCGCCAGTAGGCTTCTGCACGGGTAGCCCATGAGGGACTCCGTGAGCTTGTGTAGGGTGGGATACTCTGACTTGATGGTGCGGCTCTGGAAGTGGCCATATGCCTGGTAGCCCTGCAGTCCTCCGGTGCGCGGGCATGGCCATGCTGACCGGCGAGGTGACAAAGGGACTGGGTCAAAGTCTGCAGGTGGCAGGCCTGCTGGAGGAGCTGTGGTGGTGGTGATGGTGGTGATGATGGTGGTGGCTCAGTGGAAGCCCCTTGGAGGCTGAATGGATGTTCTGAATGGCAGATGTAATGGTGAGGTCCGCTGGGACAGATTGCATGACTTTGCGTCCATGGCCTCCAGCTTGAGTCCGTTGGCCGGATCAAGGCTTTTTCTGTTGCTTGAGTGCCGGTCTCGTTTGTACATGGGGCGAACTTGTTGACCTCCTCTCATTCGATCAGCCCTCACAGCTTATAAAGGCAAACCACAAAATGAGTGGGTATCAGTTCATGAGGAAATCACAGAAACCTTAAATAATAGATGAAGTGTGTCATTTCTGTGCCACTGGTGTCACCAAACAGAATTGCAGAAGTAAGGACTTTTCCCTACAGGATGTGGGTTATTCAGAACAGAATTAAGAATAACATTTAAAAATACATTATATTCCTGTATTTCAGTTGAGTTTGAATTTAGTTAGTAAACAGGATGCAGAATTGGAATTCAAATTTAAATTTAAAGAAGTAGATTTAGATAACTGTTTACTGTCAATTGTATCATGAAAATCAGTTGTATCAAGAGAAACACCTTAAATAGGTGTTTTGGCCAGATAGACAGATAGATAGGTTTCATGTGTGAATTTTATATTAAGTGGTGTTAGTTTGTGTTGCTACCCATGTGACCTGTTATTTTCAAAGGCAGACCTAGAGCAAACTCAGCATAATCGAGCCAGAGGACACAATTTAGAGAGAAACTGTGCTAATGATTCAATATTAAACTGAAGTGAGACAAAGTCAAGTGGACGAGATCATCATTATGGCAAATAAATGAAGAGAGTGCCATTGCCGAGAGCGACTCTGATCCCGCCACAGGGCGTAGACTCCACTTTCAGTCTGCTGGGTCCCATGTTAATTATTTATGCTTAATTATTTCTCTTTCATGCTCCACATTGTAGGCAGGTGGATGGCTGGAGGTTCCAGCAGCGTTAAACACACAGCAGCATATTCATATTGACCGCTCGTTAGGCCCTAATATCTCACGAATGGTAGATCTTAAAAAATAAAACAATTAAAAGAAAACCCTCGGTCCAACAGCTGCCTTGGGAGTGATTTTAATGGTCCTTGTCACAGCGGTGAGTGTTTGTGTGTGTGTGGTTGTCACTACGTGTGTGATCTGATTGATCCGGTGAGAAAGGGAGGTAAGTGTTACCACTGCGATCCGCTGACAGCTCTCGTAACAGTCAAAAGCGATTCCTGAGCATCTTAGTGGGAGATTTTTTTCTGTGTTTGTGTGTGTTTTGGGCCCCTAATGTGGTTGTTAAAATTTATCCAATCAGAAAAACTGTGGTAAGTTTAACTATTAATGATTCCTGAGCAACAGGGTAATTAATGAGCTGGAAACTAATAGTCAGCCCTTATGGAAATCCAATTAGACCTGCAACTCAGATCATAAATGCATGCCCCCATCCGTGTAGCATGCAAGCTTACACACTCTGTCTGACACCATCCCCTCTTCCTTTTTGTCTTCTGATAAGATTTTTTTTTTTTTCTCAAGCGTCCTAATTAAACAAGGTTATTTACATGCATGTCTTACAGATTTTTTGGCTAAGATGAGGGGTTTGTGTTGCATTTCTGGCTGTTTTAGTAGTAGTAGTATTGTTTTAATACATATTGGTTGTAGTATCAGTTTTTATCTTAGGCATAGTATGCAATTTGTCTGTATGCATAGAATCACCTACTAATTTCGTTGTGTGTGTATTTCTGGGTGTATTCAGAATCTCACACTACCAAACTTATCCTAATATTGCTGAAGTATATAGTATGCATACCATGTCAGTATGCAAATTTTCAGGATTACTACTGTTGTTGCAATATATAGAATGCACAGTATGCACATTTTTTCTATGCATAACCTTATGTGCCTTAAGGCTGTTTGAAATAGCATACTACTACTATTGTTGCAGGTATATATATATGCATCGTATTACCATGCACAGTATGCAGATTTCTTGTATGAATAGAAGAGATTTTGTGCATTTCTGGCTTTGTTTGAAATGGTATACTACCAATCCTACACTTATTTCTGTTGCAGGTATATACTGTAGTATGCATACTATGCACATTTTCTGCATACAGAATTACCTTCAGTGCATTTCTGGCTAAGTACCATACTACTTCTATTATTTTTTGCACTATACAGTATGCATACTTTGCGAGTTTAATTTTCTATATACATAAAACCAATTACGCTTTTACAAAAAGCACACTACCAGAATAGCATCTGTATATCCCACAATGCAATGCCCTCAACTTGACTTTCGATTCCTAGTGTGATGAATGAGCTTGAAATAATATCAGTAGCAATTTTTTTTTTTAATGAAAATGCAAAACAAACTTTATTTACATTATTAAACATGATTTTGAAATGTTTATTTTGAATAATGCATACTGTTTCACTTACTCATTTTTTAAAATAGTAGCTAGTATACTGTATTTATTGTCTAGCATTCAGTGTGTAGTAGGCTAGTATTCTATTCGAACACAGCCTTTTTCCCATGTAAACTGTGTATCTATTCTGTATGTGTTTGTAGCCTGTGTCTGTGTGTACATGACTTATAAAACCAATTTGTGAGTTACTCAAATGAGCTTGCGGAAAGCAATTGCCTTGGTAATAAAAGCAGTTGCCTGATCTAATTTACTGAATTGGCCGTCCATAGATGTTGTTTGTTTGTGCGTGTTCTGCCTGTGTAGACGAGCCGCTGGGCAGATTCGAGCCTGCTTATTGTCTGATTTATGTGTGTTTAATATACAGGAATATTAAGTGTCCTATCACAGGCATATGAATGCCTCCCTGGCTCCTGACACACAGTTTGTCATGTCTGCGGAGCTCTACTCTGAAGGCGCCGTTCCATGCGCACACATGAATAGCTATGATACCTATGCATAAGTAATGGGACAGCTTGCTGCACACCACCAGCGGTCGGGAGATGGCAAGCCGCATCAGCCCCAAAATGACAAAGTCGCAATGCAAAGCTTTGAGCATGTTTTGAATATCCACGGAAGATCTGTGCCAGATCGTCCAGATTCATCAAGGTCCTTAATATGGATAACAGACGCTTTGATGAAATCTAAACTATTTTACGCCCGCTGTGCACAACATTGGACTCGAATGGAATGAATAAATGCATGGGGCTGGTCTATGTAGCTTCCTTTTCACTTCCTCAACTCAGTACTGATTATAAAGATGTAAAAAAAGATTGGATTCTTTTCTTAATCTGTAACTGAGCCACTAATATACTGTATAAAAGAAGATAATTACAGGCTCCCTCGGAAAGACATAACATGCTCTCCAGTGCTTTTCCAGAACTTTAAAACAGCAGGCTTTCCTTATCTGTATTGATAATAGAGCTTCCATGGAGACAAGGAAGGCCACTTGTCTGTGTCACACTGATATGGATGTTTTGTTTTGCTACTTGTTCAATTATGGGAGTGTTGCGCTCAAATCTGTTTGCTGAAAGCTTCTGATAATACACAAAAAGATTTAAACTGAAGCATTTATTTCCGATAGGTCCATCACAACAATTCATGGGGCCTGGGACCCAAAACAAATAGGTAAAGTATGTATTATTATTATTATGACTACTACTACTACTATTATAAAATAATAATAAATAAAAAAATCCATAAATTCCTAAACTGTCATACATTTTATGATAAAATTAAATCTGCAATCCATCACTAATGTAGGTCCTTCACTATTATAATTTTTATGTTGTTGTTTTTTTTATAATTTTTTTAAAACAACTTCAAATTCTTTACATTTTCCTTAACTTTATGATAAAATGATATCATAAGTGATTGGGTTGACATGCTCATATAGAAATTCATGGGGCCTGGAACTTTGACTAATAGATAATCTATATTATTATTATTATTATTATTATTATATCTTTTTTTTACTAAAATTGCCACCAATGTAATGACAAAATTATGTCATAATTAATGGATTGCAGATTCATCATTAAAAGGTATGGGACCCTGGAGCCCTGACTAATAAGTAAGCTATACAGTAATTATTATTTTTATTTATTTATTTATTTAAGTAAGTTGCCATCAATGTAATGCCAAAATAAGATGGATGGTACCACTAAAATCCATGGGGTTGGGACCATTGAATAATAAGCCAGCAAAACATCAAATTCTTAAATATTGTGATAAGTTTTATGACAAATTAAACACTTATGTTTCATACAAATAATTATAATTTCTTTAGCAGTAATTCTGTTTTCAAGCAATATGCATGAAACTTACTGCTGTGGTTTGTATTCAAAACACCATTTTGGTTAACATTTTCCATCTCTGCAGCTTTCCTTGGGAATCTGAACTATCAGAATAAGCCTGTGGGGAGTATTAGCGAGCTCATCTCTTTGGACGGGTCTGACAGGGCTGGAGGGCCTCTGATCCTGTTGGTAGCATGCAGCAGCAAATCAAAAGCCAGCTAGCTATAAACGACACGCTAGAATTTCTGCCCTCCAGCAGTTAAACAATTAACAGTCGTAGATCTACATCCTAAGAGGAAAGAATCATGTAGTAAGCGTGTAGAATTCTTAGATGGTATCTGAAGGGATAATTCACTCAAAATGCTGTTTTTGTGTTGTTTCACTTCTTTCTGTGGAACCTAAAAGAGATGTTTTGAAGAATGTTCACGCTGTGTTTTCCATACAATAGGCACAAAAGCTGTCAAGCTCTAAAAAGTAAATAATAACTTATATTTCAATCCGGTTCTAACATTTTCTACTTTTTTTTCTTTTTTTTACAGATGTGGTTCACCTTTTTGCATGGAAAAGAGCAGCTTGAACATTCTTCAAAACGTCTCCTTTGTGTTCCACAGAGGAATGAAAGATCCTATGGGTTTGTAATGATATTCAGGTGAATAAATGATAACAGAATGGCTCTTCAAAGAGCTAAAGCTGTTTCAGTTACAGGAAGAAATGCACAGATGAACTAAAAGACTCTTACCCTCCAGTTTCATGCCGACAGTGAGGCACTTCTGGCGACAGTAGGGGCAGCGTTCGCTGGGTCTTGTCTATTTGACAGCTCTGGTTCTCTATACATGTGTAGCTTGTTGTTCTGCACCGATGCGGCTTGAAGAAGCCCTGCAGAGTGAGGTGAATGAAGATGTCAAACTTTGACCTCGGTGTTTGTTAATGTGCTATTCAGCCACAGACAACCCACACACGATACAAAAAAAAAAAAAAACCTTGTATCCATACACACAGAAAAAAAGAGGTGTTACACACACTGCCACACAAGTAGACACATATAAAGTAGAGCCACGGCAGAGAAAGCGCTCCCTCAGCAGTCGCGCTCACTTGGATAAACACAAACACACACACCCACACAAAACTGACATGTGACCCACACGCACACTTGACATGAACAAACAGAAATGCAGGCTGGAAAGAAACAGATTGAGAAATGTGAGAAGCTCGAACTAGAGAGTGGCGTAAATACACGCTGATCACTTTAGGTGACCCGCTTGATATCTCGCTAATATAAAGATCCGCTTTTAGCTTGTGACATACTATTACTACATGATTTACATGTTTCTGTGAGCTCCTCTAAAAGTAATATGACCAGAGGCTCTGCAAACCATCACAGTTGGATTTAGGACTGAAAGTTGGAGTTACTTTAACTACTTTTTTCTGTTTTTAATTGAACACCCAAACAGGGGAAAATATCAACATTCCATCCAAATAAATTCCTGTTGAACTTTTCTGATCCTATTATTCATGGCAGAGGCAAAAAAAGCAACTGAAAAAATCCAATAAATTATATCCATAATTTACAGCATGGATTACAAGATTCCACCTGCAACTGTTCAGAATTCATTTTCAGGGCAGGAGAGAATCAAACGAGGAACGTATTAACTTATTCTTGATCAACACCGTAGGGAGACCGCCCATTTAAAACTAAAAGGATCAATATTGGCCAGAACTCAAATAACACACACACACACGCACACAACCATAACACGGAGTTCATAAAGTGCTTAACCTTGAATGTAGACTATATCATTAAAACTAGTCAAAATTGAAATGAAATATATACTGAAACAGCAAATACTGGTTGCCTATAGCACATTAAAATTATAAAACAGAATTTTAAAAGACATTTAAAGTATAATATTGATATTTAAATATCTTCAAAACTGTGGTTTTAAACGGCAAATCATTTTCTTATGTTGTGCTACAGAGATCTGTTAACAATTAAAGAAGAAAATCCACCACCATATACACCCTTTGGGTGAAAAAAACAATGGGAGTCAGTGTGTGTGTGTGTGTGTGTGTGTGGAGAGAGAGAGAGAGAGAGAGAGAGAGAGAGACAAAGACACTGGATTTTCTAAACTGTCCATTTGGTTTCTGAACTATCATGTGTGACTGAACTCCAAAACCAGACTCCAAAAATAAACACACCGCTAGATTTCAATTGGACATTGACAAAAACAGTCATTTCTTCATTTACTAAACATACAGTAAGGAGAACACAAACAACTCCACAAATAAGTAAATAAACAAAAGTGCACATGAATTTGATTTAAATGATTCTTAAACCGTTTGGATGTCAAGTGTTAACCCAACACCTTACAATATATACTATATATATATATATATATATATATATATATATATATATATATATATATATATATATATATATATATATATATATATGCTTAAAATCAGATTATCGTATGTTTTTCAAGGATACCATTCAGTAACCTATACATTTAGCCAATCCGTGGATTAATTTTCTCCAAAATACCACTTGAGTGGATGCACAGCCTTTGAGGTCAACATCAATCTTCTTTCTTTTAAAACAGATAATTGCTATTTATTTTCTATTCTAACAGTCCATAATTATATAGTTAGTTGCATTTTCACCTAATCATCAGGACAGACCTGAGACCCAATTTCAGGTCCCGACCCACTCAGTTGAGAGGTTAAAACAGCTGATGTCACGCACCTTACAGCTCTCACAGGTCAGTAACCCGTGAGTGATATCCGGACACCTTGTCTCCACACACTGGACACATTTCGTCTAAGTCTTACGTCGTAGGAGTAGTCCATCATTTTAAACTGGGGCTGAAAATCACAATCAAAATATGAGTAACAATTTACATGACAGAGTTTTAGATGTTTTTGTAGTTATGGCAAAAAATGGTTAGGCAGTCTGATGTTATAGGAGAATATTTTTAATGTGACGCTCAACTGAAGAACCTAAAACACCAAGAATGTTTGAATCTCTGAACAACCAGAAAGAAAAGCTCAAAACCAAATGAAAGGGTTCCTGAACGATATTTTGATTAACAATTCAACAATCTTTATTTTTAAACGTGTACGTTTGTTAACTTCAATGTCTCTTCAATACATGTAGCCTATAATAAGTCTATAACAAAAGTCGAGGAATCACCAATTGTGAGCTTTACAAAATCCTAGCCTTAAGAGTGGATTTTCTGGAGGTATATGCAGTTCTGGGTCTCTAGGAAATATGCGAAGCTTCGAGTCGAGTGCGGAGGATGGTCGCAGACAGGGCAAAACTTCACTTTCGATCTGGTTAATATTCATGATGGCTCGTAGAATTGGTGTGGGAGCGCAGAGAGGCTGCTGTCTCGCGCTGGAGTGAACGTTTAGCCACGAGGCGAATAAAAGCCAAACAACATGTAAATACACGAGTATTGTCGCTAGAGAAATACATCATACACCGTGGCATGTGTCTTTCGTAGCCTATATTTAAGACAAATCTTTTCTCTGTAAATGATATATATTTTTATTTATCTTCATCGTCTTTTAATTAGCATTAACATTGATGAAGTGATGCAGTTTGAGAGTTCTAAATAGAACCATCAGATTTTACTTAAAACGAGGTCTTTTGGAACAGCATGTGAAGGAAAAGGACATTCGAATCGGATTTGTGTTCCATAGGAAAAAGACACAGACAAATCTATTGTGAAGCAAAACGTTAAGCTATAAAATAGAACAAGTTCGGATTTTCGTTTATTATTAGCCTACTCACTATTCTAATGTTCCCATTAGTTAGGCTATTATTTGTGCAAAATATAGCCTATTTTTAACAGAACGTAACAAGTGTTTTAAAATGCTCACTTTTTTTTTTTTTTTTGTATCATTGCAGCCTAGTCGAATAATTTCAAGAGCATTACTTCTGAAGGTTTTCAGGTCGTCGATAATTCTGTTTTTTATTTACATTTTAAAATTGACTAAAAATGCCGTTCCTTGATTTAGAAACAAATAATCGTTATTTATAACGGCTTGTACTATTTTTCTGACGTGTGCTCGAGCAGCGTAAAATAGCTAGAATACACATAAATATAATAAATATTTGAATTTAAAAGACATTCTTTTTTTTTTTTATATAAAAAAGAGCTCGAACCAAACTATACAACATTCCACGAGCTGAAGTTTTATCACCTGGAATTTCTCTCGTGCATGAATTGGAATCTCTCTATACTTCTCCCTTCAGTTTATTAAATATAGTCCTCGATTATAATACAGTCACTTAAATGATAAAGATAAATCACAAAAGATAAAATGTTATTTCTACGACTGTAAATGTACGTTTCTTTTAAAAATAAATAAATAAATAAAAATAAAAATGACACAAGATCCTATTCTTATCAGTAGCCTAACCATTTGTCGCGGAGTTGCTCTATGGTTCTTTGGATATTAAAAAGTTATAGCCTATGTTGAGTTGGTCTAAATCAAACCTTTATTTAAAATATGCAGCTCATGTCGGCTTAACTATTTTATGCAGATTTGTGTTTGGCGTAAAGCTGCGCTCTGTCATGGTCATTATTGTGGTTTCGTTCCCCTTCTGTTGTATATACTAAGACCAGATTCAATGGCAGGTGATGCAGATCATGTTGAGTTTATAAGAGTTCACCCAGCTCAAAATAATTCAAGCTCTGCTATTGCACTTTGTTTCCTAATTTATCTTTACGCGGCCAGCCAGTGCACGTTTAAGCGCGAGTCAGTTATAGTAAAAGTAAACGCAAATATTTGTTTGCAATCCTAAACTTTGTTTGAGGTCATTCTGTAGTAAACGATTTTCTCATTCTTCAAATTTCAGTGACAGAACGAGTTATATTTGTGGCATGCGGTGTTCATAAAGGTCACGGAGTGTAAAATATCGGACGATGAGAGGGTTTAATATTGCGTGCATGAATGAAAGCGTCACTCTGACACGTATGCCGCTTACCTTGCATGTTTCTAGGCATATGCCCCTGTTCCCCATGCGATCGAGCGAGTCCCAGGGATTCTGAATCGACTTTAGGCAGCATGACAGCTCTGCTGAGCCGATGATGAGCACGCGCCGCTCCGCCGCGCGCGAGGAACACCAGAGACTCTCAAAACACCGTCCAAGCGTCCGAAACAAATCCTGTGTGTGGTGGCACCTACAAGACGCCTGCCCTTCTTTTAGGAGTTGTTCACACGCGGTGTAAGTTCATTAGGGTGGTCTTTGCAGCGACTAAGAGATGCTGCTCTTTAAACCAGGTGCGCGAGCTGTCAGGAACTTCGCGCGAGCCCCTCCTTCTCGCGCTCTGCGTCTCTCATCTGTGAAGTTCAATCTGCTCCTCGCTGCTTTGTTTACGCCCACTGACACCGCGTCAGCCAATCAGCGCTGCGTTCGCTGCGTTGGCTCACGCGTTTGTCCAATCAGAAATGAGTCAGAGAATCAGCGCCTTCGCTCGCGCTGGCAAACGCCGACAAACTAAACTAATTGAACATTACGAGACGCGCAGCCTCGTTAACGAGGAGACACCGGGAGGTATGTGGTGATATACCGGAGGGCAAAGTGTTTGTGTGTATTAGAAAAATATTTCTGAGTAGGAGTGGTGGGAAGCACGAGAAAATTACACAAGACTTGCTCTAAAATTGCGATTTAATTGTAGTGTGTGCTATTTTGTGGCATCAGCATGCTCTTAAAAATGCTCTGTGGGATTTTAGAGTTGAATTAATGGAAAAAGAGTGCAAAAAATAAAAATAAAAAAAGGAATGAAATTAGAACATGCCTTGTGTTGTGTGTTAAAGGTGCACAGTGAAAATAGTTTTGTAATTTGTTTTAGGATATTCTATATATATTATAAATAAAATCATTTTGAAAATACAAAAATATTTTGTCATTTTATATTTTAATGTTAATTTTATTTAAATGTAAAATTATTTCCACATATAGCCTACTGTGGGAAAAAGATGTAGGCTAAGGAATCTCTCGATAAAATGCTTTTAATGCACATTGCCTAAATGTGAGTTGTGCTTGATGACAAAATGCTAATAATACACTGTAATAAAATAATAAAACCGTTAGACAAAACCTGTAATATGATAACAAACGTCGGCATCATATAACGAAAACAGCTGGCACATATAGACGCAATATTTACATTCATACGGAAGAAAATCACCACGGATCCACACACATTATAACAAGGTTAAACACAAGGTTTTAGTTTCCTTCCCTTCACCTCGACATTATTGCCTTTATATTTCAAACATTTCATGAAAATGTAGCCTAAATATTTCTGTAATGTTAAATATTTTCCATTTATATTATGTAATATTAAATGTTTTCTATAATAATAGTCTACACTACCACTAATAATAATTGTCTAATTGTTACAAATTACCATTAGCCTAATACAATCCGCTACCTTTCCGCTCCTCAGCCGGCTTATCAGGAACAAAACAGCGCAATAAAAGCCTAAAATGCTGTTTATATTATTCCACTCGATATAAAACGCACTGCATCCTGGTTTAAAACAAAATAAAGTCTTAATTGCCCAGACTGTGATAAAGCCAGTAATAAACACGTTCAGAAAAGACAAAAGAAATATTCAACAGGCCAGCTCCACATCTGGCCATCATCTTTATCTACAATATATACACAATTAGACGCAGACTGCTCATATTCAGTTCAAGTCTGTTGAATATGACAATGAGGATTAATGAATAATGCATTTTTTTTTTTATCAGAGCAAACAGATGGAAGGTAAACCACTTACCCAAGCTTTACTGGAGTCACGCTTGTCCCAGTTCCCTCTCAAAACTAGTGGACATTGCAGAACCAAAACTCCAGGTGATCCACCTGAGCAACTATATCCCACACATTTCCATTCTTTCAAACTTTTGAAGCATCGTCAAGAAGCATCCGTGAAGAAAGTGAGGTGTTTTTGAGGAAAGCGCAGCCTGACATCTCTCCCTTTACTTTCACCCCCACCCCCATGACCTGCACTAAACCTGCAGTCATATCTCACCTACTCAACGATATTCAAAACTTCTGAGGTTGATAGGTTTGCCTAGATCACGTGGAGTTAGGCAGATTGATAACAGCCAGTTATAAAGTGACACACAGATAGATAAGCCAAAACGGACAGATAGTACTGAAGGAATGATTAACCGTGGACAAGAGAGTTCGAACCACGTCCACGGCAGTGACTGAAAGGAAATAAGACAGGTGGTAAAACACCAGATCAAAAGAACACAACAGGTTGATACCAGGCCATCTACTTCTACCAAACACTAGCACACAGAGTGAGCTTGTTTTATGGACGGTGAGTATCAGGATGGACATCGTGCTCAGCAGGATAAGAAGTTTTGATTTACCTGGAGATGTTCCAGAAAGACAGGCCTCATCTACTCACAGATGCATATCAATGGAAATGCAAACAAAATCCAAATAATATGGTTATACTATAGGTGTTTGACAGAGGCCTAAATGTATTTATTTATTTATTGAAATGTAAATTTGGGCTCCCAAACAATATTAATATTATTATATTATATTATATTATATTATATGCAATGCAAATAATGTGTTAGTATAAAATAATTAATTGTAAATCATACACTATAGATGTTTGTATTGGCTTAAATTAATAATTATATATATAATGTGAGTGTGATGCGTGTGTATATAGAGAGAAAGAGAGAGAGATCTTTTTAGACAGATTTAAATGTTCAAAGTTATTTAATTATTCTGTCTTTCTGTCCCTCTCTCTTTGACTTGATCTACAGCCTCCACACAAAAGAGCAATTTCATGCAAGGCAGGGCAACAATGCCATCTAAATTTGGCGACAAAGATAAAGAGTCTGGGACAAGTGGCCTGGCAAACACAGGCCTGTTGACTGAAGCGCTGGGACCTAATGACCCTCATGTCACTGGCCCACAGCAGCTACAAGGGAGAAGACAACAGAGTGAGGCCGCCTTGACTACCATAAGTGGAGCGTGCACTGATAACACAAGGGGTACCTGAGAGCTCTTTGCCTACCAGAGAGATTACCGCCCGCCGAGCCTCAAAGCCGAGGGATTTGTCAATTTAACCCCTGTCCCCGCTCCTTTTTTCCCTCCTTCAGCCGTGTTTTACGATGCTGGATGGACCCCTGCACTAAACAGAGGTCTTTACAGCAGAATAAAACGTGGTTAAGTGTAGCAGGCTGGGGTCAAGGTTTCAATCGTGGAGGAGAGGGCTTCAGGAGCTAATGAAACTCTGACTGCCAGCCAGCTCAGTAATCTATTCAACTCGTGTACATGCCAAGAGACATGTTTATATCTGCTAAAATTATTGTGGTGACTTGCAAAAATTGGCATTCTTCTATGTAGTCTATTATTGGATAGATAGATAGATAGATGATGATAGATAGATAGATAAGATAGATAGATAGATAGATGACAGACAGATTTATATTTATTTTTTATAAATGTTTATATTATTTATTATTTTATATTAACACATCATATGTCTTATATGTATATTAGTGTGATATATAATTTGAAGTATAAAATACATATTTAATGAATTTACTTAGTTAAATCATGTATAATATATTCATAATCTGATATTTAAAGAATTTCTTGGTAATTTACTTAATAAATATGTAAATTAATGAATGTTAATAAATGTTTAATAAATACATAATATTTAATATTTTTGATAAATATTTATCTAATGTATTATACTCTCTCTCTCTGCTAACCTCTAAATCAAAGACTATAATAATAAATCAAATTCTTAAAATTAAAGAAATTATTAAAAAAAAACTTTGTAAACTGAATAACAAACAACTTCTAAATCTGACATAATAATAACAACATCATCAATAATAATAAATAACAAATATATTTTTAAGAAATATACAAAAAAATTATATATATGAGACATGATCATAATAGTATTAACTTAAAATTAAAGAAATGGATTAGTTTCTGTAAACTGAATAACAAACTAACTAAAACTAAATCAGTCATAATAAAAAATAATAATATTAACATTATGAATAACAATAAATAACAACAACAGCAACTTCATATAACTTAAAATAAAATTATAATTTAAAATTAAAGAGATTAGAAATCAAATTCCAAGTATGGGACACCACATGTCCTTTCCTTTCCTTTCTAAATGAGTCATAATAATAATAATAACATCAATAATAATAAATAACCAACTGTAACAACAACTTCATATTAAATAAATTCAAAAAATATTTAAGAAATTAATGTAAAGATCAATATTAGAGTATATAAATGACATATAACATATATAAACATGAATTTCAAGTTATTTTAAGTATAAACAAATTAGTGACTTGCTAGGCATCTAGCTGGCTTATGTTTTATGACGGCAGTTTAAATTTTATTGTACTATCAAAATCACTGTCCACAAGGTGGGCGATCTCTTTTCTGATAAAAATTGGTGGCAGTATCATTGGATGAGCGTTGAGGTCACAATCAGGCCCAAACACAATCTACACAGAAAAGTTTAGATTTCCAAATTCAAATTTCAAACTTCAACAAGTGTATCTTGTTTTAGCAACCAAGAGTTTCTGTTTAACACACTTCACCCAGTTCAAATCAAAATCCAACAGATCGCCTCCTGAAATCAGAACAGAAATGTGTAAATCTAGCATGATTATGGTTTAATTAATCTATTGTACTTCAAGGTCAAATTTGACATGATTGCTAGTGAAAACTATTTCCTTTTGTTTTCCTCTGTAAGTGACAACAAAGCTTCAGCAACTGATGGATCATTGCTTGATGTGTTGCTCTATCCAAACCCCTTTCAATACATAATTCTCAAAAGAATCTGTGGCGATTATCTGAAAACCTTGTGTGTGATAAATGTTGACATTTGAGGCATAATACAATCGAGCTGTTCTCAGGTCTCTGTTTCAAATGCACCTACATGGGGACGATGGAAAAAAAGCCAAAGGGCTGGGAGGCTCAGATCCAGTGGGTATTTCCTGACTGTGACAGCTAACTCTTTGTTTTGTGTAGTATTAGATGAGTGAGACGAGCTTGGGGAATCTGGGTTGTGTCGAAAACCATGTTTTGTTGACCTTCAGTGGCGTCATCAATGAATAGTAAGAAAAAGGGGACGACCGAGATGAGAGCGAGTGTTGTCGGGCATTGTTGGGAGAGTAAACAGCCCGAGCCTGGGAAAGGGCTGGGATTTGTGCCACGGTATTTCTGAGTCATACGGTCAGCTTATCGTGTTTGTTTCGTTTTCTACCTGACGGTTTGCATTAGCATTCCTGCACTGTAGCGGCCACAGCTGCGTGTTCCCAGCTCCCATCCATCAGATCCGTCCCTGTCCACGCTTAATTAAACGCCATATGTTTTCTTGGGTTTCTCTCCTTGTCTTTTCTGGCGGAGGATGAGAAAAAAGAGAAAACAAGCTGCTAGATCCATTAGCGGGTCAAGCAACAGTCATTGTTCATTGCTTCCTATATGCTTCTATTTTCAAGAGCTTAGTGGAACAATAGCGTTCAGCTGTTCTGTCAGGTGTTTGCAGTCACCACGAAAACCAAAACAAAGCACATGTGGGGCTGGAAACAAAACACGGTTGGACACTTTCTAAACCACAACATCGAAGTTTGATCCTGATGCTTGAGTGGAATCAGGACTGACAGATGTCTAAAATGTCAACACTGTGGTTGCGAAATATGAAAACACATGTTTGGAAAGTCGAAAGCAGATGATGAGGATTATATGACACTGAGCAGATGAGAAAATGGATGAGGTTAACTGTGGAAGTGGAAATTATAACAAATATTTTGATTAGTTACACATTTAAAGGCATTTTGAGCTGACACATTGAGCTTTGGTGCTCATGTGGGAAATCTGGTTCAATCAGGGTTCAAATTCTTTGTCCTCTCTCTTTTTTTTTTTTTGATAACAGTGGGAAGTGGCCAAAAATAAAATATATTTTTAAAATGAACAATGTAATATATAAAAATATAAATTAAATTAAAGTACATCCAAGTGTTATTTATCCAGCTTATTTACAATCAATACAATACAATCTTTAGATTTGAAGTGCTAAAAATGTAATTACCTATTTTTCTTCATGTATTTACGCTTTTTTCATGTTTTGTTTGGGGTTTATGTTTGACATGGCTTTGGTGCTCATTTGGGAAATTAGGGTTCAAATCGGGCTTACATTTCCCAGTCGTGAATTCAACAATGAATTGGAACTAATTAGAACTAAATTAAATAAAAGAACATTTTAATGAAAATTTGTGTAAAAATAGTTTTCACATTTTAAATAATATTTTACTTTTTCTTTTACTGCTAGAAAATAAAAATAGAAAAAATTGTGTCTTTAGACTGTATGCGTAAAAATAGGATTACTTATTTTTACATATTTATTTAGGCTCTGTTAATGTTTTGTTTGTGGTGTATGTTTCACATGGCAAATATTTTAGTAATTTCACATTTGAAATCTTTTGGGCTGACAGATTGTGCTTTTGTGCTCATATGGGAAATCCAGGTTTGAATCGGCAGCTAATGTTTTGTTAATATTTAGTTTTCACAATTTTAGTGTCACTGACCCAGTCAGCTTATTTTTCATATTAATTTAGGTACAATTCTTGTTTTGTTTGTGGTTTCATTTGACATGGCAAATATTTGAATAATTTTTACATTTGAAGGCATTTTGAGTAGACACATTGAGCTTTGGTGCTCATGTGGAAAATTCAGGTTCGAATCGGCTCACATTTCCAGTCATGTTCCCCATACTGTAATTTTCTGTCCTCTCGCTATTTTACAATTAAAAAGGCAAAAATAAAATAAATATTTATGCAAAAATCATTTATATAGAATATAAAATATAATGTACAAAAACATTTATTTTAAATAGATTTTCATAAAAAAAACGTTTTTAAATGTTATTTATTCATAAGCCCTCAAATTCAACAGGCCAAATCCTTTTCAATTTGCTGAACACCAGCATGTTTGTTTTAAATCATAGCTGAATGAGCTCCACTGACAGGCTGCCCAGTCGCTCTACCTGACCCCGCGCGGGCAATAGCCCTCCATTGACACCCACCCCTTACCGGCAAAGCAGAACGGAAAACCCGAGCCAATGGTGCACAAAGCCTCATCTCACACCCTCACAATAGCCGATCCAGCACTCCGCTAATGACTCAGAACTGATAGGAAGCTAGTAGAAGCCTCTTAAGTCTGCTCCATTCACATCAGGGAAACATTAAGACATTCCTTTTTGTTGCCTTCCAAGGACTTGTGCAGCCCTGGAAGGGCAATTATCACCTGCCAATATTGTAAATCCATTCTGTCATTTTCAATGATATCTGCTTGTGTCAACTGTAAGGTCTAATAAAGCTAATTGCACATAACAACCCTGGATCAATACATCAGGCAGGGAAGGTGGCAAGACGTGCCCTCTTATGAGGCTTCAGGAGTTGGAGGCAACATGCATTTGTGTATTATTTGGTTCCTTGTTAGCACTTCATGTTGATTGTATTGAGAATCTATTAAGGCACATATAAACTGCTTTTAAAAAGAGTTTATAAACGGATAGTTCAAGTCCTGGATGTAAGCAAAATCTTTCAATGTAAGGAAGCAACTGGCACTTCACAAATAAGTTAATATATTTATTTTTTATTTTATGTTTATGTATTAGATTATTTTATTTACAACCAATCAGAAGTTTTAAGTTTTACATTTTCTGTGCTAAAATTTTATTTTCCTATTTAGACTCTATTGATGTTTTGTTTGTGGCTAACCTGTTTTAAAATTACTTTGACTCAAAAAAGCAAAATCTGGGTTGGTGTCACACCAAAAGTGAATTTTATTATTTGCCTGAGTATATTACGCTACAAAGTCAATCCAAAGATGCTAAATTCAGCTGACGACGGTATTTGCTGCGAACCAGCAATATTCACCTCAACTGCGTTTTCACGCAAGTTGAAAATAAAAAGTTGAAAAACTCAAGCAAACAAACTTGCATGATGAATTGTCACACTAGCCAATCAGCAAGACTTATTCCAGTTGTATCAGAAAATGGAGAAGACCATGTGCAATGTTTTCATTTACCTGAGTCTTTGCATTGACTTTGTATGTAATCTACTCATATAAATAATTAAATTCAGATGTTAATTTAATTGTGCCAATTTGTAAATGGTACCTCTGGTTCAATAGTATAGCAACAAGACGAAAAAATAGAGTGTTAAAATTATATTAGTGCTGAAAAAAATTTAGTAAACTTTATTGCAATGACAGCATAACACTGCAAACTATAAAACATCTGTAAAATGATTTATTATTTATAATAATACAATCATTTTACTTAAAAATGTTTTATTTTAAGTTCTTTAATAAAATTATAAGCTTTATATTTCTGCTTTTAAATTTAAATGTAAAAAACTGGCCCCTAAAGACTTCCATTGTATGGAGCAATGAATGCCATTTAATTAGGTTAATTTAACTGTATTAGCAACTCCATTCAGCACCAACACTGTATTTATTATACTCTTATAATTTGGTCATCGCATCTTTGATAAAAAAAAAAAAGCCATTCCATTTTCTTGCATGCTCCAGTCCAGGTTTTGTTTAAACCATTGAAGACTCCATTTAGCCAAATATCCTCAAAAGTTCCCTAGTTAGTGACAGACCATTATAGAAGCTACATTTGTCTAGAGCAATATAAAAGGACATTAATTACATAATTGTATATATACATTAGAGTATGTCTTGTACCGTATTAGTAAATTAAAGCAAAAGTAAGCGTAATCTCAATCTTGCCATCAAGGAATGATTGGTGTCTAACCTGCTGAAATGTTTGCTGACCTTTTCCTGAGGGACAAGACTTTGTGTAGACCTCAGACCCATTTAGTCATCCTCTTTTGTCTGCTTCCTCTATCATCAAGGGTTGCTATTGTGCCGCTCAGGTACCGACTAATGCAGGCAAATACTTCTACCCTAACCATTAACACAGGGCCACTGTTTGAACAGCGACAGACTGGAATGGCATTTATGGTGGTGGGCCGCTTTGATAGGGAAGAATCTTCATCAATTAGCCCTCTACACTCTTCCCAGGGTAAATTGAGTGTGTGTGTGTTAGACAGAAAGAGATACAGTTTGCACTGCATTTAATGGCACTCTAACTTGAGAGCCGATCATTAACCCATTAGAATAACATGTCTCTGGCTGGGAGGTTTTTTTGGGACGGGAGAGTCCTGGGAGATTTGCATCACAGCTTACTGTAAACCTCTGAGACGCAGGGGAGATGTTGAGAGACATCATAACGCCTGGTGTTTGTCTCGGGCAGAGCCTTTGCTCATTCACGAGAGGTGTTAACAGCTGTAAGTTATGGATGGAAGTGTTTGTGCACTGTAGGGAAGTACAACATTTTGTTTCCTAATGGTTTCAAAAATAGTTCAAGGACTATTCGGTTCAAGTTGGCAGCATTTGTGGCATAAATGTAAAAAAATGATTAACATCCCAAAGAAAAAAAACACTTTGTACAGTGGAAGTGAATGAGACCAATTTTTGAAGGCCCTACAAGCATAAATGTGAAGATTATGATTTTATAAAAGCATTTACATTTAAACGTTGTTAAAACTCCTGTAATTTTTGGAGCTGTTAATCTGTTTAACTCAATATTTTACAGACTTTTTAGGGTTAATGCCACTGTCATGGCAGCACAGTTGTAATATTTCTTAATGTCACACAGAAAAGGTTAGTAACCAATTTTTCATGCTAAAATCATTTAAGCATGCATATTGTTTATGTCTTGTGGCTGTACTACTGAAAAAGTTTTTTAATGTTTACAAAATGCACTATTCACTTCCATCATAAAGGCCTCAAATTTGTAAGGCAGATTTATTTTAAAAAAATTAAAAATGAACATTTTAAAGAAAAATGGTGCAATGCACTCAATGCTATGTGTTATTGATTGACGAGATATCTAACACTTTTAGGATAAACATTAGCATTTATTTTAACTGTTATGTTTATTGGTAGCATGCTAACAAGCAAAGCAATTCAGCTATTAAGTCTATTTTCAGCTGTGGCTTTATTTCCTGTAATTGTGACTATATTTCACCTTTTATCTTATAATTTCAACAATATTTCATGTAATTGTAGATTTACAATTACAATCTCATAATTCCTATACAATTTCTTTTGATTGTGACTTTTGCAACTAATTACTAGAATTTGACTATATTTCTTGTAATTGTGACATACTACCAATTAAATTAAATTCACTTGATCTTATTTAATTTTTTTAAGAAAAGGAGACACATACTTACAAAAGTCACCTTTTAAGGTACTGCACAGTGACAGCTTGTACTTTTTTTGAGAGTCTAATCACATACACATTACAAGCAGATGATCTCAAACTCTTTTCAAACATAACATGTGGAATATGTACTTGTAAACAAAAAATAGTCATTTTCCAATTGGCTCTGACAGAAACCTCAAATGCTTATTTAAAGTAAAGCATATCATGTTCTCAAGTCTTCATTTTGAAGAGCCCTGCCACACTATTGACATCATGTCATTAAGGTCCATGAGATTGTATTTGTTTTGGCTCAAGAAGGCAAAGCATTGCATCGAAGATCGCTCTTATTTCTTCCTTCTCTCTACAACCTCTTCTTCCTGTTTGGCAGCCGACCGTTCGTCTAGATCTGGAAGTGTTCCTGAATCAAACATGCGTCTTCAATTTGGGCCTGTGAAGAAAACAATCACATTTTCCCCTCCTTCAGATTCAGTTCCTGACAGCAGATTGAGATGTGGTCTCCACGAAGAAGTCTGGGTTTGACGGAAGATTGGACTGTGTATTTCAGGGGTCCTGAATGTAAATTGGGCTTAAAGGGAGATGCTTGGCAGACTTCGGGTAACCTGGTTCAAAAGCGCTTGTATATTTTCGGCTGGTGGGAACAGATTGAGGTAAGCGGAGGTGGACCACCCATGTCCTTTCTCTCAAGAGAGCTCTACTACCATTAATTAGAGCCATTCTCTGAGGTGGATTCTGTGGCGGGACACCTGTGAACTCAGAAGTGGGCTGTTGTACACACAAACGCCCCTGATTCATGTTTTGTGCACCAGTGCCCAATAAAAATCACTTCCAGCTCCTGCAGACCCAGAAATCCTCCACATATGTTTCTCCACATCAGAAAAACTGTGCTGTTGACACGTATGGAGGCATGAATATTTTAAAGGGAAATATCTCACAAAAGTGAAAACTTGCTGAAATTTTACTGACCCTCAGGATATCCAAGAGCAGATGAGCTGAACAGATTTGGAGAAATTCAGCATTACATCACTTGCTCACCAATGGATGAAGTGAATGGGTGCCGTCAGAATGAGAGTCTAAATAGCTGATAAAACATCACAGTAATCCACACCACTCCAGTCCATCAGTTAACATCTTGTGAAGTGAAAATCTCTATGTTTGTAATAACAAATCCATCAAGACATTTCTTCAAACCTTCGACTAGAATACAAGTCCTTTATCCATAATATTTTATTCTCCAGTGAAAACTTGTACCGTCCTGAATCAGGAGAGAAATATGCAAGCACTGGTTACAAGTGAAAACAGTCCAAAACTGTTAAAAACAAATATGTGGTGATTTTGATGTGAGAGGACAACGGAGATGGACTTTTTCACTTGAGGAAGTGTTATTATAGGATTATGGACAGAAGGTTTAAAGTAAAAACGCAGTAATAATGAATATGTTTCTTACAAACATGCAGCTTTTCACTTCGAAGACATTAACTGATGGACTGAAGAGGTGTGGATTACTTGTGGATTATGTGATGTTTTATAAGCTGTCTTGGACTTCATTCTGACGGCACCCATTCACTGCAGAGGATCCATTGGTGGGCAAGTGATGTAATGCTGAATTTCTCCAAATTGTTCTGATGAAGAAACAAACTCATCAATATCTTCAATGGCCTGAGGGTGAGTACATTTTCATCAAATGTAATTTTTTCCTTTAATAGTCTTTTGAAATGTGTTAGTCACTGTAGTGTGTGAAAATAAATGTTGTCTTACAAATCCAGGTTTCCAGGTCTTGGGTGCGCTGATGAAACATGAAATATTTTACTGGAATCCAACTGGATATAAATGGGGCTTCAATCTCTCTCCAAGTGGTCTGGGGCCTTTACAGGGACTTTGAGGTGTTTTGCCTCATGTGGATACCAATAAATCTGTCACCGCAGAGATTGCTCCCGCCTCTGTGGGGAACAAATTGTAGCGTTCAGGGAGGGTTGAGGGGGAGAAGTGACCTGTCAGCGCTCCATTTATCACAGGGACAAAACGCCTCCGATTCTTTCTGCTGACCGCCAGGAACCTTCTGCTAAGCACATTCAGGAGATGCATGCTTCTGAATATTTTCATTGAATCAATACACCTATTTGCAAGTGGCGTCAAGACCAGAGGGTAGAAGGAAGTAAGGGAATGAGAATATTATATTTCAGATGTATTTTTCAGATTTTATTAATCATAATGAGAAGTTGTAGGGCTTAATTTTAAAAACCCAACAAATTAATTGAAAAGTGAATTACCAGCGCTATCTCACGACCAATTGATCATATTTTACGAGGTGGCTATCGTGCATAATGCGACCTCACTGTACGATTTCATCACGATTTGCCTAGACCCCAGTGCGGGTAGGTTTAGGGGGGTTTGGTGTGGTAATTCAGTACAAATTCACTAATGTGCAACTCGTAAAATACGTGCGATTTGGCAAAAATCGTATGAATTATCTGAGGTGTGCATCTAATGACTTGAATTACACCTAATGTAAAATATATGCAATTGCCGTGAGATCGGGCTGGAATTACATAACCAGATGAATTTAATAAATATTCTTAAATGTGTACATGTATGTATCACACCGATGTGTTCTTTCAGGAAAAACCGAATGTCAAACTTTTGCTGTTTTGTAACTTGTAATTGTAACATACAATTTAGAACTTATTTATTTTTAAAACTTTCTCCTTTTCACATTTTTTAATAATTTGTAAAAAAAAAAAATTTGAACACACACACAAAAAAGAATCTTAGTTCAAAATAGCTTTTCTTTGGATTGAGGTATCGAGTGATTAAAATGTTTTGTGAAATACTTTTTTGCACTACTGTGCAAAAGTTTAAGGTCAGTGAGATTTTGTAATTATTTTAAAAGAAGTCTCTTTTGTTAACCAAGGTTGCATTTGTTTAAAAATACTGTAAAAATACTAATATTTTTAAAAATATTATTATAATCTAAATTTACTGGTATCTTTTTGAATATATTTTAAAATGTAATTTATTCCTGTGATGCAAAGCTGAATTTTCAGCATCATTACTTCAGTCTTCAGTATCACATGATCCTTCAGATCTAATATGCTGATTTGCTGCTCAAGAAACATTTACTTCTATTGTCAATGTTGAAAACATTGTAATATTTTTGTGGAAACCGTAATACATTTTATTTTCAGGATTCTTTGAGGAAAAGAAAGTTTGAAGAACACAGTTTATTTGAAATAGAAATCTTAAATGTCTTAACTGTCAAATCTGATCAATCAAATAAACATAAATAAATACAGTACTGGCTCCAGACTTTTGAATGATACTATATATGTCAAAATTATTGGAAACTGCAAAACAAAAAGATGTAAATATGACATTTAAAGGTGCTGTATGTAAGATTTGTACTCTACTAAAGCATAAAAATACCATGATATGTTTGCAGATATTTAAGAAACATGCTAAGTTAACACACTTGTTTATCTGAAAAACAATGCTACAGTCAGTTATTCTCCTTTGAAAATGTGTGTTCCAGGTCGAATGTCGGTCTCTGTTTTGGTTTGTGAAACCCGCCCACTGCCAATTTACCCAATTACATTTCGGCACCCTGGGTTGCCAGTTGGCGGAAAACACAGCATATTTCATTTTGTTCATTGTCAAGTGCGTATGTCCCTGTTTGTGTCATCAATCTTGCAACCTGCATAAGCGCTCAAGTCTGAGGAGGAGGCGGTTGACAAAACCCTCTCCAACATTTGGACTGCAATACCTAGTTCAACCACTCAGTGTCAATCCTACATACAGCACCTTTAAAGTCACAAGAAATAAAGTTTTACTGAATTGGAAACAGACTTAATAACTTGCTAATTGTCTTCCAGATTAGCATGCTAACATTACACATTTTACCCTAGTAGTGAATGTAGGTACTTCAGTCAGCAATAACACCTCGTTTTCTTGTCTTTATATGTATAAGGGCTATTTATGCAAAATTGTAGTGTCTAATGTATATTATGAAAAAGCAGTAATGTAAAGTAGCTTATCAGTCATATATTTATAAAAAATGATTCACTGAAATATGTTGAAACTTGCCAATCGCTAAAGACAACCTACTGATATATACTGTAGAGTGTAGGAGGTCCCAAAATCCACACGGCATATTTGTGCGCTATTGACTTGCATTCAAATCAGCCATTCTGACACATAAGTATTGACCTGTTGGTTTGGGTCAGCATATTATAGCTGATGAAATATTCAATCCCATTATTCACAGTCCTGTCAGACATACCTTATTATGCATTCAGCTGAATAACAAAGTGGTAAAATGTGCATCAACGACAAATAAAGACACTAAAACTAGACTAAACGGAAACATGCTCTCATTGGCATGTCGCTGGCCAATTGCACGCCTTGCAAGATTTGATTGACTGGCCGTCCACCAATGGCAGGTGTATAAACAAAATAAACAAAACTCGTTCTCAGTGGCAGGAATCTAGGAAGATAGATCACGGTAATGGCCAATAATAAATGGATCATGCTTCTATGTTTTAAAACCCCTGGCAGATGTATTGAATGGGAAACCTTGTGTGGGAGAAAATAGACCTTTATTGATCAATAACAAGCGGAGCGAGGGAAAAAAGACATGAAAGGAAAGCAATCAGACGTAAAGCTGCCAAGGCTTCCTCATGCAAGATTTATGCGGTGACGCTCTACAATCTTTTATCTGATGTAACCAACGCATTGATTTGAATTTTATATGAAAAGATCTTACACTATCCACTGATATCAGTGTTGGAATAATGCTGTGTTTTTAGCATCAACGTTCTTCTCAGTCACGCGCAAATTCCTAAATAATCCCATTTCTCTCCTCCTCCTGAGAAGGGCTGCACGAACCCGACCGATCTCGACCAAACCTTCTGGTTCTGGCCCAAACGAAACATCCAGAACTGGCTCGTGATGGTGTGGTCTCAAAATACTTTGTCTGTGGCCAGACAATTAGGAGTTAGGTGTGGCAGAAGGGAAGAATGTGGAAATCGGATCTTTGCAGAGCAGCGCCCCACACCCTGTAGTCTTGGCTTCCTCGAATGCCACATGCACTCGTAAGGACTATAGCGTGACACGAGGGTTGTCCTCCATTGTGTTCGCTCCCTGCTGAGAGATCTAAGGAGACCGGGCGGCTCTTCCCCTCCGTAACCCACGGGACACCAATGGGAACCTATCCATCAAAGCTGGTGACATTGGAAACTTGTTTTGGGAAGAGCTGCTGCTGCTTTCGGTTGCTCGCATAGTTTGGTATACTGTACGCTAGTAGAAGGCTGTAATTTGGTTTGTGTGTTAATTTGTAAGAATGTAGTAAAGCGACGCAGACGCGCCGATAACACTGGACAAGATAAATGGCTCCAAACAGGAAGAGGTACAGCCTGTTCAGCTGTACATGGCCCCGAGTGGTCACGCGATATCCTCCCCTTAAAATCTTTGACTATGGCAGTGTTACAGATGCTTAGTGCGAAGTTTAGGGATTTAAAGCTGCAAAACAAGAAGAATGTCCAAATCTGATGTTCAGTTATCATCCTGATATTTATTTATTTATTTATTTGTACATTTTGTCAGTTAAACTTTTCGCTAATTTTATGTTGTCAAGTAATTATATCTAAAATAATTAAAAATATTTAAATATCAAATGAAAAATGCTAATTTAAGGCATTTTCACTGATGGTCTCAGATTTTGGTCCCTCACTGATGTTTTTATTTCTGAGATATCATAATAAAATAAAAATATGTTAATAATGCATTTTTAATTAGTAGTAGTATAGCCTATATACAGGTGATATTAGATTATATATATATATATATATATATATATTATATATATTATATATAATATATATATATATATATATATATATATATATAAAGTTTTAAATTATACATATATATTTCATAAAAAAAATAAAATTATTAAATTAAAAGCAAATTCAAGTGTTTTTATGGATGGTTAAGATTTTTTGACCTTTCTTAAAATTAATATAACATATATATATATATATATATATATATATAATATATATTAATCAATATCAAGTTATAGTATCTTGACTATTTAATTAATATACAAGTTTAGATATATATATTATGTGTGTTTATAATATAATATATATACACTGGATAAAATAAATAAAAAAATGGACAGTATAATTAATATAACAGTTAAGAATGTACATATACACACACAACAAAAAAAAAGAAAGAATAGATTAAATAAATGTAATAAATATATTTAAATAATACATTAATGCATGCTAATTCAGTACATTTTTCCTAGTAGTTCAAGAGCTTTCTTCCCTAACTATATGTTTTATTTCTTAGAGTAACTAAAATATGTAAAAAAAGAAATAAAATATGAGAAATAAAATATATTCAATTGAACATTAATATTAAGTATTTTAAAATTTAAGTTTAGATACACATCTCAATGAAAAATAAAAAATAAAAATCTTATGAATATTAAATTCAAATGCAAATTTATAGCATGTACAGATAGTCTCAGATTTTTGATCCCCTGTATGTTCATTTGAACATCTATGTGGTTATAATATAAATATATACACTAAGTAAAATAAATACAAAATGAACAGTAAAATTAAAATAACACTTAATAAGTGTGTGTGTACACAAAGAAAGAGAGACAGAATAAAATAAATGTAATAAATAGATTTAATTTATGCAATCTAAATATTACATAAAAATGCAAATCACTGCATTTTACTACTGGTTTAAGACTTTTGGTCCCTTACTGTATGTTTAATTCTGAGAATATCACAGATCAAATTCTTTGTTGGATCCAAGTAACTTTTGTGCAGCCAAATCTCACTAGAAATCAGGGCAGAAATTGGGAAAACAGATCGAGTGGGCAGAAATTGAATCATCCTTCAAAAGCTATGATATCAACTGCGTCCAAGAAATAGGCAGCGCAGTAATGGGCCCTTCACCTTGACTCTAGCAGACTCCTGAAGAACAGGTACACCGCTTAAAGTGCTTTCTCTTCAGGTTCTCTCCGTCTCATCAAGGCTCTATAGTCTCCAGTCAGACCTCTTTTGATTGATGGGGACTATATAGCAGCATCCTCTCTGAACGAGAATTTGTCCCCTTTGATATAATATGCAGAGCTATATTAGAACTCAAATTTCCTTGATTTCATTACAAAATGTTAAGGTATTATTTTGATTTGATTTTATGAGAATTTGTTTTTAAAGAGTGACATATTTCCTCTTTGATTTTAATGAGGATTTTTTGTTTCGAAGTCACCTGGTACACGCTGGTTTTCCAAGCGAGACAAACCCAGACAGACTATAATGGCCTAAGTTAATGGAAACTGGAGCTGAAACTAAGGAGGTGGTGGGTCATGGGATTTCCTGACATGACTGTATCAATACGTTTAACATGTTCCTCTTCCATGTTTTACAATCAGACCGCAGGCCCCTCCGCCTGCCAAGCCCTTCCCACATAAAACAAGTCAGCATGTCGCTCTCTGAGCTTGGAAAGACATTGATGAATCTTCTGAGAGCAAGATGCCATGCAGTCTGGTCTCACCCCTTTAAAACCTCCTCTTACCCCCCTTACTTCTGACGTCCCGGACTTATATCAGTGCTCCGTCCACAGAGAACATTTGACCCGACTGCTCAAGTCAAGACTGCTGTAAAGTCATATTCTTTATTATTTATTTTCATTTCTTACAATAAATTAATATTATTGTTATAATAATAATAATTATAATGTTTTTATTTGTAGCAATAATAAAAATAATAATGTATAATGGCAAATTATTTAAAATATAAATAAAAAATAAGAAATATTATTAAAAATGAAAACAAATAATAAAGAAATATTATTATTAATGTTTATTCTATTATTATTATTATTATTATTATTATTGTTTTTATTTATTTATTATTATTATTATTGTTATTATACTTTTATTTAACAACAACAACAATAATAATGTAATAACACAATAATTTAAAATATAATATAAATGTATATTATGAATAATACATAAATAATAAATAAAATAAATAAATAATAAATAATTATATTTAAAAAATGAAGACAAATAAAGAAATATTACTTTTAATGTTGATATTTATTATTATTCATTATTATTATTATATTACATTATTATTATTATTATTATTATTATTATTTCATTATTATCATTATTATTATAACACTATTTGGATTTGTAAATTAAATTGTAAATTATAACACTATTATATGTAAATTAAAAAAAATTGAATATGTGGAATATATATAATAATAATAATAATAATAATACATAATATAATATAAATAAAAAATAAATATAATTTATTTAAAAAATTGACAAATAATAAAGTTATATTGTTTTTAATGTTGATTCTATTATTATTATTATTATTATTATTATTATTATTATTATTATTATTATTATTAATTTTATTATTATTGTTATTATTAATTTTCACTATGTTGATTTTTGTAAATTAATTACAAATCTAACATGTGGAATAATAATAATAAAAGAAGAATATAATACCGACCTGAATTGCAGAGAGACATGTAAAATATAAGACTTTCATTATATATTTGAACTGAAGTGTATTAATGTTGTAAATGAATACATCCTCTTTAAAGTTCCATAATATTTTTATATCACACACGCTGCATTTCTAACTGCTTCTGTACTGTGATACTAAAATTCAGCGTGAGATTTTTTATTGTCAGCTCAAGTTGAGTTTTACGGAAAAGGAGTTTGGAGCGAATTTAAACCGGTCTGTTTTCCTCAGGAAATATCTGCAGAGCAAACCAACAAGGCAAACAACTGTGTTCACCAGAGATATTTGAGCTTCCTTAGAGGAGATGTGCACCTTGTAAAAAGGGTAACGTCCGGCAAACGCTTGAAAGTATATTTCTCCTTCAAGTGGTTTGAATGCAAATTCTAAATTTAGATAATAACAATGAATCAGATGGATGATCAAGAACCTTCACGGACAATTTGTTAGCAAAACACTGCCACTTACAATAACAAAGACGGTATATTTTGCATGGCTTCGCCTATAGCTAGTTTATTACCTTCTCCTTCTGCAAAAATACAGAAGTGGAAATTAATCTGCACCGGTCGAGCTGTGGCTTGGGAAAAGTGCATATGCCACAGTTTGCAGAACCTGCATGGTTCGCTCCATGCCTCCCCTCGCTTCCAAGAGGCTTCGTGAAAAAAGGCCGATGAGAAAGTCCAGATTCGGTCGTGTTGACCACACAGGGATTTGGGGATTACGCCTTGATTACCATGTTTCAAACATCATCTTGCGCTGGAGAGCACATTAATCAGAAGCGAGGACTAACACGCTTAGAGACAACAAGACAGACTTGGCAGGAGCCGATTCAAAATAAAGGCTTGAAATGCAAAAGAGGCCCACATGGACTTATTTAACGTGGAGTGCTGAGGCAGATATTCTCATCACGGTATATTTAGGGTGTCGTGTTTCCCTCAAGCAAAGTATACAGTATAGAAGAGAACGGTTTCTACGAAGAAATCATCACCTCAACAGGTGAAACGGTGGTAAAAATCAAAAGAGGTCAAAAGCGACTGGTTCTTCGTTTCTGTCGGCGCAGGAAGAGATAGGAAGCCCAGGAACAGGCTTGATCGATGTCGTGGAGCAGAGAGGAAGAAACAACATGGACGGGTGCAGAGGGCTCGGCTATTTTGCACCTTAAATGGAAATGAGCCATAGTCCAGAGAGAGGAAGCAGATAGGCCTGAAAGTGTCGCTAGCAACCAGAAGCAGGAAAGAAGCTTGTGTTTGTAGACATCTGTTGGTGTTACACTTATGCAGAGCTCGATCACCATATGCAAATACAACGTCCAGACTCCACCCTTCAGGAAGGCGATTTAATTAATATATATTTTAAAAATGTTTAAATATTAGTGCTGTCAAACGATTAATCAGATCCAAAATGTTTTGTTTACATGATATATGTGTGTGTTCTGTGTATGTTTATTATGTAGAAATAAATACACACACATAAAAGCATATATTTTTTTGTACTTTTGTAATTGTACTTAGAATTTTGTATTTGTATTTACAGTATATATTTTGAAAATATTTACATATATTTAATATAATTGAATTTATATATAAATATATTTAATATATAAACAACATATTTTTCTTAAATATATACATGCATGTGTGTCTATTTATTTATACATAATAAATATACACAGTACACAAACATTATATCAAACAATATTGTTTTGAGTGATGATCATATAGAACTAATATATAATATATATTAATATATATATAGTAATATATATAATAATATATATTATATATATATATATATATATATAAATAATAATAATAATAATATATAATCAACAATAATTAATAAAAATAACTTTAATAATAATAATAATATAATTATATTTTTATTTATAAGTTAAATGAACTTTAAAATCAACATCAGAGTTCATTTAAATTTAGAATTAATTTAAATTAATAAAAAAATTAAAACATCTTTAAAAAAGACTAAATGTCAAGAAGGCCATAAGAGAACATTTGAAGTTTTGACTTTTCTAAAGAACATTATAAGGAACTATATTAAATTTATAAAGTAAACGTGGAAAATTTAGAATTTAAAATTACATTTATTTTTAATTCATTTTAATAATAACAATAATAATAATATTAAACAATCATGTACTTTTACACTTGCATGCAAAAGGAACATTGAGAATCGCTATACTGTAGTAAAAACAAAAATCAAAGTCAAGCCACTGATCTCTCATATAATTTTGGAGAACAAGAGAAACACTATGTTACGCATGCACGGGAGTCATGATTAATATGGCGCAGCAAAACTCTCCCTTTCCATAATTGGCTACAAATGATATATATCAAAATCATTTTCTACATAGGTGGCACTTAAATGTGCTTTACAACGATGAAGTAAATCTTCGACCTAAAATACTGCCCTTTTCATCTCTGCATCGTGAAGCCTGGTCCGAGGTCCGCCGTGTGGTCCCAGCTTAATCGTTTCAGTTAATATCACAGCTGGACGGGAGAAACCCCTAAACCACGCCAATAAAGACAGAAAGCCATTGCCTCTGACTGGCCAAGTTTTAGGGTCAGACTTGGGATGGTTTCACAACAAAGCGGCAGTCATCGCCTACAAAAGTTTTTGAACCCAGAGCCTACCTCGAGCATCCCAGTGGTCCCCTTTATTTTCTATATCCTGCAGCTGGATGGGAGACTGACCACAGTGCATTGACGGCAGATGCCTGCCATCCTGTCCATTTCCTAGATCAGCTTGGGAGGCTTGTTCAACATAGTTTCCGCTCAATACCTCCGCGAGTTGGCTTTAACGCAGATGACATCACTGATTTAAGTGACTTGAGCTGCTGATTCGCAAGCAAGGCGCTGAAATGTCTCTTTGAGGAAGCTCATCCTCCATCGTGGCTTGTAAAGCTATTTTAAATGTATAATAACAGCTGACTCTATTATAAGGTCTTAAAGCTCAGCGGAGATGAAAACTGAGCCTATGTGTTTGCTTAAAGCTCGAAGTACTGTTTTAATGTGAAAGATTGATCCAGTTTATAGTATTCTGAACAATAAAATAAAGCTGACTTGTAATTATTAATCAAATGTAGGCTATACAGAAAATTTTCCTTGTTACAAGTCGTATTGTTATATTCATTATATTATTATTTCATGCATGTTATTCCAGAATAATAATAATGAAAATGTCTAATCTGTATCTCTATAAGTCAAAATGTATAATAGTTAGAATAATTATGTGTTTTGTATTGTTATATAAATTATATTTTATTTCATGTCATAATTCATAGTAATTATATAAAAATAGTTTATTATCATATCTCTAGTATACTCATGATATAGTAGAATATATCTATTTTTATTATAATGCTATTAACATATATGTATTATAACTATCTATAGAAAAACTTATGTGATTTTATATACATTTATTATTATTATTATTATATTATATAAGTTTATAAATGCTATTAACATATAAGTTATAATATTACATTAAATTATATTATATATACAGTTATTATATTAATTAATTAATTGATTACAATATATAATATATATCATATTATATAATATATATATTAATATATATATATATATATATATAAACAAATACTTTATTATTATTAAAAATAATAATTAATACTTATTTAAATGATATTATTACATAATTGCTTTCCATATAATACTAAATATGCCTCCAGTTGCATCTTTAATCAAAATGTAGTATTTGCTCTCTCCCTGAAGCAACTTTTTAATAATGATTATAATGTATATTAATGTATATAGAACATATTTTTATTAATTATAATTATGATAATTATATGTGTTTGTGTGTGTGTGTGTAAATGTAATGTAGATTTAAATAATTAATTGAAATCTATATATTTATATAAATTATGTAATCAATCAAAATTGCAATCATTTTATATGCAAATAATGTGTTAATATAAATTAATTAATAATATAAACTTTTATGAAAATATCTATCTATTTATCTATCTATCTATAAAAAGTAGGTAAACGATGTTATATGCAATATTCACAATTTCTCTTCAGTATCCCTCCAAAGGGCAGAATTAGAGTGGTTTGTCGTGATGAATGAGGGCCGTGTGTAGTGGGGTTGATTGGATTGTTGCTGTGGAGCTGTAGAGATTAAACAGACACGAGCTGCAGTCCCACAATGAGACCTGACCTTCAGCGATCACAATACATCTGTCTCAGCGCATCATTCCGATCCAGCTGTGCACTGAGGACTCTCACAGCGCTGGTGAGCATGATTTCACCAGTACAACATGTTCCTGGATCAACATCCTTGTTTATCCTGGAACAACATTCCAATCAACCAATCAGAATTGAGATATAACTTTTCAGGAAATATCTGTAGGCTTACATTAGTTAGGTGCTTCTAGACCTTGTTAATCAGCTATCATTTCCACTGATTTAAGGAATAAATATGGGTGGGACTGGGTAAGTCTACATTTTTGGACAATGATCCAGGATCATCAAGATGTTGATCGGAACATGTCTTACTGCAATCCAGCGACTCACAGTGCATCGCGACTGCTTCGCACCAACAGGCTCGCAGTCGCGACAGGATAATGCAGTCCAATTGATTTGCTCGCCCATTTCTGCTTTCCTTCGCGCTACGTTATATCAGTTGATTTCAATAAAGCTATTCATTACGCTGACCTCTACTACCGGTTCAGACGAGTTTGATTTATTTGGCGGGGAATCAAATAATTCATAAATACTTTAGCACGTTTACTGTAAGACAAATATGGTTATCGATTAGGCACCATTATTACAGTCCAAACCCCAGATGAGACTGTAACAAACGAAGCTGTTCAGAGGAAGAGATCATCTCAACTGAATATGTCGATTAACATGAATAGAGCACATAAGAAAAATAATTAAACAGAAATGAAACAATGTTTATGTGAATTAACACATAAAATCAATTATGGTGTTACTATAGTAAAAGTGTGGTAACCATGATTTTTGGCTATTGATTACCATTACCAAATGGCTTAATTTTCTTAATAAAGTAACTTAAGGTATTATATTATATAATATATATAAACATGTCTCATATGATGCCAGTTTCAGTTGAAATGCTATAATAAATAAATAAATAAATAAATAAACTATAACATAACCCTTTATATTATTTTATATTAGCCTATATTATATTGTAAATATTGATACTATCATGCCAGTTGCAACAAAAACGAGTTACAATAAAATATTACAAAACATCTTAATGTGAATCAACACATGCAGCCAACGTTCAAGTATTTGCTGAAAAATAGTTTAATTTACTTGTAATAACTTAAAGTCACGTAAACTTAAACTTAAAGTAAAATAACTTTTAATGCATTATATTAGGCCTATATTCATTTATATTATTTTGTAAACATTGTTCATATCATGCCAGTTTCAACGAAATGCTAAATAAATAAATAACCCAGTTATGTTATATTATATTATATTATATTATATTATATTATATTATATTATATTATATTATATATACATGAGCCTATACTTTACACAAATTAACATTGTTCCTTGATGGAGGGAATGGAGATGTTATGTCATGATGACATAAGGGTTCAGTGGGAGCCCCAGTCCTCTCTGACTTAGGGTCAGGCATGAATTTTGGCTAGTGGAGTTTGCATACCTGAACCTCTCTCCTGCATACGGGTATAAAATCAATTAAATTAAATTCAGTTCAATAAATATGTGACAGGTACATCCACTCTTCAGGTTTCATGCTGAGGAGCTGAGAACTTGTCCCTGGCAGCCAGCGATGGTTCGAGGTTGTGGCATGGGGACATAACGCTTCGTTCCAGCCATCACAGAACAAACATTACGATCGTAATCGAGATGTTCCCTATTTGTCATTCACTATGAATTATGTTGTGAAGACATAGGGGTCCATGGAAATGGCTGCCAGCAGAGATTGACAGAGTGGTGTGTCAAAGGGAAGACACAGGGTTCACCGAGAGGAAGCCTTACTGTGAAGAATATGGGATCACATATGGGATTGCCTGCAGGGAATTAAGCCATATGGACACCTAGCCCAGTAAAGGGGCTGACCAGAAACCTGGGCAAGCTAACACCAATACTGGGCCTAGGATCAGACTGCTCTGCCCAGTCTGACTGCCAGGGGTGCTGGAGGATACTTAACCAGGGTTCACCGACCAGGGAACTTACTGGAGGAGGAAAAGGCGCTTGCATCCCTGGGTAAGGGGAATGGCAGCAAGCGTGACACCGCCAGCTCTTCCTGCCACTTACATGTTACCCAACACATGGGAAGAAACCGCTCAATGCGGAGACTGTTAAATCTTGGGAAGGTGTTGGTGTGCCCAGCTCGCAGCTCGACAGATGTCTGCCAGAGAGGCCTTGTTCCAGTTTATAGGAGGAGGAGGCAACACTCCATGTGGAGTGAGCCCTCACCCCAGGGGCACGGCTCGCCTTGGGAATGGTAGGCCAAGGCGATGGCATCAACTATCCATTGGGCCAACCTCTGCTTGGAGACAGCCTTCCCTTTCTGCTGACCTCCATAGCAGACAAAGAGCTGCTCAGAGCTTCTGAAGCTCGGTGCGTCCATGTATATGTGCTGCAGTGCTTGCAGGTTCACCACCTGATCACGATAAGGGCATGGTGGGAACCTTGGGCACATATCCAGGCCGGGTCTCAGGACAACATGAGAGTAGGCTGACCCAAACACAAGGCACTCTTCAGCCACCGAAAATGCTTGGAGACCCCTTGATGGAAGTGAGCATGGTCAGGAGCCTGCCTTAGCAGACAGGAACTTAAGCTCAACTGAGTCCAGCGGCTCAAAGGGATCCCTCTGAAGGCCAGCAAGGACAGTGAGAGATCCCAGGAGGGGCACCAGGGGTGGCCTCAGAGGATTAACCTTCTGGCACCCCTCAGGAAGCGTGACAAGGAGATTGTGCTTTCCCAGAGACCGGCCGTCCACTGCATGCGTGATGTGCTGCGCATAGCAGCCACATACACTTTCAAGGTGGAGGGTGACAGCCAACCTTGTTGCAGGAAAAAACTTTGCCATAAGAACTGTAGAACTGCCATAAGGCAAGATGCACTGCCAACAGCTCTAGGCAGTTTATGTGCCAAAGCAGTCAAGGCCCGCCAGAGCCAAGAGGTTGCCTGCCGTTGTTATGTAGCACCCCAGCCCATACTGGAGGCATCTGTGCGTGACAATGAGAAAGGCAAGGTCTGACCCCGCCCTTAGATAGGCAAGGTCTGTCCAGGGGCTGAATGAGCGGCGACATGTCGGCTGATGGTCACCTGGAGTGTTCCATAATGCCATGCCCATCTTGGCACCTTATAGAAGCAATCCAAGTGGTGTGACTCGGCTGTGGATGCTATATGCCCCAGGAGCCTCTGGAAGTGTTTCAGAGATACCATCCATGAAGCAGAGATTCAGCATGTTGGATGCCTAGACACTGAAGACAACGCGTGTCTGTCAACAGAGGACAAGTAATGACCACAACTAAGAGAACGTACAACATCTTTAAAAGACACGAACCGACTGTGATTTGCTCTTTTAGAGAAACTGCTCCTAGTGTGGATGTCCAATTCTGATGACAGGGACACCGCTGTTTGCAGTAATGCCAACCAGGAACAGCTTCTTCCAGTTAGATGAGTAAAGGGTTTCATGGAGATCAAGCACTATCATCCACTTGGCTCCAAAGCAAAATATTTTTTTTTGGTTTTATTTGTAGTAAAACCAGGGTAAATTTTCATAAGGGATGCTAGTTTTAGTTTTAAATTAATAAAGTTACAATAAAACATTACATCTAAATGATCTGAACAGACACGGTCATGTAGGCCTTGGGCACAAATGACTTAAATGTGTCCTAACTAATGATTTTTAATCTGAAAAATAAGTTTTCTTGTCTTGCATTCTACTTCCACACATGCGTCCCTGAAACAAAAGCAGGTTTGGATCCCCAAGTCTCGCTCGACCCAGGATGGATTTTGGTGAAACAGCAGAAAAGAGTGACCTCATTTTTTGCTGCTTAGATGGGCAGTCCTCGGTGACCTAGACGGCCCTCTCCAGGTCCTCTCTGGAGAAGTCAGCACTTCAGATGAAAAAATAATTGTGGATTAACCACCAAAAAAAAAAAAAAAAAATCATTTTTTTCCCCCTCGTGCAGATACAGTACCTGAGAAACTTGATATGGCTGAGTGACCAAGTCTCACCAGAACACCAACTTGAAACTGAAAATTAATGCAAAATTTATTGAATCTATAACTCCAAGACTCTCAGGGTGGTCACCATTTACTAGAAGTATTTTCCAACCTGGGTTTATGAGTAAGAGTGGCATGCACCAGGAAAGTCAAGCTTTCTTAGATGTGGCGAGACTACAAGCCAAACCTTCTCTCTCTTGATTCTGATGCAATGACACTTACTCTTGTGAAGAAAATGTACACTTATAGCTAGCATACTTTTAAAAGAGTACTTATTATGGAAATAACATACTTTTATACTTATACTTATGAAGAATATACTTATAATGTAATAGTTTGGACACAATTGCATGTTAGTTACAATTAAATGAAAAATTATTATGGTTTAAATTTAAAATTCACACACACACATTAAGTTGAATAAAAATGATTTAAATATTAAATATTACTATGTTTTAGAAGTTAAATGTTTTAATTTTAAATATAATTTATAATATTTATAAATGAATGTATAACAATTAGCACATACACTGTATAAATATAGACAAATCGCTAGACAAATCCCATTTTGTTGTATGTATATATTGTAGTATATTTTGTATAAAAATTTATACATTTCATTACATGAAAACAATATTTAACACAAACTAATTTGGACAAAAATTATTTAAATATTAAATATTAATTTGTAAATTTTTGAATGTTTTAATATAAATCTATTTAATAATAATTATAAATATGAAAAACTCATGAAAACATAATATTTTCTTGTTAAACATATTCCAGTAATCTGTATTTAAAACATATCTACTCTAGATATTGTATTTAAATATACAAATACTGTAATATTCAATAACACACTACAGTCAAAATTATAATCAAGTTTATGTGTTTTAGTATGTTCAGTCAACACACATTATTAAAGCAACAAAAGATTATTAAAACATAATTTAAAATGTACTTTAAAGTAAACCTTTTCATTTGATCATTATTACAATGTGCACGCTTTTAAAAGCAGTCATGAAAGTGACTCTCTTTAAGTACAATTTTAACACTATGAGCAGACTTCTTTTTTACAAGGGTTTCTCAACAAAATGCTAGGAATATTTTTACTTCTCTTCTTCCTGCTGGCAGGGGTTGAGGTTTATGTGTTTTTTAATCGCAAGCATTTGTCCCTATTCAGGGCCCCAGAGCAATCAGTCCGTCATCGGGGCAGAGGCGCAGGCTAATTTCCCTCCTCCTCCGGAGCAGATGCTTTGGGTAATAAGGATAATCAATACACTTTCTAGCTCTCTGCAGTTCTCCCGTTATTAGCAATTTGTCATTAGGCATCAGCTTTTCTTATCAGACATTAGCATCTTGTTTACAAGGTTCCGTCTCACCGTCAAGATTACCCGGGCCTGCTTAGCAACACACTCCCGAGTGTGATGAAGAGATACATCTACACCCTGACAGCTTCCACATCGCCTCTTGACCGTGATTTACCCGAGAAAATTAATGAACCACTGACAAGAAGAACAACATGGAGAGAGAGAGAGAGAGAGAGAAATAGTTTCTTGCCCTTGATTTCTCAAGAGTCTTGTCCAAATGACACCTTTTCCTAATTAATTAATGTGACGCGGGAAAGCGGCTGTTCGGAGGCTCAAGTCTGAATGTATAGCAAACTTTTATTTCATTCTGGTTTCCTCATTGGCTGAAGAAGGCTGACCTTTGACCTTTGAATCCAACTGGATCAAGATCCCGAATCATGCAAGTTTTTCACATTTTATGCAGTGTTACTTGAATATAGGACTAAAATTAACACTCTCTAGTGGCAAATGTGAGCAAAAATGGTCTTCGTGAGTAAATGAAGCCAGTTGGCTGTTACTTTATTAGGAACTGCAGTATTATACAGGGCTCAAGTTGCTTGAGATTTGCTGATGTGAGCAATGAGAGCAAATCAAGTCACTGACATAAGACAGAAAATATCTTGCTAACAACAACTTTAGTAATATATATAAAATAATTACTATTTTTCTTTTATTAAATGCACATTTAAAATATTTAATATTTAAATTTGATTAATTTCATTATATTACATTTATATAACTAAATATTCAAAATAAACATATTAAATTTTTAGTTACTCCCACAATATTCTAAAATAATGCAAAGTGTTTATTCATTCACCAGGCTTTGACAAAATGTCATTTTGTTCCCTGATGAAGAATAATCAAAATCTCATAATTTAATAATTAAAATATTTTAATATTAAATGTTACATCTAAAAATATTTAAATATAAATTCACAAAAGTAAATTTAGACATTTTAATGTTCTTATTGAAATAACCCTAAAATAATGTCAGTTGTGTAGTTAGTACAAGTGACAAAAAGTTAATGTGTTTGAATGTCTGATGAAGAATAATCTAATAATCTAATTGCTGGACATATCCCATTTGGTTATAAAAATATTTTAATATTAAATATTAGATAATTTCTAAAGGTATTTAATTTATAAATTTATTATTAAAAATGTATCTGCATAACCCTAAAATAATGCAAAATACAGTTTTGTAGCTGGTAGTTAACTTTGTTGCCTGGATGAATGTCTGATGAACAATAATCTAATAATTTAATTGCTGGACATATCCCATTTTGCTGGCTCATATATATATATATAAACATTAATTCTAAAATACTTACATAACCATAAACAACATTTTTGTTAATGTTAGTTGTGACAAAAAGTAATTATTTTATTTTTTTACCCTGCTTGCATCTCTAATGAAGAGTAGCGTCCAGACTTCCTCATATTACTCATTTCCTGTTTTGACATGTGCTACATGGTTCAATTACACACTGCTGCTCATCAGTCTTAGCAGGACAACAGCTGAGGGCAGGAGTGGATTTGAAGCACAGTAACTTATCAGGCCTTTCGTCCTGCACTTCATTTAACTTGACAGGTAACATGTGAGCGCCTCTGCTTTGATTTTTTTCTGGTCCCGTTAGGGCATTGTTTGTCAACAATGAAACTGTCCTAAATGATGTGGCTGCTTTGAATGACAACTAATTTATCATTTAGCCGTCTTGAGCTAATAATGACTAATGACAGATGGACTGTTACTGGAGCTAATCAGTGCTTACTGTTCACAAGTGTGTCGTGAGAGAAGAACCCAGTTCTGCTGCATATTTGTTTCCTGCGGACAGTTGTGAAGAAATAAAGGCAGCTCATCCGAGAACAAACATACTGTCGGTGATAAAACATAACGCGGGCAACTGAAAAAGCTCTCTGCCTTTGAAAGAGCCCTTCGATGAAAATGTAATATAAATAAAGCCAGAGACTTTGAAAAGAGAAGCCTTCCTTCCTGGAGCTGTCATCCAAAGGGAAAAGCGCCTCAAGCTACTCTTAAATTCCCAAAGACCGTTCTGTCATCAGACTCCCAACTGCTCCCTCCAAACACGCCATGGCCAGCCTCCGTCTCGGCGAAGCCCCCACGCCTTTCATCTTTCATTCCCCCAAACACTGCCCATCTTCTGCTGGAATAGGCATAACACACCTAATAACAGCGGAAAGAAATGAATGAATGAGGATTTGATATGTTGATGGATGACAGGTGATTGAAACTGGGATGTTGGATCTAAAGAATGAATGTTTTTGCATAATCATATTTTATATATATATATATATATATATATATATATATATATATATATATATATATATATAGGGATCTGCATTTATTTATATATATCTGTTTATTAGTTTAAGCATTATTATTTATAGTATTTCTAGTATTTATACTCATAGATTAAATTCATTGAGTCATGTCTCAAAAGTAGATCTCTTTGTCTTTAAAATATTTCAAAATGCATTGCATAGTATACAATACTATATTTAATTCTTATATATGTAACCAAGGGTGTGTGTGTGTGTAATATACATTTGAAAAGGTATTGAAATTAATATTGTTTACATGTACTGGGCTGTGAAATAAATAATCTTAATTAAATCATTTCATTTCATAATTTAATTTGAATCTACACATCTCAACAAATATTTGATAAATATTTTCAAGAATTATTAAGAATCCATACTGTCAATTCTTAACAGAAATTAAAATTTGATTGTGTAATCAACCATAATTATCTTGAGAATAAATACCAAAATATTTAAAAATGCATTGCATGATATAGAAACTTACATTTATGTTTGTTCTTTTGGCAGACACTCTTAACCAGAGATGTGTATATTTATGGTATTCATGGTATATATTGTATTTAACTGGTATGTATGTTTCCTAAGAATATATATATATATATATATATATATATATATATATATATATATATATATATATATATATCACACACACACACACACACACACACACGCATTAGAGCATGCTCTGATGCACATACTGCTCCTCAGCAATACACAAAACCATGCTTTTGGAGACTACAGGAAAGTAAGGGTTGCCCCTCAGCAGTGGGGGTCTTAAATGACATCTTTAGCTTTGCTCTAGTAACACAGGCCACAATCATTCCTGTTTTCTCCAAAATGGCCATTTTAGCAGCTGCCTCTTCAGCAGATCTCTGCAGTCGCGTGGTCAAGGGAACGGGCCTGTGGTCACGCCGGTCAGGCTACTGGGTGCGATGGGAGGCCTCAGATTAATGGCCCCTCTCTGGAGGTCCTGCTACTGATTGCCCTGCCCCTTTATAATTCTTTTCATACCCTCCAAGGCTTTTCAGCAAAGTTCAGCAAAAACACTTGGTGATGAAGGTTAGCATTCATTTTTGAATAAACAATGCATCTTGAATGCTAATGCGAGGATATGTTTGACTGAATTTTATGTTGACAAGATAGTTAAGATGCGGACAGCTTATTAAAGTCAAAACGTGGTTGTTTAGCAGATTATTGGATTTTACCTTGCAATTTTAGTTTAAATAGCAATGTTGCACCCATTTTACTTTAGCAATGTGACAATGTCACTTCAGAGTGAAGCAGGATATTCAATGAGAAATAATGTATTTCATCCTTTAGGAATTGATTCAATCTTGTATATTATATAATATTAAAATTAATATTACACAATAGTAAGATTTGGAAGATCATTTTAAACATTGTTTATTATTGTAATATTAATTAACAACATTTTTTTTCCTTATTTTCATTTTTAAATAAATAAAATTTAAATAAAGGAAAAATAAATACACCTTAAAATTTATTATTATTATTTAATTGTGCATTATTTATTTGTGAGATTCTGTTTGACCCCACAGACACCCTGTGTCTAGGTACATTGTGTGTGTCTGATTTGGATGTGCTAGACCAGTGGTTCCAATCCTGGTCCTGTGACCCAACACTGCACGCTTCTGGTGTCTCTCTTTATCTGACACACACATTTGAGGTCTTGGAGTCTTTACTAATGAGCTGATGAGTTGAATCAGGTGTGTTTGAATAGGGAGACATCTAAAATGTGCAGTGTTGGGGTTCTCCAGGACCAGAATTGGGAACCACTGTGCTAGACTAAAACATTACTCAAATGACATGTTAATCTGATTATTGCCAAATGAGGTTATGCTTATTCAACTTGTATTTTCCAGATGGTCTTTTCTTTCACTTCTGCAAATACTCTATATATGCAGCACCATGCATAATAAAGTCGAGCTTAGAATGAACTGCACAGTTTGGTGTGTCTCATTCTTTGGTCCCAGGTACCTGCTCTCCTCTGCTCAGTAGCCCAACCAGAACCAGGGCTTATATTTATGATCTCAAGGCTAGAATACACTTTTATTCTAACATTATTTTAAATAAAATATATTTTGCATTCTTTTATATATTTTTTTAATTATTATTTTTATTAATATTATTATCTACTTGTATTTTTATTATTGTCATTTTTTTTTATCGTTTATTTGAATTATTCATTATATTATTTATTTCTAAATAATTTTTATTTTATTTTTATATTTATTTATTTTGTATTATTTAATTATTTATTTAATTATTTTAATTATAACTTATAATAATTAATTATTTTAATACTTTTATTTTATCATTTTCATATCTACTTGTACTTTTTATTATTGTTATTTATTTATTCCTAAATTATTTTTGTTTTATATTAATTTAATTATTGCTTATAATAATTAATTCTTTTTTTATTTTACGTTTATATCTACTTGTATTTTTATTGTTATTAAATATAAATATTTATTTATTTATATTATTTAATTACTATAATAATTATATTAAATTTTTGTTTAATTTTTATTTTTACTCTTTTATTATTAATTGTTTACTCAAAATATCCCATAATATAAGGAATAACCATAATACATTTTTACATATTAATGTATGACATATTATAGTGGGTTGTCAAACATCTAAAGCACAATATTCGCTGGGAGCTACTTTATATTCCATACAAACAACAGCAGCAACTGAGGTGTTTTTATAGCTTCCTGACAGAAACTTTTAAAGAGAAATCAGTATTGTGTTTGAGGGTGAAAAGTGAGGGAAGCGAGCCACAATCAAGCTAAAGAGCAAAAAAAAAAGATTCGTGAGAAACAGACGTAAATAATTGGCAGGAAACTAAGATCAAAGAATCCGAGTGGGTCCGTTTGTTTTCAGTCTCACCCCTCCCCACCGTCCGCTCTCTAAAAACACACAAAACGACTTCTGTGCCCAAAGCTGGAGGAAGTGTTGAAACGGTTACGTCCCTATCCTGAGGGTCCTGTCCTGCCATCCCTGCATTGTGAGCAATGTTACGATGGAAAGGAAAGGTGTTAGCGTCAGCGCTGTTTGCCAGGAAGAGGCTTCAGAGGACTGTTGTGAGTTCAGAGCAAGGACTGTGCCATCTTGTCTGGCAGATAAAACTTGTTTATGAGACATTCTTCTGCTGTTGTTGTTACAGAATTCCAAAGGGATCTAAAGGACACTGTTATATAACTGAAGGACAGCCTATGAAAAAAAAAAAAACATTAGCATTTAAAACACTCTAAACTAAAAATTGATATTCTTTCCTGTTTTATTATATGGGCCATTCGACAGGATTGGTCCAAAGTCAGAGTTAGTTAAAATCTGTTTCAGCAAATGGACTAAAACATACACTGTTCGTAGTGACGTGAAATTGGGACATTTTTTTACATAAAGTTTCATAATTTACAAAGAAAATACTTTTTTTTTTTTTAACAATTTCTACTATTCTACTAAACAACAAACTATTAAAAAAAAAAAAAAAAAAAATACTTTATAATTTTCATAAGTTGAAATTTAGGGGTTAGGATTCAGGACAGCCACCTCCCAATCGAAAGTACCCAATAAAGATGTTTTTATATATATTAAGCTTACTAATCTACTAATACTAATACTAATACTAATACTAATATTATTGTGAGTTTCAATAGATAATAGAAGGTCTTAGTAAACATTTAAGATTTGAATACTTAAATGTGTATTAAATGTGTGAACAAGCCCTCTGACAAATTATTTCCTATTCTCTAACGGTCATGATCACATTCGGTCCCCTTAAAGCAGAGGTAATGTTATTAGATGTAAGCATTAGGGAGACGCCAAAAGGGAAAAATCGGCTAGTTCCACCTCTTCATTTAGATGAGGGTACCTGGAGTCCTGCTCCATTAGCTCGGCTTCATCATGGCAGTAATGGGTCGGATTGAATTTCTAATGCTTGAGCAGGCTTTCCCACTGATTAAATATGTCTCTCTTCTTAATAGGGAAGTCAAAGCTCTGCTCCTTTTACCGTCACAGGAATAACATTTCTAGATGTTTCCTGTCATGGTTACTTTAAACATGATTAAATTTGATTTTAACTGGAGATCACAGCTGTGGCTCAAGTGTCACCATAGATACTGTATTTAAAAAGTGATTTAAATGAATAATGACATGAATAAATACAATATGTTTTATATACTAATATAATTACATTTATCGTTACAAATATTATATATTTAATTGTAATTATTTAATATGTAAAATATAAGAATAGATAATTATGTTTAAATACCTTTAAAAGTATATGGTACACACATAATTTACTTTCATATATATTAAGCACTGTTAAATTATATATTATATATTTATAATATTATTACAATATATTAGCATATATTTGTGTATTTTATATATGAACTAATTTCAATTAGTGTAAAATATGAATTAATTAATGTCAATATAACTAAATAAATGAATTAATTAAATAATTCTAAATGTAATACAATTCATTATCTAATATTATATTTAATATTTAAAATACATAAATATGGATTTATATGATTAATATATGAATATATCAAAAGTTATATATATACACAACACATCATTTTTTAAAATATAATTCCATATATCAACCATATAAATACATATTTATGTATTTATGTATTTACACACACACACACACACACACACACACACACACACACACACAACAAAACAATATATATATATCATATATATATGTATATTAAGGCTGTGAATCTTTGGGTAGACAGCGATTCGATTCAAGAACGAATTTTGCAAATTGGGAATGATTCAGTTCAATTTGATTCACTAATCGATTTGATTCGATTAACGATTTGATTCTGCATTCTTTAAGTACATTCACAGGATTATTTAAATGCTTCCCTAAATTGTTTAAATGCTTAGTCAGGGGACAAAATACACAGCAGCCTTTATGGTTAGAGAACCATAGGTTACAGAAAAAAACTTCTGTCCATTGTTAGATGATAGTTTAATGATGTTATGGCATGACATGGCATATGTAGAAATTTATGTTAGCCAAAATTTTACAAAAGAGCTTTAAAGTAGTTATGTATAGGTTAACATTTTGTCACACCATGGGCTTATAGCCATCATTTCAGGAGTGACAGCAATGCCAATTATAATAATTTTATGTGATGTATGTATGTATCTATTATTATTAATTATTATTATTCAAAGGAATTATTTTCTTATCTCTTACTTTGAATTTGATATAATCTCAAATACACTGCTGGACAATAATCAATCATTTTTTAATCTATATTTTTTTCCTAATGGCAATTTTATTAATGTTTTTATATACTACAAACTATTATTTACATTTTCTGCATCAGAAAAGGAAGAAAATATACTTTATAGTTTCTGTACTGTAATAAATTGTCAATTAGCATCAGATCATTATTTATTAATATTTATATTTATTAATTATTATTTATTAATATATTTCTATTGTGTTTATTGTCTTAACGCTTTCAGTTCATTCTGCTTATGAACTTTATGACTTATTCTGTTCTCATTCTGCTTTTTATTCAGACTAGCTGCAGATGAAGCCTGGCACATCTATGAGAGCGAGATCACTTCTCTTTCAGTGCAAAAACTTCTGTATCTCATTTTCATAAAATAAAATGCTATAGTATTTAACTTTTCCTCTCCATCAGCGAATGATGATTCTGAAAGACATTCCTCTGATGCTTGTTTGCAAAAGCAATGAACACTCTTTCATGCATTTGATCTGATTATCAGATAAACCTTGAACTCTTATTTCAAGGTTGTTATTAATGCTGTGGTTATTTAACAGTTTCCTTCCTACATTCGGTTCAACAACATTGTTAGAACACATTTATCATTCAGTGGAACTGTGCATATGCTTTAGACACTTACATTTCTGCTCCGTCCATGCAATAAATATGCAGCTTTCGACTGCTCAGGTAACACCATCGTAAGATGCGAGAGCCATTGAAAAACTACAGAAAAGTAAAACTACTTCACTTTAGCATTACTGGCCATGAGTCCTAAGGAGAGGTCACACATCAGCTGCTCAAAAAATGTGTCTATAGTGAGACAACTGAGCACGAGTGCAATCCTGTGACAGTCTCGGCGGTAAATAGTAGAGCCATGAAAGAGAGATGCAGAGCACGAACACTGTTCAAGGTCTCCATTAATTCCTGCTCATAGTAATTTAATGTGTATATATTTTAAAAGCATTGAATTCCTATAGATATCGTCGATTCATTCGATTCTTAGCGTTTACATTGGCGATTCACAATTCAAAATCCATGTATCAAGACCGATGCTTTGCATCGCAGGGTTTGTAATCGATGCATCAAGAAAATGTGAGAAAATAAATTGTTACACCCTTAATATATATATATATATATATATATATACAGTAGAGTATGAAAGTATTCAGACCCCTTAAATTTTTCACTCTTTGTTATATTGCAGCCATTTGCTAAAATCATTTAAGTTCATTTTTTCCCCTCATTAATGTACACACAGCACCCCATATGACAGAAAAACACAGAATTGTTGACATTTTTGCACATTTATTAAAAAAGAAATACTGAAATATCACATGGTCCTAAGTATTCAGACCCTTTGCTGTGACACTCATATATTTAACTCAGGTGCTGTCCATTTCTTCTGATCATCCTTGAGATGGTTCTACACCTTCATTTGACTTGGATTAATGGCCACACACCTGTCTATATAAGACGTTACAGCTCACAGTGCATGTCAGAGCAAATGAGAATCATGAGGTCAAAGGAACTGCCTGAAGAGCTCAGAGACAGAATTGCTGGCAAGGTACAGATCTGGCCAAGGTTACAAAAAATTTCTGCTGCACTTAAGGTTCCTAAGAGCACAGTGGCCTTCATAATCCTTAAATGGAAGACGTTTGGGACACCAGAACCCTTCCTAGAGCTGGCAGTCCAGCCAAACTGAGCTATCGGGGAGAAGAGCCTTGGTGAGAGAGGTAAAGAAGAACCCAAAGATCACTGTGGCTGAGCTCCAGAGATGCAGTCGGAGATGGGAGAAAGTTGTAGAAAGTCAACCATCACTGCAGCCCTCCACCAGTCGGGGCTTTATAGCAGAGTGGCCTAGACGGAAGCCTCTCCTCAGTGCAAGACACATAAAAACACCTGAAGGACTCCAAGATGGTGAGAAATAAGATTCTCTGGTCTGATGAGACCAAGATAAACTTTTGGCCTTAATTCTAAGCGGTATGTGTGGAGAAAACCAGGCACTGCTCATCACCTGTCAATACAGTCCCAACAGTGAAGCATGGTGGTGGCAGCATCATGCTGTGGGGTGTTTTCAGCTGCAGGGACAGGCACTGGTTGCAATCGAGGAAAGATGAATGCTGCCAAGTACAGGGATATCCTGGATGAAAAACTTCTCCAGAATGCTCAGGACCTCAGACTGGGCGAAGGTTCACCTTCCAACAAGACAATGACCCTAAGCACACAGCTAAAATAACGAGGAGTGGCTTCACAACAACTCCGTGACTGTTCTTGAATGGCCCAGCCAGAGCCCTGACTTAAACCCAATTGAGCATCTCTGAGAGATCTGAAAATGGCTGTCCACTCAACGCTACCATCCAACCTGACAGAACTGAGAGGATCTGAAGGAGAATGGCAGAGGATCCCCAAATCCAGGTGTGAAAAACTTGTTGCATCTTTCCCAAAAAGACTCATGGCTGTATTAAATCAAAGGGTGCTTCTACTAAATACTGAGCAAAGGGTCTGAATACTTAGGACCATGTGATATTTCAGTTTTCTTTTTAATAAATGTGCAAAAATGTCAACAAATCTGTGTTTTTCTGTCAATATGGGGTGCTGTGTGTACATTAAAGAGGAAAATAAAAGAACTTAAATGATTTTAGCAAATGGCTGCAATATAACAAAGAGTGAAAAATTTAAGGGGTCTGAATACTTTCATTCTCTGTATATATATATATATCATATATATATATATATATATATATATATATATATATATATATATCCATCATGTGCTTTCAGATGGAGCAGCATTTAATACACAGAGTCAAAGTTCACTGACAAGCTACGCAATATCGTGATTCAGTATCGTGATCGTATACATTTGAGGGATACATTTTTTCGCTTTTGTAACAATTTCAATCCAGGTGATTCATACAAGCCAGTCAGATGTTTGCTTTACCTCAAAACATAGCAATATTCAAGAAAATTTTCATTATCAATTCCTATTGATTGCCAAAGACATGATGAATTGTGTTTGTTCCCTCACTATTGTATCATATTGCTTATAGTTATCAGTCTATTTAGACAGACCACATTTTCATCTATGTGTATAAAGCAGGTCGATGGCACTTGACATTATTCTAGAAGAAGAATTTGACCTCTGATCAATAAATGTGGCCCCATTCTAAACCAAAGCCCATTGCATTAATAGCCTTTTCTTATATTCAACAGATTAATTTTCCTAAACAGACATGGGGTTAGTGGACCTTGATCCCATTGAAAGGATGAAGAGGAACAATTAAGCTATTTCCCACATGGCTGTTCAGAACATGTTTTCTGATGGCACGGATGCCAATCAACTCTCCATCGTCCTCTAGGGTCAATCAATAGAGCTGATCGTTGTACTACATGTCTTTTGGAGTGAAGCGCAATCTCAGATTAATTATTTTGCCATTCAGATGGGATGGAAATATATAAATGTGGAACTGTCTGTCTCACTGAGCGAGTTCATCTTCCTGGTCTTCACACACATTACTCTTGAGAAGAGTCTCTGGGATAAAGATGCTCGAATGGATGCTTGTATGTGCATGTGTTTTATTTTTGTTCAAAATAGCAATTATTGCTTTTTCTGTTATTAGCCTAAATTGTAGTATTTAGTATGTTAACACTTACAACCTATATTTTCCCACTGGCTCATTTAGGTCTCATTAATGCTCTCAAGTGGAAACTCAAACTACAATGTTTAATGAATAATTAATTAATTAGAGGACATTCTGTGATACACACACACACACACACAACACATATATATATATATATATATATATATATATATATATATAGAGAGAGAGAGAGAGAGATTTATATTTAAATCTCTCTTTACTATATATATATGTATGGAAAATACTGAGCATAATACAACTTTATAATAATCATCCAATCAAAATTGTAAAATTTTCATCATTCTAAAATATTTCATGCTTTTTGTCATTTTTTTAGTTTGTGTCTAAAGATAATCAGTCAACAAAACTAAAAGAATAACAAAATGCATGAAATTCTGAATAATAATTTTTTTTTCTTGCAAAGTTTGTCACAGTCAGGGCCAGGCTTTTATCTGTGGTATTTCAGAAGCTGGCATTCCTCACCAGGAGCTGCAGCATTCTTTTTTTTTCAAATAACTGATTAGCTGAAACTCGTTGTCTTTCATATTTTATTCATTCTGCATCTGAACAATTTTTTTTTACCATTTCAAGGCAAAGTTGAATTTCACAACTTCTCCTTTTAACAAGAAACATGTTCTCATTTATTAGACTAATAACATGCTTTAAAGTGAAGCTTTGTGGATTAATTGATCTTCTGGAATAGTTGTGTTGATGATTGAAACAGGAAACACTTTCACTAGCTGCATAAGTTCAGAGAATTGGTTAGTAGTAGTTGCATGCCTTAATTAAGACTCATCAAAGATTTTGGCCTCTACTGGAAAAAGGAGGAACAGCCGGCGAGTGACTTCCTCTGATGAAAGGGTCAGTGGCACCTGTAAATCTACAGTCTCACGGTGCAGCTGTGGAGGACTTCAGCTGCTTAGCACTAGGGGACCCTAAAGAACCTTCCCCACATCCCCAAAACAGACACACACACTGAAGAATGATGGGGTGGATGAAGAGGAAAATCTCCGGAATGGCTTCGGAAAGCCCACAGGGTCTGGCAGAAGTGCTCATGTGTTACTGTGAGGGTATGGATGTGGCACCAGAGCCACACATTTACATCAGCGCTGGCTGCAGTCTTGTAATTGATGGGCAAAAGTTCCTTAGCTAAGAGAATTGAACAAATTTTGGACCGAGCTCAAAACAGGAACTCATAAATGCTGTGTCATGATAGGAATGAGTAACATTGTCCTAAATTGGCTTTTGGTTTGCTTTTGGATACTTACAAAGGTTTCTTATTATATATATATATATATATATATATATATATATATATATATATATATATAAATAGAAACCTTCTTGGTACAGTATCACTAAAAGCACCAAAAGCCATTTAGACAATTTACTATATATATAATATATAATATATATATATAAGCATTAACTGTAAGTATGAATTAAGTATTAATTTATTGAAACTAAATAAATAATCTTATGTTTGATTGAAACCAAATATTTGATTGATTGTTTGTTTATTAATTTATTACGATATACACTAAAAGTATTGGGTCAGAATTTCTTTCTTTCTTTTCTTTTAAAAGAATGTAATTTTTTCTTAGTAAGGATAAGCTTAAATCGATAAAAGCATAGTAAAGACTTATACTGTTAAAAAAGATTTCTGTTTTGAATAAATGCTGTTCATCAAATAATCTTGAACAAGTATCTCAGTTATCAAAAAAAAAATATATATATATAAAATATATATGACAATGAAGACTTGAGTAATGGCTGATGACCAAGGGTACATTTATTTGGTCAAAACTACAGTAAAAACAGTAATATTGTGAAATATTATTTCAATTTACAAACAAACTGTCTTCTATTGTAATATTTAAAAATGTAATTTATTCCTGGTATGGCAATTACTCCGAGTCTTCAGTGTCACATGATCCTTCAGGAAATTATTTTAATATGCTGATTTTAATATTTATTTAATATTTTTGTGAAAACCATTTTTCAGGACTCTGTGATGAATACACTGAATTTTTTTTTTTAAGTTTCCACAATTTTCATTTAGAAATAGCTAGTTAATTAAAAAATAATTACAAAGAAATAGCAAGGTGAATGAAATTTTAAGTAGAAACACCAAAATAATAAATAATAATAAAATATTATTGTAAAAAAATATCCTAGTAATCTTTTTTTTTTTTTGGTCACACTTTATTTTAAGGTCCAGTTCTCGCTATTAACAAACCATTAATTATGACTTTTGCCTCAATAAACTCCTAATTAGCTGCTTAATAGTTAGTAAGGTAGTTGTTAAGTTTTGGTATTGGTAGGATTAGAGTTTTAGATTTGGCCATGCAGAATATGTGCTTTTATAAACACTAATAAACAGCCAATATGTCGATAATAGGATGCTAATAAGTAACTAGTTAATAGTAAGAATTGGTCCCTATACTAAAGTGTTACCTTTTTTTATTTACAATTTCTAAAAATATTTTTTACATTGTAGAAAGTTCAAAAGAACAGAATCTATTTGAAACAAAAATCTTTGCAACATTATTACCGCTCTTTATAGTGTCTTGTCACTCAGTCTGACATTGCTCTCAATGTCCCTATTTGTTACTCTTCTGAGTTTCCTATCACATTTCCTATTGCCTAAAAAGAACACAGGATTGTCTCCTAAAGTTGTCACTTGCGATTAACTTTGGCATTCGCTCCTTCGACGAGCAGGTCGCCTGTTCTCACTGTGGCTCTGGTAACTCACGCTCAATATAACAATGTCAGATGTCGGAGCTCTGCGGTGAAGCTCTGACAGCAGGCAGCGAAGTGTCACTGGAGCCCATTGTTATTTTGGAGGGAGCTGTGTTTGTCTTGTAGTGGCTCAGGTTTCTTGGCCTGCCGAAGCCTGTCCACCGCACCAGGCCTGAGTCGGAGTGATGGATGGCACCCCGGCTGCCGGTGTTCACCCTCCGCATGCCGTTCTCCCAGTACATTCCCCAGGATCTTATTTACATTCTATCCAGAGAGCAAAGGGTCTTGAGATGTCTTTTATGGGATGCAATGGCTCCTCCATGTCAACTCACACCCGCCAGATTTTAAGATAGAGAAGACAACAGAACTGAACAATGTCTCACCTGCCCTGGTTTGTCTCTTTGTTTCCTCAGATTTCTGTCGGGTCTGTAGTGATGTGACGATGCTATTAAAATGAACCTGCAGACAGTGAAAAACATTTTAAACCACCACCTTGAATGTTTTATTATATATAAACTTAATATACTACATTACGCTAATGTGAAACTGGAATTATGACAGCTATGCTTACTTATATAGCTATTCTTTCCACATTTTAGCATTCTTTTAAATCTTAATGATTATAATCGCTTTTTTTCTGATCAAAATTGGTCAAATTCCTCAACAAATATTCTCAATAATGACCATTGTCCTGGGAAGCAGTACTTAGCTGTTCACTCATCTGGTAAATACAATATTTTAATCATATTTTGTCTCATACAATAAGGAAATAATAAATATTTAATTTACATGAATTTATTAACAAGTAGCTGTAGGGATAATGCAGTTTTTATATTTATAGGCCTCCATATTTTGATAAGGTAATATAGGCTATTGATAATGCATACTACTGTAATATCCCTTACAGATGCTCTTAATCATTTAGTTTAAAACCAAAATCAAAGTGTTCTAAAGAAGGAAATCTAAGTACCTACGCCTCATTTCATTTAATGATTGTTTTGATGAATGAATATGTATTAACCATCAGTCTGAAGAATATCAATTGAGTCAGACGGCTCCCTTGACAGAAATCCTACCTTTAAATGAATATTTTCTGATGTACGTTTAATATTTAATTCATGTGACTTAATTCGAACCACAGTGGGGAAAACAACCGAGAGAAAAAAGCGAAAACAACGGCGAAAAGAGAGAGAACGCACCGCCTCAGCCGAATCTCGCCTGAGGTCCCGCCACACATTGCCCTGAGGAGAACTTCACCTGCGAGTTTCCCGCGCTTTTCCATTCTCAGCCACGCGCTGCGCTCTTCTGCTCACGAGGGAGGATTCCGGCGCGCTTCTCCCGGCCCTCATTGTGCAGGTGTATGGCCTCCCGAGTCTGCAGAATCGTCAGGGTAAGAGGTGGTATCCTTGATGTATCAGCACACTTGCCACCGGTGACTGATCCTGTCAAGTCCAACATGCTTCGTGCATATCGTAGGCCTACGTCTCATTAAAAAAGCAGACCATCGATTAAATAGGAAAACAGATGAAAAAAAAAGGTTCTCCAACAAAAGCTTTACCTTCTGCTTCAAACAGGGTATGTTTTATACGCAATTAATGTCTAGTACAAGAACATTCTTTCTTTTTTGAGAGAGAGAAACACCATTTTATTCCTCATACTTTTTAGGTAGCTAGTGCTGAAAAACTTGAGCTTAGGCTATTTTCATACGTAGGCTCTCGAATCCGCCATCTCTGCATTGTCTTTTAACTCGTAATGTTCAAAACAGCACAAATTATTTACTAATTTGTTGTTAAAGTAGGCTACAGTTCACCGAAAGAAACACATTTCTTGTCACTTAATGTATTTAGTCTTGAAAAATATCCCTCAGCTTAAGGTATAGCCTACTCCATTTTTTTTAATCAGCTTTTAATTCTCACGGCTCTATATCTTAAAGTTCCTGCTTTCCTACAGTTTTATGAATATTGTATGTTGACATTCTAGTTGTATACTGTAGCTACTGCTTTTGTTGCCTACGTTATTTTGTAGGAAAGAGTTGATCTACTTTAGAGGAATGTAAAGAAGAGAGAAGGCTATTTTTAGCCTATTTATTTATTTAATATATGTAACTGTATATAGCTAGGTTCAGTTTATGTTTCATCAACATTTCAAAAAACGTTTCAGTGACAGCAAAAGTGAAATTACAAGTCAGGTAGAGTCGAACACTTATTGTGAATAAGATCTCTAGGTATATAGTTTATCTGTGATTATCAGCTTATATGTGATATGTGATAGATAGAAGGAGAGAGGGAACATTTGCTAATATGAAATATTTTATAGGCTTAATTTAAAGAAGGCTATTTTTTAAAGTGAAAGAATACAGTCTGTTCTCCCAACTAAGAAAAAAAAACAGGTTGTTTTGAAAGATTTATTTCCTCTCTCTCTCTGGAGACTTTCTAGAATTTGAGTGATTTCCTACTTTTTATTTTGTGACAAGTTTGTGCTATTGATTGTGCGACTGATTGAAACTGGCTCCTGTAAACCTTAATGTGAAAGGATTACAACTCATAACCTTGTGTTAAATGTGTTATATATTTTAAAAAGTCCTGGATCCACGAATACAAAATTTAGGGAGCCTGGGAGTCCATTTCTTCCACAACTTGCAGAAAGTTAACACTCAAAGCGTATTAATGTACTATACAGCTGCTTTATTTTTTAGAGGGTTTCAACACACCAACTGACAAGCAACAGTATGTCTTTGAAAACGATAATGACTACTGCTTGCAAAACATAACAAATGTTTGCTGAATTTGTTTCCCAGGACGAAAGTCAAATATTAACCACCTCTTCACCTGCACTGTCGGTGTTTCCAATACTGTCAGATATTTCTCATCTGAATTTTGCATTTTTTTGAGACAGGGACTTAATTTGGAGCTGCTGTGTTTCATTTTAATTTCAGCATGTATTTTAGATGCTTCCTCCAGATATGTCTCGCCCATCAAGCGTCTCTGAGTAAACAAGCAGAAGATGATTTTTTAATTAAGAATATACCTGTCTGATAGAAGAAGAATCTAAGGCAGGATAGTTTAGCAACACACAATTCTGTTCAGGCTGCATTGAGCTACTGTGTTTTAAACATAAATCAATGAGACAAAAATTACAAATCAATGCAGCACAGAATTCAATCAAACCAAACACATGAGGAGATGTTATTTATTTACTATCAGATTTTACATGATTTATTTAGCTTTGCAATTAAAGCATTAATAAAGACAAATAAAACTGCATCGAGCATTGAGCACTGATCCATTTTCATCTAATGGACTCGTCGATTGAGTCAATCAGCTGTAATTAGCACTCTGACCATTTGCTGTAACAGATCTCGGACCTGGAAGACTCTGACAGTGCCAGGTGGATCAGTATTGCTCTTTTGTTCATCCCTCCGTCATTTATACCTCCTAAATTAGGCTGTGGGTCAAAGGGCAGCTTTAGATGTCCGGACCGCATGTTGCCACCACTGGAGGTCCATCTTTCTCACTAAACACATCACAGTAGGGTTAAAACAGACAGTGAGATGCATAAAAGTATCCAGTGACCTTCCAATATAGTGAGTCTCAGTTTTCAGAGACTTTGCTGGATGTTACCACATAAGAACATCTTTCTTTCTGCTTTCTCTTATAACCTTCATCACTGCATAAGTTGTAATGGAATATAAAAACTATAGCTATAACTATTTTAGTTAAGGTTAAATTTTGTACATTACATTTCTAGCAAAATATGAATAAATCTGTAAGTTTTAAAATTCAATACCACCTTGAATACAAAGTACTTATTGTGTACTTGTATTATTCTAATTCTAATTATAAATTTTAACATATTTTGACAGGTAACACTGGTGATGTGGACATTGTCTTTGCAAAGCAATGCCCTTTTCGGATAAATATTGCCACCTTGTGGTACACGTGTGTTTTGTATTCAAAAACATGTCTGAATAATTATTTTATTTTATTCAATTTTAAGATATTTTAAAGGGATTTTTTTTTTATTTTATTTTAAGATCTTATTTTACAGATTTTATTTTTGGCCATTTATGCTTGCCAGATATTTTCTGGTGTTTCTTTCTTTTCTTTTTCCCTGCTTCTTTATCAGAGACTTCTGACCAAATTATTTATTCATTTTTTTAAAGTAAATATTTTATTTTATTCTTTCTTTTTTTTCATGTTGCTTTTGTCCCTGCCTCTTTGTCAGAGATTTTCTAATTGGAAATTAATTTACAACAAACAAATAAATACAAAACTATACAATACAATAAGTAAAGAAAAGATAAAAAAAAAAAAAACAAAAAAAAAACAATACAACTACTTTATGTCTACCTTTTAAAAAACACATTCTCGGGTCATTCTAAGGTTGTTTTTGATGAAAAAACAATTTCATCACAAAAGTTATGAGCATTAGCAACCAAGCTTGACTGTAATCCCTATTATATGAGCCTCTGCCACCCAAAACATGAAAGACAGACCAAGGAGGCGGGGTCAGAACATGAGTGAAAAGCCTGAGTGGTGCAGCAAGGCCATGTAAATCAGCTCTACTGCAGGTAGACTCAGTGTTTGGAACAGGAGATTGTCCCTCTGCATCATTAGGTGCTAATAAGACACCCAACACACACACACACACACACACACACACACACACATTCCTCAGGCCTGCCACGGTCTACAAATGAGGAACCTGACCGACTGACCTCGGATGGGGTCATCTTCAGGTCATCACCCCCTCAACAATCACATCCCACCCCATCCCAACTGCTATGCTGATAAAATCATCAAGACAAACTACTTTTACACCAACCCGTGACATCATAATGTAAATGACTCTTTATAATTCCTCACTGAATTTTAGTGTCAAATGTTAATTTCTCTAAACATTATTCAGACTGATCTCTCTCTCTCTCTCTCTCTCTCTATATATATATATATATATTTTTCATGCTAAATAATAAGAAGAGCATTTTAGGCAGGCAAATCGTGAACTGTGCAACATGCTCTCTGATATGATTATAGTAACTATAAATGTTTCATCATTCACCAAGTCGTTGACGTCACAGACGTCAGTATACCACTAGATGGCAGCGTCTGCTTAGTTTTAATGGATTGTCGCGTTCATAAATTATTTTATACTTCTTTGAAATATAATTAAATATTTAAACAGTGCATTAGAAACCAGATATTAATAAGTGGTTTTAATTGAAATGAATGTTTAAACAGATATAGGCTATAATTTAAAAATAGCCTAATTATTTAAATATAATCCTATCTTAATAAAATTAAAAAATCATAATAAGTAAATATTCAAGTTAATCGAAATTAAATGGGGTGTCCAATAGTGGGAAATATAAATAAAAAATAAGGATTGTAGTAAAATTAAATTAAAGGTTATAGCCCTATTAAAGTTTTTTTTTTTCTGCTGTTTATTACATTACTGCTCACTGCATTAATGTTTATATAGGCTACATAATTGCTGAAATAAAAAATCTTGAAATGGAATAACTAATATTTAAAACTAAAGTGTAATAGCCTACTAAATAGCCTAATTAAAATAAATGTAAGACTTCCCGCAGTATGTTGGGTTTATTTTTCTCCCTGAAACCCAGACAGCTTTTCGCCTTCAGAACACACAGTGCTATTTAAATCTAATTCTTTATTTACTCATTTCGCTGTTGGTACATTGTTCACAGGACCCGTGAACCTCCACAGTTTCCAACTCAAATGTTGACACATGCTAATAACACCTGACAAATGTTAATGTTGGCCGAAAGTGAACAGGGACTTTCTGATGTCCGCGGAGCTTTCACTAATCGCAAAGCATAACGATTTTTTCCAAACACGGCCATTTTCGTAAAGCCGGTTGATATTTCAGTCAGCTTGAATATAATTTACGCGCTGATATGTGTCACGATTATTTTCAGTTCCTCCAGCTCCATAAAGGGAAGCCATTGAGCAGGAGGAAAATATAAAAGCACTGCGGTATTTCTCAAAATAGTGTCATATTTGAGGAAAGCGTCGAGTATGTGCACAGTTCTAAATGTCTAACCGCGAATATTCACTTGAGTTAATCCTCTTGTCTGATGCTCGGCTCTCCAGGAGCCTCTTCTTCTCAAACACCTGCAGTCTTCACATTTCCTGTTGCCAGTTTGGAAACCACAGTGACATTCAGAATTCGGAAAAAACAAAAACAGAACGCCTGTCCCAAAATACTGCTGAGGTCTGTATCTTTGAATTGGCGCTTTGAAAACAAGAGCTGAGAAGCCTCAAGGCTTTAATTACAGATACCCACACAATGAGCAAATGAGGGGCTTCAAAGGAGGTGACGGTAATACCGAATTCTCAGTTCTGTGTTTATTATACAAAAGCCATCATGCTTATGATGGGAACAAGGCTCGAGGAGAACAAGCAGGAATTGTACAGTAGCTTCGAAATGTGTCTCATGTGCTTTGATTTTGCTTTCATGGGTGATCATCACAGCAAACAGTTTTTTTTTTTTTTTTTACCAAACATAGACTAAACCCTAACAAGTTTCAACCTTGAGCATTTATATTTGGTTCCAAACCAGTAACCAAATGGGTATCAAATTCTGTTATTAAGAAAATAAATTGTTGGGGTGGTGCTCTCAGGCCTGCTGGGCAAAATGAAGGAATTGGACAACATTACAATCTCTTTTATTCTTTTCACTTAATGTTTGATTTTATTGTTTGGCCAGTTATATTACAAATTGGCCAATTTTCATTTTATATTGAAAGTGCCTATAAAACCAAGTCCAATTCAATTATATGGGCCTACTTTAAAAAAAACAAGGACCAGGCTCCACAAAACAAAACTAAACCAAATTTACCACATCATGCAAATGATATCTTTTTTTTCTTCTTTTTTCTCCAGACAATTTCATGTTGTGTTACCATATAGGCTTTTGAGAAGTAAGCCTATAGCTCATTTGTTACATAGGAGTTTAACAAGATACTCCAGACACTTTTAAAAGGATTGATTTCTTTTTTTTTTTCTTAACAATTTCCTGCAATTAATTCAGCTTGAACTTCTTTTTATTGATATTTCTGACTATACTTTTGAGAAATTTAAAACCCTTACATTGATTTACTCTGCACATTTGCTTACTGCATTCCTTTCTTCAATTTATTTGTCACTGACCTATTTCACAATGCATTTTACACTATAATTTTACACTATAATTCTTCTATACGATATATATAAGCTAAATAGCTAAATGTCATTAATATAAATATATAATTTATTAATAGTAAACACAAAATTGTGGGAATTTAAATGCATTTTTATAAACTATTTTATTGTTTTTATTATTATTCATTCATTAGAAAAATAAAGTTGATAATTTCTGGACAACAGACATTGGTAAATTACCCTGCAGGCCACAGATTTTAGTCCAATCAAATTCTGACTGAAGTGTGAAGGCCCCACCCCTTAACACTGTGACCAACCAGCAAGTAGCAAATTATCTTCATGTCAGTACAGGCTATTTAAAATGGAAGTAAAAATGATGTTTGTATATAAAGTTTATACCCAACAAAGCCTACTATTACATTTTTGACATGACATTCTCTTGTCAACACGAGGCCATCAGAATTACTTTACAAGGATGCTTGAATTTGTTAATCGGCCTCCAAATATCCTTCATGTGACAGTTTTCATCAAATAACTCTTAAGAGTAGGCCTATAATGCTACAGACCAGCTCTCACCGCCACGGCAAGTAAAGTACCCAGCGTTAAGATATCACACACAGCAGGTCTGACTGGAGACGTAATCTGATGTTAATTAATCCGTGGATTGACTGTCGTTTAAAAAAATACTCAGGGCTGGCGGAGGAGTCAGTCTCTGTCAGCAATGTCACCGAGGTGCCATGGGGCTCTCACCCACAGTGATAGATAAGCCACTTCAACTTCTTGACAAATTTAATTTGGATTAATTTTTCATAAACTACCAGCAATGTGACATAATCTTGGATTGGCCTAGAAGCGGACAGTAAAACCGTTAGCCTCTAATTAAGATACGACCTGTAAGCATGCGCTATCCTCCTCCTGATCGGTTTAGTTCAGCTCAAATGAGAAGGGTATGTGATCTCCAGCGGTGAAGTGCAAGAACTTTTAATAAGATGTGTATTTTAAGCCATTTTGTTTGTTTGTTTAGCATTTAACCACATATTCACCATTTCCTTCAGCCATTTATAAGTAAAATGGTAAAGCGAAAGTGAATTTTACACATAAAAGTGTAATTATATATAGGCTACACACACCTCAGTATAAAATCAGTATTTTAAGTTTTGAAAGACCTAAAAATACTATAGTAATTGGTGTTTTGAACCATACTATAGTAAAACTTGAATTCATTTGTTGTGGTAATGCTATAGTTGTTGTTTTAATATAACAACTATAGTAATATAAACAAATTACTTTACCCAATACTGAACTAAGTTTTCTACAAATTAGCTATACAATACACTACAGTTTACTGTAATAAAACTAAAGTATACTACAGTATTTAGTTACAGCTTATCAGTTCACTATAGTTAATACTAGTATGCTGTAGCATTCATTAACAAAGTGTTGTCAATACTATAATATACAGTATATACAATAAAACACTTTACTATAGGTATGGTTCAAAAACACTATAGTATTTACTATAGTATTTTTTCATGTGGGCTGTTAATCGTGTAACGATCGTTTCCTTATAGGCTATGGAAACCTGTAATAGATCTGACATTTCATGTAATTTTACAGGAAAATACTGTTAAATGTAGCAATCTTGAAAGCAAAACAGAACAAGTTATCTTATCATTTACAGTGAAAACCATAAACTGACATTCCAAGATTTCTTAGTGTGACACTTCATGGTATTTCATTTAAATAATTGTTTCTTAACAGTTTTGTTAAAGTTATGCATATTAGGGTTTTATGTTACAACTTATTCTGTTTGTGTCATGTTTTGATTTGTGTGTAACACTGTGCACCTTCTATATATTTATGTCAGCATTTGAAAAAGCTACTTGTTCTGAACTTTGATTCATGTTACAGTTTTAAGAATTATTCTTTTTTTTCTGTAAAACCCCTGAATTTTTTTAAATATATGCTGTTACCCATATAAAATTATGCAGGTAAACAATGGCATCAAAAAAAAAAAAAATCCAACCTGCATAGTCTGTGCAAGTACCACAGCACAAAAAGCTTGCCAACATCTAGACCACATCTCGGATTAATAAGTTTTAGACTCACAGGATTAGACTGGGTTTGGATAGGTCTTGTCTTTATTTATTATACAAAGGAAACATTCATTGGCCTTAAAGGGGCCTTTGACATGGTGTTCTCAGTCCACTTAGCGTCTTTGCCATGAAAGAGCCACAAACAAACTCAAGTGAGGAGAGCAAATGAGTGCATCCAGCTCTGTCAGTTAATATTAATCTCCATGCCACTTTGCAGAAGGAAATCTGGGAACAGTTGCATTCATTGTTCAGTGAGCTTTCTTTAACAGTCCAACCACCACAGCAATGAATGTTGATTGTGACCTTTGTTTAGTTTTCAAAGTCAAACTTTTCAGCCGTTGCTGCGTGCCGAGTAGCTGGAAGACAAATCCGTCGGGTTCCAGGAGTCCATGCTGAAATTCGTCCTTTGCTGGTGGTGAGAGAGGCAAGGCTTCGTAGGGAGCTTCGCCGCAGGGTATCAGTCACGGTCGATGGTTTTTTCTATTTAGCTCAAACTCACCGACAGCTTGAATGTTCACTGAGGCAAATGGTGGCCTGATGGTGAGTTGACTTGACAGTCTGCCAGAGGTGGCATGGAGACAAGGCAAGTAGCGTGCGGTGCATCCCACCTCTCTATGCTGGAAGGCTAGCATACTGTAGGTCACCTACTTGTGCTCTCAAACTTATATGACCTTTTGATGGTTTGAAAATCTTTACAGGCCTTTAAACACAACACAAAATCAAAATTGACTGTATTTACTTTCTCAGTGAAGCTTCACGTGTTATTTTGCATTATTTATTAGCTCAAAAAAGAAAAAAAAATCATAATTTGGATTTAATTTCCATTTTATATAGAAAATGTATACCATTTTCATAATCTTCAGTTGATATGTTATAGTTGCTGAAGCATTTGCTATTTTGGTGATGTAATCAATGCCACATGGGTGTCAAAATATTGACCAATAACATTCATTACTTCATTGATATTGAATCAAGCCCTGCCCACATTACTTCCAGGTGAATACTCTTTTCACTTGAAAATACAGTATACTGTAGATGTTGTTGCTAAATGAATATACAAATTATTAAAGTACAATTAACATACAGAATACTTAAGTCACTGGTGATTTAAGATTAAGACTGGTTAATCAAACACATTCTTGCCAACAAAAATTATTCAATTTAGTATCCAGAAGTCTTAGAAAGCACATCTGGCCTTAATCCAAGTGAAATCAAAACAGACAGACAGACGAAAGCAAGAAAAGGAAACAACAAAGAGAGACTGATGTTATTCAATAAATACTGAAAAGATCCATTCTAAAACTATTATCTTAAAAGTCTATTCAAAAGATGAGGAAAAAAGCAAATACTTTGAAGGTGCGTTCAGTAATTTTTTGGTATATATATATTGCTGGTTGCAAGGTTGAACATGACATACTGACATCTAGTGGTGTGGATGCAGCATGCGAAAAACCTAAAGCATTTAATTACCAACAACATTGAAGAAGGCTAATTTTCACACTGTGACTAATATATTCAGCAAGCAAAGTTACAATAATATGATGGTTAAAATTAGTAGTTTTCAGCTCAAAAATGTCTTAAAATGGTGGCCTCCATGAGGCGACTCACTCTGTTAAAATAAAAGCGGCTTTTATTGGGCTACTGAGATGACTTTTAAAATCACTAGTACTATTGGTTTAGAAATACTTCTGTTTGTTTAAAGGGAAAAAGTATTGAATGCACCTTTAAAGAAATAAAAAATGAAAATTCTGTCATCTTTTATTCATCCTCATATTGTTCCAACCCTTATGAATTTGTTGCTACCAAAACAGTTACTGGTGGCCTTTGACTTTTCCATACTATGGAAGTCAGTGGAGACTAGACAACATTTGGTTACCAACATTCTTTGAAATATCTTCTTTGTGTTCCATAGAAGAAAGAAACTCATACAGGGTTGGAACAACTTGAATGATGACAGAAATGTCATTTTAATCTCTTTAAGCCAGAAGACAAATGATCAACCCATATCTACACACGTTCCCTTTGCCATCTGAACATTGAAACTCATCTCACCAGTCGCCAGGAGTGATTTGGCATCCCACCTAATCCAGTGTATCTCCTGAACCAACTTTGGAAACTGCAAAGACACACACACTACATGCACACAAAAAGAAAGAGATTGAGAGTGGTGAAAACAAATCTGTACATTAAACAGACTGATAGATGTGAATCAACAGCTAACGCACTCCCATAGTCACACACACATCCAATGACACACACACACACACACACACACACACACACACACACACACACAACACACACCCCACTTTGACTTGACTGCCGCTCTCTTCTCTTCAACACCCTCTCTTTGATCATCGTGATTACAGTAATTGGGTCTGTAAGATCTTCACACAAGAGGCCTCTATCAGGGACAAGGGGAGGACATCGACGCTACACATATGCCACCGCTTCTAATTGCATGCTTTGGTGATACCGAAAAAGATGACTTCCTCACATATCAAGGAAACAAAATATCTGCGCTGATGTACACCAGCCATGCAGCCTTTTAAAGCCCTTGAGGACCAAAAAGCGGTGTGCGTGTTTGGATGAATGGTTCAACTGAAGCTTACTGACCGACAGGAAGCCGCAGAGCTGTCAAAAGGATGCATAGTTTTCATACAAAAAAAGCATTGTGGATATATATTAGCATGCTTGGATAGCTTCTCAATAACTTTGAAAACCGTGACATCATGGACATCTGAAGTCATTACTTTTTTTTTTTTGGGAATTGTGAAGCATTATGGCACAGATTTTACCTGTGCTTGCTTGCATAAACACCATTTTGCAATGCCATGTGCAAAAAAAAAAAATAAAAAAATAATAGGAAAATATGAGGAGCCATTTTAAAATTGTCTTTTTTTCATGTGTACTAGTGTTTGTGATTTGTTTATTATATTAGTGTTTTCTTTCTAATTGTATCTTTACTTTAAGCATCTTTCAGCACTGGAAGGAAGAAGCTACATAAATAAAACATTATTTTAGTAATTTGTTAAGAAATGGTGTGATGAAGTGACTTCGATAAAAGCTGTCAGCTAAAATGTTATGTTAATTGGGACAGTTTATTGGTAGATAAATTAAGTCTAAAATGTCATATCTTAAAGTAGTCTTGTGAAAAAGGTATGAAGAATGTAATGAAAACAACTCATGATATTTCTATGCTAACAGTCCAATGCGGCAGCCGTACTGTAGGAATGGTTACATTAAAACAGCTTCTTTATGCATAATACTAAAAAGCTATGTTAACTGGGACAGACAAAATCCTTATCTTAAAACCAAAGCGTTTTGTACATATTAAAAAGTGGTTATGCAAAAAACACACACAAGACGTTAAGAAAAGCATTAGAAGAATAATACGATCCTAAATGTTCTCTTGAAGATTAGCAGATATCTATTTATATGCTAACAGTCCAATACAGCAGATGTACTGTATGAATGAAAGTCCTTCTTATGCTAAATTAGCCTTTTGACGTGATAAAGCATCAGGTATAAAAGCTATCTTCTAAGAGCACTGTTAATTTGTACAGAATTTATTGTCACTAGTTATCTTAAATCTAAAAGCTTCTGTAATAAAATAAGTAGTCATGGAAAACCCCATAAGAAAAATCATATGGAACCGACATGTCTCATTGAAGATTACAGACATGCTACTAATGCTAACTAACAGCGTACTGAAAATAGTGTTTCATTGAAAACGCTTTTGGTGCAATAAGGTATAAAGCTACCTCTTAAAGCTACTTTTAATTAACAGATTTGTTGCTAGTTATTTTGAATCTAAAAGATATTGTAAATCTTAAAAGTACCAGTCATGTGAGAAAAAAAAAAAAAAAATCATACTGGGTTGAATACTTGAAGATTAGCAGCTATGCTATTTCTATGCTAACAGTCCAGTTCAAGTTTTATATAAGATTCAGGCTATTTGTTAAACCATTAAGCCCACCTATGCCTTTAACCTGTCTCTACCTGTTCTAGCACCCAGAGTGTTTCTCTACAGAGCTAAGATTACAAATACAACATTAGCGGCTAAGCTATCAGAGCAGCAGGCACTAAGGGAATGCTTGGTGTTACTGCATTTAAATTTCCCTCAAGTGAGATGTGGGAGGTGCTTAGAGAGCAGGAAGCTAATGACAGTATGAGTAACAGCTGGCTCGTAGTCTCCCACCTCCTCGCTGTAGACACCATCATTTTTCTGGATTATTTATTGCTGTGCTGAAAGAGAACATCCATATGCGGGGTTTCCTCAGAGGCCTGCACCTCAGAGCTTGACAGCCTCAACGCTCGATCGTAACATCTCAGATGAGAGATAACATACACTCATGTGCTTTTTCTGCTATTTTTATTTATACAGTAGGTCTTTGGAGACAGAACATGCCAGTAGGCAGAGTAACGCTAGGGTTATAATTAAACCTGGTTTAAAATAAATAAATTACATTTTACATTGTAATTAACTTGACCCAATGAAAATCCATGTTTTGAGTCACTTTGATTTTATACAAATTCTGATGTCCAAATTGATTACTATGTTTTACTACAAACAAATAGTTTAGAATCATATGAAGTAAAACCATGTCATTTTTTAGTATTAGGTTTTCTAAAAAATGATGTTAAGACCATGTTATTTGAGTTAATACCATGTTAAATTGTAGAGCTCTGATTTGTCACCAAACGTCATCATATTTTGTTCCAGTCCCTCAATACATTGTTTCCTGAAATTTTCCTTTTCATTAGCAGTTAACTATCCTACAATACAGCTAGTAACTATTAGCTTTGAGGTGACTATAAATATTTACAAACCAAGTTGACTCACTTCTAGTAATACATTTTTTCAACCTCGATTTACACAAATCGAAGTAAACACCTGGTCTTTTAGTAATTTATTTCAGATGAAATCATGGGCAACATTATTGATAGTAAACCATGTATCTCTGTATTCACTGTTTTACTAAATGAAATAAACCAGATCAGTAGAGTTCATTCCATGTTTTCTCCAAACACTCAGAGGGACATTGTACTGGAGAAACAGACATTTTCTAGTGTGTTTGCAACAAATCTGCGTCAGTTAGGAGCCACTGGTTGAGTAAAACCATGGTACTTTTAAGACCTATTTCCTACCAACGCTACATCCGATGTGTGTTCCAATCCCTCAATACATGTGTTCCTGTTGCTGACTCCTCCTTCCTTTCTTTTAGCAATCTCTACTTCCCTGACTATCACCTACTAGCTATTCAACCCATTAGCCTGAGGTAGCATAAAATAATCGCTAATACAAACCGATGCTCCTTTCAGTCTAAAACTACACTGTTTTCCAAACCCCTCTGACTTCATAACACAAAGGAGCCAACCTGGCCTCTAATTGGACATTATAATTGTAGATGTGAATTAATGGGCCAAACATTGATAGTGTAAGCACATAAAACCTCGATCCCGACTGGCGTAAATGGAAAACAGATCCAGAATAAGGGAGGTTCTTTCCATGGCATGTTCTAATCCCGCCACTTCAGCAGGGCTGTTGTTACGGAGAGAAGCAGGATATTTTTCTATTGTGTGGATGGAACAGTTGCCGTCAAGTGTATGGGGCCATGGGCTTCAGGGTAGACCAACACACACACACACACACACACACAAACACACATACACACACACACACAACCGACACGCACGCATTAGCACCTCATTATTCTGACGGTCTAAACACAAGTGAATCGATAGCTGGCTGGGAATGTGATGTCGGGTATTATGTAGACACATGAAACTCAGGAAAATTTCCCCAAATATGTTGAGACAATGTTTGAGCATCTCACAAGCATGCTTCTTCATTTCTCTGACATAATTACAATAAACAGCTTTAGCCTCCTCAAGGAGAGTAATTACCTCTGACACGCTGAAAGCTCTTCTCATTGTGAGATGCCACAGACAAGCGCTGTCTCCTTCATGTCTGGACCTGAGAGGCGGGAGAGAGAGAGCAAAAAATGAAACAAACGGCAAGTTGTGCTCTTTTTATCTTTCAAAATGTATGGAAGAAGAATGACATTTTAATAGACAGAGGAAATTTAAGCTCCATATCTGTGGAAAAGTGTGGAGCCGTGCATTTTAGGTCAAATCTTGCTTTTCTAACAAATCAGTTAAGGCATGGAGGCGTGAAGGATTTCTCGAGCACTTTGGAAGGAAGTTGAAAGATTTCTAGACTTCCTTAGCAAACTTACTCGAGTGTGTACAACTCTACACTTGGAGAGGTCCAGCTGAGGGAGCCTCTGATTCCGTCGGACTGGAGCAGGGAGAGATCAATGATTCAACTACCAAGTTGTTACATTTTTTGTTAGAGTTATGCTAAATGAATTTGCCAATGAGGCAAGGAAAATTAAACTCACTGAAAAAAGATATTTCTGAATACTGCATTCTAACAATTTTGAGGTCTCAGAGAAGATTGTTCAGAAATCATTTTTTGGAAAAATATAAAAGTTTAAAATAAATACTAAGTTATAAATTAATGAAAGGTAATAGACATGAATAATCACTAAAGACAAATCTTAATGAAATTGTATCTAAGATATAAAGTTAAAAATGAGATGAAAATAAATAAATTAATAAATAAGAACAAATAAATCACACTAAATGAGATTACATCAGACTTATATGAATGAATGAAAAATATAATATTAAAAACAACAATTAGATGAAAAAAGTAATTAATGAATAAATACAACAATATTACAGAAATGACCATAATACTTAATTAATAAATGAGATCTAATAAAATAAATAAATATATACATATAAAAATAAAATAATTAAATGAAATAAGAATGAATGAATGAATAATGAAAGAATGAATGAAAGATATGAAAATCAAAAACAGAATGAAAAAATGAATGAATGAACAAATGGAATAAAATATTCAAATAAAATGAAAATAAATCAATAAAATGAGATAAATAATAAAAAATAAAATAAGTAAATAAAATGAAATAATAAATAGAAAAAAATAATGAAATGAATGAATGAAAATGAAGAAAAAAGATGAATGAATAAATAAATACAAAAAGATCAAAAAAAAAATGAGATAAAAAAATGAATAAGATAATTAATTAAATAAACAAATTAATAAAATCAAATACTAATTAAAAGTTATTTTTTGCAATGTAATTTGAGACCATAAATCTTTGGACTAGTGGTCTCATAATTCACAGATTTATATAAAAGGAAGTTTGAAAAGAACCTCTTACAACGAATCACATGATTCTGATTTGAATGGCACTAGTTAGCAGTGGTAAGTTATATCTGTTTTATCAATGCGGTTTCAGTATCATTTGCAAGTTCAACCGATTCAACCAAAATTTGCATAAACAATTGCAAGTCAAACAAACTGATTTTCCACATTCAAAATTAGAAGCAGCTTTTGAAGAAACTGCAGCTGCACGTTGAATCGTGTGTTGAAACGAAACATTCATAATATAGATCAAATTTCAAAAGACAGTGAAAACCTCATATTGACTCACTGATAATCTAAATACTGTGTGTGACGTGCCTTTCTCAGTGTCTCTGGTGGTCAAATGCCTATTTATCTATAAGATAAAGGAAATTCATTGTGCTGAACTGTTTCCTTGTGTGTTTCTTTAACACGATCTACCTCTGTGTGCAACAGATAAAGCTGCTCGACAAGCGCTTCACCTGAGTGAGAAACTCACTGTGTCACTGGCTCTGTGTGAGGCTGCTAGGACAGATGGCAGTCAACCTTTGATATCTCAAAGGCCAGGTACATGTGAGAACACAGTGACACCCAATCTCACATGGAGCAGTGACAGAAGATGAAAAGAGAGGAACCAAGGAAACTGACAACATGTAAGCGCACAAGTCTCTACGGTGCTGTCGGACACAAGAGCACCTGGGAGACAAGAGCTGAAACTACATCAAATACTGAAGGCAAAAATAGCAATTTAGTTGGAAACAGATTAAAGGCAGAGTTGTAGAAAGGAGAAGTCAGAATGGAGATATGCATTTTTCTAGTAGTAAAATGTATTGTTTATCATTTTTCATTGTCATGATGTCAAAGTTTGTGTATCTAATCAAACTATGTTATTTTGAGCATAAAATCTGTCTACAACAATAAAATAGGCCTATCATCTCTTGTTGTTGTGATGTCAAAGGTCATGTATTTTGCTTTGTATTTTGCATAAAACTGTATGTAAAAAAATATTTAATCAAATTGACCAGAAAATGTATCAAAGTTGATCTTGAAAAATTTTCTCAGAGGAAAATTTTATCACTCAGATCTTTCTTTTAGAGCTGAGAAACATAATTTCCAATGTTTCCACTCTGTCTCAGATGTTTCTTCTTAAAATCCTTAGAAGTAATAAAAAGGCACATATATAAGACAAGTTCAATGAGCTCTATAATATCAGTTAGTTTGGATAATTTTAAATTAATAAACTGATTATAAATGTTCTGACTTCTCTGGATCTCTTGAATTTTGACCGCAAACTTTGGTACCTTGACATATCTGAACACAGTTTGTCACATTGTTGAGATCTTTTCTGAAACTCCAGAGGAGACTCTTTGTTTTAAATTCAGCATCAACATGAAAGACAGTGTAAGTCTCCATTGCTGGTACTTTAATCTCATCACTGTATAGGAGAAACATTTGAGAATCTAATTCTGTCCTATAAACTGCTGGCTCTACAGACACACTGAAATCCCCAAAATCAATTTGAATAAAGATTTGTTTAATTTGTTCACAGATGCCTACAACTCCAACACCCATGTGATGCACTGAATTGCACAATGTTAAATCATCCGGTTTCATTTTCCACGCTTTCTTCTACTTGACAACTTGATTAACATTTTTATTTTGGAAACTTCATGTGGCATACACAAGTCAGAAACCTAAACGCTGACCACCCACAAACTGCTCTGAAGTCTTACAGGGCACATAGGACTAGAAATACATTTAATTTAATAATATCAATGTCTGCATGAAACTGAGCCGATTTCAATCTTTTAATTCAAGCTTAAAACCTCAAATATCTCCACAGTGGCATGACTTCTGCAGACCAGCCTCCATACATACTGATTCATTTTTTAGACTTGTAGACTTTATTGTGGCTAACCAGTCGTAACTTGTCGCCAAGCTCTGGACCACCCAGATTAGCCATCTAAACAAGGCTTTAGATGCTTTAATTGTCTCCATCCTCTGGTGTGCCATCGACTTGAAAGTACGTCGACATAACTGCAGTTACCTCCCTCATTTGCTTCAAGTTTTATACCGAAGTACAAATTGCCACAGTTAAAACCAGCCATTACACACCCAAACCTTATATACGTAAATAGACAATTCCAGCATTTACAATGACATTTTCCAAGATAAAATTACTACCATCTTCAGTTTTAGCTAAAACAGATCTACGGAAATCTGAGAGGCTGGCTCAAAACTAAAAATAGGGTTATACGATTAATGTGTAAACATTTTCAGGCCTAAAAAATAAAAAAAAAACATCTGCAAGGTAGCAACTGCTATTTGTAAACATTCTTTTGTGTGCCAAGGTCATGGGTTCAATTCCCAGGGAACACACTTGTAAACATACTGAAAAACAATACACAATGAATTTAAGTCATTTTAGATAAAAGCATATGTGAAATGCAAGGGCTACATGCAAACGTAAACACCTTTGAGGCAGAGAATGTTATGGGTTGTAAGCAGGAGCATCCAGAGGTAAGTTTTCAAGATGAAAGGGTGTCATAAATTGAGACGCTGTAATAAAAGACTGTCTCCTAAAACAAGACGCTCTGTGGCTCTGATAGTCTGTAATTTACAATGACAATATCAGGGACAGTCCACAAGCAGGAGGCAAAGTGCAGGGAAGCGGAGAAAATAGGCTTGTTTTTCCTACTTTAATGATTCATGTTTTGTCTTAGAAGCGTCATCTTCTTAGCATATCCAAACAAACTGTTTCCCTCTAAATCTTCAAATGATCCATTAAAACGAGCTCATTTGAGAGCAACAACTATTCGGCTGCAAACACGAGCCTGAAGAAAACAGAAGAGGGTGCAATCGCCTCTCCTTCCCCTTCATAATATGCAAAGTTTCACCCGAGGTATTAATCTGTTTCCATTGTAGCTAAGCGCAGATGCTATCAAGCTCCATTTGTCATTGACAGCGGGGTAATGACCCTGAACTCAGGTGAGCAGCTCCTGGGCAGCAAAGACACAAGGTGGTAAGTAACTCAATATATTTTCCCACAGCAGCATTAACGGTACAAATTTGCTAGGCAAATTGAGTGTGAGGAGCACATTTTATACCGCTTTGGCTCGTGGTTGTACCGACTTTATCTCTTTGAGACCATTTATCTCTCAAATGCATTACTGGTGAGCAGGGCCTGTTGTAGCATTGTTAGTTTTATCAGTTTTGGATTACAACATTGCTTGTTTGGACTAGACAACTTGACCTAGTGCTTTATTTATGTGGAGAATATCAATATCCAGTTCAAAATACATGGCAGTTTCCTTGTGTACAAGCGAGGGTATGAATGTACATGAAGTTGCTATAGAAAGGGACGCCGTTTGGGGAGATTTTCCAGGTCTTTCTATTAACACAGTCATGTGAAGAGTCTTTTGTCCCCTCACAAACCCTGGGCTCTAAAGAGCTTTCAGTCCATCCGAAGGTTCAGCCGTTATGAAAGAAACAAGTCGGGAATGTACTGCACACCATTGTGTCCAAAACAAGCCTCCACGAGCCAAGGATTTCAAGCGAGTTGTGAACCTAGTAGGAATACCGTTCTCAGATTCCATCCAGGTTTCCCTGAAATGCTACGATCATTTCAACGCTACAGTATGAACTACCAAGATAAAGACACAATGTGGTTCAGCCAGTGGTTTTAACCTCCGGTGATAAGTGAAATGGCTGGCTCTGCTTATATTGGCAGACAGGTAGGAAAGAAAGGCCAGATAATCTCTCTTTGGTCAGAGCCGTGGCACTGGCACTGCTCTTGAGGTAGTAAAGCTGTCCAGATTTCATGCGGTAACTATCGCTCAGGTCCTGCAGCCCAGCTACCTAATTAGCACAGGCCTGGGAAACACGCTCATTTAGCATGCTGTAAAGTAGCAGGTCAACTATCCTCCCACTTACAAAAATATACACAATTTTTGTAAAATGCAGCATAGTGGTTAGCATGTGTGCTATGGTGTTTACAATTATGGCTGGCATTATCCAAAGTGACTTACAGTGCATTTAAGATATACTGTACATTTGGCCATATTACCTTGTCATTGCTAACACCATAGCCAGTTGAGCTACACTCGACAAGTGGTGCTAAAGCAGGTAACAAGTTTAGATTATAAAAACATGGTGGGAACATTGTTTTGAAAAAATTCTAAAATGCTGAAATGCCCAGTTTTCTTGTTGTGATAGGAATCAATAAATACAATAAATTGTCTTTAAAGATGTTAATATAATCGATTTAGTTTGACTGAATTTGTACCAGTCACACTTTGTTTAAACAGTCTAGCATATCTAGATTTAGCTCGGCTTGACCCATGCGTGTAAATGTTAATCTACAACTGGCCTCAACGTTGTGTGCTTGTTCTAAAAACAAAGGTGATGCGACTGTGTGTTTTACCCTTGAAATATTCGATTATGCGTTGTGTCACATACACTTTAACAGAAAGAGCGAAGACTGTAGCTTGACTTTGCAAAAAGCACACATAAACATACTTACACAGTGGAATACTATAGGAAATATGCAAAAACATAACTATCGTAATCAGGTGTATAAATTCATATATTTTCATCTGTCGGCACTCTGCCACATTGTTCAACAGTCCCTAAAATCCTCCTTGACAGTTCTAAATCCCACCAAGCTTGTGCCAACTACCACTGGACAAGCGTTAGCTGTCCCTCTGCCGTCGTGATTTTATGAGCGCTCTAAGGGCGTGTCTGTTATCAAGCCTTGTAATGCACCATTAGCCAGAAACCAGCTAGCATGCTAGCGCTACCCTCCTGCTGGGCAGTAGAATAGGGTGAGTGGACCTTGGGGCTTCTCAGCATGGGAGTGGAGACATGAGGGAGAACTCTTACAAATAGGGGGTAGATTATGCTAGCAGAGAAATATCTAAAATTGCAGAGTTTTAGATTCTCAATTAGTGCTTTCAATGAGAGGCCTTAACCCCGCGTCCAGTCCCACTTATTTAGAAGGAGCTATTGAGTTGGATTCACCTGCCATGCAACAGTAGTCAAAGGCGGAGGTGTGTTGTTAACCCAGCAGGAGAGGATGAGGCTGAGGTACAAGAGAAAAGGAATCAAATGGACGAGTGAATCACATACAGGAAGACAACAGCTGGAGAGGTTGTCCCAGAGGGAATAAAAGTAGCTTTTAAACAGTTGTTGAGGCAGTGGGGGTCTACAAAAGGGTGGAGCAAGAAAATAAGGAAATTTAGCAAGTGTCTGCTGGAAAAGAGACAGCCACTGTCTTTAACTAGTCTCCGACAAGGTCTTATGATACTTTTACAAGGGACAAGAGCGAGAGAGGGTGGGTCCAATGGGGATAGAAAAGAAATGATAGCCTTCGCCATCCAGCATTTATATCTGTATTACCTATAATCCTACAGGGACAGTCTGTCTGACCACTTGACAGACTAGAGATAATTTACTCAAGCTTTTAGTATGGATAAAGAATGCTCTCAGACTAAGTGGCTAAGAGTTCAGTCTTGGGAACACTAACTGGCAGCACAATGCAACATTTTTGGCCCTGGAGGAAAGCAAACACTTTAAGCGAACCGGCTGATTGGTAACTCTGATCTTTTGGATTTAAGGGCAGTCTGTAAAAAAACCATGCACACAAGCAGCATTTAAATGAGTAGTGCACAGAAAACAAAATTCTGTCAGTATTTACTCACCTTCATGTCGTTCCAGAACCATCATGCTGTTATTTTGCACTGCTTTTTTACATAATGTAATGCTTCAAAAGGACAAAACACCATAAAAGCACTGTAAAAGTAATTTTGTACACTATATCCTGTTTGGCGTCAATACCTCAACCAGCGGCAAGAGTTTCAGTGAATTAAAATTTCTGAATCATATGGCTATATAGCACAAGTCTATGGTTTACTTTTATAGATTTGTTATGGTATTTTTTTGTCCTTTTGGAGTTCAAAAGACTATGTTCACTATAAGGATTATTCATAAATATTTATTTTGCATTCAGCATAAAAAAGCCCACTGTTTTGAAGACATAAGACAATAAGTGATTTGGTTAGGGATAGTTCAACTCAAAAATAAAATTCTGTCATTAATTACTCACTTCATGTTGTTACAAACCCATGAGACCTTTGTTCATCTTCGACACAAATTAATATATTTTTTGATGAGCTTTCTGACCCTGCATAAACTGAAACACAACTACCACGTTCAAGGCCTAGAAGGATAGTAAGGACATCATTAAAATAGTACATGTGACATCAGTGGTTCAAGCGTTATGTTATGAAGCTATGAGAATACTTCTTGTCGCAAAAGAAAACAAAATAATATCTTAATTTGTGTATGAATATGAACAAAGGTCTTACAGGTTTGAGGGTGAGTAATTAATGACAGAATTTTCATTTTGAGTGGACTATCCCTTTAAACTGCTCCTTGCTGCAACTACAAATCACTGCATGCTCATGTTTAATTGTCACTCTTTTAGACTACCTGAAAACTAACTTTTACATAGCCAGACATCTTCATGTCTCAGCAATGTTTTCGAACAGCTGTATTTCAAAATTAAATTCTTGCGCTGCATCTCTTAACCCTAAAGATGACATATTGTTCCAGACTCACTCATAATAGCAGTCATAGTACCTTGTGGTGAGGTAATTGCAGTGAGTAAAATACAGGGAGTCTCAGATGTCGGTTTAACATGGAGGTTAGATGAAGGCACAGATAATCAGTCAAGGAACTGAGCCAGATGCGGATGAGCGGAACAAAGATGGTTCTGCACCTGGATACGGAAAAAGTGATCACATGGCATTGCCACACCTCCGATCGTACTCCGGGAGCCATTGGATCACATGGCAATTGCCTTTCATACTCCCATTACACTACCATGCATTGCTTGGTTGACTCTGCCAGGAGTACCATGAGAACCAGGTTTAAAGATGTGCATTTCATTACACTTCTTACTCGCCGTCTTTCGCCATAACCTGACTTCGGGAGTTGAGCTAATCGTTCCAAGTGCACTCAAGTCAGAAGAACAGGCTATTTCATTAAAAGACTCATGACAAGTGAGCGAGTCTTTAACAGCTTCCTCTTACATTAAAAGCTTTTGTTATCTTTCCGGCTGATCAACCTATGAATACAGGAGAAGTCGGAAGGAAGCACTCCAGTCAGGTGATGACTGTCTACTACTAGATGTGAACTGTCTGAAAGGTCAGAAAGCTGCAATGCAGATGACATTTCCTATGCCTCCTAAAACTCAATTTGACAAGATGGAGGGATCAGCTGGAGGATAATCTTAGTTACATGCGTCAAAATACAGCGTTGTGTATCTTATCCCGCACTTCTCTTTTTAGGCCACGAGCTGAACAAAAGGGTTACGGGAAATATCACACATAGCTACAAACGACTCCCAGTCTGGGGTGTATATGTTTGAACTACTCATGTGTTTCTCCCTGATAGGATGCAATGGCTTGACCAGTCAACATTTATGCCCTGATTCCGCCCCTCCACCCGTCTCCATTGCTCACTGGAGAGTACCTACAACAGGAGGATGACTCTTGTGCTAGACCTCTCCAAACCCCACACGCTCGTCGGTGATCAACAGCGCCTTCCTTTTTAGGCACAGCTGCACAGATAACAGGGTTAAGGACAATATCAAAAGTGACGACAAACATAGGAGCTTCAGAGCTGGGGCCTTTGAGGCTCCGACATATGTTTGAACACTCAATGCTTGTCCTCCTCACGTCGGGTTTCAATGGTTGCCAGTCCATTTTAATTGCCATTCCCGCCACCCCCAACCCAGCTCTCCATTTGCCCTGCACTACCCAGAACCCCTGAAAAGCAGTGACAGTGCTTCTTTGTTCACCCCAGACCATCCTCTCCCTAGGCCCCCATCCACCCTCCGTTCGGTTGACAGGCATGCCTGTACAAGCTCTGCAAAAACCGAGAGGGAAAGACAGCGTGAAAAGTGAGATAGAGAGTGGCGGGGAGGTCCTCCTTTTCAAGCTCCCACCATTCCTGCAGTTCTGTCAACTCAGCAATACCAGAGGGGCTTCAAAGGGGTAGGAGATAGGTGACTGTCAGTGTACAAGCCTCCAAAAGAGACAAACATACTGTAGATAGACAGTAAGAAACAAGAATTCAGCTATGCATCACTTTCTAGTATCCACCTTCACAAAAACATCCAAGGTGTTTTAAGCTGTGTATTTCCTTTACATATGTGCATATTATTCCATTTACAAGGCAGACATTTAAGTAAGATGCTTAGCCTGTATAGATGTGTCTTTATTTCCCTCGTGGCATTGTTCCCTTGCTGTTAGATCGTAAGAAACAGTAATTTCCCTGGTTTTAATTTAAATAGTCGTTTATGGTCTGCTTTATTTTAATGACCATGTTTATGGTAGCCATTTATCTTGGGAAAGATGCTAACAGATTTGGAACATATTTAAACTAATTAAAACCAATCGAAAATAAACACATAGAGCATTCTGTTTTTATGTAACAAAAATTCTCATTAGCATAAACAAAATTATGTAGCCTATATTTTGGAAACATCAAATTGGTCTTTACAAAAGGCACCAGCAGGCCAGAAACATACTCTATGCAAGTATGCATGCAACTTGTACATGTATGTTCATGCATTACTTTTAGAGGTAACAATCTTCAGTACTATAGGGGCATAGTAACCTAACAGAGTAAGTTCCATTAAAGACAGAATGAAATGCGTAATTTTCGATTGTCTTTTCTGAGTGAAACAGCTTCTTGAAACATCAACAAAAATGTGGATGGGGCTTGATTTTGTCAAATGGAACTGACTGGATTTGTTGTTGTTTGCTAATTGTTTTTCAGTTAGATGTTATGAAGGATATTATGAAATTGTGATGACACATATATTATTTTATAATAAACACTGAAATTTTCAAAAAAAAAAAGTTGATGATGACTTTAAACCATGACTTTATTCAGGTACTAACTAGCCTGCTGTAAACAAGTTGACACTTCAAGAGTATGTCGATTTCATGCTAATGCCCATTATGAGCTACTTGTTGCAATGCTGGGGAATGCATTTTATGGTTTGTCTTATTTTAATGCCAATGTTTATGGTAGCCCTTTACTTGGAAAAGATGCAGGCAGATTTTGAACATCTTAAAGACCTTAAAACACATCATGTTCACTTCTCCATGTTAGATTGGCCTTCATGCAAAATCCCAACAGCATGAGTAGGCCAGAAACACATTAAGGCATTGCCTAGAAAGACATGTCTCAGATAGCTATAAACACGAGGAGTGTGTAGAAGAAGACAGTTCATGATAAAGTTAGCTACAGCTCCCCTTGTGGCAATGCTAAGAGTACAAAGCCTGCATAGCTCGAAGCATTTGCGTCACACAGTGTGTTAGCTTTACATTATTTTGAGCATGTAGGGGTGTATTTGTAAGTATTTAAATCACAAGCATTGTTCCACAACTCAAGAGAAATCGTTTAGATCCACTTGTAGCCCTGAGTAGAGCTAAGAGAGAAATGTTTGGACTGAAGATGAGCACTCCTCTAGTGGTTGTGCTGATTCCACAATCCTCAGGCAATCCCTGGATAAACGCTTGAGTGGAATAATTCAAGATTGTACTTCACATTCTTAGTCTTTAAAACAGTGACATATAATACTGATTTTAAAACATTTATCTTTGTGTTATCCATTTTATCACAACAATACATGTAGTATAATATGCATATTTAACTATGTTTTCATGATTTTTTTGATCACAAAGGCATAGGGCATGAGGAAATTCAATACAGCATATTTTAAAATTGCAGTTGAGAAAAGAAGCGAATGCTCTGCACTAGGAAGAAATGTTGAAATATGTTGAAAATGTTGAAATGTTTCAATGACAAGTCAATTTTGATGACTAGCACCCTAAGTGAGTCTGAAATGCTAACAAAGGCAATGCCACAAGTAAATAGGGGAGCTTGACAATAGTCACACGCAAAATTTATTCCAGCACAAATGTTTTTTAAAAGGACTGTTTAACTCAAATTAGGAGGTGACCAGGGCAGGACCACAGGGAGTTTGGATGCATTCCTAACAGACCATGAAAACCTCTTGAGATTACTAGTCCCAGTACTCACATTGACAAAACAGGGAGGCTTCGCAGTGGTGCTAAACTAATTGAGTGGTCCCTTGGGGGCTTCAAGTTCATTGTCCACCATGTCTCAATTAAACATCCATCAAACTGGCATCTAGTACCCAAGGAACAACCAACAAACTGAGTCAATGTTCTTGTGAATGGCACATCTTTTGCCTCAGTCAGGGTAGAAAGTGACCCAAGTCACCAGCACCAAGTCCAGTAACAAAATTGACAAACCTAATTGCACACTATGAAACTTCTTCCACATTTATCCATTGTGAGAGTCCTAAAACTGAAGGTGAAGGATCTCAGCAAGACATCCTCTGAGTATTTGGCTGTGCCACCATATAGATTACACAAAGTAACCTTCTGGTGGTTTATTCATTGTGGAAGGGTTGCACAAAGTGTTGACGCAATGGCTTGCCAATTTAAGCTTCCTTTCTGCTAGCTGTGGATAAATGCTTTGGATATGAGAGCCACTAATGCTTGGATGCACTTCTTGTAATAAGTACAATATGGAAGTGCTTTGAAGTTTACTGCTTGCAGGTCTTTAGCTCACTTTGCAAACACATGAATAGGGTTCAAAGACATTAAATGAATCAACCATAACTTGAAAGTTGGACTGGTCCCTAGAATTGGACTGAATGGATCACACAACAGAGTCTCGAGTTGAAATGAGGAACAGCGAACAATAAAATGATACTATATCTTTTGCATTGCAGCACAACTGATGGCAAATAAAGGCTCCCTGGTGCTGTTCTGCTTTGATAGAGCCACAAAACCGGACAAATGCTGAATTTGTAAAACTGCGTATTCGACGGCTTTCATCTTGGATTGAGCTTCTGACAATGAGAGTTAATTCCCATCTTCCTTTTGCACGATCTCCTAACTGGAACAAACACGCTGCTGAATCTAACATAATGCAGTTTCCGAGCTGGATCATTTTTTAATCGCTTGGATTGAGAGAGGCTTGAAGAATCAAGCAGCACACAGAGGCGTACAGCGAATTAATTTGGCCTATCAGAAAATGCTGTCAGGTTTCACCGGCGAGCCCTCTATGCTTGTCGCTTAAGTCTACCTAACCTGAACGGAGCCAGCAGGAATCCACCGACTCCACAGTTTTGCCTTTCACAGTCCATCTCTGCAATTTTACGGACAGCCCAGTAACAGTTATTTGCTTTCAGCCATCGGAGGGATCCTGGTTGTGTCTACCTACTCTGGATCCAAACTGCAAATCTTTAACAGCCCTCGGTCGCTTCTCTCAGCTTGGATATCGATTGCAGAGTGGCTGTTCTTTGTCCAGTCCTCGGAGGAAGTGGTGTGAAATTATCCATATATGAGGGAGGCCTGTGGAGCGAGAGACCCTTTTTTGTTGTCGCTGTTAAAGAAAGATAGCGACTGCAATTGGAATAAAAGCCTTTTATTTAAAATGCTGGCTGGCCTACAAGATACAGCATACTTTCAAAGGTTTATGTCTAGTTCTCAAATTGGTGAAGGACTTTTAAAAAATAGATCATTATAATTGCGAAAAGTACAAACCCTAAATGAAGTGACTGATAATGTGAACTGAATGTGCTTACAGAAATTTGTGATATTTTTGTTTGTTTCAATCCTGAAAGTTATATGTCAGTAACTTCTTAGCTTAAGCTAGCAAACTTTTAGCTTAGCATTTTAGTTCATTATTAAAAAGTTGTCCAATTAAAGAAATATGAAGAAAATGACCATCAAGCAACATTACTGATGAGTAAAAATGAGAGAATGTCAGCATAAAGGTGAAAATGAAGGATAATTTGGGCACTATTTAAAATTATACATAACTTGTTTTAAGGTAGCTAGCCTGTTAGGGGTCTGCAATTCCTATTTTACTATTTTAAGTGGACTGCCAGCTAAAAAAGGGGTTAAAACTGGTGACCTAGATCTCTAGTTTATGGTAAGTCATATCTCCAGTTGTAGTCAGGCTGCTTCTTTGGTTTAATTTCAGTCATTTAATCAGTGATCGGTGACTTATAAAACCATTAAAGACTTATCTGAACACATACACACCATGTGAGCTGAGACTTTAAAAAATTAATAAAATCTCTTGTATTTTGCATGTTTTGCTCACAACTAATTATAACAACCAACCTTACTACAACTGATACCACACGCTAAGGCAAAAATTTAAGAACTATTAGCATGTGCACAACTCAAAACAAATTAAAACAAATCAGTACTCTTTTTCCCCTCTTTTTAAAGTCAGCTACTGTGTGGGGATTACAAAATGAAAACTGCAACAGAGAAGCAAAACTCCTCATTAGCATAGCATCTCTCCCAGAATTCATCTGTGTTGACGGACAAAAGTCAAAAGTGTTCAACAAGCTCTCTGCATGTACTGGAATGACATTTCTGGGTTAGCTCCCAAAACACAGTGATGAAATAAGAGCAAGCAGCTGCTCTTACTGTGTCCAGATGGGCAGAGCGTATGTAAATTGCCTCATTAACCTTACAGCACTTAACTACCGGCTGCGCTGACGGTTCGCCCACTCGGGCATTTTATTAAAGAACATTAATAGCATCAGGCAGCAATCACCACTGCCTGAGGTGATTTGCTCTGGCATTATCAAACACTGTAATAATTATACATGACAACCTCCTGATTAATGCATTCATGAATATTACAACACTGAATTATCTTTACTTCTGCCTTCCATGAACTTCAAGGCTGTTTTAACAAACACTACAAGAAAAGTAGGTTCTTCCCCACCCTCACAAACCTTTTGGTCTTAGCCACACCTCTTACAAACAAAAAATAAAAAGGCATCATGCAACATTACCCTCAGCCCTCGGGATGTGTGTGTGTGTGCGATGAAAACCGTGGAGAACCGACCTGCACCTGGAGCACAGAGGGCACGGCACAGGTCAAGGTCAAGCCCCAAGGGCCACTGACTAAACAAGCCTCCACTCTCTCTTGCTCTCAAAAGACCAGACAACCCCTGTGGTTGCAGCTCACAACATGGGTCTTTTCAGTCCTTTCTTTAGCCTCCTTCCATCACTGTCTTTCTCCTTTGGAGGCGCTTAATCCATAATCACTCAAAGCGACCAGGAGCTCAATTATGCACCAGTTTCTTCATTTTCTCTTGACACACAAAGATCTAAAACAATTAACCTCTACCCGCACGCGTTTCACACTGAGCAAGAGGAATAAGTCAAGAACCCTCCATTCAAATTCCACCCCATAATTCAGCAAGCATAAATATTATTTTCCTTTAATGCTGGGCTGTGTAGTTTAAGCTTAGCTGACATAATGGATAGTATTTCTATAAATCCTGAACTGAAAACTGCTACATAAGGTGTATGTAAAAATATGACATTTTAGGAGGGATGTGTGAGATGTAATCCAAATTTCTTAATAAACCCATTTTACTGATGCTGTTTGACATGCCAGGAAGGTGCAATCTTAAAATTTAGATAGATCACCCAAAAATGAACCTTCATTGTGAATAGATAAAATTTCTAAAATTGGAAGAAATAATTTTGGAGCAAATTATTCCTTTATACACCTAAGTCACTGACAGGGACATGTCCACACCAATATTCAGTTTCTTTTCTTAAACTACCAAAAAAAAAAAAAAAACATTAAAATCAATCAGTTCCTCTTTATTTTCTCTTCTTTATTTTTAAGCAAGCAACTGTGTGAAGGATCACAAACGAAAACTGCAACTGAAAATCAAAACTGCTCATTAAAATAGTGAATCACTCCCAGAATTCATCCGTGTTGATGCTACTAAAGTCAAAAGCATTTAAAAATCTCTTTTGAATAATTTATTACATTTATACTCTAAAAAACATAAAGCTTCCAAAGAGATGCCATTTTGGGCTCCCCAAAGAACCTTTACTGAACAGTTCATTTTTTTAGCAGTGTGAAGAACCTTTAACAATCTAAAGAACCTTCTGTGCAATGGAAAGATTCTTAATGGAACCATAAATGGCAATAAAGAACCTTTAATTTTAAGTCTTTGCAATGATCAAAAATACATCTACTAAAAACATACTTGATATCTATATCCACAGTGTGCGTTTCTATACAATTCTCCTCTTGGCAGCCCAAAACGCTTCACTCAAAACGAGTCAATGGGTGTGACACTAGGGAGAACACAGCCATGGCCTCAGCCCAAACCACGCAGTTCTCTACGTGAGGCTGTCTGATTGTATTGAGCCCTTTAGCCCTCAATAAACACTCTTCCTCTGTCAGAGAGTCTCAGTGGCCTCCTATTCATGCAGGTAGAATGCCTAAAGAACGCGTGGAGAGGAGAGAAAAAACAGCTTGTTGCTTCTATTGAACCTTTATTACACCCTTCAAAGGCTTATGGCAGAGAGGAGAGCGAGAAAGAAAGGATCTGCCGTCTACTTAGTGCCATTGTACTCCCAACATGTCGGCTCTGAGCTGTGTGAGAAAACACAAGCAGGCTACATCCAAAATATCGCATCGCCGAGCAAATCAAAGTGCAATAGCTAGAGACAAAATGCGATTTTTGGGACACTTATTCTGCAAACAGACACTAACGTAATTCAAATGTAAGAGTGATTTGGGTGGGTAAGGATAACTATCATTTAAAAAATAATACTAAAATGAACAAAGATTGTTATTTTTTAATTTTTTTGCACTTACACTTTAAATTGCCATATTGAATCTACACTGAAATCAAACAAACATTAATATTAATTGTGCTTTTGTCCCCTTTTATAATTTTGTTCATTTAAATGTTTTTTGGTCAACTTTAATAGTCTTCAACACACAGTTCCTCTAAAATCATAATATACTGTTCAGGATACTGTACAAAAGGGTGTTTTATCAAGCCACAACTGCATCCTTTCAGCTTTCCTCATCGCACAATCATTCTTGCATTATTAGCCACACTGTATGTAATTTCACATGCGGTAAACCTAATCTAACACAGACAAAGCACTTAAACAAGCTTGGAATCCAATGCTATGTCTAATCCACAGATTAAAGAAAACCAACAGTATCTGGATCCTAATAAGCCAGCCTTGCTAAACATGCACTGTATACTGACAGGTCTTGCATGGCCAAAAAAAGAGACTTGATATGCAATTTTGAACAGCATGGTTGAATAAAGACTCAGCTTACACACACACAAGGGAGACATTGTTGTTCATGCTTCTCCTTGCATGTGTGCCAGACTTCTTTCTCCTGGTCCATACATTGCAGACGAGTTGGCCCCTCATATACTGCATACTGGCCCCAACATTGAGTGCTGGCCCCTTGTTTGTGCAGGGCAAGAGATGCAAGTGGGAAAAACAGAAGAAGAGTGAAAAAAGAGCGAAAACAACTGGCAGGCATCCAGACTCATGGGGACCTGCGTTGATCATTATGTCTAGCCTTCAGGTGTCTGAGCCGCTGCGTTTTGGGGAGGTGTGGTTACCAAAGAAGCAGACAAAGAGAAACTCGTTCGTTCACCGGATCAAGAAAGCAAGGGAGGGAGGGATGGTAGAGAGAGAGGGGGAAAAATGAGAAAATGCTATAAAATTTGATTAGCCGATCCTCCACTGAAGTGACTTTCTGTGTTCTCGTGCCTTTTTTTTCAAAGCATCGCCCAGAGAACAGGACAGACAGAATTTTTTTTTTTTTTTACAGGTCCCTAATTAAAACATCTGAAGACCCTCAGACATCAAACAGTCTTGCAAGGTCTCATTGCAATGCACTGCGATCTAAATAAGCCTTTTTTTTTTTCTAAACTCAGGTTTCCCAGCTCTCAAGATGTTATATTAATATTAATACAAGCATTATTTAGATTTATGAGCGCATTTAAACATGCATATGGAAATATGCATACGATTAATCGGAAAAACCAAACACACAACTGTTTGACACAGGTCACCGCTGTCACAACTTTACAGCACGCGTCAAATTCTACACAAAATCAGACAAATGGCATCAGATTTTCACCTGGGATGATAACACATCTCCTTAGAATATTAAAAATAAAATCTAGATTATTCTGAAAATATAACATTTTCTGAAATGATACAATTCTTGAACGGGTCAGTAGGTTTACGCTGGACTAGATCAAGTCGAAAATGTTTTTAACATAAAAGATGTGGCTATTTCACAAAAAAGACAAGCAGTGCAATAAACTCAAATTTAAAAATAACGTAAGAATACACAAAATCGACTATAAAATAGTCCTATAATATATAAAAGTTTTTTATATATATAATATATAAATATATTTTATATATATAATAGCTTTAAACGTTTGTTATTGCAGAATACCTCTGTAAAGATCAAAACATGAGTGATACGTTATTTAAAACTACGATAAACATCTAACACAATTGCAAAGTGTTTTTCGCAGAATAATAATAATAATAATAATAAGTAATATCGATACCAACCAATCATTCTGCTCGAGACGCCGGGTTCCTCTTGCATTCGCGGGAAACTCCGAGCGGTTACAGTAAAAACAAACTGCTGCTTGCTGTTGCTGTGCCGCGTTACCTTTGCGTTTAACTTCTGGTGCTTTTGCGCGTCTCGCTTCCTGCGCAGTAGAAAGAGACCAGAGCCGCCGCGATCGCGTCGCGTCATCAGAAGCGGAGCGCTCCTATTGGCTGAACGCGTGTACATTGATAACGCTGCTCTTTGTTCCATTGGGCGCAAGCGGAGGGACAGACGCTCCTCCTCGCTGATTTCGGTGCGCAAGAATGTGTGAGAAGAAAAATGGGGAATGTCTTCTGATGTCTGAGGTCAAAACGTCTTCAAAGCTGTTGGAATAAACATTGCGCCAGTAAGAATCAGCATAGGTAGTTTCATTTATTGATTACTTATTGATAATCGTTTACATTAATGATAGCAATCCTGCTGGTTTAATGCATTTTAAATATAGCACTACACAGACTTAATATTTGAATGCAAGTAGTTGGTATTCAAATATGTTAAGCAATTACATTTTAACGTATTATATCTGTGATAGGTTTTAGACTAAATAAATAGAAATGGCCAAATCGAAATATTCTATAGTAACTGATGTTTGCATGGACATAGTTTTATTGGTAAATACTTCTAATCATCTAATGAAGGAGGTTTCTTTTTATTTCAAAACAACTTTTAAATGTTTAATTTTAAATATAATAAACGAAACTAGGTGTTGCTACTAGTTGTACTTGAAAAATAAAGCTTAAAAATATAACAACTCTTTACATATATTTTTCAAAATATAATGCTATTTCATATAGTAAAACAACTAATGAAATACTGTTAAACAAATAATGATTTTTATATATATAAGAGAGAGAGAGAGAGAGAGAGAGAGAGAGAGAGAGAGAGAGAGAAAGAATATCCAATAAATTATGTTATGTTTGCAATAGAAGATCATTTCTGATATTGCTTGGGGTCTCACTTTCATCAAAATGTTAAATTTATGTAATCAAAATGACATAAGGACAGTTATAGGCTATATAAAATGATGAGAAAGAGTCAAAAGTAAATCATCTTTTAATGTACTCAGTTGTTAATACTTATTATATGTGATTTCATGCACCTGTAAGGAAATGTTTAAATTAATGCAATAAAACCTTAATAAAAAGGAAAAGAAAGAAAGAAAGAAAGAAAGAAGAAGAAAGAAAGAAAGAAAGAAAGAAAGTAAATCACTTTATGGTCATTTCGTTGTAACACATCCTGAATGATTAATTTTCATTTTATTTCATTATTTATTTATGGATCAAAAATGCATCAGATGGCTGTAATATCTTGCTTTAAATGCAATTGAAATAATATTCACTGTTCCTTTATTCTCAAGACTGACACATTCTTCTTAGAGATACCTGGTTGTTTGTGCATTTCAGCACCTGTGAGCCACTTCCATTCACATATATCCTTCACTCCCTGAGTTATTTTAATTGAATAAATGTCCCACATGCCATTAAACACAGTCCTGCCCTAAAATTCATCGGATGCTTCATAAAGCCATCTTGTTTACTCAGTTACACCCTATTTTCCCACAAAATGGCTAATCACTGGCGTTCCACCATAGGAGACACGTTCTTTGGATTTTGATCGATTAGTTCATGCTTCGATTCGGAGACACTGAATTGTGCTTAAATGCTCATGCGAGAGAATATTCCAGTCTCTTTTATCTCCGAGTGGCTCAGAAACCAAAGGCCCAAGGTATGTTGGGGAATATTAGAGCGCGTATCGCGGTGAACATCCTCCCTGCATGAATGCAGCATTAAATCAATATTCTGCAAAGCTTCCCTTGTTGAGTTATTCACTTGACTGCTGTCATGATCCACCGTGTGGCTGTGCAGTTGTTTTCTGATTTTTGTGACGCCTTCTCTCTCTCTTCCTCATCTGAATGGCCCCCACCACCTTCATGCTTTGATAATTCTGCAAGAGGGATAAAAAAAAATGGGTCTGATGACATATTCTTATCTTTCATTATGTGTGATTGGCAAAAAGGCAAATCCAACAGCTGATTAGCTGACATTAGCTTTGACAGGCATTTGAACCGAGCGCACCTGCTACTGGCAGAATGATCACCAGTGTCTTTTTTCTTTCACTCTCAGAATTACGTGTTTCTCATGTTGGTTGGTTAGTTTTGTAGCAGCTGTAGCATGTGGTGTCAAATGCATTCCTGCTATGGAGATGTTTACTGAAACTTAGCTTTGCATTGCATTTCCTTTCAAGATTTAAGGCTCTTTGACATTGCAACAATCTATAAACAATTAAACAGATCACATACTGTAAAGGTTGCAGGCAAAGTCCAAAATTAATTCTTTGTCAAGGCTGCTAATGAACAGACAAAATATTTTGTTTAGTAAAAAAAAATATGTATATATATATATATATATATATATATATATATATATTATATATAGTGTGTGTGTGTGTGTGTGTGTGTGTGATGTGTTTATGTGTATGTATGTATGTATATATATATATATATATATATATATATATATATATGTAGTAAATAATAACATTAATAAATTATAAATATATATTTATTTATCACAACACACACACATTTTTACATTTTATTTATGTGCCTATAATGAATTTTTTATAGCATATTAAAGAATCATATATCATATACATGCACCAGTCATGAAAATGTGATTTTGCTTTTAATATTTTCATTTTGTGTCTTATGCAAAGAATATTAGCTATATATTTACTATGATATATATATATATATAAAGAAAGAAGTATAATTCGAGATATCTAAAGCTGACTGAATTTTGGATCTTGTTGTAGCATGATTCATCAAGGTATAGATTCATAGAAAGCCAACCTTGGATACTAAAAGTGACTGAACTTTGTAATCTGTAAACGAGAGTGTTGATGATTTTGTTAAATGAGTAAATCAAAAATATTATTGTGAGTCAGTTATATAAGATGTGAAAAGAGCTGTTGACTGTGGCATTTCTGTAGAAATGCCACATTTAACTATTGCCTGAGGAGAGTTCACAATATTTCCAGTTGATAATCATGGATCATGTCAAAGCACAGGCTTGTTCAAATTTATTAAGGAAATATTTAACCATTAATCTCTGGTCCGAAGCACAGTCATACTCAGAAGGCCTTCTTGCTTTCATTTTATTCACCCAATAAGGGCTTGTCAGTTATGTGTCACAATATCCTGCTGCAGGTGTGTGTGTGAGTGTGTGTGTGTGTGTGTGTGTGTGTGTGTGTGTGTGTGTGTATGCATTTGGAAGGGGCAACAAATCAACAAACAGAATTCAAAATAAAGAAGATAAATCAGCAGTAAAGCGTTCAGCTCATCACAAATGAGCAAAATCTTATCTTTGTTCCACTCCTAAATTTAGACTGACATTTTGCGATGCTTAGCATAAATTGTAGACAGCAAAGAGGATTCAGAGAACCGTAATGCATGATGATTTAGGTCTAATTTTAGCCTTAGCTCTGATGCAAGGATGTAAAGCAGCCTTGCCACGTAAGCTTTTAAAAAACATTTCTTGCTTCATTTCATGCTTTTTTTTGAAAGCACAATAATAATTGTCTACTTTACGCATTGTGTGATTATCCACAAAAATACATATTTATGAATATTAATGTTTAATCAGTTCAAAGGCGTGTATGTAAAGTATCTGCAGTGGCAATACATGTATGAATTGCTTCATTCTATCTATTGTTTATTTATCATGCTGAAGCATAGAGCGTCAAGCCATATGTATCTAGAAGTCTATAAATACACTAACACTTAGTGTAATAGCTATAAACAGCAACCTTTTTTTTGTATATAAATAACGCATTTCTGTTCATGGAAACTGTAACAGTAAAAGAAAAAAAATTGTGCACTTAAAATCTCAGTTGTATTCATAAGTACTTTATTCACATGTACATTTTCATACATTTGTATGAAACACTCAACATACTGTCAGCATATAAAACAAACTTCCGAGACAAAAATCTTTATGAATCCTCTAATCAAAAAGATCAGAAACTGGCAGACTGACTTATCTAATTTATTAAAAATAAAATCCAGGTGGGGATAATCAAAGCGGTTCATATGGCTGAATTTGATTATCAGCACATTATCGCTATAGAGTTGTTTATACATAAAACATAACTTCTCCATGAAACCGTCTCTCCATGTTGATATTGATGTATCAGTCTATCCGAGCGGCAAAAATTATGTGGTAGAACCACATTTTCCACTCCAACACCCTACTGAATACGGAGCGATCACGCTTTAAGAGTCAAAATTATGAGTCAAAATCAGAACATCCCTAGCAAACCTCAAGATTGAGTATGTGTGCCCAAAAAAACCCTTGCAAAATTGTGCTACTTTGGCAGTTTCATGTGAAATCGGAGATTAGGAAAGAAAAATGGCACTGTTTCCATGCACACTTATCTGCTTTAATCCAGTTCTGAGTGTGCCATGTTCCCTACATCTACTCCACGGAGGTTTGCTACACTGTCAGCTTTTCCATCCATCTGTTGTGAAGACCTTGCTATTGCCTCCACAATGCATAGATTGGCTTATTAATGCTTGCCTCCTCTGCCTTACGACACTGCAGCCACAGGTTTCATCCCAAACATACATCCACACATATGCACACAAAGCCCTGAGGAAGAGGTGTGGCATCTGCCGCCTCCGTGCAAAACAAGGGCAAGAAAAACCCTACTGGCTCAGAGCGACAGCCTGACAGTCGAGCGCACTGAGGGACCCTGGCAGGCATCACGGTTCAGCTGAGAGATGCTGATAATATCCACCGGGTTAGCCTGTGGACACCTTCAAAGAATGCCATTTCTCCAGAAAACAGCCAAAGCAGCCTGGTGTGTGAGCACAATATGCCTTGAGACCGAGGCATTATCTGTTGCTGAAGGAGGCCTAACCTCTCATACCTCGCCTGATGAGATGTCTGAGGAGTTAATGTAGGTTATTAGATTGACCCTCGATTTGGGTCTCAGGCAGCCACTGTAATTATTTAGGTGGGACTGATGGATGACGAAAGTGGAGCTGAAGGTTTACGCTTGTCATTTTGGTCAGTCAGGTTTCATAAAGCGGCAAATGATGATTCACACGGGAACCGAAAATCATCATTCGCAGAGTGTCGAGGCAAGGTGTTCCCAATTTCAGGGCTGACAAAAAAAAAAGGCAAGACAGAGCACATGCAACTCTGCAATGTCTCAGGCAGTTCACCAGATTTTCAGTCATCTAACAATTCATACAAAACTTTAACAGAAGCTTCCAACAGGTCCAATCAGCATTTAGCATGAGTGCCCAGGAACTGTTTGCAGAAGTCAGAATTGCAGACTGTTTCTGCTTTGTGAGAAGTTTCAGTAGTCCAAACAGCAACAATGCAATATCAGGTGGGTGTGTTGATGGGAAACCAGGATGGAGTTGGAAGATCTGACAATTTAGGCCCTTCTTGAATTACAGACTTACAGTATGCAGTACATTTTGTTGCCATTTTATTGCATTCAACCCTGTTTTGTAAGGAAGTTCAGAAGATCTCCAAGAAGGTAATGAGCTGGAGCTAGTTGCTTAGGACCACCACCTGACCAGCTTAAATAAGCTCATAACCAACTTATAACTGGCTCAGAACCAGCTTAACCAGCTCATGACCAACTAAGGACCATTTAAACCAGCTGCCATGCTTCAAAACACTCCTAACCAGCATATGCTGTTTTTTTCAACAGGGTAGTGCAAACCGATGCCATAAGTGGGCTAATTGCTACATAATTTAGTTTTAATAAGGGTTACATTTACACGTGTTGAAATACAAGGTTAAATTGGCAGTTTACAGCAGCTTCGAACATACAATCATTTGAGTCGTTATTCAAGAGGCCCTTTAAAATCTTGCAAACCAGTCGAGATTGAGTTCCTCTGCAGAACATTTGGTGGTCTCTTCGGTCTCTTGCTACATATTTTTAATTGATTTAAGGTCACATTTGACATACCCTATATATAAGCAATTTACAACAGCTTTGGGTTCTAGAGACCCTTTAAAACCTGCAAAACCAGTTGTAAGTTTGGGTTTCTTTACAGAACTTTTGGTGGTCTTCTTTGATCTCTTGATACCTTGCAGAGAAGCCAAGAAGATCTGCATGAAAGTTTGCCACAATGCAAAATGATGTTGCAACTTGACCAGTAGGCTACTACATAATTTAATTTGGTTTAAGGTCACATTTGCATGTACCATCTATATTGGCAATTTGCAATGACTTTGGGCATGCAATCATATTTTGAGACGTTATTCAAGTGACCCTTTAAAACCATGCAAAACCAGTTGCAAGTTTGGGTTGTTTTGCAGAACATTTAGTGGTACCCTGTTTACAATGGCTGAACATATAATAATATTTTTGAGATACTTTAAACTTTGCAAAACCAGTCGTTAGATTGGGGTTTCTTTTGCTGAATTTTTGGTTGCCTCTCTAGATGCCTCACCAAGAAACCCTGAAGATTTCCAAGAAGGTTAGGCCCAATACAAAGTGATGTTGCAACTTGCCATGTTACTAAAAAAATGTAATTGATGTCTGGTTACTGTTCTGAATATAATGGAGACTGCACGCCTGGAACAGCCCATTCAGTCTGATTTAAGAGGTTAATCAAGAGAATGTTGGGTTGCTTTTACAACTTTTGGTAGTGTCTTTCTGTCTCTGCCTTTGTAAGCCTTGGAGATTTCAAGAAGGTTAAATCTGTAGTCATAGAGTCAGAGGACAGGTACAGTTGAATGGCATAAACCCTCAAAAGCACTTACATCAATGACAGAAAGGTGTTCACAGGCTCATTTATGTCACACTGAGGTGTGCTTGAGAGAAATGAGTGCAAGAAGGTGTCGCTTCCAGTTCTCAGTCTTTAAGCACCTCAAAGCTGACCTACTTGATGCAAAGCTTCAGGTTGACTTTTTGACTTAATAAGTTGGAGTTTTATTAATGATTGCATCATCTTAAAACTAAGCTCTGGGTTGACCGTGCATTCTTAAATTTGCTATTACACTTTAAGAATGAGCTGCAAACTGTTGTCTCAAAGGGGCGTAGTAAACCTGGGAACATGGCATATGCTCTGCAGAGAGATCCAGAGTAGATCCAGGTCAGCTGAGGTCTCAGCTGTAGTAATAGGCTTCACCTGTCATAGGCATGAGGCCCTCCTGCCTGGCACGCGCCCCTCACCCACCAGCCCCAGTAGATATCAACTTAACCAGCCCACTCATGCGTATCTTGCTTTGAAAACACTCAGTCTGTCAGCTTCTGTTACACCCTCTATTTCTCGCTCTCGCTCTCCCCCTCTTTCCTGCTATCGTTTGAGTGCATCACCCAATCAGCTGTATATCTCACATCTGAAGCCCTGGAGGTGTAAATTAAAGAGAGTGATGCATCCTGGGTGGCTGCATTCAAAAAATGTCTTCAGTGAACTGAGTGAATGTTTTGAGAGTGTATTCTCCCATGAAACAATGTCTCTGCTGGATACAATGCATGCAAACCTTTCAACTTAGAATTTTACATTTAAATTTGATACAATTCTATTTTAAGAGATAAAAATTTAGATTTTAAGATTTATTTATTTTTTATTTTTTAATAATGTATACTTTCCCAGTGGACAAAGTCTCTGATGGACATAATGCATGCAAACCCTTTAAAATCAGATTTTTTTTCATTTAAATTTGATACAATTTAATTTTAAGAGTTCAAAAAGAATTCTCAAATTTTAATTCAAATAGTGTGAGCACTCAATGGATGATGTCTCTGATGGATGTAATGTAACTGGAATATATATTTAAATTTGATACAATTCCAAAGCGGAAAATGTAATTTTCAAATTTAAAGAGTTAAAATGGTTAAAAATTTTAAAATTCCAATTTTAATATTCTAAATGTAGGTATGTAACTTCTGCTCTACTACTGTAAAAGTAATGACTGTTTTCAAACAGGTTTCTCAAACCTCCTGTTATTTGTCTGCAAACAAAAGCCATGCCCCAAACTCATGCCATTGGTTGAGCCACTGTTGCTATGCTGTTTTGAAAACCCCTTTGTGTTGACATTTTTCAGCAGAATCCACCTACAAATGGCTCACTTAGTTGTCTCTACATATTAAGCTCAGATAGAGTATTACACATAAAAAAAAAATAACACACTTCAGCTTTAAATTTTACATTTACATTCCACATTTCAGATCCTTTAATTCCATGTCAATGCTTTTGCATACATGTTTGTATCTAATAGGATATATACACAGAGTATTTAGGTTTAGCTATGCACTCACACAGTCCTGTGCATCTGAATTAAACCTCATTCGCTAGTGTCACTATGCACATTTAGCCACTTCAAGCTCTACTCTCATAATTGATCTGTCAAAATGCTTTGTCTTACATTTTCCAAGTCTCTGCTTCAGTGCTTTGAACATTTGTGGATATTTAGGCAACACAGAAGAAGACCAAAATGCTAACGACAAAAAATCCACGCGAGGCTGTCTGACTAAGTTTAATCGCACTCCTCCAGAGCTCAATGTGATAGAAAAGCGCTCAGTTGACTCAAAGAGCTGAGAGGAACTCTGGGAGTGTAAGGATAAAGGGATACATCACCCTGCAGTCATTCCCATTTTGCACAAACAGCTACACTGCTGCATTTCCAGTCTGTACACTGCTCAATAATTCAACTGTTTGTACATGTGAAGTGACGGGTCTCATTCAGGCCCTAAACTAATGTATAATTAAATGGCAAGCCACATGAAAGTGCATATGAAATCAAGTCAGGATCTCCTTATAGATTCACCCTGCCAGAGCCATAATGGCACCACCTGGAATGTTTATAGTGTTCAGGTGTTTGATTTATTTTACCTAGATTCTTTCAGTTTTGCAAGTAAAAATGTTTGAAGATGCTTACCAGGTCCTTTGTTTCCTTTTATTCTTAAACTCGAAGATTGTTTACTGCATTGATGTATTTTCTATTTAAACTTGCACGTAGGTAGATATATCAAAGAGGTTATCCTTTTTGCTAGCATTAGCAAGTAGCAAAAGGCTGTGTCTCATTTCAGGCTGCATCCTTCAGAGGTCGCATTTGTCAGCCAGCGTGCACCATCAATTCAGAAAACTAATATTACATGTCAGAGAAATTACAGTAATTTATGCCTCACAAAAAATAAGTCAATTTTATAATTGTTACTTTTTTAAACGAGACTCGATGATGCATACGACCAAAAAATGCAACCACCGGATGGCAGCCTTCAAATGAGAATGCTATAGGTTGATTTCAAACTAGCATACTACACTTACCATTTCCACCATATATACAAAAGTATGGTAGTGTGCTATTTGCTAACGTAAGTAAGCAGCGGCGTATATGGATTGCATTAGTGCACACTTTTTTAGCTGTCTTGGTTCTGGAAATATTTTTTCCCATACAGATTTTTCAAGTCTTCAGTCCAAAGATATCATGAACCAAATCAACCAGCTAAGAGGTGAATCACATTATGAACTTTGATCTGTAGCAAAAAAGTATTTGAAAACTAAAAAAGACAAGACTGTGTATTTAATGCTTTATTGAGGGAAAACTAATTCCATGAAGCATTGCAAATTACAATCAAATTAAAAACAACAGAGTAGTTTGAGAGCATAGGGAGATTGACTTAATTTGCAATGCTTCATGGAAGTGGGTGGAGCTTAAGAGTTCTTTTGGCTTAATTTGCTTGTTTCGATTCTCTGATTAGTGAAGATTTCTCTACAAAATTATGGGTAATGTAGTTTTTACCAGGAATATTACTATTTCATGATTATTTAAAAAATAAAATAAAAAATAGGTTGAAGTAATTGATGACTCATTAACAACCTTGTAGCTCATAGTTGGTCTGTCTTTAGTGGTTTAGGTTCTTGTTAAAAATCAGTTTGCATAAGGAGAAAATTAATTGGATTATTACTTCTAGAACCAACTTTGCACTCTACTGGGGAGGCACGCTTTTAAATCTAGAGAGCATTTGATTGGACAAAAGATTTGTAAAGCCCTGAGTGCAAGCTGAGTCATTAGAATTTTCAGATTATTTTCCAGCTTTTGTTCAACTTTTAGGAGTACATTAGCATATTAATAGCTCCAAAGCTAACAGAAGTGCACTAACAGCCACAAATGACTAATTTAGATTTAGACTCTAAGCTCTCAGAAGGTTATTCATATTTTGTCGAGGCACTGAATGAAACTAAATCCTTCCTCACAATAACCAACATTTGCAAAATACATCTCTCTTTGGTTTCAAATCAAGCCCAGGATGTTCCCTCTGTTTTAGATGTGCAGGAAAAAAGCATGACAGATGCAGGTTAGCTAGCTGCTCAGATCTTTGCATCTGTCCCACACCGAGCTCTAATATCTCCACCTTGCAGGCAGCAACAGGGCGCTTAGAGTGTGTGCTCTTCTCTGAGCTGACTGTGAGTTAAGACTGTAGTGTCAGTCCTTCTTTTCTCTCGAATGAGTGTGTGAGTTGGTAAGTGACAATACGCGGGAGCTGGGAGAGCCAGATAAGAACCTCAAAGCAGATCTATACGTCCGAGAGTGAGCAGGCAATCCGAGAATAGGAACTCGCAATCCTATGGATTTCACAGCACAGATTTTCACGAGGAGTGTGTAACGAGCTACTGAGTGTCCTATTAGCATAATGTTAATGGTGAAAGTGGAGGAGATAGAAAATAGCAGAGCATTACTCTGGTTAAATCTCTTTCTGAAGGAGCCAGATGCCTCTTTCAGCATCAGATGGTTATAAAAGTAATGGCTCATTTCACATATTCATTCCCCAAAATTGAATCGACTTGCATTCCAACTGCAAAAACACTTAATTTCAGTCAATTGGTAATAAACAGCGTGAGTTTTAATTGATTTCCCCACAAGCTGAGAGCCGCTTCAAAATAGTGCTCATACAGATAGTCTACGTCTCAACAATTGTTTTGCAATTACTTCCCATGTAGGAGCTATGTGACTCAAGTCCATGTTTTCATTTTCAGTTGCCATTTTGCATCTCGTGCTCCCCACTGTGCAAACAAAAAGTTCTGGTGAGAAACGATGACAGTCTAAGAAAGATGAGGAAACAATGATAGTCGATTTCCTGTCATGATGTCATCATATCTATGAATACTGTACTTTTATTCAGACACATACACACACTCACTGTAGCCCCAAAAAAAAAAAAAAAATAAAAAAATTAAATAAAGGAAATCTACAGTCATTCACACACACACACACACACACACACACACCACACCACACACACACACACAACACTATATATTATATATATATATATATATATATATATATATATAAATATATATATATATAAATTAATACTACCAGGTATTATAAACTATTACTTAAAATATATACATTAACAATAATAATATATATATATATATATATATATATATATATATATATATATATATATATTGTTGTGTGTTTGTGTGTGTATTTATAGATATAAAAATATTTAAACATATTACAAAAAAAATTAAATATTATATCTGAATTATTAAATATAAAGTTTGATTGGTGGTTTAGTTTGTCAATCAGACAACCCTTCTGTATCTGAAAAGAAGTATATATAATATTAAATTATTATTATAATTATATTTGATATTATAATATAGTAATAAAATAATTATAAATTATATAATTATTTATTATTACTTATTATATTAATATAACATATTTTTTTTACTAAATATAAATGAATTGTTATTCAGAAATCTGAGTCTGAAACTCTTTCCTGAAAATTCCTTGAAAATGTATTTTATATATATATATATATATATATATATATATATATTAAGCCACTATAGGCACCACCAAATTTATTGGCATTTATTTATCTGATCAATAGAATAAATTGTGTTGCCGATTAATGGAAAACATGCAATATTTAGCAAATAACACCTGCAGCTAAAGTGGTTTGGTGAAGCATAATTCGATCTGATAGTGTTTAACGAATTCAGAAAAATGAATAAAGAATTGATTTGGCCAGAATACAAGTAAATGCACTTTTAATGACCTGACCATCAAAGACTCCCTTTCATGAATTTTCATTGCGTCTCCACCAACAGGTGAATAAATTAAGTGGCTGATCAAAAATAAAACAAAAGAGCCCAGCTTCCCTCATACTGTATAATTAATCACACAGTACAAGAAATTTAATGATGGAACTCATTTGCTTCAGCTCCACATCAATATTGAAAAAGATCACAAATCCCAACCCTAACCGACGACAAGCTCCCGTTACAGGAAATGACAGCGTACCCTGGATACAGTCAGTTCTGGTTTTGGGGTTTGAGGTTAGGGAGAGTGCAGCACACACACACACACACACACACACAGCCCCCTGAAGAATAGAAGCACTCGTGTCACGAGCCTCCGGTTGCTAACCAGGGCTGGGTCTTTGACAGGGAGGGGCTCTGGCCTACATTTAAAATATGAAAGTAAACAGGAGGGCAAAAATAGAATCTGTGGTCTTTAGGAAACACCACAGAAAGAAAGTAGAGAAAGAGAGGAGGCAATAAAGGGAAGTTGAGAAATTCAGAGTAATGTAGTATTTCAGACTCATGCCCTGAAGAAATTGAAATCACATGTGCTGCACAAAGTTGAATACAGTACTCAATGTCAAGCATGATGCATAATGTTTATATGTACATTTTAAGTGATGTTTAAGCAATCTGACAATGAATGTACTATAAGTATAAAATATGTTATGCAGGTTCAAAATGCTTTTTGGTAAATATAGCATTCCAGTCATCTTATTTTGTTTTTAACGCTGAAGCAAGCTATTTCCTGTAATAGTGCAAGACATATTTCTCTCAAAGTCATTAATAATGTTCTCAAAATGTTAGCACAAACGTCATTTTAACGCTCATTCATGGAAAGTTTTAGTTTTTTATGTTTCTAGATTCTTTCAGAATATTTAGAGAAGATTCAAAAGTAATGTTTCGTAATGTTTGCAAAATGATAAAATGGAATGTTCTCTTAATGTTTGCACAACCATAAAACTTTTTAAATATTTAATAAGCGGTAAACCTAATTGTGCAGACAAACCAGTGTGTTTATGATTATGATAACAATTAAAATACTATGATAAGAAATATCAGTTTGCACTATATATATTAAAATAACTGAAGTGACTGAAACCAGGAGTCTCACACATTTAAGCTACAAACACTCCAGACTCTAAAATTAAAAATATGCCATATGGTAACTGCACAGCATGTAGAGTGTAAAACTGTTAACCTTAGTTTACATGTCAGGATATAACTTCTAGCAGAAAGACTGTATTTAATAAATTTGTAATAAAATGTCATAATATTTGTATTATATGGTAACCACTTTATAGAAGTAACAGCCATTAGCCTTCACTTTCCACATAGCCTTGTTACTTAAAGTAATAGTATTGAATCGACAGCATCCGTGATGTAATGTTGATTACCACACAAACTGACCTGTCTTTTTTATTATTATTTTATTATTATTATTAATAATAATAAAATAATAATTAATAATAATAATAATAATAATAATAATAATAATAATTTAAAAGCAAAATCTATGTTACAGTGATACATATACAATGGAAGTAATTGGGCCAAAATCTATAAGCATTAAAATACTTATTGTTCAAATAGTACAACCACAGCATGTAAACAATATGTGTTTGTTAACATGGTATTATTATAAAAAAAAAAAAAATTCTGTGTAAAATATATTTATTTAGTTCTGCCATGACAACATAATGCCTAAAACCTAAAAAAACAACTGTGAAAGTGTCTTTAAAGGTCATGTAATACACAAGTTTCAGCTAAGCATGAATGCAATTGCTTTTGTAAAATTATAAGCTTCACATTTCTGTATTTAAATCCTTGGCCTATTGACCTCTATTGTAAGTGGCTTCTGTTGTTTGTTAGTTTTTCCTAAAGAAAGCAATAAGTTATAGCAGTCAACAATATGCCATAAATTATGCCAATTAGCTTAACTTATACTTAACATGGAATATGTATGTATTTTAAATAATCCACATAATGCTTATACAAACGTCTCCAGTAAGAAAGAGAATTTAGATTCTGGTGAAAAATATCAGTGTTTCATTCTCGCTTTGTGTACACTCTCAGACTAAGATGGTGAATCATTAATTACAGTAAAGTGGAACTTAGTCATCTTTCCAAACATGCTTACTCAGAAATGCATGATGAAGAAATGCATGCTTTGCATGGCAATGAAAGTATAGGCTAGTGGCTGTAAATCACTGAGATAACTGCAGGTGTTCATGGGTAAATGCTTCTAGGCTTCTTTTCCTCATGAAATATAAACACAGTTCTCTTTAAGCTATGGCTCAAGTCAAATTTTCAAGTCCTCATCATGGTTTGTTGCCTGTCTGCTATTATTGAACTTCGACAAACTCCCAAGCGCTTTCTAGCACGTGAGCGTAAGCCTACCTAGCATAACGCTGCAGCGATTTTTACCCAACGATGCTATCAGTCCTGGCAGCTGCATTGTGCTTGCAGGCGCATCCGAAACACGAGAGGCTGGGGAGGTAGAGCACACAGAGAGGATGTGGAAGTGGTTAAAACCGTTGAGGCCGTGGTTGAGAAGGTAGTGTCATGCGGCTACTGCTGGGAAACAGTCGTTAACTGGGTGCAGAAGTCACTATTTCGTTCATAACAAAACAGAGATGACACAGAGAGGTACAGACCACTATTTTAGTTGGCGCTTGTGAGAAACACAGGGACGTTCGGTTTGAAAAGTTCAAGTATGTGTCTTGCTTTACAAATCGTTGCCTGTAATGACACATCACACTCACAAACACACAGACAAGCTTGATTCTCTAGCAAATTAAACTGCGCTGTCTACTAACAGGGTATGAAAAAATAAATAAATACATTAATTTAAAGTTCTCATTAAAGGAGATGCTTATTCTCATTAAGTCATTCATTTTTATTTTCTGTTCATTCTATATGAGAGTTTTTAAATTATGACATATTATTTTAATGGCTGAATAAGGTCAGGAAGGTCAAGACCTCATGCCAAAATCATCAGAGGGGATATATGTGATGTGGTTAAAGCTCTTATTATTAAATATTATTAAATATTATATGTGTTGTTTTATGTTTATCTGATATTCATGTTATATGATAGTTTCAACCCTGTTACCTCATTTGGAAACAGATATTTTAAATACAGTTTAAAACTGTGATTTTGTAATTTTGTAGCAATAAATCTTATATAAAACATGCCATAACAGTAACAGGGTTAAACATTTCATAAACATCAATCTATTAATTAAATCTATTTATTAAAACAACAACAACAACAACAACAACACAATGCCAGAACAGTAACAAGATTGAAAGTAACAGGGTTGCAGATTTAGCCTAAAGTAAGCCAGTATGGCATTTTAAATGATAAAATTATAATTCATGTAAATACTGTAAAAGGAAAAAGTTTTGCCAAAATCCCAACTTTAAGAGGAGGATACAGTCATTTGATGTGTTTAAAACAATCATTAAGTAAATGTGTTTTTTTAAAATTTTTTTTTTTTGCTATTCATTTTATATGATCATTTGCAACCCTTGTTACCACAATTTGAAAATATATTTTAAAACTCTGATTTGGTGATTTTGTCATTTTGTACGATAAATAATAAATAAACATACATACATACATTTATTTATTTATTTATTTAAAATAGAACATGCCAGAACAGTAACAGGGTTTCAAATTTAGCCTAACCTAAGTGAGTTTGGGATCCAGTGTTGGTTTGCAGTAACTGATCAAATTATAATACCAATAAATTATACTTCCAAGAAAATAAAATTGTTTGTTTTATAAATTTTTATTACAATAATTTGATTTCAAGGGTTGAAAATGTTGAAATTATGCCATTGTATAAACTAAATATTAGCTATGTTTTTTTTTGCAACCCGTACCACAATTTGAAACATTTTAAATAAATTTTTAAAACTGTGATTTAGTGATTTTGTAATTTTGTATTGATAAACATTAAATAATCATCAAATTATAAACAAATTATGTTTATTTAAACAAATTGGTCAGAACAGTAACAGGGTTGCAAGTAACATCTAAAGTGCATCTAAAAAAGTATATAAAGCATGCAAGTTTGGGATCCAATGTTAGTGTGTAGAAACTGGTACAAATATAATTCCTAAAAATGAAAGAAAAATTATTGTAAAATGATTACCTCTGAGGAGGGTCAGACCAATATCACCACATTAAGAAGGGATACATGCATTTGATGTGTTTAAAACTTGCTACTTTTCAAGCTAGGCTAATTTTATGTTAGATAACAGTTTAATATCTATTAGTTTTAACAACAAAAACATGAGAATTGTGCCTCTAATTCTTTTAAGGAAGTAATCAGACACCAAAGCATACCATTTTTGTGGAAAGTACCAAAAAGAAGGAAGTGCCCGACAATAAATTGATTCATAAATTACACCAAAGATTACCATGAAGCATAAAGTACAGTAGGCGAAGCTCTTGCACTTTTATCTAAAGATAATTTCACACCTCCACCTTCCTGGTTGCCTCCAGGTTAGTCATTTCAAGGAAGGGAGGTGATAGCTTGTCTAAGGCGTTGGATAAGCTCATTTGAAGACCATCACAGGCTCACAATAAAAGTAGGATGACTGCGGAAAGGAGACGATTAAAACGAGAACCATAAGATACTTCTCTAAACCTGATCTCGACAGGGGCTATCAGTGAATTCTTAATCCAAAGCTCGGATTGATCCACGACTCCCTCACAGGTTTCGATTTTGGGAAACCATTCAAGTGAGAGGGATCATACCGTATAATTAGACCCACGCCCTCCGTATTCAAAACCACCTCAGGGCTCTGTCTTAAGCTTAAGATATTGAGGGTAATTGGCCTTTCTGATGTATGTTAATCCAGGAACACAGTCCTAACGCGTTGCGGCCTGATTGATGGATAAGAATTGCCTCCTCAATGTTTTTTTCAGGCATATCGTTTTGCATCCACAGTTCTTTGAGCGTTCCATTGCAGTCGATTTTAAAGGTCAAATGTGTCATTTGCTGTAATAATGAAATTTTTATACAGGTAACCTTAAAGTCCGTCCACCATTGGACGCAAATTGGCTTATATAACTTGTTTCATTTCATGCATGACAAAATTACCCAGACTGAAATTATTTCAGAAATAACAAACCATTAATCCGACAAAACCGAACCTGTCTTCTTGAATATGACTTTATTTACTGTGGAACCAGCATTATCTTTCTCTGGGGCAGAGGATGTCACATGAATGCAGGGAGGCTTGTTTGACTTGTGTACAAACTCCCCCTCTTGCTCCTGGGGTGAGCGATGCATCAGCGAGCGCATGGCCTACATGCTCACTCAAGCACACTGAGTGTGGCTCAACCTTGCCTCTCTGCAACTGTCCTCTTGTATATGTATTTCCCTTGCTTTGTGCAAAACCTACGATTTCTTGCCTTTGTAATGCGACACGGTCAGAGCAGTTTCTTGCTGAATTTTTCTGAAGTAGAGTGTTCTTAAATGAAAGCGGTATTTATAAATTAGTCACACTCTTGCTTTAGTCATAGTAAATTATGCTGAATATACACACTATACACACTTAGGCTTTCGAGAGCCTAACAGCAAATGTAACTCACATTCTCAGTAAAACTGAATATTCTTTGGCAATAGAAACGTTTGATCTAATAATAGATTTTATACTTTTTTTCTCATAAATGGTAGCGTGAGCTTCGCGAGTATACTGTATACTAGTCTCGTGAGAACAAGTTTAGTTTACAGCAAAGGAAAACCAGTCTCCTCTAGGCTTATGTGAAATCCTCAACATTTTCTTTCCAAATCAATTTGTGACTGGTTTTTGTTTTCTCCTCTGCACTTCCGCATTCGTCAGCTTAGCTACATCATCTGCTGGGAGCACTCTCTCGTGAACGATATCGTATATGACAGTTAGAAAAGCTAAAGATTACGTTTATAAAGTTTTAAATATGGATATTTTTCTTGCACAAACACATCGATTGCCGAAGGCCTTTATTAACCCTGGAGACATGTGGAGCTCTTTTAATGATGGATGGATGCACTTTTTTTGGCTTCAAAATCTCAACCCCATTCACTGCCATTATAAAGCTTGGAAGAGCCAGGACATTTTGTAAAAGTCTGATTGCATTTGTTGGATGGCTTGAGGTTGAGTAAATCATGGGGTAATTTTCTTCTTAGTGGTACTATCGATAGTAACAATAACCACTGTGGTATTTTGAGTGTGAGCTATAGGCCTATAATTACCTTTATAAATGTTTGCAAGGGCGCATGGCGTACACAATGTCTTGTACAGTATACAACAATGGTTGAAGGACTCGAGTGAATCATATTTGCTCTTTAGATAACATTGAGGAATTCTCCGTCTGGGAGGCATGACATAACACATCGAATCAACTCAGCTGTTGTCCTTGCCTTGGGTAGGAGATCTTTCTATTTAACCTCAGGTCTGTGTGACAGCTTAGCCTGCGGCTGAGCTTAATTTCATACCTGACTCATGTATACTAGAAAACTACCTGCTTTAGCTACAGACAGTTAGCTAGCTAGCATACATCCACTGGCTTTGCCAGCATGTGTAGTTTTCTTCAAAATTTTCTCTATGTGTTCTGATAAAACTTTAACAAACAGTTAACAGTTCAAGACTCCCAATTAGTAACAAGGGGTGAATATATTCAAACTAGCATGCTAAAATTAGCCTAATAATGTTAAAGTATCAGTAATGTTGCATTGCCTTCCTTTTCAAGGTTGACACACTCAAAAAATGTCACTGGGGTGGTACCACAGGGTACAAAACTAAAGGTACATTTTTTTACCCTATTTACCCCCAAATGCTTCATATTAGTATTTTAAAAGTGCATATTAGTAGCATACCATTTAGCTTTTGTACCTTATAAGTTACTGCACAGTGACAGCTTTATACTTTTCTTCTGAGATGAACTATATTAACTTTTCATCAGATCCCTCTTGAATTATTTTGTATCATGTTACAGCGACCAAAATAGCACATTTGTACTGTTTCATATCATATGCTATTTTTTTTAAATAGTAAGAGTATAGTCTTAAACATGCAGAATGCTAGTATTTGACTCTGATCAATGTTTTGTTTTTCAAACTGATTAATATTCATTGTTGGTGTTGTTCATTTAATTATTTTACTGTATTTAGTTTCACATCTCTCACTATTTTCCTCCTAGTTTCTGTGAATCCGTTATTAAATCTAAAACTAGAAAAAAAAGAAAAAAAAGAAAAACACAGAGCTCTACTGAAACTGAAAGTCTGTACCACAAAATAAACAAGGCGTCTTACACAATAACAAGACTGACTGATTAAATCACATCCCTGGTCATGACAAGCTTTAATGATATTTAGAAAATAATTACAGCTAACTAAACAGTTTATGGCTCAAAATTTGGGTGCTGTCAATTATTCTGATGGATTGCAAAAATGATTTCATTGTATTTGTTAATTCTGCCTTACATTCAATTAAAATTATCTGTAGTGCAGTAAAATAATTGGGAATCCATGCCTGCTAAGGAATAGTACATTATTAAAATAATTAATGCAGCTGGATTAGATATTAAACCAACTATTTTCTTGATTTTACAACTAAAGTAAAAAAGTACTTCCTTTAACATCAATCCAGACATTGTCTTAGTAGTGAAGACCACAGTAGCTTTACACATTCTGTTCTCTCGGTACAAAATCAGTCCAGTGGGCTGAGGAGGATATCAGTGCCATCTCCCACTTTACACCAACAATTCAATGCAGTGTAAAAGGGCCTATAGACAGTCAATGGCAGACTTATAATCAGAAGCGATCGGATGATCCAACTATGGTTATACTCTGCCAGCTGCCAGAGTGTGAACAGAATTCTCTCTGTACTAAAGCTCAATGTTTGGCCTCACCAGCAAAGCACATTGTGGCCCCAAGACAGTGTGAAGAGTGTTCAGCATGTGCTAAATGTGCCAGTATTTATTGCATATCTTTATAAGCTCAAGTAAATACACACATAATCATTATATATATATACATTATATATATAAAAATATTGACACCCTTGGTAAATATGATCAAAGAAGGCTGTGAAAATTAATCCTTTGTATCCTTTGAAAATGTATCATTGTTAATCCTTTTGATCTTTTTTAATAATCTAATAAAATCTAATAAATTCCAAAAATCTAACCTTTCATTGGATAATAAGAATTTAAAATGGGGAAACATCATTATGAAATAAATGTTTTTCTCTAATACACTTGCCACAATAACAGCACCTTTTTATTCAATACTTTTTGAAACCTTTATTTGCCAGTTTAACAGCTCTAAATGTTCTCCTATAATGCCTGATGAGGTTAGAGAACACCTGACAAGAGATCAGAGACCATTCCTTCATCCAGAATCACTCCAGACCCTTTAGATTCCCAGCTCCATGTTGGTGTTTCTTCTCTTCAGTTCACCACACTCATTTTCTATAGGGTCAGGTCAGAGAACTGGAATGGCTATAGCTGAAGCTTGGTTTTGTGCTCAGTGACCCATTTTTGTGTTGTTGTTTTGAGGTTTGTGTTTGGATTATTGTATGGTTGGAAGATCCAAACGTGGCCCATTATAAGACAGAGTCAGTCACTTATTGATTTTTTTATCTGTTGGTATTTGATAGAATCCATGATGCCATGTGTCTAAACAAGATGTCCAGGACCTCCAGCAGAAATATAGGCCCACAACATAAAAAAACAGCAGTATATTTCATTGTACACATGGGGTACTTTTTTATCCCTGTGTTCACCAAACCATCTTGAGTGTTTGCTGCTAAAAGCTAATTTTTAGTTTCATCTGACCATAGAAGCCAGTCCTGTTTGAAGTTCCAGTCTGTCAGAATATGCTGGAGTTTGTTTTGGATGAGCTAGGAGAATTTTTTCTTGAAACCCTCCTAAACAACATGTTGATGTGGATTATATATATATATATATATATATATATATATATATATATATATATATATATATATATATTATATATATATTATCACCATAAAACCCTTCAGATTCAGGGTTTTATGAGCTTTATAGTGAATCCTGAAGCGCTGAACCTTCGCTGTTCCCAGCAGCCCTCAGATGTACTGCACAGATCTGCTCTGGGTCATTGCCTCTCATGGCTGTCTGCTTTCATGCGTTTGCTCAGAGGTTCGGGCCAATGGACCCAGTCGTCCTGAAACTTACTTCCTGTTCTGTGGGCTCTCAGGCCTCTGGGCCTCTTGTCTCATACCATCCATCATGGCAGGGTTTGTCAGGAGGAGATGTGTGTTTAGATTTATTTATTTACTTTTATAAAAAAAATTAATGCAGGAACATTTTTCCACATGATATAGGATATGTATAAATGTATTAAAAAAATAAAAAATAAAATGATAATATAAGAAAATATGAACAGTAACATTAAGAGAACTCACAAAAGTTATCTAGTCTTTGAAAAGTCCTCAAAATGTTAGCTACAAAAATGTTTCTGTACATTGTTTATGGAATGTTTTTTCTGAAATGTTTAAGCTGGATGTTCCTCTAACTACACACTAACTACTTTTACAGAACGTTCACAGAACATTCAAAAGTAACATTCAATAATGTTTTCAAAATGATCAAATGGAATGTTCCAGTAATCTGTAGCGTTTGACTAACCAAAAGAAAATGATTTTTAAAACTGGACATTTAGAACGTTCAGAGAACATTCAGAAATAAAATTTTGTGGCAGCGCTGACATACAGGCTACGTCCAAACAAAGCCAGAGCTTTCCTATCCAACCCCATATCAAAAATATCTGCGTACACACATAACTATGAAACCGATACAAAACGATGTAGTATACATGTCAGACCAGTATGTGGTGCTGTAATTCTGCTACAGCGATACACTAAAAAGCAGAAGACTTGGACTATGGCATAAACCTTGCTGGCGGTAAACAAACGAACATGGAACAATACATTTGTTAATCTGTGTTGATGTTTGTTAATAAAAAATACAGAAGTTCAGTGTATGTTCATGTTGTTGTTGCTGTTATGTGAAGTAGCGCTGTCTGACTAGAGGCGAGACGGGTGATGACATTATCGTTTACAAAAATATAGATTGGCTGTCCACATAAAAATGCAAGGGTGTCGTTTTAGATTTCTCCACTCTGGGACTGGGTTTCAAAACATAGCGGTTTCACTCTCCTAAAACGCTTGATCCGTCTGGACGAAATGGCGATACGATACAAAATTTTTGCATGTACAGTTAAACTCATCTCCGTGTGGATGGTGCCACAGTGCCACTGCACTATCCGCGTCCCGAGCTCAAATCCCTGGTCGTAAAACCTTTCCCGATCCCACCCTCCTCTCTCTCCAACTTCTCTTCCTGTCCTATCGTAATAAAGGCAAAAACAAACAAACAAACAAAAAACTAAATGGGATTTTTTATTATTTTTATATAATTTAAAGAAGTTTATGTAAAATTAAAACAACTATCAGGTATTCTGCACTAATGTTATGCTGATTATAATATCCACTGTGAGTCAATGCACAATATGTTTTAATATGTATTAATAAATGTGCTCTTGTGTTAGTATTCATGGATTTTCTGAAATAGTTGAGTTGGATGTTCTTCTAATGTTCTTTAAGGTTCTCTACTCGTTTCTGAACATTCAGAGAACATTCAATAGTATCGTCCTTAATGTTTGCATAAAATAATGAAATAGAACATTCCTTAATGTTTTCTGTAATATTTCTAACCAAGATTTTTATTTATTTATTTATTTTTGGTAATTATTTTTTTTTTTAACTTTCAGAGACCATTCAGAAATAGCTGTTTAATAACTTAATGAGAGCGTTAGCAAAACAGATTTTTGTTAGCTGGAAGGGAGGTATAAAAGTCAGAGACAACACAGAAATCTGAGCATTAAAATCATACTCAAATTTTTAGTTTCTAAAAATATATTTAAAGAACTTTTATGATGAAAAGTCATAAACCTAAAGATCCTGCACTATTTTGCACTAATTGAATACTCTTTTTTTTCTTCTTTTAATTTATTGTTGATTTTATAATCCACAGTGAGCCACTAGATATTTTATATTTATAATAAATGTACTCTAGGGTTAGGGTCTGCAGTACACAAGGGTCCCCTATTAGACTTCAGCTGGTGGTCTTTCCAGACTCATGTACTCTATGATCTTCTATATATACCAGGTCAAATTATACATGTGCATTTTACATGTTTACCAGAAAATGTATGGAATGTATTTATAGCCTTTATGGAAAAGCTTTTGGATTTGAACCAGTCCCCACATGCTGTAATTTTTAATGCGAGAATAAAACCTTTTCACCCAGCAGGACTTTCAAAAAATGCTTGCTCAAATGATCTTTACCGACACTAAAGGGTCTCCAAATGGCGTTTGGGGAACAGTAACGTCAGAAACATCTTTTCTCTTATCCCACAGCACAAGAGTGGCAGAGTCAGTTTCATTTTGTTGTTTTGCTTTTAAGACTTCTTGGTTTCTTTATGTGGTTGAAGACAGGGTCACTGACAGCAATAATTATTCAAAGCCTTTGACAAAGAGCCATGTGGAAACTTAAATGAATAGTTATTTTGTCATCCTTTACTCATCTGCATGTTGTTTGTCTATACAGCTAAAGTCAATGGGGTTCAAAACAAAACTTTCATTACAAGAACAGTTGAAAAATTCTTCAAAACATTTCTTTTGCTCTAAAAGAAAGTAAGTCATATAGCTTTGGAACGACATAGGCGAGATTTTGGCGAATTTTCAGCTTTACTGGTTTGGAGCGACATGGGGTAAGTGATTAATGACAAAATTTTAATTTTGGGGTGGAGTATCCCTTTAAATGCTATTCTAATTATGACAAGAAAACTGAGCATTTTGAAATTCTTAGAACTTTAAAAATAAACATTAAAATATCATTATATATTGTAAGAAAAAATAAAGTTAACATTTTATATTTCCATTCCCACAAATTTTGCATAACTACATGTGATATAGCTCCACTGTGTTGCTGGCATTATAGTTTTAGTTGTGTAAACTCTATTCTATAAATTTAAGTTTAGCACATATCTTTTCACTATAAATATATCTACATTGGTGTGAACTGGCATTTAGGGGTTGAATCTCTAACCCTAAGTACAGAATGAGCATCACTTGACACGCTTAATCGCTAATGCTTTATGTCATACAAATATAGATCTTTAAAAGGGGTTTCAATTGCTTTTCCATGAGTAACCAAGCACCAGCCAGCTTCCGTCCTAGCCTTGCACCAGGCTGGAGCATCCTGCATTGATTAAAGGTTTGCGCGCCTGAGGGCTCTTTGAATAGACAACTTCCTGTAGTTTAAGGCCAGTGATTAACCAGCCAACCCCTTATTCCCACCAGACCCTGTGCCTTTGTGAGCAGTGCAGCCTCGCCTCTCTCTTACTTACGCGGAGAGAGAGAGAGGAGATTTGACAGCCAACTCAAACACACAAGTGCAATAATGGACCTTCTATTGTTAGCTGCTTCATTGTTGCCTAAAGGGCTAATATTGCTACGACCGGTCGCTATGAAACTCAGAGCAACAAGCCCTTTGCTACAGGGAGTTGTTCTGTCATTATGATGAGCCTGAGGCCCCTCACCCATAATTAGAGGCTATTTTCAAATATAGAGACCTCTTTAGCATGACAATTGGTCAGCCATTGATGAATCTGAAACAGATGAATCGCAAACAGAATGATGGTTAATTTTGGTTCTTTTTTTAACTGTTGAGCTATAAGATAAATCATCAGAACTTCCTATGAGTCAGCAGGGTATTAACTTTCATATTTGTTTTAGAAAACTGACCATAGATATTTTGGCTCTTAAATAAAAAAATAATACTAAATACACACACACACCTACACACACACACACACACACACATTAGACAGCTGTCAAATGATTAATCGCATAAAAATAAAAGTTTTGTTGGCATAATATGTGTGTTCTGTGTATATTTATTATTATATATAATAACAATACATTATCGTTCGTCTATATTTATATTCATATAATTTATATTATAAAAATATATTTAATATATAAACATAAAATTTTCTGAAATATATACATGCATGTGTGTTTATTTATATATACAAAATAAATATAAACAATAAAAAAATGTCCTGAAAAAAATATTTTGGGGATTGAATGTGAGGAGGAATTTGTTTACTCCTCACATTCAAAGGACTTTTTCCCCTTTTCTTTTTGACTTTCTAAGTAGTTTGTTTTCTTGTTTACAGTTTTGTGTGTGTTGTGTGAGGTGTTGAGATCTTCATTTAGAAACAGGTGTTTCTTAAAAAAAAAAAAAAAATCTTTCCACTGCTCACTTTTAATTTTAACCAGCAACAAAATACTGTAAGTGCGTAAATTGTTCTGATGTTTTTCACACTCCTCCACAAGCAGCAAGCGTTTCATATCTAGTTGCCATTGTTAAAAACAAAAATAATAAATAAATACATTGGAATTAATAACCAATGTAAATAAACAAAATCTAAAATGATATTTATTTATGTATGTATGTTTGTGTATGTATGTATGTATTTATGTATTAATTAATTTATTTGGGATTTAGGCAATTGGGCAAATTGTAAAAGAAGTGAGAGACACTGAGCCATTTTTCTGTGTTATTTGTCAAGACTTTTCCTCAGATGGGCAGACTTCTGCTTCACATGTGTAAATATTTTTTTTGGGGGTGGGGTGGTTGGGTGTTGGCTTGCTGGTTGTGGCCCCTTGGGCTGAACGGTATTGATCTTCCTTTGCTTTCTCACGCCACCATTAGCCCTGTGGTGAATGAAAATGAAATGACACAGAGACCTCAAGCGCACCTGCCCAACACCTCCCATTGTCTCAGCCTGGTGACATCATCTGACCCTGGGAACATGGGGCCCCTTTGTGTGACCTTCGATTTGACTGAGCACCTCTTCCTGTGGTAGGTGCCTTCAGCGACAATAACAATAACTGGAGCAAAGTGTGCATCAGTGTATGAAGTCTTCAAACAGGTAAGACACATGTTTGAGTCACTGTATAAAACAAAACAATCTGTAATATGTTCAGATGAGATGGGGCACTTTCAGAATGCATGTGTTTTTATATAAATATTGTACATTTACGATTTATACTAATTTATGCCATATAAATTCTACAAATGTGTTAATGTTTTATATAAAAAATATGCTTATTAAAATGAATAAATACCTAATAATTTATCATTTTTTCACTGAATAATATATCATTTTAGTTTTATATAAATATTATATATTTACAATTTATACTATTTTTGCTATATAAATTCTACAAATGTGTTAATGTTTTATATATAAAATAATGCTTATTAAAAATGAATAATCACCTATTTAATTGATCATTTTTCATTGAATAATATATATTTATAATTTTACTTTGTTTTCACAATTTATATGAATTCATGCTTTATAATTTATACACACACACAAAACTAATTTTATATAAAATATATAATATATTTATATATTATATTTCTATTATATATTTTTTATCATTTTTATACAATTTGTATATTTACAATTTAATTTATGCTTTATAAATGCCTTAATACATGCTTTATATTCTACAAATGTTTTAATGATTTATTTAAAAATGTTACATTTATAATTAATAATTACCTAAATAATTAATTTAAAAAAATTAAATAATTAAAATATTTTATGCCACAAAATGGTATAATTCTTCATTTTTGTAAAGGCTAAATATTGTTCATATTATTTTGTCAAGAACAAAAAGGACTAAAGTAGAACAGATATTTTTAGCTGCAGCTTGGCTCACAGATGTGTCGTGTTGTTTTTGGGAGTGTGTCTGGAGGGCAGCTGTCTGAACTGCCCCATTCTTACAGGATGTGACATGGCTGTCGGGTGTGCTCATCACTCATATGCTACACAGAACATGCTTAAAACACACCATGCAGCGGCTTTAATTATTACATAAAGCGTTGAATACTACCTATAAAAAAGCATGAGGACAATAAAATATGACAGCTGAAAGGCCTCTTTGAAATCCTTTAAATTTACTTAAGCATAAACAACTCAGCTTTCATTTGAGTGAAAACAACAGCAATGCAATGCTAATTTTGTCACATACTGTAATTCCAGCATCTGCTTAGAACTGACCCGAACAAGTACGCCACTGGGCCTGATCAAATTCAGGGACTAATTACATCCTAATACCCACAATTCCTTTGTTTAGTTCATGAAGGAGAAAGGAACAGATAGCAGAGGTCCCTGAGCCAGAGCTCTCATTGTGCCCAGGGTTAAATATAACTGAGTGGAACCTCTAAAGCAAATCGGATCTGAAAGGCAGGCAAAGTCGAGAGTACTGAGCTGTCGGCAGAAACATGTATTTTTAAAGGCTGCCCCTAATGATTTGAGACAGTTGGCAATACGTAAGGCACACTTTTAAGAGCCACTGTGGCATGGCACAGCAGTCCCTAAGCTCGCTGGCATGTAATGTGTGTTTGAGGAAGCTGGCCTCTAACCAACATGAGAACGACAACATACACCGGGGAAAGAGAGGAAGAAAGAGGGAACACGAGTGATGAGGGTGACAGACAGAAGATTGAAAGAGCACATTTGCTCAGTCAGAGTGAAACACACACACACGAAATGCAAATTAACTCGTTTATGTTTATGCTCCACATAACTGAAAAAAAAACAGTGTAAAAGAAAAACTGCATAATTGTTACTTACCATCAAAAGTCTTTCAAATGGACATAAATCTGGCAACATTTTATTACATTGGTTGTTGTATTTATCCAGCAGTTCTGGAGAGTAGAGCCTAAAAGATTTAAAATGAAGTAGCACCTACAATTAACCTCACTGATGGTGTTACAAAAGCAAATGTGACATAAAAACACATTTGCTGACACGATCACACCATTTTAGCTTGCTTTTGCAAGTCTTTGAGCTCTTTATTATGAATTGTATTTCATTGGACTCATGTACAGATGGCTACAGAGCAAGTTAACTACATAAAAATGTTGTTTAAATGGAACTGGTTTGTGATGTTAACATCAAAATGTATTATTTTACAAATTATACACAGTTAAAAGTGTTTTGAGGTCATAATATAGTATTGTGCAAGGAACCATTTTATTAATCAATATCGAATCTGCCTGTAAATATATAGTTTGTGTCAAAAGGAAAGGTTCCTTAGCATTTGAAGCACAGCTCACACAGCAGTCATTTTCAAACCAAGTAGCTTTCTGTTTGTCAACGTCATGAATCTGCATGACCATCTTAAATCCGTTCAAAGTCTGCATAGAGAACCTTTTTTTTTTTTTTTGCACAACAAATTCCTGATTGTTTAGATTCTTATTGAAATGCCTGGATTTGCCACAATAAAATGGTCGAACAATGTTAAATGTGACCGCACTTTAATAATAGTAAAATTTCATGCTACATTAGCAGTAGCAGTTTAAAGCTGATATAAACTAAAATGTTACATAAAACCTTTTGATATGTACCACCTCCAGGAAATATGACCACACAGGAACAAAAGCGGTTCTTGTAAGGTCATCTATGAGATTTAAAGTCTATATAGACTACCTAAAATTTCAAACATATCTTCACAAAATATGACATCTTCTGACTCAACAGATAAACTGAAAGACAATCAAGTGCCATCAGAAACACATTTCTTCAATATTTTCTTATTAGCGCCAAAATCATTCATTCTGAAGTTCAAGGTTGAATGAAGCTTATTGAAAACAAATTCATACATTGAAATATGTAAGCGTCATATATTTGCCAGCTGTGCATTAGCAGTACTCCAATGCAACCATCCAGCCAAAAACAAAATAATGATATAACTGGCTTGTTCTTATGACTCAAATGTACCGTAGCAAAAATGATGCTGATTTAATTAATAAGCTGTGTGTTCATAATGAGCAATCAAAGATGCAAAATCAGGTCGGGATCAGAAGCGCTGAAATTAATGAGATTCGATGCCTTGCATTTAATTGGAACACAAGTCTCTTTCCATTTCTTGCACAGATGAACAGAATAACTAGGGTCATTTTTTTAAAAATAAAATAAATATCTTTTTACATAAGATCCGTGCAGACATAATTTTAAGCAGAAATCCTGCCCAGCTGAGCCTCCACCAGTAGAATACAATCATTACAGCACATTTAGACCAGCCATACATTTCCTAATATTATTTCAAGACAACACCATATTTCCTTATTTACTTCTGCGATGTGCCAATGATATATCCCCAGCCATAAATAATAATCCATATTTGAAATGTTAATGAGCCCGGGAAGAAAACAGCGATTCAACCTCAACAATGGGAAAATATGGCATTCAGGCTGTACAATGGCTCAAATGTAGCCCTTATTTGCATTTCGTTGACAAATTATACGCTAATATGGAAATATTTCTCGAACAAGCCGGCGAGTTTGTCTCCCACTCTGCTTCAAGTCATTTGTAAATGTCGAGTGGATTACCTCCTTTTGCCGTGGCATAAAAACCCTCAGATATCACAAGTGGTGAAAGGGTTGTCAAACTGGTTTCTAATCTCAGGAGGGATTTAAATAAGTCTTGAATCAGCGTTTCAGCCTGTACCCTACCCCTGCAGCAGCCCTCCCCTCTCCTCCGGCTTTCAAGGCGATCGCTTCTTGGGAGCTTTAGCTAAGTGAGATTAATTCCTGAATCATAAATAACTTGGAACAAGTCTCCGGAGGACCCTGTAGCTATGACACATCAGAGACACTTATGCTGTACAGCGGTCAGCGTAGTTTTATATCTAGTGTCAATTTGTAATCCTTTCTTTTGTTTTAATAGACTGGGAAGCCGTTAATAATACCGAAATATGACTGATGTAACAAGATTGATGTTAGAAAGCTCAATGCGCACTCAGAGGGTCAAGCAAAACTTATTTAGGCGTTGGCTATTAAGCGCATATTTCAAATCAAAGCTGTACCTGACAAGGCACAATCCACAAAAATACAATTTGAGTGGTTGATCACTGCTGAGTTGAGGTTGAAGGTTGACCAGCGTTCCTCTGGGGTTCCTCATGGTCCAGGAGACACTAAGGAATCTTCTCATTACTGTCATGTGTTATAAGTTTGCTAGAAGAAAGAGGGGAGATAGAATCTGCTTTTAGGGGTGTGGGAACTTGGCAGTGATATGTTTACTTGCTCTCTATTGTAGAAATGTACCATAGCTTCCAGAAGCTACATGAAGAATTTAGCATTAAAATGAGATAAAACTACTCTGAAAGACCTACTGCTATTTTACTTTGACAGCAAGAATTTTATATCACTAAGAAAATACAGTTTTACAAAGGAAAGCATTAGGTGCAATTTTTTTTAAAAATTATAATATTATAATAATATAATATAATACTGTACTAATATTCATTTTATATACAATCATTGAATTTATATAAAAATGGTATAATGAACTTTTATATTTTCTAAGTGTTAATTTAGTTTTAAAGATGTTTTTTTAATGACACTTATATTTTAATAACTACTTATATATAATACGTTTATGTATGTATATGAATGAAATTTTTATATATATATGGGTGTTTCAACAAATACATGTTTTACCAACTAAGAAAATCAGCACTTTTAGAGTTTCATCCCTATCGGATGTGAGCATAAGTATTGGGACAGTTGCCTCACAGGTGTTTTTAAGTGATCAGCTGTGTCCTGTTGAATTAATTGTTCAGATATTAAAAGCAGGAATGTGTTGTATCAGTTATATCCATTGCTTCTGCATTCTGAGTCTTGCAATCAATGCTGACACACAAGACCAGGATGAAGACAAGGGTGCTGACTTTGAGAGAAAAGCAAGCAATTTGGTTGCTCAAAGGAAAGAGGAAGTCAATTAAAAACAAAGGGCATGGAGAAATCAAGAGTTTGGAGACCACCGGAGACATCAGGAAGCAACAAACAACCTGATCGGCTGAGAAAAAATAGCAGTAGTTGATGACAGACAAACCATAAAAGCTGTGAAAAAGGCCCTAATATGTCTGTAAAATCACCAACAACTTCCAGAAAGCTGGGGTGATGCTCTGACAATCTGCAGTCCACGGAGAATTTGACACAGAATTACAGAAGGTACACAAGATACAAACCTTTGACCAGCACCAAAACTAGAAAGGCCACATTAGAGTTTGAAAAAAGCCAGTAGAGTTTTGGAACAGAGTTTTATGGACAGATGAGACAAAGAAAGCAAAGAAGAAAGCAAAAGTGTGGAGAAAAAGGGAACTGCAGATGATCCCAAGCATACAATCTCATCTGTAAAGCTTGGTGGAGGTGGTGTCATGGCATGGGCATGCAGGGCTGTCTCTAGAACAGGACCTCTTCATTTTAATGATGACTTAGTGTATGATGGCAGTAGCAGAATGAATTTGGAAGGGTACAAAACCATCTTAGTTACCAATATTCAAGAAAATGCCACCAGATTCATTGTGAAGCTTCATATTGCATCAGGACAATGACCCAAAACACCCTGCCAGTTCAGTCAAGGACTTTATCAGGGCAAAGAAATGTAAAGTCTTAGATGCCCAAATCAATCTCCAGATTTAAATCCTACTGAACATTAATTTCCCCAGCTGAAGAGGAGACTAAAGACAGAAACTCCCCAAAACAAGCAACAGTTGGAACTGACTGCATTAAAGGCTGGGGAAAAGCATTTCAAAGCATAAGACCAAGAGTTTGGTGATGTCTATGATGAGTGGACTCACTGCTCTGATTACATCCAAGGGATCTGCAACAAAATAATAGCTTTTAATCTTTTAAATCTACCTTAAATTCAACTGTTCCAATACTTATGCTCATATCAGATAGTGGGATGAACTCTAAAAGTGCTGTCCTTTTTATTTGGTAAAACATGTATGTGTTGAAACAGGCAGCTAATGATAAAATGTGATATTTTGTCTCATATTCATCTTTTAAACTTATTTGCAAATGTCTTGACTCCACAACAAACAGTGCCATTTTGTATTTACTGTTCTATACATATATGGAGGCACTTGTAAATATATAATATAATATAATATAATATAATATATATAATATAATATAATATAATATAATATATTATAATATAATATATTTCTTTGTAACTATCAAGGCTGTATTTATTTAATCAAAATACAGAAAAAAAATTATTTTTGTGAAATATTATTGCAATTTAGAATAAAGTTTCTATTTTTAATATACTTTAAAATATAATTAATTCCTGTAGATGCAAAGCTCAATTTTTAGCATCATTACTCCAGTCTTCAGTGTCACATGATCCTTCAAAATCATTCTAATATGCTGATTTATTATCAATGTTGGAAACAATTGTGCTTGCTTCATGTTTTTTTGGAACCTGCGATACTTTTTTTCAGGATCCTTTTATGAATATATATATATATATATATATATATATATATATATATATATATATATTATATATATATATATAAATAAATAAACAGCATTTATTCAAAATTGAAATCTTGTGTTATAATATGCACTGTACCGTACAAAAGTTTAGGGTCATGTAAAACTTTCTTTATTTATTAAAATACTTGAATTCAGAAAAGGATGTGTTAAATGGATAAAAGTGATGGGTGAAGACTTATATTGTTAGAAAATATTTTAATTTTAAATAAATGCTTGTTCTTTTTAACTTTTATTTATTCCAAAAAAACAAAGAAACAACAAAAAAACAAACAAACATGAAAGCAGCACAACTATTTCCAGCACTGATAATAAATCAGCATATTAGAATGATTTCTGAAGGATCATGTGACACTGAAGACTGGAGTAATGATGCTGAAAATACACCTTTGATCACAGAAATAAATTTTATTTTAAGAAAGTACTGTATATTAAAAAAAAAACAATATTAGAAATTTAAATATCTCACAGTATTAAAAAATATTCTGTATGTTTGATCAAATAAATACAGCCTTGATGAGCACAAGAAACTCATAAAAAAAAAAAAATACAAACCATTAAGCAAAACATGAAAAATCTTACTGATCCCAAACTTTTGAATGGCGTGTATATATATGGTTCTTTGAAGTACATATATTGTTATATAATAAAAGAAATATCACTGTAGTATGGTTTTGCTATTTGCTACAGTATATGTAGTGTGGTTTTGCTACTGCACCAGTATTTTTTAGTATTTAATAGAAGCTTGCAATTTTACAGTTTGAAACTGTTTCTAAAATCCACCCACCTTTTGATACAGAATCACAACCTAACATTAATGCCGCTGTGTCAACATTGCAAATAACCAAAAACAACCAACCAAAATAAAAAATATTTGTTTTCCTGGTGTGATACTGTAATAGTATAAGCAGTTTTCTTTTGGCTGCCATTTGTGGGCATAATTTCCACAAAATCTGATTAGAAATGCAAGTATGTACACATCAAGAACACATGAATTGAATTACTGAACCTCAGACACACCGCGTTGCATCTAGAACATTAGCAGTAGAGTTGACCTAAACCTGCTTGACCTCTGCTGGGCGACTATGCTGTTTATTTAAATTAGTTTGATATTTTTTTCAGCATTAGGGCCTGCTGCGTCTTGTGTTTACTCCGAGGAAGGCTGAAAATAAATGAGTATAAACTTGCTAATACTCATCCCTGCAGAATTATGAATGGTTAGTCACTGTAGGTCTTAAAGGGACAGTACACCCCAATATGAAAATTCTTCTTTTGCTCACCCTCATGTCTTTCTAAACCCGTATGACTTGTTTCTTCAGTGAAATGCAAAAGGAGTTATTTTGTAAGCGTCCTTTTATTTTTTTCCTCACAATAGAAAGTGAATGGTGACTGGAAAGACTCACAGAAGTATGAAAAAAAAAACATGATATGCATGCTATCGCAAATCGTCTAGATTCATATGATGGTTTTGTCTGAAAAGCTGAAAACTTCCAGTAGCGTTGCAGTAGCGTTTGCCGTCAATTTTAGCCAGCCCCAATTGATTTTATTGTATGGAAAAGAGCATCAGGACATTCCACACAATAAGCTCTTTTTTTTGTGTTTACCAAAATGAAATAATTTAAGTTTAGAACAACATTGAGAGTGAGCCAAAAAAAAAAAAAAAAAGATCTAAACTATTCACTCGAGATCATCTAAAATTTTTAAATGAGTATGACTAGGAAAATTTTTCTGCTTAATATGAAAAAGACCTCACTATTAGGGTTGGCATTTTTCAGTTTACTGATCAAGCAGCCAGAATATATCAAAAGCAACTTCGATTATCTCTTCATTTTTAGAAGCTCCATCAACTATTTAAACACAGAAATAGCTGATATAGCTGGTTAAGTTTTTGAGGCTACTTGAATCTGGTACATATTAATACACTCGTGAAATGCAGGAGGCACTTCATGGCTATCAACACAGAGATTGTTCAAACGTTCTTTGGTTTCAAGCCTGGAAAATTATTTGTCCAACATGTAAGCCAGAGAAAGAGATACGATAGATTTCTTTTGCATATCTGACAGTGTAACATTAAGCATAAGTATTTCAAATGATTTAAACCTGTATCCTGTTTTCTGGGTAACACTAAGAATATCACTGTATATTGTTGCAACACCTCCCCACACCAGTCTGACGGGCTCATGTTTATAACAGTAGTTTGATGGAGTAGACTCATTTAGACCAATATAATCATTTGGTTTTAGCCAGGTTTCAGTCAAGCAGAGTACATCAAAACTATTATCTGTGATCATTTCATTTACAATAACTGCTTTGGGTGTGAGTGATCTAATGTTTATGAGCCCAAACTTTAAAAATTGTTTTGTTCATTTATTTTACGTTTTCTTAGTGTATGATGGCAGTAGCAGAATGAATTTGGAAGGGTACAAAACCATCTTAGTTACCAATATTCAAGAAAATGCCACCAGATTCATTGTGAAGCGCTTCATATTGCATCAGGACAATGACCCAAAACACCCTGTCAGTTCAGTCAAGGGCTTTATCAGGGCAAAGAAATGTAAAGTCTTAGATTGCCCAAATCAATCTCAGATTTAAATCCTACTGAACATTAATTTCCCCAGCTGAAGAGGGAGACTAAATACAGAAACTCCCCAAAACAAGCAACAGTTGGAATTGACTGCATTAAAGGCTGGGGAAAAGCATTTCAAAACATAAGACCAAGAGTTTGGTGATATATATGAGTCGTGGACTCACTGCTCTGATTACATCCAAGGGATCTGCAACAAAATAATAGCTTTTAATCTTTTAAATCTACCTTAAATTCAACTGTTCCAATACTTATGCTCATATCAGATAGTGGGATGAACTCTAAAAGTGCTGTCCTTTTTATTTGGTAAAACATGTATGTGTTGAAACAGGCAGCTAATGATAAAATGTGATATTTTGTCTCATATTCATCTTTTAAACTTATTTGCAAATGTCTTGACTCCACAACAAACAGTGCCATTTTGTATTTACTGTTCTAATATGCTATGGAGGGCACTGTAAATATATAATATAATATAATATAATATAATATAATATAATATAATATAATATAATATAATATAATATAATATATTTCTTGTGCTCATCAAGGCTGTATTTATTTAATCAAAAATACAGAAAAAAATTTATTTTGTGAAATATTATTGCAATTTAGAATAAAAGTTTCTATTTTAATATACTTTAAAATATAATTAATTCCTGTGATGCAAAGCTCAATTTTTAGCATCATTACTCCAGTCTTCAGTGTCACATGATCCTTCAAAATCATTCTAATATGCTGATTTATTATCAATGTTGGAAACAATTGTGCTGCTTCATGTTTTTGGAACCTGCGATACTTTTTCAGGATCCTTTTATGAATATATATATTATATATATATATATATATATATATATATATATATATATATATATATATATATATATAAATAAATAAACAGCATTTATTCAAAATTGAAATCTTGTGTTATAATATGCACTGTACCGCATACAAAGTTTAGGGTCAGTAAAACTTTCTTTTTTTAAATTAATAAATACTTGAATTCAGAAAGGATGTGTTAAATGGATAAAAGTGATGGTGAAGACTTATATTGTTAGAAAATATTTTAATTTTAAATAAATGCTGTTCTTTTTAACTTTTATTTATTCCAAAAACAAAGAAACAACAAAAAACAAACAAACATGAAAGCAGCACAACTATTTCCAGCACTGATAATAAATCAGCATATTAGAATGATTTCTGAAGGATCATGTGACACTGAAGACTGAATTAATGATGCTGAAAATACACCTTGATCACAGAAATAAATTTTATTTTAAAGTACTGTATATTAAAAAAAACAATATTAGAAATTTAAATATCTCACAGTATTAAAAAATATTCTGTATGTTTGATCAAATAAATACAGCCTTGATGAGCACAAGAAACTCATTAAAAAAAAATACAAACCATTAAGCAAAACATGAAAAATCTTACTGATCCCAAACTTTTGAATGGCAGTGATATATATGGTTCTTTGAAGTACATATATTGTTATATAATAAAGAAATATCACTGTAGTATGGTTTTGCTATTTGCTACAGTATATGTAGTGTGGTTTTGCTACTGCACCAGTATTTTTGGTATTTAATAGAAGCTGCAATTTTACAGTTTGAAACTGTTTCATAAAATCCACCCACCTTTTGATACAGAATCACAACCTAACATTAATGCCCGCTGTGTCAACATTGCAAATAACCAAAAACAACCAACCAAAATAAAAAATATTTGTTTTCCTGGTGTGATACTGTAATAGTATAAGCAGTTTTCTTTTGGCTGCCATTTGTGGGCATAATTTCCACAAAATCTGATTAGAAATGCAAGTATGTACACATCAGAACACATGAATTGAATTACTGAACCTCAGACACACGCTTGCATCTAGAACATTAGCAGTAGAGTTGACCTAAACCTGCTTGACCTCTGCTGGATGACATGCTGTTTATTTGAATTAGTTTGATATTCTTTTCAGCATTAGGGCCTGCTGCGTCTTGTGTTTACTCGAGAAGGCTGAAAATAAATGAGTATAAACTTGCTAATACTCATCCCTGCAGAATTATGAATGGTTAGTCACTGTGGTCTTAAAGGGACAGTACACCCTAATATGAAAATTCTTCTTTGCTCACCCTCATGTCTTTCTAAACCCTATGACTTGTTTCTTCAGTGAAATGCAAAAGGAGTTATTTTGTAAAACGTCCTTTTATTTTTTCCTACACAATGAAAGTGAATGGTGACTGGAAAGACCACAGAAGTATGAAAAAAAAACATGATATGCATGCTATCGCAAATCCTCTAGATTCATATGATGGTTTGTCTGAAAAGCTGAAAACTTTCAGTAACGTTGCAGCAACGCTTGCCGCAATTTTGGCCAGCCCGATTGATTTTATTTAGTGCTGTCAATGATTAATCGCATTAATCGGATCCAAAATAAAAGTTTTTGTTTACATACTATATGTATGTGTACTGTGTATATTTATTATGTATATATAAATACATACACATACAGTAAATATTTTGAAAATATTCACATGTATATACATTTATATATTTATATTCTTATATTTTATATTATATATAAATATATTTAATATATAAACATAACATATTGTTCTTAAATGTATACATGCATGTGTTTGTAATTATATATACATAATAAATATACACAGCATACACGCATATATCATGTAAACAAAAACTTTTATTTTGGATGTGATTAATCGTGATTAATCATTTGACAGCACTAATTTTATTGTATGGAAAAGAGCAGCCAGGACATTCCACACAATAACTCTTTTTGTGTTTACACAAAATGAAATAATTTAAGTTTAGAACAACATTGAGAGTGAGCCACAAAAAAAAAAAAAAAAGATCTAAACTATTCACTGAGATCATCTAAAATTTTTAAATGAGTATGACTAGGAAAATTTTCTGCTTAATATGAAAAGACCTCACTATTAGGTTGGCATTTTCTCGTTTACTGATCAAGCAGCCAGAATATATTAAAAGCAACTCGTATCTCTTCATTTTAGAAGCTCCATCAACTATTTAAACACAGAAATAGCTGATATAGCTGGTTAAGTTTTTGAAGGCTACTTGAATCTCGTACATATTAATACACTCCATGAGAATGAGCCAGGAGGCACTTCATGGCTATCACCACAGAGGCTTGTTCAAACGTTGCTTTGGATTTGTCAATGCCTGTGAATAATTATTTGTCCAAAAGATGAACTTAAATGTGGCTTTGAGTGCCAGATGTGGTAAACAGAGCTGAAGGCTCTGACAAAGCCTGACAGTGACTTTGACGTTAATCTGACTGCTGTGTAATGGTTGCATCGTCGTGTTTGTATTCATGCATAATTGCCTAATTAGTTTTAATGTAATATAGCTATAATTACTTGTCATTACATTCGTCCCCAGACCACTAATTTACTGTTTTATAAAGGAATTCACCCATAATTCCAGGTGAATGAGAGGAACGGGGAAAAGGTAGCCCGTGACCTCACACAAAGCTGAGATTTATTATGGGTTTTGCTTGGAGGGTGTTAAACAGCTGTGTTGACATTGACCAGTTCTGGGAGTATTAGGTAGCACTGCAGAGACTTGCCAGCGTTATTGACCAGTCGCTAATCATCTGTGCCCGGTATTTTATGTGTCACTTGAGTCCATTAATCAAACTCTCAACCTGTTTTTCTTTGAATTGTAATTCATTTGCTTTTCAAAGACTATTTAATTAATCTTTTTAAATGCACAGTCCTAACCACAACAGCTTAACACATACTTTGACTGAAACTGCACGCATTTTCATTCATAAATAATTGCAGGACATTGGTCAGATGATAGCCTATGGAAGCTTTTTCTGCCATGGGATAATGATAATAATAATAATAATAATAATAATAATAATAATAATAATTACAGAAAAGGTAATTGTGAATTTTTATCTCACAATTTAGACTTCTTTCTTGCAATTCTGAGATTTTAGCTCACAATTCAGACTTTTTTCTGAGCAGTTCCAGAAGAAAGAGCAAAAGTCAGAATTCTGAGAAGATATGTCTGATTTGTGAAATATAAACTCACAGTTCTCAGAAGACAAACTCGAATTGCAAGAATTGCAAGTTGCAATTACCTATAACAAAAACAACAACAGAGTTGCAAGATGTAAACTCAGAATTCTGAGAAAAAGTCAGGACTTGAAAGAAATATGAACTCAGAATTTTGGGAACAAAAGTCAGAATTTCGAGATTTTCAAATTTGAAACTTGGAATTCGAGAATTGTAACTCTGAGTTCACAATTCAGACTTTTAAAGCACACTCCTGAAAAAAGGCAGAATTGCATTTGTTATAGGACTAGAATTATAGGACAAAAGGGCCAAAAATGTATTTAGAAGCCTTGAAAGCGTCTCCAGGTTAGCATGTAACCATGGTTCCCAGAGGGACGAGATGCTGTGTTGAAACGCTATGGAATGCATTAGCATTTTGAGAGTAGCTCAAGTTCCTGAATGGGAACGTCTCCAGGTTACGATGTAACGCTCTCAGTAGACGTAGTAACCCTCATTCCCTGAAGGAGGGAATGGAGCATCACGTCGATGACCGATGAATTGGGATCTCACTCAGAGACCAATCTACTTTGAGTGTAAACTAAACGAGCCAATGCACACTGGCATGCAATATTGCATCCAGCTGCAGCTGATCTACAGCTGAGTATAAAAGGCAGCAGATGCAATGCATACCAGCTTTTGCTGAGGAGCCGAGCCGGTGACCCGCCGCTAGCAGTGGTACAGCAGCCGTTGCGATGGGAAGTGACATCTCGTTCCCTCCTTAGGGAACAAGGGTTACTACATAACCAAGACATTCCCTTACAGTTGGTCACTCTGGCCTTCCTCTTCCGCTGGCCTCTGTAACAGACAAAGAGCTGGTCTGATGTCCTAAACCTTTGTGTCCGGCTCAGTAGGGATCTCAGGGCTCGGACAGGATAGAACAAAGCTTGGGCTGGATCTGCCTCCTCCAGGGGAAGTGCTTGCAGGTTCACCACCTGATCCTTGGGCACATAGCGGGCGGGCCTCAGGATTACCTGCTGTAGTGTTTTAAGCACTAGAGACAGGTCCCAAAAGGTATGGAGGGGACCGGGAGGATTTAATCTTCTGGCCCTCTAAGGAACCTGATGACCAGGTCATGCTTACCTACTGACTTCCCTTCCATGGGGTCATGATTAGCAGCATCACAGCAACATGGACTTTAAAGGTGGAGGGAGACAGCCTTTGCTCCAGCCCTGCTGCAAAAGGAAAGCACGACCCTGATCGGGCATCTCCCTGGGTCTCCTAGCGAGAAGAGCACCACTCAACAAAAATAAAAGATTTCACACATATTACACAGCCTGCTGCTCCTAACTGCTTAAGAGTGCTGGCCACGAGCAATGACATCGTGGAGACACATGCAAATAACTTGTTGGACTTATGAATATGAGAACTTTCCAGCATCAATTCTAGTAGGGTAAAAAAAATATTCGAAATGGGCTGTTTTGCCCTGCCATTAGCTGAAGCTGTTTGTGAACAAGCGCTGCTGCAGAGTGTGAGTTGCTCGTCTGTCATGCAGCCTTAGAGGGAGTTCAATTCACACCGAATCTTCCTCAGGGAGCTCTCCCTCCGATGCAGCGATCAACATTCAGTCATCAGGAGGAGCACTGAAGAATACCGCTGGTATGCTCTTTGAAAAGGGCCCAGCACATTCCTTTAGCCACTCAATTGGATCGGGCGTGCTAGAGGAGTGGTGGGCCCCGAGTGGTTGTCCCTGAGGGGTTTGCCACGCTGTAATCCTCAAACCACCCGTGCTACTGCTGGAGTAGCCCTGCCTGGCAGCCACCAGGACAAGCACTAGATCATGGCAGAAGCAGCGGAGCTCCACCCCTGGAGGAACGGAGCCTGGCCCACAGCTCGAGATAGTCATCTTTCCGCAATGGGAACATGACTCATCCTGACGTCACCTCAGTGTGTTTAATGCCCAGACACTTGAGGCAGCGATCGTGACCATCACCCAGTGCCAGGTAACAACCACCTCCAGAAATGCATGGGTGAAATGACATCTTTAAAAGCGGTCCGCGTCTTTATAAAGATGCACCTGTGAAGCTCTTTTAGAGAAATTGCACTTTCAGTTGCTCTTTTAGTGTTGAGGCACACAGGGGAAAGGCCACTTGCAGCACAACAGGGGTAGTGCAGCCTGAAGTCGCAACCCACTCGACACAGGAGCGACCACCGCTGAAGCTGTGTGCCACCAACACCAAAAGCTTCCAACAGCATGTTCAACTTGAGCTCACTGAAGTGACTTGGATGGAGCAAAGCTGTTGCTCGCACCAAAGCGAAAAGCTGGTATGCATTGCACCTGCTGCCTTTTATGCTCAAGCTGTGATCAGCTGCAGCTGGATGCAATAATTGCATGCCAATATGCATTGGCTCGTTTAGTTTACACTCTAAGTAGATTGGTCTCTTGAAGCGAGATCCAATTGTCGGTCACCGACATGACGTCCGAGTGGACCGACTGAAAGGGAACCATGATACCCTAGGGACGAGTCGCGTCAAAACGCTAAGGTGTTCCCATAGCGTTTCGACTGTATAAAAACATGGATGTAGTGTCCGGGACGTCACCCATAGAATCCTGAAGAGCGGTTTTGAAGCTCAAAGTGTGCAGAGCGGGCGCGCCATCTTGGCAGCGCATCACCGCAGCGACAAAATTAGCTATATAGACCAAAATCATTTTTTGAACCAGGCTGTAAACATGTTTTTTCTGCTGTAAAATTGGGCATTTTAACATGGGAGTCTATGGGACTGACTCCCTTTGCAGCCAGCCTCAAGCTGCCAGTCGATGAATTGCAGTTTTAGTCACTTCCTTGTTGGCTTCACGAGACAGAGCGGAGGTTGCTGCTCGGTTTCGACGCAGCTCGAGTACCTGAAGGGGAACCACTTATTTAAGTAAAATAACACCTGCAATTTCTATTTATAACAGCCTAGCCATCATATCCTCAATTTGGTTGAGGGTCGCAACTTACAGCGAGCGTCGTTTCATTGGTAAATTGCAATAATATTAATGACTGTAATTATGATCACAATCACAACTTTGCTTGTATGCCAACCTGCATACAGTCATCTCAGCATGCTTTTTGAAATCAGCATCAATTTCCCAATTTATAAACCCTCTACTGACTTAATGCAATGGTCTTTTTCATTATGTTAAAATGTACTTCATTTGGTTGAATTGCAGGCTGATCGCAAGAGTCATTTCATGTAATTTCTTGGATGTTTCCCTGCACACACGTTATTGGCTTTTTATTCAAAATACTCCAACGCAGGCAGGTAAATGGAACAAAACTCTTACTGTGAGCCATCAGCGCCAGCATAAATCCAAGCAATTAGTTAATTCTCATTCATACTGTACTGCATGTAGCGTGGGAAAATGTTTATGCAATATTTACACAACCACTGCGTGCCCAGATTTAATCTGCTTGTGGTATATAGGAGTCAATGTATGTCTAATCGATTTTAATTTCCCTCATGAAAAGTGACGTTATGAATTGGTGCTTATTTAGCTATAAAACTATCTACCATGTCTAAAAAAACATATGGTGAAGAATGTCAGCTGGACGATACAGTTCACGTGCTCTTGTTACAGATCACTGCTCGTCTGAGCATGTAGATTACGATGCTCTTTCAAATGTGTAGGCATGCGTGCATATGAATGCATTTCATGTGAAATCTGGGTCAGTTCCTATAGCTCAAGATCTACATAGTAATGAAGCTTTACTGAAATAAGTATTATGCTTTGTTGGTTCTCTTTGGTTCAAATAACCGATTCTGACTAAATAGCCTAATAGGTGATAAAACAAAAGGCTTTACTGTGAAATAAAGGCAAGAAAACATCTTTCTATTGAGTCGTCTCTCACTAGCGTACTCAATATCTCAGTATCTACAGCTGACTGCGTAGATGGATTTACTTACAAATTTTGAGCTGTTTTTAAGGATTCATTCAAAAGATCCATGAACTCATAAAGCAGTTACTATTTGAATAATTGTGATATGTCCTTCATTAAACAAACTCACCGAATTAAGTCAATGTTGTTTTTGAATCAGTAGGTGGCGACAGATAACACTGATTCATCCAGGACTGAAAACAACTACTATTTTTTTCTATTGGAACTTGGGAGATACAAAAAACTGAATATATAAAATACAGAATGTAACAAATGAATCAAAATCAAATCGAAAGCTTCAGAACTGAATCATATCGACTATGTCGATAAATATCCAGTTATATTTACAATGACATTCAATTATGAATAATAGCGTTTATCGCATCAGCAAGACCAGAAATGTGTTATCAAAGTAAACAGAGTCAATTTAAATGTGTGCTGACTGAATGCATAGAAATAGCTGTTAAAAATTGTAGCTGCTCTAGAACAGCAGTCATATCACCCTCTCTCTCTTCTTCCTCATGTCTGTGCTTGAGAGGGAATATGTAACCCTTATTACATGTGTGTCACCTTTGATCAAATCAAACCCATTTTGTTCAGTATGCACCTTAACTAAATCTGCCACTTTTCAGAAAGGCAAAAAATGAGACTTGGGCCTGTTTGTTCAGAAATAATGATGCATTAACAAGAACATTGTAGAAAAGAGAAGTATAGGTTCACAGGTATAGGCCTGACAGTGACTTCAGTAGCAGACCGCTCTGAAAGGCCCATCTGCCTGGGAGGTTTTGTATGCGTCGCCATCTTGCCTCGCCTGACCCCTCTAAGTACAGCCTTTGAGGTTTCTCTGGGGTTTAAAATACTCTCCAAATTCTTCTCTCTCACTGGCTTCAGATGGCAGTGAATCTGAGCTGAGCTTTCCACATAAACATTGACAATTTTTTTTCCCTCCTTCTTTTTCCCTCACGATTTGGAACAAGAGAGTTCCAAAATATCAGGTGTGAACAGAGAACACCAGTGTGCTCACCTCGTCTGGAGCTTGTCTTTCCTAACACACCGACAGCACTCTATGAGGGTTTATTCTTCACTAAACCAACGAATGCATTATACAATACACTTGACATTTCTTAAAACCTATACTGTATGTAGAAGCATCATGTTTTCATTTAATGATTAGGTAAACACTAAAGTCATTCACTGAAAGGAGGGCCATCATGTAGTTGTTTGAAATTTATGCATAAAGAAAATGTACCTTTATATAATAGCCTACTGTTCTAATGTAGAATACACACTATTTTTTTTACAAAAATGCAACCTCTAAACACATATCCACCATATTTCTTCCATCTCATCACAAACAACATAATAGATTGAATAAAAACAATGTAGCACTTATATGCAGGTGATTCTGACATTTCAAAATAAAATTGTTGCTTTACTTCATAATTTAGGCTTATCTTTCTAGCTTTAGCATTAGCAACAATATGACTTTTCTGTAAATAGTGCAAAACACTGGTAAAACCTATCAAGCATGATAAACCAATGTATTATGAACGTTAAATCAGAACTTACCAAGTTTTAAACATGGCTCCTCTGAAGACTTGGTTGATGTCACTTCCTCTTGAGCAGGTTTTATGATTATTTAAAGTGACAGTGCACTGTTATTTTTTTAGAACAATAAGTGTTGTGACTCACAGACTCAGTCTGATTATTCTGTTTTAATCCTAGATGTTTTAAGATGAATTTGATCTGTTGTTAATAGGAAAAGTCAATACATTTTTTATCATGTTATGTATTATTAATACATTTATTAATATTTCAAATTGATTTTTTTAATGATTGGCAATACAAACATGTTAAAATACATGTATTCCTTTACAAATATCTATTAAAAATATGTATAATTTTAAATATAATACATATATAAACCAATACATTATTATTACATATATTTTAAAATAATAAAAAAAAATAATTACTAATTTATAAAAAAATCTGATATTTTGGATACTACTTTCATAAAAAAAAAAAAAAAAAACACTTTTAATTTTAGGTGCTGTGTCTGTCTGACTGTAAAATGTAGTGTCAGCTAACCTAAAAGTGTATTCAAATCATCTAAATGTGGTCAAAATATGGTAAAGTGGTAAAATATGTTAAAACTGTTTTTACTCTGACATATTATGTAATGTGAAAGAATCAACATGGATACATTGAACAGTCAGATCAGGCAAAATACTTTATTAATGTAATTACACAGTTTCAGGTTTTACAGTGCGGTTTAGATTATTAGAAATATGTAAAAAAAAAAAAAAAACCTTTCATGAGAAAAGAGAGAAATACTGAAATATTTCTTTTTCATTAAAATGTTTCAACTTCATTTGGGATTGCCTTTAGCAAATGTGTTAATATTAGATTATGAAGCCACCAGTGAATTGATGAGTGCTTGATTCACAATATTTGTGCTAAATATTCAAAGAAACCATGTTTATTCATATGCTACTGATGAATTTAGTAATAGATTTTCTCATCTCGTCAACTTGCTCACTGTACATACACAAACACTTCAGTTAAATCATTTTTTACTGCCTTATTTCTGCCTGCAGCATTACAGTTTTTACTATGTATCATGCGCCTGCAAAGACTCACACTCTTGACTTAGCTTACAATTAGCTCCATTTAAGCTTCCAAAATGGGGCTCATCTCAAAACAGAGGGGTAGCGCTATCCCCAGCAGCAATAATAGAAATGGCTAAAGCAGCATGCAGTATCGAGTGCAGCTGTCCGTCTAATGAGATTTTAAAGTGTTTCCATAATGCCTCATAAATGGCCCTACATGGGGAATTATATGCTGGAAAGCGGGGAATCTGATTGGTGTTCCAGGGCGGGTCTGTCGATCCCGGCCAGTGTTATCGTGCAACAATGAGCCATGCAATAGAGCGTCACAGTTATTTGGGACAGTGGCCCTGCCAAGTCACCCATTCACTACACATACAATCATGAATTAGTCCAGCACATGTATCATTTACTGCCACTGTGTCCTGTGAGCCACACTCAATTCAAAAGGTCTTGTATACAGGCTGGAAGGACCAGAACATAACAAAATGATTACACTATTGTGTAACACACATCTTAACATAATGCATGACCATCTTATGCAATAATAACACTGAACTAATAATATTATAATTGTAAACAATTATAATTGTTATTATTTATAATTGAATTAATGAGTTACATTTTTAATTGTTATTTGATATTATGTTCATTATGTTCATTTACACCTTTACAGAATAATTATGTTATGTGTGTAGTTTCTTGTTTTTTTTTATGAAATTTTTTATTCAATATTATTTTAATATCACTATAACATGAACACATATGAGCACAAAAATGCACTGGATTTGTTTAAAGATTCTATTATATATGTAAAAGCAAATAAATCCAAATATCCTAGAAAATAATTTAAGGAAAAGTACTTTACATATGTGCAAAACACAATGGTAAGTGGTAAATAAGGATAAACAAACAAACAAACAAACAAACAAACAATAAAATAAAATAAAATAAAATAAAATAAAATAAAATAAAATAAAATAAAATAAAATAAAATAAATAAAATAAAATAAAATAAAATAAAATAAAATAAATGGCTGTCAGTCATGGAAAATTTCTTTACATGATACTCTATATTACCACAAAACAAAATATGTCCAAAAATAATGGTATTTCCGTGTTATTGTGATAAAAAACAAAAACAAAACAAAACAAAACAAAACAAAACAAAACAAAACAAAATCATGGTTTATCATATTACACACATGACATGATCATGTTTATATGCTATGTATATGAAACTAAAATAAAGCTTTTATACAACAAATATTTGCATAATTCATGTACCATAATGTTTGCACATATCCATGTTTTCATCAAAATTCTGATTTTACCATGATAAAATCAAGCGGAAAAGGCATTTTACCATATACTTTATAAATACTGTAGCACTGAATGGTTGCCATATCAATTTACCATGATATTCATCTACTCCCAAAACAAATGTCCAAAAAATGTCAAAATGTTCCAAGTAACAAATACATAATAAAAATGTGTGGGATGCATTTACAAGTGCATAAATAACTAATACAACATTAAATTGCACAAAATGGACACAAATATCAGAAAAATGTTGAAATCTTCATCTTTGATTCACACATCATACCAACCATGACCGAAGAGATCAAACACACCCCAGTGTGTTTATGTGTGTGTTTGTGTGTTGAATTCCTCATTGTTCCAGGCCTGTACCACTCAAGACTCATACAGACTGAGAGAGAGAGACAAAACATGACTGTATGAGGACATCGGACACTGTGTGGGTTGTGTCCGGCTCAGCACATCTTTTGTATGAGATATGTAGCCTCTTTGTGTGCTGAGAGACCTTGTTTGCATTAGAATACTCAGTCTGGGGCTGGCGCTCGGCGGTCAGCGTGCACACCTCGCCAGAAACCCCAAAACATACTCACAGCGAGCTCCATCACGCCGTCCTCAATGGAACCAGAGTTACGCTGGCTTCTCGGGTCACTTCATTCATCGAATGTAAAATGAAGTGTAAGTGCAGACCCTCAAATCCAGAGCAGCTCATCATCTCCACAGTCAGATGCCGTATTGATGTTATGGGTCTCCAGCTGTGGAGCTGAGGGTCACCTGAGGCCTGCCGTCTGAATCAGTCTCAGTGTCTCGCCAGAAACCGAGCGGGACGACTCTGTAGGAGCCACATGTGTGTTGGAACATTTATAGTCATAGATCCATTAATGAATGAATCTTTGATATGTCCAAAGAGTATAATGCATGTCCCAGGCTGGTTTAAGTGATTATTTTTGGAATAACACAATGTAAAAAAAAAAATGTCTAACTATCTACAAGATATTAAGTAGCACTAAATAAAATAAAAAAGCAGTCTGGTTGTAGCTTGTTGTTGTAAATCTCTGCCAATAGCATGAGTTTGGGGCGGACTACCATCCCCCCACTGGTAGCTGATGTGGGTACTTTTGGGAAACAGAAATCTTTGTTTGAAAACAAATATCTTTGAAATTTGGATTGTTTACACTAGTGCAATAAAACAAGTTGTTTATCATTACACTGTTTTTTTTTTTTTCAATCAAAACTTTTGTTTCTAAAGTGAATGTGAGCTGTTTATTTTTCATCCAATCACAGACTCACAAAACAAAACAAACTGCTGAACAACAAAACTGCCTACCTTAAAACAAACAGAAAATAAATAAATAAATAAATGGTTTACTGGAATTTAAAAAGCACAATTAATGTAATTTCAAAACAATGTTTATTATGCCAAAGTCTAAATCTTATTGTATAACCTACTGTATAAATCATGCAAATATTGTACATAAACCATAAAAATGTTCTTATAATTTCCGTTTGGGATAAAACATTTCAGTGATAATGCAACATGAGTATGAGTTATTTTAATTAAACAACAACAAATCTAAGTTTTATTGTTTAAAAATATTAAAATAATGTAAAAAGTGATAAAAGGCCAAAACTAAAAAAAAAAATAATAATAATAACAATGATGATGATGATGATGATGTTGATAATAATTAACAAACAAAAAACAAATGAGCAAAAACTAGTTAATTAGCATAATTAAACTCAAAGGCAGCTTCTGTCAATAGCATGAGTTTGGGGAGGGCTAATTATATATATTTTTTTTTTTTTGACCAATAGTAAATTGGGAATGTTTGGGAAACATGTGGCATAAAAATAAGCTATGTTTTTCTTTTACACTTTTTGTTTATCAGTAAAACTTTTGTTTCTAAGTGCATATTTGTTTCATCCACCTACAGACTTACAAAACAAAAGAAAAGAAACAAAAACAGCCAATCGAAACAAACAAACAAAAAATAAAGTAATTTAGTAAATACAAAAATGAAACATAACTATTATATTACTTTGTACTTTTAGATTACTTTGAGATTATAGACCAAAAACAAAATCATCTTATGGACAAAATTTACAAATATTTGTATACATTTAAAAGAAAACTATTTTGTTACAAATGTAGTCCACATAAAATGTAAATAATAATAATAATAAATGGTAAGTGGCTGTGGATAAAAGCATCTGCTAAATGCATTAAATGTAATATATAAAGTCCTGCACCCATATATTGCATGCATGTTCTGCACTTACAGATATGCAGCATGGCCAATAGCATGTTAACATGCACAGCGTAACCGCAGTGAGCATTTGAACATCTCTGAATTAATTTGCTATATTTAGTGTGAGCTTGAAGTGCTCAATTAGAGGCTAAACCGTCACAGAGCAACACGCAATTATAGAGTGTATAAGGGCAGTCTCAATATATAACCATATTCAAAATACAGTAGAGAACGGAGTCCTGATTCTAATACTTTTACACAAATACACAACAATAAGTAGAAAGAGGGAAACATCCGCACAAATGTTGCATGAAAGATGCTATGATAATTGCATGGCTGGGTGGAGTTACATGTGACAGCTGAATGCAAATGCTGCTCTTCAGATTCACTGATGATTTATTTAAAGGGAATTTCCCTCTTTGACCTGTACAGAGCGTGACTCACAGTAAAAGCGTTCACCTATATGCCCTATACTAAGCGTTCAAAGCTTAGATTTAACAATTACACATTTAGTTAAAAGGTCAAAATGGCTGCAGATATAATTAGATATTTCAGTGAAAGGTACCATTCTGATACATCGTCATTTTCATGTCCAAACCTAACTATAAAAAAAAGGTATATATATATATATATATATATATATATATATATATATATAATTATTTTTTATTGGTTAAGCAATAAAACCAGAAGATAGTGAGCTTTAAATTCTCCTTTGCACGATTCATCCACAATTGGCCTCTGGATTTGGACCTAAAATAATATGATTTCAGAAATGTATTTATTTATTTATTCCAGTGTGTTATGAGAAGACAAATAGTTCTCTCTCCTGAATCACTGCAGGGCCACCGATGTCCCATTTTCTTTTACTGACTTAAAGGGAAAATTAAATGAAGTGAAACAAATAGTTTTTTTTGGGAGACCTCAGCCAACAAACCATAATTTCAGTCAATAAAACAGCTTCTGACATAAATATATTTTTTTCCTATCCTGACATTTTAAAGATTTTAGGTAATTAAAATTGTTTTAATCGTATTAAATTATATATATTTTAATAAAATTATAATAAACTACACTTGCATTTACAAATTACATGCATAGTGATATATTTTTATTATAGCCATATATAGTGAAAATAACTGACATATTTTCCTAATACCAGTCTATCATCACAAACATATTTTAATTCATAATTGATATGTATTATTCATACCAAAAGCAGACTGGCTTGATGGACGTGTCTGTGTGTTTGCTTCTTTGTTAGCAAGCGCCATCTCGTGGCTAATGTATGCACTCACAAAAGCCCGTGACGTTATAGGCATATTCTTCTGGTTCTACATTATTTAGATTTTCTAGGCCAGGTTCATGCACCTGATGAGGACACAACCGGTCACAAAACCATAAAGAGGGTCTGACCTGGATCAGCACGAGTGACACGCTTTAGCTCGTGTTTATTTCACCTGTTTGAAGCTTAGAGTGAGGTAAAACACAACAGCTGTATTATTCAAGCTCTCCTTTATTCTTTTCTTTTTTTCTTTTGTTGTTAAGTTACATCTGCTTAAAATGAAATATGTATTAAGCTAATTGGCAAAAACAGTGAAATGAAAGATAGTTTGATAACAGCCCTGTAGTGCAAAGTCATCTTTGCCCTTTTTTGAGGTGTTCCCAACATAAAAGCACTCACTTCCATTAAACATTCCAAACAATATAATTTAGATGCATAAAGCTGTGCTTTGATACAGTTTCCACACACACAAAAAAAATAATAATAAAAAAACAGAAAATATCGCCTGTAAGGTCTTATTTTACAATACATTCAAAATGCAATTTGATAGCCTAAAAATTTAGTCATAAAGCAAACCCTTTACACATGTTAATAAACAATATCAGTATGCACAGATTTCACACAAACAGCATCATTAGCCTATACAGAAAAATCCAAACCAAACCTGAGGCAGAAGCGATGTTTTAATGGATCAGTCAGATCCTAACCAATTCTCCACACAAAAAAACTCTGATCTAACATTTAATGTACAATGAAACTCAAATGTAAAACAAGAAATCAAAAGCAATTTTTTTCAATCACTCCTTGACACTTGGTGTCAAATTAGAGAAAATATTTTAGCACCCAAACTGCTTAAAGCTCTACGGTGGCGGCAGGGCCATTGGTGGTGCCCTCGGTGCTGGGTTTCTCTCCCTCTGCTGGAGGAGCCTCAGCAGTGCTGCTCTCCTTGGCTTCCTGATGCTGCTCTGCTTGGCTTCCTGCTGCTCTCCTTGGTTCCTGCTCGCTGCTCTCCTTGGCGTCCGCTCGCTGCTCTCTGGCTTTGCTCTCTTCCGCCTCCTTCTGGTCAGCACCAGAAGTGCTGTTGGCTCGCTGAGAAGAGCCGTGGTTTCATTGATGACCTGCGCGGTGTCATTTGCAGGTGGCGTCTTTACAGCCCGTTTTGCACCGGGAAAGCGCCCTCTAGAGCCGCGTAGAGGAACTGGTACTGCTCCTGTGAGGAGTTTAGAAGTATTTTAGCATTTTAACGTGAAACAAAAGAGTAATATATTTGTTCATGGATTGTATATGAACTTGTGTGTGGTATATATTTGCAAACTACACTTAATTTGGGTTAAAACATCTTGAAGTACCTTTTAAGTGCAAGATTTCACATTTGTGACTGTGGACCACAAACTAGTCATAAGGGTCAGTTTATTGAAAATGAGATTTATATAACATCTGAAAGCTGAATAATAGGATGAGATACAACTATTTGAAAATCTGGAATCTTAGGGTGCAAAATAAAATAAATAAATAAATAATTAAATAAATAAATAAATAATAAATCTAAATATTGAGATATGCAATGCAATGCATATTACTAATCAAAAGTACATTTTGATATATTTACACTAGGATATTTACAAAATATCTTCATGGACTTAATATCCCAATGATTTTTGGCATAAAAGAATAATCAATCATTTGACCATACACTGTATTGTGCCATATTCTACAAAATACCTCAACTTAGACTGGTTTTGAAAGTCCAGGGTCAAATTGACGTTAGCAAGATATCAGTTTGAATGCCCATCCAAAATAGTAAATAGTGTAAATTCATAGAAAGAATAACAAGGGTCATAAGATCTACAAACAATAAATCCCAAACTAGTTTCTTTCCAAAATAGTGGTACAGATCATGTATTTTTTATGACAAGTAAGATGATAAATTTCCACTTCTGTAAACATTAGTAGGTAGTGCAAATGTAATTTTTTGAGGGAATGAAAATGAGGATTGCAGGATTGTCAGTCATTCAATGGATTGTATAAACAAACTGATTTGTCAGCCGACAAAATTTTAGTTCATGAAAACATCATAAAATAGTTTTAAAGTTGTGGGTTGAGAAAATATATATCAGTTGTACCATTGTAAAGCTGCAAATTTAACCCCACAGCCTTGTTTTCACCCGTGTTAAATTCAGTATAGCATCTAACCTGGCTAAGGTATATTGTTTTAGAAACAAAGCAAGAACTTACGGTTGTTTCCACTATCCCTGTCTCTCCTTGGCAAGTTTTTGACTACTTGGAAGACATCCACCAGCTTCTCTGTGTATGCTGTCCAAGAGGTTCCATAAGGCACAGAAGATTCGTGCGTGGACGATCCATTGCTGAAATGAAGTTTGCGAAGTTTAAAATCCAACAGTCCATCCACCCATGTCCATCAGGAAAAAAAACCTGTTGTTGATGCACTTACTTGCAGTGCACCACCATGGGGATGTTCGGTTCATTCTGCTGTTGTCATAATTGCCGTTCTCTCTGATGACCCTTATCATCTCTATCAACTCCCTGAGCATTCTCCGAAGCTCTTGGCCTCTCCATTTCAGGAACTGGTACTGATCCAACTCCAAGACATCTGTCTTCTGTTACAGGATTCAAAACGGATTCATATGTCTGCAGATAATGACATCACAGATATTCATGCTGAGGAGAAGGACTTACCTTTGTGGACTTTATTTCCAGAGCGCCTCACATACGCTGGGAAGCTTTCTGTCTTTTTACCTCAATTTCCATGTCTCCCAATGTTTTCTTTTCATCTCCCAGTACTGACTGCTATAATCCTGAAACAATACAAAATAAATTTGGTCTTTAAAACTGGCAGAGATCAGTCAATTGCTTTGTCTGTCTGTCTGTCTGTCTGTCTGTCTGTCGTTCATTCATCTATCTTATCTATCTATCACCTGTCTGTCTGTCTGTCTGTTGTCTGTCTGTCTATCTATCTATCTATTCATCTACTATCTATCATATTCACTCGTCTGTCTGTCTGCTACTCATTCATTCATTCTATCTCATTCTATCTATCTATCTATCACTGTTCGTCTGTCTGTCTGTCTGTCTGTTTCATTCTCTATCTATCTATCTATCACTGTCTTGTTCTGTCTGTCTGTCTGTCTCATTCTATCTTATCTTATTCACTCGTCTGTCTGTCGTTATCTTATCTATCTTTATCCTATCTTATCTTATCACTGTTTGTCTGTCTTGTTGTTGTCTTTCATTATTATTTATCTATCTGCATTTCTATCTATTATTATACTGTCTGTCTGTCTTGTTGTCTGTTTATCTATTTCATTCATATTCATCTATTCTATTTATTTATTCATCGTCTCCGTTGTTCTGTTCGTTATTCTATTATTATCTTCATTATCTATCACTGTTCGTTTGTCTGTCTGTTCGTTCTGTCTTGTTCAGTCTATCTATCTTCTATCTGTTATACGTCTTGTCTGTTTGTTGTCTGTTCATTTCGATTTCATTTATTTCTATACTGTTCGTCTGTCTGTTCATTCATTATTCTCATCTATCTATTCTATTCTATTTCATCTATCACTGTTCTGTCTGTCTGTCTTCTATTCTATTATTCTTCTTATTTATTATCTATTCTATTATCTATCTATCTCTATCTATCACTGTCTGTCTGTCTGTCTGTCTGTTCTCTATCTATTCTATCTATTCTATCTATCTATTCATCTATCACTGTCTGTCTGTCTGTCTTCATCTGTCTATCTTATCTATCACTGTCTTCGTCTTCTGTCTGTCTGTCATCTCATCTATCTATCTATCACTGTTCGTCTGTCAATCCTTCCATCTGTCGTCTTCCCCGTTGTCGCCTCTTGTTATCTGTATTTCTGTTGTTTGGTCTATCCGCTCTGTGTATCTAGTTTTACTGCTTGTCTGTCTGCATGTCTATCTCATCCCTCAATCTTCTGTCTGTCTGTTTATCCATCTCTCTCTGTGTGTGTTATTGTGGAGGTCGACATTGCCGTCTTTCTTGGCAGTCTGTAGAGCATGACCAGTGTTTTAGTTTGTTGCTGGTACAGCATGAGCAGGAACTCTCCCGTGTTTGGTAAAGGTCCCTGTGCTGCGATCAGACTCTTTTGACACCAGTAGCCCTGTTGGAAAGCAATAACAAGCATATTTGATTCATATTTACATATTCTAATCTATTAAACAATTTCTCATACACCTAATAACTGTATTAAAAAGAATGATATTTTAGATAATATAAATTCAAGAGAATCAGGTTTTGTACAGAAATGAATGAGGCTTGATATATTCATTAGATTCTTCTTCCTCATCTGATGAATAATCCTCCTCATCCTCTGGGTCACTGGTCTGGTTGCCCTCAAGATCCAGTCTAAACAGGACTCTATTATAGTCATCTGGAACAGAAATGGTCACTGGTAACTCATCTAATGCTAACTTATAATGAATAAGTAAATTTGTGTCTGTATATTATATATAGTTTTGTAACATGCATTTGAAACCAAGATCTGCAGATTAATAAAGTTGGTGTTGGTCACTGACATGGGATAACATCTGAGAGCGGTTTTTCTTCTTGTTGTCCTCGCTGCTTCCCGTGTTAATCGCTTCTCCATTTTTAAATTTGGGCAGTTTCTTTATAAAGGAAAGCAATGGAAAACATGCTGCATTAACAGTCCAGGACATGTCAGTGTCCTAATAACCAATCAGCTGAAAATCAAAGAGGGAGGACAAACCTGGAACTCCATTTCAAGCAAACTGGGATCACTGCCATCTTTCTGTCTGAGGGTGTTGAGCACTGAGTGGAATTCAGACAGTGAGACCTCTGTCTCTCCAAACATGGTGTGCTCAATCAGAGCAGTGTGGATCAGTATGTACTGGGCCTAGCACAATCAACAACACACACAGTTAAATATCATAAATGCATCCAACAAATGTAAAATAAAGGGTGCTACAACAGAATTTAAAGTCAAAACTGTCCAAAGTTTTAAAGTGTAAAATGGTGCATACACCAAATGTATGGCCAATAAATCAGTGAATAAAATCAAATCACCTCCACTTGAACCATGAGGAACGCTGGCGAATGTAGTTTTGCTACTGCATCCATAGATATCCACTCTGCCCTCTGCTTCGAGAGATTCAATCATTGCATCAATGCCGATATATGTTCCTGTGGCCGACCCTGCACTATAGAAGATACAACAACATTCACATTAAGTTTTATCCACTCCAAATGACCCTTTAGCCAAAGACCTTTTGATACCAAATGCACATAATAATCTCTACAGCCCTGTCTTACCTGCAGTGGATCACAATCGGGCCACTGAAGAAGTTCTTGAAGGAGTTGACTCTTCTCCTGAGCTTCAGAAGCAGGCTGGGGTCTCCAGGCACACCATGGTCAGGCCAGCTGATGAACTGGATATGAGTGACTTCTCTTTCTGAGGCCTTCTCGCTTCTGTACACACACACACACACACACACACACACACACACACACAGCACACACACACACACACACACACACACACACACACACACACATTAGGTTAAAGTTCTGAATGAAGCACATAAGAATAAGCGGACCACACACACTTACATTGTTCAGGATCAGATGGCTGATGATATAATCAGGACAGTGTTGCTCAGATCGGATTTTCACCACAAAATCGTCAAAAATCTCAGTTTCTCTGTCCAGAGCGCCAGTACTGAGCGCACTTGATCTGAGAGGACAAACAGCAACAGCGAGAGGAAATAATTAACAAATAACTAAAAAAAAAAAATTGACAAAAACATGAATAAATACTATAAAAAAAATTCTACAACAACACTGGACCAAACACAACCTTGTTTCCTTCCTCCAACGGGTGACCATGACAATAATGGATGACTTTTGCTCCCAAACCATTTGCCAAAAGTCACAAACAGTCTCATCCTTGGGTCCTGAAAACACGTCCAACAAAATAAATCTAGATCTAGCATTGTTTAAACTCAAATTTTCACTTTTAATAACCTTAAGTGTTGATGTAAACAATTCTGCTGCATTTTGATGGTTTTAGGCAACAGTGACTATAGAATGTTGGGTAAAGTGTGCATTCATTGGCGCTTTAAAAGTGGCTAGCCAATCAAATTTAGAATCATAACCATCTGTTTAATAAGAGGATTTTTACCTTGGGCTGCAATGTATTTCTTTGGCTCTTGATATCCCTGTAAGGGTTAATCGCTTACAGTACAATTGTTAACAATTTTATAAATAAATAAATATTATTTAGCTTAAATTTAAGTATAATATTTAAATTGTATTTAAAAATGACCTCCATGATTTCAAGTATTTAAAATTTTGAGGTAAACAAGCAGATACATACCTAGGATAAAAGTCATACGAAGCTGGCATTGATGTAGTCGTCTTCTCCTCCAGCTGAGAGAGTAACCCGATTATAGTCATCTGCAAATTCATGCACAAAATGATCAACTCTCTGACTGAAATATGAAAACTACACAAGGCACTGTGGGTAAACTGGAGTGATATTTACAAGGCAGAATGTCAACGTAGCGGTTCTTGGACTGGTTTTCCTGTTTCTTTGCTTCTTTGATTGTATAATTGAGAGAAATGCGGGAATGCTCTGAGGAGAAGCAGAATCTGAATGTATTTCTCATTATATTAAAACAGTAAATGTAGCTTCTGCAGATTTATGGTATATTATAAAGAATCACCTGAAACTCGTCCATGAACAGACGGCTCTCATCAGCGATCTTGGTCTTGTAAGCCCCCAAACCGTCAGCATAGATGGGCTCAACCCGCAGCTGGTTCTGCTGGAGGACATGAAACATCAGATTCTGAAAGCAGTTTACTTTTGGAATGCACTGAATTGACTGATAGGGAGAGAAAAACATACGGTAAGAGGAATCTCTTCATCTTCAGCAGTCCTGTGGTGAGAAATCCCATCAGAAACAGATATTTGATGAACATTTCAGAAAACATTGTAATAACAAGAGTTCAGAGGGCAGCGGAGAAACTGTGACACTGACGCTTTCTTTTGAGAAGGTAAATTTTGAAGAGCACTAAGAGGAGCGCCACTGATGTCACAATGATCAGAAACACCAAGAATCCAACAACAGCCTTGTCATTGTCTGAGGAAGGAAAATATTTCAGGTTCAACTATGCTGAATAAACTTCTTACAGTATTTTTGTACATTTAAAGGTGCAATCAGCAATTGTTTCCTCAATAAAAGTTTTGCACAAGGAAGTGAATATGTTTAAAATCATGTACACTCAGATGAAATAAGATGTAGTCTATAAGTTGCCTAACAATTTTTTCAATAATGTTGAGATCATTAATCAATGAGCTTGCTTCTCAATATTTAAATACTTGCCAGTTGTTTATGTTTGTTATTGACCATTGTAAAATGAAGAAATAAAACACTAAAAATTAAATTAAATACTAAATACTAAATTACTTACTGCACCTTTAAAGCACTTTGAGAAAGATGATACATTTACAGTAAGATGTAAAACGATAGAACTTAATTGAAAGGGCAAACATCTCCTCTTGTTGTGCTGGAATGAGAAAAGGTTGTTCTTACATAAAGTAGTAGCTTCAGAAGTAATGAAAGCTGAAAATCCTTCTTTATTCACGGCTGTAATCTGAAATGAATAAATGTGAACTGTGAAACACTGCAATTCCAACCCATGTGACTCTTTGGCTTTAATGAATGACAGATGCTCAAAGACATTAGGTGGGATTCAAATACCTTAACACCATATGTTGCAAGGTAGTAAAGATCTGAAAATGTAAACAAGCATTTGTCCTCTGGACCTGCAGTGATAGGTTTTCCATTGTATGTGATTTCAGCTTTGAATTTTCCTCTCCTCCATTCCAGACTATATCTTGTTTAATGTTTTCACAATTTATTTCAAGAGAATTGTGAAAAGGGTGACTTATTTTATGTACTTTTTTTGATTTGAAAGTGGGCTCTATCAAACAGAATAAAACAAAACACATTTCAGACACAATGGCATATAATTTACATACAATTAGCATTCAGTTGCAACATTTATGAAAACTTCATACAGCAGTTAATTGATTAGATATTGTGTTTATTGATTGAAAAGATTAAATTATTACCAATACACATTATAGATAGAAAATGCTTGGGGTAAGTCTTAATATCCAGAAAATAACAGCAAAATGAAGAATGAGAGGGAAGAGATCTAAAGGAAAGAGAAAGTAAAAATAAAACTTACTGTCAGAACTTGTTGTACTGTCACCGTGTAAATTAAGTAATCTGTTTGGTTGACTGTTCCAGTAATACTGCATGCATAATTTTATATGGCAATAATCCTGTAATATTACAGACTGTACTAGTACCACTGTCTTGTGTACAGCTCCCCTGAAAAGACAAAACATACCTGAATTAGACATTAAACATCTATTAACTCTACTAATATCATAAAATACCTTGGAGTATTATTACAGATAATGTGCATATGATAATTTCAGTGATGCTGTATTGGTAAAACAACAGGAACGTTTGAGCTCTATCGATGACTGTTTCTATCACTGCAGTTTGCTGAATAACTGTCCCATTCAATCCCTGAGCATTTATCTCCCTTGAGTGAATTCCAGGAGATTTTCAATGAGTTGCTGGATGGGGGCTGAAATCAGCCCATTCTTTTGCCAATCTGTAAGAAAGAAAAATAGAAATCACAAACAATTAAAAACAAATCTTCACAATAGACAATTTTACTCTACTTTACTCTACTTTCACTCCATGACTCAAAAAAAAAAAAAAAGTACAGTGGTCTTATTTGGATTCCTCAGTCACACTCGTCAGCTTATTGGATAACATTAAATATCTAAAATTTAAAATTTAAATAAAATTTATTTATTAAAATAAATAACATCTTTATAATGTAAAAACAAACAAATGATAAAGAAAAAAAAAACACTAAAATAATAATCTTTAGTTTAATGGATGCCTAGAAGTTTAAGTGAAGTCAAAATGATACAATAAGTTTCCTGATGAAAAGAAAATTCACTAATAAAACACAGTGGAATTGATACATTTTTGTGATCAATTAAAAGTTAGAAACCAAATATGTTGTTATAATACAATGATAAAACCATTTCATTGTTTAATATTATATATTATATATTTTATATAATATATAAATAAAATAAAGTGTGTATATATATATATATATATATATATATATATATATATATAATGAAGAGTTCAGATGCAAAAGCCTCTAAGTACCGTTTGAAATCTTCTTCTAAAATAAACATTTTCTCAGGCTCCTATGTTTATGTTGGTTACTTCACTTTAATGACAATGAAAATAACCTATTTATTGCTATTAACATGAAATTACTGAAGGAGCCTGAAAAACTACTCATTTTAGAAATTGGCACTTAGAGGCTTTTGCATCTGAACTCTTCATATATATATATATATATATATATATATATATATATATATATATATATATATATAGTGGTGGGCATAGATTAATTTTTTAATTTTTTAATCTCACTGTAATCTTGGAATTAATCTAGATTAAAATGGCTCATTTGAATTCTGCGAAGGCATTCAAATTATGTTCAATAAGATGTACTTGTTAGTACTGATAGAGCTGTGCTGCACTCAAACATAGTAGTTTGCGACGACTCTTCCCTGCGCTACATCAGTGCTTGGCCCGGCATCTTCTGCATTAGCTAAGGGATGCTTTGCGTTTAGGTGGTACTTGAGACTGGAAGAACTCCTACAATAAACTAATTCCGCATTGCACAAGTTGCAAAACAACCTTAGCCTGTTTCACACATACTCGTCTGCAATGCGTATGCGTTGCATTTTTTTACGCACCCATGTTAACGATTCCAGCGTTCCAGCGGTTGTAGTCCATCAGTCGCTTCCAGGAGCGTCGTCCTGCAGCGCTATGACAGCGCATTGTTCGCGTAAACATTAACATGGATTGACGGAAATGCAGTAATTTCACAATAAATGTATACTAATTAAAAGCCTACTGTTTTCCACCGCTAACACATGGGTTTTGGCTAGGTTTAAAACAAGAAAAGAGCACCTTTAGACAGTGGCCCCAGAAAATTTTAATAGGGGTGGCCAGATGAGGCCACAGTAAATCTTGGGGTGGCACATCAAAAAATAAAAAATAAATAAAGGGTTTGCAATATTGACCAAAAATGATATCTCTGTGATTTCTGGGATTTTATCGATAACGAAAATTAGACAATATTTTGCTGTGTGTGTTATTGTGCTGATATCTTATTTCTAAGTGTGCTGACAGCTGAGGCTTTTTTTTTTTTTACCTTTACACCATTTTTTCTAAAAGTGTGCACCATCTTTTAAGTCAGACACTTGCATTTGGGCTGTTACCAAGCAAATGCAATCAGTATCAACAAAATTGATCTTTGCAATGCAGAGAAAACAGAAACTGCATCTGAAGTGCCATTTAGATGTTTTTACACACTGTTTAATGGAGCTCTGAGGGACATGGAATACGTTAACCTGGAGTTACAAATTAATAAATAATGTTTTGATATTTTAAACATAAAACATTGAAAACTGATGTTTGAAATTGTTTAAAAAATGAAATGGTACCTTAAATGTGAAATTAAAACAGCCAGTAGGTGGCAGCGAGTCACTGTTACAGTTTTTCTCAGTCACTTTGGTGCATTTCTCAAATCAGAAATGAAATTCTCAAAACTACTTGTACAACCTCCACATCATAAAGTCATTTATACACATCATAAAACCAGTTTCTCATTCTTTTGAACAAGTTGCGATTGCTTTTGTACATTCATGCAATTGATTATGCACATTTATCTGAGTTTCCTATATTATCAGTTGCTAATGTCATGTTACTCAGAATGTATTATATAGTTTTCTGTGCAATAGTCTTACCCCTCAAAACATCTAGTGTTAGTTCATCGATAAGTCACTGAATGCAAAAGGTTCATCTAGTTGTCATAAACTGCCAAGCACATTTTTTTTACACATTATTATTAGACTTTTTGTAAATTTGGCATGAATTGTGCAAGTGAATCTTGACTAATGAAGAGAATGTAGATAAACCAATGATAAAGCATTTCTCTGAAATAGCTCAAAGGTTCATCTCATGACTCTTCAGTTGGAAAGCATACACTGTATAGACAGACACAAGAGTTACACAGTAGACTTATCTTTTATTTTCATCTTTGTGCCCATATTTCTTTTTTCCTTCTCTATATCACAATGACATTTTAAAGGTTTTTTTGTTTGTTTGGTTTTTTTGGTCAGACCACTAGTAAAAGTGTAACTAGGAATTCTATCCAGTCTCTTTCAATCAATATCCCACATACAGTAATGTGTAAATTTGTACTTTTGAAATGGATATATGGCATACATAAGCATATGGCATAATGTTCAATACAGTAACTGTCATCCAAAATGTTGCCATAGTTTACATCAGAACATCCCTCCAGAGTACACTGTTATTTTGACAACATGACTAAGCAATTTGACTGTCTTATCCATTACACAGTGACACAAGGACTTGTCATTCTGATGGCACTGACATGTTCATTGACACAGATATTTATTTTGAGAGATGAACTAAGGATTTTGAGTAAGAGACTGGCTTTTGCAGGTAATCCATGGTGTTTTGCTATTTGTACTAGTTGTTTTGAGAAATGCACTTACTGTTTTGCAAATGTCAAGGATGATTCGGAAATGTACCAAAGCGACTGAGAAAAACTGTAATAAGTGAGTCATTGCGATTGAACTGAATCATTTAAACGGTTGATTCATTCAGGAACGAAACACTATCATGTTGCTCAGAGCGCAAAACAGTGGCTGTGTTTGGAATGATTTTGTTTTAGAAATAGAGCAAAAAGTGAATATGTTGTCTAAAACGTAAAACTCTTGATATTAACTTCTTGTTTATTGAACTGTTGTATGAAATCAATGTCACATTTGCAATTATGCAGACTTCTGGAAAAACGTCACTCTTCGGGTGATAGTAACTATATTAAATGATATATAAATTATATAGATCTAAAATTAATAGATTTAAAATAGATTTAAATTAATAGTAGCCACTGCAATTCACCCTAGGGGCTCTGCCTTTAGATAAACGAGGCAACATGCTATATAGGCCTATGCACTTTTATGGAAGCAGAAAAACAAAGTTCATTAACCGTGCGATTGCTTTTAATAAAGATTTAAGTGCAAAAGGCAAGAGAGTCGACTGTTTCTGTCAGGTGCTTTAATTTTAAATATTTGCGATATCCCAACAAGAAAAGTAGGCTAATTGTTGTGTTTAAATGTTTTGCCGCTTGCTTGAGCAGCTTATTATACAAACCTAGAAGTCAAATGCATGAATAATATTTTGTTTATATTTATTAAGTTTAAACTAATGTCTATGATTATGAAAGATTGTTACTGTTCTGTGATAAGAGACAACATTTTTTTTTTTTACATGGTTTGAAATATAGAATGATGAACAAATGTTGTGTTTGTGGACTAAACAGCAGCTGGATCAGTAGCGGACTGCAAACGCGTCCTGTGTGAAAGCACAATGAGTCCGTGCTGCTTCTGCACCACATACGTACGCACACTGACTGCATACGCCTGCAGATGGAGTATGTGTGAAACAAGCGTGAGTCTTGTCGAGGTTTTTTGGGAAGCTTGGTAATTTCACAGTAGGCATACACACAGGTTCAAGACTCGTTCTCACCCCTACAGTGCAATTCGTCCTAGGTAGACATCCGTGCTAAACTATCACGGTGAAAGTCATCATAGCTGCGTAGTATAGACCCAGCTCCCAACCCAACTTTGAGAATAGATTAACGGCGATATTTTTTTATCGCCGATAGAGATCCCACGTTACGCAGCACGTTAACGCTGATAACGCCCACCACTATATATATATATATATATATATATATATATATATATATACACAGAGGTAGCACCAAATTTTGGGCCCTGGTCAAACCATCTTGCTGGGCCCCGTACCAAATACCATAGTGATACCAATGGCCTAAGTCTCTCATTTTCTTCTCTTTCCTCTTCAGCTCTGTCCTCCTGCTCCTGACTACCTTCATCACATTCTTCACTTTCCTCTCATCACTTATATGAATATCAACCTCATCTTCTATTTCTGCCTCTGCTACAGAGGAAATAAGCAAAATGGGTACATTGTTATTGTACACATTTAAACTTTAAACTGTAATTAGTAATTACAGTTTAAAGGGATAGTTCACCAAATGCTGAACACAAAGAAGATATTTTGAAGAAAGTCGGTAACAAACGACTGATGCAACTGTTTAATTACCAACCTTCTTTAAAATATCTTCTTTTGTGTTTAGCAGAAGAAAGGAAAATCATACAGGTTTGGAACAACTTGAGGGAGAGTAAATGATGACAGAATTTTCATTTTTGGGTGAACTATCCCTTTAAAGTTTAAATGTGTACAATAACAATGTACCTATTTTGCCTTATTTCCTCTTAACATTTAAGCTCACCTTGTTCTCACTGTCACTGCTTTCACTAGGCCATGAGGGGCCTGCTGCTGCAGGGTCTGAAACTGAAATATATGGCTTCAAATGGTTGCTAAATATCCTTTATTGTCACAATACTTTTTTAAAGTGTAGGCTAAGTACAAGTAAATTGCTGATTATTTGTCTGTTTAAAATAAATGCAGACTATAGAATCACAGGGTACACTAACTGCCAAACTAGACATTCAGTCTTTGAATTACGTTTTAAAATACTGTAAGTCATTTTCAATCATTAAGATGTGCATTAAACTGAGAACAATCCTGTACTTAATGTAAGAGCGTGCGCGAACTAATTTGCATAACAATGCGGTAAAATAGGCGCTAACGATCTGTGTTTTCGGGATGTTAGATTTTGACAATGGACGGAAATATACAGTGTTTTCATGTAAACTTCTGACTCTGGGGAGAACTGCAGCAGAAGAGGAGACCAGCTGCGCAGCTGCCTGGAGTGGCAGTGTGTTGAGCTCCCAGCTCCGCCTCCGTCTTCTCACTCCCTGTTATTTACCCAGAAATATTGTTTGCTCGCTATGAAGGATGTGATACTATAAATTATTGGTATATTATTCAAATAGAGTACGAACATAAATGTATGCTATTCTACCTGGAGTAGATATTTATGTTAAAACAATGTCAATGCTCGATGATGCATTTGAGCTCACCTTTCTTTTCAAAAATCTGAGTGAGCAACTGCTTGCCCTCATTTGCCTTCTCTCTTTAATCTTCTCTTCTTTTCGTTTTGAGCCCCGATTTTCCTTTCTTAAGGAAAGACATGACTCTTCCCCTGTCTTCCTAGTTCATATCACGGCTAACTCCAGCTCCTGTCTCATTAACTGATTCAATTTCACCGCAGGTCCGCAGCAGAAGCACCTGACCTGCGGGTCGTACCATTACATTGATTCGAGAGGGTGGTGGGGCCCTGCACAGCATGAAAATTACTTTTTTTATACCAAACCAGTGCCTAACTACAAGTTTAGATTTGCACAGGAACTTTTTATTTGTACATAAATGCTATACAAATGTTAGTGCATGTATATGTATGTATAGAAAACTGACTTCTAAGGGCCCCTGCCTCGGGCCTTTACCCCCAGTCCGACGCCCTGTATATATATACATATACATATATATACATATATATATACATATATATATACACATATATATATACATATATATATATATATATATATATATATATATATACTATATATATATATATATATATATATATATATATATATATATATATATATATACAGTTGAAGACAAAATTATTAGCCCCCTATAAAATTTCAGTCCTTTGTCAGATATTTCCCAAGTGATGATTAACAGAGCGAGGGAATTTTAACACAGTATTTTCTTATTATATTTTTCATCTGGGGAAGCTTATTTCAATTTGACTGGAATAAAAGAATGATTTAAAAAGAAATTGCTAAGGTCAATATTATTAGCCCTCTTAAGAAATTATGTGTTTGATTGGCTATAGAACAAGCCACTGTTGTTCAATGAATGACTTGCATAACAAACCTAACTTGCCTAATTAACCTAATTAATCATCTAAGCCTTTAAATTACACTGTAATCTGATGATGAAGTAAAATAATATGTACTGTCATCATGGCAAAGATGACAAAAAAAAATAGTTAAGACTTGAGAAAAAGAATTTATCAAAGCATTTTCAAGTGTCAAGAAGAGCCTTGAGAAGTATCATCAAGAAGTTTGAAGAGACCCACACAATGGAGAACAGCTGCAGGAAGTGAAAGATTTAAATTTTTTTGTAAAGAAATCTATTGAGAGAGGTTTCTAAAGACCCAAGAACAACTGCCAAGACACTGTGAATGATTCAGTCAAGTCTGGGTCTGGGATTGATATCTCAACGAAGACGGACACTAGAGGCTCGGACAGGAATAGACTGCGTGGATGCAGACCAAGAAAAACACCTCTTCTGAAGAAGAGACACCTCCAAGCTAGACTGAAGATTGAAGGACAACCTGGAGAAAAACTATATTTACTGGAAACATGTCCTCTGGTCATGCAGATGAGACAAAAGTAGAGCTTTTTGGTCATAGAGATGTTGCCTATGTTTGGAGTAAGAAGGAACAGATGCTCAACCCAAAGAACACCGCTCCAGAGTGAAACATGGAGGAGTGTAATGCTGTGGGATGTTTCAGTGCAATTGGAACTGGGAATCTCATCAGAGATAAATCTCATTTGTCCGTCTTTTCGTAATATATATATATTATTTTTTGATAGTTATCATGACATTATAGTTAGTTTGATAGTTATCATGATATTACTGGTAAATATTCTCAAGTGTGCAGGAGAGAAAAAGAAGAAGGAAGAGCTCTGAACCAGTGCCATCTGTTTTTTAAATGAACTCACCACATTTTATTTGAAAGGACAGCTCATTACTCTTGATGTGTTGTTTCTCGTGAGGATATTCTCCAGTGCAGGTGTACTCTGTGTCTGGTAATAATGACACTGGGGTATGTAAACCATAAATTACACTGTTTCCTGACAAATAAAGAAGAGAAAACTCATTCATCATCTGCTTGTCTGTTTAATCATCATTGTAAATATAGTATGATTACAATATAAAAAAAAATGTGAATATGAATTCACAATACCATCAAAACATTTCCATTACTTACCATACTTGTCACTGGTGCAATTGATGTTAAGCAGTGCAGCATTACATCGTGCTGGTTTATTCATCCATTCAAACTGAGAGGGAATAGTTTTGTTGAAGTTTATGAGAGGCTTGACTGAAACATAAACATTCAGTTGATTAAACAGGAAAAATGACAATGAATTTGAATTAAGGTAACAAACAAAATGTAGAATTACAATTCAAGTAAAGTCAAAATTATAACATTAGGTGTGAAACTGCTCTAAGTTTGTTTTAATTTTGTTATGATATACAAAATATGTTTCAGTACTTTGCCATAAAGAAACTAAACAGATATTAATAAACAGTGTTTGAAATGCCATCTACAGAAATGTATAATGTATATCATATTTAATTCAGTGATTTTGCAGTTAATGCCATTAAAATTCCAATTGAGCCTCCTGTGTGTTGTGACCAATTCAAATTCACACTCATGAACTGAAAAACAGTCAATTCTGTCATCATGAATGAGAGTGCGATTGCTTAAACATTCAACATTATTCTACAGACATTTCATTTGTGTTTAAACAGCAGTAACATTTAAACAGAATAATGATACATCTGTTTAGTTTATTAAATACCAACCTGGGGCAGAGCAACATTCATTGTGTAGTTACATGTGTCCAGTACAAGCGGTGTGTGTGGAGGCACAAGAGTTTTGCTCGTTATTTCAACACATCCAGTCAGATCCCATTGAATACCAGTGGATTCTCCTTTCAAACACACTTTATTATCTGTCACGCTTTGTCACAACAGTGTTTGGAACAGTTTCTCCATTTTCTGTACAAGAAATAAGAGACAAATATAAATAGATATTACTTCACAATATCTATTTAGCAACATAATACAAATACACATTTCAAAACCTCACATGTAAGAATTGTTATTTCTCTGTGCTGTCAAAGAATAATACAAAGCCCCAAAGAGTATTTGGAGACTTAAAATCACATTTAAAATAACTTTCATTGCATTATGTAACACAATATCAATCTGTTAAGTGTAAACAAACTGGACATTTTTAACTCGAGGTCACTGTAAAATATGTCTCATCTGAGTCTATTTCAGTATGTTTTAATTCATGCAGAAATCTTCTTTTTCACACTTACTACTGGAAGTAAAGATGTTGTTTCCACTGAGTTTACAGTCATCCACACTGACGATGTACACAGTGCATGGTTTTAACCATTCAAATGGAATTTCAAAGGGAGTTTGGTTAGATTTTTGCTCAGCACGGATCTCATTGTGCTTATCCTTTATCCTGATTGTGTAAATTTGGTCCTCAGAGCCCTTGATATTCACCACATGAGCTTCGGTTTTGTTCACACTCTCCAAAAGCGCTGTACTGACCTGTGTGTAAGTGTGTATGTACATTCACAAATTCATAAGAAGCAGTGTCTTGAACAACACAATTAAAGTTGACTTCACACAACAGAGCAATATAAGCAAATACTCACATGGGCTTTTGTGGTACCTGAGAAAAGCACATATTTAAATGTTAATCATCATAAATCAAGCAATTTTGTCTCAATAAACATCAATCATTTGTTCAGAGAACACAAGTGTTGTGGTGTTACTCGTGATGCTGGTGAATGTGTGTAAGGTTGAGGTGGGTTGTGTGGAGGTGAGAGGTGTGATGGTTGTGATTGGAGGAGAGGTGTTAGTGTCATTACTTGCACTTGGTTGCTAGTTGACAATAAAAGAGTTAAAACTGTCTGACCAGACTACAGATGTACTGCAAAGTTTAATTAACGTAGAAATAACACATTTCAAGAGGCAAACCATTACCTTGATCTGGTGATAGTGGGGTTTGTGTAGGAGTGTGTGAGGGTGAGGGCCTGTTTCTAAAGGAAATGCAAGTTCATGATAATCACTTTATGTAATTCACAAATATATTAAATATTGTACTAGTATTAGCATTAGCCATGATAAATTACACAATTACAAATTTGCACCAAATTGAAGCTGCACAATCTTTGGCGTCAACAATAACATTTCCAGGAGTATAGGCTAATTTGAAAACTACGGTGACGCATTGCTTCCACACACATATTATTTTTCCACTCACTTATGTCGTAATACGACATCTTTCTCGTTAAAACGACATATTTTCTCGAATAACGAGATGTTATGTCGAAAAAACTATATTCTTTCCGCTATTATAGATGGTACATTATGTGAGTGATTTGTGAGACAAATTTGTGTTTATTTAATTGTATAGCCTAAATCCAACAAGAGTTAGGCCTTCTGTACAGTCTTTCTCGCCTGAGCTCATCTGTATTTTGTGCTCATCTAGCGCAGCAGCCTGCCCTGTTCCTTTAAAAGCAAAGCCTGGGATTTACCCATTAGAAGAACGCGATCCGATGTGATGCGGCTTGATTTAGCTAAAGATATCATTTAATAATATATAATCACTAATACAATTAATATATAATCAGACTAAGGTATCGAGCTGCTCAGCATGTGAAACAAATATTAAAGCATAAGCCCATTTGTTCACCACTGAACAAAAAATAGGCCTACTCAAAAATCTATTTTAATTTTCCAACAGAAGCAAATAATAATAAAAATAATAATAATTAGCCTATTATTATTATTATTATTAGTCTATTATTATCATTATTAGCCTATAAGAAAATCTTTTTTCATATTTGATTTGTTGTTAAATCAAAATTCAGTCATTCAAATAAAGAAATATTAAGCAGAGTCGATTATTCAAAAATAACCGTTTTGATCTGATCATAGCCTAACCGAGTCATGGGTCTGAGTTGGATAGCACTATAGTGTAGACAGATTGGAAATTAATCCTAATAAACACGCTGCTAAAAAAAAAAAAACATTAAAATACATTTATAAACAGTGTAGTATTTAAATAATTTCAGCAGCGTGCAGATCCTCATTTATGTCAGACTGTGGCGACAGCAGCGGACTTATCACTCACATAATGTACCATCTATAATAACGGAAAACATATCGCTTTTTTCGACATAACATCTCGTTATTACGAGAAAATATGTCGCTTTAACGAGAAAAGATGTCGTTTTAACGAAAACATCTCGTATTACCAGAAAAGATGTCGTTTTAATGAGAAAAGATGTCGCTTTAACGAGAAAAGATGTCGCTTTTAAAGAGAAAACATCCTCGTATTACAGAAAAGATGTCGCTTTAACGAGAAAACATCTCGTATTACAGAAAAGATGTCGCTTTAACGAGAAAACATCTCGTATTACGAGAAAAGATGTCTTTAAACGAGAAAACATCTCTTTTAAGAGAAAAGATGTTGTTTTAACGAGAAAACATCTCGTATTACGAGAAAATATGTCGTTTAACGAGAAAACATCTCGTATTACGAAAAGATGTCGTTTAATGAGAAAACATCTCGTTATTACGAGAAAATATGTAGTTTTAACGAGAAAAGATGACGCTTTAACGAGAAAACATCTCGTTATTACAAGAAAATATTTTGTTTTAACAGAAAAGATGTCATTTTAACGAGAAAACATCTTGTTATTACAGAAAATGTAGTTTTAACGAGAAAAGATTTAATTTTAACGAGAAAACAATTCGTATTACAAGAAAATATGCCGCTTTAACGAGAAAATATGTCATTTTAATGAGAAAAGATGTCGCTTTTACAGAGAAAAGATCTCGTATTACGAGAAAAGATATCGCTTAAACGAGAAAAGATGTCATTTTAACGAGAAACATCTGCTATTATGAGAAAATATTTAGTTTTAACGAGAAAAGATGTCATTTTACCAAGAAAAGATGTCATTTTAACGAGAAAACATCTCGTTATTACGAGAAAAGATGACGTAAAACGACATAACATCTCGTTATTACGACATAAGGTGAGTGGAATAAATAATATGTGCGTGACAGCAATCGTCACGTAAAAAACTGTGTGATACTAGTGAAATATTTTGAATGTTTAAATACATACATACATATATATATTTATATATATATATATATATATATATATATATATATATATATATATATATATATATATATAATATATTTATATATATATATATATATATATATATATATATATATATATATATATATATATATATATATATATATATATGCAAATATATTTACAAATTAACTTTAAAATGTACAATATAATTATCAACAAAATAATTACTAAACAATATTAACATTAACATTCTTACAGGTATTAACATATTATTTTAACACAGGATTAAGATTTCTTTCTGATTAACAAAAATGTTTAATATTATTAACAATATTGCAGTCTAAAACAGTTCTAGGAACAATTTTCTGAATTAATAACTGTACCATACTGCATGAATGGTTTATTGCAGCTAAACATAAAATCAGCTTGTGTGACTATAAGAAATGAAGCGGTCATCTAAAAAAATGTAGATGGGCACACAGTTGTAGGGAACATTACAGTATCTAAATGAAATATATAAAGCTCTCTCACTATAACTCACGTGTCAGTTATTACACCTCTCATATGACATGAGGTTGTCTAAAATGTGAAATTGTTTGTTTGGGTATCTCTTATAAAATAAAAATAAAATAAAATAAAATAAAATAAAATAAATAAAATAAAATAAAATAATAGAGATGGTGATGCTCATAGCATGGCATGATGGGAAAGATGGAGTGAGAGTGTGTGAGGAAATAATGCAGGAGTGTGAGTTTGATGCCAGCTTTACCTTTGGTGGTGTTATCTGCAGGTGGGTTTGGTGAAGTGTGAGAGTGGAGAGATTTGACTGAGGGACTGTAGCTGATGGATGGACAGCATGAAACAAAATCTAAGCTTATCAAATTACTAATAATTGATTAATACTAAACATTACAAAATTGTATGAGTATTGCCATTATTGCAGTGTTTGATTACAGATGAATTGGCACCAAAATATACAACTATGAATTAAACTATTTGATATTATTGAGATTTTTTTAAATATTTAAATATACTGTATAAAACTATGTTTACTCCAAAATATGTTTATTTTATAAAAGAAACTTGTCTAAACATTTTAATATAAACACACACACACACACACACACACACACACACACACACACAATATATTATATATATATATATATATATATATATATATATATATATATATATATATATAATATATATATATATATGTATATATGTATAAAACACATCAATCATTGAATGTATCAGTAACATTTGCTTGCAGCAGGGCATGATGGGAAGCTGGAGGTCAGGAAGTGTGAGTTGTGTGTGAGGATAATATATGCAGGGAGTGTGAGTTTGATGTAAGCTTTACCTTCAGTGATATTTGTGTTTGGTAAAGTGGTGAGGTGGAGGAGTCTGTAATGATGGATTGACAGCATGAAACAATATGTGAGCATGTCAACTTAATACTGTATATACTTTCTGTCCCATATAGTTTACTCAGGAACAACATAATAGAAACAGAGCCACACTTACCAGTTTTTCCTGCATCTGTGGAAAGGTGTGAGATAAAAATACATCAATTACCTTTATCAGAATTACATTATGCAACTCAACTTTTAATAATTTAATTATTATTAATTATTATTAATTATTATTTAATTAATAATTTTAATTATTTTAAGATTTAACAGAATGAACAGCTTTTGTGCTAAAAGAAAGTGTTTTCTCCTGCTTTTAAAAGACTTTGCTCTCCTACCTATGTATGATTATGTGGCTAAATTCATTTTATTATTGCCATTTAGACTGCATTTAGAAACATGCTAAGTATTGTAACAGCTTTTAAAAAAAATAGACTAAAGCAATGGCAGAGTAATGATGCTCGATCAGTGATCACATTTATTTTGTCCAGACCTATTTGTGAAGTTACTAAAATATAAAATAAAACTTCAGTTTGTTATAGATTTCATAAAAAAAAAAAAAAAATGACTTGAATGCAATTTTTCTATTATTCAAATGTTTTCAGAAGCGAATATGCTTGATAGCTGGAATATGACCTTCATCTATTCACCTACAAGTTACAAGTACAACTGCTGCTCACTGAATGTTCTAACTCTTCTTCTACAAACAACAACAACAAAAGAATCAATAAATAAAATAAATAAATATTTTGAGTACAGGGTCTATGTTTCTTGATTTCCGAAAAGATGTTTAATATGAGAAGAAAATCTATATTGGTAAATTAAAAAATAAATAAACATTAAATACAATGTTGAAATATATGCTGTTACCTGCAGTGGTGTTGGTGTTTTGTTGTTCTGAGGGGTGAGTGTGGGTGAGATTGATGTGTAATTCCAAGTGTTTTTCAGATCAGTAGTATTCCCTGCATGATGATAATTATTTAATCAAATAAAATGTTCACTGGTGTCTTTAACTATCATGAACTTAAGTTAAACAACAACAACAACAACAACAACAACAAAATGTTAGGTACAATGTACCTTAACATTTGTACATACTTTACTACTCGGGTGTGTGTTCCGCGTGTGTGTGTGTTCACTACTGTGTGTGTGCACTTTGGATGGGTTAAAAGCAGAGCACAAATTCCGGTATGGGTCACCATACTTGCAGCTGTATATCCGCGTCACATCCGTTAATAACATTGTAACAAGGACACCTTAAAATAAAGCGTAATCCCATCCTGTATATTACAATAACAAGTGTACTGTATCAAATGATTAATTTAAATGTAAGAATACAGTAGCAGCTCCACTGATCACAGTATGAGTATAAATAGGCAGCAGATGCAAGCGCATATTCAACTTTTAAGCTTCAGAGCGGCGATCACATCGTTCTGCTCCTGATTACTCTACTAGGTAAGAAGACTGAATGAGTTCAGTGCGCTCTTTGAGAAGCTCTTCGTGTTGGTAGGTGCGATGCTTCAGCAGTGGTGGTTTTCCGTGTCAAGTGGGTTGCACACATCAGGCTGCACTACTCCCTGTGGCAGCCATCTCCCTGTGCACTTCAGCACACTAAAGACTTTTTCCCTAAAGAGCATTCACAGGTGCATCTTTTTTAAAGGTGGCGTTTGTGGATGAGTCATGTTCTCATTTTGGGAAGATGATAATTTGGTCGCGGGCCAAGCTCTGTCTCCTCAAAGAAGGCGTGCTCTGTTGCCTCGATCGAGTTGCGTCATGGCGGCAGTCAGTGAGCTACTTCATGCAGTGCACAGGCGGTCAGAGGGTAACAGTGATGGCAAACCCTCCAGGGAACCAACCCTCGTGGGACCATCACTCCTTTGGCACTCCACAACCAGTTGAGCGCCACGGAACGTGCTGGACCCTCTACAGAGCGACCAGCAGTATCCTTTGGAGCTCCTCCTGACGACCGGATGTTAATCGCTGCATGGAGGGTGAGCCAGAGCTTTCTGGAGAGAAAGATTCTGCTGCTCTGCTGTCCCCGGAATGTAGCAATGCCTGAATCGGATCCAGAAATAACGGCTATGCTTTCCGGCGCCGAGAGGGTAGGCTCGGTGGAAATCTCCACCGCATCCCGAGTCCACAAGGCTGGATGATTGGATTCTCGGGTGGGTTGCTGGTTCTCAGCACCCGCCTCAGTGCCTTTCATCTGGGAGGTGCATGAGGAGCTCACCAGGTCATGGATGGCACCTTTACCGCCGGAAACCGATAGCTGGTTCCTCCTCCCTCACCACCCCTCAATAGTGGTGCAGCTAGGGGTATACAGGGGTTCCCCTGTGGAGCGGTCAGTTGAGATGCAGTTGTGTCCTAATACTGCTTCCACCCAGCAGGGCAAACCATGCCTCCCCTCCTGGGTCTGTAGGTACTTGTCTGGCCAGCAGCTTATACGACCTGTGGAGAAGCTACCTTGCATTACAAGCTATGGTGTTACTGCAGGTTCTTCAAGCTAAGGTACTGAGGGACCTGCAGAGGGTGGTCACGACCCAGAAGTTCTCAAAGAACTCCGTGACCACTCCGGACCTGCAATTACGAGCAATGTAGGTCACTGGGCCATGCAATATCCACTATGGTGGTCCAGGAGTGCCAAAACTGGCTGTGTCTGGTCGATATGAGGGAGGCCAAAAAGTTCAGTTCTTTAATGCCCGTGTCCCAGACTGGCCTCTTTGGTGCGCAGTCGAGCCTGGCCCAGCAGCTTTGCTGCAGAGAAGACTGAGGCACACACCGTCCGCCGGCTGCAGCACCACATCCTGCTCATCCCTGCTTGTGCTCGTCCCACACGCATCTGCAGCAGCCTCCAGCAAGCGCGCCATTTTGCTGGCGTAGGCAGGCGCCCCACCTGTCCTGGCCCCCATCAATCCTGGCGTTGAGCAGAAGAGCAAGTAGCCCGGACAGGCGATCCAGAGGGAGGAAGCTCCAGGGAGGAAACTTCTCCCTCCCTGGAGGAGGGGTGGAGAATCTCGATGAGAGAAGCGGTTTTGTCTTACCCTGGGTCCCAGGAGGGTATGGAGAGTCACGGGCCGACCAACACTGGACCACACTCATCTTCCTCCCTTGCCAGAAGGCAGTAGTGGCGGTTTGAGAGCGTCAACAAAGGCCCTACTCACGCATTCTCTGCCAACCTGTGGAACCAGGTAGCGTTCACCGCACACCCAGACCCCTCTTCGGTCTGCTCACAAGCTACCCAACTTGGGTCCCTGTGTTCCACCGTGCTGCTCCACTCGGGTATGGTGGTGGCTTCGTTGGTCCGCTTGCATGGTATCTGGGGCCTGGCTAGAGGTATTAGTTCTCCTGGTGCACCCCCACACCAAGTTCAGAGGCATCCGCTCCACAACAGTGAAGGTGGCGAAGCTCCTGTCTTGAGGCGAGATCGCAGTCCTACTGGTGAAGTATGCGATAGAGCCAGTCCCTCCAGCCAATTTGAAGATGGGGCGTACAGCCCCTACTTCACTTTACCCAAGAAAGCGTGGGTTACTACAAATCTTGGACCTGTCTGTCTTGAACCGGGCCCTTCACGGTTACCGTTCAAAATGTTAATGCACAACACATCTTGGATGCATCCATCCCTGAGATTGGTTTGCAGCAATTGACCTGAAGGATGTGTACTCCATGTGCGAAACTTCTGCACCACAGACCATTGTTGCGGTTAGGCGTCCAGAGGATGAGAATATCAGTCCGAGGTCCTGCCCTCCGGGCTGTCCCTGTACCCTGTGTCTTCACGAAGATGCGGAGGAGGCCCTTGTTTCCCTGGTGTTCTCACATCTCAGCCTGTTGGGCCTTCGGTCAACTGGAAAAAGCAAACTCCCCGACACAGAGGATCTCTTTTCTTGGTATGGAGTTGGACTCGGTCGAACAGACAGCATGCCTCACACAGGAATGTGCTCAGTCGGTGTTGAACTGCTTGAATATGCTCAAGAGGATGATGAAAATTTCAGATGCTCCTGGGCCAAATGGCAACTATGGTGGCAGTCAGCTGCTGGGGCTGCTTCATATGAGGACCGCTTCAGCAATGGCTCCATGGCTGGAGTCCCGAGGTAGGCATGGAGCGGCACTCACCAGGTCCAAGTTACAATGGCCTGCTGCCTAACCTTCACCCGTGGTCAGACCTTGAGTTTCTCTGGGCAGGAGACCAGGTCTCCAGGCATGGTGTGGTTTACTCTGATGCCTCAAACACAGGCTTGCAGTGTCAGGGGTTTGGACAGAGCCCCAAACTGCACTGGCACATCAACTGCCTCGAGTTGCAGGCAGTGCACCTTGCCATGATCCGTCTCAAGGGGCACTAATGAGGCAAGCATGTACTAGTCAGGCAACACTGCACCAATCGCATCATCATCCGACACACAAGGTGGTCTGTGCTCCCATCACATTTCGCAATTCACCTGCCACCTCCTCCTTTGGAGTAAGAAGCATTTGAGGTCACTGCGTGCTGTTCACATTCGAGCTGCTCAACCAGGCAGCGATGAGCTGTCTCGAACTGGGCTCCCGAGAGAATGGCGACTCCATCCCCAGATGGTCTAAGTGATTTAAGATGTTTGGAGCCACTCAGGTAGACCTGTTTGCCTCTCCAGAAACCTCTCACTGCCAGTTGTTCAAAGGAATGCTTGGCACAAATACACTGGCACACAGCTGGCCACAGGGCCTTTGCAAGATGCATTTCCACCAGTGAGCCTTTGCACAGATACTGTCAAGGTCAGGAGGACAGGAGCAGGTCCTGTTAGTGGCATCCCTATTGGCCCACCCGGACCTGGTTCCCATGAACTAATGCTTCTCGTGACAGCTCTCTCTTGGCGATTCTCCTACGAGGGAAGGATCTACTGACTCAGAGACAGTGCACACTATGGCACCCACATCCAGACCTCTCAAAACTTCATGTCAGGTCCCATGGGGTTCTAGATGACCCTACCCCAAGAGGTAGTGGACACCATCGCTTCAGAGAGAGCACCGCCTACTAGACACACTTATGCTTGGAAGTGGAACCTGTTTGTCGAGTGGTGTTCTTCTCACCGAGAAGACCCCTGAAGATACCTGATCAAAGTCGTGCTGTCCTTCTTGCAGCAGGGGATGGAGCAGGCTGTCTCCCTCCACCCTCAAAGCTCAGTGCGATGCTGCTAACCACTGACCCGTAGAAGGGAAGTCGTGTGGAAGCATGACCTGTTCATCAGGTTCCTTAGGGGCAGAGGCTAAATCCTCCACGGCCCCCTCTATACCCTCTTGGGACCTGACTCTAGTGCTCACATCACACAGCAGGGCCCATTTTAGCCTTTGCAGACAGTTGAGCTGAAGTTTCTTTTAATGAAAATCCTGGTCCTGCTTGGCTGGCCTCCATCAAGAGGGTAGGGGACCTGCATGCATTTTGGTCGATGATGCCAAGAGTTTGGGCCAGCTGACTTCCAGGTAATCCTGAGGCCCCGACCAGGCTATGTGCCCAAGGTTTCCACTACTTCCTTCAGGGATCAGGTAGTGAGCCTACAGGGCTGCCCCAGAGGAGGCAGACCCAGCCTTAGCTTTGCTGTCCCATCCGAGCAAGGCTATGTGACTGGACACAAAGCTTCGGACCTCAGACCAGCTCTTTTGTCTGTTATGGAGGCCAGAAGAGGGAATGCGTCTCTAAGCAGAGGGATGGCCCACTGGTTAGTGAATGCCATCACCCTGGCTATCAGGCACAGGGTGTGCCCTGCCCACTCAGGTTGCAAGCTCACTTTACAAGAAGTGTTGCATCCTCCTGGCTGGTTACGTGGCACCATGCTGATAGATATTTGTAGAGCTGCAGGCTGGGCACCCCAACACTTCCCAGATTCTAGAGCCAGAATGTCCTGTGTTCTCACCTCAAATGGGTAAAAGCACTGAGTGGCCCCGGCTTCAGGTCGGACTTGCTATAACTGCTCCAGAGAGTCCATACAGTAGACCCTGTTGAGCTTCTCTGTCCCCTCGGCAGTCATCGTGTCCGGGTGTCCGGCCAGGCCCTCTCTCAATGAATCTGTGAGAACCGGTGAGGGCTGGGTTCCATATGTAGAGACCTAAGTGGATACCATACATGTAAAGTCCACATATGGCTTCAGAGCCCGTGTTTCCCAGCAGACTTCTGCCATTCCAAGAGGGTTACAATTACCTCCGATTTTCCATATGCACCTAACTGGATGTTCATATGTGTATTTGCCTCGAAACTTCCTGGAAGGATGGGCTTCCAGGCATCCCTGTTCCAAGTGGAATTGGTACATTTTTTTAAAAAAATTTTATGCATTTAGCAGACACTTTTATCCATAGCGACTTACAGGCTACAGGCTGTGTATAGCTATTCAGGCTATACTTTTATTTTTTATTTTTATCAGTATGTAAAACAGGTTCCACTTCCAGCGTAAGTGTTTTCCCAGTGTTATCCAGTAGTACTGAGTGGGTAGTGCCATAGCAGCAGTAGCTGGTCCTCTTGTGGTAAGCCCTGGCCTATGCCAAAAGTACTGGCACAGGTGGCTTCCATGGGACACTGGAGGGCAGTACCTGTGGCCCTTTTAATGATCCCATTACGTCGGTCATCTGCACTGACAGCGGGTGACTGACTGAAAGGGACGCTTGATCTGAATGGTAACCCTTGTTCCCTGCGGAGGAATGGCGGCGTCATGTCCCGTCGCCACAGCTCATGTACCATCGCTGAGCGGCGGGTCCGACTCGGCTCCTCAGTGAAAACCTGAATATGCACTGCATCTGCTGCCTATTTATACTAATGCTGTGACCAGAGGCAGCTGAATGCAATAATCACATGCCAATGTGCATTGGCTCATTTAGTTTACACTTCGAAGTAGATTGGTCTCTCTAAGCGAGATCCCAATTGTTGGTTATCCGGCGTGGCGTCTCTGTTCCCTCCTTCAGGGAAGAGGGTTACCATATGTAACCGAGGCGTTTAGCATTGTATTGTTTAAAAAAAATGGCAATAAAAATGGATTATTATTACCATGAAATAATATTAATTTACATGTTAAAGACTAAAGAAAAACTGATTGGAAAAAAAACTGAAATTGGTAAATGAAAAAAGCATTAAACATAAGGTTAAATACACTGTTACATGCAGTGATGTTGGTGTTTCGATGTTGTAGAGTGGTGCATGTGGACAAGACTGATGTGCTTGTCTGTGTTTCTTTCTGTTTAGAAGTGCTCCCTATATGATGATGAGTATTTGATCAAATCAGATGTTTATTGTATAACTTTATTACAGACATTAAATAAAACATTAAATATAATGTAAAATTCACTTTTACCTCGCGGTGTCTGTGTTTTGTTGTTGTATAGTGGTGCTTGTGGGTAAGATTGATGTGCTTGTCTGAGAGTTTTATGTCTAGAAGTGCTCCTATATGATGATGAATATTTGATCAAATCAGATGTTTATCTTATACTTTTCACATTTATGAAAAAAAAACAAAACAAAAAAAAACTTAAATATAATGTAAAATACACTTATACCTCAGTCGTCTGTGTTTTGTTGTTGTATAGTGGTGTGTGTGGTAAGATTGATGTGCTTGTCTGAGTTTCTTTCTGATTAGAAATGCTCCCTATATGATGATGAGTATTTGATCAAATCAGATGTTTATCTTATACTTTTTTCACATTTATGAAAAAACTAAACAAAAAAAAAACAAACAAACAAACAAACAAACAAACAAAAACATTAAATATAATGTAAAATACACTTTTACCAGCGGCGTCTGTGTTTTGTTGTTGTATAATGGTGCTTGTGGGTAAGATTGATGTGCTTGTCTGAGTTTCTTTCTGATTAGAAATGCTCCCTGTATGATGATGAATATTTGATCAAATCAGATGTTTATCTTGTACTTTTTCACATTTATGAAAAAAATAAAAATAAAATAAAAAACATTAAATATAATGTAAAATACACTTTTACCAGCTGGCGTCTGTGTTTTGTTGTTGTATAGTGGTGCTTGTGGGTAAGATTGATGTGCTTGTCTGAGTTTCTTTCTGATTAGAAATGCTCCCTATATGATGATGAATATTTGATAAAATCAGATATTTATCTTATACTTTTCACATTTATGAAACAACAACAACAACAAAAATTAAATATAATGTAAAATACACTTTTACCAGCGGCGTCTGTGTTTTGTTGTTGTATAGTGGTGCTTGTGGGTAAGATTGATGTGCTTGTCTGAGTTTCTTTCTGATTAGAAATGCTCCTATATGATGATGAATATTTGATCAAATCAGATATTTATCTTATACTTTTCACATTTATGAAACAACAACAACAACAAAAATTAAATATAATGTAAAATACACTTTTACCAGCGGCGTCTGTGTTTTGTTGTTGTATAGTGCTGCTTGTGGGTAAGATTGATGTGCTTGTCTGAGTTTCTTTCTGATTAGAAATGCTCCCTGTATGATGATGAATATTTGATCAAATCAGATGTTTATCTTATACTTTTTCACATTTATGAAAACAACAACAACAACAACAATAACAACAAACAAACAAAAACATTAAATATAATGTAAAATACACTTTTACCAGTGGCTCTGTGTTTTGTTGTTGTATAGTGGTGCTTGTGGGTAAGATTGATGTGCTTGTCTGGGTTTCTTTCTGATTAGAAATGCTCCCTATATGATGATGAATATTTGATAAAATCAGATGTTTATCTTATACTTTTCACATTTATGAAAACAACAACAAACAAACAAACAAACAAACAAACAAAAAAAAAAAACATTAAATATAATGTAAAATACACTTTTACCAGCGTCTGTGTTTTTGTTGTTGTATAGTGGTGCTTGTGGGTAAGATTGATGTGCTTGTCTGAGTTTCTTTCTGATTAGAAATGCTCCCTATGATGATGAATATTTAATCAAATCAGATGTTTATGTTATACTTTTTCACATTTATGAAAACAACAACAACAACAACAACAACAACAAACAAAAAACAAACAAACAAAACCCCCATTAAATATAATGTAAAATACACTTTTACCAGTGCCATCTGTGTTTTGTTGTTGTATAGTGGTGCGTATGGGTAAGATTGATGTGCTTGTCTGAGTTTCTTTCTGATTGAAATGCTCCCTGTATGATGATGAATATTTGATCAAATTCAGATATTTATCTAATACTTTTCACATTTATGAAAACAACAAACAAACAAACAAACAAACAAAAAACATTAAATATAATGTAAAATACACTTTTACCAGCGGCGTCTGTGTTTTGTTGTTGTATAGTGGTGCGTGTGGGTAAGATTGATGTGCTTGTCTGAGTTTCTTTCTGATTAGAAATGCTCCCTATATGAAAATGAATATTTGATCAAATCAGATGTTTATCTTTTACTTTTTCACATTTATGAAGAAAAAAAAAACAAAACAAACAAAAAAAAAAAAAAAAAAACAAACAAAAAAACAAACACAAACACAAACACAAACACAAACAAACAAACAAACAAACAAACAAAAAACATTCAATATAATGTAAAATACACTTTTACCAGCGGCGTCTGTGTTTTGTTGTTGTATAATGGTGCTTATGGGTAAGATTGATGTGCTTGTCTGAGTTTCTTTCTGATTAGAAATGCTCCTATATGATGATGAATATTTGATCAAATCAGATGTTTATCTTATACTTTTCACATTTATGAAAACAACAACAACAACAACAACAACAAAACCCCTTTAAATATAATGTAAAATACACTTTTACCTCGTGTCTGTGTTTTGTTGTTGTATTATGTGCTTATGGGTAAGATTGATTGCTTGTCTGAGTTTCTTTCTGATTAGAAATGCTCCCTATATGAAAATGAATATTTGATCAAATCAGATGTTTATCTTTTACTTTTTCACATTTATGAAGAAAAAAACAAAAAACAAAACAAAAAAAACAAAAAAAAAAAACAAACAAAAAAAACAAACCAAACACAAACACAAACAAACAAACAAACAAACAAAAAAAACATTCAATATAATGTAAAATACACTTTTACCACGCGTCTGTGTTTTGTTGTTGTATAGTGCTGCTTGTGGGTAAGATTGATGTGCTTGTCTGAGTTTCTTTCTGATTAGAAATGCTCCCTGTATGATGATGAATATTTGATCAAATCAGATGTTTACTTATACTTTTTAAAATGTATGAAAAAAAAAACACAACAAAACAAAACAAAACAAAAACAAACAAACAAACAAAAAACATTCAATACAATGTAAAATACACTTTTACCTGTGGTGTCTGTGTTTTTTGTTGTTGTATATGTGCTTGTGGGTAAGATTGATGTGATTGTCTGAGTTTCTTTCTGATTAGAAATGCTCCCTATATGAAAATGAATATTTGATGAAATCAGATGTTTATCTTTTACTTTTCACATTTATGAAGAAAAAAACAACAACAACACACAAAAACAAACAAAACAAAACATAACAAAACAAATACAAACAAACAAACAAACAAAAAACATTCAATATAATGTAAAATACACTTTTACCAGCGGCTCTGTGTTTTGTCGTAGTATAATGGTGCTTGTGGGTAAGATTGATGTGCTTGTCTGAGTTTCTTTCTGATTAGAAATGCTCCCTGTATGATGATGAATATTTGATCAAATCAGGGCCGGTTCCCCAAAATGTTCTTATTGCTAAGTAGTTCTTAACTATTCCTTAACCTCTCTAACGTTATGGCACGATTCCCGACCGCTTGTATCGCTAAGTATATCTTCTGTAAGTCACACTTTGTAAGGTTGGTCTGGACCATTAGTAAGTCTCTCTTAGCGTTGTTTGAGCTCAAGGCGCTAGTCTCCTAACTGTAGCAGTTTTTAGAAATCAGCGCAGCTCAGTACAAGTCAAACTTTGGTATGTTGACAATGTTGTGGCTCAACAATGATTTTATGTTATGGACATTTTAAGACTAATAATAAAATATGTTCACAATGGATACAGGCCTATTTATGAAGTTGACTTTATTTGGTATCAGAACTAATATGGTGGTAATTAGCCTAGGCTATTTAGTAATGTCTTTAAAAGCGTTTAAATTGGCAATCACTTTTGATAATTAAAATCTGGCAAACAATTTGGTTCTAAATGGCTAAGATCGATAAATGGGTAAGCATGGTGGTGTCCAGTAGCGACCAACTATGACAGCGATTCAAGCGTGTCCTTGTATTGAATCAAAGACCCGCCAGGCCACTGTCCATGTCAGTTTTTTATTTGCAAAACTTAAGCCCTATTGACATTTTGCCTGTGCTATATTAAAAAAAATTGCCTCCCAAGACAACTCATTATGGAGCTGCTGGACCTTCTCAGACCTAGCGCTTGCCAGGCTACGCGGGAATTTTGCTTTAAGCCCTGAAGTCCAGCTGCTTGCAGCACTAAGGTTTTTTGCTACAGGAGCTTCATCGAGGTGCGTGGAGAGGGCTACGCCCTAAGCAAGACCTCGGTGTGGAAGGTCCCACACTGTCAAACGCCTTCTGCGCCATGCCAGGGATTACATCCGGGGAATTCTGATTGTAAAGTACCTTACCATTAATATAAAAGTGTATTACATAATTTTTAGAAGTCGTTAAACCCATGTCAGAAGCTGCACAAGTGGCACAACGGGATAAGGAGGGTGGATGATTAGCGAGGATACCGGTTCGTCTACCCATCACAACATATCGTGTGAACATATTACTGACAATTTGATAATTTAATTAATAGTCAATATTTATGGATAACTTAAACTATGTTAAAATAAATGTTACTGGAATAATTTGAGGAATGTTTGCTTTGCATAGAATGTGTTGTTCTTTCTTAACGCCATATCACCTTCGCGTGAAGTTGAAAATCAATTAATTCAGCACCTTCACTTGGGACAGCACCTTTGTAGCGTCGAACATAAGAGGCAGCGTGTTAAGAAGCTTCCCTAAGGGACACTTTGGGAACACACTTAGGAACATAAACAACTTTGGTAAAATATATATATAGTGCTAAGAGTGAACATTATCAGGGAACCAGGCCCAGATGTTTATCTTATACTTTTCACAATTATATAAAAAAAAAAAACTAACAAACAAACAAACAAAAAAAAAACATTATATATAATGTAAAATACACTTTTACCTGTGGTGTCTGTGTTTTGTTGTTGTATAGTGGTGCTTGTGGGTAAGATTGATGTGCTTGTCTGAGTTTCTTTCTGATTAGAAATGCTCCCTATATGATGATGAATATTTGATCAAATCAGATATTTACTTATACTTTTCACATTTATGAAGAAACAAAAAACAAAACAAAACAAAAACAAACAAACAAACAAAACATTAAATATAATGTAAAATACACTTTTACCAGTGGTGTCTGTGTTTTGTTGTTGTATAGTGGTGTTTGTGGGTAAGATTGATGTGCTTGTCTGAGTTTCTTTCTTATTAGAAGTGCTCCTATATGATGATGAATATTTTGTCAAACAAAATGTTTAGCTTATAAACCCTTTTGGTCACACTTCAGTTAAGGGACTAATTGTCACTATTATCTAACTACTAACTATGACTTTTGCCTCAGTAAACTCCTAATTTTCTGTTTATTAATTGTCAGTAAGGAAGTTGTTAATTACGTTAGGTATGGGGTGCATTAGGGAATCTAAAATATGATTGTGCAGAAAAAGGCATTAATGTGTGCTTTATAAGCACTAATAAACAACCAATATGCTAGTTATATGCATGCTAATAAGCAACTAGTTAATAGGAAGAATTAGTCCATATACTAAAGTAAAGTTTTTAAAGATGAGATATGAATAATAATTACTTCAATATAAATATGAATACATTTTTCAAATCTAAATGATTTATAACTGATTTTAATGCATTCATATTTAACAGCCAACAATGTATTAGCATTAACCATATTAAATTACAAGAATACTGTAATATTTGATTTTAATAGGACATTTTAGAAAATCTTTACTTGTGATTGATTATATAGCACTGGCTGTGATATAATCTCAAAGAGAGATAATGTGAGAGTTGTGTGTGAGATTGTGTGTGAGAGTTATAATGCAGGAGTGTTACTTTTAATGATATTTGTGTGTGGTGAAGTGGTGGGAATGGAGAGATTTGTTTGAGTGACTGTAATGATAGATTGACAACATGAAGAAGTTGAAGTTTTCACTGATATATATTTCATGACCCATATGTTCAAATCAGGAATTGCATAACAGAAACAGAGCAACACTTACCTGCATCACTTTTTCCTGCATCTGTGGAAAGTGTGAGATATACACCATATTAATTACCTTCATCAGAATTACATTATGCAATGGAACTTTTAATCATTCAGGTATTTCTGAGACTCAATAGACTGAATATTTTTTGTGCCAAAAGGAGGTGTTTTCTCTGCTCTAATACATGATTTTGTGGCTAAATTATTTTTTATTATCGGATTTCTCTCAGAACAGATATGGGATCAATAGTTGAAAACCACTACTGCAGAGGAATGTATAGACAGTGGTGGGTAGATGTAAGGTCTGTTTTGGGTTTTTTTTTGTTCATTATTTTCATGTCTTTTATTTTTTAGTTTGATTTATGCTGTTTGTGTCATGCTTCCCTTGCCCTTATGTAACCCATTCTCAGGTTAATGTAACTGATAACTAATTTAAGTAGTAAAGAATTAAAGCTGGGCTAATGTCAGAAACTCTAGGATACGACTACGGAGCCTGAAATAGTAAAAGGTCAGCAGAGAACAGACAACACAAAACAGGTAAATTTGAGAAATGTATTAAACAAAATGATTGGCAGTTATTTACATTCCCTGCCTACCTAAGCCGGCTTCCTGAGTGCACAGCGCACATAAACCCAAAATAAATAAACTCAAATAATAAAAAAGAGAGTCCATAAAGTTCTTGGTGTGTGTGTGTTTCTTGGGTATGTATGTTCTTTTCACTACCCGGTAGGTTTACGTGTGTTCTTATCTGTATTTTAAATGAAGGCACAGGATGATGATGGTTCCAAAGATGCCAGGCTGGCCACACCAGGCTCTTGGTCCGATCACTTCTGCGGTTGGCTCGCCACTGACCACCAGGGTCAGATTCAGATGGTCTATCCCTTTCTTAAACCAATCGGAGGTATCTTGAGAAGCTCGCTGTCATGCGGCTAACTCTCTCTCACACAGCTTTCAACCAGTCCTTGTTGCTTTCTAGCAGCGTCTTCACCGGAAGAAGGCGTGTTTTCTTTTATTTAATAGTAAATCTGCTGAGGCTTACGCGCCACCCACAGGCAGAGTAAGAGATTGCACTCCAGTAACCTTGTGCCGGTTACACTTATGTATCTCTGCCTTGTGTATGTGTCATGTTCTCATTGGTTATTGTCTTGTCATGTGATTATCAGTTCAGTTTGCTCATTGGTTGCTTTAGTCATGTGTCTTGCTTCCATGGTTTGTTCTTGTCATGTTACTCTCATTGTTTGCTGTAGTAGCCATGTCATTGCCATTGTCTCTTGTCGTGTATTAACATATGTACCTGCTGTTGGTGAGTCTAGTCTGTTTTAGTCAAGTCTGTTCATACCCCGTCAAGTCAAGTCTGTTTATGTTTGATTTTGATTGCACCTTGTAAATAAACTGCACTTGGGTTCATCTACGCTCGCCTTCAGTGGACTCTTTACAGTAGATTACTTACAAATTGAAGTCCGTTACTGATTCCAAATTATAAAATGATAAATGATAAAATTTTAGTTAGTATCCATTACAGTACACATTTTATGTGATATAATCAGACCACTTTCTGATCTTTTAGATTACTTTTGACCTAACACGTTTATCTCATTGATTTATATGAGATAATATTTTACCATAGTGACATAAAAATACAAAGAGAATGAAAATATATTCCATTCATTGTTATTAAAATCATGAAGTGCATTAAACTTTTAATTACGCCTATGTTTCCCAAACTGGTGTCTGTGAAGAAACTGCAAATGAAAAGTGAATAATCAGTTAAATAATATGTTTTTTTTTAATTTAAATAAATAATTTTAAAACAACAACGAACCTAAAACAAATGTGTTAAAATGTCAGGTGGTCTTCAAGTAAATATATTAGGTTAAAGAGGTTTGGCTGACAAAAAAAAAAATATATAAATAAAATGAAATCACATGATTTTTGTGCAATCTAATTATGTAATCCAGATTACATGTAATCAGTTACTACGTAGACTGTGTGTAGATATATAAGAGAAATTATGTTTAAGAATTTTAGAAATGGGATTTTGAGAATACAAAAACTAAACATACAATAATAATAATAATAATAAAACTCAAACTAACTCATGTACAAGTAATCTGGGCACTTCATTACCAGTTTGAGGTGAAGACTGTCTGTGTGTGTTGTAAATTGAGTGCAGGAGTGTTTTGTGCTGTTTTTTAGAAACCAATGAATATGACGGATTATTGGAAGATGAGCCACATCTATTCACCTACAAGTAACCCAAGCGCTTCATTACTGGTTCTAATGCAGACTGTGTGGTTAAAACTAGGATGCGGTGGGAATGTGGTGTATGTTGGCATCTGTTCACAGGATAGGGGTCACATATTCATTTAAAAGGACTTACGCTTACAGACTTTAAAGACAACATGAAATGCCATTCACTTTTGTATTATTTGCAACGAACATCTAAAATAATGCCTTGGCTTTGGTTAATATTATTTTGCTCCCTATATGTGACCCATATCTATTTATCATGTGAAGACATCAGCCTGAAGAAAAGTTATTATGAGATTTGTATAGGAAAAACCTTCTAATATATTAAGATTAGCAACATTATAAAGTATAACACTGCTCATGAGCGCAGCACTGAAGGAGAGTTCACAGTGTGGCATGATGGGAGGATGGAGGTCAGAGGTCATGAGTGGGACAGACTGAGTGGGAGAGAGATACTGTATAATGCTGGAGTGTGTGTCTGCTGTGGTGATCGCGTTGTCATGGTTACCTTTAGTGGTAGGTGAGGCAGTGGTGGGAGCATTGGGTCTGTGGGGTTGATGGATGGGTCAGCACTGTCACCTGATTGACAATTATATAGTTTAAACTGGATCCAAAAACAGTCTATATGCATAAAGTCGACACATTTTCCATCGGATTAACAAACCAAATGCAGAAATAAGCAAAAAAAGCTATAAATATATAGTAAAATAACATGTTTTAATACTTACCCTTTATTAATATCAGTTAATTTGTTAACATGAACTACTGTAGCAATAAGCAACAGAAATATATCTAAATATTGTATTGTTTGAAATACTTCAAAAACTGTAACAAATATAATGCTAATTGTTAGTTAATATTAATGCACTGACTAACATTAATTAATGGGGCATCATTGTAAAATGTTTATGAAATTGAGATTTTGTATTATCAAATACCCCATAAAAGTTTGATTGGGTGCACGCACCTTCAATGTCAACAATAAAAGACATGAGAAGTTAAAGTTAAATAACTGCTCAATATTCATGAACTGTTTTTCGTAATTTCATAATTATTCATAAAACTAATGTAATATAAACTTATATCATATAAACTGTTCAAAAATATGTCCAAATCTCCAAAATATGTTTGGAAAAACACTTCACTTTTTTGTAGAAAATGATATGTCTACATCTAAACTTTCCAAATGTGTTTTAAACTAGATATGAATAAGATTTCTCCTTTTCATCATCTCATACATCCTTATCACTGTCCTATCCTTCACAGACTGTTGCAGAACTATTACCTGTCTCTGTTTTGTTTTCTTCAGTGTGTGAGGGTGAGGGGCCTGTGACTGAAGGGAAAAGCAAGTTCAGTTTAGATGGTCCAGTAGAAGATTTAACTACAAACACACTAAAACTACAAACTCATGCAACAGACCAAAGTGTCTTCTAGCAAGTCTAGTACACTTTCAACTCCTTTGATAAAGCCAGTGTTTTACATGATGAAAGGTAGAAATGTAAAACCCAATCTTAATTTTCACTACAACAGCACTGTGTTTGAAACATATACTAAAATATATAGGATATAGGGAATTTACTGAATATTTATAGAATTTATTAAAATTTGTGATCTAAAACTAGATGGTCTGAAGAAAAAAAAAAAAAATTAGAAACAATTTTCACTCAGGAATTCTAGCAAATTTCACAAATATTTATAAAAACAAGTAGAGTAAATTAAGGTCCTTGGTGTCCGACACTTTCAGTATACATTTTTTCCCTCATATTCATCATCCTAAAATTTGTCAGACTCCTCTCAAAATGCATGCTACAGATGCTGAAAAACACAGAAAATTTAACCCGATCCAAATTTTTTTATGACGGATGAAAGTTTCAGAGGCAGCGTGAGGTCAGATTTATTTTTAATGTGTGGAAATTATAATAAATAAATAAAATAATTAAATCACATGATTTTGTGCATTTTACTGTGTTTGAAAGACAAAAGCTTTCCTGAGACAAAGACTTGTGTGAATAATCTGTAATCATCTAATCAATAAAAAGTAACAGAGTATTTTAAAATGTAATATAATCTAATTACAAGTACTACATTTGGGAATCTAATTATGTAATCCAGATTACATGTAATCAGTTACTACGAGCACTGTGTGTAGATATTTAAGAAAATTATGTTTAAGAATTTTTAGAAATGGGATTTTGAGAATACAAAAAAAAAAAAAAAAAAAAAAAAACTACTATTACAACAACAACAACAAAACAACAACAACAACAACAACAACAACAACAACAATAATAATAATAATAATAATAATAATAATAAAACTCAAACTAACTCATGTACAAGTAATCTGGGACTTCATTGCCTGTTTAAGGTGAAGACTGTGTGTGTTGTTGTTAAGAGAGTCAGGAGTGTTTTGTGCTATTCTAAACTCTGTTCTCAGAAATAATAATATAATAATAATAATAATAATAATAATAATAATATTTTAGATGTCTATCAAATAAAAGCAACAAACTTTCTAAGTGTGACTACTAGATACTGCTAAACATTTTTGTACTATAAAACTATTTCAATAAATACTCTCAAGTAACATCCCAATCAGTGACGTGATGCTGGTTTGTTTTGTCTAGACCTATTTGTGAAGTTACCAAAAATGCAAAAAAATGACATTTGTTATAGATTATATAAAAACACTTTTCTATAATGCAAATGTTTTCAGAAACTAATGAATATGACGGATTATTGGAAGAGGAGCTACATCTATTCACCTACAAGAACCAAGCGCTTCATTACTGGTTCTAATGCAGACTGTGTGGTTAAAACTAGGATGCGGTGGGAATGTGGTGTATGCTGGCATCTGTTCACAGGATAGGGTCACATATTCATTTAAAAAGACTTACGCTTACAGACTTTAAAGACAACATGAAATGCCATTCACTTTTTGTATTATTTTACAACTAACATCTAAAAATAATGCCTTGGCTTTGGTTAATATTATTTTGCTCCCCATAATCGGGACCCATATCTATTTATCATGTGAAGACATCAACTTGAAAAAAGTTATTATGAGAGTTGTATAGGAAAAACCTTCTAATATATTAAGATTAGCAACATTATAAAAGTATAACACTGCTCATGAGCAGCACTGAAGGAGAGTTCACAGTGTGGCATGATGGGAGGATGGAGGTCAGAGGTCATGAGTAGGACAGACTGAGTGGGAGAGAGATACCTGTATAATGCTGGAGTGTGTGTCTGCTGTGGTGATGCGTGTTGTCATGGTTACCTTTAGTGGTAGGTGAGGCAGTGGTGGGAGCATTGGGTTCATGGGGTTGATGGATTGGTCAGCACTGTCACCTGATTGACAATTATATAGTTTAAACTGGATCCAAAAACAGTCTATATGCATAAAGTCGACACATTTTCCATCGGATTAACAAACCAAATGCATCAATAACCACAAAAGCTATAAATATATAGTAAAATAACATGTTTTTAATACTTACCCTTTATTAATATCAGTTAATTTGTTAACATGAACTACTGTAGCAATAAGCAACAGAAATACTTCTAAATATTGTATTGTTTGAAATACTTCAAAACTGTAACAAATATAATGCTAATTGTTAGTTAATATTAATGCACTGACTAACATTAATTAATGGGGCATCATTGTAAAATGTTTATGAAATTGAGATTTTGTATTGGCCAAATACCCCATAAAGTTTGATTGGGTGCACGACCTTCAATGTCAACAATAAAAGACATGAGAAGTTAAAGTTAAATAACTGCTCAATATTCATGAACTATTTTTCATAATTACATAATTATACATAAAAACTAATGTAATATAAACTTATATCATATAAACTGTTCAAAAATATGTCCAAATCTCCAAAATATGTTTGGAAAAACACTTCACTTTTTTGTAGAAAATGATATGTCTACATCTAAACTTTCCAAATGTGTTTTAAACTAGATATGAATAAGATTTCTCCTTTTCATCATCTCATACATCCTTATCACTGTCCTATCCTTCACAGACTGTTGCAGAACTATTACCTGTCTCTGTTTTGTTTTCTTCAGTGTGTGAGGGTGAGGGGCCTGTGACTGAAGGGAAAAGCAAGTTCAGTTTAGATGGTCCAGTAGAAGATTTAACTACAAACACACACTAAAACTACAAACTCATGCAACAGACCAAAGTGTCTTCTAGCAAGTCGATTACACTTTCAACTCCTTTGATAAAGCCAGTGTTTTACATGATGAAAGGTAGAAATGTAAAACCCAATCTTAATTTTCACTACAACAGCACTGCATTTGAAACATATACTAAAATTTATTTTAGAAAAATATATAGGATATAGGGAATTTACTGAATATTTATATAATGTATTACAATTTGTGATCTAAAACTAGATGGTCTGAGGGAAAAAAAAATTGTGTAAACAATTTTCACTCAGGAATTAAGTAAATTTCACAAATATTTATAAAAAACAAGTAGAGTAAGTTAAGGTCCTTGAATAGTGTCCGACACCTTCAGTATGCAGTTTTTTTCCCTCATATTCATCATCCTAAAATTTGTCAATGACCTCTCAAAATGCATGCTATAGATGCAAAAACACAGAAAATTTAACCCGATCCAAATTTTTATGACGGATGAAAGTTTCAGAGGCAGTGGAGGTCGATTTATTTTTAACGCGTCGAAATTTATAATATATAAATAAAATAATTAAATCACATGATTTTGTGCATTTTACTGTGTTTGAAAGACAAAAGCTTTCCTGAGACAAAGACTTGTGTGAATAATCTGTAATCATCTAATCAATAAAAAGTAACAGAGTATTTTAAAATGTAATATAATCTAATTACAAGTACTACATTTTGGGAATCTAATTATGTAATCCAGATTACATGTAATCAGTTACCACGAGCACTTTGTGTAGATATTTAAGAGAAATTATGTTTAAGAATTTTTAGAAATGGGATTTTGAGAATACAAAAAAAAAAAAAACTACTATTACAACAGCAACAACAACAACAACAACAACAACAATAATAATAATAATAATAATAATAATAATAATAATAATAATAATAATAATAATAAAACTCAAACTAACTCATATACAAGTAATCTGGGCACTCTCATTGCCTGTTTAAGTGAAGACTGTGTGGTGTGTTGTTGTTAAGTGAGTGCAGGAGTGTTTTGTGCTATTCTAAACTCTGTTCTCAGAAAATAATAATAATAATAATAATAATAATTTTTAGATGTCTATCAAATAAAAGCAACAAACTTTCTAAGTGTGACTACTAGATACTGCTAAACATTTTTGTACTATAAAACTATTTCAATAAATACTCTCAAGTAACATCCCAATCAGTGACGTGATGCTGGTTTGTTTTGTCTAGACCTATTTGTGAAGTTACCAAAAATGCAATAAAATGACATTTGTTATAGATTATATAAAAACATTTTCTATAATGCAAATGTTTTCAGAAACTAATAAATATGACGGATTATTGGAAGATGAGCCACATCTATTCACCTACAAGTAACCCAAGCGCTTCATTACTGGTTCTAATGCAGACTGTGTGGTTAAAACTAGGATGCGTGGAATGTGGTGTATGTTGGCATCTGTTCACAGGATAGGGTCACATATTCATTTAAAAGGACTTAGCTTACAGACTTTAAAGACAACATGAAATGCCATTCACTTTTTGTATTATTTGCAGACGAACATCTAAAATAATGCCTTGGCTTTTGGTTAATATTATTTTGCTCCCCATATCGTGACCCATATCTATTTATCATGTGAAGACATCAGCCTGAAGAAAAGCTATTATGAGATTTGTATAGGAAAACCTTCTAATATATTAAGATTAGCAACATTATAAAAGTATAACACTGCTCATGAGCCAGCACTGAAGGAGAGTTCACAGTGTGGCATGATGGGAGGATGGAGGTCAGAGGTCATAGTAGGACAGACTGAGTGGGAGAGAGATACTGTATAATGCTGGAGTGTGTGTCTGCTGTGGTGATGCGTGTTGTCATGGTTACCTTTAGTGGTAGGTGAGGCAGTGGTGGGAGCATTGGGTTGCGTGGGGTTGATGGATGGGTCAGCACTGTCACCTGATTGACAATTATATAGTTTAAACTGGATCCAAAAACAGTCTATATGCATAAAGTCGACATATTTTCCATCGGATTAACAAACCAAATGCAGAAATAAGCACAAAAAAGCTATAAATATATAGTAAAATAACATTTTTTAATACTTACCCTTTATTAATATCAGTTAATTTGTTAACATGAACTACTGTAGCAATAAGCAACAGAAATACTTCTAAATATTGTATTGTTTGAAATACTTCAAAACTGTAACAAATATAATGCTAATTGTTAGTTAATATTAATGCACTGACTAACATTAATTAATGGGGCATCATTGTAAAATGTTATGAAATTGAGATTTTGTATTCGACAAATACCCCATAAAGTTTGATTGGGTGCACGACCTTCAATGTCAACAATAAAAGACATGAGAAGTTAAAGTTAAATAACTGCTCAATATTCATGAACTATTTTTCATAATTACATAATTATACATAAAACTAATGTAATATAAACTTATTTCATATCAACTGTTCAAAAATATGTCCAAATCTCCAAAATATGTTTGGAAAAACACTTCACTTTTTGTAGAAAATGATATGTCTACATCTAAACTTTCCAAATGTGTTTTAAACTAGATATGAATAAGATTTCTCCTTTTCATCATCTCATACATCCTTATCACTGTCCTATCCTTCACAGACTGTTGCAGAACTATTACCTGTTCTGTTTTTTGTCTCTTCAGTGTGTGAGGGTGAGGGGCCTGTGACTGAAGGGAAAAGCAAGTTCAGTTTAGATGGTCCAGTAGAAGATTTAACTACAAACACACTAAAACTACAAACTCATGCAACAGACCAAAGTGTCTTCTAGCAAGTCATACACTTTCAACTCCTTTGATGAAAGCCAGTGTTTTACATGATGAAAGGTAGAAATGTAAAACCCAATCTTAATTTTCACTTACAACAGCACTGCATTTGAGAACATATATCTGAAAATTATTTATGAAATATATGATTAGAATTTACTGATATTTATATAACTTATTAATAGAGAAAGAGAAAAAATTGTGTAGAACAATTTTACTTTGAAATTGAAATTCTAGCAAATTTCACAAATATTTATAAAAACAAGTAGAGTAAATTAAGGTCCTTGTAGTGTCTGACACTTTCGTATGATTTTTTCCCTCATATTCATCATCCTATAAATTTGTCACTGCACCTCTCAAAATGCTTGCTACAGATGTGAAAAACACAGAAAATTTAACCCGATCCAAATTTTTATGACAGATGAAGTTTCAGAGGAGCGTGAGGTCATATTAATTTTTTAATGCGGAAATTAAATCGTTTTTCTTGTAAAACCTATATAATCCTTATTTTTTTACTACTTTGCTTATTAAAAAAATAAATAAAAAACAGTGTAGCAATGGCCTATATATTCAATTATTTTCCAATTATAATTTTTAATACAAATTACTTAGCTAAAAAATAAATAATTGAGTTCCCTGAACAACTAAAAGCTCTGTTTATTTTAAAACAAATCAACTATTGCACACTAAAAATCACCTTCAGCATAATATTCCGCATCTCTTTTTTGAAACTCAAGACGGCTCCTTGTGAAAACTGTAGCTTTGGTCTGAAAGGGGAAGGGAGTTACTAGCAGTGGTCTGTATGTGGTGCGACCTGGCTGCCATGGAAACACAGCTGCACACAAACTATTTCAGTTTCTCAACCACAGCTTCCTGTAGCACGACAAAACCCTTCCCCTTCTCAAGGCTCTGTCACTTTGTTTCTTTTCTTTTGTTCGCTCAGTATAGTGTGCTTCTGCAAATATATATGCCATATAACTCATACACACAGTGATGCAGGAAGGGGAGGGGTCAAATGTACTCGTGTGGGTGGGGTAGATAATTATAGATTCTAGACTATAGATATGCAAATTATATCTATGCAACTCTTCTAAATCTTCTACATAGAGCTTCACTATAACTAGAATACTGTAAAATGTTAGTTAACCAGACTACTAATCTAATGCAGTGTTAAGATAAAGTATTTTGTGGAAAGATTTGGTATTTTTTGATACTAAATTTGAAATTAATTATTTTAGAATCCTGAAAATCTCATAATAGCGTTCTTTAACTTTTAACTCTGAATAACTTTAGTTTTAGCTCAGAGTAGCAGTACTTTTCACTTATTTTCTTTCGGATGTGGTTTTGCTCGACTTGGTTCACAACTTGAAGTGCATGTATCTTGAGCTGTAGCTGTTTTAGCAGGTCCACCCATTACATGGAACTGACAGAATGAGAAAAGTGACTTTAATTGTACAGTTTTTTTGTTGTTCACTTTCACAAGATTCTTTTAAATTGACTGTCTTGTCACAGCAATGACACATAAACCTTCAATCTCCTGCAAGTTAATATTTAACCTGCTTTTAAAGTTTGATCTAAACCTCCAAACTGTGCTATATTCACAAACATTGACTATTTAAACAATGCATATTACTTATTTTCAATAATAATTTAATGTAACTTAATGTAGCACCTTTTTAAACAATAATTAAAGCTCAAGTTTAAAAAAGGTTTCCCCAACAGAAGATGTCTTCAGCATTATTTGGTTTAATAATTTTAGTTACAATATATCATGCCATTTCTAATCAATTTAGGAGTTTAAACCTGAATTTTTATTTATTTATTTTCATTCCAAGTGGTTGAAAGTGTGTATCAAACACCAAGATTTTGAGATTATAACTTAAAATTTTAAGGAAATAATATTACTATTATTACAAGTTATTATTGTTAACACTTTAGGATAGGGACCAATTCTCATTATTAACTAGTTGCTTATTAGCATGCATATTATTAACATATTACGGGTTTATTAATGCTTATAAAGCACATATTCTGCATGAACATATTCTACATCCCTACCTAACTATTAATAAGCAGCACAAAATCCAAAGACAACCAAAAGAATTGTTAAAATTTATTATTTAAAAGCCATGAAGTTCTTACTAATTCTTTCCTGACATATCAGACTTAAACTTTCTGTTTAAATCACTATTTTTACTTCAACACCAAGGTTGCAACACATATCTATCATCTTTAAAACACAAAGATTTGAAGATAGTATGAGAGCTGACTTAAAGGAACATACAGGTATATATATAAATATTAAAAAATGCAGTATTTAAATTAATTCAACTTTATAGTCTTCTCCTTTTTAAATAATTGTTAGTTTGTAAAAATTGTGCCATTTCTTTTCAGTCTCCTAACTAATGAAACCAAAGCAGTCAGCCCACAACTGAAAATAATGCACACTGGGTCAACACAATGTGACACAGGCCTAGATATATACCGCAGAGTTCATGTATGCATACAGTCTTCTTGACTTAAACCGCTCATTCTTAAGATGCAGACCTGAAATCAACAATCAATCCAATGACAAGACTTGATATGAATTGTGTTTACATGCAACAAAAGCTAGTAATAATCAGCTTATTGTAACATTGAATAATGCAATAAACCAAGTTTTGCCAAGTAATAAAGTGTAAAGGTTTAGAAACTGGCAAGTTATGAGTTCTTTTACAGCAAGACCCTGAGAAGGACATGCTAAAACAATTATTTAATTGTTGCCTCAATGGTTTCACAACATTGTGCAGTTGATACCTTGAGGAGATCACTGTAACTGATTTCACACTTGAAATTACTTTAGTCGGTGTAACCTATTTGAGTCAGGTTGATTTGGTCTTTTTTTTGGTATTTTTAAATGTATATCTATCTAACCTACACTAATGTTCAAAATTAAATGTTCAAATCTGGGTCATTGTTTACTCATCCTCATTTTATGACTTTTTTGTCATAAAATAAGACCACAAAATAAGATGTTGTATGTTTATGCTGTGGTTTCCATGAGCTGTCAAGCTCCACAAATGACAAAAAGGACAATCAAAGTCCACATTCAGGATATTAGTCTTCTGAAGTCATATGATGATTTAAGACTTTGGCCTGTTCCTTGCACAAAGATATTATATGACTTCAGAGACCATATGAACTACTTTTATGATACATTTAATTATTTTTAAGGCTCAAAACCTTTGGTCACCATTAACTTTACTGTAGGAAAAGTGCAGCATGATCATTCTTCTAAATAACTTCTGTGTTCTACAAATGAAAGAAAGTCTTACAGTTTTGGAACAACTTTATATTTTAATATTCATTTTCTGATGAGCCTTTCTTTAAATAAACATACTGGACAAATAAAGACACTGAAATAAGCCTGAAAAGTAGATTTCGTGAATATTCCCATGAGCACTGACTCTTAAAGCCTCGATCTCACATGTAGCCATCTTTCGATGCCTTTCTTCCTGTTCTATGTGATTTGCATGTACAGTGCAGTCACAAGGATTCTCATCCGTCTCAAGCCACAACACTTTTAAATATAGTGTAAAGACATTTAGATGCAACACGCCTCATGGCACTTCTTCAGCGACTTCAGAAGCACCATTTTAGCCGGCAAATTTAGAGATGAGAAACCGCTCAAAATGGAACAAGGAAGTGGTCAGAGTCTCACTTGCCTGTGCAGTGAGACATCATGTTCAACAGTATCATGCAATGTGACACCCAAAAGACATTCAAATGAATAATATAATATAATATAATATAATATAATATAATATAATATAATATAATATAATAATATAATATAATATAATGCCTAACGGCACTCAAAATATGTCGTAAGAAAATCAAGTATGTGATCACTATTTATTTATTTATTTATTATATTTATTTATTTATTTTTTTTGTGTGATTTGATATTGTAACTTGGGATATTGTCATGTGATATATTATTATTATTATTATTATTATTATTATTATTATTATTATTATTATTATTCTCTCTTGTTGCTGGAAATTTATGTAACAACATCCCGCAACAACTCTTTGTGTTGTGCATGGTCCCTGTTAAATAAATAAACTAAACTAAGCTAAAAAAAAAAAAAAAACTGGCTATTTGCAATATTTCACATTGAATGTTTTGCACTTAATCTTTGGGTTGATCATTTTCTCATTCATTATTTTTTTTTTTAATTTGTATTTTTTTTAATTAACTTTTTTGGATGAGGTACCTGAACAACTAAAAAAAAAAACACCCTTTTAATTTACAGTACATGTAAATGAACCTATTGATGACCAATCAGAAGGCAGAACTTGTATAATTTGTTTTATATTTACTTGTATTATTTTATTTATTTATCTATTTAGATTCCATGTTTTTATGTAGTAAAAATACTAAACATAATTTTAAAAGTAAATGGGTAAATTCTATGCAATTGAAAATATTGAAAAATATATTATACAATTCTAAAATGTACATATACTGTATTTAATTTAAATATATATTATATTATATTATATTATATTATATTATATTATATTATATTATATTATTAAACATAACAAAAACAAAAACAAATTTCAGTTGCTTGATGCAATAGGCTGATGCAATTTTCCCACAATACTCCAAAGGACTCAACTCAAGAACATCAAAAATGGTTCTTCAAAGAAGACCCTGAGAACATTTACTTTCAAGACAGCTGAACAGCACTTTATTAAATAACAAAGAGATCCTCAACAGCATCCATCAGAATTGTCACGGAAAGCAGGGATGATTGATTGACAGCTCGGCCTCGCGACTGGTCAAATCTAGCAGAACCTCGAAGCTAGTTTGAGGGGATAGCCAAACCAGCAGATCTTTGACAAGCTCCTTTACCAGGTAACACAAACTAGAACCCAACACACCTCTCACAAATGTCCCACCACAGAACCTTTCAAAATATCACGTTAGGAATTTTGCAAAGCTCTTTGGCAACATGTTGCAAGCTCTGACTGTACTCCGATTCTGTACAAAGCAACAACTTCTCACTTTGGTCGTCTAAAGAAAATTCCCTTCTTCTTGGTGAACAACGGTGGAGATTCTCAAGTAAAATAATAATATTTCTAACAAACAATACTTAACATAAATTGAGGACTCAGGCACCAAAATAAGTTTGCCCTGCATATACAATTAAGATTTAATTATCATCGAAATCCCTGCCAAGATTCAATAAGCACTCATTCACTAATTTATTTTATGTTAATATTTTAGTGTTACGACTAGTGATGATAAATTAAGCTTCAATAAACTCTATTTACTATTGAGAGATGTGTATTAACACACAACACAGAAACTGGACCAAAATATGAATGGATCTACACCACAACAATGACCCTCTATAAGTTATGCGAACAATTAATTCACAAAATGCCACATATACAAAAACACAGCAGTAAATATAACTTAATTTTTTATAAGATAAATACATATACCATCGCAAATTTGTTGTAAATAAATTTTTAAAAATAATAAAAAACTGTAAAATAAAATGTTATACTTACATAAGACCAAGCATAGGACCAAAACCAAGGGTCCTAGCTAAAAATTTCGCCATATCCAAGAGTTCAAAAGCGCTTCTAAGACACCATATGTCCCATTTTGAAACAGACACAGATCTGGTTAACCATCAGAAAGCTGCACTGGCTTTTTGGTCTATCTTGCTCTGTTTTCATGTAATCTTACGGTTCTCATCGCTCTAATCAGTCGGTTCAGTTGCGGTGAGTTTTCACCTTCAAAAAAATCCTTAAGCTGTTTTTTTGGTCAAGAGACAGCAGAGCAGTGTCAGAGACACTCTCCTCTTCAGCTTTAGTAAGGCCCTTTCTTTACAGGAAGTTGCATTTTCATCTACCTACACATCTCTGCCTTCTACTGTGTGTCCTTCAAATGGGAAATGAGAGAAAATGATCTCACTTTGGCTTTTTTTACCGACAACCAGCATCCATATTGAGAGCAGCACCTTCAGAAGATGCACATTTAAAACTAAAATCACCTCTACTTGAATGTGTAAACATTTCAAATCAAATGTCAAAGACACAGAAAATGTAACAATACTTTCACAAGGCACATATATATATATATATATATATATATATATATATATATATATATATATATATATATATATACATGACCTTCAAAAATTCATATTTTACATTACTTTTATTTCCAATCAATATATACATCCATACACATATATAAAGTAAAAACAGAACTTGTCATCATATTTGTATTTAATGTATCGTTGCATTATGTAAAGTATTTACTGACTTCCTTCATCATTCCAGAAACTACTGAAAGAAGAACCTGTACAGCCTCAAATAGTTTTTGGGTATGACTTGCCAATGAGGCTTTGCCAAATATTGATCAGTCACAGCATTTGGCAATTATCTGCCATTCTTCTCCTCACCTCTTCACCTCTCAAGCTTTGTCAGGATGATGGGGGCAGACACATTTTCAGGTTTCTTCAGAAATATTTGATTGGGTTCATTCAAGCTCAGGATGTGGTTGGGCCACTCAATGACATTCACAGAGTTGTCCATAAGCCACTCTTGCTGTGTGTTTAGGGTCATTGTCCTGTTGGAAGGTGAACCTTCTGCCTAGTCTGAGCTTCTGAATGCTCTGGACTTTGTTTTCATTAGGACTATCTCTATATTGTATTGTATTGTATTGTATACTTTTACTATTTGTTGCTGCCTTCTGGCCAGGTCACTCTTGTAAAAGAGATTTTAATCTCAATGAGTTTTAACCTGGTTAAATAAAAGAACTGAACTGATATTTTGGTGCATTGAGCTTTTCTTCTATTCTGACAAGTCTGTCAGTCCCTGCCACTGAAAAACACCTCACAGCATGAGGCTGCTACCAGCAAACTTTACTTTTGGGATGGTACATAAATTAAAGTGATTTAAAGCAGTTTAACAAATGTTCAACATAACAAAATTTCAAAAAATAAAGAGGTCTGAATACTTTCATAGGCACTGTATATATATATATATATATATATATATATATATATATATATTACACACACACACAACACACACACAACACACACACACACACACACACACATACATAATGTGTACATAATGTACCAGAAAAGGCCATCTTCTACAGGGTGGTGGCTCTTAAAAAATTGATATACAGAAGCCAAAAATACAACAAGAAATATTACAAAACATGAGCTCAATTAATGTTTAAAAACAAATTTTGTCATTGTGTTTTCAATGATATTCTACGCTAGCAAGATTGTGAGGAGGACAAATACCACATCAGCCTCAATGGGTTGAGCTAATATATACACAAATTAATTATAAGCTATGAAAAGATCTGTGGGCAAGGTGGCGACCACTCTAGTGTTTTACATGAAAACTACACCTCTGTGCCTGGGAGAATTTGAATTATGGTCCAAAAGATAAATATTAATAAACACCAAAGCCAGTGATGTGACTTTGCCTCCTTGCTTTATAAGTCCACCACCCTGCTAATACTAACATATATTTTACAGAAGAAAGAATGTTTACATTTTCTCAACATTTTGCATAGTTTTATCGGTGTTACTAGAAGCCATATTGTGACTACAATCATTGCCAAAGGATTTAGCTTTATATCCCATAATAGTATAAATGTGTCTGCTAATGTATTTTTTAATTTTTTTGGTATCTTCTATGCACTGATGTGCTTATTTAAAGTGACCAAACTAATTTATAATATATGAATGTCTCATGAGAAGTGACATTTTTGGATTTATACATGGGTCAAGTACACACAAAAAGGTTTCATTATGATATTGATTTTCATCCTCAATTTGCATGAATGACTCAATGGCGATGTAAAACGTGAACATTTTCTCCTCTCACATGGCTTACAAAACTTGAAATTTGTCGCTTCTGACTATTTCTCACTTTCCAAGCTACTCTGCATGAAGGCAGTGCTGCAAGATACCACTTCCTTGCTTGTTCTTTTTTCTCTCCTCTCTTTTTTGGTTTCCGCCTGTTTGAGGAAGTAGCACAAGAGAGAGCGCAAAGATGAAAACTTAAAGTGACAACCTACTGACTGTATGGACACAGATAACACAGTAAGATAGTAATTTAAGTTTAAATATTGATTATTAGTGAAGAGAATTCAAAGAGACTGATTACTCAAGATGGGAATTCTTATAAATCCCTGTTTATCAGCTAATCAAAGTACATGCAAATGTAAATTCCTCTTTTCTTTACTCTCTTTAGCACTTTAAGAGAAACTGTAAGTAAAAATAGTCATTTTTCCACTATTTTTTTTTTTTTTTTGGTCATGTCGCATCACTGTTCAGAAGATGCATGCCAGAGTTTATAGAATCAGCTTCCTGGAAACTTGTGGCAATGATACCAAGTATTAGTGAGAATGTTCTCAGGCTAAATATATCTGCTTTGATGAGGTTCAGGTTTTAAATGGTTTAATCACATTAGATGTATCAAATCTGGCTAAAATGGGAAAAAAAAATCATGCATTAAAGTGTAAAACAAGGTAGAAACCTCAAACATTACAATACAATAAAATAGTAGGTGGTGGGTAGTTGGCTCTATAGGTCAATGTCTATTGTCTCACTCCAACGCACATTTGCAATTTTGCACAAGCAAATGCACAATCAGACACATAAACTCCACCCACATTTGTACAAATTGCTATAGCCGATGAGTAATTCCAGTACTGCAGACTGAAGACTTAGAAAAAGTACCTTTCGACCCACACAAGTGTACTCTGAAAAATCAATGTAAAAGTGGCACATAGCAGCAACATATTCAAGCAACCAACACTGTCATTTGATCTTTGATTGATAGTGTATACAACAATAAACCAAATTACAATTAGAAGAAAATGTGAGAACTGTGTCCCCGATAGTTGGTTTGTAGGCTGGTTTTAGATGGTTTTGACCATTTGGCCATGCTGGGAGCACTTTAGATCAGCATCAATCAGACTACTAAACCACACTTTCACTAAGACTGCGTGTCAAAGCAATCTATGGTGAAAGTTCACAAGTAGTCGACCCATTAACAAACATAGTTGCTAAAATCATTGGGAAATGCACCCTGACTTAGCGTTTTAACCTTCTTTGTCTTCTGAGATTGTACACAACATACAAATCCATTAGATTTGAAATGTGAATGAAATCAAAGTATATTGTTTCATTTAGGACATGTTTAGAGGTTTGACCATATGTAGACTCACGAGCTTGGGAGATCAGTCACAAAAATTACGCGCCTTGGGAGACCCAATGCCTGATCAGTCAAGTACATGTAAAAATACTTCATAAACCTAGAGACTGTATTCCAAAAATGCAACTTTTAAATACAAATTCGTTATTTGGATCATTAAGCTACAACCATAACTGGCTAAATAGCAGTTATGGATAATGCATACATAAACTGTTCAACATACGTATCCCGAACTAAAGTGAACAAAGATTAATGCCATTTGAATTTCTTGACGTGTATAAAACAAAAGTATATCTTTACAGTTGGGGAACATGTGACGTGGTTGAGATGGATCAAAATTTACGCATTGGAATGTTCGCACAAATTAAGCCTAAGGATTTTCCTATGCCTGATAAACAAAATAGCTTTTATATTATATACTAACAAGTCATGAAAATAATATAACTTTAAGATGAATGTAAGCCTAGACTAAAGTGCAAACTTAAATGTAAGCTTTAAATAAACAGCACAAATGAGCTCAAGCATCAACTTAACTTTTAACTATTGTTCATGTGAAAAGGAATTTACTCTGTATATAATTTTAATCCAGGATACATGAACCTTTTCATATGAACTGTAATAAATACAAAACAAAGTCAAACTAAAACTGAAATGAGACATTAATAATAAATAGTACAGTAAATAAATGAAATAATCATAACTAAAGAATGATAAGCACGTATTTCTGTACATTTGAAATAAGGTGCATTAAAAGTCAATAAATCCTTGATTATAATGAATATTTTAATTAATACGGTCTCCATTTATAATAAAATTTAGTGATTTCTATTATTAAAAAGCTAGCATTTGGATATGGAAGATTAAACTTATTTTAGTGAATAAAGTGCTACATTTCAGCTTTGTTTGGGTAGGTACACAAAATGTTATTTTATCTTTGATTCTAGGAAATCCTCATATCTTTCTAACAGCTTCTTGTGGCCATAAACATTTAAATTTAACGTGACTTTAAGGACTATGCATCGTTAAAGTTTCATTTTCACCGTGACTAAACCGGTAAATGTGGTGTTTACATGGAATAATCGTAATATGAGTTTACCTTATGATCCAACCCAGTCTCCGATCAGTAGGAAAGAGATAAACGATCATCTTACATCTGAAGACTTGTGTTGCATTTGATGCAAAACAAAAACATAGTCGACCAACAATATAAAAATAAGAAACTATTAATTGGTTATTCTACAATTAATTGTATTACAAATTATAATCAACTGGAAAAAAAACTGTAAATTGATCAACTGTTTGGCTTGATGACGCTTTAAAGTTTCTGACAGCACCTGTAGTCCCATTTAGCAACTTGTTAGTGAAAGTAAGTGAAAGTGACGTGACATACAGCCAAGTATGGTGACCCATACTCAGAATTGGTGCTCTGCATTTAACTCATCAAAGTACACACACACGTGAACACACACACACGTAGTGAACCACACCCAGAGCAGTGGGCAGCCATTTATGCTCTGGCCGGGAGCAGTTGGGGTTCGTGCCTTGCTCAAGGGCACTTCAGTCGTGGTGTTGCTGGCCCAAGACTCAAACCCACAACCTTAGGGTTAGGAGTCAAACTCTCTAACCGTAGGCCATGACTTCCCACGACTTAGCAACCATCTTTTAAAGAAATGTAACAGTTTAAAAAAATCACGAGTGGGGTGTAACTGGTGTGTTTTATGTCATAGAATAAAACGTGAAAGTATCTTGAGCCTGTATGAACCATAGACCTTATTTTAGGGTTTTAACCAAAATCCCATTCAAAAACCAGTTGACTCTGGGACGATGGAACCGGAAGTGATAAAATGCTAACTCGCTTCTGGTTTTTGCCTACAAAGTGACATCATAGTTCCACCACTCTATTACAATTGACAGAGGACATTGTGGTCATAACAAAATTTCTTGAGATTTTAAATCAGGCACTGAATAAAGTACCCATTAAATGTTTCTGTAGCCAACTGAAACACGTTGGGAGTCCTAATTGACTCTAAATTAAATTCATTAAAAATCTGCAAAATTTTAATCATGTTGCTGTGTGTGTGTTTTTATTTTTATTTATTATTTATTTATTTTTTTAGCTATTTTATCAACAGCTTATCTGATTGCTAAGTATTAGCATTTCTACTCAACTAGCTGTAGGATTTGAGCTCTAATTTATGTCTGGGATGCAAACAATGTGGGATGAGTTACACAACAATGTTTAGTTCAAATCTTTAACCTCATATTGCAACAGTAATAGTGAGGCTAGAATTAGCAAGCACTGCTAATACATGTTTTAGTATCTGTACAGCTTAATGTAGCCTACTATATTTTATTATCTTGACCCTTTAGTCTTTAGTTTAAGTACCTTTTTGACAGAAATAATCTTAATATTCAGTTTATAAATAAATGAGAAGAACTCTGCAATTCTAGGCTAGCACAAATTATGCTAAGCTAAGTACTACTTGATCAATATTCAGATCTGATGAGTGCATTTGGTCTGAAAGCTGTTACCTGTGTGTGAACAGAGAATAACTACACATGTACCGATTAATCCTGCTGGTTACATTCCCTGTTTTTCTCCCGACCTTTCGACCTACTCCAGTACCTTTCGAGGGACTGCTACAGGACAAAACGAGTCCTCTAACCTGAAAGATATCTTTGTTGTACTTGCAACCATATTTCTCATGTTTTGTGGCTGTCTGGCACTGGTCCACACAATGGTGTACCACCTGCTTACATAAATATCTCAGGGGCATTGCGCGTGTGCTAGCGATGGCTGCATCCCAATTCTTGGCTACATGGAATGCAAGATTAAGGATAATGCAGCTCAGATCATGGTATGAAAATAGCACGCTTTCAGATACTTAACTGCGTGTTAATTGCAATTCAATGAAAATGTATTACAGTTAAAAATATTTAAAACAATTAATGTTAAACATATTAAATAATAATTAAATGTTAAATAATACACAGTTTTAGGAATACACAGTAATACACAATTAATAGTTATAATTGCACACGATGTGATGAAGTTGCAATTTAGTACATTTAAAATATATTAACTTTATATGTAATACTGAATAACACACTACAGTTAAAACAAAAGTACTTTACTATGTGCTTTATGTTAGCAAAAACATCAACATACAATGCATTTCTTTAAAGGATGAGATAAGATTATTATATCATAATGACTTAAAATGTACTTTAAAGTAAATGTTTTATTTTGATATTATTACAAAGTGCACTTTTTAAAAGTGTACTTCAGTCACTGAATGTATACAATTTTAAGTAGACAACATCGACATTGAAAACAATTAAGCACTTTTTTTAAACAGAGGCAAATGTGCCTGGATAGCAAACTATTTGCTGTGGACTTTAATTCATTCTTGTTTTAGGGTTTATATTGCCCACAAACCACTGTGGTAAAGAAAATAGGTTTGTATCAGCAGTAGAAAACTGTGAAAACATGTCCACAACACATTTGACACAGATGATTTCTGAGTGAAACAAGATATTAAAAAGGAAGAAAGAAAGTAGGGCAGCACATGATTCTATCTAATGGTGATTGTATTGTGAAAAGTGGCTGTTACATATCAAAATGGAGGTCGTTGGAGGAGAGAGGCTGAAAATTAAGAGAAACTGGTGATGTCAGCAAAGAAGGATAATCGAAATAATTGATTACATTTTGATAAAGATTATTAATAATATACAGTATTCATTAATATAAAGATTTTAGGTAGATGCTGTACCTACTGCCCTATTATACAAGGCCAAAACAGTACATGAAATGGGTAGTATGTCCAAATTCACAGTATTCATAAAACAGTATAAGAAAAAATTATCGGATGACCTGTGATTCTGAAGTGCACATCCAATAGACACTTTACTATCTCATTAAGTATGTATAAATTTCATTCATACTGTATAGTGCAGAATGTCCTATTACATTCTTTGACAGGCGTTTTTGCATTGCTGTTTTGACTTTTGGTGCTCAGGTTGTGGCGCCCAGCATGTTTTACCCCTTGATGACCTCGATTCTCAACATGACCTCATAATGACACCAGCTGCATTGTCAGGCACTGCCAGATGTCTTTGGTAGGTAAGAAATTAAGGTCATATGAATTAAACTCAAATTAAATGAAATCAATCAGTCAGTCATTCAATCTGACAACATACTGGTTCCTGTGGGAACCAATAGCTTAACATTTATCTGAACATTTTCACTTTGCACAGTGTAAATCCAAAGATTTCACCACAGAGAAGCAGAGCAAAGAGGAAGAGTGCATAGTTTGCTTTCATTTTGTGGTTTCTCAGACCTGCCCCTCCGGCTCATACTACAGCTGCAGCACGCTTAGCCACGCCTCTTCATTTTACATACTTAAGTGCTTGGTGGTTTAAAAATAGAGATTTCATCAGCCGCTGACACACCAGCTTAACAAGAACAACCAAGCTTGGCTGTAGGTCATCAGCTGATCATGACATACAGTGCAAGGGAGAAATGGTTATATAGAATAATTTTAACATTACTGTTATTTAATGTCCCAAGCTACAGTACACTGCACACAGAAATAATGTACTAGCCAATTTCTGGTTGATTAGTAAAACATGCTAGTTTTGGGACATACAGTAATACCACAGGTGGGTCTGAAATCAGGTTGAGTAATGGTTTTAATGGTTTTGACATTTTGATGCAAACTTTTCAGATCAGAAATTCTTTAGACCAGAACAATGAACTCATGCTTTCTTGATCTGATACTGAGCAGCTGTATGTAGATAAGCAGATAGGTGCTTAAGATTGTGTGATGATTCCTTTGTCAGACTTTGTGGTAGTGTGGCAAATTCTGCCTAGCCTCTTTCAGTGGGTCCTGAAGGCCATAAGAAAAGGTTACAGGATTCAGTTAGCCTTCCATCCACCCCTCTTCTGAGGCATGGTAGTAATAAAGTGCACCAGATAGGAGACAGGAAATTTCTCAAGCATAGGACATGTACCCCTAAAGGAAAGAGAGGCAGATTTATACAGCTGGTACATTACTGTACACAAAAAGGACAATCTGAGGGGCCTGAACTGGATACTGTATACAGAATCAAGATGCTTACTGTCAGACTCAGTGTCATAAATTCAATTCAGGGATTGGTTTGTGATGACATATCTAAAGCCTTCTACACACTGCATGATTTTAGCAATCCTATAAGATCATTGCAGATCACACTCTAAAATGGATGTAATAAATGGGTACGACATGCATGTAGACTGTATGATGATGACACCTTGTGACTTGTAGGCTCTGACGCATGATTCTATAGAAAAATTAAATGTCATCAGCAGTGCTAGTGGTAAACAAAAACAGCATAATGAATCACACTTTGGCAGTTTTATGTGTGCTGAAAAAAGTGGAAGCAGCGAAAGAGTAATGAATAAGAGCTTGAGGTAAGCACTTTTCAAGTTTTAGCACCATGTCGCATTGATTTCATGTCGCATTTGTATTGGCTGGTCAGTAAATGTGGGTAGCAGCAAGCGCTGTCGCGATGATCTGGCTAAACACAGTCAGAACTATCGTAGGCTATCTTTGGTCGCAAGACCATGACAACGCGTTTAACTTCTCACCGTATGACATAGGACCACCACTTACGACCACGATCACAGAAATTGCCACGCATTGTTTCATGATGCCAATCTTTCGCTCTGGGACAGCAAAAAATCATGCAGTGCTTAAAGGAGACCTAATTTCATACTGACAATCTGCCAGAACACAGAAAGTTTCTCAGGTTTGCTTTCGGGGAGAAGCTTACCAATATCAAGTTCTTCCTTTCAGCCTAGCCTTGTCCTCACACACATTCACCAAGTGCATGGATGCTGCTCTGCCTCCTCTGTGACTCCAGGGCATCTGTGTACTGAATTACATAGTGTGGCTCATACTTTCTCCCAATCAGAAATCCTGACAGCATGCATGGGTCTGCTCAACATTAGACCTTTTCAGTTCTGGCTCAAGTGAAGGGTTTTCATCCTCTGAATCATGCCTCCCAGATTATAAGACTCATGTGAAGAGAGCTACATCTCTATGCCTTTGGAAAAAGCAAGAGTTCCTCAACAGAGGTCTGGCATTAGGAGATCCCTCGTGTTTCATGGTACATAAAAGCTTTAAGATGAAGGCAGTGTTTCTAGCCTGTAAACATGTCCTCCCACAGCTAAGGGACTACCACATGTTGGTCAGGACAGACAACACTTATTTTCCTATTTTATTATTTTCCTATATCAACCACCACCATGGTGTGCTGTGCTACCTGTAAGCCTCTCCTTCTATAGCTCTGCTTCCAGCAGTTTTAATAAGGGATCGTCAGCACTGAGTTCACCTTCATTTAGCTGCTCTATTCTGGCTGGCCCAGATTTGGTTTCCAGACCTAATGTCTCTCCTTGATGGCATCTCCTGGAAAATCCCAGTATGGAAAGATCTTCTCTGTCAAGTGCAGGGGACGATATTTCATCCCAGTCCAGAGATCTGGAAGCTTTAGGTCTGGCCCTGAGGAATACCAGTACATAGTATCTGGTCTTTCGACCAAGGTTATTAAGAAAATCCTCAGTGCTAGAGCTCCTTCTATCAGGATGTTGTATGCCCTGAAATTTCAACTTTTAATGACATGGCTGACAGCAAAAGGTGAACCCAGTTATCTGCCTGGTTGGTCAAGTGTTGGAGTTCCTTCAAGAATGAATCTCAGCAGGGCTGGCTTCGACTACCTTGAATGTATATTTGCCTCTATTTCGCTACATATATTCCTTTGGATGGAGCTTTGGTTGGGATACTCTCCTTGGTGTCTCGGTTCTTGTGAGGCTAAACAGCTGAGGTCTGTCTGGCCATCATGAGCTCCCTCCTGGGACTTATCATTGGTCCTAGGAGCCTTAACAAAAGCTCCTTTTGAGTCTTTGGAGTCAGTCCAGAGAAAATGCTTTCTCAAAGTAACCCTGTTGCTAGCATTTACACCTGTTAAGAGAGTAGGAGACCTCAAGGCCCATTCAGTAGCCTCCTCCTGCTTGGACTTTGATTTGGAATTGTATCAATTGTATCAATGCGTATATTCTTCCTGTGGTGGCTGTGATAAAAATGTTATTGTGTTAAAAGTTTTTTGTCAAGAGGAAATTACTCAAAGCGAGACTTCTGCTGAGACCACGTGCTTCAGAGAGAGTTTCACATCTTCATCAGAGGTACCAAAATAACAAAAAATAAATAAAAAAGATACAGGTGACGTAAATATTTAATTTCAGTCATATTTACATAGTAAGAAATAACAATAAACTATCCAAATGTCCACTGTTGCTTATATTAGATGTTGCATGTATTAAACCTTGCAAAAACACTGTTGCACTTCCAATCAGTACAGCTTCTTGTAAACAGAGCTTCTCAACTCTAAAATTGGTCAAATTTCAAATCAATGAGCAACACGGTGTTTTCAGTATTGAATCCAATACATTCTTGAAGAAGTTGATGTGTTTGCAAGGAAACACAAAAAGTGTTTAATAAGGCTTTAATAAATGCATGATAATGATACCAATGATCATAAACAAAACTTCTTTGCCCCCATCTGTATTGTGGTCTAGAACTGCCACTGGTAATTATGGGAACTGTCCAGTAGATGCTATAAATTTTTCATACAAATAAATTGCACAGTGATTCAGACTTTAAATGGCTTATATTTCTGCAAAGCCATTTTGTTTTATGCATGGAAGTCATACAGTTTTGAAGGGTTAATCTAGATTTATCATTTACAAGTTCAGTGAAATGTTATCTGGCCAATCAGAGGTGACTTCTCCCTTTTCCCCATCAAACTGAATCACACAATGCTAAATTAATGATTCTTTGATTCACTTATTAAAGGGGTCATATGGTGCGATTTCAAATTTTTCTTTCTCTTTGAGTATTACAAGCTCTTGGTGAATAAAGAAGATCTGTGAAGTTGCAAAGACTAAAGTCTCAAATCCAAAGAGATATTCTTTATAAAGTTAACACTCGTCCGCCCCTGAAATGGCTCGTTCTAACGCCCACATATCTACGTCAGTATGTGGTAGGTTGCACGATTAATGATTTCTGTTAGTCGATTTCTTATTAAAAAAATACTTGAGTTATCTCGACTAATTGTGGTTCATGCTACTGTAAATGAAAAGACATGAAATAGTTCTTATCAATAAATGCTTATTAATTCATAGCCTAATGCAACAATTACATATGTAAATTGTCAAAACTTTATAATTATGACATTACAATTTAAAATTTTCATGTATCAGCCAGTATCTGTATCTGTATTTGTATCTGTAACAATCACAAAATTATTAGATATCTGCCTTTGGATAAAACCAGGTGGAGCGTTGTAGTTACTTGATAAGACTGTCTTTTTTCATATTTATCACTGAACAAGTATACTGTGTTAAACTAAAATAATTATTAAGATGTCAAAATCGAGCGTTTTAGGAAAAAACCTTTGGCCTAAAGGGTTAATTTCTAAAAATATATTTATCATGCAAGCAGAGAAATGTCATGACAAGCGTTTAGTGATCATTTGAACACGACTGAATTAATTCAATCGCATTTTCATTACAGCAGAACTCTTTAAGCAAGTCTTTTTTAACACTTTATTGCGTGACTTTAAAGGTCTGTATATAATATTGCGCTGATCCCCTGTCTCAACTGTTATCTAGCAAACACCAGACTGTGCCAGCCTCAGCCGAATATTCAGGCAGAATTATTCCTTGTCCATTATTCGTTTTGAAGCCATAATCCGTGCCTATCGGAATAAGGTATTCGACTTTGGGCACACCAGTAATTATTACATTACTTATTTGTCCGACACGCACACAAAAGGTAGATCCAAATGCAGTGTTTAATGGGTAATCCAGAAATCATAAATCTAGCCAGGCAGCGGTCAAAATCCAGGTAATCAGTCCAGAAACAAGAAACATAAACAACATCCAAGAACCACAAAAACCAGGGTGACATTCAACAAGGACTCGTAACAAAGACAGAAACAAACCAGGTATATATAGACAGGTGATTACAATACTAGCAGGGAATTGGCTGAGTGCAATGATTAATGACCAGGGACAGCTGAGTGCAATGAGCAGTGATGAAACAAACAAGACTAAGGGAAATGTAGTTCTGAGGTGGGGTGAGCTAAGGGGAAGTGAGACCTCTAGTGGACACCCAGGGATACACAAACCAGACACTGTGACACTACCCCCCTCGAAGGAGCAGCTTCCAGATGCTCCCCAGAACAAAACACCAAAACAAAACAGGCACTTGAGACAGGAGGAGGTGGACTGGTGGAGGCAGAACAGAGGGAGATGGCGGCCAGGCCCGTGTAGGGGAACTGGGACCGCAGCGATGGCTCCCTGGCAGCCCAGGTGGCTCGGTCAGGTCAGGGGCCATGGTGGCCGGACAAGGCATCACAATATGTTAAGGGTCATAACATTTCTGTCTGCACGCTTGAGGCATTCGCCAATCCTAGCGCACTGGATAGCTTGACAATCACAGCACACCTGCTTTTCAGAGCGATAAGTTTTAAAATCAACACGCTTTCAGAAGGCGGCATAGAGGAGAAACAATAATCTCAGTATGTGGAAAATAATGTGTTTTTAACCTTAAACTGCATAAGCGATTTCATTACACAAATACACAAAATAATGATATTTTTAGCAGCATCATATGACCCCTTTAAGACTTTCTGCCACCTACTGGCACTTAAACCCCTGGTTTCACAGACAAGGCTTAAACATAGTCCCAAATTTCCTAATTGAACTATGACCTAATCTTGGTTCAGTCTAAGCCCTGTCTTTGAAACCAGGCATATATTTAAATCTTTAATCACATAAAATGATTTATGCCTCTTGTGGTCAATTTCCTGGACAGAGATTAAGTCAAATCCTGGACTAAAACTGTAATGATCAGTCAGAAGCATGTGGATCCATTTGCAGCACTTTATTATAAAGCAAGGTCAATAACAGGCATTGGTCAAACAACAAGCGGCAGGAATGTCAGAGGCAAGACAGAGGCAGAAACTATTAATAACTCGACTAAATGAGACAAAATAACGTTATTACATTTCATTTTGTCTCGTTTTCGATCAATGAAAATGAAGAGACATTTTAGCATAGTTTTTATTTTGTAAACCACATTTAGTCTCGTTTTTATTACGTCAACAATGTTGCATTATACATTTAATTATAGTCATCGTCCACATGACCAGCATTTTCGTTAGTGTCTCGTCTTGTTTTCTCGAGATTTTATTTTATTTTATTTAATTTTTTTGCTTCCTAACAATTATATATGGCAAATTTCATTTTCTTTTTCTTATTGATATGCTAGTTAACAAACTATAAGTCAAACAGCTTATCAGAAATAACGACCAGCTCTTTTATTTCCCTTCTCCCAAACAGCTTATAGCCTACTACTGTTTCAGCTATTAAAATAGCTCAGTTTTGTATGTAATCACAAAGTGATTATGTTTTCGTTCTTTTTTATTATTATTATTAAATTAATTTAGAAAAATGTTTGGAGCATTTTTTGTTTGTTAAATATAAGTTTTGTTTTTAAAGTAATGACCAAGCGCCAGGCGAGACAGTGAGTCTATGTTTGATCAATTTAGCCTTCTCAAATCATCACGACTTGCCTAAAATAAAATCTATAGATATAAAACAGTTCAAGCATATAACAATGTTTAAGCGTTAAACCCAGATAAATGTCGCTATATCTAATAGTTTTGCAGAGCGCTTTGCAGGACATGGAGGTGCCATCATGATCACTTGCATTTTTCAGTGGATACACCATCATTTTGCTCATAAAGGTAAGAGTAATACAACATTTAAACTGTAAAGGGTCTATTTTTATTTGTGTGCACTCACAATATCAACAAAACATTGTGCTTTTATAAAATAAAGAAAACAAACATGATCGCTTTCTGACCTGAAGTCTGAACTATGATTAAAATTGGCCGAAGCCAGCCAAGGCGTTATAAAGTCGGGTCCCATCGGAGAGACCGCATAACAGAATAGCGCTCATTCTAGGATTCTTAACTAGCACATTGTGCTCTTTGCTCCAGTTTATCAGTGGAACATACCAACTATACAAACTGTGTGGGGAAACCTAACTGAACGTTCATTACAAATACTACAAGCAGGGTGTCGCTGAAAATGAGTGTGTAAGTTTGTTTACAGAATGCCGTTGTCACTGCTGCAAACTCCCATATATACAAATAATTATTTGAAAATATAATTTTCTAGCAGCCAGTGGGTCCCTCCCAAGTGTAGGCCCCTGGGCTTCAGCCCTATAGCCTGTGCATTAAAGGCCCTGATCAGCTGGCACATAAGTTCAGTCATTGGGGCAGTTTGGCGGTTTTGGATCGTTGACCTGAGCTTCAGTGATCTCAGTGATAATGTCCCATTGAACCAGTGCTACAATCAGAGTTGGCATGATAACGGTTTCGTTGGTGCTTCTCAGAGTAGGTGGCGAGGTGTGCAATCGGGATAATGCATCTGCTTTACAGTTCTTGGACCCTGAATAGTGAACAGTGACCATTGGGCTTGCCTTGGGATAAGCTGTTTGGCGAGCGAATATACTCCAGGTTGCGGTGATTGGTGAGTACCAGGAAAGGAACTTTAGCCCTGTAGCCAATGCCTCCATTCCTCAAAGGCTGCCTTCATAGCCAGCAACTCTCGATCACCCCGTCATAGTTTCTTTTGGTCTGTGTTCAGTTTGCAGTGAATAATAGGCACAGGGGAATAGCTTGGGAGGATTGCCCTGACATTGTGACAAGATGGCTCTGATCCCAGTGTTGGATGCATCAACCTCTACCGTGAATTGGGATCGGGATCTGGATGATGAAGGATAGGTGCTGTGGTAAAGCAATACTTGAGCTGTTGGAAATCATTCTGAGCTGATGGTGACCAGTATGGCATTGTCTCCCTCCCTGAGCAGTGAAGTAAGTGGAGCGCTATGATGCTGAAGTTTAGTAAAAGCCCTGTAGAAAGCCTGGGAAAGTTGCAATTCCTTTAAAGTCTTTGGTTGTGGCCAGTTTACTACAGACTGAACCTTGTTATGATCCCATGGCGACCCCTCAGCACGAAGATGTAGCCCAGGGAAAGACACTTGTGTTTGATGGAACTCACATTTCTCCCTTTTGCATACAGCTGGTGATCCATTAGATGTTTGAGCAGTCCTGCAACATGTTGAGCGATCATCTCAGGAAATCAGAGTAGATGAGTATATCGTAAATGTAGACAATGACCCAGCGATTGAGCATATTACGAACACATCGTTGATGTAGGCCTGGAAGACAGACGGACTGTTGGAAACCTGAGCGGCATAACCCGGTATTCGAAGTGCCGGATGTGGTTGAGAAGGCTGTCTTCCACTCATATCCTCCTGGATATGGATCAGATTGTAGGCACTGCTGGAGATCAAGCTTGGTGAAATACTTGGCAGGCGCCAGTTGCTCCAGGGCAGATGGAACCAGTGGATATCGAAACTGCAGGCCTCCATCCTTCTTTTCACAAAGAAAAATCCTGCTGGCAGCTGGAGAGGTGGATGGTCTAATGAAGCCCTTAGCCAATTCCTCCTCGATGTATGCCCTCATTGCCTCAGACTCTGGTTGTGATAGGGAAACACACTACCTTTAGAGGAATCGCTCTAGGAAGCAGGTCGATGCACAGTCACTGGATCGATGTGGTGGGAGTTGAGAAGCCTTTGACTTGCTAAATGCCTCTGTGAGATCTTGGATTTCTACAGGGAGCTCTTATATGGTCGAGTCTTCAATGTGAGGAAGGAATGGAGTTTATGACACAGGGTTGGAACTGCAGGCATTCCTTTGGCAGGGTTCTGACCATTGTTGAATCTGTTTAGTGGTCCAGGAAATCAGGGGTTGTGTTTCTCCAGCAAGGGTACCGAGGATAACTGGGTTCTGTGGTGAGTTAATGGCAAAGAGACTTATGAGTTCCGTGTGTAGGGAGCCAGTCTTTAGTGTGAGTTCTTGGGTACTGAATTTGATCAGTCCTGTGCCCAGAGGCGTCCATCTAGTGCTGCCACCGCAGTCGGGATCATATGGAAGAAGAGGAAGGTTATGAGTGTTGGCAAAACTGATATCAATAAAATTTCCTCGCCCCAGAGTCTATTAAAGCCCTCGTCTCAACCGTAACATTGGTAATGGTCAGGGAGACAGGTACTTCAAGGTAAATGGGTTAGAACTCACCTTGGTGGTATCTTTGAAGGCTGGTCTAGTAGGGCAGTTGGCTCTCAGATGACATGGCAACCCGCAGTAAAGGCATAGAAAGGCATAGGGTCTGGCATGGCTGCGGAGACAGGTGATAGAGCATGTGACTGTCGTGAGGAGCGTCCAAAGGCTGTAGTAGGTTGTCGAGGCAGATTGAGAGATTGATGAAATGTTCCAGCATCTTTCCCTCATGCAACAAGCCAGTTCTGACTGTAATTCAGCAGATAAGCCCTTGCGGTAAAGTATCACAACCAGTTTGGGCTGCGAGCATGCGGAAGGTGAGAGAGTAATCGCTGCAGTATCTCTGCCCTGACAAAGTGTGAGCAACTATTAGCCAGCCTCTTTGCCACAGTCCGAGTGCTCGAATACCTCGAAACTGATGGAGGAAATCTTTGAAGGAAGGAAATGACAGGCTTCAACCCTCCCTAATGGCAGTAGCCCAGTCCAACGCCCTTCCAGTCAGCAGGGAACAGATGAAAGCCATGTGACTGTTGTCTGTTGATCTATAAACAGGGAACATTGTAAAGAAGTATTTACACTTATCTGGGTGCCATCAAACCTCACTGGTAAGGAAAGTTGAGGGTTAGCAGTGTGCGGGCTAGCTGATGAATTAGTTGGTGGAGGCTCAGGCGTTGGTGGGCTCGGTGACAGCACCGACCAGTTGTATGGATTCACGTTCTCACCAGTTCCTCCAGTGAGAGGCGTGAGGCATTGCAGTTGCTGTTGGTGAGATGCTAACACGTTGTTCAATGAGATGAAACAATTTGAAATGATTGTTCTCTTGAGATAGATAAGTTTACTAGCTAGCTACCTGTTTAAGAGTCTAATAGCTGAGGGAAAGAAGGAGTTCCTTAATCTGGAAGTCCTGCAATTTACACTTCTATACCTCCGTCCTGAGGGTAAGAGTGTGAACAGTCTGTGTTGGGGTGGGTGGGGTCTTTAACCCTCTGGAGTCGATTACGCGATATCGCGTTTTGGGGTATTTTCTCCTGATAACCCAAAAGAACTTAAATTACACTTTCAGTTTTGATGCATTAAGATAAGTGCAATACATCAATCGAATCTGTAAAGGGTCTACTTTTTTTGTATACAGACATAATAACAACAAAACTTTGTGCACTTATAAAATAAAGATAACAAACAAGGAGTGCTGTCTGCAGCCTTTGTCTGCGCTGATCTTCAGATACAAATGCGTCATTAAAATGAACTGTAACTCAGTGAATACTCACGAAGAGACATGAGAGAGATATCTATAGAAAGACTGACATGTCTACTTTTAAACTAAACAAGTGCTGCTGAAAACAAATATTCTGTGATAAAGTAATCCATATGAAAACAACGCTGATGTCCGTTTTCCGTCTCCCTTCATTATCTTCTAATGTGACCACGCCCGCATGGCAGCTTGAGATTCAAATGTTTCACTGTAGCGTGCTTTTGAATCACATACACAACAGAAGACAAGCGAGCTGAGACTGTTCTTCAAGTTTTATTATTTTACTGTTTGTTAGCGATGGGAGGAATAAGACATAATTCACCCCAAAAGATGTGATGTGGTTGAGGATTTGAGATTTGGATTTCCTCAGAAAAAGAATGAAGCACTTTATTCAGCAGAGATCATAAACATGAGTAAGTCTCTTTTATTGATTTATATACTTGTACTAGTTTTCACATAAGCGTGTAAACATTTTACTAGTTAGACTTTTCCAAAGACTTTTCCAAACTATAATTCCTGACTAAATGTATAATCAAGTGAAATATTATGAAGTTTCAATAACAATATACACTACTATACCATTCAAAAGCTTGATGTAAATAATATAAATGTACCAATAAATGTAACTGTAACAAATGTAACAATCATTGCTGTTCTTTCAATTTATCCCCCTAAAAACCTAAAAAAAATATTCTCAGCTCTTTCAACATTAATAATAATAATAATAATAATAATAATAATGATAATAATAACAATAAATGTTTTTTTGTAGAAAATAAGATTGTTAAAAGGATTTCTGAAGGATTGTGTGACTGGAGTAATGATGCAAAAAATTCAGTTTGAAAGTCAGCTTTGATTGTTCCTAATAAACTGTTTAACTGCACTCACAAGTGAATATTAAATTATGTTGTGGGATAATTAAATATATTCTAAATAAACTACAAACATAAAATTATATAGATTTATTTTGTCCTCACATTCTTTCTTGTAACTCATCCCTCTCAGTGACACAGCTGACTGAATGGCTCATTATGCAGCTCATTATGCAGGCCTTTGTCTTCTCAGGTGTGAATTCATGATAGTTGGCCTACTGCATATGACTTTTACCAACAAAAGTGTCTTAGAAAATTTAAATCAATATATTGTTTTCTGTAAGTGAGTAAACAAGATGATTTTCACATCATTTAGAAAAAAAAAAATTCTAGGCTACAAGCTCCAGTTCTCCAAATTCCTGGGAACCAATTTTCTGTATGTGTTTTATTGCCTTATTCAAGTGATTTAACATTTTTAGTTTTTCACTAACCACGCGATAACATTTTTTTCTCAAAACACAATCATGTACATACATGCTGCTCACATATTATTATAGCCTAGTTTGTGCTGATTACAGTGAGATTAGACTTTAGCCATTTAGATATTTATAAGAAACTGAAAAAGCACAAATGTCAGGGCATGACAAAACTTCTCAGGCCCCAAAAATACCCTTAGACTCCAGAGGGTTAATGATGGATGCAGCTCTTCTGTGGACTCTCGGTGGTAAATGGCCTGCAGAGGGGCAGTGGAGTCCTGATGATCTTCTCAGCAGTCTTCACAACTCTCTGCAGCGTTCATGTCCCTACAGTATTGCTGCCATACCCGCGGTGATGCAGCTGGTCAAGACACTTCTAACTACACAGCTGTAGAAGTTATGGAGAATCTTAGATGACATGCCAAACTTCCTCAGCCTCCCTCAGAAAGTACAGCCGCTGTTGTGCTTTCTTAACCTCCTGGTGGTGTTGAGTGTCCAGGTAAGGTCCTCGCTGATGTGGACCCCAGGTATTTAAAGCTGCTCACCCTCTCCACTTCAAGCTCTCGGATAAACAGTGGCTGGTGAGTTCTCCTCTTTTCTTCAAGTCCACTATCACCTCCTTTGTCTTGTCCGTGTTGAGGGTGAGGTTGTTGTCCTCACACCATGTCAGAAGACTGGCCACCTCCCTCCTGTAGGCTGCTTCATCCCGCCAGTGATCCGTCCTATCATTCTGGAGTCATCAGCAACTTCAGAGTGATGTTGTCCTTGTGGGAGCGACACAGTCATGTGTGAACAGTGTGTAGAGGATGGGACTGAGAACACACCCTTGTGGGGTGCCAATGTTTGTAATGACAGTGTCTGAGGTCCTATTTCCAGTCCCTAACAGACTACGGGTCTGCCAGTCAGGAAGTCTAGGAGCCAGTCACAGAGTGTGGGATGTAGTCCAAGTACAATCAGATTTTGGGTGAGTTTGTGAGGGATGACTGTATTGAAGGCAGAGCTATAATCAATAAAGAGCATCCTGATATAAGTGTCCTTATCTTCCAGGTGAGAAAGGGAAATATGGAGGGCAGCAGCAATGGTGTCTAAGGTAGACCTGTTGGGCCGATATGCATACTGCAGTGGGTCCAGTATGTTGCATACTGTTCTGAATGTGGGTCAGCACCACTCTCTCAAAACACTTCATAATGATTGGAGTGAGTGTCACTGGCCTGTAGTTGTTCAGGCAGGTCGGGGGCTCTTCTTGGGAAGGGGACAATGTTCATGGTCTTGAAGCAGGTGGGAATGATGCTCTGACTGAGGGAGAGGTTGAAGATGGATTAATGACATTTATAACCAGATTTACAAAATTCTGCTTTCTCTGTCATGGTTTTAAATAGTCCTAGACCTAGTCTAGTCAAGAGTTTAATGAGCTGATTTCCTGGAGGAAGACTGCAGTTATTTCAGTACTTATTTGTCTTCTTCTTTAAAACACAACATTAGGGTCAACATAATGATAGGATTAATTTAAGGTTTCCACACCACCAACAGAAGTGGAAGCTCACTGCACTGAGGTTTGCAGAGGTGACCTTAGTAATAAGTCATGTTCAAAAATCAGTTTGGCAAAGTCTTTCCAAAAGGCCAACCTGAGAAAGCAATGAAAGTCTATGTGATTCTTGATGAGCAGAGCAACAGGTCATTAGCTCGCTCTTTCTTTGATGCCTTCAAAGAAAATGTCCCAGCTTCTCCATATACCCTGAGAACTTGTTCTGGAGTTACAGAAATTATCAGTCAAAAGCATCTGGGTACCAGATCGAGTCAGTAGATGGAAAGGTAATCCTCTCCCTAACCAGTTTGTTAGAGTCTAACAACATTCCTGACAATAGTGCAGAGATTCCCACACCCAGTGCTGCTTTCCATCACTCTTGTCTGGAGCCTATAGCTCCATTCATACCAGAGTTGGAGGCAGATGTTCCTATCATGATTCTTCTTGGCGTGACATTATCAAAGTCCATAAGGTGTGCTGACAGGTAAATGGTCCTCCGACGCTCCTTATGCACAGAAGCTTGACCTAGGATTTGTGATAGTTGGCAATGTTTGTCTGAATTGACACAAGTCAACAGCTGTGAGTACATTCTTCACTAACACAAAAGAACAACACCCTCCATCTTTGATCCCTGCCAAAATGTTTTCATGTAAAAGAGAGAAACAGTAATGGCCAGAGAAATAACAATGGAATGTCTTCTATGCAACAACTCGATCTATAATCACAAAGCGTGACCAGTTTGGACAGGAAGTGTTTGGTTACTTCTGATGACAACAAAGTTGCCCCATCTATTGATGACTTGTCGTTTCTTCACATTATGGAACAAGAGCTGGAGGAAGATGAAAGCAACAGCTGTGTAACTCTGTTGCCTTTCAGAGCTCCAAGTGTGAACTCCTAACAACATACAAACCCGATTCCAAAAGGTTGGGACACTGTACAAATTGTGAATAAAACAGAATGCAAGGATGTGGAAGTTTCAAATTTCAATATTTTATTCAGAATACAACATAGATGACATATCAAATGTTTAAACTGAGAAAATGTATCATTTTAAGGGAAAAATAAGTTGATTTTAAATTTCATGGCATCAACAAATCTCAAAAAGTTGGGACAAGACCATGTTTACCACTGTGTGGCATCCCTCTTCTTTTATAACGGTCTGCAAGCGTCTGGGACTGAGGGGACAAGTTGCCCAAGTTTAGGAATAGGAATGTTGTCCCATTCTTGTCTAATACAGGCTTCTAGTTGCTCAACTGTTTTAGGTCTTCTTGTCACATCTTCCTCTTTATGATGCATCAAATGTTTTCTGTGGGTAGAGATTTGGACTGCAGGCTGGCCATTTCAGTACCTGATCCTTCTTCTACGCAGCCATGATGTTGTAATTGATGCAGTACTGTATGTGGTCTGGCATTGTTATGTTGGAAAATGCAAGGTCTTTCCTGAAAGAGACAACGCCTGGATGGGAGCATATGTTGCTCTAGAATCTTGATATACAGTACCTTTTCAGCATTGATGGTGCCTTTCCAGATGTGTAAGCTGCCCATGCCGCACGATCATGCAACCCCATACCATCAGAGATGCAGGCTTCTGAACTGAGTGCTAACAACAACTTGGTTGTCCTTGTCCTCATTAGTCCGGATGACATGAGTCCAGTTTTCCAAAAGAACTTCAAATTTTGATTGCTCTGACCACAGAACAGTTTTCCACTTTGCCACAGTCCATTTTAAATGAGCCTTGGTCCAGAGAAACGCCATGCCTCTGGATCATGTTTAGATATGGCTTCTTTTGACCTATAGTGTTTTAGCGGCAACAGCAATGGCAGCCGGTGGATTGTGTTCACCGACAATGTTTTCTGGAAGTACCCTGAGCCCATGTTGTGATTTCCATTACAGTAGCATTCCTGTATGTGATGCAGTGCCATCTGAGGTCCTGAAGATCACGGAGCATCAGTATGGTTTTCCGCCTTGACCCTTACGACAGAGATTGTTCCAGATTCTCTGAATCTTTGGATGATATTATGCACTGTAGATGATGATAACTTCAAACTCTTTGCAGTTTTTTCTGAGAAACTCCATTCTAAAATTGCTCCACTATTTTTGCGCAGCATTGGGGAATTGGTGATCCTCTGCCCATCTTGACTTCTGAGAGACACTGCCACTCTGAGAGGGTCTTTTATACCCAATCATGTTGCCAGTTGACCTAATAAGTTGCAAACTGGTCCTCCAGCTGTTCCTTATATGTACATTTAACTTTTCCAGCCTCTTATTGCTATCTGTCCCAACTTTTTGGAATGTGTAGCTCTCATGAAATCAAAATGAGCCAATATTTGGCATGACATTTCAAAATGTCTCACTTTCAACATTTGATATGTTATCTATATTAAATTGTGAATAAAATATAAGTTTATGAGATTTGTAAATTATTCCATTCCTTTTTACTCACAATTTGTACAGTGTTTTTGGATTTAATACCATTAATTAATTACCATTAATACCAATATTAATACCAGACCCTTTATCCCAGTGTCAACTGACCCATATGATCCATTCATACTAACACCCAATGCACTCTTAACCAAAAGGTCACAATTGCACCTGTCCCAGCTGGTGATGGGTCAAAATCTTCACAACTGACAGTGGCGAGGGTACAACACCTGGCACAAACTTTCTAGGATAAGTGGAAAAAGCAGAACCTTACTCTTTTACAACCAAAAGGAAAGTGGCCCTCTAGTAACTCTGACCTTGAACCAGGAAGCACTGTGCTCTTAAAGAATGAACAACAAAAAGGAATAAATGGCCAATGGGACGTGTCACTCAAGTCTTCCCAAGCAAGGACAATAAAGTCTGCAAGGTAGAAGTCAAGGTCTTTAAAAGGAAGACCCTAAGGTTTTCATACCGACCTATCACTAAGATGATCCTTCTCCTCACTCCTGAGGAACTTGACTAGGTCAGTTTAAATTATCTGTGGTAGTGGCATGTTACCCATGCCAGATAGGGAGTGTGCTGGAACAAGTTTGATTTAAACAGATTCCATGATTAATGTTTAATTTGATTAGAGATTTAATTGTTTATTGAGTACAATTATTTAATAACAGTAATTCCCCTATTCATTTTATTAATGTTTAGAGCGCCATCTAGTGGCAAGTTTGATGTTACGTTTAATTGTGATTTCTGGTGTTCACATGAATCAAGAAGTAGTGAGTACTTCATGCGGCAGCGTAACAATGGCTCTCTTAAATTGTCGCATATTTCTGTAAACTTTAGCTCCTATCGCTGTATTGTGTATTTACATAGGAAAAGGCTGTGTGTATTTCCAAGCATCACAGCATATTATATCAATGTGAATGTTGTCTTGCTTCTGTAGTTTTGTTAATTCCTTGACAGTATTATTTAATGTGTTCATTTGTTTATTTGTAGTTTCACTCCATACCCAAGACCATTAAACCTATGGGCAAATGAACTTCTTGTCTTCAGAGTTGTGTGAGGGAGAGGGGTTTATCTGACTGTCAAAACAAAACTAAATCTATGCTGAGGACAGTACAATACCTGTCACAAATCAGGGGCACAGAGAGAGGTTGGTGAGTAGACAGGGTTTATTGAATGAACTTGGTTGAATGGATGAATGGTAGAAAAGAGTCACAGCAGTAAGAACTGTCCAATGGGCAATAACCAGGCGGAGGTGAGTGATCACTGGGTAACTGGACACAGAGACAACATCCAGGAGACTACAGGGACAATGAGGGAGAAACACAGGAGGGTCATCAGAGGTTCTGGAGACAAAGTAAGCACAGGTTAGTTTGCAAGGGGTCTGGAAACAGTTCAGTGAGGTGAACGGTAGACAGGGCCGAAGTACTGAAGTGATGGTGGCTTTATACTGAGGAGGGTTTTGAGTGCAGGTGCAGGTGATCACTACTCATGATTTGGATCTGGAGTGATTGGGACCAGGTGACAGTGATTCCCTGACAACCTGTCAGTAATTTATCCAATTGATCTTTATTTACAGATTTCCCACCAGTTTTAAACCTCTCTTTGGGCATATATATATATATACAGTATATATATATATATATATATATATATATATATATATATATATATATTATATACTAATTTATTTACCATTACTAATTTGAAAACATCACTTTAGAACTAGTATCCAAGGCACGTGAGTTGCTTCATTAAAAGAATAGGGTATTATGAGAGAAGGATTGAGCGAGTGTGATTTCTGCTGAGGAAATCTTTGTTGTACTATCCTTTCATCTGTTAAGGGTGAGTTCCAATGAAAGCACTGTTTGGTGCATTCGTTGGCTGCGTCTTACAAGGTGTTGTTCAAAATAAAATAACGTTCTTGTTTACAGTCCTGTTTCAGTCTCTTTCAATATATTCAGACTCATTCATTAAGGCTTTCTCTTGTCACCATCTAAGTGTGAAATAATGTAACTAAAATCACCATCACAAACACACACACACCATTTCTCAATACTAAATATATTATTGAAAAATAATATCTAATAAACAACAACAGCCATCATAAAAGTTGCTAAGAGTATGCCAGACCTACATTTCACTGCTTGTTGTATGTTATATAACTTGTATGTGACAAATTAAATCTTGAATCTGAATCTTGAATCTTGAAGCTCACATCTCCAAACGTAGAAGCAAATTTTCAAATAGAAGTTACTTTATTAACAAACCACATATTTGCAGTCTAAACAACTACATTCTCACACTACTATCAATGGTGGGTGTGTAATTGTAAATGTCTTGAGTTTTGTTACCATTTTGTTCCCATGATCCATTATTTCCAACACTTAATCAAGCCACTCTTCTTTAAATCTTGATGATGTTTTATTTTACATGTCATTGCATTTGCATTGACTCTAGTGTTGTTGAGCTATTTCTTCCACAGCTTTTAAGGTATTTCTACAGTGACTGATTTGGCCCATTTTTCACTGGTTCTAACTCTATAGCACACTACCTCTTTAGCGGTTTGCGGGTCACTGTAATTACTTCTATTGTACAAATGGCTCAAATGGCTTTTATACATAGTGGGGAAATATCTGAAAAAGGTCTATGTAGCTTTGTTTTAGCATAATGAAAGCTGATGAATGAGCTTAAATCAATAAGGCACTGCCTAGAGTTAATATGGTACTTATGAATATTGTCTAATTCATTAACCCAGAGTATGTCCCTTTTTCTTCAACTACTTCATGCTCCCATTGTATGCCTTCTAGAAGGTTAAGTCTTGAATAACAGTGAGTTATAAAGTATATTATATTCCATATGTCAGATGGGTGTAGCAACTCATAATGTAATAATTGCACATAATGTAATAAGTATTGCATTATTATAGTAATATAATGTTCATAATGTAATATTTGTCTAAAATTTAAAAAATATTGAGCTCAGAATGTAATAACGATTATTACATTATGAGAAATGTATTACATTATAAACTGATCAAAAGTATTGTAATATTGTAATAATTATATAATTATACTTATAATAAAGTATAAGCAGCCCAGTATAAGGAACAGTCAAAATATTTGTGCTGTTATTAAGCCTATGTGTGTATACTGTATATATCCTCTTAGCATCATGAAAAAAAAAACCTTTAAAATTCTGAGTGCATTACAGATAGTCTAGTATGTGTCCAAAGAGTGCTCCATTTCAAATGCACTGAGCCTGTCACTCATCTCAGTTCATAGGTTCAATGGATGTGTCTGTGATTAGCTACACTGCTCAATGCTGAAAACGTAAACAGAAACATCTGATGCTCTCCAGAGCTCAAATGCAAATATGCACAGACGAGTTTGCCAAATATGTTATTATTACAGTTTCAACTAAGGGTTCTCTTATGGCTTTTCAGGGAAAGTCATGGCCTAATGGTTATACCGCGACTTAGGTGCCCTTGAGCAAGGCAATCGAACCCCAACCGCTCCCGGGTGCCACAGCATAAATGGCTGCCCACTGCTCGAGTGTGTGTTCACAGTGTGTGTGTGTTCACTGCTGTGTGTGTGTACTTTGGATGGGTTAAATGCAGAGCACCAATTCTGAGTATAGGTCACCATACTTGGCTGTATGTCACTCACTTTGTCTTTTCACTTTGTAATTTTTTTTTTTTTGTGAGAGTGATTAGCTCCCTAAACTGGGCGTGACATGATAAACTTTCATGTTTCAGTGTGGTGATTTCCAACTGAAATGGAATATTGAATTGAGGACAGTGTTTTATTTTTGCACTCCTCCTCTCATCTCACTCACAGCAGACTAATGGTTGGATTATGCTGGTTAAGCATATTTTGCCCAAGCCGTCAAACTGCGTCATCAGAGAAGGCATGCCATTACAGAGAGGTAGCAAATGATCAGATTTTGATTAAAGATTACCAAAACAAATGTCTTGCACAGGTTAATTGTTGACTTTAAGACTAGCAATGTGTCCTAACAAATGAAAATAATTTCATATGGACTTTAACATCTCAGGTAATGTCCGTGGTATGATGACAACGACAGTGTTTACATATAAATACATTTTAATTGATAAAAATTATTGCTAGAAACAATTTAGTTGCCCCTACTAAATTCTCTGCCCTTTGAATTGAAGGCATTTTTTTTCCAAACAAATTTAGAAAAACAAATAAAAGTTTCCAAAGTCTAATGCGAGGCGATTCTAGGAATTTTTCAACTGGGGGCACAAAGGGGCCACAGTTAATACAGAGGGCCAATCTTATGTTGTGCATTTGGTCACATTATATTTTAAGGTCCAAATCTTCCTATTAACAAACCATTAACTACAACTTTTGTCTCAATAAACTCCTAATATGATGCTTATTAATTGTAAGCAAGGAAGTTGTTAAGTTTATGTATTAGGTAGGATAAGGAGTAGATGGTCATGTAGAATAAATGCTTTATAAGAGACAATATGTTAGTAATAATAGGCATGCTAATAAGCAACTAAAAGTGAGAACTTCTTAAATATACACTTTTTATAATAATAGGCAACAATAATTTAATTATTTATAGCAAATGTAACAATTTGTCTAAGGATACAAATGTTGAACACCTGCTGAAAAAAGCAAAATTGTGATGCATTATCAGTTTTATATTGCCATATCATGCTTATCATATAATAATAACAGAGAAAACAACCTTTCAAAGCGTGTTGACATTTAATTCATGTCAGTCACACATTGTTTAGGTAACTGGTTTACTCTCTCCTAGTTATCAATCAACATGTTCATAATATAAGTTTAAATAGCGATATATGCTATTTACAGTAAATGAAAATAGCATATTTTCTTAGCGATAGATGCTATTTACACTAAGTGCCAATAGCTATAGATTCTAATACACTATGTTGAAATAGCAGCAATTTCTGCTATTTATACTACTTATTGCAAATAGTGGCAATATCTGCACCTCAATATTGTAGTACATTATAAAACAGTATGCAATATAACTTGAGTGTAAATTTTAATTTTAATTCAAAATATTAAATGGATGCCACCTTATTGGGACAATAATGCCCTTCCCACACCTACCCTATCCTACCCAATACTTTGATTTTTTCCTTTATTTTCATTGAAAATAAATACATTTCTGATGTAATTTAAAAGGGAGAAATAAGTTCACCATTAGGCAGATTCGAACCAGTCGATCGCATCATAACATGACACAGGTTTTACCATCTGCGACACTAAAGCTGGCGATAATCATTGTCTTCTGTAATCTTTAATAGCTGAATCCACATTGGTGTGTGGAGTTAGTGTAAATAGCCTCTGAAACAAGGTTGTTTGCTCAATCCTGGTTGTTTAGAAGCATCGCAGAATCATTAATTATTCAAATGCAAGCAAAGATATGATTTGAATTTTTTTTTTTGAGTGATGGACCCGTAGAAGGTGGGGGCACACTGGGGCAATCAGTTTTGGGGTGGGGGGGTTGTTAAGTGCCCCATGGCCCCTCCCCGTCTACACTGGTCTAATGTAGTCTGAGATAGATCATGTTATCTGCCTCAGGCAATGGCAGCACGAGCACAAGTTAATGAACAATTCTTCACTTTAACACAAGTTATAACATGAATGTACATCAGAGGATTTGTTGAAAAATTAAATACAATTTACAATCACGCATAATTTCTGTGCCTATAAGCAGTTTTAAACAGGGAAATCATCAGGATAACAGCCTGTGAAGAATGTGTCAGTCATGTGACATTTACCTGAGGAAGATAAAACCGTCTTTTATCGCCAAAATTATAAATACATTAGGTCTATACATTTGTGCAGAATATAAACAAGTTTTTATAACAACCATTTAAATGACTACCCCGGTTTCAAAGACGGTTTAAGCCTAATGCCAGACTACAGTCTGAGCTGTTTCAAATGAAAGAAACTTGCACTGACTGACCTTAAAATATATTGGTGCCTTTATTTTGTCTCAAAATGCACACCAGTAATTTTTTTTAAAGGTACATTTAAAAAAAATTACAAAATGTCCTAATTGAACTATGGCCTAATCCTGAGCTTAGTCTAAGACCTGTCTGGGAAACCAGGCCTATATCTCAAAAATTAAGCATGTCATAAAAAAATTAGTAAGCTTTTAGAAAAAAAAAAACACAATGTAGCCTAATAAGTCTAATTTTCTTTTAATAAAACTATGATTATGTTTTGTGCTCAAATTTATTATATTGAAAGATAATTATGATATTGTAAACATAATAACAATTGTTTTAAATTATGTGCTGGTATTACCTATATGAACTGATTACATTATAAGTTTCACATTGTGTTCATAATTTAATAAATTTCTCATACAATAACCTATTACATTATGTGAAAATTATTATTAAATTATGAGCTCAAGATAACATTAACTTTTGAAAAATTACTACATTATGAACATTTTATTACAATAATAATGTAATATTTTTAAATTATGTGTCACACTACGCTGTAGTAAGGAGCATGAGGGAACGAGGAAACATTTACCATCTTTAATCCAGGAATCACAGGAGAATAATCCACACAAGGAGCTTGGAAGACACATGTAGACATCGAGTAGGCCGACAAACATGAACTCAATAGACTGGGGCTTTTAAACTCAGGATAACGAGGGAACTAAAGGCTGATTTATACTTCTGCTTCAAACTATGCCGTAGGTTGATAGGTAGTACATGCAGGCTATGGCGTGAAGCTTGACGTGCACCTCTCCAAAATTGTTACAGCACGCCAAATCTATGGACCCAAGGGCTGTCTGCTAGTATCCCTCTGTATGTATTTGAGTTTTGTGTTAGTTTTTGCACTTTAATATATTTTAATGTTACACTTTCTTATTTAAAATAAAACAAAGCAAAGAACAAGTGTCTTATCATTTATTATATAATGTAGCATTACATCACTTTGTTGTTTCCGACAAACAGTTATTCTGTCATGGTACGCTACAAGTCCTTGTGGAGATTGAAAGAATGCCATCTTCTGCTGTTCTGTTCTTTGATATTTATTTGCTGCAGTCACAGCTGATGCTTCTCCGACAAGCTGCTTCTTCTTCAGCTTTTTGCTGCAAGGCAGAGCCAGAGGGATGAGGGAGCCGGTGGATCTGATGGATCAATGGTTGGACGGTGGAGGCTGAGGGAGCTAGGAGTCGAGGTGGAGCGCTGGCTCACTGGGCCGAGGCGGAGTCCGGGCCTCAGAGGCTGGAGGAGGAGGTGAGGGAGACTCTGACCAGGGCTGAGCTAGAGGATGGTAGTCCCTGGGGCTCGCACCACAATGATGCAGTTATTATATTATGATTTGCTACAGACAGGCCACAAACTTTTCTTTCCATTTGGACCCAAATTTGTAAAAATGCTGTCTAACCACATCATGATAGGTTGAAGAGCCCAAGCATAATAATAAGAGAGAAAAGAGCCATTCCACCTTCAGCTTTAGATTCACAAAAGTGGTTTTACTTATTCTATGAGTGTTATAGTATCACAAAAAGGAATAATTAGTCCATTTGCTTAAAATATTAGGCAAAAAATATTTTTTAAAAACATTAACCCTTCATAACAGGAAAATAGGGAGGGATTTCCAAAACTTAGTACTTTTTTTGCACTTTGGCCACTAGAGGGAAAGCTGGCTTTGAATAATGACTGAAAATTCTTTCTATCCTTAATTCATTAATATTTAAATTGAGATGCCTGATATTAAATGGAAAGTGTTGAAGATCTGAGAAGTAATTTTATCTTTAAAGGCATTCATTAACCAGTTTATTCTGTATTCTGAGAATGTACCAAAGTGAGAGATAGTTTATATGATGACTGAAATAGTAGACTGAGCTTATACTGTATAATGGGATATCATTGGCATACAGCCTAATGATATTATACTAATGATATAAAGCCTCTGCATCAAGAGAAGCAATAACCATCTTCTGTATTTGTGTTTGTGGGAGTATATTATCTTAAAAAGACATCTAAGATTTGAAAAGGAGTCCCTATTTTGAATAAATCCTGTCTTATCAGAGTAAATAAAATGACAAGTTACAGAACTAAGCCTAATGGACAAAACTTTAGCCAAAATTTGCTGGTCTCATGTCAGAAGTGAAAAATTGACCTATAGCTAGTTACTTCCTCTGGATCTTTCTCTTTCTGCATTGAGGAAGTCACAGTCTTCCCTGAGCAAGAATAAGGAGGTCACGCAGAATCCAATACGTTTTTTACAGCCAGGTCTCGATTCACGGCCCTGGAGCAGAATAATACTTCATTGTTTGAGTCCGTCATTGGTGTCTTGACATGTTTTCTTAATAACATTATTAATAACAATGTATATTTGGACTCTAAATCTAAATATTGACATTGTTTTTATGTAATTTTAAATAAAGGTGCATTTTTATTTGTTCTTCAGACAATCCTCCTGAAATGCAGTGTAAGTATTAGCTATATGCAAAGTGTCCATACAACTAGAATCTAACAGAATTTAGAGATGTGCTTAATACTTGTTGAGTTACAGACACATTATCTTTATAAAACAATATTGTTGAATGTTCTATGCAGTTGTTTTCATAGAGAGAAACAAGATACAATTCTAGTTTTAACAATTTGTTTTCAGACATTGCTCTTTAAAGAAAAATATATCAGTTGTATACAAAGTGACCAACATTTGGTTATAATTTAAGTTTGCTCATGGAGCCAGACTGAGCTCCCCATATCTCTGGAAACTAACTACATAGAGCCTTAAGAATGAACATACCAAAGAAAAAGTTTAAGGACCAAAATCTAAACAGATATTAAGATATCATTAAAAATTTTGGAGAAAAATAAAGAGCCTTTCCCCTTTGGTATATATATATATATATATATATATATATATATATATATATATATATATATATATATATATATATATATATATATATTTAGATCTGATTATATTATTAGACACTCTGACATCTAAATTGTGTTACATGGAAGAAAAATAATGCAGGTCTATATGAAATTATGTTTGGCAAATAATTATGGTAAATGATGCATGGTAAATCTATTCCTTTGTTCTATTTTGAATATATTCACTAATGAACTAATAAAAGTAAGTAATTAGTATTACTTCAGAACTGTTGTAAACATTTATGTGGAATAAGGTTGTAATGTCTTGTCTGCATCCATAGGCTCTTAATTCCTGTACTTGTGTCAGTCCATAACACATCTTTAGACAAGCGAGATGTCCTGATATTTAAACCTCAGTGCTGTATTGCATTGCATTTATGGTCCAATCATTTGTTTACATAATATTTTTAAAACAAGCTTGTGACAAACAATTCATTTAAACAAAACTTTAACATTAACTGCTGACAGAAAGGTAATACATTTACCAGCGTCTCTCTTCTGTCCCCAAAGAGTATTTGGATGACATTTAATCACATTTAAAGAGCGACTATCATTATCATTATATATAATTTTCAAGTGTAACTTAAGCATAAAATACTTTTTTTTGCGGTCACTGTAAGAATGTCCAAAGATTGTGCTGCTTCTGGATATGCAGGTCATCTGTTCTGATGGTATACTGGTTTTAATTTTAACACAGTATTTGTCTATAAAACTGCAGCCATTCATATTCACCCACTGGTCTTTTTGTTTTGTCTCCATTCTGTGTACATGCATAGGAACATTCACATAAACACAATCTGCATCTTCTCCATCTTCTCCATCACTGTGGTGAGAAATTCCATTAGAAACATTGATGAACATTTGATGAGCGTTCACAGAAAACATTGTGTCTTAAGGTTCAGAGGGCAGCTGTGATTTACTGTGACACTGACCAGCTTTCTTTTGTGAAGGTAGAATTTGAAGAATACAAAGAGCAGCGCCAATTGATATCACAACACTCAGGAAAACCAGGAATCCAACGACAGCCTTATCGTTGTCTGAGGAAGTAACACATGAAACTAGGCTGAATAAACTGCTTCCAGTATGTTTGTACATTTAAAGGTCAATCTTAAATTGTTTTCTTCATTAAAAGGTTTTGCACAAAGAAATCAATGCCATATCAGCAGATATATTTACCAAAACTGTTGAGATCATGCTAAGATCCCATGACCTGCCAAATACTCAATTTATCTTTATCCTAGCATCCCCATGTTTTTGAACACTTTTGCTTGCAGAATAATATAGAAAAATCTAAATAAATATATTCATTTTGGCCAGCTTAAAAATAATACAAAGTGAGAGATTGTGAGAAATGATATATTGAACATAAAAATGATATAAATTGATATATTACACATCTCCTGTTGTTGTGCTGGAATCAGAAAAGGTTGTTCTTACATTTAGTAGTAGCTACAGAAGTAATGAAAGCTGAAAATCCTTCTGTGTTCCGCGGCTGTAATCTGAAATGAATAAATGTGAACTGTGAAACACTGCAATTCCAACCCATGTGACTCTTTGGCTTTAATGAATGACTAGCTGCTCAAAGACATTAGGTGGGATTCAAATACCTTAACATCATATGTTGCAAGATAGTAAAAGATCTGAAAATGTAAACAAGCATTTGTCCTCTGGACCTGCAGTGATAGTTTCTCCATTGTATGTTATTTCAGCTGTGAATGTTCCCTTTCCTCCATTCCAGACTAGATCTTTTTCAATGTTTTCACAATTTATTTCAAGAGAATTGTGAGTAGGGTTATGTTCTTTAATTTTGATTTGAAAATGGGCTCTATTAAACAGAATGAAACAAAACACATTTTAGACACAATGGCATATCATTTACATACAATTAGCATTCAATTGCAACATTTATAGAAAACTTCAAATTCAGCAGTAAATTGATTAGCTATTGTGTTTATTGATTGTAAAGATTAAATATTTAACAATACACATTATAGATAGAAAATGCATGAGGGTAAATCTTAATATCCAGAAAATAACTGTAAAATGAAGAATGAGAGGGAAGAGACCTGAAGGAAAAATAAACAAACAAACAAACAAACAAAACTTACTGTCAGAAAGTGTTGCACTGTTACCAGTGAAAATTACATAATGTTTTTGGTTGACTGTTCCAGTAATATTGCAGTCATATTTTTATATGGCAATAATCCTGTAATATTACAGACTGTACTAGTGCCACTGAGTTTTGTACAGCTCTCCTGAAAAGACAAACCATAACAGAATTAGATATTAAACATCTTTTTACCTCTACTAATATCATAAAAAGACCCTGGGTATTATTACAGATAATGTGCAGATAATAATTTCAGTGATGGTGTATTGGTAAAACAACAGGAGCGTTTGAGCTCTTACGATGACTGTTTCTATCACTGCAGCTGACTGAATAACTGTCCCATTCAATCCCTGAGCATTTATCTCCCTCAGAGGTGAATTCCAGGAGATTTTCAATGAGGTGCTGGATAGGGGCTGAATTGACCATTCTTTTGCCAATCTGTAATAAAGAAAAATAGAAATCACAAACAATGCAAAACAAATCTTCACAATGGACAATTGTACACAAGGCTCAAAACTTTTTTACAATGGTCTTATTTTTGCTTCCCTCAGTCACACTTGTCAGCGTATTGGATAACATTAAATATCAATATCAACTTTTGTTATAAAAAACATTTCTTTAGAATGTAACAACGGTGGAAAAAAAAAAAAACACTAAATCATAATCTTTAGTTTAATGGATGCCTTGCAGTTTAAGTGAAGTCAAAATGATACAATAAGTTTCCATGATGTCATGTATCTAAACAAGATGCCCAGAACCTCCAGCAGAAATATAGGCCCACAACATCAAAAATACAGCGAGTATATTTCATTGTACACATGGGGTACTTTTTTATCCCTGTGTTCACCAAACCACCTTGAGTGTTTGCTGCCAAAAAGCTCATTTTTTTAGAATTTTTCTTGAAGCCCTCCCAAACAACATGTGGTGATGTAGGTGCTGTTTGACTTTTTTTTTTTTTTAAGGTTTTCTGACCCCGAGACTCAACCTTTTCTGCAATTCACTCAAACTCTCCTTTTCACTGTGCATTAGGACAATATAGAGACCGTCCTCTTCCCCAGATTTATAACATTTTATGTTGATTGGTAATTCTTAATTATTGCCCTGATGGTGGAAATGGGAATTTTCACTGCTCTAGCTCTTTTCTTAAAAGCCACTTCACTAATTTGTGAAGCTCAATTATCTTTGCTGCACATCAGAAATATATTCTTTGGTGTTTCTCATTGTGATGGATGATTAAGGGAATTTGGGCTTTTCCCTCCTCTTTATATTTCTGTGAAACAGGAAGCCAGAGCTGGATGATTTCATGTTTAAAATCATGCTGGAGTGCTCAAAATTGTGAATATGAATGGGAATATACTCCTGAGATATTTTACTCATAAGAATTTCTAGGGTGCCAATAATTGTGTCCAATGTGTATTAAGAAAAACATTTATTTCATAATGATATGTCCCCATTATAAATTCTAATTATCCAATGAAAGGTTAGATTTTTGTGATTTTTTTAAAATAAAAGATCAAAAGGATTAACAATGCAGATTCATTTTCACAGCCTTCTTTGATCATATTTACCAAGGGTGCCGATATTTTTGCCACTGACTGTATATTATTTTTTTGATAGTTATCATGACATTACTGGTAAATATTCTCAGGTGTGCAGGAGAAAAAAAAGGAAGAGCTCTGAATCAGTGCCATCTGTTTTTGAAATGAACTCACCACATTTTATTTTGAAGGACAGCTTATTACTCTTGATGTGTTGTTCTCCGAAGGATATTCTCCAGGTGCAGGTGTACTCTGTGTCTGGTAATAATGACACTGGGTATTTAAACCATAAATTACACTGTTTCCTGACAAATAAAGAAGAGAAAATTCATTCATCCCCTGCTTGTCTGTTTAATCATCAATGTAAATAAAGTATTATTACAATAAAGAAATATATGTGATTATCAATTCACAGTCCATCGAAATATTTCATTACTTACTGTTCTCATTATTTATGCAACTGATGATAGCTAGCATTACATCGGCTGGTTTATTCATCCATTCAAACTGAGAGGGAATAGTTTTGCTGAAGTTTATGTGGAGGCTTGACTAAAACAAACATTCAGTTGATTAAAAAAATACAGATCAAACTTTTCAAATCACATCACAAACACGCCAGCAACAAACAGGAAAAAATGACAATGAATTTGAATTAAGGTAGCAAACAAAATGTAGAATTAAAATAAAAGAAAATTTAAATTATAACATTCATGTAAAACTGCTTTTAAGTTTGTTTTAATTTTGTTATGATATACAAAATATGTTGTGTACTTGTACACAAAAGAAATATTAAGAGCTTTAAACAGATATTAATAAACAGTGTTTGAAATGCCATCTACAGAAATATATAATGTATATTTTATATTTAATTCAGTCATTTTGCAATTAATGCCAATAAAATTCCAACTGGGCCTCCTGTGTTGTGACCAATTCAAACTCACACTCATGAACTGAAAAACAGTCAATTCTACATCATGAATGAAGAGTGCGATTGCTTAAACATTCAACATTATTCTACAGACATTTCATCTGTGTTTAAACAGCAGTAAAAATGGAGCATGTTTTTCATGTTGAAAACTAAACTGAATAATGATACATCTGTTTAGTTTATTAAATACCAACCTGGGGGCAGAGCAACATTCATTGTGTAGTTACATGTGTCCAGTACAACGGTGTGTGTGGAGGCACAAGAGTTTTGCTCCGTTATTTCAACACATTCAGTCAGATTCCATTGAATACCAGTGAATACTCCTTTCAAACACACTTCATTATCTGTCACGCTTGTCACACAGTGTTTGGAACAGTTTCTCCATTTTCTGTACAAGAAATAAGAGACAAATATAAATAGATATTATTCACAATATCTATTCAGCAACATAATACAAATACACAGTTCAAAACCTCACATGTAAGAACTGTTATTTCTCTCTGTGCTGTCAAAAAAAAAAATAATACAAAAGCCCCAAAGAGTATTTGGAGACTTAAAAGTCACATTTAAAAATACTTTCATTGCATTATGTAACAAAATATCAATCTGTTAAGTGAAACAAACTGACAATTTTAACTGTGAGGTCACTGTAAAATATGTCTCATCTGAGTCTATTTCAGTATGTTTTAATTCATGCAGAAATCTTCTTCACACTTACTACTGGAAGTAAAGGTGTTTCTTCCACTGAGTTTACAGTCATCCACACTGGACGATGTACACAGTGCATGGTTTTAACCATTCAAATGGAATATTAAAGGCAGTTTGGTTAGATATTTGCTCAGCACGGATCTCATTGTGCTTATCCTTATCCTGATTGTGTGAATTTGGTCCATAGAGCCCTTGATATTCACCACATGAGCTTCGGTTTTGTTCACACTCTCCAAAACGCTGTACTGACCTGTGTTAAGTGTGTATGAACATTCACAAATTCATAAGAAGCAAACTGTGTCTTGAACAACACAATTAAAGTTGACTTCACACAACAGGCTTAATATAAACAAATACTCACATGGGCTTCCTGTGGTACCTGAGAAAAGCACATATTTAAATGTTAATCATCATAAATCAAGCAATTTTGTCTCAATAAACACTAATAATTATATCAGAGAGCACAAGTGTTGTGGTGTTACCCGTGATGCTGGTGAATGTGTGTAAGGTTGAGGTGGGTTGCGTGGAGGTGAGAGGTGTGGTGGTCGGATTGGAGGTGAGAGTGATGGTGTCATTACTTGCACTTGTTTGAGTTTCTAGTTGACAATAAAGAGTTAAAACTGACTGACCAGACTACAGATGTACTGCAAAATTCAATAAGCAAATAAACAACACATTTCAAGAAACAAATCATTACCTTGATCTGGTGATAGTGGGGTTTATGTAGGAGTGCGTGAGGGTGAGGGGCCTGTTTCTAAAGGAAATGCAAGTTCATGATATTGAGCATCACTTATGTAATTCACAAATATATTAAATATTGTACTAGTATTAGCATTAGCCATGATAAATTACACAATTACAAATTTTCACTAAACTGAAGCTGCACAATCTTTGACGTCAACAATAATATTTCCAGGAGTATAACTTGAAAAACTGTATAATAATAGTGAAATATTTGTAATGTTTAAATACAAATATATAATAATATAGTTACAAATGAACTTTAAAATTAACAATATAATTATCAACATAATAATGAACATACTTCATGGTACACTTTAATTATTATTATTATTTTAAAATGTGAAAACAAACTATAAACGCTACATTTCTACAAACTTGCCACATGTTTTTAAATGAGACTGTAAAAAGATTTAGTTCAGTACAGAATAAATGATTGTTGGAAGACTACTATATATATTCACCTACAAGCTTCATTACCTGACTGTGTGCTGGAAATGTTTTGTAGTGCAGAGAATAGTTACAAAAAAAAGTAACCATTACAAAAAAAAAAAAAAAAAGGTTAGAACATTTTGCTGAAAGACTACAAAGATGTGTGTATGTGTGTGTGTGTGTGTGTGTGATACAGTATATATATATATCAGACCAAGCCAGTCGATTTGGTCTTTCAAACTTTTAAATACATCTTAGCATTTCTGTAGTAAACGTACAAAGTCACAATCCATGTACCATTAAAAGCGGTTTTACTCACTGATCTATATTATAGATCTATATTATAGATCAGTGGTTTTATTTATGTGAGGTTGCCATGGCAACCAGATACATTGCACGCGAATTACTTGTAAAGGCTGCGCTGTCGATAGAGATTGCTAAGACATGCTGACCAACTGGGCGGCAACGTCATCAGAACGCAAAGAATTATGGGTATGTTTGGCCAGTTTACATGGGTTGGCATAACAGGCTAGTGTTCTGGCATGAAAATAATGAAAAATTAGCGTGAAAAACAGAATATAATCGTACAAAATGCAGCGGACTAAAGAAAACATTGTGACCATACGCCTAAAACTAAATCCTAATGCAAAGACGAGATATGACGAGAAAAAAGGGAATCAAAAGACTGGATCCTTACGAGCAGAGCGACTGGTCAAGGGACGCAAACTGTTGCCTAACTTCCAGCACCCATATATTTACAACTACATGATACTAAGTGTTAGTGCATACACACAGAAGTTTTCTATGGACTTTTAATAATGTAAATGTATTCATCTAAATGTGTTTACATGTTAAATATGTAAAGAAACCGAAAATAAGTTGGATTGTTACTACTATTTAAGTTATGTAATTGTGTTTGCAACTCAAAGAACACTGATTTTGCACAATTCTTCCTTAATACAGATAAAGGAGGCAGAATTTCATTCGGTCTTTATGTATTTTATTTACAGACATGGCTAAAAATCATTACATGTGAGAAGAGACATTACAAAATCTTTTGGAAAACAATAAACATTTACATATTAGATGTGAGCATGGTATATAATTCTCCAAAAAGGCTTGAACCGTCTGTGTTCAGAGCTTTGACCTCAGTATGGCGAGGTACAGAGAAGGGGTCCAGTCAGGATCACACTCCAACATTTCATAGGCAGGTTTGCCTGCAAACAGAGTCACCAAATAAATTGCTATGTAGCCTAGATGTACAACATTTAAAACTGATTAACGTTACGCTTTAGTACGTTGGTAACTTAGCTAATGGTCTGGTTAAGTCAAACAAAACACGCTGGTTTTTGGCCACAACATAACATTTACAGAGAGTAATTGTAACTTACCTTTGTGAAAATGCTTTGAACACACCATCATGTGTGGTGGAGTGTTATCGAAGGTAATCTTGGCTCCTTACTGCTGCTATCCATGCCATTCGTCAACTATTTGTCACCTCTGAAACATGGCTTGTGCTATTATTTTTCCACGCTGGAAAACGATAAAGGATATTCCGTTCTTAAGCTTTACGCCACTTCTATTCCAGTTTATAGCGTTCTTCCCTCCATGCATAGAAGTCTGGCGCGTTATGTTTGTGCCGCGGTTTCCCAAAATGCTTTGCGTTTACCACTGGGAATACGTCATGATGACGAACATTAGCAATCTCTATTTCTGCTGCGCTAGCAATACACACGTTGAAAAGAATGCACCATGTTTGCCAACAGAATCGCAAAGTGAATCAACGAGTGAATTAGCCACTGCTTTAAAACAGATATCTTTTGGACATTATTCAAGTTAAACGCACAGGACACAAACACATTTAGTAACGTTAAATCTTACTAAAAAGGCCGATTAAGCAGTTTATATTCTGAAATATATTTCTAGGTTGTGTTCTGTCTGCATTAAATTACATTTGGATGTAAATGGTCCTTTTCCTGACATAAATGTAGAACACTGAGCTGCTAAGGGAGAGTCTAATGGATCACTTTTATGAGGTTGTCCGGTCTGGAGTCGGGCATCTAGCTTCATCTGTCTTTATTTTGGTTAGGTACAGATTCCTCTGTAGTTGTTGTATGTTGTAAAAAAAAAAAAAAAAACTAAATATCCATTAATGTCATGCAACAGCATGCAACAGGCAAGCATAGACTATTATCCGCCAAAACCTACAGTCTATGGCCAAAACTCAGGTTCGTCCACGCAACTTCTTACGTAAATAAGATTGGGAAAGCCTATTAGTAAGTTTGATTTTATTTATTAATTTACTTACAGTAAATAACAGTAAAATATATATATATATATAAAACTACATTATGTGCATATTTACTTTTGAATTGAAAATATTATTAATTAACAAATATTTAGTAAAATCTTGCAATTGTTAAGGGGTGGGGGCAACGATTAAAAATAGTAGGATATTTTGCTAATTACTTATTGCAAATAGTTGCAATTATATGCACCTCAGCATTGTAATACATTATAAACCAGTATGAGTTGAGAGCAAATTGAGTGTAAATTTTAATTCAAATTATTAAATGGATGTCACCTTATTGGGAAAAAAAGCCCTCCCTACACCTACCTAATCCTACCCAATACTTTATTTTCAACTTTTTGATGATTTTCTTCAGTTTTATTAAAATAAATCCTTTTCTGATGTGATTTGAAGTTTGAAAAGGGAGAAAAAAAAAGTTAGCCAAAAGGCAGATTCAAACCCAGGTCCATCGCATCAAAAGAGTAGATTGACACACGCTTTACCATCTACACCACTGAAGTTGATGGTTGGGAGCCATCCTTGTAGTGTTGACTAGCACAAAAGACACGTTAAAATAGACATTTTTTTTTTTTCTTTTTTCCCCAACAGTTAAACAGTTCCCCACAGAAAAAAAAACAGGGGTGCTGCAGCACCCTCAGCACCCCACTTCCAGCCTATTTATATATATATACTGTATATATATGACAAATGGTGTAATAAAATATCACCAAGAATGTCTATTAATATATGTCACGAATCCTGTCCATGAGCCTCAGACTGTTACACATCACCCTGGACTACATTTCCCATGCTCCATTGCACTAATCACAAGTTCACCTTAAACCCATCACACACAGCTGCTACCAATTACACACAGTATATAATCAGTCTCACACCACCATTCAGGTCTGAGTATTGTTTAGTGTTTATGCATGATCATAGCTGATAGTCTTGCCTACCCTGTTTACCTGTGTTTTGATTCTTGCTTTTGTATTTTGGATTGCCCTTTCGTCTTGCCATTTGGACTCTGTTTGCCCCTGCCTGGACTTTTGCTTTTGTACTTCGGATTACTCCTCTTGTCAAGCCCCTTGGATATTGTTGCAAACGCACCCACGCATGCTCTTGGAATACTCTTGTGTCTTGCCCTCAACATATCTGTTTACTGATGTTTGAACCTGCCTGTGTTTGACTGTTTCTAAACAAAAGCTTGTAGCTCCGTTACAATATGCATAAATACAAAGGGTCCAGTTTGATTCCATGTTCATGTCTTTAAATGTTGCAACTAAAGAAAATAAATCGTAAAAATATAAATAAGTCTGCAACAGGTATTAACATTATTATTATTATTACAGGTATTAACATATTATTTTAAGTGAGCCAGCTGGATGTTTGTCCCACTTATTACACGGCTACTTAGCCACATAAGTAAATAATTAGATGCAAAATATTGAATAAAGCTTCCATGAAGACAGCAGTTGAGCAAGCGGAAAATTCAAACTAAACTGACATTTAAGGAAACTGTTATGAAACAAGAGCTGAGTCCACAATACCAGGATGACATAATTAAACAATTGTACACCATTTTGAATCAAGTCTTAATATTTTATTAGCTAAACAAATGCAATGCTTCCACCAAGAACAAAATTAGTTCAAGGAGGAGTACAGCCGACTGCTGTTACCGGATGAGCCTGTGTTATTAGCTTTTACAGGTTGTTAGCCAGGGATAACATACCTGGAATGTCGCTGACTGACCAATCAGAATGAAGTATTCCACAGAGCCGTGTAATAACACAGGATAAAGTTTTCTTTTGATTAACAAAATGTTTAATATTATTAACAATATTGTGGTCTAAAACAGTTTTAGGAACAATTTTCTGAGTTAATCATTGTACCATACAGTGGATGCACGAATGGATTATTGCAGCTAAACATAAAAACAGCTTGTGTGGGTCTCTCTCACGCTTAAAATAAAATAAAATTAAATAAAATAAAATTAAATTAAAGTTCAGAGATGGTTTGCTTGACGGCATGATGGGAAGATGGAGCTGAGGTGTGTGAGAGTAATAGAATAATAATAATAATATAATTAATATTAAAAAAAAAAAATAAGTATTGCCATTAGCAATTTTTCATTAAGATGAAATGGCACCAAAATATACAACTATGAATTAATACTATTTGATATTTGTGAGATATTTTTAATAATGTATAAAACTATGTTTACCCCCAAAATATTTTTTATTATAGAAACTTGCCTAAACATTTTTTAATATGAAAACAACACACACTCCACACACACAACACACACCATATACATCAATGCTGAATGAACTCAGTAACATATGTTGCTCAGCATGTACACGATGATGGGAAGCTGGAGTTTGATGTCAGTTTACCTTTGGTGTCTGCAGGTGTGTTTGGTGAAGTGGTGAGAGTGGAGGAGTTTGACTGAGGGACTGTAATGATGGATTGACAGCATGAAACAATATGTAAGCATGTCAAGTTAATACTGTATATACTTTCTGTCCCATATTTTTAATCAGGAACAGCATAATAGAAACAGAGCAACACTTACCTGCATCACTTTTTCCTGCATCTGTGCAAAGTGTGAGATAGAAAAACAAACAAACAAACAACAACAAAAAAAACTTTAATTACCTTCATCAGAATTACATTATGCAACTCAACTTTTAAGAATTTAATTATTTCTAAGATTTAACTGAATGAACAGCTTTTGTGCTAAAAGAAAGTGCTTTCTCCTGCTTTTTAAAATACTTTGTTCTCCTAACTATGCATGATTATGTGGCTAAATTCATTTTATTATTGCCTCTTAGTAATGCATTTAAAAACATGCTAAGTATTGTAACAGCTTTTTCAAAAAATTAAAAATAAATAAAAAATAGACTAAAGCAATGACAGAAGTAATGATGCTGCGATCAGTGATGCACATTTATTTTGTCCAGACCTATTTGTGAAGTTACTAATATATAAAATAACATTTCAGTTTGTTATAGATTTCATAAAATAAATAAATAAATAAATAAATAAATGACTTGAATGCATTTTTCTATTATGCAAATGTTTTCAGAAAGCGAATATGTTTGACGGTGGAAGATGACCTTCATCTAGTCACCTACAAGTTACAAGTACAAGCTGCTGCTCACTGAATGTTCTAACTCTTCTTCAACAAACAACAACAACAACAAAAGAATAAATAAATACAAATTTTAGTACAGGGTCATATTTCTTGATTTCGAAAAGATGTTTATTTTGAAGAAAAATCTATATTGGTAAATTTAAAAAACATGAAATACAATGTTAAAATATATGCTGTTACCTGCAGTGGTGCTGGTGTTTTGTTGTTGTGAGGGGTCAGTGTGGGTGAGATTGATGTGTAATTCCAAGTGTCTTTCAGATTAGAAGTGTTCCCTGCATTATAATAATTATTTAATCAAATAAAAGTTCATTGGTGTCTGTAACAATAAGAAACTTCACAATCACGGGGAAAGAAGGAGGCAGGAACGGCGAACACTCAAATAAAACTTTAATACTCAAATAAACATAAAACAATGCGACAGCCCCTCACGAGGCTGACTGCAGCGCTTACAATAAACCAAACACAAAATAAAACCCAGGCCTGGTCCTCTCTGCTCCTTCACTGAATCGCGCTCCTCTTTTGTATCCTCCCGATCTCCTCCATGGGACTGAGACCGGTGAGTGGAGCAGGTGTCGCTCATTTCCCAATCACTCCACGCCTCGCTCCATTCCCACGGCTCTGGCCCCGCCCCACTGCCCACATACCCCCATCGCCTCGCAGGCGGGGTACTCCCAGACTGCTCTACTCCCACCCCCTCCCTCCGGGGGACCGCTCCGGTGACCTCGGGAACCTGGGGGTAGGACAGGCAGTGAGAGAAAAGGAGATGGAAGGATGAGGAGCGGGAGCAGAGAGGGGAGAGAGGAGAAAAAATAAAATAAAATTCGGTTCCCAGACACGCTGCCGCTCGCCTCCACCGGCTGTGTGGAAGTCCTCCCTGGTGCCTGGCGGTGGCACTGGACGGCCCTCGGTGGAGCGGCACGACACTCCTCCGCCGCCCGGTGGGCGCACAGCTCCCTCGGTTTGGGCAGCGGCAGGAGTCCCCGTTCCCTGCTCCTCTCCCATTCTTGGCGGATGGCAGCAGGCTCGCCACCTGGCGAACGGCGCCGACTCCTCCGCTCCTTACGGATGGCAGCCGCCTCCACGCTCAGCGGTGCGGCAGCGAGCCGTCCCGTCCCGCAACTCACTCCAGCCACCGCCTCGGCGTCCACAGCGCCAGACTGCTACGCCTTGCTCCATGGCACAGCGGATTCACCCCAGCGCAGGGATCTTCGGCAGTCCCCTCCTTCCTCCGGTTTCGCACCAGTGTAACAATAAAACTCCATAATACGGAAGAAAGGAGGGGAACCGGCGACACTCAAATGAAACTTTAATACCCAAAATAAACATGAAAACAGCGACAGCCCTCACGCGACTGCAGGCACTAAAACAAAACCAAACACAAAATAAAGCCCAGGCCTGGTCTCTCTGCCTTCACTTCACTATCGCCGCTCCTCTTTGTACTCCTCCCGATCTCCTCCATGGGACTCGAGACCGGTGAGTGGAGCAGGTGTCGCTCATTTCCCAATCACTCCACCGGCCTCGCTCCGTTCCCACGGCTCTGGCCCGCCCACTCGTCCACAGTGTCTTTATCAAACTTAAGTTAAACAACAACAACAAATGATAGGTACAATGTACTTCAATGTTCCTGTTGTATTGCAAAACACTTTTGCTGCTGCTGAGGTGGGATATGGGTCAGGTTAGGAACAGGTTTCACAGTAATTTTACAGTAATACAGAAATTAATTAAAGATGTAATTAAATGTAGGTATTTTTAAATAGAGTAAAAGCGTGAGTGGGTAACACTTTACTTACTATTATAATAACAATAAGTTATGCGTAAATACATGCAAGTAACCCTAAACCTAACCATATAGTAAGTACATGTAGTTAATATTTCTCAGTACATACATGTATAATTAAAATAAAGCATAACCCAATCCTGTATATATATTGTAATTCACAAATATATTAAATATTGTACTAGTATTAGCATTAGCCATGGTAAATTATACAATTACAAATTTGCACTAAATTGAAGCTGCACAATCTTTGGCGCAACAATAACATTTACGGAAGTATAACTTGAAAAACTGTGTAATAATAGTGAAATATTTGTAATGTTTAAATACAAATATATGAAAATATGTTACAAAAGAACTTTAAAATTCACAATATTTAATTATCAACATACCATACCATACCATACCAAATTTATTTGTTAAGCACTTTACAACAACCACAAGATGGGTTTTAAGAAGGGTTTTAAAACAGATAAAGAAGAGGCCTGCTTAACATGCAAAGGCACATCATTCCATAGTTTAGGGCAGACACAGCAAAGGCACGGTCCCCCTGAGCTTACAGCTTAGTTTTAGGCACAGTCAGGAGCAGCTGATCATCTGATCTGAGAGAGAGGACGGTTTATAAGAGTGTAAAAGCTCAGAGAGGTATGGGGGCAAGACCATTTAGTGATTTACAAGCAAATAACAGAATTTTAAAATGGATCCTAAATTGTAAAGGCAGCCAGTGTAATGAAGCTAAAATAGGGAAAATGTCTCATGTTTATGTGTCCCTAAAAGGCGTGCTGTTCCATTTTGTGTCATCTGGAGACGGATGTTGAGGACCCACTAACCCCACATATAGTGAATTACAATAGTCCAGCCCCTGAGTTACAAAGGCTGGATTACAGTTTTAAAATGTTGTCTTGACAGAATTGGCTTTTATTTTGGCCAGCTGCCTCAAATGAAAGAAGTTTGATTTGACAACAGCTTTGATCTGACTGTTAAATTTAAGCTCAGGGTCCACTTTAACTCCTAGGTTTGTGATACTAGGTTTAATATAGGGTGCCAAGGAGCCCAGATCTACAGGCGGTCCCAGTGGTGCCTCCAAAAACCATCACTTCTGTTTTTTTATCATTAAAATTTAAAGCGTTCAGAGCCATCCAGGCCTTTATGTCGTCGAGACAATCGAGTAGTTGTCCAACAGAGTTATCATTTTTCTTTTTAAGAGGTACATAAATCTGACTGTCATCTGCATAACAGTGGAATGAAATGCCAGTACTTTCTAAGTATGGAACCAAGTGGAAGCAAATACAGAGAGAAAAGTAGAGGGCGAGGACTGAGCCCTGTGGAACCCACACAAGAGAGGAGCAGAGGAGGATCATGAGTCACCTAAGCTAGCAAAAAGTTTGATCCACTTAGTATGACCTAAACCACTCAAGAGTTATGCCACTGATGCCCACCCACTGCCTTAAGCGTGAAATCAATATTTCATGATCCACTGTTTCAAATGCAGCAGTTAGATCTAAAAACACAAGGATAACACAGTCACCAGGGTCAGTAGCTAAAAGATATAATTAAAAACTCTTAAAAAACATAATAATTAACATACTTCATGGTACACTTTAATTATTATTATTATTTTTAAATGTGAAAAACTATAAAGGTTACATTTCTACAAACTTGCCACATGTTTTTAAATGAGACTGTAAAAGATTTAGTTCAGTACAGAATAAATGATTGTTGGAAGACTACTATATATTCACCTACAAGCTTCATTACCTGACTGTGTGCTGGAAATGTTTTGTGGTGCAGTGAATGGTAAAAAAAAAAAAAGGAAGAAGAATAAAACAAAACAAAGGTTATAACATTTTGTTCAAAGAGTACAAAGATGTGTGTGTGTGTGTGTGTGTGTGTGTGTGTGTGTGTGTGTGTGTGATATATATATATATATATATATATATATATACTACTTCCATACTAATATCACCAGGACGTCTAGTTACACATGTATAGACAAAGGGTCCAGTTTGAGAGCAGTAAGTATTTTATATATAAGTATCACAGAACTTTAGTTACATTAAAGTACAGGTAGTTGACAAGTACAAAGATTTGTAATGTGTGTGTGTCAGTTGTGTATATATATAATATGTAATTTATATATATATATAATATCACCAGGAACATCTAGTTACACATGTATAAGTACAATGGGTCCAGTTTGATTTCATGTTTATGTCTTTAAATGTCGCAACTGAAGAAAAAAAAAATATTATAAAAATGTAAATAAGTCTGCAATAGTTATAAAAGCTCAGAGATGGTGTGCTCTGCAGCAGGGGATGATGGGAAGCTGGAGGTCAGAGTGTGTGAGATTTTGTGTGAGAGAAATAATGCAGGAGTGTGAGTTTGATGTCAACTTTAGCTTCAGTGAGTCTGACTGAAGGACTGTAATGATGGATTGACAGCATGAAACAATATGTAAGCATGCCAAGATTGATACTGTATATACTTTCTGTCCCATATGTTAAATCAGGAACTACATTACAGAAACAGAGCAACACTCACCTGCATCACTTTTCTCGTCTGTCGCGAGTGTGAGATAAAAAAAAACATAACTACCTTCAGCAAAATTACATTATTCGATCATTGTTTAATCATTTAATTTTATGATTAAGGCTGAGGCTCAACAGAAGTGTTCTCTTCTGCTTTTTATAGACTTTTCTATCCCAACTTTGCATTATTATGTGGCTAAATTAATTTGATTATTGACATTGAGCTATCTCTTTTCTGATGAGATTTGTGACGACCACAAAAGTGTTGTATTTGTGTTTTAAGAATATTCACAATTATTGTCTTTTATTTGAACAAAAAAAACAAGTATCTCAAGGGGTTTTATTTTTATGTGATTTTCCTACTTCAAAGTTAATGGTGTAGTGTTTGCTCGGACCAGCAGGGGCAGGGTCGGGTGACGGTTTACTGTAGCTGTGTGAGTTCTGTGTGAGTAGTAGCTGTGTGAGTTCCTCATTACTGCAGAGAGCTCGAACCTGATGCACTGTCTCCTCGTTTCTCTCCTGTTTTACAGGTGGGTAAATGTACAAAAATAACTCAGAGCTAGAATTTAGCCCTGCTGAAATGTATGTGAGATATGAGTGGACTGTTTTAGTGAGATAATTTTCGTTAGGGTCTGTTTCTGATTTTGTTTGGAACGAGTTTGAGATAAGAGGGCAAAGTCCAGCAGAGTAATGGTCGACTGACAACGTGCACATTACGTTAGAGAGCAAGTTAGCTCAACACACCACTTTCCCATGTAAATATGCACATGAAGATATTTTTTTGAGCTTGCAATGTTAACAGATATGTTTAGCTCACTGTATGTTAGTTCCCACCATCGGTTGGAAATGTTTTTGCTCAATGAGTGTAGAAAAAATGGTTACAGTTTAAAATGAAGTTTAAAGTTATATTTGAAGCACTTTATTAGCTCTGAGCATGATTTTGCAGTACTGTATTGACATGATACTGATAAAATACTGTGAATGGAAGTTTCTAAGGCTACGTCCACACGAAGCTGGAGCTTATCCCAATCCGATCCTTTTTTTCTCGTCTCAAGAATTATCCGCGTCCACCGAAACCATAAAACGATGTATATACATGCCAGACCAGCATGTGGCTGTAATTCTGTCACAGAGATACACTAAAATGGAGAAGAAGACATGTACTATGCGCATAAACCTTGCGCTTTGCACACAAACAAACATGGAACAATACATTTATTAATCTGTGTTAATGTTAGTTAATAAAAGACAATCATTCAGTGTGTGTTCATGTTTTTGTTGCTGTTACGTGGCGTAGAGGTGTCTGACTAGGGGAGCGTGGGCTGATGCGCATCGTTTCAGAAAATATACAGATTCAGCTGTCCACACGAAGCGCAAAGACGGCGTTTTCAGATTTATCCACTCTGGGACCGGTTTCAAAAATAGCGTTTCACCTTCAAACGCCGGATCCGGATGGGACGAAAGCGCCTATCCGATAAAAAATTTGTGCGTATTCACAGAACGCATCTCTGTGGACGGGCCTAAGTATCTTAAAAATAGCTGGTGAATATTACCATTGTCTTTACGTTTCATTTTGATAAATAGTGTAAAATACAACGAAGAGTAAGTGAACATGCATTTGGTACTAAGAGGTTTATTTTATTATGGATTTTGTATGGACATGGACACTGAAAATTCATTGTAATTATAAAAAAGACACTGAATATGTAATATGTGAAACATAAAATGACTCTTAACAATAGAGATGTTTGCTGAAGAAAATTCTTAAAATAAATTACTGCAGAGAGCTCGAACCTGATGTACTGTCTCCTCGTTTCTCTCCTGTTTTACAGGAGTCAATCTGTTCACCACGGTGCCGTTGCCACGGTACCCGTTACAGATTTTTGGTGGCCCGATCGGGATGCGGCAGCAGATCGCAGAGCTACAAGCATGACCAGAATCAGCAGGGTGGACGTGTTCTAGGAAGGAATGCCTCTTCAGGCCTTGAAGTTAGAGGAAGATTGGTGTTACATCCGTGATGCCAGTGTTTCCCCTCATCTCCTGATCGTGAAGATACAACCTACCTCAACCATCCACCATCCCAGATGCACAGGCTCTGCTTCCACCAGACCAAGTGCCTGTGAAGTGATGACTGTGCTGCACACGTGGAACCAGACCAAAAGCTACGAGTGAAAGTGCTACCGAGGAGCAAACAACTGTGAGGAAGAGGGAAAAGCAGTCATGGCGGACGGTGAGAGGAAAGGCTTGGTGTGGAGCATCAAGAAGAGTCTGCTCATGCTGATGGCGATGAACTTTTCCAACTAGCCCAGAGTGTTGGTCCTGTGCCAGGAAGGATTCATCCAAGCTTCAGGTTGGCGAGGAAGAGAGTTGCTTTGAGTACATTCTAGCTTTTATGAACAGTGACACTTTGGTGGAATCAGAGGATTCAGGTATGGCAGTGTTGTTAGAGCTTAATGATACTGTGAATAATGTCATTCAGATTCGTATGCTCAACCTAAAACAGGTGCAGGGAGGATGTGCACCATATAATGTCAACCTCTTCAGTACTGAGTGAGAGTATAACAGTAGGTCAGCCAGAGACAGTTACTGATAACTTGACAACTGATAACGTGACAGCCTGTGGTTCTAATACTAACCCTTCCCACACAGCTGTGGTTAGCGTAGCTACCCTTCACCAATCACTAACCCTTAATTCACACATACTGATGTCAAAACCACACGGAACACTGACAGAGAGTTACACAGAATGCTTTCTAGCTACGCTGAGCTTAGCAACAAAGTCCTACAATACATAAACAACCCCACATCATCACCTACACTCATACCTGTACCAGTACAATCTACACTACAATATAACAATACTCACACACCTGAACAACATCCACATGGAAAATATGACCGAGTTGTTCCCCTTCGAGACCTTTCACTGCTTCGTTGTGAGTTCAAGATTCAAGGTGGACAGATCGGTGATCAGAGCTCAGATTTAAGCTACAATAGCATATGCAGACAAATTGATGAAGGTGTTAAAGAACGATTCAGTGAGACTGAAATACTGAGAGCCATTCTCAGAGTCATTAAATCTGGAAACTTTAAAGACATGCTAATGCACAAGGATGATTTGACCATGAGCAGCTGAAAGGCTTTCTGCAATCCAATTTAGGGGTGCGAGCAACACAGAACTTTTCCAAGAGCTTATGTGTACAAAACAAACGACAGTGAAACTCCACAACAGTTTTTGTACCGGGTAATAGGCCTCAAACAAAAGATCCTGTTTGCTTCAAAATATGCTGACACAGAAGTGAAATACAATGCAAACACAGTTCAAGACATTTTCCTTCAGCCAGTATATCAGGGTCTCAGCCATAAGCATAATGACATACGTCGAGAACTTAAACCATTTCTCTCTGATAGCAGTGTGACTGATGAGACAATCCTTAAACAAATGATGAAGATGACCAATACTGAGAATGAGAGACAGAGAGGTTTGGGGTCAGTTGTGAAGCAGAAACAAGTAAGCGTGCATAGCACAGAACTTGAAGTTGCAGCAATACAAGGCAGTAGCACAAATAAAGATGCTGTAGATAAACAGCCAAGGCTGATGCACTCCAACAGCTAACTGAGAAAGTAGAAGAGTTAATGAAAAAGTTGAACTGCTGCAACGGCCACAGCAGATTCAAAACCCAGAATCTTGCCATCATTGCCAAGTCAAGGGGGATCAAAAGAAAACCAGATCATATAGCTGTGCTAATTGCCTCAACAGAATCAGCCCAGGTTGCACTCATTGTTTTACTGTGGTGAAGATGGCCACAGAGCTGTAGGCTGTTTGAAGAAGGCAAGCGTCCGGAAAACTGGGGCTTCACGCTTCAGTCCCACAGTGCTGAGTGTAACGTGGGGACTCTGAGAGTCATACAAAGACAAGTCTAGTTAATCAGAGACCAAAAGAAAATAATGAAAAGTCAATCCCCAACTTCCCTTGCCCTACCCACCCAAACAAGTAGGCAGCTAGCTAAGTTTATAGGAGCCAAAGCCCTTGGCGATGTGACCTTAATGGCTTGACAGTCAATGCCTTACTAGACACTGGAGCTCAGGTGAGCATGATCGATAAAAGCTGGAAAGAGAAGTATCTACCAGACGCACCCATTAGACCACTCATTGAAATATTTGATGAGAGAGAAGAGCTGGAAGTACACGCTGTGAATGGAGAAATCCTCTCTTTTGATGGCTGGGTCCTCATCGCAGTCAGCTTCAGTGGAAATGGTGCTCTTAGCCAGTCTATCATGGTGCCTTTCCTTATCTGTAACATCCTGCTTGCACAGCCACTACTTGGATTTAATGTGCTAGAGAAAGTGATTCAGAATCGCCAGCAGAACTTGTTCCAGCCCTCACCGCTCCTTTCTGATGCAATATCTGTCCCTGCTGATAAAGTTGAGCTGCTGGTGAACTTCATTCAGACTGACAAACCCTGCATGTATCAGACACTGTTAAGAACTGGAAATTATGACACTGCAGTTCCAGCTGGACAAGTAGCCTGGGTTAAGTGTCAGATCCCATCCACTGTAGATCAGTCAGACCCTCTTCTCTTGTTTGAACCTGATGGAAACAGTGCCCAGCTCACAGAGCTTGAGATTGAGGAGGGTCTACTAGAAATACAGACTGCAAAGAGACCTTTGTCATTATACCAGTGAAAATAGCACTAAACATTCTGTCACTATACCAAGGAAGACAGCCCTTGGCAGCGCCCAGACTGTGCTAGGGTGATTGAGACCGATCCACTAGAGAGTTCTAGGCCCAGAGGTGTAGTAGTTAGCATTGCAACAACACCAGCTGCTCAAACTGCTTCAGCCTTGTGGCAGCTCTCCTGTGGACCTCAGCCACCTTAGTGATGAGGAACAAGAGAAAGTCAAGAAAATGCTGTGGGAAGAATCAGCTGTTTTGCACGAGACAGTCATGATATTGGATGTATTCCTAGTTTACAGATGTCAATCACCCTCAAAGACGAGATTCCAGTGCAGAGAGCCTACTCCTCAGTCCCCAAACCACTATTCAAAGAGGTGAAAGAGTATGTACAAGATCTGCACATGAAAGGCTGGATTGTGAAATCAAAGTCCTCTTATGCTGCACCAGTGGTCTGTGTCCAAAAAAAGACGGTACACTCTGCCTCTGTATAGATTATCGCTCTTGAATCAGAAGACCATTCCTGATCACATCCCTTACCTAGGATACAAGACCTGACTGATACCCTCGGTGGCTATTCCTGGTTCAGTATCCTCGACCAAGGAAAGGCCTATCATCAGGGTTTTATGCAAAAGACTCCCAGCACCTCACTGCTTTCATTACCCCTGGGGCTGTATGAATGGATCGATCCCATTTGGCCTCTCTAATGCTCCCGCCTTCCAGCGAGTATGGAGGAGATGTTGGGTTCCTTGAGAGATGATTGTTGTCTCCCATATCTTGACGACGTACTTTGCTATGCAAAACCCTTGATGAGCACGTGGAAGTGTGTCTGCAAAGTACTCCAAGCCCTTCAAGAGACATGGAGTGAAACTGAGACCTGAAAAATGTGAGCTATTTCGACAGGAAGTAAGATATGTGGGTCGTCTTGTTTCAGCTCAGGGAGTGAGGATAGACCCCAAAGACCTGGATGCAGTTGGTGGTTAGCCAGTAGGACACCACAGACAGCTGAGATGTAAGCTCACCGGGTTCCTGGGCTATTACCATTCCTACATTCAGGACTTTTCAAGGATAGCAAAGCCCATCTATGAGCTACTACAAGTCAAGCCAGGACAAGCAGCTGTAGGCGTGGTAAAAGCAAAGGTCCACAACTACCATCCAGAACACCTGTAGAGTGGGCCACCGAACATCAGAAAGCCCTTGACCGACTCGTGTCTCTCCTTGTTAGCCCCCGTTACATACCCTAACTTCAACTCACCTTTGTATTACACACTGATGCTTCAGACCAGGGGCTGGGTGCTATTCTTTATCAACACCAGGATGACAAGTTGAGAGTTTTGGGTATGGGTCTAGGACTAACTGCAGCAGAGCAAACTACCATCTGCATAGTGGGAAACTTCGAGTTCCTTGCCCTGAAGTGGGCTGTGTGTGAAAAGTTTAGAGATTACTTATTTTATGCACCTCACTTCACGATATATACAGACAACAATCCACTGACCACGTTATGACCACAGCGAAGCTAAATGCTGTAGGCCATCGGTGGGTTGGGGAATCTCCATTTCAGATTCGACATAAAATACAGACCAGGAAAGTCTAACATAGCAGCTGACACGCTGTCGCTCCCTTTAGACATTGAGGCTTATGCAGAGTCCTGTACCAAAGAGTGTACCGGAGCGTGGTTCGATGCGGTATGGGATGGAAGTAAAATAGCCAAACAGAAAGATGTAGCCTGGGTGGCGGCTCTCAAAATATCCTCCCAAGCCGACCCTCTCTTCCCTTCGATCACTTAAATGCAATTAGCCATGATGAGCTCATGGAATCACAAGGCAGATGAAGCCATCAGTGAAACGATTAAGTTAAAAGAGGCTGGTACACCTTTAACTGACCAGATAAGGAAAGCTGCTAGTGGAGCCACAAGAAGACTATTTCACCAATGGGGAAAGCTAGTCTTGGAGAATGGTCTCTTGTACAGGCTGCTAATGAAAGAAAGCAGTTGGTGCTCCTGCCAAGTACAAAGACCTTGTCCTAAAGAAACTCCATAATGAAATGGCCCATGTTGCCACAGAAAGGGTCCTTAACCTTGCCGAGAGAGATTCTATTGGCCTTTATGGCCAGAGAGATCGAGGACCATATCACTAAGAAATGTCCATGCATAAAATCAAAGAAGCCAGTTACTCAGCTCACCCTAATGGGTAGTATCACATCAAGCTTCGCCACTAGAGTTGGTGTGTATCGACTATTTACATCTAGAGATCAGCCGTGGTGGCTATGAATATATCCTCATGGTCGCTTGATCATTTTACAAGATTCGCCAAGCTTATCCAACAAAGAATAAGAGTGGGAAGACGGCAGCTGAGCGATCTTTAATGATTTGTTCTCAGCTTTGGATATCCATCAAAGTTGCACCATGACCAAGGCCGTGAATTTGAGAATGAGCTCTTTCGATTACCTTCAACAGCTGTCAGGTATTCACAATCGAGAACATCACCATACCATCCCCAGGAAACCCTGCGAACGGTTTAATCGGACAATACTCCAGATGTTAAGAACAGAGGAAAGGAACGATGGAAAGACCAAATCCCACAAATTGTACATGCATTAACTGTACTTGGCACGAGTCAACAGGCTTCTCACCCTTCTTTCTTCTTTATGGCCACCATCCTCGCCTTCCCATTGATTTACTGTTTGGGTTGGTTGAAGAGACAGAGCCTGACTCGCCAAAGGGATATGCAAAGAAGTGGGCAAAGCAGATGTCTGAAGCTTATCGAATTGCCAATGAGAGCAGCAAACAGGCCAGTGCAAAAGGCAAAGTGCTTTACCGACAAGAAAGCAAGAGGAGTGGTACTACAGTCGGGCGATAGGGTCTTAGTCAGGAACCTCAGTGAGCGTGCTGGACCAGGAAAACTGCGTCATACTGGGAAAAGTCCATCTACGTGTTAAAGAACAGTTTGGATAACCCAGTGTAGTAGTGTGCCCTGAGTCTGGGGACAAGAGGAAGACAAGAACACTACACGCAATCTGCTGTTATTAGTGAATGACCTCCCAGTTGAAGCTCCTACATGCCATGCGCTCCTGAAAAGAGCACAAAAGAAAGTAAATGCCAGACTCGACGCATAACGCCCCAGAATGTGCAGATCTGCAGGAAGAATTAGATTCAGACTCAAATTCTGATGATGACTCAGATGGCCATCGTTATTGGCTGAGGGCACCAGCAGAAAGGATACAGGAGATTCCGCTATAGCCCCACAACAACGACCTGCCCTCACTCTGGGTCGCCAACTCAAAGTACCTGCCCAGGAAGAAGAAAGAGTTAGGATGCACTACTTACCTGAAGCAGAACTGATGCCTGAGAAAGAGCAGAGATAGAGGAACCCGGAGAGGATGAAGACCAGTCTGTTGTTGCTGGACCTGAGGAACAAGATGTATATGCGAGGCCCCAGAGCCCATTCGGGAGGAACAGCCTCCAGCCAATACGGTGCCAGACAACCAGACCGAGGTTAGGAGGTCAGGTGGGACCGACGACCTAGACAGATTTTGACATATGAGAACCTCGGTCAGCCCTCATTGACAACACAAGCCACAGTTAATATGGCAAACACACCTTAGAATCACCTGCTTACATTGTACCTCATACCACCCAACCCCTGCACTCGCTTATCCCCTATTCAACACCAACATATCCAGTTAACTCCTACTCTACCATTTACCGCTATTTACATGCATACCTTACACGTAACATCACCACCATACATATTACCCATTCCTGTTGCCTGTTGAAAGAGAAAAGAGAGTTTTAGAAAAAAGAAGTTGAGCAGAAAATGGTGGGACCCATTTCTTTTGCGGGAGTGTGTGCGACCACAAAGTGTCAGATTTGTGTTTTAAGAATATTCAAAATTATTGTCTTTCATTTGAACAAAAGTTAATGTATTTTTTTTTTTTTTTTTAAACAAGTATTTCAAGGGTTTTATTTTATGTGATTTTCCTACTTCAAAGTTAAGGTGTAGTCTTTGCTCTGGACCAGCAGGGCAGGGTGGGTGACGGGTTTACTGTAGCTGTGTGAGTTGTGAGTTCCTCATTACTGCAGAGAGCTCGAACCTGATGCACAGTCTCCTCGTTTCTCTCCTGTTTTACAGGTGGGTAAATGTACAAAATAACTCTAACTAGAATGTAGCCCTGCTGAAATGTATGTGAGATATGAGTGGACTGTTTTAGTGAGATAATTTTCATTAGGGTCTGTTTCTGATTTTGTTTGGAGCGAGTTTGAGATAAGAGGGCAAAGTCCAGCAGAGTAATGGTCGACTGACAAGCGTGCACATTACGTTAGAGAGCAAGTTAGCTCAACACAGCACTTTCCCATGTAAATATGCACATGAAGATATTTTTTGAGCTTGCAATGTTAACAGATATGTTTAGCTCACTGTATGTTAGTTCCCCACCATCGGTTGGAAATGTTTTTGCTCAATGAGTGTAGACAAAATGGTTACAGTTTAAAATGAAGTTTAAAGTTATATTTGAAGCACTTTATTAGTTCTGAGCATGATTTTGCAGTACTGTATTGACATGATACTGATAAAATACTGTGAATGGAAGTTTCTAAGTATCTTAAAAATAGCTGGTGAATATTACCATTGTCTTTACGTTTAATTTTGATAAATAGTGTAAAATACAAGCACAAGAGTAAGTGAACATGCATTTGGTACTAAGAGGTTTATTTTATTATGGATTTTGTATGGACATGGACACTGAAAATTTATTGTAATGTTAAAAAGACACTGAATATGTAATATGTGAAACATAAAATGACTCTTAACAATAGAGATGTTTGCTGAAGAAAATTCTTAAAATAAATTACTGCAGAGAGCTCGAACCTGATGCACTGTCTCCTCAGTTCTCTCCTGTTTTACAGGAGTCAATCTGTTCACCACGGTGCGTTGCCACGGTACCGTTACAGATTCATTACTTGAAACCACTGTTACAGAGAGGAATGTTTAGATATGAGAAATTATTAATATTTAGAAATGGGATGCTGAGAACACACACAACAACAACAACAACAAAGCGTTTGAACATTTTTCAAGGTCAATGACTAGAAACTGCTGAAATGTGCTAAGTATTGAAAAAATATTCTAATGTAATGGCAGAAGTATGTCGTGATCAATGATGCATGTTTACAAAAACAATTTAAAAACAAAGCAGAAAACACCAGTTACATGAGAACTAATGCAATTTGAAACATACGTAACTGACTGTTCCTTTATTACAACGCTACAAAATGTATTATTAAAAGGAAAAATCGAGAAAGCAGTGTAACATTAGTTCCTCTTCAGGAATTGAGCTGCATTAGAGAACACTTTGGAGCGTCTTCAGCGGACCGGCTCTGAATCATGTGTGTAATCAGACCAATGGATGGGTGAGCGCATAGGCGAAGTGATGTCAGAGACCAGGAAGCTTAAAAGCACGTGCTGTGAAACCGGCATTCAGCCTTCTGTCTTTCAGCAAGCCTGTGTGTGCTGTACCATATTCTTTACCATATAACTTGGAAGTTTTTTAGAATTGTGTGGAAAAACAGTATGTCTAGCTATAGACAGGCTCTAAAACTGCCAGGGCCGAAGCATATCCACAAACTCATAGAAAACAACCAAAACAATCCAAGGTTTTTATTTAGCACAGTGGCTAGATTAACAAATAACCAGAGCCACCTGATCTAAATATTCCCTCCAGTTAAATAGTAATGACTTTATGAATTTCCTTACTGATAAAATAGATAACATCAGAAATACAATAACAAATGTAGATTCTACAGCATCTAATATGTTAGATTTAACCATCACACCCAAAGATAAACTGCAGTGCTTTACAACTATAGGACAGGAAGAGCTAAATAAACTTATCACTGCATCTAAACCAACAACATGTTTATAAGATCCTTAGCACTAAATTACTGAAAGAGTTGTAGCAGAAAAACACTTCTCAATATTATTAACTCATCGTATCTTTAGGTCACATCCCAAAACCATTCAAGCTGGCGGTTATTAAGCCTCTTATTAAGAAACCACAACTAGATCCTAGTGAACTGGCAAATTACAAACCGATTTCAAATCTTCCATTTATGTTTAAAATTTTAGAAAAAGTTGTGTCTGCTCAATTGTGCTCCTTTCTGCAATTTTTTTTTATCTCTATAAAGAATTTTAGTCGGGTTTCAGAAATGGGAGTCATCTCATTTATCACCAGTAAAAATGGAGTGCCACAAGGATCTGTCCTAGGTCCTCTGCTATTTTCAAATACATGTTGCCCCTTAGTAATATCATTAGAAAATATGGATTAGTTTCCACTGTTATGCTGATGATACTCAACTATATATTTCAACGAGACCAGATGAAACTTTCATCAAGCTTATCTAAGCTAACAGAGTGTGTTAAAAATGTAAAAGATTGGATGACCAATAATTTTCTCCTATTAAATTCAGATAAGACAGAGATATACTTATTGGACCAAAAACATTACACAGAATCTTGTAGATTACAATTTGCAATTAGACGGATGTACTGTTAGTTCCTCTACTGTCAAAAATCTGGTGTTATATTAGACAGTAACTTGTCTTTTGAAAATCTTATTTCCCATGTTACAAAATAGCATTCTTCCATCTTAGAAACATTGCCAAGCTCTGAAATATGTTACCTGTTTCTGATGAAGAAAGGCTAGTTCATGCATTCATGACCTCTAGTCTGGACTATTGTAATGCACTACTAGGTGGTTGTCCTGCATCCTCAATAAACAAGCTACAGGTAGTTCAAAATGCAGCGCTAGAGTCCTTATCAGGTCAAGAAAATATGATCATATTACCCAAATTCTACAGTCTCTGCACTGGCTACCTATTAAGATCCGTATCAGTTACAAAATATTATTACTTACTTATAAGGCCCTTAATGGTTTAGCTCCCATGCTACCTAACTAGTCTTCTACCATGCTACAATCCATCACGCTCCCTAAGGTAACAAAACGCTGGACTTTTGATAGGTACCTAGGATAGCAAAGTCCACTAAAGGAGGTAGAGCTTTTTAGCATTTGGCTCCCAAACTCTGGAACAGCCTTCCTGATAATGATTGGGGTTCAGACACACTTTCTCTGTTTAAATCTAGATTAAAAACACACCTCTTTGGCCAAGCATTCAAATAATGCATCTCATAATTTTGGACTGCAGTTATATCTAATCAAATGCCATTATTATTCTTTAGCTTGGTTTTAAACTAATTAATTTTACTTGGCTGGAACAGTAGCTATGCTAATTATGTCTCTATTTGCTTCTCTGTTTTGCCATGGGATGTAACTAGGATTTACACAAGCTCCAGTCTGGATCCAGAACACCTGAGAAGAGATGATGCCAACCCCTCAGAGGACCTCAGATGATGCTAACCCAGAGACAACATACAGAACTACCACATTTTGCTATAAGTTTGATTGCATAATTGTTGTTAATAGTGTTAATCGTCTGTTTGTTTACGTCTTTTATTGATTTTTCTGAACATTTCTGCGTATGCACATAAACTGACAGTCACCACTGATAAGCTGCTCCTAAATATTGTAGAAACTAATTTCTGTAAAGTTGCTTTGCAATGATTTGTATCAGTAAAAGTACAAATAATAAACTTGAACTCGTAAAAATACAAATAAACTTGAATTGAATTGAATTGAATATTCATTTATGAGTCTTACTTAGTATTGTTTGTCCCTCCCAACATGTCAAAAGCAACCCATAAGACCAAGCACAAACTGGTGAGGGCAGGCAGCATTTCAAACTGTGTGTTCCTCCCTGCCTGCGTTACATTTCGGGTGTGGATCACACAGTTTGTATGTTGTCTGCCTCAGAACGAGCAAGCAGAGTCGGCTTCGATCATTAGGCAATGTGGCAGTGATGAGTGAGCGATTATAAGACAATGCCACGGGTTGAACAGACACTCGCTGAAGCATCTGTCTCCCAGCACGCCATCATCTTTGAAGGCTCCAGCATTGCCCTCCAAGCCACTCGGCATACCTCAGCTCTGTTTGGGCAGGGTACTCGCAGCTGGTCAGGCTGGTGCGGTATGCACACCATGGCGGTGTTACAGGCGTACCAAGCCGATCCTGCTGAAGGAACGAGATAAGCGTGACCACATAAAATCCAAGGATATTATGGAGCTGAGGAGGACCACTGATTTGTCTCCTCCAGCTACCAAGGAGACCGCCTGGCCATTGGTGGTCCATGGCAGCAATGGTGGCTGGGAGAGACATTTGTGGCTGACCCTTTTCTGATATGAGGGACAAAGATAGGGTCTGCTTCATGGGCGCCCTGCTTGTGTCCTCGGGCCTGTTCAGCGACGCCTTAACTCCGCTCGCGACAGGAACCAGAAGGGCTCGCATGCAGGCGGCGTGTTCCAGCGTTCCTCCCTCATCGCTCTCTAGTTCCGGAGGCTGCCGAGGTGGGGTAGCTTCTTCTGAGTACCAGCTCCTCATACAGGGAGACACAGAAACAGAGTGTCGCCTCCATGCGTTCGCCATCTCGGGACCGTGGGTCTAAGCGCTGGGTCGGGCCTCAAGCCTACTATATCGACAATTGATTTTAGCTCAATCAAAGCAGAAGGCGGTTCGACATCGAGATGTCATTCACCCACATGAGAAGCTGGTTAAGACTAAACGCCAAGAAAAGTGTGCTTTCTCCATTACAGAGGACCACTTATCTGGGCTGTGGGATTCGACCACGATGCAGGCATGAATGTCACCTACTTGGATCGAGTCAATCCTTACCGCAGTCACGAGATTGAGAGAAGGCCGGTTACTCACTGTCAAGCAGTTTCAGAGACTGCTGGGTCTGATGGCAGCAGCATCCAACATGATACCTCTTGGCCTGCTGTACATGGAGACCTTACAGTGGTGGCTCAAGACCAAGGGGTTCTCCCAGGGAAACCCACTTGCATGATTAAGGTCATGTGACGATGCCTACTGCCTTGGACATGTGGAGAAAGCCTTGGTTCTTGTCTCAGGGCCCGGTGCTGGTAGCTCCTTGTCAGCCGCGAACATCAGCAACGGACGCATCCCTCACCGGCTGGGGTGCGGACATGAGTGGCCACCCTGCCTGTGGTCTGTGGAGTGGTAGCCATTTGACATGGCATATAAATTTCCTGTAGATACTGGCGTGCTTTGAGCACTACAACACTTTCTCCCAGACCTAAGAGGTCACCATGTGTTGAATGCGACAAACAACACATTGGTGGTCTCTTACATCAACCACCAAGGAGGTCTGCGCCATGCCATTTCTACAAACTTGCATACCAGATCCTGTGTGGTCCCAGGAGTGCTCTGCACCGAAGTTCTGAGAGAGTGCCGGGGACGTCCGTCTGCTGCTAGTAGTCCCGTCTGGCGGGCTGAGTATGGTTCTTGGACCTGATTTCCCTCCTCGATGGCTCTCCATGGGAGATTCCTGTCAGGAGGGATCTCTCCTCACAGGCAGAGGGCACTTATAGTT